>JAMJFZ010000289.1:3965000-5252500 GCA_026225945.1 Cricetomys ansorgei | reverse complement strand
CTCATCAAGCCAAAATATGGATGTTTTGTTCTCCATCAAACATGTCCAGCCCTCTGTAAATAGTGGCTCATTTTCTGAGAAGATACTGATTGATTCATCTGCAATGGGTTACCATACATGTCCCTCCACAGTCATATGATAGGGACTTGTTTGTACTCTGCATTACTATTGGGAGTAGAAGGAACATTTAAGAGATAGATCCCCATTGGAGGTCTCTGACTACTTGTGTGTGTACCTTTTCCTTCTGTGCATGCAGATGCATATAAGTCAAGCAGCTTCCTCAATGTCCCTAGGTGAGCATCTTTCTCTCTCAAAGGCTGTTGCTAATGACATAATGCCTTCTCCAAGTCTTAAAGCACTGTGACCAACTGACTACAGACTGAAACCCTGAAAACTCCAAGTTAAAGTAGACCTTTTCTTCTTTGGTTCAGTATCTCAGGTATTTGTTATTTTAACAGAAAGCTGATTGCCATACTGAATGAACAGAAATCAAGTCCATATTGCAAATCAGGCACAGCCTACAGAGGAACTAACAGGTATTAATACACTTGTTGGAAAATTTCAACAGTTTAGTTTGTTTTTTCTGGGAGGGGCAAAAATATCCTATGCTTTTCAGTTCATATATAATATGCTCATAATTTAGACTCCCTTAGTTATAGGTTCCTGGAGAGTGTATCTCCTGGTTAGCTGACACATTCTTTTCTCTTCAATAGAACATAACAACTATGGACTGTAGAGGCCACCAGAAATAGTCACTAGTATGACCCAGGAGGTTACATGGTGGGTAATTTTTCAAGGCTCATCAGATAATGCTTCCTATTTTCCATATAGCTGTGTAAATCTCAATACACAGCTCCTTAGGGTAATGGCTTATAATTCACCTATTAGTCTCACATCCTGGAGGACAAGGAAGCCTGGAGCTTTGGATTTAAATATTCTACAATTAAGTGGTTATTTGAGAAAAGCAGACCTATAGATAAAGAGATTGTGAAACACATAATAACCACAGCATATAATTACACAGTATATAATCGGCTCTGTGGGTGATACAAGTCAAACAATATCAGACATTATGAGATGTTTATTACTAGCAAACTTTGATATCCAAAGTGCTAAGACTCAGAATGCACTCAGAGAGAAAAGGGGTTCACATGCTTCTCAATGACAGTACAGCCAATAATATAACATTATTCATTACATCTCTGATTGAGTTCTTACAAAAGGAGGTACTGTGACTGCGGTATAGTAACAATTTTACAGTCTACAGGTATTTTAACTGCCATTTTATATGATTATTAGCAAGATCATATTAATATATTTGCTTTTAAATGCAATTTTAAATTCTGGTTCAAATTTGGGATTTCGAGGCCATCCTTATCATCTTTGCTGGTTCTGGTCCTTATGTGACAGAGGGATTCTGCTGGGGCTCATATTTTCTATCTTGGTGCACTCAGTGAAATGCGATTCACTGGGAGGGGCTCTGTCTTGTCAGAATTTTACTGATAGTCTCTTCTCCCTTACTGGCTTTTCACAGCATGGTGCTATGCTGAGAGAGGGACCAGGCAAAGAATTTTTTGCAGTGCCTGGACCTGAGAGGAGCTGTAGCCGATTGCCAACTAGAAGCCAAAGCCTTCAGTCTCAATTTCCAAAGAAAGTGCAATACGGTAACAACCTTAGCAGGCAAGGCATTGCAAAAATATATACCCTAACATGGCAAAAATATATACCCTAACATCTATCCGCAGTCAAGTCCGCAGTTAAAAACTAAGCCCTCGTAGACACCAATTATAAAGTAAACACCTGTTGTATTACCTGCTAAGCTTTGTAATTTGTTACACTGCAGGGGAAACTGACACAGCTAATGGGAGGGGAGGGCACTCATCAGTGCCATGAGATCTCTTCTTAAATAAACATACTTAAGGACGTTAGGATAAATTGTTTCTAATGCAAGTGGCCAAGACAAGAAGCAACTGAGTAAGAGATTTCCTTCCACAGGCAGACAAGGGAAACTGTGACAGCTTACATTAAAGTCCACACAGAGAACAAAACAGACTGTAAAGGAGATTTAAACACTGTGCGATTTGTGTAAACCTTCATCACATCCGATGCCATATGCATGCTTCGTCAGTCTGCTTTCCAGGATAAGGAGTCGCCTTCTCTGCCATGTTAGGGTATATATTTTTGCAATGGCATCCCATAACCCCACAAAACTCACTCAGCAATGCTAAATGGAAATCCGTGGCATATCTGTGTGTAGAACCCACTAGCCTATATCCCTAAATAGCTACACTGAATCCCTAGCAGACTGCTGGTGCTGTCTTAGGTGAGTTCAGCAAAGCTTTGAATGACTGAACATTTTGAACAAAAGGGAAAAAACACCACAGATCATACTAACAGGGGCAGAAAGACATGGAGTTTTAAAAAAGGGATGCATATAGCAAAGTATACTTTAAAAAAACAAAGGCTGAACAATGATATTTGAAAATTCTTGTCAGTTCTTACACACCATGTTTCCCATAATATCTGAGGCTTTGGGAGTTCATGTCTCAGTAATGAAAAGCAGCTAAACCCTGATGTATAAAAAAGCGCTTCTGCAACAATAATTAATGTATGGGGCCACTGACACTAGAATTAATCTTGGAAACAGAGAAAATCAATGTGCCATGGGAGTTCCCATATTGTGGCACTGACATTATTGGATCCTATCATTGATCACTGGTGAGAGCAATGGAGTGGTCACTCACAGGCATTCCTAATAATAGCCTCAAATATGGAAGAGTCCCCACTTGCTGCCTGCTATAGTAACAGGTCATGTTAAATGAATATTTTTTTCTTCTCCACAGAGCAGAAGCAACAGGCCTCCACTTCATTTCTCCAGTGCATTGTATGTGTACCAGAGATCATTTGATTCATTTTTAGGGAATTGTTCCTTTTGGTACCAACTTTCAGCCTATATAAATGTGTAGTTCTAAGAAAATGTAGATTTGGTACTCTTCCACAGTTCCTACCTGTGTGGGCACTGTCCTCAGATCCAGATCCCCGAGGAACACAAACCTCAAAGGATACTTGGCTTTAACAGCCATGAAGAAGTACACTGTGTTTTCTTCTGGGGTTGGCAAGGAGGCCATTGTCACCATCGGTTCTGACATTAAAATTCTACTACTTTAGCTTTTCCCCTTTAATAAAGAGTCTATTTGGAAGTGTCGATGCCCAGGCTGAGGTGAGTAGATATGATGGCTCCTGTGCTAGCTCTAAGCTGCTTCTCTAACAGCATGCAATGTGTCATCATGCTTGAGCCTTTGACTTCTGTGCCTTTGTCATCCTGATGCATCATCATCAATTGTAGCCAAAGAGCTCATTTTACCGTACAAGCAAACTACAGGCTTCTGTACAGGCAAAACAATGACCTGAAGTGGTGGACGGGCAAAACAAACAATGGTTTGGGCCATGCTATTTCTTTCTGAAAGTATTTTTTTTTTACTTGAATCTCATGAATAAAGTTGATATTTTAAAATAAGACTCTTACCTGACCTGAAGATAATGTTAAATTCTCATAATCTAGCAGAAAACATGTTGCCTTTGTGCACTTGGGCATCCTTCTTCTGTGCAAAACTCCAGTATTTTTTAGTAACAGCATCCATATTTTAGGTATTTCTTACACCTCACCCCCTCCCCCCCTCAAAAAAAATAAGAGAACCAATGGCACCTTTTCCCTGTGAACTGAATGTTCCCAGAGTGTGCAGGATACACAAGTGAGTACACAAAACCATGAGATCCCAACCCAAAGGGAAGTAATATATCCTTGCAGACGTTCTTTAACAGGGATGCACCAAAGAGGAAATGAGTGTGTTTTCCTCTGGTGGACAGAAGATCAAGCTAACTTTACAGTTGTTTCTATCAAGTGCCATGTTTATATCAGAGACAGTCTTAGGAAGGAGAAGATGGCCTTGCAGTACTCACACAATGAAAGTGCATTCTAAACACATTCCACCTTTTGCTTCCAATGAGATAACGGCAATTCAAAACTGTGTTCGGACAGGCAGATGACCCATAATGCAGATGTTGCAGTACTGTCAGGATCATACACATGGGGGCATATGTGTATGAATACAGTAGAAATAAACATTTATTGATCTTTACCCGACATTATAACAGTACAGGATCAATCTGTCTAATGAATGAATAAAACATGCATCTTCTAATGAAGTTAATCAGAAGCAATTACTTTTAAAGTAATTGTTTATTGTTATATAATATAATTAAGCGAGCAGTCATGCAAGAAGCTCTTAATTGTTTTCAACCAACTTTTGGGTTTTTGTTTTTGTTTTTAAATCTAGAAAAGTTGAAGAGACTAGTCTTCAGTGGACTGTTCAGCATAGATACGCTCCCTCCTAACTTCAGGAAGAAGTATTCTTAGACTAACCGCGAAGAAGCAGGGACTTCACACCATCAACAGGAAGAAGAAGTACTCAAAAACCATCTTTTCTCTTTGGTTATGAAGATGAGTTGTGGTACATAGGGGAAATACAGAAGTGGAGGCTTCTGTTTGCTAAACTAGCACAAGAAATCAAAGGAACTCTGCTTCACTGGCATGCGTAAGAAGAATCGATGAATGCTGCTATTAACTGGCCAAAGCTCACAGAGTTGTAAGGTTTTCTTTTAATTGCTTACTATTGCCTCCCATAGGCGTTGTCCATAGTAAAATCCCTGAGACATCTACTGCACCTGGTCCCTTCTCATTCCTCATTCCTTTGGGAAGCACCATTGACTTTTGCTGTCCCTTAAAATCGTCTCATCCATTTAACATTTTATCTACACCATGTGATCATTTTCTCCCAAAGGTTTGCACTCAAGATGCCATGTTTCTCTAAGGTAGGTAGCATGGTACATTTGTAACGCACCAGAGCTGAGGTCCGGTACCAGCTTCATTTCCTCTTTGTGTTGGTTATGTTTCTAAGTTTTTCTGAGACTCATCTGAAAACAGATCATCAGTTATTCATTGTGTGATCTATTTGAGGTGCATATGATACAATGCAAGTAAACCATCTTAGGCTAGTGTTGGTGAAATGTGGGAAGAGAGCCCTCCTTTCATTCCACTGGAGAACCTTAAGGATTAGCAGGTGAAGGTTATTATGAGCCTGAAAACATTTCCCTGCACTCCAGACATAGTACCATAAGGGCGATGACTAAAGATTTTTGCATTATGAGTTAACCCCCAAAATAAGTTTTTAAAATGGTGAAATTGAATCACAAGAACAAATTCTTGCCCAAATTCCTATAAGACCAATTTTACGGCTGCTGGGTCTTTGGACAGGTGGATTATAGGGCGTTGAAATGCTGGCCTGCTGTATGTCTTCTAGTAATATTACCTAAAGACATTCATAGTGACAGCTGTTCAACTGCCATAGCAAGCCTGTAAGAATGTAACACTGTACCCATTTCTAACATGAAAACACTGAGGCCCCAGGTAAAAGTGGCTTTTCAGGGTAGTTTGGAATTTTGAGTATTTTGAAGTCAGTGGATAGCATTTTCCTGCCCCCAGCTTGAAATGTCTATGGTTATGATATACGGTGATTATAGAAAGCAGTGGACTTAAATAACCAAAATATGTCCCAGTACTTGTTGGTTATTAATATACATTATTGTCATATACCCATAATCAACGACAAGCATAAACTCAGTCATGTTCCCCAAGTGCTTCTGTATAGGAATGCTTTCCTTACTTGAGTCTTTATCCCAACACAAAGGGAACTTACCTTGACAAATGCTTATGCTTTGTTCTTTGGAATAGAAAAACCCAATTCTATACTTTCCTTTGCAAATCTCTAGATAGTAATTGAGATCAGCACCACAGTTACCCTTCCCTTTGCCAACAAATAGCAATTACAGGAAAACTACAGTGTAATTCTAGGGCTTTTTATCCCTGAATACAAAAGTGATTTGAATCATTCTGACTGTAAATTTGAATGGTTTAAAATATGGCTTCTGTGAAGTAGAATGCTATTTTAATTACTTATTTCACTTTGAGATCCATGGTTTTAACTTTTAGAGAAGTTAGTGATTTTTTTGAGTGCAGAAACATTAGCATAAGAGTACAGAGAAACCAAGAATAATTCAGGAGCAAGATCTTTCATTGAAACATGGCTGAAATTGTCCACAAGCCAAAATTCCCCAAAGCATCAAATAATTGCATGATGAGTAGGATCTTTTCTTTACCAAAGTATATAAATACATCGAATGCTTCTATTTTTAAAAGATCTCAAGTTCAAGTTTCAACGATCTAATTTGTCAAGTAAGTAAAATTCCAAAAAATGAAAAGAAATTTCTCCTTCTACACTCATTTGTTAAAAAAGAATTTCTATTTTCTACTCTTTTTCTCTCAAGCACAATCTATTGTATATCCTGTCTCCAACTTCTATTTTCTACCATTAATTCATTCTTGCTTTATTCCATTGTTACACATATCCACAGTGAGGAATGGGATACCTATGTGTTTACTTAATTCATCGGCTGCTTTGGTTTGTATGGACACTGGCCTATTTCGTCTTCCTATCATTTTCAGCTTTCTCCTTAGTGCTGTGCTTTCTTTCCATCCATTATGCTTCCTTTCCCCTCATTAGCTGATGTTTCTATCACCATTCCAACAAAGCTCATTCTGAGATTGGGTAAGATTATGTCTAGACTCTCCATGCTAATCATCATATTAGTACATGGAACAGATTTTTACTCAACTGACTGCGAGTTCAGAATAGAATAGTTACAATAGTTTCTACGTGGTAAAAAAAAAATCACCTTGAAAAAGCTTACAGATTCATTCTTCCTTTTGCTAATAAAACACACTTAGGTCTTGAAATTTCACTCTGCAATTTCTTAATAACTGTCTATTGCATTCAAAAAAATTAATGTAGGTTTAAGACTTCAAATAGTCTCTAATTATTGAAAGTTCACTTTTATTTCTCAAACTACATAATTAAATTGCTAACACTTTAAAAAAGGAACCACAATCCACTCTAACAAACAGACACAGTCACTAAAACAAAGAAAACTTGAAAGCTGGGCCCAAGCCAGCGCGTTTTAAATCTTACTTGCTATTTAGATCCCCTGGGTGCTCGCCAGACTTCTCCCTAAACAAAGAAGAAATGTGACAACAATTAAAACGTGAGAGCGATGCCATTAAAAACTGCTCATTTAGTTGACACATGTTTATGGTGCCTGGCTAGGGGAAAATGTCAAAATCTATAGAGAAGTAAGATTTGCTGTAGTATGGCATTTTCCTTCACACTTACTGTTGTAAAGAGCAATCTAAAACATTCCTTTTTAAACTCAAAGAAGTAAAACTTGCTTAGATTATTCTGGGAAAACTGATTCAGTTCAAAAGTAATCTGTGTAATTGGGAATTATAAATTATATACAATATGAAATTAATGACACAAAATCATCATTATTATTAAATAAATGTTGGTATTGGAAATTCTTGAAATATTCTTATGAAAAGGAATATGCTTTGCATTGTAAACTTTGAGATAAAGATATTTATTTATGTATTTTTTATAAGGACAGAAAATGCTCGCTGAGTTCCTTTCAATACCACCACATGTTTTTGGAAAAAGACAGAATCTTCTAATTTATAGGGGTAATGTTAAAAAAGAGAGAGATTTAAACTTCAAAACCAGATTAAGGGAAGTCTCGGCAAGAATTTAATTAAGAGCTGGTGAGATGGCGTAGTTGATAAGGAGTCTCCTCACCAAGCCTGAAGATCAGAGTTTGATTTCTGGGACCCACATGGTGGAAGGAAGGAACTGACTCTCTCAAGTTGTCTTCTGATCTACACACACACAGGGTATGCATAAATGCACGTGTGTGAGCGCGTGTGTGTGCGCGCGCACATACACACACACACACACACACACCACACATCACACATAGATAAATATTTTTTAATTAAAAAAGTAAACGCAGATGTTTACTTTAATGTGATTTTCATTGAGATCAAGAAAACTACAAATCACTGAAAGCATTAGTGTTTTAGGAGCTTAGTTTTATAATCTAGAAGCTACTTCACAAACAGAATAGCCAGTTTTCCTATTTTTCTGATGACTTAATTATACTTGTTCACTGTGGCTTCTTTCTAATAGTGAAACGGAGAAATTAATTTGGGCTCTGAGTAGTTTGAGAAGTGGAGATTTTAATCTATTTCTGTACTTTTAAAAACATCGTTGAACAGATTATCTTGTATAGCAGCATGGCCTTAAACTTGCTATATATCTTAGGTTTACCTTTTACTTCTGATTATCCTTTCTTCACCTCATGAATATTGGGATTAAACATACTCACCATGCCTGGTTTTTCTGGTATTGTGGCATGTGTTCAGGACACAGTACCATTGGAGTTACCTCCTAAGCTCTATGTCTTCACATTTTTGGAAAATACCAATCAATTTTAAGTGGGACAAGAAAAGTAAATGGAAATATAGCCACAAGTGGGAAAGGGAAGAGGAAAGCAAAGTCTCAGCACTGAAATTCTGAAGCTGATGGATATATTTATTTGTTAATCCGGTTGCAGTGATGACCGAAAAGGTATATACACGTGCACAAAACCATCGAAATGTTCACAGCTTATGGAATATTATTTATACTTTAACACTCTAAATAAAGAAGTAGAAGGGTGTCCTTGTATATTTTCTACAGAACATGCCTTGCATGACCAAATATTTGATGAAATTAGTCTGGACAGTTATTGCAATTTTTGTTTTAAAAGAATATCTACTGCTGAGCATGGTTTCACACATCTATAATCCCAGCACTCAGAAAACTCGGACAGCGGGTCAGGAGTTCAAGACCAGCCTAGGTTTCATAGCAAAGCTGTTTCTGAAAGGAAGAAAGGAAGAAGAAAGAGGGGGGGAGAGAGAGAGAGAGAGAGGGAGGGAGAGAGAGAGAGAGAGAGAGAGAGAGAGGGAGGGGAAAGTAAAAAGGAAGAAAGGAAGGAAGACATTTAGTTGCTTTAAGAAGACTGTTACAGATCATAGGCTCAGAAGTGGGGTGGCATTCTGTAGGCAGAATAATCTCCCACATTGGCGGTGAAAGCTGAGGTTACAAGCTCAGTTTCTGACAGTAAGTGCAAATAAGAGGCTGGCTGAAGCACTGGGTGTGGAGGAAGGCATGGGAAGAAAACAAGAATGGTAGCCAGGCTTCCGGACATTTGCTGTCATTTTCCTGAGATACTGCAGAGTTGGGAATGTAATAAGATTTGACTAGATTTCAAATTTGGATATATTGTTTGAAATGACTGTGAGACAATGCAAATATTAAGTTGGGTAAAAGTTCCTAGAAAGAGAGGGAACTTTCGGTAGACAGAGAGGCTACCATGGAGAGGGGAAGTAGGTCACTGGAATGGAACAGCTGAAGAAATCAGAGTCAGGATGCCGCTTGACTCAACTATTTGACTGTGTCCCCCACAGCCAGAATGAAGGTGCAAAGAATGTTTTATAAGACAGAGCTGATTTTAACTATGTTTATGCTCTTTAGAGACTTTAATGCCTACAACGTAGCAAGGCAAGAAAATTTTATCTTGCTATATAATCTTTTGCTCAAATACTTGTCAAATAAAATAGAATTTAAATATAGCACTTTGCTAGAATTTTCAAAGAAGCCAACACAGTTTACAGAACTTGGACATTCTTTCTTTGTATGTGGACTGAATTAGACAAACAAAAACTGTGATATCATTTGCTGAAGATAGCAGTATCATTTATATTGTGATGACCCAAAACACAGCATTCTTATGTACAGATAGAAATCAATGATATAAACAGAGCATGTAACCTTAAAAATCACAGCTCAAATAGCATAAAGGGAAGTTACGTTTTGTTGTTAATGTGGTGTTTGTTCTTAAGATTTCTGAGTTTCAGAATAATCCCTGGAATCTTGGTTTCATTAGCATCCATTAGCCGTCACCATCCCTGTAATGAAGAAGTTATGCTTGCTCGTTCAACTTTGTTTCTTGAGCTATTAAATGGATAGTAAGTAGGTGCTGACTCAGTCTCTTTTCTATGCATTCATATGTACTTTATTACATGAATAATGCTATGAGGTTCTTACTGTTATATTCATGCCCATGAGTATTTTTAAATGATGAGGAACTTATCTGTTTTCAGCCCTCGCAAATGTTGTTAGATGCTGCATGATATTTTCAAACTTTTGGATAAAGAATAATTGTTAGGCCAATCAAAATAGCTCTTGTTGGTTCCTTCTTCTCTTGTGATATGGATCTTGAAGGTTTCATATTCGCAAGAATCCAAGGTTAACTCCTTAGGATGAATTTTTGAACTGACAAGTCTGCATATTAAATTACGAATCCCTAATAGGTTGCTAAAATACACTCCATAAAAGTTATAACACTGAAGAACTCTACCAGCAAGGCACAAGAGAGTTTACCATCCTGTGCAGCGAACGAAAGTTGATTTTATTATTTTGATTTTCAATTTCTGATAATTTGACAAAATTTTTGGTTATATTAACTTAATTTGTATTTCTTCAAATTTTCTTTGCATAAATGTTGGATTCTGAAATGCTTGTCACAGTTTTGGCTCTTCCTCTTCCAAGTGCATATTTTCTGACATTACTTGCAGTTGCTTTTTACAATTTAGCAATATTAACTATAAACAAAATTTGAGTTAAAACGACCAATGATGACATTAACACTTACAAGACAAGATTCATTCTGAAACCCAAGAGAAAGTTAAACACTTTCTTAGTTCCACTTGGGACAGAAGCAAGTCTGAGTAGATGGATGAAATTAAACAGAGTCTATGATTACTTTTCTTACCCTCTTACCCTTGAAATTTGAATTAAAGCTGCAGTTCACACCTCAATTTTTTGTATTGTTTATATCAACATATTTCATTCTGAATTACATCAATTACAATCTCTTTTCTTATCTATCTATCCATATCTATCTATCTATCTATCTATCTATCTATCTATCTATCTTTCTTTCTTTCTTTCTATCTATCATCTATTTATCTATCATCATGTTTATTAACACCCAAAATCAAGATAACATAAGGAAATTTTTCTTGGTTTGCTCCCTAAAGGAGTCCTTGCTGGTATAGCTAAAGTTACTGCCTTCATGGAAGTGTTTCTTATGATTACCCAGCCGGTTTAATGATATCATTTCACAGAGTGTGACCCCATTGAGATCAATAGGTAGTTACTAATGAAATCTCAAGTGAGATCATGTGTAGGTATGTGCTTCCACATGTGCCCCTAGAGACTCTGACAATAGGCATTATTTTTCCTTGTCAGAGTCCAGAGCATCAGGAACTCATGGAACCTGGAAGAATATCAACAGCTGAAGTGTAGCCTTTCAACAAGGGTAATTAAAATAAAATATTGTACATTGCTACTGTGTATTACAATCTGTTTGCTATCTCATGTGACCTCACAATAATGTGGAAGTTGATAAGAAATATTATATAATGGAAAAGAGCTTTTAAAATACATTAGTAGCCATGTGATCATAAGCAACTAAATTTCTTAAAAGAAAAGTCAGTTTCTTTACAATATGATAGCTGTAATAAAAAAGCAATATTTATCTTTCAGAAGAACTATCAATATATAAAACTACAATGGATATTTAGCATTCAATGCTGATTTAATTTTCCTTTGTTCAACATGTATATTTGTGCATTTACCATGAGTTCTTTTCTAGCCACTAGGAATTTCAGTTTGAAGAAGCACTGGCAGTTCTTGCTAAAGATTATTTCCTATTGTGTAGCATAAGCATGAAACAACAAAGACAATAGATAGAATGTTAGATTATAGATAGACAGATAGAAGATAGATAGGTGACAAATAAGTAGCGAAATGGAGAGATGGGTAGATGGAAAGTTTCAATTATAAGTAAGTAACATGAAGAAAATAAATGAATACAATTGGTCATCAAGAAGTCTCTACTAAAGGGTGATCATTTGTGCTGAAATATGACAGTCTAACCAGAGGAAGTGGTAGATACTTCTAGAAAGTGTATACAAATAAAAACCTGATACAGGGACAAGCTTTGGTGTTCAAGAAAACACAAATATTGTCAAGATGGTTGGAGATAGTGAACCAATATAGTCAGGTGTGAAAAAAGTGGAGGAGGAGGTGAAGGGAAGCATTTAGATTATATAATGCTCTGTAAGTCACCAGGAGCATCAACCATAGAAAAATCAAAAGAGCAACCAGGATCAGAAGAAGGGGGTCAACAAAGCTCCAGCATACTAACTATTCATCACATGACAGGGTCTTGTTGCCACAGCATTTTACAGCAAGGTAATCATAAGTCCAGTTTCTTACTCCTGTACAATTTTAGCATTCTAGGTTCACTGCTACTCACAGTCTTGATATTTTTCATCATCTAATGCCAAAGTTGATGATGGGTCCTGATTTGTTGTCACTCCTCACCTGCTTGAGTGCCCACTTCCTGTTCCAGGTTTGCCTTTCCCTTTGATTAAGACCTCTGCTCTCCACCCTTGTCCCTAGCACCTGCTGTGTCTGGAACACTTCCAAATGCTGTTTCTGACTGTACCTCGGCATTCCTGCCCAGAATCTGCCAGTCGTGCTGACATTTTTCATCCATTCTGCTCCTTGTACCCAGCATTGAAATTGTCAAAAGGGACTATCAACCAGGATAGAGCACTTTTCCCCGCAGGGGCCTTCCCTTGTGTCTAGATTAGCAATTACCTTCATTATATGATGTATAAACTGCTTTCAAATGCACATTTCTTCAGGTTTGACCCATGATTTGACATTAGCTGTTCCATGAAAAAAAAATCCCCTATAATGCACCTGTACATGGGAGAGTTGCTTGAATTTTATCTGAAGTCATCTGAGCTTTAAAAAATGGTTAAATTTAAAGGAAATTTAAATTTAATTTTTTAATTTATTATGCATTTGTTTATTATTATGGTAAGTTTTGTATGTTAGCATCAGTCATATTAATAGGAAGAGAGTAATGCAATTTTAGTCATTGGTGTATGATTTCTCACCAAATTTGTTCTCTAATGTTGGTTCCTATGCTGTTTTCTGTGTCATGGTCTCTTCAGTCAAAACAATCCACTCCAAAGGAGGAAACACAAAGCTCATAGTCCCCAGGCTTGAGTCTACTACCATTCTTCTGCCAAATGGAGATAGTATCAATCTTCCTTCTATAGTCCTATCTCTATACCCATTGATTAGTGTAGCTCTCAGACCTCATCAGAGAAGTTTCTTTGTGTAGTGCACAATGGTAAATGCAACAACCCAAAACAGATCAAAGAGTAGAGAATGCATATCTTAAGAGCACTCAGCCACTAATATCGCTATCACCTTACCCCAAGGTTCAGGGACCATCATAAAGGAGGGAATGAGAAGATTGTACGATACAGAGCTTGGAGAATACTGGTGAAATAGTGTCTTATGTGTATTACAGTACTGCAGCACCCATGAAACAGTAACCTGGCTGCTTGCATAAGACCTGTACACAATAACTCCTCAACATGCTAGCACTGAGGGGCCAGGAGTTCCTGAGGCTCCACTTTTAACCAAGGAATGATTGGCAGATGATGGTTTCAAGAAAGAGTCAATTTTCTTTAAGGAAATGGCTCCTGGGAGGTTGAATATGCTCCAGTAGATGGGCCTACACCCATGTGTGTATGGAGAACACACACTAGAATCAGTGGGCTACAGAAAACAGGGCAGGGAATTAGGAGGGCTGGGAAGTGTGGATCTTGGAGAATGGAAGGTAAATTTGATTAAAATACATTGCATGCACATATGAAATTCTCAAAATAGTATTAAAAACATTACATTAATTTCATGAACACATCTGGAAATGTTTATCAAATACAATGGAGGTGACATGGGTCAGAACAGAGAATAAATGAGCTACTAGAATGCAGAAGAGAAATTTGGGGTAATGAGTCTGAGTGTTACTAAGTAATACATATATATAATACATTACAAATATTATGATATATATTTAAATATGTATATTTAAATACATATTTATGCCAGATATGCTTTGTTAGTGTAAAATAGAACATATTTTAATATGGTCTCATAATACTTATTGAGTGGTGTCCTTCAAACTAACCACCATTTAGCCTATTTACTACTTCCACCTTATGTAAAATGATAGTAACTCATATACAGGTCCCCTGTGATGGAGGAAATATTGGGCCCTTTCAAGTTCATTGCCCTTCATATCAGGACTCATTACTTTAATCTGTAATTCTCTGTGTGAAATCTCATCACTGTCTCCTTGTGTATATAAATATGGGGCCCATTCCGACTTTTATCATTCTGTGGGAAGGCATCTTCCCAAGCTTTTACATCCAGAGTCAGGGTACAGGACTTTATGACAAATTGATGTTGGAGCTCCCTTATCTAATCACCTTTCCTAATATATTCTTTTATTAAATCTTCAGAATGTGTTTCTGAGCAATCTTTTATATGAATAAAATAATTAGACAATATTTGTTGGAGCTCACTAAATTATATCCTCTATAATACTGTTATACTCACTATATTTTATATATCAATATTCACATTGTTTCTCATACAAACACAGCTCAGAATTAAAATTATACCAGCTTACCTTGATTTTCTGTCTAATATAGATAACCCTTGTATTTCTAGTATTTCTTTTATCCTCCTAAAATATGATCAAATGTGACATTTCAGAAAACAGTATTTAATATTTTTTCATTTATTTGTGTGTATTTATGTGTATCACAGTGTTCATGTGGTCAAATTGTAGGTGTTGGTTCTCTCCATCTACCATGTGGGTCCTGGGAACTGAACGCATAATATCAGGCTTGGTAGCAATCACCTTTACCCACTGAGCCATTTGTCAATTCAGAAAATGAATATTTAACAAAATCCAACTTATAATGCATTTAGCACAGTGTGCTGTTAGAATCAATAGGTTCATTATGTAAGATTGTTGATAAATAAAGCCTATTTATGTATATTAACTCCATATTGTCATCGTTCCTTTCAACTATTTACTGTATTTTCTTTACAAGAGAAATTTTGCCAAGTGGTATTAGGGACATGTAGCAGTAACTGTCTTCCAAACATCTGCATTCTGGTTAGGATTTGGTTATCATGTATATTAGTTTTACAAAACATCAGAGAAATGACCTCCAAGCGTTACTGCTTGCATTTCAGGAGATGAGGTCATAATTTCATGGTGGTGGAAATGGATTGCCTAGGAAGACTAGAACTCAAAATTGAAGAGTCTTGAGATGTCATCATAAAATAATTATATCAAAAAAGGATATATCTATATCTATATCTAAAGATATAGATATACATATATACATACACATACACACATATGAATCAAGAATGAAAAAATGGAACACAGGGCATATCATGGAGTTACACAATCCAATATAGTATCTCCTAACCACATCTAAATATTAAGCTCTGAAATACAGCTGATTTTAATTGAGATGTGTAATTTCAAAGATTCCTAGCAAAAAAAAGAGTGATATTTCATATCACTAGTTATATATTATGTAACAGAATTATAAATATATTAACAACATTTGGGACTTATGAAGTTAAGTTTAATATCTGATGACTCCTTTTATAATTTGTACTGTCTAAAAAAAAACCTATCAGTTGTATTCAAGGCTTACATTGATGACTTTCATCACATATCTGTATTAGTTGCTTGTCTCATTGCTATGATAAAATACCTTGACAAAAGTGATTTAAAGAGGAAACATTATTTTGCTTCATGGTTCCAGAGTCCAGCCCATCAGGGTGGAGAAGTCATGGTAGCAGCAGTTTGGGACAGTTGGTTTCATTGCACTTCCCAACAGAAAGCAGAGAGAGAGAAGGATGCGAGTGCTCATTCACTTTCTCTCTTTCATTCACACTCCATCCCATGGCATGGTGCCACCTACACTTAAGAAGAGTCTTCTCACGTTGGTTAACATAACCTAGACCAGTGGTTCTCAACCTTCCTAATGCTGAGACTCTTTAATACAGTTCCTCATGTTGTGGTGACCCCCAACCAAAGATTTATTTTTGTAGTTACTTCATAAGTGTAATTTTGCAACTGTTGTGAATCATATTGTAAATATCTGATATTCAGATGGTCTTACAGGACCTCTATGAAAGGGTTTTTTGACTCCCCCAAAGGGGTTCTGACCCATAGGTTGAGAACCCCTAATCTAGATGATTCCCCCATTAGCATGGTGAGAGGTTTTTTGTTTTTTGTTTTTGTTCCCCCACCTCTCCCCAGAGAGGGTTTCTCTGCTGTAACTCTGACTGTCCTGGAACTCCTCTGTATACCAGGCTGGCCTGAAACTCACAGAGATCCACGTGCCTCTGCCTCCTGGGTGCTGGAATTAAAGGCATGCGCCACCACCACCCAGACTTAAAAGCCTGTTTTTTTAGGTGAGTCTAGAGCTTGTCAAGTTGTTAACCAATGTAAACCACCACAGTCATTCAGCATCAAGCCACTTAGTTACTGTAAGAAGATAATACTTACTACATGTGTATTTTTTAAAGTGATAATACTTAAAAATGTTGACTGGTTAGGAGAAGCACAAAGATAGGAATACGGAGAATTCCACAGAGCACAAGTTAGGTGCCAAGGGCTTCATGAGGCAGGTGGCAGGCAATAGAAAGAAATGGAACAGCAAAATCTACTTTTTTGTGAGTCTCTATACTTTCATTTAAAAAACATTATCTTAGATTGTACTTGTTAGAGAGATATTATCAAAGAAGACTCTCAGAATAATTAACCTGAGTGAGTAATATGGGGAAAGGAACCAAATATCTAGATACCAAAAGCTAAGGAACAGGAAGAACAATGGTAGAATTTGACCAGAGAACCTGGTTACAGAGATTTCAGTCCTGGATTACACTGTAGTGGTAAAGTTCTGGAGATGATCCCCTCCGTGGGATGAATAATGTAGGGAGCTGGTCAATGGCTGAGTCTGATGTGATGGTGTGACACTTTTAGTCTTCGGTGAAATGGTCACAGAGTTGAGGGTGGAAATGATGAAAACCGGTTAACAGAGAATTGCAGGGACGGTGGGAGAACTGAATGTGGAATTCAAGGATAACTGCAATTTCGAGTGATGATTTGTGGAACCACGGTGAAAACAGACATTTAAAGGTTGGAGGAGAACAATGTACAAAAATAAATTGATCAGACATGGAAATGAGAAGAAAAAGTCATTGTAGGATCATGAAGCCTAAGAAGAAAAAAGTCAAGAAAGGAAAAATCAGCCAAAAGGAGAAAATGTTTTAGGAAGGGCATGAAGAATTCCTATGGCATTTCATTATTTAGCATCAACATGGAACCTGGCAGAAACAAGCCCTCAGCCAGGAAACATAAGATTCCACAGATGTTCCATGACCTTAGTGCCTTCGCATCCCATGAACCACGCTGAGACTTTCCTGCAGATGTTTGTCTTTTCTCATTCTCTGTCAAGTCCACCTATACCATAAACTTCCCCTGAAGAGCTTCAGACGATTTATTGTTTCCTGTACACTTAATATCTACATCCTCAATCAGCACGGATCACTGACAGACTAAAATTATTATCTTTTCTGTACATACCAGGTCTTCTGGCTCAAAAGCTAAATGCTTTTTGTTCTCCATCTGGCTGCCATTCTAGGATGGCCCTTAATGTATAAAAGATACCATGCACAGAGGAAACAGCCAATCAAGGAAGATTCGGGGCTACGCCAGTAAGAATAATGGACCCGGATTGCTGGGAGTCACGGTGTTCTCTAAACCCATATGTCACTATGGCTTCATTTCCCAACCAGTCTTTATCCACTGTTGCTCTCCAGGGCCTTTACTGTTATTTAGCAACACAGCTCTCATTTATTCAGACAGCAAGGTAGTAATATTTAGAAGGCTATAAAAATGAATCTTCCATGCATTCTTTATATTATAAATTGTAATTTCTAGTCATGCTTATGTGCCCACAACCCATGCTTAAATGTAAGGCTTTGAGGAAGGACCTTATCAATATTTATGTCATTAATTAATTTTTGTTACATTTATTTATTTATTGATTGATTTTGTGTGTGATCATGAGTACATGCCACAGGACATGTGAGGAGGTCAAAGGTCAGTGTTTGGAAGTCAATATTCTCCTTGTACTATGTGCGTTCTGGGCTTTGAACTCAGATCACCAGCTTTGCTGACAAGCGTCTGTCTCTTGAGTCATCCTGTCAGGTCCTCAATATCTGCATGCTTAAGACAGAAGATTCTTGACATTTGGTAGACTATCAACTCATATTGTTTAATCAATATATAAATGAAAGTGTCAATAAAAATTATTAGCATATGTTAATTTATGAAATAATGGGTCCTTAATAACACATTCATCCTTTCATAAACCCTTTCTTTGAAAGCAGTGTGCAGACAAACTTTGTAGGAAGGACAAAGTATGTTCCCCAAATAACTAGAGGACAAATAAAAGAACATCTAGGAGAAAAGAACTCATAGAAACATTTAAAGGATTACCAAAGAAAAGAAATATGTCTCATAGAGGGGTGGAGAAAGCTGGATGTCAGGATGAAAGAGGAATTTTTTTTTCCACAAGGAACATGTGGCTATTTGGTATTTCTGAAGACATGGCTTTATTTATAGTTATTAATGGGAAACACTAATTTTCCATGTCTGTTTAGTTTTTATTTGAATTCCTGTATTCTTTTGTCTACAAAAAGTTTTTTTTTCCTCCAATTAAAACAAAACAAAACAAAACTTAACAATATGTAGCGACACAGTCAAGTTTTATTTTAAGGACAATGGCATTTTTACCTCCTGTTTTGCATGAGGGTCTGTGGGTTGTAGGCAAGGAGAAAAGAGAGTTCCCAGCTGCCACCGCCCAACAAAGCCCTGGGAATGATGACTGCATCCATTTCCACTATCTCCATGTACTGAAAGTGATCTTTTTGAAACAAGGAATGCAAATAGCTGCAGCTACTCAAAGCTGCAGTTGCTTTTCATAGTGCACATTGCCGTCCCCCTGCTGAGGCAGCTCCCAGCACTGGCGCCAGCCTGCCTTTGAACTCTTAATTCCCAGCAACACACAAACACATGGATCTTCATTTGAATGACCTAAAGTGGATGAAACAGGCAGGTGCAGAGCAGAAATGTTGATGGAGGGAGATACAAAGATTGCTCTCTGGCACCAGGTAATGCTCTGTATATCTGGGCAGGACTCTGAAAAGATGCCCAGAGCTGGCTAGCAATGAGAAATGCCTAGTAGAGGGAAAAAAAAAAAAAAAAAAAACAACTGCATATGTGGACATACTGAGCCAGCCAGGGTGGGAGTGGATCAAGGCTTGTACTCCAGCTCCACCTCATCAGGTGGTGACTTTTGTGCTTTGGTGGTTCTGTCTTCACTACATTACATAGTCCATCCAGGTTCCTGAAAGTGGTCCGCACATTCCTTTTTTGGGAGTTGCTATGATATTGTTGAAATGTGGCTGCTCCTACCTGCTTTATGCCTTGTACTGTCAGTGCCTCCTCATCAAGCTACCTTTCTTTGCTTTCTCTACAGGTGCTGGAGAAACTTCTGGCACAGGACTTCCCAATCAAGCACCACTTCTTACCGACAGAAGCCGCCCTGATTTCACTGCAAAGATGGTGTATGCTTGCAAGTCTTTGCCTTTAACTTGTGGGATGCGTTTGTCCAGGGATGCACAGCTCACGTCCTTTCTTCACTTTCGTTCTCTTTTGGCTCATTGGGTACCATCCATAGACATGACAAGAGACTTAGCAGCCACTAAGGCAGTGTTCTCCCACGGTTTCTTCCTTTCTTCAGGACATGCTAGCGTTGTAAGGAAGATCTAGAGAACACCTCAGCTGAACTCATGAAGACACGGCATACATAGGGGCCTATGGACTAGCCCAGGTCACATGAAAAATTTATCCCGATTTCATATAAGAATAGTAGGAATTTTGCGGCTTAAAGAGCTTTATGATCAGTCCCCATCATAGAAAGACACATCGTTCTCATGTTGTCAGACAGCACCACCTTTCCACATGGAAGACCAGCTGTATGAGGACTGTGAAGGCATTTGCCCAATGAAGGCTTTTACTGTAAATATTTCCTGGGAATACTAGAGATTGGAGAACATGAAGAATTTTACACTCCTCCCCCCATTTTTGGATTGGACATGATTCTGAATGCATTTGCCCCTCCTTTCTTCTCAGCTCTTCTCTCAGTTGTCTCTGGTCTCATTCAGTGATTGTCCTATCTCTAGTTGAAATACTGGGACTTCTTGCTTTGGGAACTATAGTATGCAAATTGGTGGGAGTCAATTGTACCTGATTTTCTAAATTGCCTTTGCTGTAGCAATTCTTCCACCCATAATAACCCATTGAAACCAAACAATGGGATTGATTACACATTCCTCACTCTGGGGGGAAACTATTAGTTTTACCTGAATAAAAACCACAGAACAGGGCCTAATTTGTGTAAGTAGTGTACAGAATTGTTCCGGAAGCACAGCAGAGAAGGCTTGAAAAGCCTTAAATATTATTCTCTACCCGCAGCGACTATCAAGAAAAGAGAGTTCTATTTACAAGTCAGAAAAACAAAAGCACGGATATTCAACAGGACTCCGGAATCCCCAGAATCAACACTCACTGAGGAGGAATCCTAGAACCTCCATACCTTTTATGACCAGGGATTGTCTAGTTGCAAGCAGCAGATAAGCAGCTATGTGATTCTCTGGAAGAGTCTGAGCCCTTCCAGTCATGAACTGCGAGACATTGGTAAAGGCATTTAACCTTCCTGAAACCCATCTCTCTCCCTCTCTCTCTCTCTCCATCTCACTCATATAACCTAAAATATTTTTCTTTCTTGCATCTTCAGATTCAGGATCAAACAAAACAAAGTACAAAATTTGGCAGGAAACCCGTTAAGTGCACTCCTAATATCCTTATTTAAGGAAATCTTTTTTTTTCCCCCAAGCAGATGCATAACTCTTATGATGCAGACCCAGCCTATGGTTTCAGAGCTCATACTTCAGTGTAGGCTGGCAGACTTGAGTGTCAGACGAACCCATACTTAAAACACACTCCTCCTATTGACTGCTTTCAGTCTAGAGGTGAGTTATCAGACTGGGGAGAGCCATCAGCAAAACTGGGGTAGAAGTACTAACTAACTCACCAGGTTCTGGTTAGAAGCAGCAATGCTGTGCTTGGGACAGGATCATTATGCAGCTGTTGGCACCTATTCATCCTAGGACCCTACTGCAATGTGAGGGTATTTTCAAAGAATGGCTTCTTTAAGTCAACCTAGAGATTTTGGTGCCAGTGCTGCCTAAGTCTTGGCCCACTGCTGACATTTACCTTCTCTGTGCAGGAGAGACTGTGGAAGTCCTTTAGAGGACCCACTGCAGGAATACAGAGCCCATGGGTCCGGATTCCTAGATGGACAGCTCTTGATGGGTAAGACTCTATTGTACTTTGTATCTGATCAATTATTCATATTCGTATCCTAGCTTAGAGTCTTGCTTACAATTGACTGTACCGTGAGCAAGAACATAAATAAGGACAGAAATGGTGGCCTGTATAAGGCTGTATGGAAAGAAACCTGGAGGCTAGTTATTCTTGCTGAAAATCTGATTGATTTAGTCAGAGAATTTATCTTAGAAAATTTGCAAGTTTTTTGTTTTTTATTTTGTTCTGTTTTGTTTTTTTTTACATATATCTTTACACAAACTAAACAAATCTGTTAATTTTATATATCAGTGACTTTTCTAAAAAATCCAGAAACTATTATTGAAAATGTAAATGTCAATGGAACAGTATCACTATCTCCCAGTTTCTATGGAATCGTTATCAGCCCAACTTCGTCGGGTTCTGTTGGGTCTCAAACTCAGGACAATTGGCTGACTGAGGTGCCTATTTAAAACAGCAAAGTGGACTTGCCACCAGTGTTCCTCAGTCACTACCTGTTACAGAGTCATCCTGGCTACCATACTTTGTCCCCTACCCTGACCTCTCCAGCCTAGGGACTGGGCTAGGCTTCCCTTCCCTCAGCTGCTCTGATTCCTACATAACCTCAGCCATTTTGACTGCTGGTCCTTTAGCCTCTAGGTCCTTGGCCTCTTGGTCTCTGAGTTTCCAGTACTATTTTTGCTCCATCACACTTCTCCCCTGCCCACTCAGGCTCTGAACAGTCTGAATCCCTCCAGATGCCTCTGGCTACACTTTCCATCATATCTACAATAAACCTTGTCCTCAACCATACCTGGGAATAGTCATGTCCTCAGTCATATTTTTTCACTCAGGTTCCTTGTTCTAATGAGCAAACTCCCTCCTGCCACAGAGTTTGTCATCCACACCATCCTTTGTGGATGACGTCAACAAGTTTACATAGGAGTATGACCAAAGGGACTCCTCCACGTTCTCTTACTCTAGGACTAGCTGATTGTTATCTTGTAACAAGCACATGATGGGACACAGTTGCCTGGCTGTATGAAAAGGTTAGTTTTTTTCCTGTTTGTATGAAATCTCTTAGCAAAGTACCTGTGTTGCATATCATGTCCTACTTTAATGCTTATTAAAAACTGGAGCAAGTTTTTAATCTGTACTAATGTTCTAAAGAGGATTTCTGTCCTGTAATATGTTGTGTATATGTGTGTATACACACACACACACACATACACACACACACATACATACATATATATGTGTATACATATATATATACCAAATATGTGTTTTCCTTGAACTTGCTAAGTAGAGTGTCATGATTCACATGATTCTCAATGCTACCTGATGTCTTTGGAGATAATGATGAAAACCCAGTTCTCCTATGCTCTCCACAAGACAGAGTCTACATTCTCCTACATGACTTCACTCAACATTCCTGAGGGGAATGAATAGTTTATTATGTAGCTACGCATACATAATACCATCATTATTAGCTCTTCTACCGGGAGTAGATTTAGACTCAATATCATACTTAGTAGATTTGTTGATTTTCTTGAATAAAAGTACTAAGAATGTATAAATTTTTCTTACCTTCATGAAGAAGATAAGCTTTTTAAAGACTAATGACGGCAGCTTGCAAATTTTCTTTACTCTTTCATCTAGGTGATTAGAAACACGCAACTACTATAACTTATTTTGAAACTTAGCTGTGTCATTCGTCACTCGTTAGTCAAGTAAGAATAAAGAGTTCCAAATGACTGACTCACTAATAAAGAATATTCCATTTCTGCCATACAAAGAAAGTCCTGATTAATCACAAATTCTCCTCACCCTCTGGCTAGGATTGCCCTCATTATCTGCGAGCCTTCTTAAAATTAAAAATTCTATGCAGTGTGTATGGTAAACAGGAATTTCCAGATCATTTTCCAAACAATGGAGTAAATAATTGATGCTTTGCTAAGTAGAAAAAAAAAATTCAAGAAAGCTCACATAAAAATAAAGCAAGTGAATCTATTCAGATAAAAGAACATTGGTTGTTTAAAAAAATTGGGATTTAAACTGGCCAGGAAGAGCCTAAGGATAGATGGCTACAAAGAAGAACGTATAATCATAGGTGCAATTTTGTAATAAAAGTTGACATTGTGTGAAAATTAAGAAAAATTTATGCTGCCATATTTTAATAGTTACCATGCTACATATTTTAATAGTTACCAATCTTGTACCGATAAGAATCCATTAATTGTACTGTAATTTACTATAGCTTTCTAATATCATGTTAGAGATTAGTGATAAAAGAAACTGAGGTGCAATATAAGGGGCTCAGTGGAAGGAGGGAGAAGACCCTGCAGACTCCAAGAGAAATAATGTTCTTGGAACCCTAATCTCATCTCAAGGCCATAATTTTTCATACTGAATGAAAATTGCCTTTGTTTTCCATATTCCTTCCAATGACTCCTCTTTTCCTATCTCTGTTCTCTCCATATGAATACCTCATTCCCTCAGTAGTGTCCCAGCATGCCCCTCAGGTGAATCTACGAATTGTCGGTAGGAACAAAGCAACCATGCTACATATACAAACATCTTTCTGTCAGTTGCAATTTTTTTTTCCTATTTCAAAGAATTATGATAATTGTAACTCTCCTCACTGGTGAAAGTTAAATTGATTTCAACACTAACACACAAAACCTCACACTTCTATAGTTAAATATGAAAGGCTGTGTGTACACTAGGACAAAATAAAACCATAGAAGAATATCCATATAACAGGTGAGATCAGAAGATGAATCCCTCTAGACTTTTCATCTGGTTTTCAATGTAGGCAAAGTTAACAATGAATATATAATACCACATAAAGCACACACAAACCATCCCCATTGCAAGGTTCTAGAAATTTTTTTTTGTTGTTGTTGTTCTGTTTTGTTTAGCTTTTGTTCTTTAAGTATAAGCAAAGAAAAGCCCAGGGAGGTTACTTGGTGTTAGGCTTTTAATACAGGGTCCTGTTTCCAACATTTGCTCTCTGGCTGATGACTCTTTTTAGGGATGTTCTGGAAATGTTGGAAGGACCAAGATGTGGGAGGGAGGTCTTTGAGGGTATATTGACCTTGGCCGCTGCCCTATCCCAATCTATGCTTTCTATCCACAATGAGGTGAAGCCCCTCCACCATAAACCTCATAGCCATGATGCTCTTCCAAGTGCCCATGCACTGAATCCTCTGAAACCCTGGACAAAAGAAATCTTTTCCTCCTGAAGTTGTTTCTGTCAGGTACTTCTCAGTCATAGCTATGCAAAAACAATATATCTTATGTGTGGAAAGCTCCTACTCTGCATTCATGTATCATTTCATTCTAGAAAGAGCAGGAGGACGGAATGAAATACAGTGACATGATACATACAAAGTTTGTGTTAATACATTTGAGCTTAATGACTCTTTCAAGTTCTGTGGGACTACTTTGTTGAAGTTGGTGTACACTTACATGTTAGAACTTCAGAGCTGGAAAAGTCATTCTCTGCTATGAAAACTCTTTTCCCAAAGGCTAAACTCTGAGGTAGGTAAAGAGAGTGTTAGTTAAGGAAGGGAGAGAAAAGGTAGCAGGATAAAGTGTTGTTTGGTGGTATGATAAAGGGCAAAAAGGGACCCAGCAACTGAGGATTGACTGGGAACAAGCTGTTTTGGGCAGGCTGCTAAATCACTTACTCTCAGCTGTGTTTATTTTATTTTCTTCAGCGAAATTCTTCTCCTTGGGGTACTTTCATCAAACCTCCCCAAAGAAATAACAGATGGTGACAGCAGCGAGCATACCACAAGCTATCACAATTCTTCACTTGGAGGTTAGCTCAGTATCTGTTCAGTGTGTGTGGTGATTAGTATTGTTTTTATGCTTAATATTTCTCCATGGCAGGAACTTTAAAAATCTCTTCTGAGTATCATGTATCACATCCCCTTTTCAGTTCCTGCCATCTTTTTATAGGTATTATATATAAATAGCACAGCATTGTGGTAAGAAGCCCTTATGTTCCCAAAACGTTAGGGTAGGACATAGGAACTAAGGTAACATTTTCACCTAAGCAGTAAATTAAAAGACAGATAATCTAATCATATCTTATGAAATTCTGCATAATCAGTTATAAAAATGAACAATTGTACAGAGCTGCTCTTTGAGTAGTTAACATAGTCACTGAGCTAAGACTTGGAACCTTGATGAAGCCACTTATCTACTTGGAGAGAGTGTGTCAGTAGGAAGGTGAATTGAGTGGTAATGGAAACTTGGGTCTGAGAAGCAAGCTCTTGTAGTACAGGAACTCCACCCTCTGTCAGGTGAGGGACACTGGTGCCAAATTCAGACATCCACGAATCTGAGCTCTAATGCCATAGTGAAGGAGGATGTGGCTAGAACACTCAACCCACTAACCCCATGCAATCCAAAGCCAAGAGGAACAAATGCAACCCACTAGCTCTTCTTGGTCAACAAGTTCTTTTGTAATGTAATCACTACCATTTGTTTTACACATTACCCATGGTGTCCTCTGCAGCATCAGATTTGAGTAGGCATAGCTGTGAAGGGAACTGCACAGTCTGGACAGCAGGAATTATTTATTATTTGACCTTTACAGACATGCAGACCCCTGATAACTCAGCCAACTTCCCGAGTTTTCCTGACCTCTATCTTTTCTTTCATGCCTCAATGTTCTGATGGATCCTTGAAAGAGCAAGAACGTGTAGAACAGTTATGAGGCAATTTACTAACTGTTCTTCTATGTGCTATGGTGGACTTCATGGGAAAACTGAAGTTTACAACATCCAAGATCAGGTTACAATATCTGGTGGTGGGTTTAAGGTAAGATAGACAGGGAAAATTAAGCAAACATAGCTCATCCCTGCTTTAACCTCAGAAAGTACACAAGACTCAACCTTGTTTATGAAGCATAGGCCTTGACTTCCTTGTGTGCCATAAAGATTCCTCTGACATTTCTGACCTACCTGTTTTCCAATCAACCTGTAAACCTGTATAATACATCACATAAACTACCTTATAATCTCATGTACTAAGGAAAGCTTTCTAGATAAAACAGTACATATAAATAGTACATAGTTAATCTTTCTATTGGCATATAAACATAATATAGTGATGCTTTATAAAGACATGTCATATAATTATATCATATACTTTGACCATATCCATCTTTCCTTCCCATTATAGTTTTACTTTACCTTTGTCAGACACAATTGCACACACAGGCAAGTGTGTAACTGCACAAATCCATTTCATGTACCAATATAAAATGAAGAATTCATCAGTGAAAGAAAACATTTGAACAGTGTCTTTCTGATTAGATCTATTTGTTTTCCTGAAAATGTCATAATTTCATTGTTTACTATGTTTAGATAAAAAATCATATATATATATATATATATATATATATATATATATATATATAAAACCATTGTCCCTTCTATCAGCTCGTCTCTCCCCCTTAATATCTGTTTAATTCTACATTAAAACCCATTCTCAATAAATTCCCTTTTTGCTTTATACTGTCTTGTTCTGAAACATTTTCTGAAGTACATGTCAAAAATCCTAGCTTCACCATCTAGAGGTCTTTATAAAGAACTCCTCAAACTACTGCAGCCACTTTAATAATCCTCCTGTCCCACTGCTACTGAGGAGCTGACCTGTCGACTGTAGAGTCTATCTCAATGAAGTGTCACCTGAATTTGCCTGTGGGTTAGCCCAGGTTTGAGGAATCTTTCTTATGACCTTGCTGAATTTCTCCTTTACAAACCTGGATGCTAAAATTCAGTCAGAGAAAAGCTGAAGCATACATTTATTAAGGATCTCCTCTACGTGATGACACTGAGTTGTTCCAAGCCTCAGAGGTGATATAAAACTCAACATTGTATTTTCACTGATATGGAAAGGAGAAGACCACAATAGTTAGCTGGCAAAGCCAGAATTTGAAACAGGTGCTCAGACTCCAATGCTTTTATACTATGGTATTTTCATACGACATATACTGCCTGGCAAGTCTTCTCCTGTGAAGCTTAAGAAAGCAACGCCATATGCTTTGATCTCTTCCTCCCACAAAGGTATACTGTTGTTCTTTAACAAACACTGATTAGGCTAAAAAATCCTAGAAATTTTAAAGTTCTAAATTTTAAAACAATTTCTGAACACTTCACCTGCAGAGTAAACTCACAGCCAGCTACTTTACCCATTCACCTACACTCTCGTGAAAGGAGTTTGGTGCCATCACTGAGTGCTGTTCACAAATAAACCTTCCTCATTTTTTCAAAACGCTTGTTCTTATTTTAGCTTTTTGTACTTGAGTCTGTTGTAACAGGAACACATTTCAGTCCTGCATAAAATAGGAAGCTATGGTCATCACTATGCATAATCACACTGGTCATATCTGTTTCAAACAAGATACTGAAAAGAATTACACATTCGCTTCAGGCTAATGGGTTTCAACATAAATATCCATAACATCCATCTAATGTTGCTACCTGAGACACAATCTTCAGGAGTTCTAAACATCTGATAAGTTCTCACTTCTGAGTTTTGAAAGCTAAATAATAAATTCTTCAGTCTTAGCAATGGAGCTGATTCTAACTTGTCACACCAGGGTTTTCCTGCTGCCCTGGTGTTGATATGTAATCACTATATCTGAGTAACTCTCTTGTCTTCTTGGCTCCACACATTTAATTTACTGATATGCAGATGACGACTGTCTCATAAAAATATCTGTGAGCATATCATATTACCAAATATAGGAGTTTTAACAAATTACAATGGACATATATCTGAAGCTATTAAACAAGTCAAGTCCATAACAATTTCTTTACATAGTTCTTGTCCTCATTGTCTCAAATGAGGAATCAGAATTATACTCCAAGGAGATATAAACTTAAATGAGAAAAGAATCAGACCAGAAATCACCTGAAAATTCTTATTACAGAAAACCCTAGGAAGGTTCTGTAAGATGCCTGAATTATACATATGGAGTGTAGACTTCTTAAAAACAATAAGTCATGTGCAGAGCTCCAGACCACAGGGCTCATGGATAGCAGGTCTGGGAGCAACAACTGGGATCTGGTATCCCAGATTGTCCCCTACTCAACTGTATCTTCTAGCTAGGAAAAATAAAAATGCACATTTTCTTCGGAATTGTTTGCAGAAGAAGTCTATGAAATCCAAGAAGTTATTTTAGGTTTCCTTAGCTTTGGCAGAAAAAGAACAATGTATTTCTTAGAAGGCTGTTTATGTGAAAGAAATCCAATTTTCTCTGGCTTGAACATGAAAAGGAGAGTTTATTGATTTACTTAATGAAGCTGCACATGGTGGTGGGTGTGGGTGAGTAGGCCTGGAGATTCAGGCACCAGTGGGCTGTTTTTCTCCTGTGTCTCTCATCTTTGACATTTTTTTACATGGTGGTTTTATTCTTTCAGGCTGGCTGTTTCCATGAAGCTTCAGATAGCTTCATACTTACTGTCTTATGATGAAAGAGGAAAGAGGATTCCTCCCAATCAGTTTCTCAGAGGAGCATCCTGGGGAACGTCTGTGTATGTCTGGCAAGGTCAAATGGATGTATCTAGATTGATGACTGTCGCTAAGAGGTTGGTACTAGGAGTCATGTACCAGGAGACACCAGAGAAATGAAACCAGCGGCTCACCTCAGACTCACATTACTGGATGAGAACTGCAGGTCCCTCAAGGAACTGAGGTTGGGTCACCTGATAAAGGAAGTGAGATGCACCAGGCAAGCGAACCAGCAGGAGCTGAATGAGGGCTTGAGTCACTGAGGATATGATTTGCCCTAGAGAAACAGATATGAAACTGGACCTTTTGTATTTCAGGGAGTCATGTATCTTATGAACCTTGGTATGAGACACAAGCACTTTGTACAGGGGATAAAAGTATCATATACTTCACCTCCAGCCCATCATAACTAGAAAAAAGAAACATGACACATATGTAAGTCGAAAAAGCCAATTTCCTGAACTTTGGGTCAGGAATTAGTGATATTCAATTTCTAGTCAATAGAAGCTGCAATATTTAATCAGAGCTCAGCAGCAATAATGAACATAATTGGGCATGCAGTGCTCAGCTGTGTACTAATAGGACTAGAACTGTAGTTTGAATTTAAAGGTAGAAACAATATCCTGAATATTTTTTGCACCTGGCTCTCTAGCATCCTAGTTTCTAGAATATCCCGAGTTTCCAGAAAGTTTATGACAAATCAGTTGTCTGCTTTATCAACCTATGGGTAGTTTCTTTGGCTCACAAGTAAGTTATGCCATGTATCTCAGCAGAAGAAAATTCTAGTGTTGACCAGTGTTGTTGGGATACAATATTTCTGCTCTGAAAAATGTTTCCTAATTTTTTTTTGTTGGTTGCTTCCCTCTTTTGACAACTTGCAAAACACTTCCTAGTACTATGACAGCTAGGCTTCAGGGCGGAGAATGTCAGGTCAGAGTAGCCAATTGTCCTATTTCATAAGCCAGTTCACCTAGCTGTGAACCAACATCTGTCTAACTGGACTTTAGTCCTGCTCAACTGGAGAGGAACCCTGCCTTGGAAGCCTAGCCAACAACCAGCAATTAGTAAGGTCATGGGTATCAGAGGAGAATCTACTACCACTACTTTATTAAACCAGCACAGTCCTTAACTGCATTCTGTAATGTATCCTTGTACTCACAGATAACTGTTGCTGTCACCCTTCATCAAAGAAGCACATCTTTGCAGCAGATTGTGGATATTAAAGAAAGTCATAACTGATTAAAATGGAGAGGTCAATTGATCTTAGGGCTGAGTCCTAGTACCAATGGGCATAACTACAACACACCTTCTGTATTTGAGAATCATGTAACATCTTGGAAGAGGGATATAAAGATTATAAGAGACTGAAGAAAGGTAGTAGGTCTGTTGTGAGATTGTGTCTCAAAGAAATATCGTGGAAGCTATACCCATGATACCTCTTAACAGTATGGCTACCTAAACAAGCTCAAGTAACTGTCCTAGCAATAAAGATACTAACACGGAAGAAGGAAATATTGCATCCTTAGACAAACTACAGGCAACTAAAGAATGTTGAGAAAGGGAAAATTAGTGTTTCCCAGGGATGAAGCCCCTAATTGGTTAACCAATAACAAGTAGTCAGCCCTGAAATCATATGCATATAAGTATCACTGAACAGACCTAGCAAGTTGTATGTGTATTTTTACGCATACATATGTGTAATAATAGCAATCAAAGAGTCCATGAATTTGAGAGGACATGGGAGAGGATGGAGAGAGGAAAGAGAAGAAATGATCTAAGTATATTTTACTTTTAATGAAATGTGTTTTTTCCATTTATTATTTATGTGTATGTGTGAGTGCATGGATGCACACATGCTCTAGCATACATATAGAAGTTAGAGGAAAAACTTCAGGAGTAAATTCTCTCCTTCTAACATGTAGATTCCAGGAGTTGAATTCGTGTGCTCAGCTTCGGTGGCAAGTACCTTTATCTGCTGAGACATCTCCTTGATGCTGATAAGTCATTGTTATTATTATTTTAGCAGCCCACCTTGTATCAGTTGTTAGTTTTAACTGATGTTATAACTAACCCTACCAATGGATTTCCAAAGCATCTTTGTTAGTCTGTGCTTCTTTCCTACCTCATTGTTGCCAAATGACATAGTTCTCTCTCTCTCTCTCTCTCTCTCTCTCTCTCTCTCTCTCTCTCTCTCTCTCTCTCTATCTATCTCTCTCTCTCTCCTCTCATTCCCAGGATGACCTCAAGGTCACTGTTACCTGTTTTTCTCCTCCAGTTCTGAAAAGACAATGATGCCAATGACTAGCTCATTTGCAACTAAACTTGCAGGCAGAAGTGCTCCCTAAAAGAAAAATGGCCCGATTCCCAAACCATCAGAAGCAATGAAGAAGATGAACAAGTTGAAAGCCTATAATGTTAATGTTAGAGTTTAAAGCACTCGACATTTAAACACAGATGATGTTTCCCTGTGAAAGTCTGACATGCCAGTGGGATGACTGTGGACTTCCAAAGAGCGCTGAAAAGGTAAATGTGACTTTGTAATAAGACAAAATGAGCTTCTACTTTTTAAGAGAAAATACTGTTTAACCCCACCCTGCTAATGAATGACAAGAAAATATTGGAGGCTGAATGTCTCCAGAGACTAGGCATTATCTGAGAACATTTAATACACCATCAAAGATTTTACTGATTTATATTTTCTCTGGGCTTTGTTTGTTTGGGAAAGGAACCCACAGACACATGCTTGGTAAAGAACGATTTCATTGACCCCGGCAAAGGCCCCATTAGTCTATTACAGATGTCTAACCACGCTGCTTGGTGCAGAGCAGCGGAGGACGTTTTCCTGGCACACTAGGTGATGCGAGAGTCTCCACAGTCTTTTATTAGTGCATGGAATGTAAATATAGGTTGCTCAGTCGCTCTGTGAACATTAACCAGTTTAGTCATTTCTGTCTCTTTCCGGACAGTGTCAAGCATACAAAAAAAAGTCTGTCTAACTAAATAAAAATGACACTGTTAAACAAATATCACACTTTAGAGATGGCCGCTATTAACTAGGAATTATTTCAGGACTCATGAAGTCTTATGGAACTGAGTACCCCATACAACATTTGCTTAGGAAGCATATTCAGTGTCTATGTTCAAAAAATTCTCTCAGCTTCTTGTCTTTTGTGTGTGTTATCATATATTTTTTGGTGGGGGGAGCAGAGGAGGCAAATCATCACTTAGAAAGGATGACAAGTGTCTCTGAGCATTAAGAATACCAATGAACGAGCTCCTCCGAACAGCGTTGTGACAACTTGTCAGAAAGCACAAACCTAAGATAGCGTCATACAGACTGTTTGTTGAGAACCACCAAGGATAATGAATTTGCTTCCACAACAGAATCAAGATAATCAGCAGAAACAAGGAACAAAAGAATCAAGTGAAAGCTCTTGGTGACAAGAACTCAGCCAAAATGATTAAAACAAAACAAAACAAGCGAAGTAACAAAACATGATTGTCGTTTCCAAAGAGCTAACTAGACATGTGCTGTTTGGTCCAAATTAGAAGAATGAAAGACATCCCACAACCTTGTGTAGAGCACTTAGACGAAATATAAGTGACATGTGGGATCTCAGTGAAGGAAGGGGAACTTAAGCATGGCTGGGGAGCTTGCTGGAGAAGAGCTTCTGGGCTCAGTCAGACTGATCTGAGGATGCTTACTGTTCCAGAGGGGGTCTACTTTCTTTAGTCCCTCCTAGTTAGAGAGTTCGGGTGTCAGCCATTCTGGCAAGTTTCTATGCTGGGAACCTGGGTGGGGCTAGAATGGAAGTCAAGGATTGCCATCTGTTTTATTTTGGCCTGCAAAACAAACCCACAGAGAAGTGAGAGCCCATTGCTGCCTTTTTAGATGGTTTTGCTCATCCTAGCTGCAGTGCTTCGACTTGGGAAGAAAGAGCAAGCAGCTCATGGCTGCTTCTCTGTTTGTGGAGGCTGTGCCTGTAAGTTGAGCTTTGAATGACACATTATTTCTTCTGTGCACCCCAATCTATTTTCTGCCTGACTAAGCTTATAAAACTCTGCATAAATTCTCTTCTCAGCCTGTTCCATAATCCCATGAACACATTGTCTTCCTGTTCGTTCCTTCAGCCAGCAAGCACCAGCTGTTGGGTCCTGAAACATTTTATGATAAAGAAAAAAAAAAGTAGATGATCAGAAAGCTGTAAAAGCTCTAAAATGCTTTAGAGAGACACAGACTTTTTAGGGAAGTTGAATGTTTGACCTGGATGAAAGAACTGATTAGGTTTCCACCAATCCTCTGTCCATCCTGAACTGTTAAGATGGGTTTATCCAGATGCTGCCTGGATGCCCCAGTTCTGCACAGTCTGTAAACTAATCCAGTATGGTTTGTTATGTGTCCCAGAAAGGATCAACTCTGAGCTTAAAGATATGAGCAGAGATATAATTATATTAACACAACACTCGTGCTTCAAGACAAAAATGCCACAAACTTTATTTCCTATATCTTTCAGCTTCAAAAGGAAAGTAGAAGTTGCTTGATAATGTCTTTCTAATTGCTTGAATGCACACTTTATGCTTCAAATATACCGAAAAGCTAGTTGTTATAATTAGAAGTTATATAAAGACACAGTTTATATAAATTGCAGCTAATTACTTAACTAAAATGCCAGTCTCTTTCCCCATTCTACAGGGACCATATCCAACAACATGTGATTTAACAATAGGTCAAAGTGGGAAAAATGGTGATTATAACAGGAAGGTTGTTCAATTGCTTTTGTGAAGTTTTCTAAAAAAATAAAATAAAATTGATGTCTGTTACCGAGAGAACTAAATAAATACTGTTTCCATTTGGAAGCTTATTTCAGAATATACGTGGGAAAACAATGCTTATCTACATTCCAAATAACTTGAATAGAAGAATATTTATGTGCATCCTGTTTCTAAAATCTCCCTATCCCATTTATTGAGTCTTTAAAGGAGGAGTGGAAGCCAGTTAGTTAGGTGATATTATTCTAAAAGAAGGGCCGTATAACACCCACCCCCTCTGCCTTTTCCTGTTTTGTTATGGGAACAGATGTGAAGTTTTCAAGGCTTTGGAAAGGCATGAAGTCTTTCCCAAACCCCACCAGCAGCTTTGCCATTACTGTTGGGAAGGTAGCCATAATGCAAGACATAAGGCAGACACGGAGTGGTGTTTCAGGATGGCAATAGTTATGGGTAGCCCACAGGCTGTATCACTCCCTGCTCAGTATCAAGCACAGAATGACCTGGAAAGAAAGTTCATAGATTTCTGTTACTTGAGAGCAGCAAAGTCTAACAGTGCTCTCCAGTAACCTACCAGAGAATCCCTAGGCTCTCCTCATGGCTTTCAGCTGAGGCAAGGGAGGAGTTCTCTCTTGAGCCTCTAGATTGACTGCTAGCCTATAAAGGAACCCAAGTTAATTTAGATAACACATACTTTCTAATTATTTGAAATATACAAGAACAGGTGCTTCACCAATACTGAAGCACAGGGAAGGACAGTTTTAGTCTGATGCAACTCTTGAAGTAATAGTATTGAGACGATTAAGGCAAATGAACTATTTGAGGACAGGACAAAATAACATAAATATTTAAGTGTCACTCCTAGATCATACACTTATCATTTTATTAGACCAAATAGAAATATTAAATGTTAACAACAACAACAACAACAAAAGTCCAAATTGATGTTCATGAAATGTATTCAGAGGACAAGGATCACATTAGTTTTCTGTTGCCTTTCAAATGCTGAGTGCCACCTTGGGTATAGTGTTGAGCTGAAGGTCAGGGTAGATACAATGGCTATCTGGATTGCTACTTTGATAGGACTTAGAATCCCCATAAGAATATATATACCATGGCCTTGTTTGAGAATGATTTTCTAAATAAGGTTAGTTGGAGTGAGAAGACTCACTGTTAATGTGAGTTGCACCATCACACGGACTACAGGCCTGGAGTTAATTTAAAGGAGAAAGGCAGATGAAAATCAGTGTTCATCAGTTCCTGCTTTCTGGCTGGGGATGCAATGTGACCAGCGTGCCTTGCTTCTGTTGACACACGCTCCCTGTCACCATGGACCTTAACACCTGGAGCTACAAGCCAATAGAAATCCTTCCTTAAGTTGGTTTGTGAGCTACGTTGTCCCAGTAGTGGGAAAAGTAACTATACAGAAACTAAGTACTGAGATATGACTGCATGGTTCTTTCATATTTGGAAGTGGTTTGCAAGAGAAATGTGGTAAAGTTTGGAACTTGGGGCTATAGAAGCCCTAAAACATCACAAGCAGAGATTAAAAAAAAAATTCTTGTAGGGAGTTTGGAAGGCTACAGTATGGAAAGAAATGTAGACATTGGAAGGAGGCCCAGTTCACGACGTTTCAGACTGAATAGAGAACTCTGTTGGAAAGTAGGCTAGAGGCCATATTTGTGATATTCTGGTAACCTACACATGTCTCGAAAACTAGAATGACATTGAAAACAAGTGTAACAGACTAACTTGTTTGGTCGAGGAAACTTGACATCAGGATAGCATTTGGGCTATGATATGGCTATTGCTTTCTTCTATCTTCTTGGCTTATAGTAAGAGACAGAAAGAAGTGTAGAAAGGTATGTGAAATGTGCAGTTTATGAGGAAAAGATGTTGAGGATTTTAACCTATGAACAAGGCATATTCAAGAAAAGTTGTTATTGTTAGAGAGATTAGTGGTCTTAAAAACAATGCTGGCACTTTTCACTGGGACAGCAGCAGGTGTGTTCTGAGAGCCAAACCCCACCCACTGAAGACTATGTCTCGTATGAATGTAAATTATCTGAAAGAAGAGAGCCTGAACTGAGAATGATGGTGAAGAGGTTTCCTGTTCCTCAAAAGCCAATGCCTATGATAGATTCCTCAGAATAATCATACAGAAGCTTCTGAAACTATAGTTCAAGTGGCCGAGAATCTATTGTGACTGGTCAGCAAAACTTGGTAGTGTTATTCATGTGTTGACTGATTTTGAAGGTACAGAAGATACAGGGTTGAAGGGGTAATGGGAGTCTTGCATCATGGTTGCAGAGAGACACTGAGACCAAGCATAGGGAATGTAGAGTCACATTCCCTACAGAGGATACTGTATGAAGTTACTGCATGAAGCTGTGAAGTTGAACATTGTAGTGGAGACCCCAGGATTTTGGAGATGCTAGGATCATAGTGTGTTTGCTGAGAAAAGCCTCATGTAAGAAGTGGAGGTAGCCGAAGAGAGGCAGCAGGCAACTGAGTATCAGGGTTGGGGCTATCCAAGCCATTTTGAGCCTAACTGAATACATAACCAGTTTCAGACACCAGGCAGAGAACTTTAGGATTTGCTGTTTGCCATGCTGAGTCTCTTTCTTGCTTTGGTCTGATGGTTTCTTGGTGTGCCACCGCTATTCCCTGTTTATTGCTTGCCATTGTAGTTTAGAAGTTTGAAGCCTGTTTCTGATATTATTGAAACTCCCAATTAAGAGATTGCCTTGAGTCTTGGATAACATGTATACTCTGAACTATTAAACAGAGGATTGTTAAAGACTATGAGGGATTTTGAAGTTGGATTAAATATATTTTGCATTAAGAGATAGCCATAAGCCTATGGGAACAAGGAGTAGAAAGTTACAGCTTAAAAGTAATATGATTAATCATGCTTGTCATTTTGACAGGCTTTAGAATCACCATGGAAATAACATCTGGGATTGTCTGTGAGAGATTTTATATACCAAGTTAATTGACACAGGACAAATATTGGTAAAACCATTCCACAGGACAGGGTCTTGGACTGACTAAAAAGGAAGAAACCTTCATCTCACTCTGTTTCCTCACCAAGGATGCAATGTGAGCTTTTGCCTCCTGCTCTTACTGTCATACCTTCCCTGCCATGATAGACTGAGTCTTCTGGAATTGTAAGGGAAAAGAAACACTTCCTTAAGTTTCCTTTGTGGAGAATTTTGCTGCAACAAAACATCAGGGCAAATGACTAATACAGTATGGCTGTGAGGTTTTAGATGTACGTCTTAGAAACTGTCCATCAGGACTGTGTTAGTGATTTCTCAGTTGCTGTGATAAAATACTATGACTAAGACAACTTTGGCTTATTGTTCCATAGGGTCAGAGCCCAGAATAGTGGGAGCAGCGTGGCACTAGGAAGCCTGAGCATGATGTTCAGAGCTTATAACTTTAATTGCAACCATATAGGACAGAGAGAAACCTGGAAGGAAGAGGAGGTTATAAATTCTTAAAACCTTCCCCCTGTAATTTACCTCTTCTAGTAAGGATATAATACCTCCATAAATAGTAACGTCCACTTGGAAACAAGTGTTCAAATACCTGAACTCATGGAGGATGATTCTCATTCACATCTCCACTCGGACCTATCCCACAGTCATAGGAGAGAGATGTGAGACTGTCATAGAGCTAAGAGTGTGTCTAAGCTGGCTTGGAACTCTGCATCATCCTAGGAGATGAGAATGGTGGGTGTTTGGCTGCTCCCCACTTCAGCCCACGCCAGAACCCAGCTAAATATTAAATATTTCGTGGAATATTTTTTTGCTTCATGGAAACAAAGAAATGTGGCTTGATTGGTGCTTATCTGCCCTGTAGCTGGAATCATAGGAATGAGTCCATTTACAGATAAGTTACCTTCCTCTTTTTCCCGTGAGACCACACCTTATGCAGGAGATGCACTTGCAAGACCTTGAAGCTTAGACTTGAGCTCCACATGCAAATGAGGCTATTCCAATATCCTTGTCTTAACCAGGGGATCCCAACTCTGCATACCAAAGACCCTCTCCTGCTTGTGGCCCTATATATGTACGGGGCAACTTGCATTAAAGTGGAGACACCCCTGAAGCATGTTCCCAAGTGTCTGTACTCACCGGATGTCTGCCAAAGACAAGGCAGGATGCTGTAAACTCACGGCCGCCCTGCCATACTGTGTCCTCCTAGCCACATCCCTCCACTTGGAGCCGGCCCGAGGGCAGCCGCCAACTCCAGGCGGGGTACCTGTGGCTGGTACACACACATGGCAGGAAGATTCCAACCCTCAGGACTACAAAGAGAGCCTGAAGTTACTCTATGTTTTATTCTTATTCTAGGATTGCCTTGTGGGTTTTCAAATCCTTTCCTGGGTTACATTAAAACAACAATCCCATATAAGAGACTGTGGTCTCCACCCTCTTCACTCAGTAAAACTGAAGGACTCTGGCCTTGAGTCCAAAACAATTTAGCCTCCAACATCTCAGGGCTGTTGAGTTAAACAACTTCTCAGAGTTAAACAACCCTGTAAAGACACCCAAGGAGGTTAATGCTTTCTTAGTCCTTTCCCATTTTGAACTAAGGTGGCAAGGTATGCAGAAACTTTGTTACGTGCATTCAGCAATAGGAAGGTAGGAATAGAAGACACCATTTCTTGTCCTGGCTTCATCACTTAGCATCAAAGTTTGCTCTTATAATCTCTTTCTTCATTTTTTTTTAAACCAAACGTCATTCATCAGAAGCTGCGAGGACATTAGTACACCACCACATAGAGAGAGGGATAAATGATTCAACATATTTGAGACCTTCCCTCTTTTAATACTTTTCCCTATGGCCAAGGATTTTTCAGTGTATCAGTTAGACTGTGGTGTCATAAGGTTGAAAGCTTTGTTGATGCAATGAAGGAAAAGACGGCAAGAAAATCCATGAATGTTACAGTTGAGAGACAGATTCTAGAGTTGTTCAATGTATGGGTCTTTCCCTTTCCCATTCTGGTACATGATGAAGAAGACTACACAATAGTCAAGAAGAATTAATTTGCTTTGCATCCATAGATACCAGGAATAACATGCTTATTGTTTTAATGTACTGAAACAAAAATTAGGTCAACTACACAAAATCTATTTGTGAGCCATACTTCAAATTTCCCAACGAAGAAGATGGAGCCTTTTGATTCCTAGCTATAGAGATTTTGTATTATCATATAGTCTTCTAGCTATCATGGTTATTCTCTGTTCAAATTCTATGTTTATCAAATATGAAGGAGTGGAACACAATAATCATACATGTAAAAATATTATTTTATGCATAATAGTTTATATGTCAAAAACAAAAATTGCAGGGAATAATATTCATTTGTGACTTGATAGGTTTATGGTATTGTTTTTAAGCAAAAGATCATTTTAAACAGGGTACATTTTATTAAGCAAGATTCTGGCCAATGTGTTCAGTTTGAATGTTTCATAATGTAGCATATAAGTTTATTCAAGTCAAAGTATACAGTGTATTGCAGATCTCTAAATGCATTGATTTAGATGCAAATGAATTTAAATGTAAGACTCAACTTTGGGGCCATTTGGTATTACAGACTGCTATCAAAATTTAGAGGTATTCTTTCCACTTTGCAACCTAGAAATCCAAAAATCAACAGCAATTCTAGAAAAAAAAACTTACAGAAATTGAGGTAGAATATTGATGATATGATTCACGTGCTCAAATCATTTAGAATGTTTTCTTTTGCAGGTACAGAAAATAAATTTATAACTAGGTTTTGGCTTTGGCATGATCATCAGAAAGAATGTTTGGTAGAGATCATGATCAATCAGAATAATAATAAGCAGTTTGGGGCCTTTATTTTATCCAGTTATAGAACTGACCAAGCTGCTTTCTACAGTATCCACTATACCCAAATTATCTCAAGGCAAATTTCAGGCACTCCAAAGTATAACAAGCCTTCTTTCTGTTTTAATTGTACATGGTCAAACTTCTATATTTACACAGTCTTTGTTCCATGGCCACAAAATATACAAATATAAAGCACAGTAAACATGCCATGTGGACATGAGAATTAAATGGACTATTTCATTTCCTTAGTCTATTGAGGCTGTTACAATAACATTTTCATAATTTAAATGTCATGAAAAGCAAAAACTTAGCAGTCTAGGGACAGAGTTCGGTGGTATAGTGCCTCTTTAGCATGCGTGAGATTCCTCAGGAATCCCCAAAGCAATCAAATAATCAAATAATCAAAATAGATTAATGACCACCCAATTCACTGTATTGTACTGTACATAGAACTACAAAGCTATAAAGAAGTCATTGATTCCCAATGGGTAAGTTTATCTTTCCTTTGTAAGCTGCATAAACAATTTTATGCCACTTGAGACATATTTTCTATTCATGTCAATGCAAAATAAAATAATTTTATACAGAATAAAGCAATGCTGAAAAACAATGTGCCTATTCTATTTCTTTGACTGAGTGTGCCTGCCCTGTCTCCACTGTTAAGGAATTAGTTTTACTAGCTGGAAATATCATCTGATGAGCTAACTGTCATCTGCAGTAGTTTTTTTTTTTTTTTTTTAATAGTGAATGACATGTTTCATTTGGCATTAGAAACTATTTCACACAGAATAGAAAGCTTTATGTCTTAGTTATACATAGGTTGGACATTTTGCAAGAGACTAGAATGTAAGTAATTTAGTAATGTTGTAATAGTGCAGCAAAGTGAGACAGTATCTGGCATTTGATAGAAAAAAAAATCTCTGGGTCTAAATCTAGTTCTTTCACTAAGAATTGTTGTACGATGTCAAGAAAGATACTTCCATGTTATTATATATTATTGAGAGTCAACTTGGTAATGTGAGAAAGCAGATTTTTTTCTTTGTCTCCTTCATGTCAAATTCAGGTAATACAAAGATAATAACTGAAGCTATTCCAGTGTGTATTGAGTGCCTGGTGCATGCACAATCGGTGGAACACATTTGTGAAGCATTTATGTATAGCATCTAATTTAAACCTACAACAAACCTATGAGGGAATTCTTTCAGTATCTCAATTTTATGTGATGATGCAGTACTGAGGCTCAGAGAAAGTAAATTACATTCCCAGAGTTAACATGGAGTTTAGTATCTTGTTAAAGTTTGAGGATATTTTCCAGACTATCAAACTATATGAGGGCCTATGGGAGCCTTACAATTCTTTATTACATTTGGTAGGTGCTTCTTTAAATGAACAATTAAATTGTTTATAAAAATTTACTATGAGTTTTCCCAATAATCTTTTAAAGTCTCTCCTACATTTAAATTTTCATGATTCTCTAAGACAAATCTTTGTGCAAGTATAAACAAAAATCTAGTCTCTGGTCAGGAACAGGGCAAAGTCAACGTTCTAATTCCTAGGATTGACTTAGCCTCTGTCATCTAGAAATTTATATGGAGTGTGGCCCAAATCTGTTTTTAGTTTGAAAATACTGATTATTTTGTTTTAGTTCAATTAAATGAGCATCATAGTTGATGGCATATTCTGTATATCATCAACTTAGATCAATATATAATATTAAAGTTTGCAAAATATAAATTTAGTAAAATACTACAAAATGCAGTACTATATAATGGTAGCTATATCTTAATGTATATTGCAAACATTTCACTGCCAAATCTTCCATCTTTTCCAGCTTTGTAAGGTCTTGTATTTTTGAGGTAGTCCTGTATATGTGTTAACCTTATCATTCAGTAAACAATGGCAACTATTTATTTAACTATATTTATTACTATTTTGTTTTTAAATTGTATAAATTTATTTTTTTCTATTTTATTGAAAATACATTTTTTTCTCATATAATATATTTTAATGATGGTTTCCCCTCCCTCTATTCCTTCCACTTCCTCTCCCCTCCCTTCCTATACAGATCCACCTTACTATCTCTCATTAGAAAACAAATTGGATGCTAAGGGATAACAATAAAATAGAATAAGATAAAACAAAAAAAAAACCCAACACATCAGAATTGGACAAAATATACAAGATGAAAATAGCCCAAGAAAAGGCACAAGAAATGTGCTTATTATTATTTTATAGTAAACACATTTCCAGTATGTATGTTAGAAGTTAAAAAAATACTGTATTACTATTGTGTTTCCATGGAGACTGTAATAGGAATCTTTTTCAGAGTGTTCTGTGCACATGACTCTACCAGGCAAAGCTTGGTTGTATGGGTTATAATATTTGTGGTTTTGTAGTCTTACTGCATTCTATTCTTTTCCCTCAAGGGGATCTAAAAAAGTGGTAGTGATAATTAAATGTTCATAAAGACTACTTCATAAACTTTAAGTAACTGTACAAACACAGTTGACATTATGGATCATACTCTTATTACAGGAAATAGAACATTACACATCCTATAATGATTTTGTTCCCTCAGCAAATCAATAAACTAGTTAAAATGCATTCAGAGATTAGTCTACAGTGGACATAAAAGCAGTCTATTCTTTATTCTAGAGACTTCCAATGTTGGTAATGTAATTTTTTTTTGTTATTAGTATGAAAGCACAATTAAGTTGAAAAGGACCTTGGAGAATATCCAATTCAATGCCCTTGAAATTCACCTCCACTTTACAGTAATATAAACAAAAATAAAATTTTATGAGTGGTTTAAAGGATTTCCCTCTGAAAATTTTATTTTAAAATGCATCTAGATCCTGCTAGGATATCAACAAAGCCAGAAATTTTAGATCTAATGTTAAAAATCAAACTTTGTAAGGAATTCAATTTTTGGTACGTCAATGCAAAGAAACTTAAATAGAAGATTATATCTGATATGCAACCATAACATAGTCTGAAAGTGTGTATACACATCAAAAGGATATATGGATGCTGTCCAAGGACATCAGAAAAGGGTGAGGGTGTGTGAAGCTGCAGGGAATGTGGAGAATGTATATTTCCTAATTTTCTGTCACTCATGACTCATCAAGAACACTTCTGATATGCATGCTCTATGATTAGTCAAGGTGTCTGACAGGAGTGGAAGCTGATTTCAATATTAGTCTCAGTAAGACTTAATAGGAGAGCCCGTATTTTGTAAAAAACTCATAGGCTACACTCCTGAGGCAAAATGAATGGCATCTGCTACAGTCTTCTTTATCATAGGACTTCCCAACATGTATGAGAATTCAATTATCCTCTATTTACAAAGACTTCTCTAGGATGAGTTATAGGAAAAATAAATAAATTCATAGGACTCATTGACCACCTTAACCTGAACTCTTATGTTTAGAGAGGGAAATCCTTCTAGTGTTGTTTAAATATTGAAGTAGGATATAAAGCAATCAAAAGTTTATTCCTAAGACTAGCATTTTGTCAAGCTGGGCCACTACAAAGTCATAATTTCTTCTACTAATAGAGACAAGAGGATAAACAAAATGTTGTATTCCAAGAATCCCATTGTGACATTATGGACTGTGGCACGTAGATATTGCACTGATACTCTGTTTCATTTTTGGCTGGTATGGATTTGCATCAGACTGACTATACCACCTAGAGAGCTGGCTTAGAAGAGATAGTCTCTAGAACTATATGAATCAGAGAATAAGAAATTTATCCCTCCCTCATCCTCCCCCTTCCCTGCTCCCTGCTCCTTCTCTCCCCTTCTCATTTCTCTGCCCCCCCCACCCTGTGTGTGTGTGTGTGTGTGTGTGTGTGTGTGTGTGTGTTTGTCTGTGTGTGTCTTGTGTGTTTGTGATTTTCTGGGTAAGTTCAGCCACAGTATAATGTATGCAGGTCAGAGGACAGCCTCAGACACTTGTCCTCACCATCCACCTTAGTTGAGACAGAATGTCATTGTTGTTTGCCTCTGTGTATGGGAGGCTATCTGGCTGGCAAACTTCTGGGGAGTCTCCTGTCTCAATCTCCCATCTTGCTGTAGGTATGCTTACAGACATACACTATTACATCAGGGATTTTCTGGGTTTTGGGGATTCAAACTCAGGTCTTCATACTTACATAGCAAACAATTACCCAATGACAGAGATTTCCAGATCAAGGGTTATCCTTTAAGAGCAAGAGAAAGAATCAGAATATTAGAGAGGCTATAAAAGACATGTTATGAAGAAATAGGAAGGTAGTGGGTTAGTGTCACACTGTGTATGATTCCCTAGAAGGTAGAAATGGAGGAGGAAATGAGGAACAGGGGTGATCCAAAGATGAATGCCAAACACCTTAAAATTCAGAAGGTTTGAAGGAACTTAGCCTTAATCTCAATAAAGAAGCTGGCGGCTCTGATGCTTTCTGAGAAGAGATGAATGAAAACTTGGCTGTCTCATCAATAGATAGCTGAAAGAATAGCTGTGCATTACGAGGACTGTAATAGGAAATAGAAAGGGCAATAGGCAGCACAGTTGAAGTCTTAGCTGTAGTTAAACAGTACGGTTGTACTGCCTGCCCTTCTGTTAGAGAAGAAAATACGCATGAACTCTATGTAGCTAATGACTGTGTCCAACAGCGGCAACGAGGCGATGGTCCACAGAAATACTTCTCAATATTTCTTAATACATGAGAAATAAGTTGCTATAGAAAAACCTTAGGCACTTGGGAGGCCAGTGACGGGTCTTAGAGGGGTAGATGGCCACAGGGAAGAGGCCAGTTCAACCTAAGGATGGTTAGAATCTGAGAGCTTTAGTATATATAAGTTATTAACAGAAAGAGAAAAACAAAACAAAAGCCCCCTCAGATGAGAAAGAACTCTCTCTTGGGTATAGTGATGCATGCCTGTAATCCTAGCATACGGCCACATAAGGATCTCTCAATGAGTAGAGATGGAAATAGAATGAAAGTAGAAAATACTGATTATTAACCTTTGTTCACTATGATAAAAGTCATTAAAGAAAACACATTTCACTAAGTGAATTTGGAAGAAAAATTCAAAAATTAAAGAGAGCAAAAGATAGGAAATTTTCAACATCAATGTCTATGAAGAAAGCTGAGAAAGGAAAAGGGCAGGAACTGAGGATTATGTGAAAGCTACAGTCACTAGAACTGTGTGACCTTGGTTTCTGGGTAGAAAATTTGACCAACGTGATAGGATAGAAATGATAAGAGCCATGAGTTCAGACAGATGACATGTGACCAAGACAGGCAGCAGAACAATGGGAATGGCCAGCTTTCTCAAAAGATGCTTATTCCAGTCTACTATCACAATCACTCTATGAATTCCATCTTAAGATGTTGAATACTAAATATAGAAAGTAGTTCATGAGAATAAAAATTGTATGGTCTTGAGATAAAAAAAAAACACACTCTGAAATAGACACAAAATACATTAACTCTAAAATTTAGATACATGATCCTTATTAATATTGTGAACTTACATTTTCGAAAAGAAATTCAGAAAGCTCAAGAGCAAAGTACAGATGAATTGAAAATACATTAACACACATATCACATTACATATAATCAAAATTGAGAGAAAAAGATATGCAATTTAACAATAAAATTGTATTGGAACAAGTGATTTAAAAAGGTATTAAAAAAGCCAACAGTCATCTAGGAAGACAGCTGACATCATCCACAATCAGATAAATCACAATGAGACACCATGATCCTCTCTCTGTCTTTGTTAAAGTTAAATTGAGCAGTGTCATGTGCTGTGTGTTTGTTGTACATCCAGAACAAGTCCACTGGCATCTGGTAGAAGAAGCTGTGCTGTTGCCCCGCCTTTGACTCATATTCAACATAGATGTTACCAAATCAAATGATAGCTACTTGCAGCAAAGCTGGTCCTCAAGAGTGTGTGGGCTAAGATATTTTCCTTTGATGTGAAGTTTGGAAGCAAGTGTCACAGGTTTGATCTTCTAACATCTGCTTCAAGTGGGGAGGGTTCAGATTACTAATTGCAAGGGGACAAAAGGAAGTCTTTCCGAATACTGGCTCTGTTTGATTTTTCACTCCAGATGGTGGTTATATGGGTTTCTTATTTTGTTAAGTTTCCTTTACCTGCACATTTGTTTTGTCCATCTTTCTCACTGTATGTTATATTAGACAAAAAGTAAAAACAAACATAAGGTGAAGAGAAATCAGAAAGCACAATGCATTTTTTATGTACTTGCCTACATCTGTTGGAACAAATAACTTTTCTGAGACATATAGCCTTAAAATCTAGAATCCTATTTAATGATAACTATAAAGAAGACTCAGAAAAACAATGACACAATACTGTACTGTGGCAGCTGCAGAGAATTTGGCAGTTGTCTGGACAAATCTGCCTTCATTTCTTGTTTCTTTTTGTCAATGGCTATCCTTAAGACACCTACCACCTGGCACACTGACCAATTAGTTAAGTCTAAAATGTAAATAGAAGGGTCAAAATAGGGCATGATGAAGTCAGCATCCATTAAGAATATTAATAAAAGAGGAGCACCAATTTATTAAATGAAAGTCCTCTGATCTGTTCACAGTAGCAAACAGCTGTTATTCTGTATCCTATTGAGGGCCTGGGGATGCAGTGACACTCGCAGGTCTGTTTCTGTGTACATTTCTCTCAGCTGCTCAAATAAACAGCTTTTCTCTCCTCCTGTAGAGAGGCAGGGCTGCTCCCAGTAGTCAAACTCAAATAATCCCCTTCAAACAAAGTCTGTGGCAAGCTTAAAGAAAACAGGCCAAAGCCCACTGCTCTGGGCCATGTTGACACCAGACTCCACAGTGAATACAGAAATAAAAAGATAACTTTGAATGAAAAGCCATGAGCAGGTCAAACTAATTACCAATACCCCATCTAGTCCCCTGCCCTCAGTAGACCAAGCCTAGCCCCTTGTATTTTGGTTCCTTCTTTCACGGCATGTCATACCCTAGTAGCTGACTGTTCAAATTCACCTAGCACAAATTGTTACTTATATATTTTTTTCCCACGAATGGAGTGAATATAATGGGACCAAATCAAAGACAAAGCAGGTAATGTTTCACATGAGAACAATATGTAAACTTGTAAACTATTGACAATGTAAATGTACCACATGGCTATTGACTAAAAATTAAAGAACTGATTAAAAATCATGACTAAAACTGACTATTCCTTTACATACCTTGGTACTTGTAGCAGAGACATTAGTTTTATATGCTCTGAGAAGCTGTTTCTCAATTCCTTGCCAGTTTTCACAATTTTCACTTGTAGCTGCTCCCCCCACACCTTATAAGAAAACAGGCATCTATCATCTATCTATTCATCTATCTATCACAATCTGTCTATCTTCTACATCGTCATTTATCTCTAATTATTCTTCAGAAAACAGAGTATAAAATTTAATGGTTCATCAGGCTGGACTGAGTGTGTGTTTATATATATACATACATACATATATGTATGTGTATATATATATATATGCTTTTATACATATATAATATATATTTATATGTATGTGTACATATACATATATGTGTATATATATAAACACACACACATAAATACCTACATATCTATGTGTGTATATATATGTGGCATATATACCTACACATATATGAATATATGCCAATAGTTAAAACAGCACAAACAATCCACCTGCCCACTGGTGTGCAAATATCATGCAGCTTTATATCCCTGACATTCAATTTTAACCCTATCACCAATGAGCTTTCTGACTTTTTCTTAATAGGCACTAACAGGTGTCTTGTTCTCCCACTCTAGTTAGCTCTTAGCCCACATAAAAGACTTTTGTTTATTTAAATGGTGTTTTAAGTGTAAATATGATCACTTAGCAAGAATATTTTAATTAAGAGGGATATAGTAACACAATGGCTTCGGGTTTGTGCGCTGATGCTGATCTTGCCATTTATCTGAACTGTGTGTCTTTCCACCAAAGAACCGATTGCCTTACATCTGTGTTCTATGGATGAGGAGCGCAGCAGGGTGACCATTCTGAGAGGATCTAACAGTATAAAATTCAAATGGTTCATCAGGAAGGACTGTGTGTGTGTGTGTATATATATATATATATATATATATATACACACTAGGATCAAAAGGATCTAACCCATGTAATGGCTCTAATTACAAGTAGTACTGATACATTCTGATAAAACTCTTGCCTTGCCCTGAAGTCACTACCTCATCATTAACACAAGGGAGAAGCAGACACAGGTTAGCCCAGAAGGTGGTCCCCAGCTTTAGCTCCATGTCAATGTGATTTAATGTAACTTGTACCTTAGAAGAGAAAGACTTGGTGTTAGAAGAACAGATCATTAACTTATGAGTTATGGTCCTATCTTCACCAAAATCCTGTTCTCATCACATAATTCAGACTTAGCTCTCACAGAGTATGTAAAAAAAAAAATCAAGTTACCACAGGCTATATATAATTACCTTTAAAAAACAAACAAACAAACACCATTCTCCTGCAATAGAATGTAGACTGCCTTGTCTGTTGTTGACTCTTTGGGACCTAAACCAATGCTTTATATCATAGGGCTCAAAAATATACTAATTTAATAAACAAGTGCTTGTCCAAACTTCTTAGCTAAGGATAGTTAGTACAAAGGCTTGATCTGTTCCTAATAAGATGCTTAATGAATACTAGCATGTAAAAGCCTAGATTTCTTCCATATGCCAAAACCAAAGATATATTGGTCTAAAAGCACATCAATAAAAAGTAGTTAAAGGTTTTCCCATCCCCAAATCACTTGGCCGGGTTACTAGAGAAGCGTGTGGCACAAGTGTGATGAAGTTTCATAGCCATTCAAGAGAATCATCTTCTATTTTACACGACTTGACATTAATCCAGTAAGAACTTTGCCTAATCCTGGAATAATTGCTTTTATTGACTGCAGCATGCTTTTAAAATATAAACAAGTGAGATGCAAATTTTAGTGAAAAAGAAAAAAAAATCCACTGAGTGCTTGAAGTGGTTTCACTTTATGCTGACAGTGTGCCATAAGATACACATTGTTACGTATTGTTTTAGAAAGCGATTTGCATAACTGAGTTTAAAAGAAAATTCAAGGCATAATAAGTGGCTTTTAAAAAGATTTTATCCAGCATCTGTGCTCTCAGTATGTAGATTCTATCTGTTGCTGCTTATTCATTATGTGCATCTATTTTTAGAGGCTCCAAGAACTAAGAATATGTATCAGGCACATTTTCCCAGACTATTCCATCATACAATAGTCTGGCGGGTAATTTGTATATAGGTCACTGGGAGTTTTAAAAGAGAATCTATAGTTCTATTTCATGTAGTCCATGATGCCTTTTCTCAGGTCTTCGTGGTAAGTGATTGCCACACAATGATCTAATCAGCTGTTTGATTGATCTAATTCTGTTCATCCGTAGCACCTGTACCAAACATTTCAAGGTCAGGCAACTACTGTCTGACATTGATGGACACGGCAAACAATATCAAGGGATAAAAATGTACATTATATTCAGAAACCGTCCCACACCAAATACATTTCTATTGCTTTCTTAAAGATAACCAAGATTCCCTCAGCCAAAGGCCCTTTTCTTAGTAATTTCAGCCCATAGCTGTCTTTCTATGTTGCTGCAGTTAGTGAAGGGATGAATTGATGGCAATCATGATTGAATAACACTTTACAGTTTCGTTCAGAAAGGCAATATAGATATAAGATATGGGAGACTCTGTCTAATTCTGAAATGAACAGATAGCATACACATGTAGACAGCAAGCATCATATGAAATGCAATACCACCCAATTTTAGGGTTTAAGCAAATGTAAAGACCTATAGCTAAGTCTACATTTCCAGTGTTCTTAAAAATGATTTAAAATTCAGATTTATTTTTTAAACATCAGAATTTTGGCTGGAACAACCATCTCACCAATATTTACTAAACATTCACTATAAAATAGGCATCTTTTAGGACCTAAAGAAAAAGCACTGTAAAAAAGAAAAAACTAGACAAAAATTGCTTGCTTCTGGGGTTTTTGAATTCTACTAGATAAAGACAGACAACCAATATAGTAAAAGAAATTACTCAGTGTGTTTAAAGTGACAGGGTGATAGAAATAAAGCAGGATCATTTGGACTGTGATTGTCTTGAGACTGTGACAAAATTTTAAAGAGAGATTAGGGTAGACTGTTGAAAAATGACAAGGGAGGGGATAAACAAGATGTCCCTGTGAGAAAGATCTTTGATATCTGTGGGAATCACACTCTGCACAGACTGAATAGCCAGACCTCAGAAGCTGGACTCTACTGGCATGCATCAAGAACAGAAGGGTGGTTCTGCTGCAGTCCAGTGGACGGAGACTAAGAGAGAAGACCAGTTGGGAAGGATTTGGATCATAAAGACAGAAGGCCAGTTGGGTAGGATCATAAAGACACTGGCTTTCACAACCAAATACATCGCAAAACCACAGGGTTTTGAAAATAAAAGAGACAATATATGGAGACAGGAAAGGTAGATGGCTTAGCAGCTAAGAACACCTGCTGCTCTCGAAGTGGGCCCAGCTTGGGTTCCCAGTATCAGTGTTGGGAGACTCACAGTGACTTATAACTCCAGTTCTGGGTTTTCTGACCCCCTCTCCCAGCCTCTGTACTCACTGTATGTACTTGGTACACAGAGAAGCAGCCACACACATACACAGAAATAAAAGTTTATAAAATTAAAACACACATAAAAATGCTAACGGTTTCTGCTATTCTTCAACAAGCCTTACTTGTTTCTTGTAAGTGAAAATGAAGAGTGGGATTTCAGGCCATGATAAAGGAAGACGATGGTGACTTACACCACTGTTTCAATCTGCAATTGTGCCCAATGCTGCATTTTCATTTCCTGAAGTCATACCTTCATGGTGGACAGGAGTTGAGAATTTTGCAGATAAGAGTCATAGTGGACTCTGTTTATGCTAATTAACGTAGGATATATTATAGATGTGATCACTCTCTGTTTCCCTCTCTTTGAACTTTTCTTTACATTTCTCTAATGTTTTTCATAGTGATGGTTATAATCACTTCCTCTTCTTCTTTTTTTAAATTACCCTTATTTATTTATTGTCTGTATATGTGTGGGTACATGTGTGTCACAGTGCATGTGTGGAGGTTGGGAGACAACAATGTGGTAGATGTGGTTCCCTCCTTCTACTGTGTAGGACCCAGGGATCAAACACAGGCTGTCAGGCCAGGCAGCAAGTGCCTTTAGCACTTATATATCCATTCGCCAATCCTTTTTCTCCTTTTATTTTGTGTATCTTTTTATATGTATAATCCCTTTTTAGTTAACATAGGGTTTCTATAAAACACCTTATGATTATTAAAACCTATTTTAAGTTGAAATTAACATAACTTTGTTTCCATAGAAGAATTATTCACTTTTATATTCCATAAAAACTGTGTTGTTGATGTCAAAGTGATATCTTGTACAATGTGTATCTATTAATATTTTTATAGTTATAGTTATTTTTATTTTTCTGTCATGAAACCTCCATCATAGAATTAAGAGTGACAAATGTGTGTGGTACCATTATGGTATTGCAAAGCTCCTGTCTATGTAGTTACCTCTCAGAACATCTTTATACTTTTATATCCTCCATATGTGATGTGTAGGCATTTTCTTGCTACTTTCACAATTCTTTCTTTGGTATTTGATCCTTTATTGGAATCTATCTCTGTCTTGAGTTCCTTAAATTATGTTTTTAAGAGCTCTCTATGGTCTTTTTTAAAAAATATAGACATCAATTTCTCCAACAAGAATTAGAAAATTTTCAATTGTTATTGCTTTAGGTAAACTTTCTCCCCCATGTTTTCTTCTGTATCTTCCCAATGTTCTTATTGCTTTGATTAACGGTATTCTGTCAATCTCCAAACTTCTTTTTTTGTAGTCTTCTTTTCTTTGCTCCTCTGACTGGGTAATTTCAACCACATAGCCTTTGAGTTCACTAAAATTCTTTCTTCTACTTGATAAAGTCTACTTTTGAACATTTCTAATGATTTTTTTTCAATTCAATTACAGCACTCAGTTCTATTTCTGTTTTAAAATTACTTTCTAACATTGTGTCCAAGTGGTCATTTTCTTCTTATGTTGTTTGTTCAATGAACACTTTTTCATAACAGTTAATTTGACCACTTTGTCAGGCAATCCATACAACTCTACTTCAGGGCTGCTTTCTAGAGATCTCATTTGTCCATTTTTTTTTGTGGGGGGCATGTTTCAAATTTCTCAATGATGCCTGACATGTTGTGTACTGGTGTTTGTACATTTGAAAAAGCTGTTACTTTCCTCATGCTGTATAGCCTGCCTTTGTACAGAACACTTCACCTATAAATCTGGTTAGAAATTCTAAGTGCCTCAGAACTTTTCTGTGGATATATATTTTCTTTCCCATCCCTCATGTGTGTGAGTGTACACACACTCAAAGATGTCTTATTAAAGGATTTTGCTTTTTGTGCTTCTTGGTCAGGAACTGGGAGTCTCTTATTCCTCCCAAATTTACTTGTTGTGCTGTCGTACGATGCCAAACTCATTTTTGATTTTTTTTAGTGGTCATCAGGTACCTAGAGTATGCCTTCACTTGTTGGATTTTTGAGTCAAATAAGCAGTAGTCAGGCCTCCAGACACCCTCTCTAGTGTCTGAACACTGGACTCAAGTTTTAGTTTTTTCTCCTTGCTTTTCCAGGGTGAAGCTGGGAATTTTTCTGTCTGAGTTATTTTAAGATGAGTAAGGAACTATATAGGGGAATGTTTCCTAGAAGGAGTGATAGGGTTTGTCAGTTTGGGACACTTGGAGTCACCTGAGAAGTGAGTCTCAATGGGAGATTGTCTATATTGCATTGGCCTGTGAGAAGCACTACTCTTTTGGTTATTGGGTTAGAGGTCATGAATGGCATGAGAATGGCATTAGTCCATGGGTTGAAGTCTTGGATTGAATAAAAGGTCATGGAGAACATTTGAGAGAGGCCTAGCGGGCTTGGAGTCCTTTTTGAGAGTTCCCAAGAAGCCACTAAATGGAATTATAAGGATGAAGCCTCAGTTACAATAAGGATGCCAGGATATTGGAGATGCCAACACCATGGGATGTCTTCCAAGGAAAGCAAAGGTGAGGGGAGCTAGCCTAAGGCCAAGAGACAAGCTGTATGCAATGCATATGGAAGAGCTGGGGGAAGGTGGGGGTACCAAAATTCTCTGGAGGGCAGTAGATGAGTCCAAGATGCTAGGAACTAAGTTACAAGATTTAATATTTGCTCTGTTGTATAATGAGTTTGTTGGCATTTGATTGTTTTTGGAGATGCTCTGATTCATTCCTTTTAGAAGAAAAGTGCTTGTTATATGCTATCATAGTTTGGAAGGATATATGTTGTTTTATTATATAAATTGTTTTAAATTTTATAGAATTAAGAGACTTTAAATTAATTTAAAGAAACTGATATTTTAAAAGACTTTGGATTTTTAAAGAGACTGGGCATTTAAAATTGGCTTATATTTACACTACCTAAAAATTAAGACTTCTGGGACAAGAAATGAAAAAGCTATGATTTTAAAATGCTGTGTTTATATGTCAGATTTAGATGGGGTAGACTGTGATGGTTAGCTTTCATTGTCACCTTGACACAACCTAGAATCACATGGATAGAGAGTCTTATAATGACGGTTGTCCCAGGACATCGTCTTAAATAAGACACTTGATATGGAAAAACTCAGCTCACTATGGGCAGAGTCAATCCCTAGGAAGGGGCCCTGAACAATATAAGAGTGGGGTAATGGCACTTATTAGAGCAAAAAAGCAAATTATGATGCATTCATTTATTTCTCTCTGCTCTTGACTGTGTATGTGTTGAAACTAGGTGTCTGGAGTTTTTCATGCCTTGACTACCCCAAAATATGGACTGTGACCTGGAATTGTGAGCTAAAATAAATTCTCCCTTTAGCTGTTTTTGGTCAGGGTGATTTTTTTCCCCATAGAAATAAAATCTGAACAATGTGCCATGGATATATAATGAGTACTAGGTTCTATGAAAGCTATGAACAGTGATAAAGAAGCCAGGCCCTTGGGTATCCATCAAAAATAGATCATTTGACATATGCTTTAATTACCTCATTTTTTTGGGAGAAACTGAGACTTGGCTGAGTCCCATCCAATTATACTACCCTCAGCTGGGGAGGGTTTTTAGCTAGTAAGTACATACTGATTTAAGTAACTTATTGCTTTTGTCTAAGGTGGCTTCTAACCTGGCTCCTCTCTCATCAGCTCTTAGATTCAAGCAAGGCAGAAACCATTTTCTCTGTCAATCCCACATTCTAAATTTAGAGCATTAACCATATTAACAGATTTTTCTTCTCTTGCTAGGGAGAAGCCCAGAGATCCAGCTTTCCTCCTGACTGTATGGCTCTCTTCCAGGTTGAGGGCTGGTGGCAAGTGATTTCATGTGTTCACATTTTCACTTACTTTCCCAGAGTGCAGGGACCTCTTCATTGCTCTCTGGGTTTCTCACAAAAGATCTTTTTCCATTAATCTTTGTCAAATCATTGTGTTCACAGAGGGGCAGGACTTCCTGTTTGATCACTGTACGGCTATCACATTCTCCAATTAGACTCCTTTGTCCACTTATAGGTTACTGATACATGTTTTACTCTACTGTGACATTTGTTACTAGAATAAAACTTTGTTTCTGTTAGTCTACTTAGTCTAATTTCAATTCTCATTCCCTCTTGCCATAGTTTTGGTTTTCAATTCTTCAACATTTTATTTTTCCCCTTTTTATCTCATAATTTTCAGCTGTTTAATGTATATTTTAATGTTTCCTTAGATATTAAAATGCATGTTTTTTGTATTTAGGATAAATTCCTGCTTTGAACATTTACTAGAAAATACTAGAGTCTTGGAACCACATAATTTATATCCTATTGCATTCTATAAACTAATTTTTAATTTTTTGAAGAATTTCATACTATATTTACATCATTTCCATCCATTTGCTTCTGATCCTCAACTCCTTTGTCCTTCCAGATTCTCATGCCTGTAAGACAAGCCTTGTACCCATGGGACCATCTCTCCAGCCCCTTCTTTTGGTTTTGATGAACATCAAAAATGAGTCTTAGTATCTGCTGTTCAGTTAAATAACTAGAGCAAGGCTCCTATGTGATCACAGGTAAGAGTAGGTATGTAGAATCAACTACACAGTCCGTGATCAAATGACCAACATATAGAGAGTATCTCTCGTGGGAGGTCATTCATTCTCTGGGAAACTCTTACCCATTTCAAAAGTGATGTTTAGTCTGGGTTAGTCATTGGGTGTTTCTTCATAAAGAGAGTTTAAACTGTTTTGAAAATGTGATCTTCATTTCAAGGTGAGGAAAGCCGCATATGTGGTAAGGGTATTTTTTTCTTTAGGAAATTTAAGAATTTTAGGCACTACTATCACAGAGACCTAGTAATTCCTGAATTTAAGCTCAAAAATCCCTCACCTGATAGCATAATATTACTTAGTGACTCATTGTGTATCTACCATAAGATTTTTTAATTGATATTTATTTTTTTTAAAACTTAAATCTCATCTACTTACTGTGAGTTTCTTTAAATAAACCCCTGGTTTGCAATTGTGATTTCATAAGTCTTCACTGACATTTATTATTAGAAAATTATTTGAATTATTACCCAGGTAATACATTTCACAGAATCTTTGAGAGCATTATCAGGTAAATAAGTCACCTTACAGTACTGTATTATGATGTATTAAGGATACTTGTTTCTGTATGTGGTTGATTAGATTGAATAATGCTGAATAGTCATTGACTCCTGAAGTATCAAGTATGCTTTCATTTTCTACAAAGCTTTAGTATTAACTCAACTAGCCTTGCAAGGATGATGTGCAATTATCTCTCCTCATCTTCTTTTTAAAGTTAACTCTCAAAAGGTAATTATGTGATAACTATTTTCAAAACTTGTTATAATATTGTAAGGGATAATATAATTGTGTTATAATTCATTTTTAAATAAATGATTTATGTTATTTTTATTTATGTTTATATTTGTGCATGGGAGAGAATGAAAGATGTGTGTGTGTGTGTGTGTGTGTGTGTGTGTGTCTGTGTGTGTTTGTGTGTGTGTATGCCTATGGAAACCAGGAAAAGGAATTGAGTCCTCTGGAGCTGAAGTTATAGGCAGTTGTGAGCCACCAATTTTGTGTTGGAAACAAAGCTTGGTTTCTCAGGAAGAATAGAAAGGGCTCTTAAGTACTAAACCATCTCCATTGCCACAAACATTAATTGGTTTTCTAAGATGTAATTTTACATTATTTGCATGTTTATTTGACTGCCTGTATATCTCTGTACCATAATCATGTTTGGTGCTCAAGAAGGCCAGAAGAAGGTGTCAGGACTATCTGAAATTGAGTGACAGTTATGAGCTGCCATGTGGGTGCTAAGTATCATATCTGTACTCTTAGCCACTGAACCATCTCTCTAGCCTCACAATGTTATTTTTAAAGCATAAATCCTTACATTTGATCTTTGTATTTTGTGAGTTTGATTTCTTCAATATTTGATTTTTTCATTGTATACATTTTGAGGGAGGGATGTGTGTGTGTGTGTGTGTGTGTGTGTGTGTGTGTGTGTTTGTGTGTGTGTGTACACTCACTCCATGTGTACATGTGGAGGCCAAATGTCATCTATAGGATCTTTCTGTATCTTTTCCTATTCCATTATTTGAACCAGTGTCACTCACTGAACCTGGAGCTCAGTATTTTGGTTAGATTGGTTGGCTTGCATGTCCCATGTATGTACATGCTTTTACTCCTAGCATTGGGCTACAGATCTGCACTGATACCCTGGATTTTATCTGAGTTCTGGAGATCTGAATTCAAATCATCAAGGTTGTAAAACAAGAACTTAACCCACCAAGATACCTCCCAGTCCCTTTTGTATATTTTTGCTTATTCTTCTTTGTTCACATTTTTATAGCTTTCATTTTATGTGTATAATGATACTGTGCAATGCTATCTATGTGTGGGCATCCTAGAAATTTTATTCACATATATTTCTTCCTTCTATACACTCTAAGTTTTGCCTTCTCCTTATCTGTAACACACACAAAGTTGTACTTCAAGGTTTGCATGGTCATTTTCAATGAATAATGATTACTTACTTTAAATTTTTTATGTGTTTATTAGTGTTTATGTGTTGGTATGAAGACCAGAGGAGAATGTTGGTTCCCTTAGGACAAGGAAAGAATTAAAGGTGGTTGTGAGCTAAAATCATGGGTGGTAGGATCCAAATTCCAATCCTCTGCAAGTGCATGAAGCTGAACCAACTTTCCAGCCCCACTTTCAGATATTTTTAAAGGATTAATAGTGACCAGACCACAAAACACATATGTTACATGCTCTCTCTCTTCTGAGGCTCCTAGCTCAAAATCTTCAGTTATGAGTTTATCTCCCAGAGTAACTACAGAAACAGGAAAGTATAAAGGGACCATTGTCAGGATAGGGGGTTTGGGGAGCAACAGAGAGGGCAATAGCAGGGTTCAACTGATTTTATTGTTGACTTGGGTAAAAAAGGGAAAGACTCTAGTTAGGTATGAAGAGAGAGATAAATACAGGAGGAGGAAGGGATATGGTAAGAGGAAGGATGTATGAAAAAGTCACAAGGAATTATTAACTACCTATGAAAAAACCCACTAAAATACCAGTAGGTCTGTGTATAAATATATACATAGTTTAAATAAAATTTTATAATTTGTGATGACAATCCACTCCTCCAAGAACAGCAAGTGCTCTTAACTTCCAAGCTATCTCCCAGCCCCTTAATTTTTTTTTCTTGTTTGAGAAAGGGTTCCTCTGCTGTAACTATGGCTGTCCTGGAACTCACTCTGTAGAACAGGATGGTCTTGAACTCACAGAGATCCACCTGCCTCTGCCTCCCAAGTGTTGGGATTAAAGTCATGAGCCACCACTGCCTGGCTTCCCTTAAAATATTTTTGATTGAAGTATGTATTTTGTTATTAAATGGTTTGAAGAAACAATAGATAAATATCATATGTAAAGTTTCCTATTTCCTTTAATAACATCCTCTTGTAGCCATGTATTACAATATCAGCCTCAATATTGATAACTGATACATTATCTTGGAATTATGGAATAATAATGGAATGTTTCCATTATTACTTGAATTTGTGTGTATTTTATTTCATGCAAGTTTATCACACGGACAGCCTTGTGTATCAGCAGATTCACACATGAAATTATTCTGTCTTCTAGAGAATCCTGCTCATTGCTCTTCTAATCATATCAGGCTTAACTGTCACTTTTCCCTGGCAACAATTAGTTTCTTTTCTATTTCTACAACTCTATCATTTCAAAAATTTTCTAGAGAGGATGCATTTAATATGTATCTTTAGGGGAAAATCCATTACCTTCACCTTCACCTTATTCAGCATAATTCTCCTGGGACTCATTCATGTATCAGGGGCCTGACATTTTTAGTTCTGATTTCTAGTTCACTGCCTAGGTAAGCTACATTTCAACTCGCTCAAGGTGGGTCTCTGTCCTGTTGTAAGTTCTGTTATTCTTATTATCTTTCAGCATTCATATACAGACTTTTATATAGACCTAAGTTACCATCAGTGCAATGACCAAGTTGTATAATATTGATTTCACTTTTAATTTGATATGAAATTACCATAAGTGGAGAGACAGCTCAGAGGGTAATGTGCTTGCTACATCAGTGTGATGAATTGAGTCCAAACCTCTAGAACTCACGTATGATTGGGTGAAGTGGCACAAACTCTTAGCACCAGCATTCATTCACTGAGATGGGAGTTGAAGACAGGAGAACTCTCCAGCGGTCCATGGACCAACTGGCCTGCTATAGGAAGTGATGAATCAACAATAAGACTCTGTATCCAACAAGGTGGAAAGCATGGTTCAGCACTCGATAGCGTGCACCTATCCTACAAACCCCACTGTAAGCCCAGAGATTTAAAAACTTCTGCTTTCTTGAGCAGTTCTGATATTTTACATTTCTATTATGAATGTAAGGGCAAACTTTGTGTTTGTTTTACGTTTCTGACACTATCTCTGACCTAGTATTTTACCAACTGTTTTCATATGTTTTACATTTTATTGTTGGGCCACTAGGTTAACTAGCTATCCATCACTGTCTTGTACCCTATATTTTACATCTGATTTTTATACAGGACAACAGTTAGGAATTTAAAAATAGATTTGAGGTAATAGAAAACTAATTTTATTATGTTAAATTTTATAATAGGATTTTGTAGTAACAAAGCAACATAGAAAACATCTACCTAAGAAAAACAAATCAAAAGTACGTCTTTATTCTATAATAAAGAAAGATTGCAGTGTATTTGAAAATCCAGCATAAGTTATAAAACATTGATTTCTCAAGAAAAGGCTGATAGAACCCAAAGTTCCTCAAATAAAAACTAATTTCAGTGGGTTATTAAACATTTAAATGGTATTTATAAATATAAATCTTTCAAACTTAACTTTTTCAAAACCTGAGAATTATTTTTTTATTTTTATTATGTAATTATTAATGAAGGGGTAAAAAAGCACAAAATATAAAAAACACAATCAGGCCTGGTGTCATTAATAAGAAATTCATTTACACATATTCAGTACGTTGAGGTCTTTGCGACTAGACTATGCTGTTTTCAGAGTAAAGTTCTTAGGACAATAGACAGAAATAGAAGGAACTTGACTTTAGTGTGTTATGGACAAAGTAGGCACAGACTCAAAGCAAGATATCTTCTCACGATGTTACTCCAGCTATGAAACTACACTATGGATTTCCTGTTTGGGGACCTCAGGGCATAAGGTTATCAACTTCTGTTAAACGGCAATCATTTTGTGTCTCACAGTATTGAATGTAGGACCTGATGCAGCTCCTCCTAAACTTGAACATTACGACTGAGTTTGTAAAGGTAATGCTGGACTGTGAGAGCAGAAGAAATGTGTCCTGGTCTTAGTTTATTATAGACAATCTGGGTATTAGCTGGAACTCAGCTTTTGAGTATTGATAAAGGAATACAGAAGTGAGTCTTGTTCCATCAGGGCCAGATCCAATCATCTAGCTATTGTGTACTGGCTGGTGGAGGGTCACACATTGCTTATTATTTCACCGCAATGGAAAAGGACCCAAAAAAATTAAAGTAAAAGAAAAGCTTCTCTTCCTGTTGTTTGCCACGGAACACAGCATATAATAAGCCAACACTTTATTGTAGAACATTTCCCTCATGGCTTCTTCTGAGGATGAGGTCCCCGTGGGATCAGTATTCCAGGGTATTTCAGTATTCGCAGAGCTTAGGGGACCAGCTGTGCATCATAATTTTCAGCATTTTACTTTTTCAGGAGGGAATCTTGACTTAAATTAGGTAGATTCTGTCTTGGCTTCACTTGATTATCTAGATTTACACAGGGGTTGGAGAAGCAATTTATGCAATTCAACGATGCCAACTTGTCAGGGAGCAAATCAAGGTGATTTTCATAAAGCCAGTTTAACATAAGCGTTTTGTGCTTCTACAAAGGATAATATGCTCTTCTGCTTTGATTCCTTCAGAGAAGTGTGTGCGTGTGATTGCAATGAACAAGTATGTGTTCCTCTTCCCATTTCTAATATAAGTACAGAATCCACAGTGACACACATCATTCACAGATCTCGAGTTGTTCTATTCAACTTTGTCCAAATCCCTTCCTATTTTGCATATTCTAAGAAGAAAATAAATGCACAATACTATACATTTTATTGTTGATTAGTTGTAGTCTTTATTTCATTTTATAAAAGCAATAAGCATTTTTTTACTTAATATTCAGGTTTAGCCTGTGTGGACGAACTTTGATATTGTACTTTTGGATAACTGTGAAGACTTCAAAACAATTTTAGGTTGAGAATTATATTTATCTCTACTGTGTAGGTGAAACAATGTGCTAAACATCCAGTCCAGTTTAAGAAGCTAACAAATAGCAGTCAAGAATAGTACTCAGAATATCTTTTAAGAAACTAATTAAATACACAAGCACTAATTGTGTTCATGATACTATCAGAGTCTTTCCTAAGAAAGGATTGGAAATTTACATGCACCTATACATATTCCCACCATAAACCACACACACACACACACACACACACACACACACACACACACACACACACTCATTTATATCCCCCACATATATTTCGTTCACCAAACATGCATAGAAACACTAACTGTATACAAGCCATACCTATACCACATACAAATACCATATATATAACACACAAACACACAAACAGAAATACACACAACATGTATACACACACATATATATACATACTACTCCATGCCCTCAAAACATCAAACCACACAATACCCAAACATATACTACAGACACACATATTGAGTTCTTGATTTGCCCACTTTGTCCTCAATAAGAAGATATATAACTCTGACGCAGATTAGTACCAAATCATATAAACTCATTTAAAAATTTGTCTTTAGGAAGTAAGTATTAAAAATCACTGAGAATAGCATATGACATATTCTTCTACCTTTTTTGTTTATAGCTTTGTACTCTTTCTAGAATAAGGAGCTTTTCTGAAGCAGTGTAATACAAAGATGTAAGTTATCTTTTTTGTTTGTGTGTGTGTGTTGTATGTTTGTGTTCATGTGAGTCTGTGCACACATGCACACATGAGATATGTTTATATGCATATATGTGTGTCAGAATAAACATTAGACATCTTCCTGTACCATTCTTCATCTTATTTTTTGAGACAGGGTTTCGTGTGTGTGTGTGTGTGTGTGTGTGTGTGTGTGTATTTGTGTGCTGAATTTTTTTTTAGAAATTTTCATACAACATATTTTGACCATATTCTTTCCCCTCCCTCAAGTCCTTCCAGAGTCTTCTCATCTCCCTACCTACTCAACTTCATATTTTATCTCTCTCACTCTCCTCCTTTCCTCTTTCTTTAAAAAACAAACCAAAATTCCCAATATGACAAATGACAAAATCAAAAAAGCACACACACACACACACACACACACACACACACTATGGATTTCTTTTTGTGTTGATCAACTAACCCTGAACATGAGGGCTGTCCTACCTGATATGCACAGTGCCACTCCATTGGAAAAAGTGATTTCCCATTTCTTAGCAGGTATCAACTGCAAAGAGCTTCTCTGTTAGGGGTAGGCTTTTGTGCCCATTTACCCTTCTCCATCCTTCTCCATGCCGGGGTTTTTGTCTGGCTTAAATTTATGTAGGTCTTGTGCATGCTAATGGTTACTCTACTCTCTCTCTCTCTCTCTCTCTCTCTCTCTCTCTGTATCTCTCTCTCTCTCTCTCTCACACACACACACACACAGAAACAATGACTCAAGGCCCTGTTTCTGAAGACAGAACTTATATCATTGAACATGGAGAACTCTTGCTGAACCTTGAGCTCACTGATTTATCTAGGCTGGCTGACTTTTGAGCCACAGGGGTCTACCTGTCTCAGTCTCCCTATGACTAGTTCTGTAACTGCAGCATGTGCTACTCCAATTGGCTTTTATATGAATTCTGGGATATAATGCTCAAGCAGCAGAGACTTTCCCAATAAAGTCATCTTTTTCACTCTATAATTTGATTTTGTTATATCCCATTAATAATGCTCTGAGAAAAAATGTCTGTTAATCTGCTGATAAGCACTCATGTTTATTATGTTAATGAGTCCTCATAGTAGTCCCATGACCCAATTCCATGATTATCATCATGTTACAGATGGGGTGTGTTACATGTGGTCTAAGACATTGTAAGCCATGGCAAGCTGTGATATTAAGTTCATTTTTCTGTGTGCCTTCCCTTTTCTCCATTTTGATTTAATACAAGGAACATACTAGAATATGGATAGGAAGTTAATGGGAAAGAGGAATAAAACAGACATGAAGATGGATGGCATATTTAGGCAACCTAAACAGATGCTCACTCTTGTGTACTTGGGAGTTTTGGCTCAATGACGGAAGTTCAAAGTAGAACTCAGAAGGGATTCTTAAAATAATATAATCATGAAATCAAGGGAAGATATAGTAGAAAAATGTGAAAGGTGACAAAAGAGGAGAGAATACTGAGTGAAATGTTCATGAATGGACAGCAGCATGGACAGTGCTCTTCTCAGGAATTATCTAGACTCCAGCTTAAATTCAGATTCAACCAAGATTCATTTACTACTAATTTTATCATAAGGCCTGTGCAAGTCATTTTCACATGTTCTATGTAACACATAAAACTATGTAACAGAATCATAAACCAATGGACTGTATAGTAGATTATTTGGTTTTGATATTATACATGATAGGACAGTATTAACATCTGTATTTAAACCTTAATTATACTGTGATGGAAAATTTCATGTACCAATGTAGCTGTTCTGTCCAGCACTATGCTAGATGTTACTATACGCTTATATTAAAGATACAGACAATACCTAGCATCAGTGGACATTAAATAGGATGTTAGTACAGCAAATTATCTTCAATAATGTGAACAGGTGTCATCAAACTGAGGGATTACATAAGAGAAGTGACTCTCTACAACATTGCAACGCACACACATTTCATTTCCTGACCTCCCAGTCTTGGGATTCATGAGGGCAGCAATGGTGTTTAGCTGCCTCTTCAGTCTGGGGCTTGTCCTGGATATTACAGATTGCCAACCTCAAACAACTGAGTCACTCTCTTCAAATAAATCTCTTTTTTTATGACTATATCCTATTGGTTCTCTTTCTCTAGAGAACCTTGACTAGTGCTCATGTGTCATATACGTGTGTGTACATAGTGATTGCAAGATCTAAATATTTAAATTCATTAAATATCTTCATTGGCCATTTTGGATGCGAGATGCCACATAGACCATACATATCATGCTGAGTATGTTATTAAGACTTAGTCCGTGCTATTTCAATTTCATCTCCTTTCTCACCTGAAAGATGAGGACTAATTAAAATATAGTATTTCAGAAAATCGTGAGAATGGAAATAAGATAATATGTCAATATGTAGCACAGTGTCCAATATACCCAAGACCTCATTAAATGTGAACTATTTTCTTAAACATAACTCAATTCCATGAATACATTCATTATACAAATAATAAGGTTGAGGTTGAAACATGAAATAACTCTGAGAGCCCAGGGGCACCTTTGTGATTTTGAAACACAACGTAACTTCCTTCCCTTGATTTTGTTGACTTTGCAATGGAACAAGTGTGTTGAAACCCTTAAGTTTATATAGAAGGATGAGTTGAAAAGAGATGGAGACTTACATGACATGGAAGAAAAGCAAGCGTTTGAAAAACCTGCCATTCTTACTGAAAGTACTAAGGGATGGTTCACAATTAAGCATATCTCAGTGTACACTCACGGAAACAGACTTTCATCATCTACCAGACATGAGGGCAGGGATATCACTTCTTGGGTAGTTTTGGAAAGTGTCTACAAACAGAGGTTGGGTCAGTTCTTCCCATTTGTTCATATATTTTATAAAACATTTGGTAGAACTTACGGTCAGTGAAATACAGATCCACACTGGTTACATATTCATAATTCAGCTAATATTTGATTCCATACTTATATACTCATGAAGATAACACCAACATGGTTAAGCTTAGGTAATGGTTTAAGAATTGGAACTGCAATTTAGTTTGGAAGAAATTTAGGGTAAAAATAAAATCTATCCAAAATGCATTCTGAGATATTGACAACGTAGAGCAAACACTGTCTTGTTAGTAAAAGACATTTCAGGGTGATATATATACTTAGTTTCAAGATACTATGGGACCCAGTCCCGGGGAACAACAGTGTTACAATTCTGCATAAGAGGGATTGATTGATTTCCTAATACATTCAGTATTTTCTATTGCTAACTTTGCTTACTTTATGATTGAGCAAGTTGAATAAAAGAAATAGTTGACTGATACTGAGAAAACACACACACACACAATCTTTCATTCTTTTTCCATGTTTTAGAGGTCGAGAGTAATGTGTTTTGCATATAGCTAAAGTTTTCTAAGACTAATAGAGAACAGTATCACAAAATGATTTGTGAATACAAGTATTTAAGTAACTCTAATGAGTCACGGTTGAGGGTGTTTATTAAAATACCACTTCGGTGGGGAAAGAGGAGAAGAGTCATGTCTGAATGGACACATATAGAAAATAATTACAGCTACAGAGACAAGATATCATGAAGGAAATAGTCATTTCTGTGGAAATGTTAAAGGAAATGACCTTAGATTAATTGAGCTAATCTGAGTTAGTTTTGTGTTCAAAGTCCTACTTTGCACTTTTTCTCCTTTCTCTCAAGTTAAATGAATATTGAATAAAAGTTTATTTATATTCAGACAATTAGGAATGTGCTTACCTATCATAAGCCTAAAAAGAAAAGCTACATGAAAAAGGGAAAAACTCATGGTTTATCCTTTGTAACTCTTTGCGATGTGTATGAGATTTTTGTTGAAACCACTTCAAGAACCTTGAAATGTTCAATGGCCTATGGGGTTTCACAAAGACCTTTGTATAAAATTTGAGTCCTTGAAATTAAATTTATTGACTTTAGAATCCAAAAGGGAAACCACAAAATCAAAATGAATTAATGTTTAATTAAATGTCTGTAAGACACAACCTATGTCACTTCATTAATTATTAAATTTACTATTCATAAAAGTTTTATTACATTTGAAAACACTTTGATGGATACACTGAACACTTCATGAGCATTTCTGAGTCAGTAGAATGTTGAAAAATCATGGTCAATTATAATTTATCTCAAATATATCACACCTAAATGTTTTGAGAAGCAAGTTTGGAACATTCCTCTTCAAAATTCTTGTAGTATAGCTAGTTCCAGAGTGTGGATACAGTCTCACATGGTAACATAATGCCTATGTAGCTTTTGAAGGGGCATGAAACTCTACCAGTAGCTCCACATGGATTCATCCTTGCCTTTGGTACCATGACATATTAGAAAGGACTATTTGGTGTGTAGTCTTTAAAAGTACTACTCACTTCTTTTAAACCTTTCCATGTAGGCAATACCTTAGACTATGCTCTATAGAGGCAGTCTCTCGAAAGACAGCTCTATGCAGAACGTTTGCTGGTCAGTTCCTTTGGGAAATAAGACACCTGCAGGGACAGGGTGGGGTGGTGTTCAAGGCAAAAGAAGTAGCAATCAGCACTATGGGTAAACTAGAGGACTAGGTCTTGTGGAGAGCTCCAGAGTTGGAGTCGGGATGGCTCTGAAGAGCTGCTCCTAGCAAGGACATTTGGGTTCCTGTGTAAGTCAGTTGTTTGCCACATGTCTACCCTGGGCATAGGATTAAAAGAGTTTGGGTAATAGTTTGTGGTGGTTATGAGAAAGACTTTGGAGAGGGCATTCGAATGGGATACTTAGCTGTATGTGTCAATATACAGCTTTCAGGCGAATAGGAATGCTCACACCAAATTCAGCCCAAATGTTGTAGTCATCAAGAAACATACATTAGGGAGAGACTGGATTTCATCTACCTTGTGAATCTATCATGTTACTACATTGGTGATGCTACATGGCCAGAGTACCTTATTTCAATTGATGGTCTCTATTGACATGTGTACCACATATTTGATAAAACCGCCAATGCAGTAGTCGGGAAAGACTTCTTGAATACTGGAAATTCAGAAGAAGTGGTATTTTACATAATGCATGCAGAACCCTAGATTTAACTTGATTTGGTCACACTGGTATACACAACTATTTTCTATTAAGTGTGGTTTATATTTCCTAATTTATGATCCCAACTTTAAAGAATAGTTAACTGAAATGAAATGATTGATCTAAAACTGCCTACATGAATGTATGGCATAAGGGAGTGAATGGTAAAACTTATTAAGGACTTCCTTTGATCCTACACTCCAACGTTCCCACTTCAGCCTTCTGTTTTGTCACCACAGTCAAGAAGATTTTTCTTAAAAATTTAAAAGAATCTGTGAAAAACTATCATACAATTGTGCTCAAAATAGTTACGAAATGTCCCTGTAGAATACAAACCTTATTGTAAGATTAGCTCATTGCTGTGATGTACAATATATTGTTTCCCTGATTCACATCAATAGACTCTTCATAGCTTTAGAAGCCACACATTATTCACAGATGACCCCCTTTTAGTGATTGGTGAAGTAAGACAAGAAAGGGTCAGGTAACTTCTTAAGATTACAGAACTGTAAGCGGTGAAGAGAGCTCCATACTCCCATCCTCTGAGAAACTCGCTTCACGCTGAAGTGCCACCCCTCTTCAGGTCAAGTGTTTATGCATTACGTTTGAAGTGCCGGCCTATGATTCTGTTACAGAAAGGCACATTGGCGTCGACACACATTTACAGGGGACAAAGTCAGTGTCAGCATCTAGGAAATTTCAAGGACTGCAAATGAACAGGTTATGAGAATGTAATTGTTAAGCCTTTGTCCCTAAAAACGGTTGCAAGCATGTATTATAAATAAGACACATTGTGATGGAATGTAAGCAAACTATAGGATGGAGGACTCTTTGTGAGAGAATATAGCTGGGTGTAGAGCTCAAGGGTTGAGCCGGCCAAAGATATTGCCAAATTTATCGACCTATCAACATTGTACTTTCTCTAATGCATAAGTATATCTTCACCGCTCTCCTCCTCCTAATCCTTCTTTGGTTCTGTCTCTGTCTCTCTCCCTTTCTTTTTCTCCCCTAATTCCTTCTTCCTCTTTCTCAATAAAATGAGATTTATTCAATGGGGTCACGTTGAGCAGAGGAGCAAAGAGGTTCAGTGTGCTCTCTAGATTCATCCCCAGTGTCTTACCATAAAGTTTAGTTTTAAATAGAGAAAAAAGGTGAGTGCACAGCTAAGTAGTCCTGGTCAAGGTATGGTCCTAGCTATCATCATTGTTTGGTTTCCAGGTTCTCCCTCCAAGGTGGCCTGACGAGTTGTCATAACTATGTGAAATCTCTTTCCAGAAGAAAAGCTCCTATGGCTGGCCTCAGGACATAGTCCTTTCCCAACTTCCAACATCTCACATACATTTATAAGACTAGAGGATAAAGGACAAGCTTTTGGAGACATGTTCCTGATGTATCACTGGATGCATTAGTACTTGTAACCCAAGCTGGCCTCTAACTAAAAAAAAAAACAACCTCTTGTCAGTGCTGAGATTACAGGCATACAAGACCACAATGGTTCTTTTGTTTTCAGTACTTGAGATGAGCCTCCCATATTCTGGGCAAATATGCCACTGGGCTGCAACTCCAGTTCTGAGTAGAGCTTTAAAACTATCTCCTATCTTCTACTGAAAAACTGGTGTCTTAGTTTGCTTTCTATTTCTGCAATAAACACTGACCCAAATAAATTTGGAGAGGAAAAGATTTATTTCAGCTTATACCTTAGAGTCTATTATGAAGGGATATTAGAGCAGGAATTCAAGGTAGGAACTTGAAGGCAGGAACTGAAACAAAGGCCATGGAGAAATGCTGTTTACTTGCTTGTTCTCCATGGCTTGCTCAGCTTGTTTTCTTATATCACCTTGGACTACCCGCTCAGAATCAGCGCTATCCACAGTGGCCTGGGCCCTCCCACACGGATCATCAATCAAGAAAATGCCCTCTGTTCTCGCCTACAGGCAATTTGATAGATGTATTTTGCCAGTAAAGATTCCTCTTCCCAGATAACTCCAGCTTGTGTAAAGTTGACAAAAGCAAACAAACTAAAAACAAACAAACACAAAACAAACCAAAAACTAAAATGACAGAAGAGTTGATTAAAATATTGAATCCAATACTTTTACAGTTATTTAATTAGAAAACAAAAATTATGTGCCTGATTACCAAGTTGGGAAATGATATTTATTTTGAAAGTGCTTTTTCCAACGGTGGTGTATCATGCTCATGATGGAGATTGAGGAGGCGTGTACACAATGTATACATCACCTTCAAATCATTTACAAGCATGTAGTTAAGATTCCCAGAATAAAGACTGCACTCACTGTTAAGTGCAAGCCATTTATAATGCATATTTTCTTAGGTCTCAAAGAAAACATTAGTATTCGCCAAGGTGAAAATACAGCATGCTAATTCTTGATTCTGGATGTTCCACGCAGATGGACGTCTTGATGGGAACTAATGGATGCTTAGCTCTGACCCTTGGCTGAAAATAGCAGCTTGTTGCGTTTTAGAAAGAATGAGATCAATTTCCAAACATTTTAGAAATCTCAGGGCTTTTTTTTTCCTTTATAAATAGACAAATAAATGGCCGCATTAGCACTTCACTTCAGTGTTGAGCCAAGGACATTTTTAAAATGTCACAACTCAGGGTTAACACTCTTATTTTTGACATTTGGCCTTCAGAGTTTTCTCAGTAATTGTCTGTTTGCTGCTTCATTGCCAAATACAGAGATTTAAGGTCAAATTAATCTTTCCTGTATTGCCGTAAGATACAAAATCCAAAAGTTTTAAATATTCCATATGTTGCAAGCTACCACATTTTCCCAGTCTCTCTGCTAGGTTAAACCTCCTGAATCTAGAGCAGGCTCCTGTTTAGGCCATAAATGCCCCCAGCAAGAGCTATCAACTGTTTGATTCCAACTATAAGCAGTTTGCTTTCTAGCAGATACTTGTGGGTGTGTTTTTATAGACCAGTGGAAACATTTGGGGCTAGTCTTACAGCAGCAAATGTAGCCAGCACATGATGTTTTGCTGTTCTATAAGAAATTAAGTAAATCTTCAAGGAGGTTGATGTGAGTGGGACTTCAGATTTCTTTTTAAATACAGATCAGTTCCAGAATGACCCTGCATAGGCCCAAGTGTAAATGCTACATGTACTCATCTTAGGAGGACTCAAATATAAGAATGCTATGCATCTGTAGGCATAAATCCTTAATCTTGGGTACTGCTCTCTCTGTCTATACCCCCCCACTCTGTCTCTCTGTGTCTCTCTTGGTCTTCCTTTCCAAACACACACACACACTCTCTGTCTCTCTGTCTCTCTGTCTCTCTGTCTCTCTCTCTCTCTGTGTAAATGTGTGTGTTAATGGGTATACATGTGTGTCCACACACATGTGGAAGCCAGAGATAGATGCTCAGTGTCTTTCTGAATTCCTTTCATCCTTATTTTTTGAGGTGTGGTCTCTCATTAAACATGAAGATCATTAATTTGGTTAAGCTAACTTAACAAGTAAGCTCAACAGGGCCCCCCTATGTCCAGCAGCCTGGGCCTAGGGTTAGAGGCATGCATTACTACTCCAGCTATTTCATGAGTGCTGGGGTTCCAAGTGCAGGTGCTATGCTTGAGAGGCAAACACTTTACTGATGATTCATCACTCCAGCCCCATGAAAATCTTGCCTACTGATACTTTCATTGAGAATACACAGCGAAAAGCATCAGGAGATGGAGATGCAGCTACTAATACTGAGACACTTGACTTAACCTACAGTTATGTGCTGCCTGCTACTCATTTGGCATTAATATATGGATAGCCAATTGTGTATTTCATATTGGGCTAGTTACTGGATGAGGGAAAGGAAAAGCTGCTTCTCTTACCATTAATATAACTTATGGCTGTCTGGATTGTTGTTCTTGCAAAACTCCCACAAGCTGGAGTGGGGGAGTCTCTGATCCCTTTACCTGCCCTTGGGTCCCTTTTGCTCCTGCTGGACTGCTTAGCCTACACTTGATGTAGGGACAAATGCCCAGCCTGGTTCCATCTTACTATGCTATGTCCTGTGTGAATGGTAACTTGGGAGGCCTGTTCTATTCTGGGGAGAGGCAGAGGGGGAGGGTAAGATCTGAGAGAGAGAGGAGATGAGAGGAAATGGGAGGAGTGGGGGGGCCCTCAGGATATTATATAAGTTCTGTGACAAAAGAAAAAATGCCAAGAGCCTTTGTCTCCCATTTCACCCTTTGTACAATGATTTGCCTTTGTTTCCTTAATTATTTCAACTTTAAAAATCAGCACAAACATGAAAGTATATTCTAACACATCAACTTCTTTTCAAGAGTACCTTATAGATAATCCACAGCCCTCCTGCTCAGACATCTTTTGTTTTTACCCTCCTTTTACTGGTGGAAGGTGGTCACTGACAGTTTTTATGAATCAGGTGCCCAAATGTTACACAGGAGGACTCCAACTCTCTGTTGACAGCTGAAATGACTAAGGGTGATAACTATTGGAATGGCTGGAAACCAGCATCTGCAATGTAACTGAGTAAAATCTTTTTCCAACTACAGGCAAAGATGGCTGGTTAGATAAGTCACAAAGTTCTGAGAGATTTGATTTAGTGAAACCAAAAAGTTGACTTTAGCAAGCTCAAATGAGGAGCTAGAAGAAGAATTACACTATGCAGAGAGAGGTATTGTGGTGTAGCCAAAATTTAATAAACTGACACAACAAAGCAGAGAAGAAAATGAAAAACACACACATTGTGGGTAAAGGGATGCACAGACTCAGACAGGTTGAATTTTTCTAACTGTATTATAGCAGCAATTCTTGCACCTGAAAAGAAAAGGAAGCCAATTTCATAGTCTCTGAGCTGGCTCTGTAGTTACTCTTGTGTTTTCTTTCTCCACATTTCTTCATTTTAGTCTCCTAATAAATGTCTTCTCTTTAAAGTGAAGTTGATGAAGTCCCTTTCAGTTAAGAGTCTAAGACTTGTCATGACTACAAACATGCTGAGCATCTATGAATTGCTTCACTGAATTACGGAACTCATTTTGATCTTTGATCTCGAAGACATTGCATTATTATAGTCCAAAACATAATGTACACAGATGAACATAGAAAAATAATCATACGACATTATCATGCATTCTCCCTATGTTTTAGCATTTCTCATGACCTACAAACAAAGCTAGGAATTGCAATAGTGGTAAAAGGTCTTGACTGCTGCCACCAGCTCCACCAGCTGGGCAACGTTTTATTTTAATGAGGTGGCATTTCACGGAGAATGTAGACCCCCACCCAAACCAGGATTGAAACACAATTTCCAATAAAGCTGAAATTCTGCTACTTCTTAACTGTGGTACAATCAGCAAATATTTAATATATAAAGACTCCATTCTTTCAATTTAAAAGAAGCTTATAATGAATTAGGTTTGGCATGAGTGTGAAGGGATTAATATTTGGAAATATTTTATTTATCACTAAGAGAATAAATACTCAATACATTTGAGCTGCTTAGGAAGGATCAAGACTTCTCTCCACATGGCTTTTACTCTTTACTTTCTAGTAGATAGAATGCTTTCTCAAATCTTTTGTAAGTCACCACAAGAGTCAAAAAATAATTAATGTGTCTGTGTTCATTTGTGTTTGGACGGCTATGGTCAGAATTATCTTTGACTTGAAGGACCTTGCATAGTTTGTCAACCTACTTTGGCAAAGGGGTAATCTTTAAATTGCCAGAAAATAAATACACAAGAATTTGTGAGTCCCATTCTCTCAATTATAACTATTATACTATGTAATTATAGCATTAAAGAATCACAGACAATAGTCAGACAAATGAATAGAGTGTGTTGCAAAAAATGTTGAAAAAAAATAGGCAATGAGTTAAGTTCATTCAACAGGCTCTTGTTTTCTGACATTTGGTAGTATTCAGATAACTTGATCAGGTCTTTCCACATACTCTTAGATACTACTATTTAATTAGGAGCTAGTCACTTAATTTTTTTGACCGATATTTCTCATTTGTGTGTTGGAATGGATATTTTTATCAAAGGTCTTTACTATTATAGTGCTACTAATTTTTTCTATATTAGGGTCTAGAAATTTCATGTACTGAAATCAATATTCTTGAAATCTTACCACTTTCTAAATTGAATAATTGTTCAGTGTACATGAATAATGGCTGTGAGATTCAGAAGACAGAGTAAGTTTCCAAAGGGTAAAGGATTCTGAAAGGTGAATTTCTGTTCTGTAGATAATATCATCTGGAACTAAGACACAGATGTTGAAATAGTGATTGTTTATCCATGAGTGCACATAGCCACTTAGTTCTTCTGTAGAAAGGTATTTACAAATGTCCACATTCTCTTTCTTTCCTTTCTTTCTTTCTCTCTTTCTTTCTTTCTTTCTTTCTTTCTTTCTTTCTTTCTTTCTTTCTTTCTTTCTTTCTTTCTTTCCTTTCTTCCTTCCATTTTTTTTCTTTCTTCCATTCTTGCTTTCTAGATCAGGTCTAATACATAGTATAGGCTTATTTCAAATTTGCCACCTTTCTGCATTTGCTTTCTAAATGCTAGTATTGTAGGCACTGCTACATGTGGTTCTTTTTCTATTCAACCTGATTCATACTATTTTTGCTAATGTGTAACAGGTAATAAACATAAGAATGATAAATAATATAAAATTCACAGACTGAATATATTACTCCCACATTAAATGGATAGGAAGAATGGATGAAAAATAAATGGAACCTTATTCACAAAAAAGCATAAGTATTTTCTTCATTTATAACAGAAATATCTCCAAGAAAATTTAGAGATACCCTATTTACAGCAAATCTATATAGTAAAATTAAAAAGAGAATGGACATGAAAACATTACTATTTAAGAAATACTAATTTAGGCTAGCAGATTAAAAACTCTAGAACCCAGGAATGGGTTACCTGTTTTTGAGTTATTGGGCAACGTGGTCCCAAAGGCCCTTGAAATATTGGAAACTATTGTCAATGTTGTCTGTTACCCTCTAGAACTTTATAGGTAAGGCCCTATAGCTGAAGACACAATATATTTAAGTCATCAGACATGGAGAAGTCATGGTAGTATTGAGTTGGAAGCTTCATCTTAACCATCTAGTGTTCACAGTGCTGGAAGGTATTCTGCAAGCCACCAGAGGAAAAAGTCATTATTAATCTAGTCCATTTGTGAAGTCTGTGAACTACAACTGTAACAACTGATAAAAATGATAAATATATAAAAGTGATAAAATATACACACTTGTAAAATAGTTGCATTAATGTTATGAAAATAAACAACCACTTTCTGCTTGGAAATAAGGCCTCTGCTCCACGAGACAGAAACATTACCTGTCATTGATAATGAGGCCAAGAACCTACGGCTGGACAGATCATGGGCTCTAAGTATTAAAAAAAATACTAATTATGGTGTCAGCTATTTATATTACAAAAGACATAAGGTCCTGTGTTAATGATGTATCTTCCTGTCTCAAGAAACTAGAAGAGGGGAATGAGAAGAATAAAGAAATAATAAAGATTTAAAATGGACAAAAATGATGTGAAAAATCAAAACTAACCTTAACATCAATGGAATAAAAAGCTAGTTTATAAAAGAGAAACAACAATGAGAAATGTCTAGTCAGGAGAAAAAGAGACCATAGTCTGGGAGAAAAGAGGGATATGATCTCAGATCCTGCAGATGTTAAAGAGATATCAGGACGGTATAATGTTCAACTTAGTGACCATAATTTTATGACTGAGATGAAAAGAACTATTTTAAAGATGCTTAGACCCATAGCCCCTAAAGATGAAATGCTTTACCCAGATGGTACCATGATAATGGAATCAGAGGATCTAGAAGAATTAGGACTTGAAAACTTCAAATACAGAAAACAGCAGTTCTTAACAGTCTCTTAAAAAAATAAGAAATTGAACAAATGATACCAGTCCATCGTAAACATTTCTACAAAGCACAACTCATTTTATGAAGATATCATTATCTTGATCCATCCCCAGAGCAGGCAAAAATCTCACAGGAAATGAACACTATAAACCATCTTCATAGTTCTAGACTCAAATACTAATAAGTCAGATACAGCAAGTGTATAAAATGTGTTAGTATAAACTAACCAAACGGGGATCATCTGAGAAATGCAAGACTGGATCAATATTTGAAAATTGACAAGGAACTGATATCAAGCTCTACTTCCTCTCATGATAAAAACAATATGTAAAACAATCAACACAGTAAAAAATAAAATATTATCTACCCAAAACCGTCATTAGATTTCTACCTAACACAAAGACTCAAGGTTTAATCCTAAATTAAAAGGAACAAATTGAAATATCTGCTCATACTACTTATATCCAACATGTCAAGAATATTGGGTACCATATAAAAAGCCGAAGTTAAGAAGCAGAATCTTCCTGAAGAGGTCTAGGGAATGAATAAACTTGGGGCATATATAAAGTGTATATGGTGCTGAGGACATGGCTCAGTGGTTAAGAGCGCTGGCTTCTATGCCAAAGGATCAATATTCAATTTCCAACCTCACATGGTGACTCATAATCTCTCTAACCCTAGTCTCAGGGGATCCAATGCCTTCTTCTCTCCTCTCTGGACACAAGGCATGTAAGTGATGCAGTCATATATGCAGGCAAAACATTCATTCATAGAAAATAAATAAGCAAAGAAAAATAAATGAAGTTTAAAAAGTATATCTTTATCTTCTTGCAATGAACAACACTCCCAGTGCAGACAGCTGACCATTTGATAGACAATGGATGAGCCTAGAGGACACTGTGATAAGTGAAAAAAGCTAAAGAAAACCAAATATTGGACAATCTTATATATCTATGAAATCTTAACCTGAGTTTCGATTGCTTCAACAACACTTGAGAATTTGTTTGCACATCAGGTAAAATAGTCTCCTCTTAAAATGTGAGAACATAAGGCAACACTTGGTTCTCATACATGTAGGGCAATAATTAGTTGGATCTGAGGCATACTAATCCCTAGACATAAGGGCTATGCTCTCTGCCCTGAAAACTTACTAGACATTTCTAAATGACTGTCACAGGCATTAGACATTTGGGAAAACCTAGATTCTGCTGAAAGCTGATGAAATAGCAATTCTTTGATTAGCAGATTTAGATAGGCGCAAAACCAGTATCTCAAGGGACAGAATCTTATATGTCTGAGATAACCAAAAATCATGGAAAAGACTTACTGTGTCCACAAGTTAGCAGCTCCAATCTGTACTGTCAGGAGCAGATGGAAATGGGTTTTGAAGAAAAATGTTGGGAAGCAACATTCTATAGCTTTCAGACTTTTATAGAATCCATGAACAGACCCATTTTTTTTCCTTTTTGTGATCTTTTGTTGGGATGTTTACATGTTGGTATCACCCTAAAGAGTAAAAGTTGGGTTTATGTTCTATCCAGCAGCACAAAGATACCACTCATTATATCACAGTAGCCTATTGACCAACATAAAATATTTGTGTTCCTAAGGTTAGTGTTCATTGCAAATAACCCAGGAATGTGATCTGTTCATCACCTTCGAGGACTTAGAACCTGGGAAAATGACAAAAAAAAAATATTGATTCTCTTGTTTACCTCTACTGCTATAATTAGGTCATGTGTTTCTGTCCCAGGAGTGGTCGTGTTCACCCAATATCTATTCAACTGTGGCAGGCTAACCTAATATAATAGCTTTTAAGTTCCAGCCTTCCAAAAGCACATTTGAAATTAGCTATTAATATTCACGATGTGAAAAAAATTGAGCAGAAAATTTTATCTGCGTGTAATGTACAGCCTTATTCTTTCACAGGCAAAATAGGATACTGCATAGTTATTGAGGCATCCCTTGGACACAAACATGTATTTAGTATTGGTATCTGTATGATATATTATAGTTCATAGATCAGTTATATGACATGATGTCAATCTGCATGTACTTAAGTGGGAAATTGCTCTAATCTAAATTAGATAAAGCAAATAAAGTCCAGTGTCATGTTTGGCATGACTCAGCACATGTCTTAAACACATATAATATTAGGAAGTTTACGTAGAGAACTCTAACTAGGCTGTATTTGGGAGTGGCTCGGAAATGTTTTTGCTTGTTAGAATTAGTTGCATGTTTAAAAATGTGATAATGCCAATATATTTATATTTATTAAAGTAAATATAAATGTTTTGTACAACTATGTGAAAATTAGCTCTTATTAATAATAATATTCTGCAAAATGAATCTTTCTCCAAACCCTAGTGCATTGTTTTGCCTCCTATTGGTGATTTTTGTTCTTTTTTCCTGTGCATAGATTTATTATTGCTATCATTATTATTATTTACTGTTACTCATTATTATTCATATTTTTAGTGATTATAATTCTGTGCATCTGCTATAGATTCGGTAAAGTTACTAATGACAACAATCAAATATCCTCAATTGGGTCATTAGGAAATCCTAAGGTCGACTTGTTTTGTTTTGGTGTCAGGTCATAATATAGTCCCCCTTTGACCTCTCAGTATAAGACTGGGAACCTTTCTGTCCTCCTGGCTCAGCCTTCTGAATGCTGGAGACTATTGTCATATACCTCCATAGTAAGTTGTGAAGTTATGAACTGGCATTTTTCATGGGGGAGTGGTCTTACACTATGAAATGAATCATTTGAATATAGAGCACAGCAGCAATTTTGATTCCTGGAGAGATACACATGTCACCAGGAGGAAAACACAAACATGTTCACAATAGCATTATTTGTGTGAGCACAAAAAATAAGGAAACAAATGAGATGTAACCATTATTAATTAATAACGTAACCATTATTAATGCATGCCCTATGGTAGAATCAGAATAAATCATTTATGTAGGAGCTCTAAAACAAGATCACAGCATAGTTTCATAGAATTGCATGGGTACCACTGAGAAATAAAAACTTGAGTAGAAACAGCAAATGAAAGGTAACAGAGTGAAAATGAGTGAGTACATATACCTGTGACAAAACTTTAAAAAAGGCAATGTAATAAAATGCAAACATTCTTTGGATACAGGTGATGATATTGGAACCATTTTATGGATTATTTCAACATGGTTTGAACCTATTTCTTCAGATGGGTACTGGTCCATGATTATTCATCATTTCATGCTTCATAATCGACAAGCATATACTGAGTGGATAAATTTATTACTCAATATATATCAAAATATTACACTAAAACATGAATGTGAACTGCATTGGATATCATCAATCATTTATTTTTGTATTTAATACACATCTATAGACTACATCTGCTATAAGGTTTAGAAGTTATTTTATAGAGTGATGTTTCAATTTCTACCAGTCTGGGTGGGTTTTGGACATTCTAACATTATCTTATTCTGTGTTAAAATCCGAGACCAACTGTGAATTAGTGTCATACTCTCTACTTGAGTTACTGTTAGGCAGATAGAATATATTTGCTTATAGGTTACATTTCTACAATTGTAATTATGTTTTCAACAATAAAAATATTTCATAGTAGGAAGCAGTATAGGTGTTACTGGAAGCTTCACGCTGTGTAATAGAAGTAAGGATTACTTTCTTTGGGACCATAGTTTCTATGAATAGAATTAGCCAGACACCAATTATCACCTCATTGAAAGAATAAGTCACTGTGACATCTACAGCTGAGATCAAACTCATTGCTTTTGCAATGTGAATTAATTAGAACTGGAGAGTACTATACTGAAGGGTTAGGGAGCACTAAAAATATATTTTAAGCAACTCATGGAAGAATGTGTTTCAATTAGTATATGATGCTAATATGCAATAATTCTATTTATCCAAATGTCCTTTACAAAATACTTAAGGAAATGGTAGAAGAAGCATAAAATTATCTCTATTTTGTTATGACTATAATCAAAAGAATACAAACATCGGTATATATTTTATTTATTTTTAACTGTCATGCAGACTCTACAGAAAGCATTTACTACAAAGTGCATAGCTGTGGGGATGAATGAAGTAGAATGGTTGGTTTCTTACAATTGGCCAACACCACATCGTATAAATATTCCTACCAACTTCACATCAAATAAAGATGCCCACCAGCCTCTTTGGACACAGCAGTAGGTGCTACCATCTGCTCCCAAATATGTCTGCAACCCTGTAGCTTTTCCATTTTGGCACCAGAATTTATGGGAAGAGCATGATGTCCTAAGATACATTGATTTCTGAAAAGTGCCTTGAAAGAGAATCTGTGGTGACACAGAGTTGTATAAATAGCTGGGTTTGCTTCAACCACTGCTCTGTTGGAAGAAACCACCTCCTTCTTCTGTGTTGGGACAGGATGACATGACCCAGAAAACTTAACATCTTGTTGGAGTGAGCAGGTAGATAGAACATTGTTCCAGAACATGATCACCACATTTGTCATTTATTTGTTTGTACCAGAAAATGTAAAGAACAAAACAAAACATAAATTGCATGACAAAAACAGATGGTACCACTAACAGGTAAGAGATAAAATAAAAAAATCATGAGAAAATTGGTAGCCACATTTTGAAGATGTTTCCATTCCAGGGCACTGCTAGGCAGGTCCATTCCCATGTTTAAAATTAGTTACTGATCATGAGAGGTAGGATTCTGCGAAATCACAGTGACTGAATGTAGAGTTCTTAGTCTTCAGGAATTCTTAACTTCATAATTGTGTTACTAATATTGATACCCAATTCTCATTTTATTATATTCACAACATACAAATATAACATATAAACATATGTTTAGGTTGTGTAAGAATTTGTAATTTGTGGATATGATTTCACATAGATATAGTCATTTTAACTTGAAAACAGCTTTGATTTGTTAATTTTTACTATATTGGTTATTTAGAAAGGAAAATAAAAAAACAAATATATGATTAAAATTTTAGAATATCCATGAAGGCAACATGACATTTGAGCAAACTGGCCATCATAAAATGGGAACAAGAATAGAAGAAGGGGAGCTTCAATAAATGAATAATAATGACTTTGGCCAAATCAGTAACAAACTTTAGGGAAGTAATAAGGTATACATCAGAGAAAAACTTGAGCTGCAGTAGACAAATAAAAATTAATTGCTGGGTAGTAGAATCTGGAAAGTTAGTAGATAGTTACTTCTTATTTTTAAGTCAACAGTGTATTAATTAGAGACAGATGATGCTCTTGAATGAACAGAAGGGTTTTACTTTCAGCTCCATGAAACACCTGCACAGATAAGATAACCATCCCTGCCTCCCAGGAAGTCGAGGATGGATATGGAAGGGAACACTGTAGATATTCTCAATGCATAATGAGGCAGTAGGGAAGGGTGTGGTGATAAAACCAAAGTGCCTGCACAGACTGCCATGACTGACATTTATTACACAGGCAAAGCATCTTATGAATTATCTTTTGTAGCACCTGATTTAAAAAAAACACAAAAAACAAAAACAAAAACAAGAAAACCTCTGAAGCAATACAACCATGTCATTATCCAGAAAGAACTTGGAGAGCTCAGAATTGAAACATGACATGTGCCTGTCACTTATACTTTCTTCCTCATTGAGTTCTTCCTAATACTGGTGATTAGCCCATATCTATTATAAGTGGGAATATTTTTTTAACTTGAAGATTGGACATGGGAAGAAATTATTCCTTAGTTGTACATTTGTACATACAGAAAATCACATTTCAAGTATTCTTAAATACTAGCACTACCAATAGTTTAAAATTTTAAATCTAAATCTAAAATCCTGAGTAAGTGACATAAATTAAGCACTAACACAGTGGTTATAACCTTCCTAATGCTGTAATCTTTTAATACAGTTCCTCATGTTGTGGTGGCCCCTAACCATAAAATTATTTTTGATGCTACCTTATAACTGCAAGTTTGCTACCATTATGAATCATAATGTAAATATCTGATGGTCTTAGGCGATTCCTGTAAAAAAGTCCCTGAATCCCCAAAGTGGTTGTGACCCACAGGTTGAGACCTGATTACTAACACTAACATGTGGATAATATTTAAGGCTATGCTTGTATGATATTTAAAGAAGTAAAGTGTATACTCTCTGAAGGTTGTTTTCATCTACTTGCTATTATAAATTAGCCATCTCCCAGGATAAAATATACTACTCAGGACAATTAAACATGAAGTATCATATTTAAATTTAAATATTTACCTGGATCTTTGAATAAATATTGAAAGTCACATTCAGAATTTGTGTCACATTTATTTTGTAAAAATCTAGATTATCAGTGTTGCCGAATTTACAATCACCTTTGCTTTTAAGAGAGTTTTACATTGGAACCATTCATCTTGTTCATATATGAGAGGGAGAAACAAGAAATCACACTGGATCTGTATTTCCTTTTAATTTACCATCTAGAGTCACCACCAAGCAGGGTCTGGGTAGGTCAATGATCTAAGCAGAAGAAAATGGCCAGTTTGAGCCATTAAACCATAACTGTGCTGCTGGAACTGTGGTTTCTTCCAAGTCATTCAGAGATAACTGCCGACAGAGAGAGGTGGCCTTCAGCCACTTGGCTTCCCTAGCATCCAAGCCAGATCTGCTCTCAAAGCCTAATCAGCATCAATCAGGGAGAAAACAACTCATCCTCTGATTGAACTGGGCTGGAAGACTCATTTAGCCATCGTGGTGGCTCATTACACAGATGACGTGGCCCACAGAGAAAAACATTTACCAATTACACTTTTTTCTTAAATATACAGTCTACAACTGCTTACATTGTGAGCTTTCTGAGAAGCGATTGTCATCCCATTGATAAATATTCTCAGAAAATTTATCTAGTCTATGGGGAAAAAAGAAAAGTTTACCCTCAATTTTGGGATACAACACAAAAAGTCAAGAAGACATACAAAAGTATCAACAAATGGAAAGTTGTGAATTTCTCATCTGAATATCTGGTAATTAATTTTATATAAGCAAAGTGATGTTTCTGTCGGGTAGAAAACAAACACACGTAGTGAGTCACCTTTGTTTTTGTTCAGCTGTTATGGTCACCCTGTCCTTGGCACTATATTCTCCTGACTCTCACTTGCCTATTTTTCTTCTAACCTTCATGTTCAGTCCTATATTAAAATTATCTTTAATAAAATCTCCAACTCTGTTTCAAACTGGCTAAGTCTGAAACTCATTTTTGCATCAAAGCCATGAATCCTAATTTGACTTGAGTGGAGGTCCCTAAATGATTCTGAGAATTTTTCCAACTGATGAGTGACAGCACGATTCTTTATGAATTTTCTAAAACCAAATAGTTCCAAGAAAAAAAAATCATTCAGCGGTTATTTCAATTAGAATAAGATGATTTGGGTAAATTATTATGGGTTTTAAAACAGTATTTAACAAACTTATGTAAGATGGAAATATCTTACTTTAAAGAAAGTAATTAGCCACAATAGTTCTTGACTTAAATGTTGAAAAATAACATGGGTTACAGCACTTTTTCCTTTTCTTTAACCAATCTTGTTTCCATTGCAAAGAAAATAGAATGGACAATGTACCCACTCCAATTGCCAGAGGAACCTCTTCTCTCCACAGAGATGAACCCCTCTGTTCTTCATAGAGATGAGCCCTTCTGCTCTTCATAGAGAAGAAACTCTCTGCTCTCTGTAGAGGTGAACCCTTCTGTTCTCCATAGAGAGGAACTCCTCTGTTCTCCACAGTGATGAACTCTCTGCTTTGTAGAGAGAGTAATCCCTTTGCTTTCCATAGAGATGAACGCTCTGTCTTCCATAGAGATGAATGTTGTGTAAGTTTATTTTTAGTTATGTTTGAAATTGTCTTATGCACTGATGAGGGGGGGCATCCTAGGTCTTGGCATTCTGTATTGTCTGCAGGTGTTGGATTTCTGTGGCAGATGCTTAATTGCTTATGATCTGCACATGGTATCAGTAGAATACCTAAGGTATTCTGAATCAATAAAACTCCTGAGCACGGATACTTGGGGTTTCATTGTAGATTGAGTGTGGTTCTGGCCATGATGGTGGTTCCCTCTGCTAATGTCTGGCTAATGTCTGGCAGGGTTTGAGTCTACGAAAATGCCTCATTGTCTTCCTTGGTGGGATGCAGCAGCAGCAGCAGCAGCTGAACCCTTCTGTTCTACATAGAGATTAACATCTCTACTCTTCACACTGATGAAGCCCTAACTCTTCACATGGAAGAATCCCTCTGCTCTTAATTTTGCTACACCCCCAGTCCTATGTCCATTGCCATTTTCATCCTCAGTTGGTACTGTCTAACAAAAGTGGGCGATCTGAATTGCAATGGGCAATGTCAGACTGCACCCAAGTGTCAGCAGCTGAAGTGGTGCTTTACTCCACCTCATTGGTAAGAGACTGCTCATTTGTCCACTTATTGAGTCACCCCCTCTGTTCATTCTATAGCCCCACATTAAGAGGCAAGCCCTTTCCTAAGCACAGGAGATAAGAGAGTTAGATGTGATTCTTGAATTTCAAGAACCAAAGTTAGCTGTGAAACCAGCAAACTGCCGGCTAGTGTCCAGGGTGACAGCCTTTGTAAAGTGATACTTGCAGGACACCACAGAATACTTCAGACACAATACAAAATCAAACATTTGTTCAACATTGTAAGAAGAGATAATTTATTGCCAAGAGTCTCAAATAGTATACATATTGACTTTTTGTTTGTTTATCCAAGAGTAGCAATTATTAGCTCATTCAACGGCCACGGAATTGTATGGAATACTGTAATGATGATGTGTTGAGATATTCATAGTTTAGCGAGTGAGGAAGTAGTTCTGAAGGAAGGCAGAGCAAGGTCACCCAACTCTTGTAGGTCCCCCCCCCCCACCACCTCCAAGGCTCAGTATAGCATTGCTTCACTGGGCTCCTCCTGGTCTCTCAGTAACTTGCTGCAACTATTCCTTGCTTATTCTTTCTTATGCAGATTCTCTAATTGAGCTAGCAGAGCAATCTTATCTTTTCTTCAATGATTCCTTAATGACTATAGTTAATAAAACAGAGAAAATGCAATTGGAGTTGATGCTCTGAAGATGTTCTGTCTTTTAAATTTTCTGCTGATGTGAAGTAAAAACACAATTACGTCAGCTCTCAGACTCAGCATATTGTGTTATTCATTCTGGGTGACTCTATAAATTGTAATTAGTGCCATTTGTGGCTCTCACAAGATGATAGGTGACTGAGTACTTTATCACGTAAGACTAGAATTTCCCATGTTAAAAAAACAACAACAAACATTTGTATAATGATCAAAGAGAGTCATTAAACACAGTGAAAGGGAGAGCTGAAATGTTCAGAGGATTATCAGTTTAGCTTTTCAAATTCATTCAACTAAAGTGAAATTGATGTGGCACTGCTAAATTGTCTGTACCATTTTGGGGTTCATTTTTTCAATTATTTACTTATTTTACAATTTTACACGTATGAGTGTTTTGCCTGCATGTATGCATATGTACCATGTGTGTGCCCAGTGCCCACAGAAGTCAGAAGAGGGCATTGGATCTTCTGGGATTGGAGTTAAAGACAGTTAGGAGCTGCCACATGGGTGCTGGTAATCAACCCTGGGTGCCCTGCATGATCAACAGATGCTCTTAACTGCTGAGTCAACTCTCTAGCCCCCATTTAAAATGTTATCCTTCTGAGTTGCTGCTATTAAAAGCTTCTAACATTTACAATGATAAAAACCAGAATCTATATCATTTCCCTAGACTCCTGTCTAGTATCCAGCGTTGGGAGACTTGGGGCATGCAGTACCCTAAGGCATAATATCCTGTGGGCCAGGCTTTTCATTTGACTGTCATCCTCAGACTGAGACCTGTAGCTGTGACTGATAGAATTTCCAAGTGCTGAGAATAATGATTACAACTTAAATAGTCTCATCAGAAAACTTCATCAGCATTGCATCGTTCAGTGGGTCACTATATCCAGGGAATTAAGACACATTGTTTTATTTAATCTACACTGAATGCAATGAGGCAGTCACTATTATATTCATAGTCCTTGGTCATATCTGAAGTTGGTCATGAGTATATAGAATAATATCAATAACTAACAATAATAGATGCATATTACCTGCTATTCTTTAGGTATTTTTCTACTTTACATGTCTTGATTTATCTAATTTTTCCAGCGCCTATTCAATTGTCATTCTCATCTTGAAGTAATAAACTGCTGCTAAATAATATGCCTAAACTCACAACTAGTTAGTAGCAGAACTAATATGACCTTAGGCAAGCTGATTCTGGAGTTCACATGCATACACTACTGCACCCCAAAAAGGCAGCCAATGATAGCTCATCCACATTTGTTCACAGTCTATATTCTACAAATTGAAAGTTTATCAGTAGTGCTTCATCTAACTCTAGTTAGAACATCATTTGACATTAATTCTTAAGAAAAGGGACAGTTGGTTTGTTGTTCAAAGGGACATTTGAAATATTCTAACATACAGGAGGTATTTCTCCCCATTTTCCTCTAAATATATTGCTTATCCATCTCCATGGACTAAGATTGTTAAGATGTACTTTTTTATCTTCAAAATATTTCAGTACAGACAGCATGATTTGTGTGTGTGTGTGTGTGTGTGTATGTGTGTGTATGTGTGTGTATGTGTGTATTTTTATTTGTGTTAGTTTAAACTAAAAATTGATGAGATCAGTTGGTTTGAGTGGACATATTCCAAGATAGCTAGCATCTGAAGATTTCTAATCAGAATCCCACTTTCTAAAGTTATACATATCAGCCACCATCTCTAATATTCATATATAGACAAACATCAGATGGCTTAGTGTATGTAGAAATGAATTTTCAATTGATATGATGAATGTAAGTGTTGTGTAAGATTCCCTGCCTGCACAAGAATGAGGTGTAAGATTCAAGAAACCAGATGTCTGCATTCTTTGGCAGGAGATCTGAGATGTGACTTTGAAATGGTTTCATCTATGCCCAGCCACTAAGCATGATGGTCACCATGCTGAATCCAGCTGCTAAACATCCATTGTAGTTATTCTAAGGAAATGCAGCTATCTTAAGGAAACCCTGGTGTGGTTGAAATGTTAAGAAGCATAAAGAAGGTGAGATGCTTGTTTGCCAATAAACATTTGTAGATATTATGACCATATTTCATGTTTCTGCAATGAAAAGATTGCAGGAAGGCACTATATGAACTTTCATTTATCATGAAAGAAACTATAGTATATAGTCAGTTGGCTAGATAAGTCATCAAGTGTCTATGCATATATGCATATGAGTGTGCCATCCTAAATGAACACACACACACACACACACACACACACACAACCAACAATGAAGAAGCAGGACGATGTCTCAGGAGATAGACAGTGGCTGATGTCTATTTTTATATAAGCCCTTGTACCTCAGGTTGGGAAGTTTTCATCAACACATACTCCAGATGACTTAAGGGTGATTAGGCTATTTATCTTGGCCCCATTGATTGTATCTTCTTATTTTTTTATGATTCTTGGTTGACTACAGTTGCTCATATTCCTTTCTCTTTTATGACTGATGGTCATGGTATACTGTCTTTCCATTTGCTACTTCAGCTCACTTGGTTTTATTTACTCTTTGAAAGCCTATGTTGTGTATATTTCATGGGAAAGTATAGTTTCATTTCTTTTATTTTACTTTTTAACCTGTGACAAATGTTCAAGTCACTCACAAAATTCCATCATTATCAATTTTTCTTTTCTTATAATACTGCCACACTTCTTTCTCACATCTTGAAAATAAGAAACCTATTGGTTAGGGAGAAGCTGAAGAGAGGGATCAGCCATTAAGAGCACTTACTGCTCTTCCAGACTTCCTGAGTGTAGTTCCTAGAACTACACTGGATCACAATTGCCTGAAACTCAAGCGCCAAGGGATCTGACCCCCTTTTCTTCAAAAGGACCTGCACATACATGGCAGATATTCCCACATGCATATATACACAAAAATAAAAAATCAAATCAAGCTCTTAAAAAATAAGAGTGTACTTGAGAAGTAATACATTAAAATGAATAAAAATTAAATTAAATTAATAGAAGTCTTAGGACATGCCATCTAATACTGTTTAATGCCATTAGCATTATGGTTTTCCTGAGTTATAATTTTTTTCATTATATATTTTGTACTAGACTGTATAAAATAACTCTTCCTGTCCTTAAAACAATTATTTCAGGTTTGTTGTTTCACCCTTTACTTCATTTTCTTCTCAGAGCATAACTATAATCTCTTTCAAGTGGTAAACATAGGTTGTGGAGCCAACACAACCTTTAATCTGGTCATCAGAATAAATTAGTGAACTTCTCACGATACCTAGTAGTTTAGACAGGTGATGCTACACTGAAATAGTAAATAATTACACCAAGAAGAAACAACAAAATTTTTTTCTTTCATTCCCCTTTCTTCTTTCCTTCTTTTTTCTTTCCTGCTTCCCTCCCTTCACCTATTCCTCTCTCTCTTCTCTTCTTTCTTCCCTTCCTTCTTTTTGTTTTTGTTTTGTCTGTTGTTATTCTTTCTGTATGGAGGATGAAACATAGGGTCTGACAATTGCTAGCCCACATACTCAGATTACAAAACATTTTCATATTCATATAAAGTTGATTCACGTTTCAGGAAAGCTCTCCTCTGGGGAATGAGTCTGATTGATATAATGTTTTATCTTTATGTTATGCCACTTACAACACTTGGCTTCTCACAGATCTTAAATGTTTTAATCTGAATTGACATAAATTACATTTTGTAGCATGTTGCCAGACCAAGATATCAGTACTTGCCTAAGAATAAGGAGATTATAAATATTTTTAAAGCAATAATTGTTTCTGCCTTGCATTTCCACAGAGGAAGAGTTGTTTAAGTGCTGCAGCTTACTTTCATGACTTTTGTTCATTTTTGGCCTAGGTTGTTTGGATGCTAATAAGCACTTAAGATGATCATACATGGGGCTGGAAAGATGGCTCAGTGGTTAGGAGCATTGGTTGCTCTTGCAGAAGAGAGGAATCCTATTCCTAGCACCCACATGGAGGCTCACCATCTGTAACTCCAGTCCCAGGGAATCCGACACCCTGTTCTGAATTCTAAGAGCACCGGGCACTCGTGTAGTACACATACATCCATATTCCTAAAAATGATCATACATCACTGCAAACAATCTTGGGAGATACTACAAAATATAGGAAATGGAAGCTAATTGAAAGGGGACACCATGGTGGAACTTCCATGAGGTCATCATATGTGTTGAGATGGAAGACTGTGGTATACCTCATAGGTTTTCAGTAAGTGTTGAATAAATTCATAGATCCAAAAAGAGAGTGAGAAAAGCAAATCAAAGACAAAAGAGACAATTGATCACAACCCACAACAGCTCTGAGCTGCCCTTGCACTTCACTGGTGCTTCTGCTTGGACCATTGTTTCTAAAATGCACCCACTTCTGTTTCTTACAACAGTCTCCAAGTCCTGCTCAGGAAAGCACTCTTGTTTTATATTGCAGTCTTCATGGTTCCCATGTGGAAAACAGAGTTGCAAATCCTGGTGAAGTTCTTCCTTAGCAGTGGACTCCGCAAGGAGATTGCTGAGTGGTCCTCTACATGTATTTGAATCTCTCCTGCTGTGGATTAGGGTTGGGCAAGCTTTAAGATGTTTCTGTACTTTTAAAATCTTTGATAATCTTGTTATTTTCTATTTATACCTCTCCACAGTCAATGGAAAGATTTTGAGATGCCAGTATTGGTACAGTTGTTGTTGTTGTTTGTTTGCTTGTGGTGTGTAGAAGGAGGAAAGGAAATTTTGAATGCTGAAGCCTGCGTGAGGATGGGCTCTGTCCTGTCATGTCTGGGAATAGTTCTTTCACTATTGCCCATTAAAATTTTGATCTTGAGCAAGCTAATTAGTCTCTGCTTTTCTCTGACGTGGAGATACAACGGCATATACCAGCAGTGGTTGTGAGAATGAAATAAGGAAATAAACATGAAACACTGTAGGGAGCATTCAGTGAATAGTAGCTTTCAAGATAATTGCTGATGCTAAAAACCATGGCAGTGATAATAGGAAGAGTGGAGAGAAATGCTATGAGAAAGGAAACAGAGCAAAGAGGACAGTCTCTGCTGAGCAATGCCTCTGATTGTAATTGCAAAAACATGCATAAAATTTCTCCCACAGATATTAGCCATAAAGCTTGACATTTCAGAGATCTGAGGCCTCTTATGTGTGTCTAGTTAAGGAAATTTTTTTGCTAATATTTTACTGATAGTGCACGGGGATGGAATTGCTTAATCCCAAAGTCTGTAGCCTTTTTGATGTTGCCCAGAGAACATAGCTTTCCTGGCTTAGAAGGAAAATCCGAATCTTCTGGGAGTACTATGTTGGTAGCTACTGGATCAGGATGGCAGGAGAGAGAGGCACTGCACTGGGCCAGTACCTTGGCCTGTAGCACATGAGTGTGAGACCTATTAAATAATAATTAAATCCTTAGTTCACTAGTTGAAAAGCTTGCTGAACAGTATCCACTTCCTCTGTCTTTACGGAAATCTTGTTCACCCATATTGGCTATTGGGCCTTTACTGACTTTTGCCCATCCCTCTCTGATTAACAAGCTGTACATAGGCTGAATTCAGTGTCTAGTAAGCATAGACTGATGCTATTGGACCTCCCCTTCTTCACCACCCTACTTTCTCCATCAAAACCCACTTCCTTATACAATAAACGGAATTGCACCATGTAGTCTTTCCTCAGAGTCTGTTTCTTGGATTAGTGACTATGTGCCACTACTCCCTCAGGAACTCTGCACCCACAAAAACCCACAAATGGCGTCCAATGTGGGGCACCATCTGTTGGAACTAATTTCGTCCACATGCGTTCCTATGGGCTCTGCTCAAAGGCAGGGTGGGTATGTGGTGAAGAACCAAGCCACCCACGCTATGCAAACCCCAAGGCTTCCCCTCTGGGGGCGGCCAGATGCAGGCCAGCTTTGGCTGCATCAGGGAACAAGGAAAGCCACAGGTAGGGAAGCACGTGGGTGAGATAAGATCCAACAATACTATACCAGCTTTAAAGAAGGATCAGATGTTCAAATTTGATATATACACTAGAGAATGAGAGTCACTTTCATGGGGGACAGAAACACAAAAAACATGATAAGAGGTATGGGCGCTAGGACTGCATCAAAAGAGCTCAGTCCTAGCCCAGGAGAGACTCCAGGAGTCCAGAATAGATTGAATAGAGTGTCATGTCAGAACTCAATTACAGGAAGAGAATATCAGGGGTAGAACAGAAGACATACAAATCCATTCCCAAAGGCTGTAAGTAATTTGCTTGAATGAATATTGATATGCATGATATTATGCTTTTGATATGTTCATTCTGTCCTTGAGTCAATTCTCTTTACTTCCAATACTAATAACACATCAACATTTGGCACATCTCCTTATAAGACAGCAGATCTCACAGCATAGCCTCAACCAGAAACTTTAGTATTATTTGGGACATGACAGACATACAAATCCTTGAACCCACCCCAGAATCATAAAATCCAGGAGTTAAGCCCAGTGATGTGTGTTCTCAAAAGTCATATAGATGATGCTGATGTTCAGTCTCAGCACCGTGCTAGAGATGTTGATGTTCAGTCTTAGCACCATGCTAGAGTAGAGTACCAGAGTTCCCATGCTCAGATATTGAAAATATAACATTACCTTCCTACACTACCATCACTGGCCACACCTTGTGCTGCTGCTTTTACACAAAGGCCTCCTCCTTATGGCCAGAAACTTAGACTTTTCTAACTCTTTCTGCTTCATCATATCAGACCACTAAATAATCCCATAACTAAACAAGAACTGTCAAACACATCCTCTTCCTTTCCTGATATCAGAACATCGTCAGCTTAGTTTTCAAGCCAGAGGTAAATTCAGACCAGCCCATGTTGTTGCAGGTCAGTATTTACTAGAACACAGCATACATTTGCTTCCATATTGCATGGCTTTATGTTTTGGGCTCTTTTGTGTGCTACAGACAAATTAAATACATGCATGGCACAGACATAGTATGCCTCCCAAAGTCTTATGTGCATTTGCTACCTGGCCTTGTACAGAAATGGTTTACAGGTGAATCATGAATATCACTACTGTAGGTACTGGAATGTATAGTACAGTGAGGGTGGTCAGGAGATAAAATGAGTGCTCTGGTTATCTGTTTCAAAGTCTCTCAGACAGAAAAAGAAAATGTTCCAGGAAACGTGGAGCTGAATTGAAGGTGGAAATTAGGAACTCAGAGTACCTGGTTGTACTTTCTTCCTGGAACATGGCTTGACTTCCTCAGTGCTCACTGTATCTGCCAGTATGGTCTGGTTTTCAGTGTAGATGACTGAATGTCCTTACTTCATAAAATCCTTTGGCCATGTCATTAGAGAGGGACCTTCAGAATGCTTAGCTGGTGGGTAGCTTCCCTTGGCCATATGCAGCCCCATTCTTGAGAGTACTCAGTCATGACCTAGGGCAGCAGTGGGAATATTGTTTTTGGATTTCAGATAATCCACATTAATGCTTTTAAAAATATGAAATTCTAACGTACACGTACACTTGAGTATAGGAAAGACGACTGCATCACAGTCAGCCTTTGTTAAGAAGTGACCTGGCTAGGAAAGTATTGACACAATAATTCTGCCTGAAGGTCTCAGCCCACTTCTTAAGTGTTTCAAAGGCAAGTCACATAAAGATTGGCAATGACTTTAGCTATGGATTCTACTTTTCACAGTGAAAATTAATTTTTTTGTGTGTGTGTGGAGATTCTAAAGGAAATCATTTTTAAAATCCTCCACAAACACAAGAAAACACATGTGAAACATTATAGAGCCCATTGCTTTCTTTATTTTCTTATCCCTTGTAAATTGCATGATACCAAACCAAACATCACTTCTCCTGACACTAAAGGCAGATATTTTCCTTTCTGCTTTCAAGAAAGAGGAAGGTGTGAGTTTAGAAGTATAGGTCACTGCCAGGCTCCAGCAATTTCTAGCTGGGGACATCTTCTTGTCTCATTTTGTGGTCACCTTATCTGCTTTTACTGGTGCCCCATCACCTCAGGTAGTACACACATCTACATTCTCCTCTGTCCCTACGAAGCCATGCTAGAATAATTCTGCCTGGTTAGTAATCGACATTGATGCTTTTGGCATAAAAAATGGAAACACCGGGAGCATCAGGGTATGGTGTATATCTGCAGCATCTCAATGGATACCTTCCTCCAGGTAGTAACTTATTCCCCTCCAAATGGTGCATTTTCACTTCAGGCAGGGATGGCTTTGGATGGCAGTTTCAGAGCTAGAAGTAGTTAGGCAACCCCAAGAGATTTCCTACCCCCCCTCTCACCCCACTGCTGGCCTCTCACATTCCTCATGAATCAGGTCATAAGCGGCTCCTCACTCTTCTTCCTAGTGCACAGCCAGCTTCCTTATCACTGGCGTTACTTTCAGTCTTGTTGTAGATCTCGCTGATTAAAAACATTGGTCTTGAGAAAATTCCCTTTCTTGAAAGTCAATGCTTGAAGGAGATTAGTCCTATTTATATTGTAAGTCAGTCCCTTAAAGCCTCTGGTGGCTTTAGTCTCTTGACTGATGCAAACCTCAGCTAATTCTCTTTATCCACATAATCCACTCGAGTCCAATATTCATCACATGGCAAAATGAAAGCTTTTAAGAGAGAGAATAAATGTTAAGGCTTAAATTCACGTAGAATTTTCGTCTTAATAAAACTGTGAAAGAAATTATGAGGAAGTCAGGGGTTTTGTGTCCTGTTTCCAATGTGATAACGTGGAAGTGAATGAAGTCCATGCAGCATAGCACATATATTTTGTTCATCGTGAGTGGTTTTCTTTTCTGTTTTTTTTAACGGGTGTGTAAATCACAGACATTGGATGAGGAAAAGAAATATGTGTTTTTTTTTTCTCTGATTACACAGGATCTACTGTCCGTGGAAGCTCTTCTTTCTTCCTTGCTTTTATGGAGATTTCTCCATTGCTCTCAGGTCTCTATTTGATATTGAACTTAGATTCATTAAATACTTAATGTGCAGTGACCACACAGAAATTACTAATGGATATCTGTAATATAGTGGGAAAGTCTGTTTTGAAGGACTTCCAGTATCATAGTGAAGATGATGGGTCAGAAAACTAGGGAACAATAACAAAACCCAGATTAGTCTTTTTCCTAATCATACTTCCTGATGCTTTACTGGAAGAAACCAGGTGAAGAAAAGCAGTCCTTACCCATGTTAATTTACACTTCCAATCCTGGAATGGTATGGTCAGCAGTTGGCCATGCTTTTGAGACTGGGAAGTGTTATGAATCAAGCTTCCTCCTCTGACCTCTAGTTATATATTGCATGTCAGCTGACCCCAGCTTCTTACTCAGCAGCCCCAGATCCTACAAGGATTGTCAATGGATTTTCCATATATAGTCACAAAGCACTATGGATATTTTCCTGCATTTCAAAGAACTTTGTCCAACACAGATAAAATAAAACTGCCTCAGTTTATATTATAGAGGGCACCATAATATGGTTAAGTATGAATTGCCATTCAACAAATAATTGCTAGGTCTTTGGAACAAGAGCTATAGGAAGAATGAGTTATTCAAGATGGAGGCAGAGGTATTTTCCTAGGCATACTCTACTTTTTTGTGTGGCCTAAATCAGATGAGTGGAGTAAAACAAGATCATTGTTCAAACAAACCAAAACAAAGCATTAACAACAACAAAAACAAGCAGCATTCTTGCAATATGTACCTCTTGGACCTGAATCTTCCAACATAAAAACTGTCACTTAGAGCTAACATATAAGCAACATTAGAAGGCCACAGGCTTGTCATGCTGCCTGCAATAGCTGCAGCCTATTGTGTGGGTGTCTACACAGTAATTTTGGGTAGAAATAGTGATGCATATTGATAGTCCAACAGTTAGAATGAAAGCAATGTGTCTGCATGTGACCTGTTATCTGATAGCTGTACAAGGAAATAATGGTTGTTTCAAGACATAAAATGACAAAAAATGATGGTCTCTAGAATGCCCAGCTTTGGAAAGTCCCTTTCACAAGTGCTTATTTGGGGCTAGTTAGAGATGGGAAGCCCCAGTATGATCCTTTGTTTCTCTACCTGGGCATATCCAAAGAATTTCTGAATAAAAGTAGGCAATATGATGATTGCATATTGAAAATATTTCTTAACCATATCAGCAGCGTGTATTCACATACCTAAACTCCAGTCCAGTTTCAGTGTATGCCTCAGAGTACTCCCTCTAATCCTGAAACTTACTTGGTCATAAGGGTAAAGGATGATTGAATTTCCTCCCTTATGTCCAGAATGATTTTAAGGCATTTTCTGATTTTACCTACTTGAAGTAACAGATGGTGAGGAAGGTGTGTGTTGGGGATCAATGAAGAGTTTTGCCTTATCTTCCTTTATTGGTGTGCATAGTATGCTTTAAAAAGAATGGTTTGATGTGGATCTGAGTTCTTATCCACTCGCGGGCCTTGGGTATATTCCAAAAGCTGTGTTCTGAATGCCCATGTTGGGATGCTACTTCTATTTTGGGTAGAGGCTCCTGTGCAGATTATGGATCATTTAAAGAAATGTTCTAAGTGGAATTTGAAGTTTACCACTCCTAAGATTTTGTATAATTTAACCCACACAATTATTGTTACAACCTTCAATGACGGTTCTGTAGGATCCGAAGGTGGGAAAAACTCAATAGAAGGGATTAAGTGAGATTTTCGGTGTTACATCTGTATAGATAATAATATGGAAATAAAAACTATTGTTTCATTGATTGGCATGATCTACCAGGGAGCACATGGTGAGCTGAACCCTCAAAGTGCATAGGTTTGCACATTTAGAGAACAGACCCAACATGTTTAACCCCACTTAGCTGACCAATTTCTGAAGACATTGAAAATGGGAATTGAGAAACAGAGCCCAATTTCACAGCATGTACACAGCGATTTGGTCCCCAGCATTTTCTCAGTGATGCTCTGAATTTCCATCTCCCTCCGGAGGATTTGTCTTTATTCTCCATGTCAAGACCCAAAGTGACTATGCTACCAACCTGTACATATCAGAGAAACTAGGATGATTCAACTTTGCACCCTTACATAGCCATTTTTAAAAAATCAAAACTAAAGTTCTAAAACTCATGAAGATGAAGATTTCCTTTCTTAGGACGACAGAGTCTTACTGGTGGCCTAGAAATCGGTTGTAAGCATGGGCCAGCTGATAACTGAGCACATGGGACGAAGAGAAAGTGGTGGCCTCGATGTGCTACCTTTTAATGTTTTTATTTTCATAATTTCAATTCCACATGATCAGTGGAGGATGAAATAGTACTTTCCAGCAAATTAGTAGCCAAGTCCATGTGCAACACAGCCAGCACTTCTGACAAAAGTTATATAGGTGAACTCACTCTATCTCATCCATCAGTAAAAGGGAAAGTGGAGGGACTGCAGCCATAGTAGTGGGACTGAATGGTAGTTATTTAAAAGAATGGTAAAGTTAATACAGAGGGACCATGAGAGCCAATGTGATGGGTGTATCTGTCTTATTTTCTTTAGCATCGGAGAAAATAACAGCTGCATCTGATTGTTCTTTTGTTTGGCATTCTTGGTTCTCTCCAGGAAGGAGACTGAGTGGGTCAGCATCAGTGTGTCTGACTGTCACTATTTGTTGTCTCTCTTAAACCATGAGGCCTAGTCTCTTCCTATCCTTTACTTTTTGCTTGTTTTATTTTGAGATAGGGCCTTGAACTTACTATGTAGACCCGACTGTATATGATTCTCAGTCCTCCTGTTTGTGCCTACTATGTGCAGGGATTAAAGACATGTGTTACCATACTTGCATTCGTTCCCTCTTAGTAACAACAAAAGAAGAACATCTACAGTGTATCACAAAGTTAACTTAGTAAAAATGGTGATGTGGTAGCTCTCTGTGTTGTACAGAATGGTGAAGAGATGACTCTTATGCTTGTTAAGTGGTTGTATGACTTTTAAGAAGGAACTTAAAGTCTTTCCTAAGACCTGAGACCTACATTCAGTATCTCAGGAATATTCCTATAAAATTTACTTTGCATGATTAAATGATTATAGAATCAGTACCAAATTATAGCACATTTAAAACATGTGCTTGGACTCTAATAAGTTCTATCTTTTCCCAGAGTTTATACTATTAGAATATTTTTTAAAGAGTCCCAGTAGATAGATTCTACATAAAGAGCCAACGACAAATGAGCTTGGATATGCTGGCTTACGTTTCTCTTCTGGAGCTAACAGGATATGCTGGCATCTTGAACCTTTGGTAAATCATAGAGTAGAGAAGTGCAAACTGAAGAAATCTGTTTGCTAATTTATTTGAAGAAATAATTCATGCATAGTCTTTTTAGATATAGCTCAAAAGATAGCAGATACCACCTTGGGAACTGCTAAATCAGTGATGCCATGGAGACTGTGATGTGTCATTAGGAACTTGTGCTGTAGAAACACTTTAGAAAACTAAACACTACTGTTCTGCTAAATGACCATAGCATTAGAATGGCTTCTATCAGCATTATGGTATACTCCTGGATTTGTGCCTTGCTCATTCATCATCACAGAAGCTTCCTTCTGCAGCACATTGCAACAAATACAGAGACTCACAGCCAGACAATATGCAGAGTGAGAGACCTTGGAACACACAATCTAAAAGTGGTATCTCCATCAAATCCCTCCCCTCATGGCTCAGGAAAACCTACAGAAGAGGAGGTAGAAGAGTGTAAGAGCTAGAGAGGATGGAGAACACCAAAGAAACAAGGCCTTCTAAACACAGCTCATGATCATTGCACATATGAGCTCACAGAGACTATGGCAGCATACATAGGGCCTGCCTGGGTTCTGCACCAGATGAGGTACTTGAACTGAAAGGAAAGTGGACACACTTCTCCTCTAATTTAGAAGCTATCTGCAATTGATAATTGCAAATGAAAAATTAATTTTCTCCAAGGGAATATGTCTAGGGGAGACAAAGCACTTTTAAGAATGGGGCCACAATTAGCAGAGAAAATGAGCTCAACAGCATCTTTGGAGGTTGTCTACTTCATAATATTGAGTCAGGGCAATGTTTTTCAACCTTACAGGTCCTTTGTACATATATTATGGCTTCTGGTTTTATGCTTTTATGGGATTACTATATGTGTATATGTGTGAGTGAGTGTGTGTGTGTGTGTGTGTGTGTGTGTGTGTCTATAAGGGTTTCTTGGGCTTCTTTTTTATTGTTTTTCTTCTGTTTGTTTTGTTCTATTCTGATTTATTTTATTTTGTTATTATTCCTTAGATTCCTCTTTCTTTTCTAATGAGAGACAAAAAATATGTGGATCTCTGTGGGATAGGACGGGGAGAGGAACAGGAGGATTATGGGATGGGAACCCATAATCAGAATATATTCTATGAAAAAATATTTTCAATTAAAAAGAAAAAAGCCTTAGAATGCATCTCCAAAGAACTCTAAAAATATGCATCACCATAAATGTCATTCATCGGTGTATACATGGATGGCATTTGGGTAAAACAAAGTCTGTCATATATTAAAAATATGTATATCTTTGATTGCTTATGAAGCTACATTTCTGGACTGAGGCACAGATTTGAGGAGAGTCTAAGTTGTTTCCATTCCAGAAGCAGATAGATGTAGAAGATGGTAAAGCCTGTAGTTGCAGGCACTGGTTCTGAGAGTATCTGGTAGATTTGGCTTAGAATAGTAAGACCTCGATTTTACTATTTAATGTTTCCTTCAGAAATTCTTTTACATAGTCCAATTTGAGAATTTACGATCTATGTTTTTGCAAAGATCTTGTCTGCAACATTTCAATAGACGATGACATGTAAGTCTAAACATGTCTGAGTTTCTGTGCCATTGCTGGAAATTTTTACCCGCACAAATGTAAAATGTACCTAAGAACTTGTACTTTTTGTTTGATTACAAAGTGTCAAGTATCACGACTGACTTGAATTATTTCATTTGTCACCATAATGCTGAAAAGTAGGTAGTGCTGTTGTTTATTTTTCATTGATATGAAAAATAAAATATTTTGAGTTTTATAGACACCATTATGAATCCCACTGCCAGTTCAAATGTTAGATAAATATTCAAAATAATTTCTCTTACAGTCACCCGGAGAAATTGGCACACATGAAGTATCACCAAAAATGAAAATAAGACTAATGTTTGTATGTGGTTGAAACATCTCTGTGACCTTTTTCTGCACATCTATGTAGAAGAAATTAGGACATTATTCCTACCAATTTTCAGTGACTATTGGGTGTTAAACTGTATGGCACTGACGCTGTAGCTGCAATGGCTAATGTAGCAGAACACTTGAAAGAAGTATTTGTTATTTTGATTTCTTTAAAAATGCAAAATTGCGTTTTGACTAGGTTTATGTTCCACCGCAGGTGTGGTAGATATTTATGAGCTGGATTTGGAATGCTTGATGCTGGTGGCTATAATTTGGTTAGGTGCAGTCGTTCTGGCACATGTAGCTTGTTCTTGGGATTGTGTGGCCCTCGGGTTTGTGGGAAAATTTGGCTTCGGGTATAAAATGTCTAAAGCCTGAGAGCTGGTGTGGGTGTCGGTTGGTGGTTCCTTGGTTGCATTGTCTGTAGTTAGTGTGTTGATTCTTACTTAAAAGAACAAAGGTTGGAGAAATTGAGTTTACAGATAGTGAGCTGACATGCTAGTCTGATTCACTGTCAGATAGATTTTCTTCTTCAAGCTTCGGACAGCCGAAAAAAGGCTGTGAAGATTTCTAACTTTCACTCATTCTATATCAAAGCTGCCTAAAAAGCAGTGAAAATTTCTTTCTAGCTTTCCTTTTTCTTTCCCTGAATTGAGGGTGAAAGAATATATTTAACATCTACAAATTATCATTGTCTTGGAAGAAGTGTATGATAATTGTGAATATGAGAAAAAGCCTTGGAAAGGGAGTTGATTGTTAAGATAATCAGTAAATGTTATTCACAATGATCAGGTAGATTGTATCTATCTATCTATATCTATCTATCTATCTATCTATCTATCTATCTATCTATCTATCTATCATCCATCCATTTTTCTCTTTGCCTGTCTACTTAGTCTATCTCATTGTGCCAAAAAAGAATGTTTAGATTTCTCCATATGGCAGTATTCTTCCCTCCTTCCCTTTCTTTCTTCCTTCTGTATTATCTACCCACTCTTTATTTATCTTTTCTAGTCCCTCCTGTGCTGCAGCTTAAGCTTCCGATGTTTTAACAGAACATAATACGAAATACCTCTTCCATTAAAGTCCAAACTTGCTTCACATAGGTGTCTCAATAATGTGATGGCTCTCATTAGAACATTTTTTTTTCCTTAGATGAAGCTGGCACTGCTACCCAGTGTGGTCACTCATAAAATCAATATATTTATTGATTCATTTTAATGCTTGGTCAAATGTAAAATGAAATTAGACCTGAGCAGAAATTAATAGTTATATTGTTTTCAAGATTCTGTTTTGATATGGGCTTGAAAAACCACTAGGAACTAAGAAAGTCAACTCTTCTGCTCCACTCTTCCTGCAGAGCGCGGGCCTGATGGCTGCTGTTTTGAACCTCATTTCTTCTTGCCCTCTGATAATAAACTTGGAATCAGCCAGTTTTCCATCAGTCTTGTCGCACTATGCCAGTCTTCATGTTTGTAACAAAAATATAGAATGAAAATCATAAAAAGTCACAAATCTCATAAACTCAGTGTTTCTCCCTATGTTGGAAAGGTTTACTTGCTCAGTAAGTGCTTGCCTCTTCAGATTAGTGGTTCTCACATGGGAAATTCCTCTGTTTTGTACAGACTTCAAAAATGTTACAAAAGTCATCAAGCACCAGACATAGTGGATAGCAGAAAGTAAGTGCAGCTCTGAAATCAGGTCATCGTTTTGTCAAGTCCTTATAACAAGAAACTGCTCAACTGAGCAGCTGGTATTCCCTCCCTGCCTTCCCCCACCCCCTTCTTCGCACCTTCTCTCCTTCCATATACTCATCATCTCTTCTTGTCCCTCTTGTGTGCCAACTTCTCTTAAGTTTGTGAAGTATAACAGGAACACAATGTAAAAAAATAAAAATCCCATGAATTATTGTCCAAATAGGTGATATAGTACTTTGATGGCTCTCATTAGTGAGACTGACTCTATACTTAGAAAATCTGGGGCCACTGCTAAACAGTGTGGTCAGAGTGCCATCAACTTGGCATCACTATAGTTTCCCAGTCACATCTTCTGGCACGGGAGTGCTGTACTGTAATGTCAGTGCTTCTGCTGTTAGGGTCACTCCTATTTGCTGTCACAGACATCTATTCAGAGTCTTTCTCTAATTTGATCTTTTGACTTTCTTCTGAAGCATGAGCTGACCTCTGCATTAGCACTTCCCTCACAGGGCTGTGATTGTCACAAGGATAACTCCCACCTTGTACTAAGAGTGCCTTCTGGCCAGGGACTTCGTGCTTTATTCCCTCTTTCAGATCACACATTTCCAAGTGAGTAGCAAAATGCCTGTTGAAGAGCAGGTGCTCAAAGTGGGTGTTTAAATTAGTCGGAAAATGAATTTCCCATGTGAGAACCACTAATCTGAAGAGGCAAGCACTTACTGAGCAAGTATGCTTTTCCACCATGGGGAGAAACACTGAGTTTAAGGTTGCCTTGTTAAGTGAGCTCATGTTATGTTCCAAGCATGAGGTTTAGTGCTTATAGCATAAATAAGAGACAATTCCTTCATCTAACTGGAATCTAAGAGATAAAACACACAACAAAAAGTCAACAAATATATGAGGTCAGGGGATCGTTAAAAACTAAGAGAGTAATCAAGCACAGACTGGTTGGATTTGGATGTTCTACCTGCTGAAGTCTTTTCTAACATGTCAACTAAAACATGAAAGAGATGGCATCAAATGCACGGTAATTGAGAATAGGCCAGACCACAGGGGCAGTGGGGAAGCATGGGTAGCAACTTGGAATCCTTGCATATAGAAAGGAGGCTACTGCACATGCAGCCCTCTGGCTGAGAGGAGAGCAAGAGACAGAGTTGATGGTGTAGGCAGTGTGAGATTAAACAGCTTTGTAAAAGCCCAAACTGGTCCTTGACTTTCTTTGTAGGAGTAATGTAAACTTGTAATAACTGAATATTTAGCAACTATACAATAGAAAAGTGTACTCGGTTAATTTATGCAGCTCTGTGCAATTCAAAGTTTCCCTATTGGTCTATTTATCCTCAGAAAGGTACTGCATGGCATTTAGAGGTAACAAGTGCCGGCTTTAACCTTCCCAACCCATTGTTGCTCTCTGGACAGGTTCCACAACTTCTCTTTGCTTCCACTTACTTATTTCTATAACAGTTATAATAACAACATTTGATATGTGGCTTAAAGTATAGTGACTTAAGACAGTGTCTGGCACACAGTAGGTTCTTGATGCTCTATTTCTTGTCATTTTAATGTTCATGAAGAACTGCTTGTCAACCTGATGCTAAGTGCTTGGAATACATTGTGAAAACACAGCTCTGCTCAGGAGACAAATGATGTCAATATAAGTACTTTGGTAGGACGAAGTCCAGATCTTGATATGTTTACCTCAAATATATAAAAATTACAGATATTAAAGGGAACTGCTTACCATGCAACATAAAATTTTTCATTTAAGTTAAAGGAATTCTTCAGATAACTTTCATTAAAGCTTTAAGAAATCACATGACTAGAATTATTTAACCATTTTGGAGTCCTATCTTCCCTTCTCAGTGTGCTGCTAATTTAATGGTTTTCAAATCAAGCAAAACACAGGTAATAAATCTTTGTAGGAGAGAACGCTGTCGCAAATTATGCAGAAATCAAATTAGTAACTCCATTTTATGTCTTCTTGTTGAGGCTTAGTCCAGTGTAAAGACCCTTAACACCTCGACCTGAACATGCTATTATTTGTTTCCGTATGTCTTTATTACTGACCTCATGTACTGTGATTATCTGAGTATGATATACTGATAGAAAATAAATGGAAACATCTGATTGAGTAAATATATTGGGTTGTTCAAAAGTGTGGGGGCATTCACCTTTCCTATCTAGCTTCAGTGGGTACCAGTTCCATAACAAATAGATTGTAGTTTTTTCTCTATTTTATTTATAAGAAGTAGGCTCCAAAATGGAGTAGAAACCAGAAGTTCCTAGGCTCTATGTTGAGTATTTTTTGTAAAATTAATAATTATATCTTAATTTACAGTAATAATTTTAGACATTTTTTTTTGAGACAGGGTCTCATGTATCGTAAATGGGATTTAAACTCTCTGTATAATCAAGGATGACCTTGAACTCCTGTCTTCCTAGTTCTACCACCAGAGTGCTGGAATTACAGAGGCACATCATCATTCATGGCTAATTACTCCAAATTATAATTTTTCCAGTACAAGATAAAACTTTGACTGTTTCAGACTTTAGTTTATGGACAAACAAAAATATTTATTAGAAGAAAATATGTCCAGGGCTCAAAGAAACGAATGTTGTTCCATGGTCCATAACAGCATGTGCCAGAGGATCAACACATAGGCCTGGAGCACTGTGTATATATAGATGGGTCACAGAAACAAATCCCTGGTACTGATGGCAGGAGTTGTCCCTTGTTCTGCTATAAACTCTAAGCCTAGCTATGTCCATTATATGTTGTATGCATTATGCTCTGTGGCAGAAGGTGTTGCACAGGAAACTTCATTTTACAACTGTCACTTGATTTTGCTCAATAACAGAGACTCCAAAAAAAGTGCTATAAAATTAACTCAAGTGTCAATTTACACCCAAACAAGTTCTTTGCAAAGTAACTTCTCTCTAATGTAAATGTCATATGTGATACTAAATTCAGATTTTTACCAGAAGAGATGAGTAGTTTAATGAAAAGAATTTGATAGAGTGAGAATTACTTTATCTACTGATTTGGGTAATAAATTTTACTTCTAGTTATGATATTAAAATGTAAAAACCCAGGAAAACTTATCCATAAGAAAAATGCATTGGTTTCTTTAATTAACTTGAAAGGCCATTTTCCTATTAGTGCTCTAGGTTAGGCAGGATGCATTTCATCTACTGAGCTGGATAGTTTTGATAGTTTTGAAGGTTGGGGATTTTTCTTAATCCTTCATGGTTGTATTAAAGTTCCTTTATTCCATCTATAAATGTACAAATCACTACTTAAAATATCAGTAACAATAACAAGGGTATATCATTTCATGCTCTGAAAACCATGTCTCAGAAAACATTACATTAGATGGCAAAAGGCTGAAACATAAGCTTAAGGACAGTACAGCTGGTTGGATGTGTCTTGATTTCAAAGAATTGTGATCTCTTCCTTGGAGACTACTATTCTCACTCTATTAATAAAAACAAACAAAAATCTAAGACGAAGGCAGTCTGTTTCCCAGTCTAATTAAAGCGATGTTTGATTTTAATGCTTCATTGAATTTACTTTGTCCCTACTCAAATATGCAGTCATAGAAACTGGGCTGCAGGCAATGCTGCCGACTCCAGCTCCTCCCTTCCCACATTTCAGGAAACACACCACTGCTGAACATTTAATTTTGCTTGTTAAGTTGTAAGGCTAAGTGGTAACCTTTTCTTTCTAAGCCAAAGTGATGTATAATTTTAAAATACCATGAAAATGAGAGTTCTTAGTGAGACTAGATTGCATGTATAAAATGAGTTGCGTTATATTCATTTTTATGTCATAAAACTCCAACGCAGGATACAAAAAACACTGGCATTTTAGAATATTTTTCATGAATAGTGATTTCAATAGAAGGTATTTTATTAATTAACCTTAATTTCCATTCATTTCACACTATGTAATTGAAGGCATTTAAGAGGATAGAAAGGGACTTTTTGTTTAATGTTCCTGTATTTAGCTGATTTAGAACAAATGAGATAACATGTGATAGGTACAGAGTCCAGGGCTTATTCTAGAACCTTAGCAGGAGATGGGCATGGAGGTGCTGCTGGGGTTGGACAGACAGCGAAACAGAGTGTGGGAACACACTCAGACTTCTTAGGCTCTTTTGATGGAGGTCAATGATTGGAGATTTTACCTTACTTTATTTCACTAATGAGCTCTTCCTGAGAGGCATTTTATAAAAATAACAATAATATAGAAGTCTCTAAATATTAATCAACATTGTCTTCAAATGAATGATATCATATTTATTAGAAGTCTATTTAATATCAGACAATCAATTCACTTCTAGGAAATAAGGATGAAAATATGGCAACTGAAAGAGAGGTAGACAGAGTTTCTTAAAAGACATTGTAAGCCACAGCAACAGAAGAGAAAAATGTGTGTACGATGTAGACTAAAGCAGATTTTTACACTTCAGTAAGATCATACTTGATAACTCTAAACTTATACTCTAAATTAATCCTGCCATCCATGGTTTTCCCATCTGCAATTTACAATAGACTATAGGAAGTCATTCTTAGCTTTCCAATTCTCTATTCCAGTCATCCATCACCAATTCTGAGGGTGGCACTGTCAAGTCATATATTTTGGTTCAAGTGTGTTCATTTGCAATATGGCAACCAACAACCTTCAAACAGGTCTCTTTGATTATGACCCACTTGATCTGATAATTTTTGATCCTTTTCTACAACTTCAACAACCTTTGAAATTATTGGAAATGAAATGGCTCACAAGGCCAAGAATGTCCCTACCTTTATTCCCTCTGTGAACCCCAGTCTACCCTGATTCTTTATTTAACTTGCTCTGTTTTATTCTTTTCTCTATTATCTGATTTTTCACAATAGATTTTATAGTTCACTAATTCAAGGCTGTGTGCCTGACTGAGTGTTTGTTAAGATGTGATTCCTGGCCTCTAAAAGACTAACACACACATCACAAATGTCAAACAGTGTTATAACATTAAATGAAAGTGAAGATTCAAGACAGGATGTTATCCAAGAGTTAGCAAGGAGTATTTCTACAATATAGCCAAATACTTCAGGCCTACCATGTACAGGGTTATGAGAATGATACTCATTTAGGCCTTAGAACTCTTATGTTGAATTATGTTAATTTGAAATGTTATGCCTGTGTTAGTGAGATGATCATTCCTTGAGTGTTGGAGGAGTGATTGGTGTCTAGACTGTAATTTTACCTAAGTTTAAAGAGCTCTTATTTTGTCTAAATGTAAAGCAAAGTTGAGTGAAGCTATGTCTTCCATCACTATTATACTTTGACTCAGATTTTACTCTTGACACTGTCTCTCTGGAACTTACTATGATCATTATATGTGGCAGAAAAACACACCCTATCTCGAATTACTTCTTTCTATACAATCCTTTGATTCAGAGAAGCATCTGACTTTTTTAGTGCAGGATTGAACTGTTTAGGAAAAACAGACCAAATCAATGTGTGTGCACTTATAAACTAAAGACATTCAGGACAACTAAGACCATCTCCTGTGCAATAGCTGACACTGTGACACCTTCATTTTACTCTTGGTGAGCTCCTTTGAAAGGGATAATACTTGGGAAACCAGTGTTTTATTTCTTTTATAGTCTGGAATATACAAACAGGTACAGTTATTTGAATCTAGTTACCAAGGAAATGCTGACATTAATCCAACTCCAAAGTCAGTCTCTCTCTATAGAATTAGATGGGCCATAATATTGTGAATATATGATGTATGTTAAAACATTAAATTTAATAAATTGTACTATGAAATTATCCTATGAAATAATTTTTGTAGACCATTTTTTATATTTAGTCACAAGAGCAATAAACATATTGAATAAAAACAATTTTTATCTTTCCTCTTCCTCTCCAAAGGTTGAGCACATCTTTATGGATGATTTATCAATGTCTATATGAAAATGACAAAGTTTAATTTTAACACAAATTTCTCTTATATTTGATCACTGTACCCTATGCACACATAAACCCAGAAATCATATTTGTTGTTTATGAAAATCCTCTACTTAACCTCTGAAGGTAAAGTGACTGTGAAGGTAAGTTCTCAGCCTCCACAAACTCATCAACTGTTGAATAGAGAATAATTTTCTGTAGCAATGAGTTCATGCTCATGATAAGGAGAAAAAATGGCAAAGCACTAGGAACTCAAGTATGTTTTCTCCAACTTGATTTTTTAGTCTCTAATTAGCATGTTTTGGTCACAGTAGATTAAGATTAAAGTTGCCTTGCTTCTACTTCTTCATTATAAGGTGTTGGTAACTTTCCTACATAAGTTAATGAACATGTTATAAAATCTTACAGAATGAAACCTTAAGCCACCATCTAAAGTCTTTTGTTAAAAATCTGAATACATGTTGAAAACATACAAACAAAATGCCAGCAACATGATCTCTACTTAGGGTCCAGAGAAAAAGATATGATTAGAAGGAAAAAGACCAAGGAGTTGAATAATCAGTGAAATTAAGAAAAAAAATTAATCTTCCAAAACTAGGCTTCTTTGGTAAAATAATTAGTCTAAGAGTTAGAAGTTTTGCAACTTTAGTTCTTACAGCAGTCCAAGATGTTCAGAATTGGAAGATTAACTATGTGTTTTCCCCTGAAGATAACTTCTTGAAAAAAGGACCTCAAATTAGTCTTTATGACCCTGTTCTATAAGATGAGTTTTATTCAGACATGAGAAGAAAATGCAGCTGGGGAAGAATACTGAAATAAAATAAACAATGTTTCTGGAATTGGAGTTGTCTATTTCCAATTCTTATATGGCTAGTTGGGATTGTTTTTCAGATTTGTCTCTTGGGAAGGAATTTACTCTTTCTCTCCCTTGCCCCAGGATAAACAAGATCCCCACTAGCAGGGCACTGAGAAGAAGGTTATATTTTCTTGTTTATGTTAGGTCTTTAAGTATAAAATATTAGCTTTCCAACAAACAACCTCAAAAGCCCAATTACATGATTTCACTTGTTCAAAATGTAATTTATTGCTAATGGAATCACAGAAGTGTTTCCACAGTGTATGGAGTACAAAGCCAAGTAAGGCAAATTGCTGTTGAAGAGGAATTATTGATTCTCCTGTTACAATTGGTGCTTTTCAGCTTTGATACATGGCTTTGTATTTCTATTGTAACAATAACTTCTATTTAAGCCTCTGGTTTTCTATGCTACCTTCTTTGGGCTGTGTTGTTTTAACCAGGTGTGATATTTTGCCTGCATATTCTTGCTTTCTTGAAAACTTTGAATAAATGCAGTAGAATCTGGGATTAAGAAGTTAGAAAGTCACCAGTAACTGCTTCTTCAGTTTTTCCTGGACTCCTCATCTTTTCTGACGCTTTTGTGTGAATATGTAGGAGACTAAAAAGGTCTTAGAGGTTCCATATTAAATAATTTTCTTTATAAAATATAATACTAAGTAAGGAATTATTTTCCAACCAATTTAGTTGACTTACTGTAGCAGAGCTTTTAATGAGCATGTTAGGACAGGAGTACTTTTTGTTCTCTGACAGTATGTTGTGTTTCCATTGAGCATAAGTTATCTTCCAGCTGGATTTTACCAATGTTTTGGGTCTTTTTTTAATATTACTCTTTCTTATAAGATGGGAAATCATGCAGATCAAGATAGTAAATCACTCTCCTATACCTCTTTCCTTTCCATTTTCAACATAGGTCTATACAGTGGCTATTTTTTAAGGAATGCTCTTGATGTCTGAATGACTTCCTCACAAGCCTTCAAGAAATGGATGTTGTTATGTGATTGTGCCATTGAGAAAGACTGAGACATAGAGAGAGTCACTTGCTGGACAAGATACCACCAGAAAGAGGTGGTGCTGGGACACTGCCTGCATCTACCTGATACTGAAGCTAAGACCCTGTTTTTATGGTAAGCTTTAACATCCAGTACAGATGAAGACCACCCATTTTTATGGTAAGCTTTAACATCCATTACAGATGAAGACCACCCATTAAATCAAATGCAAAGTATTTTTTCTTCTGAAACAGTGTTTATAAAAATGTTGATCAAATGTAAGTATTTCATTTTATGACTTCAAAAGAAGAAGGGAAAAGGCATCAGATCACTTACTTTAAACTCGAGTTTTATCGTCTTCTAAGTGAGGATCTCATACTGAAATGTAAAATGTAATTATTTATGTAGGACAAAATAACTTATGTGCTGGTATCTGAAAAGTTCTCAGTGGCCTACATAAAATTGTGAATGTCATTATTATTATTTAGTGTTATTGCTACGTAAATGACAAACATGCCTTGAAGGACTGTTGTTTCAAAAGCAGCTCGTTACCATTTCACAAATGTTTTAGTTTTACGCCTTAACATTTAATACTTATACTGACTATGATGAGGGAAAATGTTGCCTGCATTTGGGGAGGAGGGGAGCGGGATTTTAAAGCAGGTTCCTTAGCTCCCTCAGTATTTTGTTTTATTTTTGTTTTTTAATTATTTGAAGCATTATGATGAATGATTGTATTTACCCTGCACATATTAATGTAGGTTTATGCTATGCAGTAGAAGAATGTAGAACTTTGGGTTAGAAAAATATTTGAAGTAGTTCTGTTTAGAATAATAGTTGGTATGGACATAAATTGAAGAAGACTTTTTTGATGATCATTTTTAGTTTAATATTAACTGTGCTGGATAGTTTTATGTGAACTTGACAAAAACTATACTCATCTTAGAGGAGGGAACCACAATTGAGAAAATGTCACCATAACATCAAACTGCAGCAGTCTTGTAAAATGTTTTCTTATTTAATGGTTGGTGTGGGAGGGTCTAGTCCATTTTGGGTGGTGCCACCAATGGGCTGGTAGTACTGGGTTCTATAAGAAAGCAGGCTAAGCAAGTCAATAAGCAATGTCCTTCTGAATCAGCTCCTGCCTCCAGGTTTCTGACCTGTTTGAGTTCTTTCCCTGACTTCCTTGAGTGATGGATTATGAAGTAGAAGTGTGAGCCAAATAAACCCTTTCCTTCCCAAATTGCTTTTGGTCATGGGAGTTTCATATTAGCAATAGTAACCATAACTAATATATTGATATTCTTGGTTCCAAGTGCAGTTCATATATAGTAAGCATTATACTTGGTAATTATACTCTGAATGTTAGCTAGTATAGTTATAAAATAGTAACAGTAGATAGCAGAGTGATGAGAGATATCCATGTGTCTCAAGTACATATTTTGTGCTCTTCCTTTTTTACTAGACTACACTGTCAACAGTAACTTTCTATCATATTTTGATAAGCTATTTGATGCTTAACTAGATGAATATTGGATATTTTGTAGGATAATCACATAACAAAAGAAAATTGAAATATCCCAATACCTAAGGTGTTTGATGCCTTTTACTTGTTTAGGAAATGACAGAAGTACCAGCTATGTCAGTAAGCATTTCTTCTGTGCTTCATAAAGAGTGGGTAATTTTATTTTTTTAAAACACCTATTAATATCATGAAAGCTAGATAAAGAAGAAGTATATATTACTAAAGACGAAGCTAACATTTATAGATTATAGAATAGATTTACTAGTTATATGTTTTAAAGTCCTTTCCTAAGAGAGTTACTGTGTAACACTGTATATAGAAAATAAACTTTGACTTTGTCAGTTCTTGCATGCATTTTATTTTGATAAATATAAAAACTGTCACAGTTTTTTCTGCTGCTAGTGCTCACAGAATACACTTACATATACACCCAAAGCTCCCCTAGGAACCCTTGGGGAAGGCCCTCCCAGGTTTTGATAGGCTGAACAATCCCACTTATTAGCCAAATAAAGCTCTTCCTTAGAGTAAGCAGATATTTTCCTATACTTGGTAATTATTAAACTGACTCTTTTACTGGAACATTCTCTAAGAATGTCAATTGTATGCTTTAGACATTACTAGCAATGTCTGTGGCTTCTATTCACTACCCGCTAGGAGAAGGTGACATTTAGCTGAAGGTGAACAAGTGCAGAGGATAAGAGGGAAGTCAGTCACTGACACCTGTGATAGAATTGGTTCTCTGGCAGTTTCTAAGTTCTAAGTGATTGTGTGTGCTCTGTTTGTCCATGATATCTTCCATCAGTTCTCTAAGTTTAATTTTTTTTCCATTTTGATCTGTGTCCTTCAAGGTTGACTTATATGGAGCTAGATTATTGGAGCTTCCTTAATTCCAACTTCCTCAAGTACCAGGCCTAACAGAGGGAAATGTGCTTGCCAAGGGCAGCTGTAACCTTCCAGGGAATGGAGAGCTTCCACTAACCTGCCCTTCTCTCTCTGCCTCTGGGTTCCACCACGGGCTCTGTTCCATCACTACTTCATGGGCTGGACCCCTTGATCTTTACTTCTCACCTTCGAATGAGCTGTTTATTAAATTCCCCTCAATTTAACAAGATAGCACACTATTTTATTTTTGCCTCTGAGATCTATCTACCAGTTGAGCCATCTCATTTGATGTTTATAGCTACTCTAAAAAAATATCTGCCCCATTTTATAGTGGAAAGATTTGAAACATAAAGAAAATGTCACAAAGTAAATGGTTAGAAATTAGCAATTTTGACACTTATTACGGTGTTTTGTCTATACCTTTACACTGCCCTCTTTTACCATAGATGTTTAATCACTGTAGCCACTGAATAAATATTAAACTAATGGTCACTTCCTTTCTATAAACATTTATATTTACAAGCAAAGGTCAGGAATTAGAGGGAGTCCTTTTTCTTGAGAATCAGGAATGCAAATCGTTTATGGAAATGGAAATGGGACTTGCAATGATGTTTAAAAGAGTGAATGTTTGCTAATGACATAATTGCCAACCACAGGAGAGCATCACAACACGCATACCTTCAAACATGTTAAATATTGAAAGTCCACTAAACCAGGCATTCATCTTCATTGTATGTGATGGAAATGTAATTGTTAGATAATTTGGTCATAAACTGTGAATGAACCCTTGGCCCATCCACCCACAAAGCTCTTATATTACTCCTCCTTATATGAAAACTTATTGTGGCTTAGATAGCAACATGTTCAACTGCAAGAAATATTCAACTTAAATAGCTATACCAAGAAATATAAAGTAAAAATATGGAATATCTTAATACACATTTGGCCAAGTTTCCTCAAAGACTGGTTGAGAGATGCTCTGAGCATAGAGTGAAGTGACACACTTTCTCTGAGGCACAACATTGCCCCCACAAGCAGCAAAATGTCTGAGAAACCAGTGTAGGGCTTTTTTCTGGTTTGCCATTACAGATCTTTACAACACCAAGATTAAATACTGTGATCTTAAGTGAATATTAGGAACTGGAACATACCTTTCTGAAAGGTTTTCCTTTGCCTTTTCTTTCCAGTGATAAATTCCTGAGTTTTTCGGAGGCATATGATGTATGGAGCCCTGTACTACACATACAGTAACCATGTGGTGTCAAGCTGCCTAAAAACGATTGATTTCAATTTGTCAACTTTTTAAACTATTTCAAAATACTTTGCTGACCTATACTAAAAAGCTTTCAGTAAACTCTGAGATAGTTCATTTGTTATGTCAACTAGGAATATTATGTGATATCTGAAAATCACTTTAAGATTTATTGAAGTAAAATAAAATATCTTTCAAAGGCAAATGATAAGACATGAATACAATATTCTCATTAAGTTCATACAAATTCTTGGCATCACATTGTAAAGAATTTACACCGTGTTCTAAGTGCATTATTCTACTCTTTGAGAAGCTTGCCACATTAAAAATATTTAGAAATGTTAAGAAACTTAGATTAAGATTGCTAAACTGAAGGGGTGATTAGGTTTGGATCATTTAGTATCAGTAATAGTCATGGACTCAACAGCTTAAATACAAGAATGTGTTACCAATGCAATCATTTCGCTCATATACTCTGCTTTTCTTAAGGATTTAAATGTGGGCCATATGCTGAGAGCAGGAGAAATAGTATTCTCCAGGGAGGAGCACAACAATTGGTTCTCTAATACTAAAAAGTTAGCCCTGAAACATACATACGACTAACATTATACAGACTGAGCATGTAGTACTTATTTATTATGTAGGAGTATAAGTGTGTATATATTTTCATTATATATTCATTACATATATTCATTATATATATTCACTATATATTCATATATTCTATATATAAACCATGAGATTGAAAGAGCACAGGAAGGGGTATATGGGAGGGTTTGGAGGAAGAAAAGGAAAGACATGAATGATATATAATTACATTATAACTTCAAAATATAAAAGAAATAACTTTTAAAAGAACCCAAGTGAGTGTCTTGTGGAGTGCAGTATTCCTAAGTTGGCAACAGTCTATTTATAATTTATATATTATGCAGTATGACTAGACAAGGTAAGTTGTATGTGTTATTAAATATAGACAGTGTTTTTAGGAACCATTATCTATAGAAAGATGAGTATATGATAGTGGAAGATAAGATATAGAGAAAGAACTTCATTTGATCATTATAATTTTCCTTTGGGATGAAAGGAAGATTTATTGTATAGATGTCAGTTGAGCTTGCTTGTAACTTGGGATACATAATAATAAGGTCCCTTTGTGGAGAAAAATATTCCAACAATTACCCCTGTCTCAATATGAAGAAGTTCCTGGAAAAATATTAAGAATGGTAATTTTTGGAGTGGATCTGAGAATGACATAAGATGTAGAGAAATCTGTCTTTATGTCTAAGTTAGGCTGTGAAGTTAGTTGGCTTTGTTCTTGTACTGGAGTACACAGGACCCTTGTCCTGGAGGACAAGGACCCACAGACACAATAGTTTCCCTTTTTCAAGGATGCTATGGTATCAGTTACATCATTCTCTGGGAAATAGGAAGAACCCAATAATGGACCCATAACAATTAACTCCCATCCAGGAAGGAAAAGCAACAAGGAAATGCATCAACAACCAGTACAAACCAGGGGACAGGTACTAATGGTATCCCATCCTGGAACTGCCATGGAGAACCAGCCAGGTATGCTTTATCTTGTTCTTCCTTCATGAGACCTACTAAACATTCTTGTAAAAACATTTTGCCAGTGAGTACTCTATTATATCATACCCTGTATATGGCTTAGAGTGCTTTGTTTATTTGATTGCTTTTTGTGGCATTAGGGCTTAAGCCCAGGCAATATGCATGCTGGGCAAATATTCTAACACGAGTTGAGTTCCAAGCCCTTAATATAGGATTTTGCTAAGCAATTTCTACTAGTCAAATTTCCCTGTGCTAACCTGGAGAATGATCCTGATCCTTCTGTGGAATCCTATAATTTAAATCTTTTATTCTATAGTACCCATATTAGACAAGTGCTTTTCATAGCCAAATGAAATTAGTTAATTTTTTAAAAGTTTAATTTTGTCTTCAAGTTCAATTATGTATTTGGTGTTAGGAAGTCACTATTTTTCAAAATGTAATTTATATATCTGAGCTACCGAGGACACTGTTTTAAAGGCAACATTTGGGGCATTCAACTGCTTGAATTAGACTTTTGGGGTGAGGCTCAGGATTTGGCACCTTTAATAAGAAGCCTAGGAGGTTCTTATGCACATGGAATTGGAATCTCAGAAGTAAAAAGATATTTTTCTTTGATCTGAGCTTTCTGTTGCTATGAACAGATCCCCAGAACTAATTTATTTTAGAACTCAAAGGGACCTTGGAGATCATCTCTTTCAGCATCTACATGAATAAATGAGATGTATTTGTATTTCCAAAGATACGTGATTATTTTGGTGAAAAGGTAGCCTTAAAAACTGTTTCTGATGCAAGTAAAAATAACAAGTGCCATTTATAAGGTACCAAAAACTTGCTTAGCAACTAACATGACATTTTTAGTAGTAGAAAAACTTCTGGACACAGATGTGCAGATTAGGAAGCCTGCTTTATCAGCAAATGGACTGTTTCTGGCCTTGTGTGTCCTTGCTGCAGGCAAACACTAGCACAGCATCATCTAAGCACAGATAGATGGAACAGCCACCAAGCACATGCAGGCTCTAGGTATATTCTGACTCAAAAATTTAAAAATATTTTCTAATTTGTTCATTACATTGTCAGAATTTGGAATTCTTGAGCTCAAAGTAGACATGCATATGTAACTACTGCCAAACTGTCACATTAGACTATTAAGACCAGGTGTAAAAACAGGTCTTCCCAATACGAGTAATCCTTATTTTCTTTCACCTGATGCTATCGACTTCAAATTTCTCCTCTAGTTAGTATTCCTGTACCCTAATATTTATAGGAATCTGGAACTGGAAAAATGATAAATGATGTTCACTATCAATTGGCAAAATGATTCACTGGATTAAGTCCTGAGCTCTGGAATTGCAATTTGTTAGTAAAATCTTCACAGGGGTGAGCAACATTTGCACATGTTCTACATCAGATGCAGATGTACTGGTGGCTGCTATCATTCTCACCTTCTCTGGCTGTGTTGGCCAACTACATGCTAAACATTAAATTCAGCCTATAGTAAGATGTTCCATTCTCGTGCCTGCTAGTTCCAGTGTGGTAGTTTGAACGAGAATGGCGCCCATATGCTCATGTATTTGAATACTGAATCCACAATGGTAGAACTATTTGGAAAGGAGGTGTGACCTTGTTAGAGGAGGTGTATCACTGAGAGCAGGCTTTGAGGTTATAAAAGAGTCATGTCATCTCCAGTGCTATCTCTCTCAGGGCTATCTCTCTCTGCCTCGATGTTATGGATCAAGGTGTGACTTCTCAGTTATTCCTTTGTTTCACTATCATGGACTCTAACACTCTGAAACCATAAGCCAATTAGACACTCTTTTATAAGCTCCCTTGGCTATGCTGTTTTATCATAGCAATAAAAAGTAACTAAGACATTAAGAATAGCTTTTACACATACACATATCTACATACATATATATTTTTAAAAAAATAAATAAATTTGCTTATTAATTGAAAATTCCAAAAAGAGAACTTGTTAAGTTATAACATCTTAATGGTTGCTTCTTGTCTCATTTCTACATTTGCATGTTATATGATTAGTTTCATGTTGTGTTTAAAATAAAATAAAATTTTTTTCAAAAAATTAACAGATCATCTATCTTGACAGAATTTTATTAACTATATTTAGAAACTCTCACAATATTAAAATAATGTGATCGTCAAATATGCAAAACTATAATATGAAAATCATCTATATATATCTTAAGGAAGTTAAGCTATGTGACTTCCCACAGGAACAAAGACTAACAAAATTTCCAGTACCAGGCATAAAAACTCCTCCTTTTGAATTGTTGGACAGAGTACCCCTCAACAATATAGGCTCCCCAAACATTGTAAGTTATGGATGTAACCCTTGGTTGCCTTTCAGGTGTTGAGGGTGGGCCTCTATATTTAAGACACAAGAATTTTGAGCTGAATATGAACTGCAAGCCTCTTTCCCACAGTCTAGTGTTCATAGGTCCAAAAAATACCATGCAAGGTGTCAAGGGAAGGAAGAAATTAAACAGTCCTACCAGCTGCAATAGGTATAAAACATGACAATTACTAGCATAGGAAGATATGCATAAAAGTGTAATAAGTGGTACTCACATGTCAGTGGCAACCAACAGCTGTCTAATTAGACATAAGACCCACTAAATACATGAGAAATTATGCCTGGTACTACAAACCTAGCCAGCTTTGCAAGAATAGTGAGGTTATGGACTTTAGAAAACAACTCAATACTACAATTTTGGTAGAGCAACTTATTTCCTTACTACATTCTAAATCTTGTACCCAAAGATAAATGTAGCTACCATCCCCATCATAAAAGTCATTCTTTCCAGAAAACTGGCATCATTACAGAAAACCGCAACTGGACACAATGCAGAGATCAATAGATCATGGAATGCCCAACTCCTGTGGATATAACTGCATCACAGCCCCTGAAGCTATGCTAAGAACATGGCAGATGATGGGGCGGGAAGACTTTAAGAGACAGAATACCAGGAAACCATATGTGAAACAGTGTCTGCTAGAAATGATTACATGAACAAGACCAAAATAATGGTAATATCAATGGACATACTCACATGGAAGGGGGAAACTCTTCAGAGTCTCTTCCATAAACAAAACTACAGATAACCAATGACTTCTGAGAAAAGAATTAGCTTCTCTTAGGGATGAAGCATGTTATTAGTTGTCTAACACAGAATAGCCCTGAACTCATTTACTCATTTACCTGCAAACAACGAAAACATACTCAAGTTCACACACACACGCACGCACACACAGACTTAAATGCAGACACACATACATATCTATGTGACACTCATAAAAAACAAGAGGCTATCAAGTTGAAGGGTTAAGAGAAAGGATTTGAGGGAGGGTAGCTGAGAGAGACTTGAGGGTGGAAATGAGGATGGAAAATTACTTAATTCTATTTCAGTTAAAAGCATATAAGATAATTACAAAATAAAATCTAAGCGAAACAAAGCAACAGAAAAAGGTCATTGTCAACTCTAGGTGCCGTATTAAAAAAAATAAAAGAAATTTAAACTCCAGTGACCATAAGTAATATTTTCTTGGAAGGCAGCCATGTGCATTTGATTACCTACTACCTGTGACTGATTTCATGCTACAACTGGAGACTTTAGCAGTTGCTTACTATGAAGACCATCTATCCCACAGTGTCTAAAATTTGTCTTCTCTGCTCATTACAGGGTGTTTTCGTGTGAATCTCTCTTAGAGTAGTGGTTTTTAAAGTATATTCCACATACCAGAAAATTCAGGATCCCTGAGAAATACCTGCTAGAAATGCAGTTTCCCACATGCACAGATAAAGGATGATTGAGGGGAAGCCTTGCAGGATGCGCACTCATCTGCCCAATGCCTGGGTTATCTTTTGAGCAGCTTCTGATGCCAGCTGAGCTTAGGAATCACTGTCACATGAAGGGTTGCCATTATCAAGACAGTAAGCAACAGTGACGAAAATGTCTTGTAACTTACTTAATTTTGCATCAACATTGCAAGGACACCCCCACTAGAGAAGAATGTGATGAGCTTTAGTGAGCACTCATTGTTGACAGAGAAAAGGCTTCAGTTAGGTGTGGGTAAAAGATCTATTATGCTTTAGGGTTACTTTAATTTTAGGTTTTGAAAAACTACTTCTGAGTGGCTCTGATAAATCAGAAAAGTAAGGTAGCAACCATTCTGGGGTCTGAATCTGTGTGGTACTTAAAAGAGCTTATCACTAGGTCTGTAAAGAAGAAAATGCAGCTGGACTGTGGTGATACATGTCTTTAATCCTAGCACTCGGGAGGCAGAGGCTGTGAGTTCAAGGATAGCCTGGTCTATAGAGTAAGTTCCAGGACAGCCAGAGTCACAAACAAAAAACCCTGTTTTGAAAAAACAAAAAGAAAGAATATGCAATGCATTCAACTCTTTAAAAGTTAAAGAGAAAGACCTATAATGATATGTGAAAATTAAATTGATTTCAACAGAAGGGAAAAATACTACTTCTTTTCATAGAAGAACCTACTCCTGATGACAACTTAGCCACACATATTTTGCCAAACACCAAGTATTCACCCACAGGTGGCTGGTGCATTTGCATGACCATACTATTGACCATAAACTGCATGATCCCAATCAGAGCTGAAATCATAAGGATAGATGTGGATGAAGGAAGACACAGAAAGTAGTCATTTAAAAATAAACCAACAATTCATCTGAACTGAGGCTATTGCTTTAAAAGGCACAGTAAAGAAATTCTTTTTAAAAGAGGCTCTTAATGTTGCACTCTCGGGCAATGAATGGCTCAATGAACCATTCCATTCACATTCAGTGATATTTATTTCAGGATATTAATGAATATTTAATTTCAGTTCTATTTACCAATATGATAAAACCCGAGGTGATAAAAATGAGAATATGATATTGTTACTAAAGCTAGCACAGAATGCTGCATTAACAAATGAGAATTGTAAGTCAGGAGTGTGGTTTTAGAAGGAAGGCTAACACTGCCTACAGAGCCAGTGAACACATCAGACAGACTCCGTGTTTTAAAGAGCAATGTAAATTACACCAGAAGCTTCATTTTCAGTCATAAGACATGCAAAGACGGCCTTGGAATACTTGGGAGTTCATCCTCTAGCATCACCTACTATTCTCTGGTTGACTAATCTTGGGGGAAATCTTCCCGCTAGCACAACACACACACACACACCTCTATTCTCTGTCTAACAGAGACTGATTACATTGCCTACTTTCTGCACTCCCAGTGAGAATGATGAAAGATGTAATGTATAATGAATGCTCAAAATGTTATTAGTGTTACTGTGGATACAGTTAAGTATGCATATGCAAGCAGAGAAAGCAGTAAGACAACTCTGTCATCAACAGACTCAGAACTCTTATAATTGGGATCTTGCTTATCCCTGCTTTTCCTTCTTGGTTAGTTTGGAAATAATCTTGAGGCATTTTTTTTTTTTGTGGCAGCTACTTGGGCAATGTATGCATGATGCTTTCATAGGGGAAAAGAAATTCACAGCTACTCATAGAAATGAACTTCTTGAACACATTCCTCAAGCCATGCATGTAATTACAAATAATATCAATAGGCCAGAGTCTTATTGATGTGGGTGACAACTTTTAGTCTTCTGAGAAGTAATGTTCCCTCTTTAGAAAATTTCCTAATATTACAAATGAAAGCATTGCCACTGCACATACGTCTGATGCTTTGACCTGTAAATCCCATATATGCATCCACTTTGGGGTTCAGGACATATAGATACTGGTTGTGCTCATCCTCATTAAGGCACATCTATGGGGCAGCTCTAAGCCTGATCCTGGTCTTCTTCTGTGAACAACCACTCCACGGAAGTGTCTGAGGACATGGCTGAGTATGAAGTCAAGCTCTCTGCCACCCATGAAAACTCATTTTACAGCCAGCTCTGAAGACTCATTTTACTCCCCTGCTTTGAAATGTGTGCTGTTGCTGATCATCAGAACAGCTGCCATTTGAGCCTCTGTTCCATTGACACCAATCATTGTGAAAATATCTAGAATACCACCAGATATTTGGTAAACATAAACTTGTCTTTTCTTATGCTTTCCATAAGAAGTTATTCTGAACATATACACAGCTGGTCTTGTGCTTCTCAGAGGGTTTATGAGTTAAAAAACAAACAAACAAACAAAACACAAGATAGCAATTCTGGGATGACTGACTAAGGCTAAGTAATTTGTGCTAGATTAGGTTTATGGGATAAGATATTAGATAGTAAAATGGTTTTTAAAGTCACAGAGTTCCATTTCTAGTTAAACTTATGTTAAATAAGTGCTGATAACTATGTAATTAATGCTTATCTCTCAAATAAAAGACAGTTGCTCTCTTTTAGATATAAGAATGGTTACAGTCTGCATCACTACCCATCACTACCTTCAAAAAATTTTAACTTTCTTGCCCTGTTACCTCGGATCTCAATGAATCCTAATCGTATAGAGTCATATTTGTTTGGGGAAGTCTGAAGCTTGTGTTTGGGTATTTCTAATGCCATTTTTATCTGTGCTTTGCTTTCCTGACTCCTGATTTAGCAGCTCAGATGTGGAGGATTCCTCCCTATCCCTGGATTCACAGGCTTCCCACACGCTAGAAAGTTGATTCTGTGTCTGAATTATTTAGTGAGATCAAGAAAGGTGGAGACGTTTTCCTGAATTGGAAAGGATTGCTGATGTATGGCCAGTCCTATAGGCACTGCAGGGCACTGTAATATAACCCTCACAGGAGAGTTGGATTTGAACCTGATTCTGACGAATTTACTATGAAAGTTAAAATTCTCCTTATTGATTGCTTGAGATAGAGTTAGGGAAAAAAAAAACTTTAAAAAACTAATATAATCTAGGATATGTTTAGAAAATATCTTCTATTTTTATTTCCTTGGAGGAAACCATCTTGGAAAATTAATTTTAGAGGCTATTAGAGAATATATTTCATATAAAGTGGTTTAGTTGTTGATGAGATGGGACTTGCTTTTCAGTTCATCAGCAAGATGACATGTTGCTAAATCGCAGATCATGTAGTGCCTAAAGAGGCACATTGTGATGGTTTCTCTCACAATGTGCTATCAAGAGTCAAATGATGCAGTATTCCAGACACCAGGGCTGGTGTGGCAAGGGTGCTTAGCAGCCCACTGTGCTGCTAAGAGGGCTGCTAGGCAGGCTGCCACTTCTGACAATTTGTTTGTCTCTGATCCACCTATGAGCATATCTTTCTATCAATCACTTGTGTGTTCACTTGATTTAGATTCATTGCCCATAAACTGTTAATGAATCAGATGTAATATGGGCAGTGAGGGCCTGTTTTTGAAAGAAAATCAGCTGTGATACTTTTTCTGCCTTGGCGACTTAGGTTGAGACTTTTGTGTAACACCACTGAGAATGAAGTCGTGGTCACTGTTACCCTGGCACCCTTGCATGAACAGATATTAAACAGCTCCATGTTTAATCTGGTAACTGAGCTTTCAGCCAAATCATACACAGAAGAGAATTTCCCTTCATGACTCTCAGCTTATCTTCATTTAATGTGAATAACACACTATTTTGTTCAATGCAACTAAGTAAAAACTTTAAATTCTAACATTGAAAGTAAATTCTAAAGTAACTACTGAAAAAAAAAAACTCATTTTTCAATTTGCTTTTGATTCCCAAGAGGACCACTATAATGGCCACAGTCTGATTCAGGCAGATTCTAGGATCTCAATGGGCATGGTTATCCAATATTGATGGTAAAGATGAAATTGTGAATATGAAATTTAGAACACAGTATGGAACATTCAAGCAAGTTGTCACTGGACAGTTGTGAGTGAGTTCTAAGTGGTGCCAAATAACCACTTTGATTATAATTTTCACCCTTTAAATATTGCTGTTGCACTGTGGAGATGGGTCCACAAGACGCTGATCTCATTTGCTCATGCTGGTTTCTTCTGGTCCTCTGGCAAGTGGGCCAACACTTATTTTCAAGGCTGACCTCATCTTTTCTGGCTGCTGAGTAGACTTAACACTTCACTTGATGAGGCCATATGAGAAATGAACCAGATAAATTGCTTGATTAGAATCTTCATGAACCAGAACTGATGAGAGGGACACACATTTACTTGTGAATTAAGAATCAAATACATCTTTCTGGGACCAGTACTACACATTTCCCTCCTCCCCACTGTGTGTGGCTCACACTAATTGCCAACCCTAGGCTATTGCATGTTTCAGGATTTTCACAACACTATGTGGTTTTTGCAGATTGACTGCACGTGTCTTGCAAGTCTCATGCTCATTTATAAATGGCACTCTGGATAGGAGACCACTGACTTTCCTCTCAACAAGTGAGGCAATCCAACCTATGACTCAGTGATTTTTTGCTCATTTGTGTCAGCTTCTAGGACTACAATAGACAAAGTAAATAAATAAATAGAGTCTTGTTAAGTAGTAGGTGAGATAAAAATGGATTTCATAGATTGTTGATAGGCAAATTTATATTTAGCCCAAGCAGAATAATCTTATACTCTTGGTATTACATAAAACATAACATTCAATATTATAAGTATGTCTCTCTCTATATATGTGTTATTTGTGTGTGTGCATCATAGACTGAGATATAGCATATTTCTCACATTTAAATAACTTTCAATTAAAATTTTATTTAAAAATTATCAAAAATTGTTAATTGTGAGTTCTTAGCTTTCATATGCCATAAGACATTGAAATTGATGTTAACTCATTTGGGGAGATGGATATTATTTATTTACCTTAATTAATATAAATAGTAATATTAGCAACACATGTAAATGTTTGTTATTGTTAATTTCAATAATGTGTCTAGATCTCTACACAACACCTATTTAATATGAAGTACATCAGATAATCAGGTGGGCAAATTTTGAAGTACACTTTTAATTGCTGTGATGGTTAATCATATTTGCCAACTCTGCAGTATCTAAAATGACATAGGACTACACACCTCTGGGCCTGTCAATGAGGGTGTTTCCAGAGAGGTTGAACCACCTCAAATGTGGGCAGCAGTACCAATGGACTGCGGTTTCAGACTGGGTGAAAAGGGGTAGGTGAACAGAGAACTAGCATGCACCTCTGGTTCTACTTCCTGATTGTGGTTGTAACATCACCAACCACCCCATATGCCTGTCACAGTGCCTTCCTACCATGATGGACTGGACCCTCAAATTGTGAGTCAAACAAACCCTCGCTTCCTTAACTTATTATTGTCTGATATTTTGTCACAGAAACATGAGAAATATCTAATACAAAAGATAATTGCCACATATGAAAAATATCAGTATTCCTTCACTGTAGTTTTCCAGAGCCAAAGAGCTAATAATATTCTTTGAAGAAGAAAACGTAAATCCAACTTCTCAGATCATACTTTGCAGTGGGATTTAAAGACTCACAAAGACCGCAAAAGCTTAACCGGTCAAACTGGTGACTATCAAGGCATGTTATGTTATTGTTCAGTCAAATATTTGGGACTCTGACTCGATTCCTTGCCAACGAATATGCCGTTCTACTCACTGACACTGAATTACCTCTTGTGTTGGCAAGGCAATGTGAGATGTAATGGGGACACTTCTGGAGAGAATTTTGCTGAGCTTATGATTTCTGCTTACACTCTTCAGAAGTCTGTGAACTTGGTAGCTGCTGCTTTTGCAGATCAAAAGCCTGAAGCCCGGAGCAGGAGAGAGTACAGATTTGTGAGCGAGAACTAAATGCTTTTATTGTAATAAACTGAGATTTTTATGCTTCGCTATTACTGTCTTCAGCTGTTCATGTTGCAGGAACAAAGCAGCATAGACTGGGAGGCTTAAAACCACAAAACAATTTTCTCACAGTTCTGAGGCTGCAAAGTCCAAGATGAAGGTCCCAAGTTTGTTTTCTGATGGACACTTCCTAGGTCACAAACAGCTGTTTCTTGCTGTGTCCTCACATTGCAGGAAGAGAGGGAGAATTTATCCTCGATAGAGGCTGTCTCTACTTGTAAGGATATAACCCTAGGAGAAAGATATCTTTCCATGTGTGACCTCATGCAATACCAAGTATCTTTCTATGTTACTAAAGCCTGTCCTGGCTCCCAGAATCATTTCTTTCCTAATACACCAAAGATATATTATTTTAGTCATTTATATCATTTAAAGAGTCTATCCTGGTATAGAGAAAAAGCAAAAATCACTTGTGTTTATGTGGCCAGTTTGAGTTTTGCTTTTCACACCACACCCTGTCTTCTGTTACTATCAGCATGTACACAATATCGACATGAACATAGTTTATCAGGAAGACATTTCTGCATCATGTAAACTCAGAACATTTCCTTAAGGACATCTGAGGCTGGGGCTCCATGGTAGAACTCTTGCATATCCTAGATTCTATCCTGAGACCTTCAAAAAAGGAAGATTTGTAATAACTTCTAGTGGTAAAGAACTACATCTTATGTTCTGATGTGACACATAAAAGGAGTTAGGAGAAAAGAAAACTAAGCCTCAATGTAGCAGAAAAGGAGCAAAGACTAAGACTAGAGTGAAAACAAGACTGATAAAGAGTGAAAAAAAAACAAAAAAAAAAACCCAACCAAACTGATAATATTTTTACAGAAAGATAAAAATCAATGAGCCTTAGGTGAACTTGTTAAAATAGGGCTTAGATAAAAATCACAAATAAGAGAGAAATCATTGTCACCAATATCACTGAAATACAGAGGATCATAAGAAAGCACCGTGAATAACTAAATACAAATACAAAGAAATGAATTCTAGACAGAGAAAATTGCCTAGACAGGATTGTAAAGACACAACAGTGAACTGACAGATAATGACGACGTAAACACAAATTCCCGAGCAGTAATTACTAGCACCTGATGGCTTTAAAAAAGAAAACCAGGAAGATTTTAAGGGTGCAATGATTCCAACGGTTTGCAAACTTCCAAAAATCAGAGTGGAGATACCAATTCCAAGTTCAGCTATTAGGCAGACACAATTTTGATGTTGCAAGCAAAGAAAATTACCGACTAACATTCCTGATTAACACAAATGCAAACACCTTTAGAGAAATGTTAAAAAACTGAATTTGAAATACCTTAGTAGAATCATTCACCCCAATAAAGTGATCTTTGTCATGAGATACAAGGGTCATTCAACACATACAAGGAAATAAATGAAATAAGATCATATCAATGAATTCAAGGAGTAAACCCTACAGGATAGTTGGAAGAGATGCCTCCCCACCACAAAATAAAAGCCCTACATCAAATATTTTAGTACACGTTCTTAAAAGTTTCAACAGGGGCTGGGGAGATGGCTCAGTGGTTAAGAGAAAGTAGTGCTCTTGCAGAGGACATCACTTGCGTTCCCAATTCCTGGGATGGCTCACAACCACCTGTAACTCCACATCCATGAGTATCTCAATGCCTCTGGCCTCTACGGACACCTTCACTCCCATGCACAACACTGTCCCCCCATATGCATAAGCAAATTTTGTGAGTGTTGATAGATTAGAAAAAGAGAGTGTATACTTCAACATTGTAGGTCATATAGTACAATAGTTATACAACTATTGTATAGCATACAACTAATACAATATACCACTAATAGATAGCCTAACTCCTGACATGAAAAAATTCTTAAACTTTTCCTATGAAATGAGGGCCAATGCAATGGTGCCTGCTTATCACTTCTTTGCAGCACAATACTGGAAATCGTACTAGCCAGAATGATAAGGGAGGAGAAAGAAATAAAAAAGAAAACATTACAGTAGGAAAAAAGACATCGTATCTCTTTGTTAATAGTAAGAATGGTGTACATGAAACACCAAAGGTTCTAACAAAAATTTTAAAGTTGTTTGAAGATTTCAATTCAATTATAAAATAAACACTAATATTCAAAAATTAGTAAGGTTTCTATATACTCCCAAGGAAGTATTTGAAAGAAAAAAATGTTAAAGGTCCCATTCACAAAGCAACAGAAAGTTAAAATGTAATGTTTTTAAATTTAACTAAGAGGTTTAAAGCCTATACACTAAAAGCTATAAGGCACAGATGAAAGAAAAGAAAAAAAAAAACTAAATAGAGATAACTGCTAAATGTTCTGGTATATAAAGCTATTTGCAGATTGATACAATCCTTGCAAAAGTTTCAAGTTCATTTTCACACAAATAGGAAAAGAGGCCCTTAAATGAATGTGGAATCACCAAGCACACTGAATGGACAGAACGAACGGTCAGAAAAAACAAGGCAGAACTACCATGAAAACATACGGTGCTGTCATCAACACAGGCGCAGTAAGCAACAGAACAGGATAGAAAGCCTGCGGGTAAAGCCATGCGTTCACGGTCAGTTCCCTAACAACGAACATGCCAAGAATGCAAAATAGAGAAAAATGATTTCTTTATATGTGGTTTTGGGAAAACTAGTTACTCACATGCAGAAAAATGAAAATGAAACTCTTGCCTTATGCATTCCCAACAGTTAACACAGGATTCATTAAGTACCTGTGTATGGTCGCTAAACCTCTAACGGTGAAAACAAGGACATGGTGTGCAATATTTGTCTGAGACATGATTTTCTTTGTTTGCTTGTTTGTTTGTTTGTTTCTTTCTTTCTATATGTGACTTTGAAAGTACTGCACAAAATAAAAATGGAGATATAGATTATTTCAAACAATTTAGAAACAATATGTTAAAACAATATTTAAAAGAGTATAAGTAGCTGAATACAGGGACAAATAGAAAAATGGGAGAAACATTTGCAATATCTAATAAGTGGTTAATATCCAAAATATATAAGAAATAAAAAATAAAGGAAAGTAAAAACAAGCAGGCAAACAAACAAACAAAACTATAGAAGCTGGAAATTGACCTGAGCAAAGGTTTCTGAAAGACATACCTATGACTAACAGGTACAAGGGAAAGTGCTCAGAAAACCACAATGAGATATCACTTCAAGCCAATTAGGGCTTTGTTTTTATAAAAAAGGTAGAGTAAATGCCATTGAGGATAAGCAGAAGCATGAGCTGTGCACACTGTTGGTAGGAATATAAATATAAATTCAGAATAGTTATTCTGAAGAGTACAGAGAACATCATTTAAAAATTAAAAACAGATGCCATGTGATCAAGCAACCTCCCCTCCTTTCTGGATATACGTCCAGAAGAAATGGAAACAGTGCATCAGAGTGATGTTGCCCTGCCATGTCCATAGCAGTCTTAGTCAGAATAGCTTGGACATGAACAAATACATGAGTATTAATTACTTTTCTATTGCCATGAGAAAACACAATGACCAAGACACTGTGTGAAAGAGTTTATTTGGCTTATGATTCTAGAGGGTTAAAGTTTATAATGGCTGAGAGAAAGGATAGCAGCAGGACCAGGAAGTTGAGGGCTCGCAGCTTGAACCTCAAGTAGGAAGCAGAGAAAACGAACTCCAAAAATTGTGAGTCTTTAAACTCTCAAAGTTCACCTATGGGAACATACTTCCTCAAATAAGGCTACACCTCTTAGATCTCCCAAACTTTGTCACCAAGTAGGGACCAAGCATGTAAATGAGCAAGGCCACGGAGGACATTCACATTCAAACTGACACCCAAGCTAAGTGTTCTCCAAAAGAAGTGTAGTTTATCCGTTTAGTGGGATGGTATTTGGTCTTAAAAAAGAAGGGAACTTTCATTCACTGTTACGAGTTTTTTAAAAAAAAAGCCAGATCTGATAACACTGGTGATATGTCTTATCCGTAGAACCCAAAAGTGTTGAAGTCACAGATGTATACTAGGAGGAAAGTAACCAGAGGCAGAAATGAGTGAGAGAAAGAGAAATGTAGGCCAAGTGGTAGTTTCACATGGAAGGAATAAATAGGATAAATGTTTATAGTGCGTAGTGACTCTAGTTAGTAAAAATGTACTGTATAATTCAAAATAACTGAAAGTAAGTTTGAAATATTTCACAGAATAAAATAATCAGAAAAGTGATGAATAATGTTAACCAGTTTGATTTAGCCATGTCAGCTTATGTGTATACCAAACACAAACCATTACATGCTACCTAACACTTTTCTACTCCATTACTGCATAATGTTATGAGATCTTTATTCAAATACTATTGATAAAACCAGAAGTCATGGTCAGAAAATATGACCACAGAGCCCACACTTCATATACAGGGCACTTTTCTTTTAATCATATTTAATGGGCCAAGTGATCAGGAGATGGATAAAACAGAATGTGTGGTTCTTATTTGGCTCCAAGTCAGACAGTCTAGCAGTAGAGATTTAATTTTTTAAATTTAATTTTAATTAAAATGAGAGGCTAGAGGTGCAACAAAAATCAAGAAATGGAGATTAAAAAATAAAATCTAATCATGAGGCAGCACACATTTAAAAACACACACAGGTTTCTGAATGGGAATGCAAGCATTCCACACCATATCTCTTTGTGATGAAGATACAGATGTGTATTGACATCTGTGACTGTGTTAGAGGTAAACTAATATGTGTTTTAGATAAATAATTATGTATATTATCCTCTCTTTTTGTGATGTCTTAAGTAACAGGAAGTAACACTGCAGAAGCTACACCAAAACACAATACGATTTGCTAAAATTTTTAATTTCCTTTTACTCAATAGGCTATAGCTCATTAACATAAAGAAATACCTTAACAGGCATTGCTTTGTGAATTCTTTTGTTTGCAATCCTAAACGATCAACAGGGTGACACAAAGACATAATACATCAAAAATGAGCATCTGAAGTCTGTATATAGCTGAAGAACTTCTCTTGCTTGCTGCCAATGAGTATCTCATGCTCTACAGACATGACCAGAAAATTCTCTATAGTGCGATTTTCAAAAGTTGGTTTTTATATTAGTTTTCTGTGGGAGATGGCAAACACATGTCATGGTGTGCATATAGTGTTCCGAGGACAAACCTGAGGAGGTCTGCTTTATCTTGCCACAATGTATACTCTATTGAGTATTGAACTCAGGTTGTTGGGCTTGATGGAAGGCATCTTTGCTGATGAAAGCATCTTCCTGACTTTTACGAACATCTTTTCTCTTATGCATGTACCAAGGCTGCTAAACGTTTTTTTTAGAACTGTCACAGAATGTTCCAAAAAGGCACAGATTGGTAACAATATGTTTGTATGATTATTAATTTTACCTATACTCTCCATAACTCCCTGGAATTCTCATTGCTTCCCATTATAAACTTATTTTCCATTTCTCTCTGATACTATTTCAAACCTTTCCAACCCTTCTCAAATGCTCAATCCATCCATCTTAAAGCCTAAGATCCATAACATTTCCTAAAGCCATTTAGAGGAAAAAGACACTTTCCACATTTCATAGTACAATCTGTATACACCGTTTCTTCATCCTGTCTGCATGAGGAAGAGAGGACTTCCCATGTGTAAAACTAGCCTACACTATTGTCCACTACTGTGGTCCTGGAGAAGGAATACAAGCTTCTGTGCATGTTAGGCAAGCTCGACCACAAATTTAAGTTCCAGTCCTTGACAATGTATACAGCTCTACTCTATCTGGGTCCATGCTTTCTGGATTCCTTAGACTGTGACATCACTACTACCAACCTGCTTGTGGATTGCTTTTCTTCCTTTGCAATTGGATGAGTGTCATTGGAATGATTTTAATATTAAAATACAGAAAGTAATACTACTAACAATAATATTCGTAAAAATAATAAGAAGAAGACTAAGAATATTTAACCTTAAAGTCCCTCTGGAAATATTTTTTCTTCCTTCTACACTAAAAATTCTCGAATGTGTCTATATTTACAATTCTTTTCACCCAATGCCAAAATCCCCTGCACCATGCCCCTGGCATTGCTCTCACATTGACTTTAGATGCCTACAATTTCAAAACAAGGGCACTTGTTCAGAAATCTTACTTGACTTCTTGGAAACATTAGAATCTATTGGAACCTTCTCTTTCTAAGCATGTTTCTTTGCTGTCTGGAGCATGATTCTTTCCAAGCCTACCTCGTTTTCCTCTGTGCTCTCCTTATTTTTCTATTGACTAAAATACAGGTGAAGTTCAAGGTACTCATCTACATTTTCTGTGTTTCACGCTAAGGATTTCTTAGATAATTCCATGAAACTTTTGATAACTGCATTCACCTTCAAAATTCCTAGGCTTGATATTTATTAGCTGATGGCACCCAAATTAATTTCCCAAGCCCAAAGCCCCTTCCTGGATTTCCATCTAAACACCCAACTACCTATTGATATTTCATATGAGTATTTCATGGGTATTATGAGCTGAATATCTTGAAATGCAGGCTCGTGACTATTTTGTTCACTTTCCATATTTCATGCTTCTTTTGGCTTTTCTATTTCAGAAATGCTTCCTCATCTATAGAGGGCACCTCTTCAGCTAGCAAATGGTGAGATCATTTATGATTGCCAGATCGTTTTCTGGATATTTCTATTCATTTATACAGCTATTACTTAAGTCCAAGAAAATGTTACCATCTTTCTGAAGGATGGATATTTCTTCTGAAGTGGTGTTTCCTTAATGTTTTCTTCTTCTAATTAATTCCCCACAGTAGACCTATGAATGCATATTAAAAATACTTGCCTGTAAAAGTTTCCAAACCTTGCTGCTGTTCTTGTGATAAAACTTCAGAACTTCAACATGTCAGAGCAGACATAGTCTCTATGTTCACCAGCTTCATCATAAATCATCATTCTTAAGTCCTTCTGTAAAGACTGAGAAGGTTTTATCTAATTCTTACAGGCAACACTTGTTCTTTTCTACCTCCAAGCCTTCACATTTTTCCTCTATATTTCACCCCAGAAATTATTCTTCATGTCTTAGATTACACACCACTTTCTGAGGAAGTTCATTCTAGATTCTTTGACTAGATAAATGCGTTCTACAAAGCTATGACTAAAATGCTTATGTATTTCTGCTCCCTTAATTAACACCATTTGACTTCATTCTTGCCTGTTACATTAGTTTTATGTGGACACTATAAAAAATACCACAGATCTGTTGCTTAAAATGAAACAAAATGGAGTATCCGAGATTCTGCCATGAGAACTGTAAACCAAACAAGCAGCTGCTTTATGAGGGTCAGTCTCGCATCTGCAAAGTCTAGAAGCATACCATCCTTGAGTATGTGCCTCTCCCCTTTGTCTTCGAAGCTAGCACTATAGAAACTTAAATTGTTTTCTCTGTTATTTGCCTTCCCAGTCACACCAACCATCTCAGACTGAGGCTGTTACATCTGTTTCTCGTTTTGAATCCTTGTGATTATACTAGAATCACCCCAAGACCAGGAGAATCTCTATACCTCTTCATAGGTCCATAGATTCTGTTGCCATGGAAAATAATATAAGTTCTGTGAATTGGGATGCAATTGTCATGGAGAGGGGCATTATATTACCTGTTGTACTTGTTTAAGTATTTTTTTTTTCATTTCTCATAAAGCTAATATTATTAAAGTATAAAAAAAAATACTTTATTCCCAGGTCCTGGAATAGTATCTTTCCCAAGAGAGATAGTTAATAATATTTATTATAATGAAGCATGGCATCCTGATTTTTGTTTTTCATATATCCATGCATATAACAGAGTTAATACTGACATTGACATAGCTAACAGATGAAACACTAAATATGTATATTAGTAAGTATAATTATGAAACAAGCCAGTGTAACTGCAAAGTAAACTTTCCCTTACTTTATTATCTTCTTAAATTTTGTTACAATGACGGGTTTCATCCTGTCTTTCAATGTTATTTTAGACAAGGACAATTACATTTCTGCCCATTTTTATGTACCAAGGAAACCTATGGATATTTTACATATAAAGTACACTTTTAATTCAGCAATTTTAGTCTCATGTTGTAAATATATCAAAACTATAGGTTTAATTTTAGGTCATATTTCCTCTTTCTCACTCATCTTGGTCCCATTGTTGGACTGGAATAAATGGAAGATTGATAAGAGAGATAAATGGACATTGCATAGCTGAATATATGGAAGTAGCATAATTTCAGTGATCTTTGTACTTGGCTGATGTGCAAACCTAGCTCTCATCTGTTATTTTTATGGAATATTGGGAGATATGTCTCCCATTCCCATCATGAAGAGTACCTTTTCACTAATCTCTATATGCTTAATTCTTGGCTGGTCTTTTCTCTTCTGTGTGCCTCTACAGTGGTTTGAAAGAAATACATAGGAATTCATTGTCCTTGCAGTTTCTGGTGTCATCATTAACATACTCAAGCCAGTCTTCTTCTCCAGGGTAATGGACCATGTGAGAAGCTTCTTGCTTTAGAGTTCTTAGTCTCAGCTCAAGCATTACGCCATTATGCTTTATAAATTGTAGGATCATTCATGTTCCCTCAGTAGTCTCCTTAAACAGAACACCCTTTGGGAGTTTTGTTTTGTTTTGCTTTCCTGTGGGTGGGGATTATTATAAAATAGCTCTCTTTCACTGAGAACTACAAGAAACTGAATTCACTTCTTAACACTAAAATAAATAAATACGTAAATAAAACAAAATTATTTGTTAGTGAGTGGCTTCAGAGCCAGAGGATTATAGCTACCTGTTTTGAAAATGTCCCTGCAACCTAGCACCTTACTTTAGGGTATACTCCCTAGCTAAATTAAATATTAGCTTCTATGTGACAAATGCATTATGCCTTGTCTTATTCAATCACTTAAACTCAGGAGGAAGTTAATATCAACTTCATTTGCACAGAGAGGAAACCAAAGCCCAGACAGGTTGAATGGTGTTGAAGGTGAATGTTGCTTGTGTCAGGCAGGGCTGATATTAAGACAAAAAAGTCCAAATCCAGAGCTCATGTCTCTTCATGCATAACTTTCCACATAATTCCTTCTTGTATTTAGTCATAATCCCAATAAAAATGCTGCCAATCTTGTGCTTTGTCTTAACACTGACATGACTCTTGATTTTAAAAGACAATGCAGGATGTTATGGTGTTTCAGATGCTATACCATGGATGTGGGATAGTGGTGGACATTGGTCAACTCATGGGTGGTTAAAAACAAGCAAATATATAAAAAATATATACAAGAAACCAACTTATAAGGAAAAAGGAAGACACTACAATATCAACTATCATTGGTAATTATATGATAAGACTAATAGCTTAACAATATAAATATTCAGCTAATGGCTTGAGGGAATCTACCCTCCAGTTACAAGCAGATATCAGTCCATGGTTATTAACATTAGGCCAAAGTTAATTTTTACTTAATTTTAAGCTCTGATCCACAGTTGTTTACAGGGCTGTGATCAAACACTACTTGAAGCATATTATCATTTGTAAGTGATACTGATCTTATAAATGATACTGTCTTCTGTCTAGTTCATGGTCCTAAACTTCCTTTTTCATGTCAAAAAGTGTGTCCTTGGAGTCCTGTGAAATAGACTTTGTTTTAAAAGTAGATTCTTGCTACTTCTGGCTTTGCTTTAGGGTCTCTAGGAGAGGTTATTGTCAGCACCTGCAGGGCTAAAGGTGAGTCTAGAGATGCTCAGTGGTATCACCTGGACGGCTGATGCTAGGTTTTGAGGACCTAGCTGTCAGCAGCTGGAGGGCTGAAATTGGCCTCCTGCCTGTTACACGAATAGAGTTTTCTGTGGCACAGTCATTTGCATTCTTCCATGATTTGTGCATGGCTAATAACTTGTGATGTTAATATGGTAGCGTTGACTACCAGCTCAAGTCTGAGCAATCTAATTACCTCAAACATCACTCTTCTGGCTTTTGTCAGTAAAAGACTACTTCCTTGTTCTCTAGAGAGCCAAGATTGGCATTTGCTGTTGTACATGCTCTCTAGGAAACATAAACTATGTGCTGCCACAATTTCCATATCATCTTTAACATTTACCCATTATTTTTTACCTTATATATTTTATCTTATTTTTTTAAAAATTATTGCCTTTTTATATACTTCAGCAACTTAAAATTTAAATCAGTCTTCAAATCTACCTTACGTGGTAATGGACCACATACTATAAGGACATGAAAACACAATATCCTATTATGTTGCATATAGAATTTATATTATCTCAAAATTTTGTTAAAATGAAGTTAGATATAATAAAACAAGCAAGTAATCAGAAATGCTAAGAAATGTTAAATCCTTATGTTTCTGTCCAACTTGGATATTTCATTATTTTGTTTTCAATCAATTGTGTGTATTTCCTTTACAACTGTGTAACATTTGTATCACTTATTGAGGATTTTACATTAGAAAAAAAGCCAACTAAAAAAGCACAATAATTCTGGTTTTAGCTTTCAATTTAATTTTCTAAGAGAAAAATAGAATATATTCACTTTAAGATAAAGTTGAACACAACTCAATTATCTTTGCAGTGAAACAATTTAAATGCTACCATTTCAAATTTAATTTACATTTTAAATTTAATTTTTAGTTTTTATTTATTTATTTTTCTTCTGTTCATGGATTTTTTTGTAGGCAGGTAGCCTGAAAATTAATGCTGCCCTTTGTCTCACTGCAATAAAAATCAATTTATTAAATTACACATGTGCTGTTTCATGAAATTCTATTTATTTAGAATACATAGTTTTGTTATAGATACAACTATTAGGTACTACAAAATGTGAATACAAATCATTTTTTGTGGAAGCCAATATGGCTAAAAGTATATTGGCTTTAACTGAACATCACCATTTTATCCAAAGCATAGCTTTCTTAGCAAATCATACAAATCCTTGTTTCTATTTCAACTTCTGCCATTTAAAACCTTTGTGGTATTTTTTGAAGTCTTATTTTATTTTACGTGACTCAAAATCATCACAAATAATACACGTAAAGGTCACAGTACAAAGATGTGTTTCTGCCTTGATTTCAAACAAAGTTTAGGTCATATTAAATTCCCCAGTTTGGTCTGTGACAACCCTAAGAGGACTTTTGCATTTTCAGTGCACTTTGAGTTATGAATAGATGGCAAACACCGTAAAGAAAATACACACAGTGTATGATTATAGTCTGAACATATTCCCTTAGTTTGCCACATTACAATCAAATATGAGACATATCCACATTGCATTTTCCAGTTAAGGAATTTAGGATGATCCTTTACTACACAGAGAGACTTCCTCCATGAACCTCACCATGTTGCAGATCAAATCATCTCACTCAGAAATATGAAAACAGACAACCTTGCCTCCTTTCCATTTCTGCTGAATCAAAGCATTTTGCTCAGTGTTTTGCTTTCTAGAAGAAAAAAAAAATATTCACAACCTAGCCTGCCTTTCGGATTATACATCTCATGATAAGTTACATGTAGTCAGAGGATCATAGCCTAAGCATGCTCAGATTCAAAGACAAATGAACCCACAGAAACATTGGTCACAGTGACACCACTTTCTAGAGAGCTTAAGCATTCATCATCACACAGGCATCCCTGGCTAGATCTCCTGCTCATCAAGGTGCTGCTGTATTTATTGGTTCTTCCAGAACATACCAGAGGTTGGCTTTGTTACTGTTTTACAAGTCCTATATAGATTTTCATTTTTTTTTTACAAAGATTTGTTTTATTCATTCATTCATGCCTGTGTGCGAGTGTGAGTGTACAAGAGTTTGCCTGTGGGTGTCCTGGTCTGTGTGTGCTCCAGGGGACTAAAAGTCTTCCTGTGTCCTCATATATAACTCTTTGTCTTTATCTTTTGAGGCTGGTCTGTCCTTGAACTTGGGTCTTGAGTTTTCAGCTGTCCTGGTAGCTGTCAAGCCCCAGGGGACACCAGCCCTTCCCTCAGAAACAGAGTTCCATGCATTTGCAGAATCATGATCAATTATCTGGGCACTAGGATCTAATCTAGGGTCCTCGGAACTTTGGAGCATTTATTCTAATTGCCCAGCTCCTCCTACTTTTCGTTCTACATTTTACTTTTAAAAATTTGCTTATTTGTAGATTAAGGTAGATTAATAAGATACAGGTTCCCAGAAAGTTATTTTGAGACTCTGTAAATTAATAGGTATTTATTTATTCAAATAGTCCAAATAAGAAGATTATAATATTTAAATATTTTAAATTATATCAGAGACTGCCTAATAATGTCAGAAAAGCAATTTGGGGTCATGATGTTTAGATTTTTCAGAATAGTGTGACTTTAAATTGAATTCTTTTCTTAATGCTCACACTTAGAATTTCATTGGAATTCTTATTCAAATTACTATGATGCATCTTCAGAATTTTTATATCAGATATCATTGTTGTTGTAGTTGAATATTTGAATTTGTTCTAAATATTATAATGCTACTTGCACTTCGGTGCAGTGATAAGTGAACAGCTGCTATATTCAGCAGCCAGAGTCACTACCAGAAGATCACCTTCCTTAGCTGTTAGAACCAGCTTCCTAGGTGTGGATTCTGGAATGTAGAAAGTGTGCTAGTTTGGAGTACCAGCAATTGTCTACTCAATGGCCTTTGAATGGAGCTTTTGTTGTTCTAATATTGACTCTGCCCACTAAGATATTTGTGTTGATTATATTAATGCTAATGGAGGAACTTTACAGCTTGTTCCCTTAGTGTTAGCACCTAAGCATCACTCAGGGAATACCTTGCCCAGGGACTTGGTGGGCCTATAAGATACCCTTATGTCAATCAGCTGAAGTTGGGGGTTGGTGCTGCACTCTACAAATACTATTCATTAAACATAAGGCCTGTGTATAGGTGGGTGGTGCTTCCCCTTAATAAAATACCTAAGTGCCATGTCAGAGCTCTAAGCTGTTGAGGTCAGTCAGTCAGCCATGTGAAGCAAGAGCCTCTACCTAAGCCATCCAGATTTTCCTTCTCAGAAAGTTGTCTTTGCTCTTTATTGAATTCTGCCTGGGATATTACTATTTCTTTTACATGTTGTAGTACTGTAGCTATAGAAACAAAAGAAAGATGCTGTTGTGATTCAGAGTAAGAAGTCTTTAATGGAATCTTCAGCTTCCCTGCTCTTTACTTCGTTAATCCTAAATGATGTCAGTCAGTTGAATCTAATAGCTGTGAGTGGTAGCTGGAACTACTGTGGTCAGTTCCAAATTATAGTATTGATTAATTGATTGTCTCTTCTAGTTGTGAATTGTATTAGTGCTGGCTCAGGCAGCTTGGCTTTGGGCCAAAGCCTAATTGTCAATGGGAGGTAACAGGCAGCTTTACTGTTTGCTGTGGTTAGATGAGTATTCAGAGAACAAAAGGCTTTGGAAAGATGATATGTCAGAATGGAATTTACTAAATCTAATAAATATGCAGTTACAGATTAATCCAACAAGCAACAGCTAGTAGGGAGAAAGCTCAGGAATTCGTTATTTCTCAACAACGGATTTCCAAAACAGTTTAAAAACTAATCAGGCATAGGAAGAAAGAGAAGTGAAATGGTCTAAGATCTAGAATGATGATGAACCCACATCAGATATATAGAATTAATTCATTGAGGACACAAATGTGATGAGTTTTGTACTTTTCAAAGAACTGCAATTTAATGTAGATTAAGGGTTCTTATGTTAAGGGTTCTTATACGGGAAGAACTGTCCAAGAAGGCTGGGGGCACTTGTTAATTTGTTTCCCTCTAGAGCACTGGAATCATCTTAGAAAAACATAAAAAAAATTCCAAGTTTAAAGCCAAAACAAGAGGTGCTGGTTTCTTGTTAACTTTCTGCTTTAATGAGGAACATAAAATGGATGGGTGTGTTTGTCGTTTATTCCTGCAGAATGGAAAATCTAAATGGGGCATTGAAAGGTTAATAACTTTCACAGATCTATAACTTTGAGTTTGTTTGCTGCCAGATCAATTCTTTTTTCCTGCAAGCAAAAAATTGGTATGAAATCGAGTCACTATGATTACAAAATTACGTTCACATTAAAATATATTGATAGTAATTATTGGTCATTCTAATATGAACAAAATTATACTTGATTTCACAGGGTCTTAGAGATAAAACATCCCTTTAACAACTAAAGGCTTTGGTTAGTGTGTGGAATAAATGAGGAAAGGAATTTAAGTGTTCTTAAAATCTAAGATGATGAAACCACATGATTAGACATGACTGATCAAATGAAGATTTCAAGAACCAACAGCAGCTAAAGCAGTGGTAAGTCAGATATCTAGGTAGGCATTAGGATTTCATTGCAGTGTGTGCTGTGAAAGACAATACAAGTAGATGGATTGATTAGGAAAACATACTCTTCCACAAACAGTACTAAAGCAAATTACTAATTCATTTTATTCATATGTACAACCTTAAAAGAAGCAATGATGTAAGATCTTCTTGGCACATATCCTATAAGGGAAGTTTTAGAAAATATAGATGTACTACATTATTATAGCTGCATCAAAATAAAGTCAGATTGAGAAAACTTAATTTTAATAAATAGCATTATGAACTGGACTGCTTGATAGATGCCAATAGTACTGTGGGGTAGTTAAAACAAGTAGCAAGAACTATATATTTTGGGTAATCAGCTGAGCAAGTGGTAATTAAATTAACTCATACTATGGCTGATGCATATCTACTATACTAGCAATTTAAAAAGAGAAATGCATATTTTAGCAGATTTAAATAAGTCCTTCGATTTTACCTGGAAGACAAAGCTTAGCTTGTAGATTCTCCAGGGTCCATCCCCAAAAACAATTCACCCTTTTGAACTCCTCAGCACTCAGTACAGATAATATGTATAATATATGAGCCATAAACAGTTTTGAAAGAAGAAATGTATAAGAATATGGACTATGAATCACCTTACTGCAGGGGACAAAAATATATCAGATATTTTATTTCTCTAAAGATACATAGCATAGAGGCTTCAGACAGGATCTGCCCTACCTCTATTTACCACACATCCATTTGAGCCATATCTACCACCACACTCAACACCCAGACTTCCAACATGTGCACCTCCAGGGTGTAGCCAAGTGACCATTCCATCTTTGTTTTTCTGAAGCCTGCCAGATTTAGCCCAGTGCTCTAGCCTAATGTGGCCACCTTCACCTGCACAGTAACCAGTATCTATGCCTCCACACCATGAACTGCCTGACCGTAAGCCACTCACAGGTCCATTCTGGGCTGTCTCTATCACCCTACTTGGTACTCAGACTCCTCACATTCTTTTTCAGGGTCTAGTCTAGTAGTCAATGCTGTTAATTACCATCCATGCTACCTGTGTCTCACCAATTTATCATGGATCTCACAAACAGTGCATTAGCCTAGTCTGCCTTTTCCTTCTTTCACTGAAAGAAGATCTATGCTTGGGTCAGAATCCTCCCTACCTATCCCCCAAGCCAAAGGAGTCTCCCATGTCATATGCAACCATTCCACACAAAGAGATCAACCCCACACTCTAGGCTTGGGATAGGAAGCATATCTTGCATATCAGTCAAGTTCTCTCTGTCTACCTCACTGTTTACAGAAGCCATTTACAATCTCTAGACCAGACCTATCCTCACATCTTCTCTTATATACCACCTTACACCACCACAGTAAACTCAGAACTAACAAAGAAAGTCTATACACCCAGATCTTGATGCAGTAATACAAACAATATGAAAGATTAAGTTGGCATCCTCTCTCCAAATCTTACTAGTTCTATGGAAATGTTTGCAAATGGAAACTACATAGAAGGATTCCAGGACACAAAATTTAAAAGAACAATCAGAAACTTCATCAAAGAATTCAAGAGGTTTAAAGATACAAAGAAAGAGCTCAATGAAATTAAGGAGAAAGGGCTTAAGGAGAATAGTTGTCCAAGTGATGCCCAAGAAAACACAAACATAAAGCTGATGGAAATCATGAAGGCAATGTAAGACTTGAGAAAGAAATTCAATCAGGAAATAGACACATTGAAAAAGACTCAAGCTGAAATAAAGATGGAATGGAAAATCCAAATGGTTCAATAAGCAACCTCAAAGAATAGCCTAATGAGAGGAATGAGCCAAGAAGAAGATAGAATATCAGATTTCAAAGACAAAGTACAGGTCCTAGACCAAATAAACAAGGGACATGAATGATTTAAAACAAAAACAAACATAAAAAACAACAACAAAGGAATTGTATGACATCTATGCAAAATCCCTTGATGAAACATTGATGAGGGAAAAGAATCCCAAGTTAATGGCATAGACCATATTTCAATAAGAGCATAGAAGAAAACTTCCCCAAACTATGGAAAGACCCACTCATACAAACACAAGAAGCACATAGAACACCAAATAAATAAGACCAGAAAAAATATCCATAGCATATCATAGTTAAAACACTAAGTACACAATAACAAAGTAAAGGTTCTGAATGCTTCAAGAGAAAAAAATCTAGTCAAGTAGATTGTATGGAGGAGGAAATGCTCTCTAGTCAAGAACTGGTGATTTAATTAGACAGAATAAATGTTTAAACCTGAATCTATGGTTACATTTGGTAAATCTACATCTACATTTGTAAGTCATAAATGTAATAAACCACATAAATAGACTTAAAGACAAAAATTTCATAATAATCTTAATAGATGCAGAAAAAGCCTTTGATAAAAGCTAGCATGTCTTCATGATAGAAGTCTCAGAAACCCTAAGGTTTCAGGGGACCATATCTCAAAACAATAAAAGCTATATATGAGAAACTCACAGGCAACATCATCCTAAATATTGAAAAGCTAGAAGCAATAACACTGAAAAAAGGAACAAGACAGTGATATCCACCGTGCCTATTTCTTCTAATACAGAACTTTAAGTACTAGCTGGAGCAAAAAGGCAAGAGGAAGAAATTAAAGACATACAAATAGGGAATGAAGTCAGAGTATCTCTGTTTTAAGATGACCTGATACTATATATAAGAGATCCCAAAATTAGTAAACATATTCATGAACATGGCAAGATACAGAATCTACTTGCACCTATCAATAGATTTCCTTTATACTAACAATAAACAAGAAGAGAAGAAGATCATGGACACACTCCCAGTCACAGTAGCATCAGAGAAAATAAAATATCTAAGAATAAACCTAATAGAGAAAGTGAAGGACCCTTATAGTGAAGAATTTAAACCACTGAAGAAAAAGATGGGAAAGAAACTAGAAAATGAAAATACATCCCATGGTCATGGATCGCAAGAATCAATATTGTGAAAATGAGCATACTGCCAAAATCTATTTACAGATTCAATGCAATTCTCCCTCTTCACATAAACAGAAAACACTATCCCAAATTCATAGGAAACCACAAAAGACCCAGAATGGTCAGCACAGTTCTGAGCAAAAAGAACTTCGTTGGGAAATTGCAATTTCAGATCTTAAGATACTTTATACAGCCATCGTTATAAAAACACTCTAGCACTGCCACAAAACAGACATGTAGACCAGTAAAACAAAATCAGAGACCAGAACATGAGTACATATAAGAAGACAGTTAATTTTGACAAAGATGCCCAAAAAAAGTCACTGGAATAAAAAAAAAAATTAAGCAAATGATGCTGAGAAAACTACATGTCCCCAAGCAAAAGAGTGAAATTAGACCAATATCCATGGATGGGAAAAAATCTTCGGCAGTTGTACAGAGCACTAATACCCAGAACATACAAATGACTGACAAAATAAAGGGTAAAACCACAAACAATTCATTTGAAAAGTATTCCTTGAAACGGGGTGGTAAATTGTAAAAAAGAAAAAGAAAACAAGAAAAAGAAAAGAATACCTCAAAAAAATCTTCAACATCCCTAGTAATTAGAGAAATTGAAGTTAAAATAACTGTGAGATTTCATCTTACCCCAGTCAGAAATGCAAAGATCATTGGAACAGCCAATGCTGAAGGAGATGCTGGGAAAAAGAATCGGAGAAGGGGGCGTACAGGAGTGTTTGGAGAGGGGAAAGGGAAGGGAGAAATATGACTATAATCACAAAAATAAAAAAGCGACAACAGTAATATCAATGAGTTGTTAGTAAATTAAATGCACATGACTAAGTATAGATTTTTTTTTGCTTATCAGTCAATCCCTCTCCTCATCTGATTTCTCTGGATTTAGATACCATTTCTCATTCCTGAAGAAATGATCTCTTGCTTATTTGGACTAGATCAATCATGTTTTATAAGCTCCTGTAGTGTCTTTAGAATATTTGCATTTTCTTATAATTATTTATTTGGTTCTCCGGGATCTAAAATAATGTTGCCTTTTCCTCTTTATGGTCCTTAGATTCTGACTAAAAATTGACAATAGACAGCATTTGATTCTTTCTGTTTGTATTATTCTTAAGCCCATACTCTGACTTCCCAAATCTGCTTGATCTGTGCCCCAAGGCTGATGTCTTAAGGATAGTCTTAAATATATGTCTTGTCAAGTTAATCTTCTGTTTGGAATCTCCTGTGAAAGATCACTGTACTCAAATTCTAAATCTTCAGTACCCCCGTTATCTAAAATTTCCTTTTCCATTTTCACCTATCAGTGTTGATTTCAAGTCCGATATTGTTCAGGTAGGATGAATTTCTATTCAGTTCTGATGAGTCAATTATTACTAGCAGTTAAATATTTTTTACTGCACTCTCTGTCATCGCCACTAATTTGTCTAAGTATGTAAGTCTCCCCAAATCTATAATTCAAAACAAATCTCCAATGTGATGGAATTAGGAAGTGAGGACCATTGAAGGTGTTTATATCTTGAGCATGGAGCCTTCCTGAATGATATCTTTGTTCTTGTGAAAGAGGACTACAGCTGCTTTGCATTTCCTACCATAGGATGCTGCCACGCAGCCTGACATGGTCTTAGTATTGGACTTCCACTTCCCAAATGGGGAGGTATAAATTCCTGTGGTTTATAAGCAGTTATCAGGTCAGCAAAGTAAAACCACACAATTGTTGTGAAATATTATCTGTAGTAGTATCATATCCACTGCAAGAAAATTTAACCACTAGATATTTGCTAATATAGTTTATGATGATACAAGCCATGCTTGTTAATTATACAAAAGAAAGTTTCAATAATTCTTATATGTGTTGGATGACAAATGCTAATGTCTATTTAAAAACTGTATGATCATATATGTGTGTGTATATATATATATATATATATATATATATATATATATATATATATATATATCCGTGTACTGAATTAACACATATGATTCTTAATTATAAATTTTTGGAGATGGGATGATGTAAGTTAGACTCTGCTGTGATTTATATACTCAGTGTTTCCCAAAGATCTTTGTGGTAAACTGGTCACCAGTCTTTGGTGCTCTGTGGCTCTATCAGAATCTCTAAGAGTGGGTCCTAGTGGGAGGAAGTTAGGTCCTTAGGGTACTCAATCCTTTTGAAAGGGATTATACAATCCTGGACTTTTCTACTTTCTCGCTTTGATTTTCTGTGCTATAATAGATCGAAAGCCACAGGTTAGGTCTACGTAGACTACAACATCTGAGAGTGTATGCCAAACAAACCCTTTCTCTTTTAAATTAAATATTTGAAGAATTTTGTCACAGCAAAAGAAAGCGGGCCAACCTAGCCTCTATGTAAACTATTAGGTTATACATACTGCTGACTGTACATCAAATTGTTAGCAATTCATTTTAGTGTTTTTCTTTAACTCACATATAAATAGTGTAAAAGTTTTTATTCTTAACTTTGAATGAACAAATGCAGCCCCCTCAAGCAGAAATAATCAGAGAACATCCCAGTGATATTTTTGTTTCTGACCACAGCAGTCTGAATACTCAATTAACCTTCTCTTATTCATATTAACTTATCCTTTACCTCAGATAGTAACTTAGCACTGTCACCAAAGAACTCTATAGAGATTTGAATGTGTCCTTGCTATGTGTAATGTTAATTATTTCTTTACTAAAAATAATAGAAATCAGTCCTATGCAATGAGAAGCCTTAACCAATCTTGTTTATGTTTCAAAATAGTGCTAATACAAACTTTATTAGCAAGCTTTAAAAACACACAAAAAGCCTTGGTATTTCTTATTTTCTCAATATACGGAATTTTATAAGAATTTACTAAAATTATAGAAGCATATTACTTTTTCTGTAAAAATATTATAGACAGTGGTCCCTATTAAATTGTATAACTCATAACATACAGTAAAGGGCTAATATTATAATAAATTAGATTACACTTGACCAAATGAGCTAAAGCCTTGGCTACAGAACCTGCAGTGTTGTCATGTTCCCTTCTCAGGCTTGTGCATTTCCAAATTGGACATTGTAACCGTGTCTGGCCAGCATGAACTTGATTACATTATGAAAACTGACACTGTCAGTTACATGAAGATGAAAATTCATTTAATCAAAATGACCAAACTTGGCCAATGGCCCTACAGCAAAATGTTATGAACCTCTATTTGTAGACTAGTTAATTCAAAGCAGTTGAGAGTCATCTTAAAATAAAGTTTTGATTGGTCCCTCCAGATTTCAACATGGGTTTTATCCTGATGCTACACCTATGAGGAACTGGGAGAAGTATTTAGTTTTCTTTACTCAAGTCCTTTGTTTTCACATGGAGATAATATTAAATTGCAGACTTCCGAGATGTTCTGTGAAGAGTAATTGCAGCTTGTATACAATGAGCTTCAGACATAAGATACACATCAATAATAAAGCTTAAGGGTGCTAGAGAGATGGTTAAGCAATTAACAACACTTTAATGCTCTTTCAGAGGACCTGATTTGGATTCTCAGCACCCACATATGAAGACTTACAACCACCTGTAACTCTGTCTTCAGGAGTATCCAATGCCCTCTTCTGGCCTTCTCTGGTACTCACATACATGTTTTACATGCATACATGTGCGTGTACATACTTGTGCACAAACACACACACATACACACATAAGGTTAAGGGTTAAGGATATATGGAATCAAAACACCTGTCACTTTCTTGGCAAGAGTAAGAACTGAAAGGTTTTATAAGATGTTAGGATTACATGCCTTCATTGTCTACATCCAAGACTAATGTGAAACATTTGCATACTGTAATGTGAAAGAAGAATGTCTAATTCAATACAACATTAGATAGTGAGCTTGTGGTGTCAGACACATGGAAGAGAAGATGTGGAAAATACTCTTTAAGCAGATTGCCTTAGATATACTAATATAGGTTTTATGCAAGTATTTACCAAGTATTTTATGCAAGTATTTACTTGTTATTTATGTGGATATTATAGTGAAGACAGGATTATAACGTTCTGGGCAGATATGATAAGTATCAGAACAATTACAAAAAAGACATTACCATGTAAGATGAATATTTGAACATCACACTTGGGGCTGTTTCAAATCTCCATTTTTCATAGAATGGAAAAGGTCAGAGTTTAGACTGAGATTCTTGCTCTAATTCTTTGCTTGTGAAAGACCTTTGTCTCCTTGACTACCATGTTTTTTATCTGTTACAAGAGGCTATGAAGATAAAGTATAAAGACATTTGCTTTGTAGGCAGTTCTCATTTAACCCCAATATACTATCAATATTAATTGTTTTGGTTTTTGTTCCAATTTCTTAACTTGATAAGAAGGCCATTTTATTAGTTTGTTTTCATTTATCTCTGAAAGCCAGGAAGATGAAAAAAACAATTGAAGTGGACAACTAGTCATTTTCTTTCTGTCTCAGGTAGTCAGTATTCTATGATTCGGTTGTGCATTTCATCTACAAAAGATGAGTTAAGATGCATTGTTTATTTTCACTTCCAAATATGCCTATAAGTGGCAGCTGATTTCCTGATACTCCAGGTTATAGTGAAATTGACAAGATGACACCTACACACCCCTTACTGCACAACAAGGGTTCTGAAGCATTTTTTACACATGCATCCTTAAATCTTCCCCATAATCACAGAGGTAGGTATCGTCACTATTTCTACTTCATAGATGACCAATGTCAGGCACATTTCTGAGCTGACTGAAAAGGATGTAGATAGGGGAGAAGTCAGGCAAGTCCTGGTCTAGATTTATGAAATTTACTCCAGAATATAAGTGTCAAAACAGAAAGTATATTTGAAATGATTTTAATAGCTCCAGGTTATTCAGGAACCACTCAGAAAGAAAATAAGAACATCACTTGAATGATTAGTTCTGTGGGAATGAGTTCCCTGAACCTTCAACAACTGTTCTTTTTATTTTGTGTTTATTTTTGTCAATGATCTCTGGAGCATAATGTCCTCAGAAAATGTAAACTGATTGTATACAAATGGCACATGATTATGATAGTATCATAAGAGAACCATGAACAAAGACTCAGTGTTCCTCAGGGTATCCAGATAATGCTGTGTGGAGAGTTGAGTTGAATCTTAAGCCATGTAAAAGAAATGATGAGGGACCAAAGAAGACACAAGATAAAGACCTCTCTTATTTAATTTTAGTCTTGCTTGACTTCCATAATACTTTGATATACAGAAGACCTTTTTTTACTTTTTGGATAGGCATCTATTTTCCTTTTTCTCAGCCCTAAGAAACATGAACCTAGGAAATAAGGCCAACAGCAATACAGTCATTGCAACTTTTAACACACACACAAAAAAAGTAGAGTTTTAGGGATTTTAAAACTTGATCAACTTTAGAAAGTATATGCAGAAATAATGATTCTATCCTTTGACTTTATTTTGGAAATCATTGCCTGTTTACTACTTAGTTTATTACTTGGTGGTAATATTTAAAAGCTTAGCTGAAAGTCAAAAGAGAATGGAATCATTTCCTTCAAAGAATCATCTGCTTTTCTTTAAGACTGGAAGCGTACTTTAGCGCTGTAAAGGGTGAAAAGAAAAGTATTCAATGTATAATTTGAACAGAAGTATTATGAGGATGATATTTTTCTATAGGGGAAAGGATATGTAAGGTGACAATTTGTGATTATGAGCATAAATTGTCACTGAGGAATGAGAACCCAATGCACCACATGGTAACCTCTTATTATTTAACAAAGATTAGACTTTTACAATTTGCTAATTTATTTGCTAATCTGTTTTCTCACTCTATTCCCTCATTAGCAATAAATAGCTTCCTGGCTTTCACAAGAACCAAAATAAACTATGTAGGCGAGACTACTGCCGAGGGCTAATAATTTCATATCACCAGCCACTAAACTCAATCAACATTTAAATCTATAGACATCTGCTGCTCAGATTCGATACTTTAACCCATTGTTAGATTTCTTCCACACTTGTGTCTAACATTGCCCATGATTCAGAAATGAAAAACAAATCTTCCATGAACAGAAAATTGCCTTATTGTTTTGAATATGTTCTAATATTATTTATAAAGACCAAAATCAATATTTGCATTAAAAATGAATCTTAGTATTTTTTTATGGGCATATAAATTGAACTTGATGGAATACCTCAATCCTAAAGAGTGTTTGTTGAGTGTCAATTAGTTATAAGTTACTGTATTATGAATATAGTTAACACATAAAGCAAAAGGGGTATCTCCTGTGATTTTGCCCATAGGACCCAAGATAGTGAAATTAATTTCGCTCAAAATGTTAAATTTATACCATTATGTTCAACATACAATGGCCATATGGTTTTCTTACATTTATTATATCAAGTTCACTAAATGTCCAAGAAGCACAAGTTAAGATGTGCTGTGTACTCACCATGTATGAACCCTGTAGGATGTTGCAGACACAGTTCCTGGCCTCAGAATGTCCAACACCTAGCCATAAAGACAGAAAACAACCACTGTTAAAACTCTTAAGCATTAAGTCACTTTCAAGATATATTTTTGTCTTGTTCTTTTGAGAAAGGATTGAGACAGAAGTGGGAAAGCAAAATGTTTAATAAGTTTATAAATTACAAGTTTAAAAAAAAATAGTGAACACTTAAATCATCATGGAAAGATCCTGCTAATTTGTCCATGACTATAATGCGGTAAAACTGACTTTTCTTTAATTGTTGACCACCTTGTTCAACATTTATTTCATCAAGTCTATTAAATATCTTGGATTTCTGCTTTGTTTATAGAACATGTACTCCAATGTTGTTAAGATATCATTTGCAAAAATCTAAAGCAAACCATTGTCTTTCCTCCTCATTTCCAGGGCTAATCAGCAAGGAAGAATTCCAAATCTTACAGCATTCCTTTGTGTAAAATAATCTCATTTACTTTTAAAGAGCCATACCCCTGAGATGTATGAAAAGTCATTATCTTAATTCCCCAACAGAACCCTTAAATAGACTTAAAGACTAATCTATGGACTCTTGTTAATTTTGTTTTCAAAGGGCTTCCTTCTCTCTTTAAGCACCTGTTTTGCCAGCCTTTTAAGATGTTCAACAGGTACACCCCCTTCAGTTCCCAGGCAGAGAGTTTTATGCAAAGAGCTTCCATGTGATGTTAGGTCATCTTGTCTCCATATTTATACCAGATGACTCAGGCTCCAGGAGGTCTGTATGCTTCCCTTTCGTCATACCATACCTCTATGTGTCACAGAGCTGGCTGGCTCTCTTCCCACTTTTCTGCTTGCTGCCCATAGCCACATTACATTTTGTAGTCAGGTGATACTGTATGGTTATGTTCTTTACAGTTGCTTATATTCTTCTAGGCACCTCATACATGACCCTTCATTGTGTGGTCCCTATCCATATGTCAGCTTCCTGAGAACCTAGAGGACAAAAGGTCTAAAAGACCCAGACGATGTTTTTTTAGCCAGCAGATTTCAGGGCTACCTTCATTTCTATTATGAGGTCCATAGAGTTCTATATACATGAAGATTGCATTCCTGCTATTTAAGTCAGCAGGCTGGGTGTTTCTTATAGCATTCAGCCTAGCTAGATTAAGTGAGTTTGGTGTCCCCTGTTAGAATGTAGTCTATGGTACTCACCACAATAACTATCTCTGCCTTGTTCCAAGTTATATCTGACACTTTGACACAGTAATATCATATTGTCACCCTTTCTCTCCCTATTGTTTCAATAAATTGTCAATTTTATATGTTAAAAATACACCATGAAATTTTCATAGGTAATATTGTACTAGAAATAATTACCCCTTCCGGAGACAGGAAGAGTTTCTTTTTGCACTGGTATCAAAATACCTCTGGTTAAATGCCTTAAAGATACATCTGACTTTGCTAAGGAATTCAAAGTAAATGATAGCTTCAAATGAGGTTTTTCAAAGCTGTGTTTGTAGGCTTCTGTTTAAAGGCAGTATGCTAGGTGGTGACAGTATTGCAAGCCACTATCAGAAGTAGATGCTTCAAAAGCTCCTGGCTGCAGTATGATTACAAATGTCCTTCGAACCTCTACTGGGGATTTAGTGCCAACAGAGAAAATGAAAGGTATTTTTCTTCCCTTTTCAAAACAATAACCAATCACAGAGCTCAAGACCTTCTGCTCTTCACATATTACAATGAAATAGCTTTTGAAGTTTAGATAAAAATAGACATCTGACTAACATTATCAACACTCAGTCAGCAAGTCTCCACATATTTATTTCTGACAGTCGTTCATCCATTTTCTTTTAGAGTCAAAAACCACTCCATCTACTGACTTTCAGGCAACTGTCTGAGGCCACTTCTGAAAGATCTCGGTGTAAACCAAACTTGTCCATTTCTATACTTTCTTCTACTTATTGCCTAAATTGTTTAGTTTGGGAAAATCATTTTGAATAAGGCTTCCTTTTTCAATCCATGTAAGTGAAGAAAATCTGGAGGAAGTGACAAGCTTTCTCTGTTGCCTTTCTTAGACATGAAGGCAAAGCTTTGAAACCCAGATGTGCAGCTGTCTCTGCCTTTTTTCTTTCTTAAACAAAATAAAATGCATGTATATATATTTCATTGACAGTACTTATACATATCCACAGGTTATAGAGCAGCATCTTGATATACATATATAATATGTAATGATCAGATCAAGTAGTTGTCATATTTGTCAACATAGACTCATTTTGTTTCTCTCTGTTGGGTACATTCAAATTTTCTCCACCAGATCTTTTGAAACGTTTGTTGATTATTGCCAATTCTCATTGCCCCTGATAAACCATAGAATATTGGCAGTAACTTCTAGGAGGCAGTTGCACTCTGTGCTTTTAACCAAACTTCTACTCTTCTGTCCCCCTACATCCTTCTGACTTGGAATATCAAGTCTTCAAGCTCTGTTTGGCAACTTTGAATAGAGATTCTAGGCTGGACTTTATGGTTTTTTTTTTTTTAATCCACCTATAGTACACTTCTATTGGTATGTAATTTGCCTTGGTGAAGCATATCTCTCTTTAGTGATATTTAAATGCATATTTTATTTGCCAGGTAGATCCACTCCTGACAGGCTTTCACAGGCATTTAGGAAAACTATTCTGCTCTTCAGATCACCATAACCATTTTTGGGTTTTAGTTTCTGAATGACACATCATATAGCATGTAGTACGCGATACTTTGTTTTTTATAATATATGTAATATTTGTAGTGGTCAAGTCTGAGTATAATTTGTATTTCTTTATTCTTAAGTATTATTATTTTTTGTATTCTTTGAGAGAATTGAACTCATTTATCTTGGTTCTTTATAAAATATGTAATTATTGTAAACTACGGTCACCCTCTTGTCAACAACATGACTTATTCTTCTTATCTGATATTATTTTAGCACTTGCTATTTTATTTTTGAAGGTCAATCCTGATGGCCAGGGAGCTTATTGTAAGAAGCATATAGGAAAGTAGTAAAGAATATCTGTGTGTGTGTGTGTGTGTGTGTGTGTGTGTGTGTGTGTGTGTGATGTGCATGTGTGTGTGTGATGAGTGTTTGTGTGTGATGTGCATGAGTATGTATGTGTGTGAAATATGAGTATATTATGTGTATATATCAGTGTGCTGTTTGTGTGGGTATTTCCATAGAGAACTAACTAATGGGAGAAGACCTTATCTGAATGAAAGTAGTACCATGCCATAGGTAGGACTTTTTATAAAAAACAAAAAAAAAAACAAGAACAATGATTTTTAGGCATGATTTTCTCTGCTTCCTGGTGTCCATGAGTGAGTTATGATCTCACTACGTGTCCAGAAATATGGAGCCAAGTCACTATGAACCTTGAGACAAAATCAATAATTCCTCCCCTTCTTCTGTTTCTTAAGTATTTGTCAGAATGAGGATAAAATTAGGAAATTATACAACCTTCTGATTCCTTTTGTACCTTTTCTGACTGTTCTAATCATCATTTTGGTCCTCCTGACTGTCCTGACCATTGTTCTGGTCACATCTATGAGATCACCATTTCAAGAGCTCCTTTCTTTTCTGGGTACATATAAAAATCAGTTCAATATCTAGTTGGTTAGCTTGAAGAGACAAGGGTATTTTTCACACTAGCCAGAAACAGAAAAAGTCTGATCCTTCTAAATCTATGTTTAATGTTAGGTCAACTGGCCTTTTACAGTGAACAAAATGATGCCTTATTAGTAATTGCCATTTTGCTTTCTTTTCTGGACATTGAGATAAATATGGTATTAAAGTTTTTTGTCTGCAGAAAATGATGGCTTTTTTCAGCCAGTGATTTCAGTTAAGCATGCTACTCCCAGCTCTTAAAACAAGGAATGCAGTGAGAGAGCAAAACCCCAAACAAGATGCAGCTGTAATGGTTAGGGTTCTCTGATTTCTCTGCTGTTTGCAAATGCTCTGAGTGACAACTGAAATGGAAAGAAGCAAAACTTGTCACACTCAAGGGCAGCCTGTCCACTGAAAAGTAAAATCAGGCCAGATAATGCTTGTAGCATTCAAATGTGTACATAGAAAGTTATGATGTCTTTGGTATACTTTGGTTTTAAACTCAAGCCTGTAGAGCCTCCACAGGAAAAGAAAAGGAGTCTGTGTAATAGTTTTTCATTTAATACATTCTGTGACAAAAGAATATTGTCATTTTCTTAAATGGAGTAAGTCAAATAATTTATGGTTTATATTTTGATTTGTAAAATGTTTTGAATTTGCCAGTATAGTTTTATCTATCCTATCCTATAAAATATTTCTTGTTACAATCCTTAAATCCTATGTACCATTAGTTATTCATGACTATTATGTGAAATTTAGTAATTAAATCACTTCGCATATGAAGAAAGGTACATGAACATAAATGCTGACATTTATTTTATATGCTGTAGTATGGTACTTTCTCCTCTTTCTTATGTTAGAAAAATTACTTTCTGAAATTTATTTCTACTGCCAGCCATATTTTAAAGTATCAAAACCCTTTTTGATTATCAAAACATCATGTAATTTTAAAGCACATTTTACATTAACACAAGCAGCTATGACCTTTTAAAGTCATTAAAATTACATGGTAAAGACATTTCATTAGGAAGCTTTCAGTCCCTTTTATTTAGATTTGCTTGTGCTTATTTCCTTTAGTTACTGTCTTCACAGTTTCAGAGATTTGAGCATAAAGATGACCCCTTGTATTACCTTAAACATTAGAGAGAAAAAGTTCCAAAACATGAAGTGAAATTTCAACTCTCCATTTCACAGATGGTATTTCTCTCCACCTCCCTCCCTTTCCTGTCTTTCCTTTTTTTTTTTCTTTTTTCTTTGTCAATATACTGAGAATTTCATACTCTGTATTTTGAGCATAATTGCTCTCCTAACTCTTCTCTTTACCATACTCTTCATCTTTCAACTCCTTTCCATCTAACTCCAACATTACTTCATTTTTCCTCTTCCTCTCCCATCAAGTCTAGTTTGTGTTGCTCAGCTAGTCTTGAGATTTTGGTCTGCCCTCGTGTATAGTCAACCTATGAGATTTCATATCATTAAAGAAAGCTGATTCCCCTTCTCACAGAAGCTATCAAATGCCAATAGCTTCTCAGATAATGGTGCGATTTTCTATCTAATTTCCCTGGTACATGTTGGTATATTGTCTGACTGTAGCTTGTGATGGTCCTTTGCATGCTGTCACAGTTTCTCTGAGTTCATTGTGCATCTACAATATTATGTCTGGGAAATACTATTTTCTTTATATTATTAATGACACCTGGCTTTCACAATCTTTCCACTCACTCTCCTGCAAAGATTTCTGAGCCTTGTGTGGAGGAGTAATAGGAAAATTTGATTTGGAGTTGAAATCCACTGTCCTTTGTTCTCTGCATATTGACTAGTCTGGGGTCTCTGATCCAGTCAGAAAGTGGTTGGTTACTTCTATTACATTCATGCCACTATTGTACCAATGGGCCTATCTTGTCAAGCCATCATTCTTTTAGCTTAAGGGTCCACAGATTATAAAGTTTAATTTTCTCCTCTGGCAAAGTATATAACACCTCCCAGCACTGTGAGCCTATAAGGATAAAGCTTCCAGGTATGTTTCAGCTTGATGTTTCCATGTTCTGGGACTCAAATGCGTGTGTCTGCAGCAGTAGACTCTTACCATTAGCTTCTAGAGGGTATCCAAAAATACTGACAATAGTCCGTAATGCTTGAGGGTCTGTGTGACCCATTTATCTAACAACTCAAAAGAACTAACTCATTCCTGGTATTGGGGTTTATATTTGTTAGCATGGGTTATCTGGTTGGGGTACTATACCCCATTTGTAGAGTAACACCACTAAAATTCTTTTTATATATGTTTAAGAATATATTTTCTGAAACTTCTAGAGTAGTTGGTTTCTGTATTGCTTTTTCAAAACTTTGGTGTTAGATATGCCTCCCACATTCTACACTGTTCTACCATTTCCCACCTCAAATTAACCATTCTTGTTCCATGGTTCCCTTCTAACATTTTATGCCCCTGTGTTCTTTCTTTCAGCCCTTTAAGGCTCCTACCTCCTATAGCCATTTACAAATTTTGTGACCTCCGTGGGAATTCCAAAAGAAATACATGTATATGAAGCTTCAAAGCTAATGTCTAGAAATGAAATAAAACATGCAATGTTGTTTATCTTTTTAAAATCTGTGTTATATCACTGTAATTATGTTTTTGGCTCCATCTATTTACCAATGAATTTCATTTTCCTTAACAGCTAAATAATAGTCAATGTTATTTAATACATGCACTATTAATAGATGTGGTAATAAATACACTATATGTTCATTATTCATTCTCCAGTTAATTGATATCTAGGTTGTTTCCATTTCCTGGCTATTGTGAATAGAGCAGCATCTGCACCTGAGTTAAATCCACCCATAGGAGTTGGCAGATCACCAGGCACACTTCTACCGGCATACCAAAGTCCCTTCACCATTTCTCCTGGTGCCTGAACCATATGGAGTTTGACTAGAATGCCACTGAATTGCAGCCACTTTAGATATTCACAAAAAAACCAGTGACTCCAAGATTGAACACCTACTGTTATTCAGCTGGTCCATAGCATAAGAGGTTGAAGTAATACCAAATATAGATGCCTAATGTCTAAGGACCACATCACCACACCAAAATAACAGGAATTAAAAAAAAATACTGATTAATAACTTTCAATGTAAACAGTCTCGGTTTCACAACAAAAGGAAAACCTCTAACTTATTTGATTAGAAAACAGAATCCATCTTTTCAGTGCCTACAAAAACACTTTCACATTAGTGACAGACACCACCTTAGAGCTAAAGGGAGGGTAAAGATCCTCAAGCAAACTGAGCAAAGAAACAAGCAGGGGTAACTACCTTACTCTACTGTTTGACAAAACAGACTTCAAAATAAAACTAGTCGGAAGAGGTAGGATGCTACATACCAATCAAAGGAAAAATATAACAAGAGGATATTACAATTCTAAACATTTTACACATTAAACACAAGTGAGTCCAGTTTTATAACAAAACACAGTAGATCTAAAATCATGGATTGCCCCCTAACACAGTGATAGTAGGTGACTTCAATACTCCAATCACCAATAGACAGATCATCCCAACAAAAACTAAATAGAGAAACTGATAAGCTTAATGGCATTCATTATGAATCAAATAGTTCAAACAGGTATCTGTAGGACATTCCATCCACACACTAAAGAATACATATTCTCCTCAGGAGTGCATGGAACTCTTTCCATTACTGAACACATATTAGGACAATAAAGAAATTCACAACGAATATAGAGAAACTGAAATAACATCCAGCAAATTATCTGACCATAAAGTAATAAAGCTAGATACCAATAATAGAAATGTCAGTAAGCATACAAACTCACAGAACCTAAATAACATCTTGCTGAATAATGGTTTGATCAAGAAAAAAATTAAGAAGGAAATTTTTAAAAATTGCTAGAATTAAATTAAAATTAAGACAGAACATACTAGAATCTGTGGGATACATGCAAAGTAGTATTAAGAGGAAAGTTTAGAGAGCTAAGTGCCTCCAGAAAAAAAATTAAAACAAAACAGGGGAGATCTCATATTTGTAAGTTAATACCGAATCCAAAGGTTTTAGAAATTAAAAAACAACACTCTGAAAGAGAAAGTATAGACAGGAAAAGAAAGTAAAAGTCAGAGCTGAAGTTAATGAAATAGAAATGGAAAGAGCAATATCAAGAAATCAATGAAATCAAGTGTTGGCTCTTTGAAAAGATTAACAAGATTGATAAACACTTTGTTCGTTTTATAGACATGCCATTCTTTATTCCCAATAACTTTTTTCATGAGCTATATCCAGTGATTTGAAACATGGTTTTCTTAGTGACAGCAAATAACCTTACCCCATATTTAATTAACTGTTTTAATTAATACAAACACGTTTTAATATTGAGATTTCAAATTTAGGAAAAATCTTCAACAATAACGAAAAGTACTAGAATGCAAGACTTTCATAATATGTGTGACAGTTTGTACAAAAAAAGCAGACTTCTTAGAAACCCGAGTCTTTTAAAAAGACAAAATTAAAAGGTAGTTCTGAATCATTAAAGGATAATACACTCATAGAAACACATATAAACAAGGAATCACATAAGCCAATGCCAGGGTAACCAGTACCCAGACTAAGAAATAGAATATTCCTAGCACTACAGAAGTCACCTCTCTTCAACATTTCTTCCTCTTCCCTAAAGGCAAACAATACTATTTCATTTTTCTTACCCTATCATTTACAAATGACATGAACATTGTATAAACATAATTCTATATGGTCGGTTATTTTAGTAATATTTTGTGTTGCTATGTCATGAAACAGTTTAAAGAAGGAAGAATTGATTCTGGTGTATGGTTTGAAAGTGTATGCTCCATCATGAAAGGAAAAGAACATGGCTGAAGTGGCAGAGTCTACAGCAGTGGAAGTGTGAGGTGGCTTGTTCACATACTGTCATATCAAGAAGCAAAGAGAGACCCTGGAGCCTAATCTGGGGCCAATCTCTATCCAGTAAATTCTACTCCTCAGGAGTCCATATCTTCAAGGTAGGCTTTATATTCTAAAGGTCCCACCACCTCACAAAACAACTCAACTAGCTTGAGAGCAAATATTCAAACACATAAGTCTGTGAGAGACATTTCACTTTTAAACTATAATATCTGATGTTTTATGTCAGCTTATTGCTTGGATATTATGGTTGGGTACATTCATGGTGTCATTTGTCAAGTGTCTGCTGACATTATATCCTTTATGGATGTACTTCGCTGTTGATTGACATTGGATTACTTTTAGTTTAGAGTAATTACAATTAATGCTATGCTAAGCATTCTTATATATTTATAATCACAAATGGATTTGCTGGACCATCTGGCATACACAGGCTTATTGTCGATGGATAATGGGAAAGTGGATATAGCAAGTATAACCTTCTTCAATATTCAAGTGTTCTAGTGCCATGGCACCTTTGCAAGTATTGGGTTAGAAGTATTTGCATTCAATGTCTAAGTTGAACTGTGAAAGGGGAGAGAGGGAATGGATCCTTGAACTGCTAAGAACTTCACAGCATTCAGTAGCTGGTAAGATAATGATAGCTGTCTTCCGAATAATGAAGACTTGAATGTCACTATCAGGTATTTTCCTTAGAAGGAGGACGATCCATGAAGTGTTTGTTCTGGAGTGCAGGTAGGGGATATGATGAACAGTTTTAAATCTAAGGAATGTTTAGAGTACAAATTAAATTGGCCACATAATCACAGTGCAAAGCAAAGTGTGTTTGTGCATATGTACATGTATGTATGTATCTCCCTGACAGTTTTTTCATGTTAATGTACATACCAACCCATAAAATAGAGTTTCTTTACATATAGAAATCATAAGAAATTTCTAGGCTGGTAGATCTAAGATTAAAAAAAAGCCATATAATTTTTGCCATGTCTAAGCTGTTTCATGTCAGTCTATTTTAAAAATTATCTTTACCTTTTTGTGATTATTTTTGAATATACTTTGTTTTTGAAGCAAGGGAAGGACAGAATCCCTCTAATATTTTATTGTTAACTTTACCTGCTAGGCCCCATTCCTTTTGCTCTGTAGGACACATAAAACCAAACCTTCCTTTACCCAAAGCCCCTCCCCCTAAATGTGCCAGAAGCTCTCCAGGTGACACTCAAATCAGAGACCTGTTTCCTGGTAAGAGGCCTGTAGCAGCTTCATTCTCAGGGCCATTCTCTAGGCATCAATCCCTGAGGACTAGTCCCACCATGTGACCCACATCCCTTGGTGCCATCTTCATCTTCCCAGTCCAGTATGAGGGCTTTAGGAGCTTTTCAGATGATGACTGGAGAGACCCGCTTCTCTGAGCACTGGATACTAGAGACTCCTTTAAGCTACCCAGCAACTTGCCCTGCCTTGGGACTCTTGAAAGCCACCCACATAATCCTATGTGATACTCTATTCTACCCAGCTCCATTATTTAGGGACTCATTCCATCTGCCCAGTTTGCCAACTGACTTGGAAACTCTGAACTGGTAGACCAAAAAAAGAGAACAACCTCATATCAAAGATACAACCAACAATATAATTTTCAGGTTCCATGGCAAAATACAAGCAATATGAAAAAAAAAATCAAGATGGCATGTCTCCAGCAAAGGTCGTCAATCCCAATAATCATTGTTCCCAATAAGAACAACTTTGATAAAACTCAAGGTACAAAACTAAAACAAAGATTTATAAATGTGTTCAGACTCTGAGGAATTGAAAGAGGCAATCAATAAATACCTGAATGCAATTGAAGACAGGAATAAACTCCTGATTGAAGTATTTAAAAACACAACCAAGTCACTGAATAAAATAATGAGGATACCTAAAGAAATGAAAATGAATTCAACAAACACAGAAACTAAAATAAAGCTTAATGGCAAGATAACTCTAACTAAATATAAAGCTCTAACTAAAATAAAGCTCAAAGTCTTAAAAAATAAATGAAAACTCATTTTTTAAAAATAACTGAGGAAAGCCTCACCAACAGTGACTGTGTAAATAACAATATTAGGATTTAGAGATAAGGTAGAGAAACTGGATCATTAACTCAAAAAAATGATGAATTAAAAATAGCACTCAAGTACAGAATGTGAAGGAACTCTGAGACAGCATGAAAAGACCAAATCTGCAAAGTGTGAGCCTAGAGGGAGAACGATTCCATGTCAAAAGTACAGAACATATCCTCAACAGAACCACAGAAGAAAACTGCCAAATCTAGAGAAATAAATGCCAATTCTGGTACAAGAAGCATACAGAGTACAAAATAGACAAGACAAGAGGAACTTTCCATGCCATATTGCAGTTAAAACACCAGGTATACTGAACAAAGAAAGTATTGATAGCAGAGGAATGGCTGAAGTCCCATGGAAAGGATGGCCCATAAGAATAACAGGTGATTTCTCAGTGGAAACTTTAACATTCAGAAAAGCCAACATAAGTGTGCTTCAAGTTCTGAAAGAAAACAGCTGCTGGTGCAGTCCACTTTACCTTGAAAAGCTGTCCAGCACAAATGGAGAACAGAAATCTTTCCAAGATAAAAACGGGCTAAAGCCCAATGCTAGGTATGGTATACCTCACCTCAAGTGGTTGGTCAAGGTTGGCAATGTAGGTTACAGTTATTACTCTTTTTGTCTCCACCAGAACCTCATGGTAAGACTTTATTGCTGAAGACAACACACACTTTGGTTATAAGGCATGGAGAAATCAAATAGGTACTGGGAAGCTTCCTCTCTGTGCTGACTAGCTTTCATTGTACTGTAAAGTGCTATGTAGTTTACTAGTAAAGAAAAGTCATCCACCGTCTTATCCAGCTGTGAATCTGTGATCTATAATAACAACAGGTATGGCAAGACAAGCCCATGGGTGCAATATTCACACCAATGTTATTGGAGTAACTAATTCCATTTCTAACTGGATTTAAGAACCACTCTACAGGAAGAAATGCCTGTCTGGTTTTATAATTCTGGACAAGAACCCACGGATGGGAGCTCATATGTCCCAAAGGTAAACATACTACTATTAATTTTCTAAATGTACATAGTATCAAACTGTCCTCTAAATTTGTATCTATACATCATTTCCTTAGTTCAGCTCTCAAACCTCATCAGAGAAGTTTCTTTGTGCAGGAGACAGAAAATAACAACTGGTAAAAGTGCAGAGAATAGGTGACCTCAGAATGATAAAATCTAAATGGGACATTTATATCCCACTAATTCCTCCAAAGCTCAGGAATCATTGCAGAAGAGGGGGAAGAAAGCTTCCAAGAGTCAACAGTTAGGGAGGAGAGGAATGAAACAGTGTCTTCTAACGACTATAATGGGACCATCATATTCATGAAATCACAGAAGCTGTGGTTGGCTGCACAAGACCTCTACAGGATCAAGCCAGTCAATAATCCAACATGGATGAAAGAGAAGCTCAAGGGACCTCCATCTGATGCTAGTAGCCATTGGTAGTTGATGATCTTTGTGGGAGAGAAGTCAGTTTTTAATGGTATGGTCCTTGGTGGGTTGACTCCAGTGTATGGGTCCACACCTTTGAGTATGTGAGCACCACAAATTGAATTCAGTGGACTGTAAAAAAATATAAATTTGGGAGGGGGATGAGGTAAAGTGTGGATCTGGGAGGAGTTATGGGGAAGAGTAGGGAAGAAGATAATAAAAATACATTTTATTCGTGTATGAAATTCTCAAAATAAAAATATTATATAAAAAACAGACTAAAGGAATTTACCACCATTAAACCAGTCCCACACAGAACACTGGAAGGAATACTTTCATTGGAAGAGAAGGATAAGCACACACAAGGGGCAGAAATGACAGATAGCACTGAGAAAACAAGCACCATAAAATCAACAAACATAAAATGCTCCAAATGGGACACATGTTTAAATACTAATGAACTCAATTCTTCAATCAAAATACAGAAGCGAGGCAACTGGCAATCCATTAACTTACTGTCTATAAGAAGTGAGAGTCCAGTATTTCAAGGCAAAGAGGATTTCCCATAGCTATGCTCTAAATTGTTTCAGTGACTGATGGCTTTGTACTTTATAATTGCATTAAAATAATTAAAACAATCTGTATTCCTCAGAACACATTAGAAAATACCAAAGACAGCATATCCTTTCTGTTCCTTGTCTCTAAGTCTATGTCAGATGTCTTTATATGCCTTAACAACTGATAACGGCGTATTCTGTTGTTGTTTGCATACTTATCCAGAATGTAAGAATGGCCTTTCCCCTCTAATTTTGCTTTAGTGTTTTACATAAGCAAATCGTGTAATAACAAATGATAAATTGTTGTGAAATTAATTCAGGAAATAAAATATATCTTTTTTAGCACATTTATGAAACCACACTATATATTGTTAGCCATCTGGTGATTCTGTAACAAAATAACATGATATTACCTTACCCTAGTTAGAAAGGATATCAAAATGATGAAAATAAATACTGGAGAAAACGAGGGGAAAAAGAAATGCATTTTTTAGGAATTCTATACGTTAGTAGTTCAGCCTTGTAGAAGGCATATTAAGGGGCTTGATAGAAAATAGTACTTTAGTCACTGTAGAAGATATGCTGAGAGGTTGGGGGATAGTACAAATTCGTAGTTCAGCCACTATGGAAGACAATTTGAAGGTTCCTCCAAAAACTAACTATTGATCTGTCCCATTAGTTGTTGAGCCTGCTTCTGACTGTATATTCAGAGGAAATTATTTCAGTACCAGAGACACCTGCATGCTAACATTTGTTGTTACACTATTCCCAACAGCTAAGATGTGGGATCAACCTGGACGTCCATCTACACATGAATGCCTAAAGAAACTGTTTTGTATATGCAATAGAACATTACTCAGCCATATGAAAATGAGAGCATCTCGTTTTAACAAAATGCCTGGGACTGGCGGACATTTTGTTAGGGTACATTGACTCAGATGCACAAAGACAAAGGAGCCGTGTTCTTTCTCACAAGTGAATGCTAAAAGTGGTTTTTTTTGGGGGGGCGGGCAGATAACAGAAAATTTGATTTACCTATCAAATAGAAACAACTCTAGTTGTTCCATTATTTTTGACTTCTACTTAAAGAGCTGAGTCGATTTTAGTACTGCTTCTAAAAGCATTACCAAAACATGACCAAAGCAGTGCAGGAACAACACGAAACTGGGGCTGTCGGACTACTTGAATCATCTAGATCTATAAATGAGAGGACCACCCCCACTTTACAAAGCCAGGACATCGTCTTCTAAGGGAAGAAGACAGTTAATATTTATTTTTCAGAACAAAGATGGGAACACTCAAAAATAAAATAGCAGTGTTTGGAGAAGGCAGAAGGGAAATTCTCATATAAAAGATAAACCCAGAAGCTGAAAATCCTGACTACACAGAGAAGTACAATACAGCAAACTCCAAGTTCCCAAAGGATAGTGCTTTGGTGCTCGGCTAATAAGAGACCAGAAAAACAGGCATCTTAGTTATTAAAAGGTTTTTCATAGTGTTTGAAAGCAACCCGGTTTCAATCCCATCAGGAATTTGTAATGAATACTGCACTTTCTGTGGAAGCAGCAATTCATAATTTCCTTTTATTCTTGTTTGTTACTACAAAGTACTCTGTCTCAGGGGGCTTTGATTAAGGTGATGAGACAAATAAAGCAAATAGCCCATTAAACGTCTGCCTGAAACCAGAGATGCACTACTTAATATGAAAGACTGCTCAAAACCAATAATGAAATAATTATCCTTTCCCACAACTGATAAGAGAATGATGGCTGGATGTAGATTTTGGGAAACTAATTTGCAACGAAGGAGGGGAGAAATGGAAGAACAGAAACCCACTGAAAATCAACTGCTACCAAAGCCGGGGCTGCAGGGAAGTCACAAGATAAGCGCGCAAATGCTCCTCCAGCTAGAGCAGCAATCATTTTCAGAGAAGGGATGCTGATAAGGCCCCTCCTTGCCGCCATGCAATCATTCTGCATTTTATATTATTTGAAAAGAGCTTGATTATTTTCCTTTGAATGAGGCCAGATTGATTCACATTTACCTGTCAACAAAATGTTCCATTTCTCTGTTTTGCCTTTCTATTTAAAGGCATATGACCTGACTACAAAATTCCACATACAAACCTTTAGTTAGATGTAAATAAATAATGATAGGTGACCAGTTTGTGTTTAAAAAACTTTTTTTGTAATGCCAAATTACCCTAAATTAAAATATACAGCCTGATAAAAATGACTGATAACTACAATTATGGATTGATGTCATGAATGCTGCTTTATTTGTGGTCAGATAGAATTCTTAAAAATCATATTGAGAAGGAAAAGCTGTACATGAGAATGATAATTATGTCATTTGAAGCCTCGGTGAAAAGGGAAACTATAACATGTAGCCACTTTTGGTTTTTGAAAGCTTGCTTAGGTGTTTAAATATTCCGTTAAGAAGAGCTAGATGGCAAGACGTTGCAGAAACAAAGAAGTAAACAGCTCCCCACAGTTTCTACCAGTGTGATCTCACATTTTGAAAGAGGGAGACAGGGGTGGGGGGTGGAGGAGTTGAGGGGAGATGGGGAGAGAGAGGGGAGAACAAGAGAGAAAAGAAAGAGAACAGAGGGCAGAGAGAGGGAGGTTGGGAGGAATTGGGGAAAGGAAGAGAATATAATCAGAATATAGCATATGAAAATAATTTAAAATAAAATTAAAAATAACCCTCTCAAACAAAAATATGAGGACTTTACCATAAATCTGGAATAAAGAAAGATTGTCTATGCTGAAGCTCAATTTTACAGTGCTGTTAAATCTAAGAATATTTAGTTTTAAATTTATGTTCGTAAAATAAAGCTTTGTACTTCCTACGTGGATTAAAAACAGCTCTTCTCAAAGATCAAATATACATTGGTCGGCATGAACTTGGTATCGTCGAGAACAATTAGGTTAGTCCAGATGCAGACCACTCTGTTCTATTACTAGTCAGTGAGTGGACAGGCACGTTTCTTGGAGATTATATGAGAGCTTTGATGGTCTCTGTCTCAATATGTTCCTCAGTATGATAATATTAATATGGACTTTTGAAATATTTCCATTTCTCATAGAAATATATATTGTGTTCTCATCTATTCATTTCACAACATGAAATGTTTCATTTAAATGGAGCATTCATTGTCTTCGGAGTCTGTAGTGACATTATGTTTAGACTGATATTTGCAGTTTTCTTTAATTATCAACTTTAATTAAATGTAAAAACAAAAGTGCATAAAAGCATTTTTTAAAGTTTACGTGGGCTGTAAACCACTCACAGTGCTTAGAGTGTAGAAAGAGCAAGAACCTGTCTAAAGCAAGAGAGAAAAATGAACTAAGAGGTCCTGTTGGAAACAGAATTATGGGTAGGTATAGTTTCATCATGACATTATGTATAACTCACAAATGCCAATATTTAGAGATATAAGAAAAACCATTCTGAGCACTCCAAAATTCGCTGAGATTATCTTTCTTTGGAGAATTCTAACACAGACTGACAATTTGGAGGATATTCCACTGGAAATAAAGGGGGCAGGGCCAAGATTTATCTCGCACTTGTCACTATGATTTTAGGTCTAGACTTAACTATCTGAATTTCAATGTTCCCATGTAAAACCATTCAATATCTACCATTAAGGACATGCATTTGAAGTTTGTTGTAAAAATAGTCATAAGATTTAATATATGCATATTTACTTTTACCAATATTTAAGGTTTATGCTTACTTCTTGGGCCAGAGTAAAATCACATCAAACAGTCATGGCCTAGGTTAAATGCACAATTATTGCATTCATTTATTCCTGCACCCTCCCCTTACGAGGTCACCATTTATTAAATGCCACTGTAGGCAAATTACTAATTGTGTTGCTATGAAGTTTTCAGCACCTCTGCATGTGACAGTGTAATGATTCTTCTGATTTTCTTTTTATACATAACAGCTAATGACATTTACTTAAAAGTCAGAAAGATATAGACTTCTAATCTCTTCTCTAGCTCTTACAAGTATACAATTTTATCAAATAACTTTCTTTTTCTGAGCCCAGTTTCCCTCTGTAATGACCATTAAAATATTACTACTCCAAGAATGTCAAGAATTTTAAATGACATTATGCACATATAATACTTCTTATAGTTTCTATCATAGAATGTGTGATGTGGCAGGTAAATATTAGCTGTTTATCTATCGTTTCTGTATGTATATGTGTGTGCATGCACATATGTGTGGTAGTTGGTAATGGACCTACGGTCTTGAGCATGATTGATACCATGAACTGTATTCCCAAGCCCTCTTACCTTGAATTGAATGCTTCAGTCAGAGAAAGAGAAAGGAAAGATGAGCAGGAACTGGGCAGCTGTTCCCATGCAGATTGGGACACACTAACCTGGTCCTTGTAGCTAGGCTATTATTTATTCTTATTATTACTTCTTAAATATAAAGAATTTAAAGAAACATCTACGTGAGATCAGATTGATTTTTTTTTTTTTTAGTTTGGTAGGTATACAAAAGTGAAATTATTCCATAATCACATCACAAAGTAGATTATATTTAAAAAGAACATGTAGCAACTGAAAGATGGCAAAACACTGTCCATCTTAGCAAGTAATAGTAACTATAGTTCTTTTTTTCATGAATTATATTTTACTTTTATTTTTATTTAGAAATAATCTCTTTAAATTTTTTTATTTTATTTTATTTTGCCTGCATATCTATCAGTACACCATAGGCCTGCTGTCCTCAGAAGCCAGAAGATGACATCATAGCCCTGGAACTGGAATTACAGATGTTTGTGAGTCACCATGTGGGTGCTGGGAGCCTAACCTAGGTCATCTGGAAGAGGATGTACTCTTAACTACTGAGTGTCTCTAAAGATACAACTACATTTGTAATTGTATTGTAATTGAAATTACATTTCAACATCACTCAAACTTTTCTCCTCCAGAGTGAGGTTCAGTGATTCCCACTGTAGTGTCTCCCATACATCTTGACACCCTCTTACTGGCATCCCTGTGTTTTACCACTTTATTGTGTTCACAAATACTGCCACTTTTAAGAAATCCACTCCACCGACTGATGTGTGCTGGCACGTCAACCATGTGCTGTCCCAATGCCACTGCATGTCAGTCATTGTCTTATCTGCTAAACTAACTTTTCTGTTCACTCCGGCTTCCTTTCTGTCACTCCTTTCCTGTGTCAGACAGTTGGATGTACCATAAATTGTTGAGAATGTGTGAATTTCCCTTTGTTATCCCCCCATAAGTTTTACCCTTCTTTTCCATTTTGCAAACTTGAGGGAAAGAATAGCTTATCACTATAGCATGCAGTGGGCATGGTCTTGCACAGTATCAAACTATTTTATCCTGGAATGTTTCTAGGCTGACTGGGATTAATTTAAAATAAATAATACCATTTAGTTGGGGTCAGTGGAAGAAAGCAAGACTCTTACAAGGAAATTTGATTTTTTTGACAAAGGATTAAATATATACATTTAAATGGAAATACCTTTTAGTAAACTATTTCACATATTATTCAAATTTTACTTGAATTTGGTTGTTCATTTCATTTATTTCTGTGGCTTTGTGTTTCTTCAACCTACCACAGTTTCCTCTGGGAGACTTTACACTATGTGTAAAACATATGCAATTAACTGAGTTGACAATATAGCTTGACTTTAACACAAATTTAAAATATAAATTTTGTTAATCTTCCCCCCCTAAGTTCCCATTCAATCTCTCACATGAATTCATATTTCATATGGGCAGTTTTGTGGCACTCTATTAAATAGTTTTAAGTTTTTACCCTTTGTCTTTATTTTGCTTATTACTCAATATAGAAATAATTAGAATTTTAAAATCAGTTGGGATAGACAAAGTTTCTTTGCAGACTTATGGGAAATAGACACATATTTCAGTTTTCTCTTGCTCTGAATTGTCACTCTTGAGACTCTCAATAAATTTCTTCTTCATAAATAATTTTCATAATGTGATTTGAAATGTCCAGGTTAATATAATAATATAGTTAATATAATAATATAATATAATAATATAGTTAAGTGATAGGATGCTTGTTTAGCCTATATAAGACTGCAGGTTCAATCTCTGGTATATAAAAAGGTAAACGAAATAGCTACGATTGTTGTGCTGCTGTATTTCAGTGGGATCATGCTCTAGAAATACATCATCACAAATGAAAATAGATTAAGAGATAGTTCTAAATTGGTGTCAAGTTCTCAAATAGAAATGAACCAGAGAGATACCTTCTGATTCACTTGCATTATGAAATCTACATTCAGTGTCTTATGTTAATGGAAAGTATCTTATCTGCCCTTGGAATAACTGGATATGGCTTATTTTCACATAAAGATAGTAGAATAATAGATCTCCAGTGTGTTCCATGCCCATTCTAATACCAAAATCTGCTTTGAATCTAAGGTCACGTTTCTGATTTCTAAACAAATTATAGCTTGAAAGGCTTTTGAGATAATTTCTCTTCCATGACAGGAGGCCATAATTGATGATTAATAATTTACAAAGCTCTGGATCAGGATTATTCATAAGGCTTAGATGTGGAAGATAGTTAAGTCATATAAAATATAATACCATCCTTCTAGATAAGAAAGGTTAGAACAGGGATGATTGGTTGTAACAGAAGTAGGTTGCAATATATGTAAAATTAAGTTGATTCACAAAGCAAGGTCTCACATGTTATGTACCTATCAGTCCGGGGGTAGAGACTGAATTTAGAAGACATAGAAGAACCCTATTCTGGTTCCAAGTATGAAATCTTATTTTGAAGACACCCATTTATTTCCACAAATGAATTTACCAAGGCAACTGCCATCCTAGACACATAAAGCACACATCTAGCTATTGCCATAATGAACAATGATTTCACACAACTGGCAGTTGCCATCTTGGACATGAACGGCATACAACAGGTTGCCTGTCCTGCAGATTCCAAGTCAATAATGAAGACTTTTGTGTGAGCTCACTACCATATTTCCCTGCTACAAAGGAATGATTAAAGGAATAAAAGCAAGTCCAGATCAAAATGCAGAATGCAATAAAAAATTCACATCCATTTAAATATAGTAAAAACTTTAGCTACCACACTGTGCTAAAAAAAAAAAAAAAAAAAAAAAAAAAGTGAATTCAAGTGGATTTAGAACATTGGAAAAAATCCCAGAAATCTACTAAAACAAAGGTCACAGTATATTTAAAATATGCAGGTCAACTTCTTGAGAAATGATAAATTTTAGTTTAAGTTATAAAATTTTTTATTAAAATAATATAAAGGTAATTTATGTATAAATTATAATTATAATATATTTTTAAATACTGTTAATAAAAAAGAATGGCCATGCTATGATTGTTGGACTTAGAAGCAATAAATATACATTTGATTCCAGTCCTCCTATGCCCTAGCTCTGCTGTCTAGCAAGTCCTTGAGTTTTCATTTCTGACTGTACATGTCAGTTCACCTATGCAAGGTTCTTAGCATTAATTCCTGTGCTAAGGTAATTAGGCCATGGTTGAGGGACAGTTTTGCAAAATTAATTATTTGCCATAGTGTGCATATACGAGTTAAATCTGGATTTTCTCATTGTTGAGAGACAGTATCTCTTGGTTTTGTTGTGCAGGCAGAGTTCTCTGGGCAGGCTGGCCCATAAGCTTCAGTCCAGATCTCCTGTCTTGGCTTCTCACCTCATTGTAGGGTGTTGGTATTACAGATATATGCCATTACAGTGACTTTTAAAGTGTGTTTTAAGGATCCAATTCATGACCACAAGCTTGTAGGGCAACTGCTTTTACTAGCTGAATTGTCTCCCTGGACCCAAGGGATAACGTTGACTCCCTATTCATGAGCAAAGAAATGAGTTGAATTTCTTTCTTAATTCAATCATCTTATTATCATGTGATTGCCAGCCCTGCAAAAAATAAAATGTAGAGAAGAGGATAGAAAGAGGCAGCACAGAAAATTTTAGCACGATTCTTATGTTTCCGTAGTCACCTTTCTGACTTCTGAGCTTTGTTTACACAAGTTCAAACATACCTCTGTCATATAATCAAGTTTGAATGCTATCCATTGTATGTAGCATCTTATACTTCTACAACATATATTTCTAGGAGTTTCTTGAGGTTCTCTGATCATGCAAGCATTAAATCAGCAGAAGTGAAGATAAGTATTATTTGTTGGGTTGATTTGTTTGTAGAACACTGGATTGATATTTAACATATTATTTAATTCTTTAATGTTTTCACTCTATAGTTAAGAGAACCAAGGTCCAGGCAATTGAGCAATATATTTGTCTAAAGCAACTGTAACCCAGTTTAGGATTGTGTAGTTGCTGATGTCATGAATTCCTCCATTATCATACCCAGTAAAACAATTGCAACTCTCTATGGAAGATTACCTGGTTGGCTGAGATGTGCTAAAAATGGACTATTTAAAAGATATGAACAAATTCCTAGGATAATCACCACAGTTTTTACAATGAATGAAATACTGGCTGGATTGTGGGGTAGCTCCTTCATGCTCCTAACCAAAAGTGTTAAACCTTCAAAATAAATACATTATTAAAGCCTGAACAAAACCAGGCTTGATTACATGTTCCTATGTGGTTTTCTTCTCTATTGTGGAAATCCTTCCCTAATTCAAAAGAAACTATTATGAAAAAGCCTAATCTCTTCTCATGTGAAGAGCTATGTGTGCTATGAATGGCCTGAAATTGTTCTAAACTCAGTTTCACTGAAAAGTTGGTCTCGTGGGACTATCATCAAGTCATAGGGAAGAGAATAGAGACACCTCTGAATAAACACGGTGACTTCTTACCACAGAAAGTGGCTTATTTGACTACAAGCAGTGACATCTTCAGAAAGCCGTGCTTCACAGTTTTGTAAGAAGTTTATACCTGTTCAGGTTCAACCACATCTGTCAAGAGCTAGAAAAAGATGACAAAAATGTTGAAAATAGACAGCATTGAGAAGCTGCATTGACTTAACTGGAAGGTAACAGGAAGATAGAAACAATAAACTTGCTCTTGTGTTTATACTTTAGTGGGAAGGCCTTTCCTCTTCTCAAGTTGAGAAAATTGTTTAGATGACACATATTTGACAGATGTGAATATAGCAAATTTTAACATCATTATGCCTGTTGATCACAAGACTATTTTGGTAAGTGTTCTTAACAATGTAGTACTAGCTAGTATGTCTTCAATAGGATAAAACATCCAACAATAAGTATAACATAGTATTGTGGACTCTGATTTTGTTGTGCTTGTTGTTGTTGAGTTTTTTGTTTGCTTTTATTTTTTTCCAGACAGGGTTTCTCTGTTGTAATTCTGGCTGTCTGAGAACTCACTCTGTAGACCAGTCTGGTTTCAAACTCACAGAGATAAATCTGCCTCTGACTCCAGAGTGCTGGGATTAAAGATTTAATTAAAGATTAAAGAACTGGTGGCAGGCACAACCACCACCCAGCAGACTCTGATTTTTTAAAAATGGCATTGGTTCTACTATATGATTATGATCAGACATGTGTTGCAAAATTCCCTAAAATGTTTATTTTTAAAATAATTTGAGTGTGACAAAGAATTAAATAACCACAAGTGATGACTCATACATATAATCTCAACAATTTGGGAGACGAAAGTAGGAAGATAGTCACAAGTTGAGCTAGCCCGGGCTATAGATATAGTATAAGACTCTGTCTCAAAAATTTAACAAATGCCATATTATGTTAGTGGCGCACTGTAGTAATTCACCTACTTGTCAGGACACCAAGGAAGACATGGAGGTATATTCATATGTGCAAACCCTGCTAGACTTCAGCAGAGGGAACCACCATCATGGCTAATGCCATACTCAACAGTGGAACCCACAGCATCTGCGCTCAGATGTTTTTATTGATCCATAACTCCTCAGGTGTTCTACTAATATCATATGCAGATTACAAGCAGTCTAACATCCCCCACATAAATCTAACACCTGCAAACAATACAAAACACCAAGACCTAGTCAGGCCCTCACTCAGAGTGCATAAAACAATTATTTTATGCATAACTAAAAATAAACATCTACAACAATTGCCATTTTTGTATAAGTCAATCAAAAATTTGCTTTATCTCTACAACACAATTTAAGATTATGCCACAAAACCATTTGCAAGAGGAACAACTAAGAGACTTCTAATGCACATGACCAAATGATACCAAACATCTATCAGGTTTTTCACAATGTCTTTGGACAGCAGAAAAAATAAAATTAAAAAAAAAAAACCATTACTAATGTCCTGGAATTCACTCATGAATCTTCTGGGCTCCTCCAAAAGGTTTGGATCACATCTCTGCTCTGCCTTCTGCAGCACACACAACTTGTCTCCCAGGCTCTGGCTGGCTCTACTCAACTGCTGCTGCTGTTCTTGATGGTTGTCCCATCGTAGTGGTAGCTGCAGAGCACTGGGGTCCGTTGCTACAGCTGGGCTGCACTTTCACCAATAGCTTCTCGTGGGCTTTCTCCATGGTGCCAAGCCTCAACTTATCTGCATGACTCCTTCAATCTGGGCCTTCAACTGCCACTGAGGCTGCACCTTCTCTAGTGGCCTCTCCTTGCCTATCATAGTGCCAAGCCACAGTTGCTTTCATACCATAGCCTAGATAACACTTAATGGACCAAGTTTGGCTTCCAGCGGGCGATACAACCTCAGCCAGTTCTGGAAGACAGCGGCTGCATGCTGACCCTGAGGAAACACTTTCCTGATTTTAACATAGAATCTGGGTTGCAGGAAAACCAACTTGTAACCTTGTCTGCAGGAAGAGTTCCCTCATGGGGTGGAGTCTCATCACTAAAGCAGATGTGTCTTGTCAGTACTGCCTCACCTCACCAGTATCTGGACAGGTTTGCAGAAAACAAAACAAAACAGAACAGAACAAAACCAAACAAAGCAAAATGGACTCTGCAAGGTTTGAAGTTTCTTTTTCTTTTTCCCTGGCTCTCAGTGGATGTTAGTTGGCATGACGTCATGCCCCACGTTGCAGGTGCCATTTGTAGTAATTCACTTACTTGGCAGGTCACAAGGAAGACACAGAGGCATACTTATAGTGCAAACCTTGCCAGACCTCTGCAGAGGGAACCACCATCATGGCCAACACCATACTGGACAGTGGAACCCTGGGCATCTGAGCTCAGGTCTTTTCACTGATTCAGAACTCCTCAAGTGTTCTACTGATAGCACATGCAGATCACAAGCAATCAAATATTCCCCTATATTAATCCAATACCTGAAGACAATACAAAACATGAAGACCTAGACAGCTCCTCACCCAACAATGTACAAAACAATATTTTAAACACAAGCAAAAAATAAACTTCTATAATAGTGCACTAAAGGTGAAATGATATGCTAATTATAAAACGCCATTTGGAAGGATTCTTATTATTTTTCTATAAAATGATCATTTAAAATAGGGCACTAATTTTGAAGTGACAACCATATCATAGTCATTCAATCATTTTAACGACCTTCACCAAATGTTTATTTCTGCCTTAACTAAAACAACATAAAACTGGAATTTTGGAACATGAAAACTCAGTGGGCTTTTAGACTCTGAAATCCTAATGGAAAGAAAGAAACAGTATGTCAAATGCTCTAAAAGGGACATTCGGAGTTCTGACTTCTGTTACAGGGATGTTCTCTTTCAGCTGCATGATCAGAAAGGTCTCTCAGAAGGGAGACCTGAGTAGCATGAGGAAGGATAAACATGCTGGGGAGAGACCCATGTTTGGAAATCCTTGAAAGTGTTTCAGCTTGGTAGTGAGGGTTGGTGTAATTTCCTCATTCCCTTAAGCTTATACTCTATCACAGCAGAGTGTGCTGCAGTCAGACCTATTACTAATTTATTAAACGTCCCATAGACTAGTTGAAGGTTTCTGTGTGGAATCCTTAGAAATTGCCTGTGTATCACATTAGCACTCCAGTCTCCCAACTTTAAGAGAATCTTCCCTAACTGGTTGGGCAAAGTGAACCGACGTCAACTGCTGCCTTGAAGCAGCCATCCTCCGCTGTGAACTGGCAGTGTGACTCTCCCTAGAACAGAGGATACATGACCTTGCCAAGGAAATCAGGTGGTGAACAACACAGTGTGCAGTCACGTAGATGGGGCCACGTTGAATAGCACTGAGTGCATTGGTGTGAACAGGCCTGAGCTGAAGAGCAGAGTACAGAGGCATGGATGGGGCTGTGCTGAGGCCTGGATAGTTTCCAGTCGATAAGGGTTCCTCCTTAACTCATCTTACTTCCCTCAACAATGTCTTTTTTCTTCTCTGGCATGTGTTCTCTGGTCCTGTATGAGTTTCATCACACTCCATTGTTGCAAAGCTATCTTATCCAAACCAAAACATTCCCCCCTGAAGGGAGGAAATAGATGAATCTCACAGGTCTTCAAAAATAAAAACTACAAGTACCTGGAAGATCCAGAGACTTAGAAGATTATAAGGGCTCTCTCCATAAAAGTAGCAGCAATTTTCTGGGGAGGTTTGTGGGGTACTTTTCCACGATGCAGCTGTCTTTGAGCTACCTATCTTCCTTAAGTAGTCCCACTGATCTGGATCACTAAGATAGACTAGAGACATGGTTTTTTCAGTTCGTTGTTAGTGAATAGATAGTTATTTATTCACCTCTCTCCAGGAAAAGTCACTCAACACCGTATATAGACACCGATGACACCATAGAGCCTCACATCCCCAGTCTTCATGTCTCTTTGAGTTCTAGACTTCTATTTCCCAATGCTTTTTTTCTGTCTCACTTCAGAGACAGAAGTTATACTGGCTGCTAAGTACATTATATGTACAGTCTTGGTACCTTAATTACCAAAGTTAAAACTTCCAAACAATTCTAAACTATTCATATATAAATTTTCTCTTTGAACTGACATTGAGAGATACCAGGTCATGCATTCAAGGTCGCATGAGTAGAATCTGTTAGAATATGGATTTGATGCTGGCCCACAACCTGATGTGCCAAGGTCTGAGCCCTTTCCAATGTGCTTTGTGACGCATGCCCAGGACTCACAAGGTTCATTGCTCATATTATCGCCTATCGTTTCCCTCACATCAGAAAACTTGGACTCCATGTCTTCAGTATCACGGAATCTCTTTCCTGTCCTATTCCATTGCTGCAGTTTGGGCTCTGATCGTATCTTTGCTGAATGCTGCAAAGGGCTCACTACCACTTTTCAGATTCCAAAGCTCTCTCTTTAATCATTATCTCCATTTCAGCCAGGCACACTCACCTTAAACAACCCTAAACTGGATTATGGATAATTTTCACTTTCTTACTTACTACATTTCACATTTTCTGCTGAATTCAAATAATCTATAATTTAAAATGAAGGAGGTCTTTGGAAATACGTAAAGTTCACATCTCAAAGTGACACTTTCATGATTTAGAAAACTTCATTTGGAAGTACAGAATAAGAGGGGTGGGAAGGGAAAATAAAGTTATATGACCTGGCTTTCTGACTCCCTATATGCTTCTCTTTATAGTTTGGATGAAGACATGATGAAATGTTTCAGATTTGGGGATCTGACTGAATTGGGAACACAGAGTTTAGCCCTAAGTGATCCAGTGCCTTTCTGGGTCAACTCAGACTAATGCTGCAGCATTACTTCTAAAATTAATGCTGCGTACTATGGAACAGATGTGAGGTAATCATGTGTGTTGAGGAATGGGGACTTCTGATTCCTAATCCAGCCTGATACCCTTGTTAGCCTTGAGAAATTGAGTTGAAAATCTGCTTTGTAGATATGTGGTTAGAAAATATTCACAGGCTTGTTTCATTAGTTAATAGCCAAATGCTTTCAGTCACCACATTTTCAGTGTAAACTGAGAATATACCCACTCTCCAGAATTCTTTCAATTATCGCATGAAATGGAGTTCATAAATCAACCAATGATGTTAACCTAGTTTTAGAAGATGAAGTAAGCTAGGGCTATGGCTCAGTGGCAGAATGCTCAGCTCGAGTGGGGAAGAACCTAGGTTCTACCCTCAGAAGAACATTGTGTTTAAACAAAGCATCACTTATTCAGTTGAAATATAATCTCCAGTCTTTATGCATTGCTGTGATGCCAAGTTTCTTAGGCAGTGTTGACAACTGCCTTGCTTCAAGCTAGAGGAGGTACACCCTATAGACAGTTCTGCCTCAGTGTTTATAAGATTCACAGAAAAACTATGTTCTTTATGCTATTCATATTAAACCAATCAATTACACCCTTGTATTAAATTGATGATCTTGTTAAAATTAATTAGAAGATTAATATGGATTCTGCTCTAGTATAGTTTATTGAAAATGGATTTTGATACAGAATTTCTGGAATTCATGATTTAAGTTATTATTATTGCAAACAACATCCAGAACTTAGAATTTAAGCTTTTATAATATGACTTCCTCTTCTGGAACAGTGTGTTCATATATATAAATTCATGTATATATGACATAGAGAAAAGGTGATGTGTGTAAGTACTGGTGATGCAAATTAATTCAAAGTAGTTTTGCAGGTCTCTGGGGGTGGTAATTTAGTCTAATAGAAACTTAATAACTCATATTAAGTACATTATTAATCAGATGTTTTGCTTATAGTAAATTAGAGCCAGTGAAATTATAAATCACTTATTAAAGAAAAAAATAATGTCTTCTTGAGGTAAATTTGAATTTTCTCAACTAAGAAACAGCAGGTAGAAAGAATACTCATTGCTTTCAAATGCATTCCAGTTGAGGTTTGTATTCATGCAGGAATAAACACATTTAATTCAGACAATATAAACTAATGCTTTCCATGCAATCACATAGTACTATAAATATTATATGCCAGCTACTTCACTGGAATACAATGAACTACACACACACTGACTTCTATTTCAAATTATTAATTAGAAGGATCACAATCACATGTAACTAATTCTAATGCAAGGGAACTTATTTTTAAGTATTTAGGAGCAATTGCTTTGAAATCATCATCTTCCTCATTATTATCATCCAAAATAAACCACATAAACCATGATACTGTTCCAAAATTCATATTTTTCATAAAATACTGCTCCATATAAACTCAAAAAGCAAATCATCATTAAAAGTTTCTTCATTTTAGTTTGTGAATGGTAGGCGTTATTCACCTTGATATATGCCAAAGTTTTCCTTACACCAAATAACATTTTTAAATATTTTCATTGCCATTGTGTTTTCTACTATTATGATACTTAATATGAATTTCTGTCTGTTGTAATTGCCAAACCCATAAAGCATAGTAAGCACACTTGTATTCATTAATATTTTTTTACTCCTTCACTTGCTATACATAAAGTGCTGACTATGTGACAGCTCTAGAAGATTGCATAAATCAGTGAAATAAAGTACATAGTCTGATCACTACTCTCTGGCGAAAGAAGCACACACTACACAAGCCATATGCCTGCTCCCTGTAAGTACTAGAATGAAGAGAATAGATGGAAGTTGAAAGTGAGGCAGAGGAAGAATTGCCTTATCTGGGGCTTTTATTTGAGAAGGTCTTTCTGATTAAATCAGACACATAATGAGCTCGGACTAGCAAAAATGAATGGAGCAATGGAAGTATTGGAGAAGAACATTTCGAAAATAGACGATTTAGGCAACAATATAATGAGTTTGCTTAAGAAATAAGAAAGATAACCAGTGTAACCAGAAATGAGTGAGTGCCAGGGCATGATATACAAGCTGTGGTCAAAGAAACTCTGGTTAATGGCTATAGGACATGACATACAGCTTAGTGTCTGCCCTCAGGAGGTTTTCTGTTGTTGTTGTTGTTTGTTTGTTTGCTTGCTTGTTTTTTTTTTAATAGTAGATTAAACATCAGAGGATTCTGTAGCCATAGATGCAGGACAAAGGATAGTTTATTCTTTGGCTAATTCAATTTCCAGTCCTTAGAGGGTTTTAGCCTCCATACAATCTAATCTTCAGCCTAAACTGGGAGGCTTCAGCCTCTGAGACTTCTGCAGACTGGATTCACCCTAAGTAGCTTCTTCTGAACTTAGAGTTATATTGAAGTCAACTGACTCTTCTGGTTGACTGATTCAACTAACTTGCTGTTCTGGCTCAAACACTTCTGCAAGCTGCTGATTCAAACTGACCTTCTGAGCCAGTTGAGTGTTTCTGACTGAATTCCTCTGATTCTGGCTGATTCCTGCAGCTGCTGTGGCTGAACTGCTCTGCTCTTCAAACTAACTCTTTCTCCAAAACTCACTCTTTCTTCTGCTTATACTGACTCCTTCTGCCAAACTGCCACTGTGTCTCTCTGAACTCAGAGCCTGCTTTTATATCCTGAGAGTTGGGCATGTCCATACTGTGATCCAATCTCAGAGCTGGGATTAAAGGTGTGTGCTCATTTTATAACCATGAACTGAGAGCCATGACCTACTTCTGAACTGACTGCTTCCTTTTAGAACCCTAGTGTTGGGATGAATAATGTGTGGTATGTTGCCTTGACCACAGAAATTCCTTTCACCTAGTATTAGCAAAAACAGAGGATAGGACTAGTCTGACTAACATTCTTTCTGCATTCCATCCTTATCACACAAGCTTTTGAATGTAATGACTTCCCAGGGCAGCCATGTTGCTGCATTTAAAGATTAAATATTCCTCTACAGGATTGTGTAATTAGGCATGATGTGGCCTAACATATTTTTTAAGGCACACACTGACAATCATGTTAAGTGTATAGTGAGGTTAGATTTTAGAGCGTCCAGTAGAGTTTCCTTGAAGGAATTTAGAACAGTAATCTTGGTCAGAGTTGGGATAATAGACTAGGACAGAAGGAAGCATTGAGTATATTTTAAAAGCTAAAGCAATAAGAACTGCTGACTCAGTAAGTACAGTAACAAGCTGTTTGAAGGCTGGAGATACTTTTTATACCATTGGAAGAAATTCTTCCAATAAGTAGCTTTTCTTCCAAAAAGTAGCTCAATTTGTTGAAATTTAAATACTTAGGCAATTGCATGGGGACATGGAGTAGAGAGCTGGGAATATGAATCTTAAGTTACATGCAGAGCTCATGGCCAGTGATAGGAACTTGTGGTGTGGTAATAAACAGACTGTGTTTCTTTAAAGTGTAATGAACTTCCAACAATAAGAAAAATGTCACCTACCTTATGAAAACATGAGCTCCAGAAATGAGCAGTTTGCAGAACAAAAAGTTTGCAAATCGCTTTTATACACTAAAAAAATAATAGAAAGAAAAACTCTAACTATTAGACTGACAATCTCCAGTGTTAGTAAAGCTCTGCAAAAACACTTTTGTGGAGAAACATATTCTCTCGCAAACTGTTGGTTGAAGCACAGCAGACAAAAGCATGAGTGTGTTTGGTATGCCTGCTTGACAACCTGAGTTTGATCCTGATAAACACATGATAAGAGTCAGATGCAGTGGTGTGATCTGTAACCCTACCACTGCAGTGGTGAAATGGGGACTGACACAACAGAGTCAGCCAGGAGTCTGCAGGGAAGCAAGAGACCCTGTGTCCACAGAGCAAAAGAAGAGAACCAACTCATTCGAGTTGTCATCTGACCTACACAAGTGTGCTGCGACACAGATATACACAGAGAGAAACATGCAACTATGAATGAACACATAAACACACACAGAACACACACAAAGAGAGAAAGAGACAGAGAGAGGGAGAGAGAGAGAGAGACGGAGAATAATCTTTTACAAAAGAACTGTTGGTTGTGAGCAAAATGAGTAATAGCACAATTCAGCAAGGATTTTCTCTTTGGAAGCCAGAAGTTCCAATCCCAGAAAATAATCTCAAAATCATAATGTCAAACAAACACACAAACCAGCCAACAATGTCCTGTCCTGAAAAAAAAAATATCCCCCAAACAAATACTTAAGAATATGCCTACAATTCTGGTCATAGAAGGGCATTTGTTATAGAAAAAAGTTAAAAAAACAAAACAAAACTCAAGTGTCCACTAATAGAACATAATTTTCTCTAGTGATAAAGTAAAATACAGTACATCCACGAGACAGAGAGTCATGTGGGATAAGGAATATCTCTAGACTCTAAGGTCAAGTTCTATGAGGTGATCTTTCTGGTACATTTTTTAATAAAAAATAAGCAGAAGAGACAGATATATCATATGCCATTATTCATGTGTGTGTGTGGGGGGGTTGTTCCATGATATGCATGCACTCATTTAAAGAATCTAAGGTAAACTTTGAAAGTACTCATATAGGGTATAATGTAAAAAAAAAAAAAGTTTTAATATTTAAAGTAAAAAAGTAAAGTCACTGTGGGGGGTGCAGTGAGACAAGGTTTCTCTGTTGTAACTCTGGCTGTCCTGGAACTCATTCTGAAGACCAGAGTGACCTCAAACTCACAGAGATCCACCTGCCTCTGCTTCCTAGTGCATGTACCACCACCACCTGGTTTTTATTTAAAGTCTTAAAAATCAACCAGAATAAATAATCTACTCACTGTACTTATCAATTGCAGATTTTACTTAGAAATAGGTAATTAATTCATGCAATCATAAAACTAAATTAAAATTCCAAATCCCTAGAATTTTCTGAATATTAGAAAATATTGGAGCATACCAATGTTAGCGTTCTTATATGGACCAATTACAATTGAGGGAAGGTTTCTCTATATTGAAATTTTACTTCATGAAGGTAAAATGACAAAATTATAATATTATTTTGTGGATTGATGAATTAATGGATCTTGAAATTAAGAACAAATGGACCCAAATAAAAAAAGAAGAGAGAAAAATCACAGAAAAGGAATATTCCAATAAAAGTACAGTGCATCGAGTTGGACTTTGAATAAAATGGAATGGAATTTGAGTTTAAGTTAGCATCCGTTCCCCATCAGTCACAGAAAACACATATGAATGGAGAAACATATTAGTAGGAACAAGTAGAAGCTGCCAACAGAATCCAGGTAAACATGTGCAGATAAAGAAAAGTATCAGGCAGATTCAAGAGTTGGGTAGACAGGAATATCATTCATTTTGCTGTTGAGTTCATCTGGATTTGTAGGGTTAAAACGATGACTCATTGATTAAGCACACTTGTTGCTCTTGCCGAGGACCTCGGTTTAATTTGCAGCACGTGCACGCACTGTACCTCGCACAGACCTGTTAACTCCAACTCAGGGGACCCGAAGTCCTCTTCTAACCTCGGCAAGAAGCAGGCTCTCACGTAGTACACACCTACACATACGTGCAGAGAAAATACTCAAATGGTTTTTAATTTTTTTTAAAGATCTTTGTGAGACAATTGGAAATCTGAGATAAACCTGTTCATTTGGTTGTATTAGTTAACTACTAATTAAGCTTAAATATGCTGATGATATTGTGGTGATTTTTTTTTTAATCATAGGGATAGTTATAGAGATATTTAAGGAACAAGTGAGTTGATAGCTAAAATCTGCTCCAAAATACTAGGAACCATCAGTGGAACAGGGCTTCACATGTGTTTATCCTCCTTAAAGCCCATAAAGACTTTAGAGAGGATTCACCACACTACTCTTGATAAATTTTGTTTAAAAAACATCAATGTTTAAATTTAGAAACATATCATGTCTGAAAGTTTACTCCACCTGTAAATTCAATTCCTTTCCTCTAACTCCGTGGATTCTAACAGAAGACAGATGATTCCTGGATTACACAGACATAGCTTTGTCCCCAGCATGACAGTATTTGCAGTGGTTTTTCCCAACCACAAAATCCTGTGGGACATGGGAGATAGCCGGGCAGGTGATTTGCTTCCTAAGTTTAGGAAACACAGACCCCACAAATAGCCCCAGAGGAAGGTATTTTATTATTTTGCTAGAAAAGCAAACAGATCTTTGCTCCAGATAGGCAAATTATTTCTATATTCTTGAAAAAGCAGTCTGGAGGATCTGGCAAAATCACGCCATGGTTAAGAACAATTGCTTTTCCAGAGGACCCAGGTTCCATTACAAGCAACATATGGTGGGTAGCAACTATATGTAAATCCTGTGTCAGGGCATCCAGTGTCCTCCTCTGCTCTTTGGAGGCCACCAGTATGCATGTGCTTCACAAACATACATGCAGATTCATACTAAAAGCATGAATAAACATAAATAAGCATGATGGCTAGTCTTATGTCACCATGACACAAGCTAGAGTCATTTTGGAAGAGGAACCTCAATTGAGAGAATGTCCCCACCAGACTGGACTATGAACAAGCCTGGGGTACATTTCTTGGTTGATGATGGATAGAGAAGGGCCCAACTCACTGTCGTGGAGGCTACCCCCCAGGCTGGTGGTCCTGGGGTATATAAGAAAGCAGGCTGAGCAGAACAGAAGGAGCAGCCAGTAAGCAGCTCTCTTCAGTGGCTTTTGTATCAGTTCCTGCCTCCAGGTTCCTGCCTTGAGTTCTTGCCTTCACTTCCTTCTATGATGGGCTGTGATGTGGAAGTGTAAGCATAGTAAACCCTTTCCTCTCCGAGTTGCCTTTGGTCATGGTGTTTTACCACAGTGACAGAAATTCCAAGAAAATAAATAAATATATTTTTTTAAAAAGAGAAGTTTTTCTGGAAAAGAGAGTAAGAGCCTTCCTTCTTAGGGCCCTGGTAAACTGCTAACAGCACAAATATGCCTCTCAGGAATTAGGAATGTGTTTAAATATTCCAAGTTAGGTGAATTTGAACCTCAGATAAAAGTAGGACTCATGCTTTCTTGATGTTTTGCATTGAAATGTACCTTATTTATTTCTCTTGAGAATTTTGATCTTTTATTTATTTCCTTGTGTTTAAAATATTTTCCAGATAATATATTTTGATCTTGATCATCATATTCCTTTCCTAAACCAAAGTCCTCCCGTATCCTCTCTGCCTCCCTGTTTGCTGGTCTTTTTCTCAATACAGTACGGTTTTTGATGTTTTGTTTCTATGGGGTTTGTTTGTGTGTGCATGTCTCTCTGCATATGTATGCACTTCCCATGTTCTTCCTTTGTTTACTCTTTTGTTTGTTAGCTTTTTTAAAAATTCTTTTTTTTCTTAATTGTTTTCTTAAGAAAGAGAAAAAGATGTGGAGTTGGAAGGGTGGGAAGATGGGGAGGATTTGGGAAGATACGTGGGAGAGGAAACCTCCATCAGGAATGAAAATAACTTTCCTTTCAGTTTTAAAAAGTGAAATAAAGAAATAAGCACCATGCTTTCTTTTGTTTCCTTTTTTTTTCTAATGGGACACAAACTTTTGTTCATTTTTACAAGATTCATCTTAATTCTTTAGGTTTTTTTTTGAGATTAAAACAAAAATTCCAACTTTGTCAAGTGATAAATACAAGCACAGCGTCAGGGTTACTGAAAGCAGAAGAGCTGTCTGTCTCTGCACGTAAAACAGCTCCCATGTGGGTTCACGTTCCTGTGAATGCTGCAGGTTAAGCACGTGTGTGTGTGTGTGTATGTGTCTTTCAGTGAGTTTGGAGTGGTATTTTATACACTCACATGTCATCTACATATTCAGCCACGTCAGAATAAACCTGACATGTAACTTACTACCCCTGAGACTTCCTCATACCATCTATTGTTTTATGTGTTCAGTTTTAAAATGAGAATGATAAAGCACTTATGTCCTATGTTTCTTGCTCAGAATATACATGTTAATGTATAAAACATACCCAGAAGACTAGTAAACTATTTGGTGCATTTTAAATATTGCTTAAAGTATCACTTTCAGTGGCTGATAGATTCCTTTCTTTCTAACTACTCTCTTTTTTTCCTCTTCTTCTTCACACACACACACACACACACACACACACACACTCAGATCATTACTTCATCAACTCTATTAGCAGCCCACCATTTACACTGTTAGGGTCTAAAATTCTTCATCAACAATATTAAAAAATCAACTTACATTTTAATCATGCCACAAATATCTTCCAGGTACCAAAGAATTTAAAAAATATCATTCGTAATTTGCTGTAACATATTTTCTATAAGAACAACAAAAATTATACTGTATCTCACCAAAATCTGTCTGCTGTGTTGCACCCATTACCTCAGTTGGCCCTCACAAATATCCTAAGCGTGTATCATGGATTGAACGTAAAAGGTTTCCAACAGCGCCTGTGATTGAACACTTGATTCCCAGCTCTGAACGTCATTTTGAGAGGCAGAAGAACTTTGAGGACAGCATCGACTGGAAGATTTAAGTGACTTGCGGCAGGCCTTGAAGTTTTACTGCCAGATCTCAATTTCTCCCTCTTCACTGGTTCCTTTTCTACATAGATGTACTAGCACGGGGAGTCATAGCTGCTGAGACAATGTGTCCCCTTCTGCCACACCTCTGGAAGAATAGACTATATCCCTCAGACTCAAGCCAAATAGAACATGGTTGCCTCAAAATGACTCTTGTCAGTTATTTGACCAAAGTAGTGAAAAAACTGAAGTACCAAAGCAGATGTGAACTTCGGCATCTGGGAGTTCAAGAGCTCTTCTTGTGAGCAGATTCAGTATCTCTTCATTTCACTATAGTCACCACATAGGCTTTGAAGCCAGTTCTGTCCAGTTTTACATGTCTGCTCAGCTTAGTGAGCCAAACATTTTACAGATACACATGTCTTCTTCTTGAATATTCAAGTCAATTCTGATTTTTTTTTTAGAGACAAGATTCCTCTGTTGTACCTCTGGCTGTAGACCAGGCTGGCCTCAAACTCAGAGATCTGCCTGCCTCTGTCTCCTGAGTGCTGGGCTTCAAGGTGTGTGTCAACACCACCTGGTGTTCAATTCTTACTTTTAAAATAAAAATAACAACAACAAAACTATACTCAGACCAGAAACAGAAAAAAAGTAATTATTTTACTGTTTTATACTAAAAAGGATAATACCCACCATCAAAAAGGGAATAAATGATCATATAAATAATATTTGTCACTGCCCATTGGTGAATGTCATATTACAGAAAAGGAATATCCAATTGGAACATATGTAATAGGAAAGAATGTGAGCCTAATGGCTATCATACGATTATTACGACAAGGTGGGCAATACTAGTAGCATCATTAAAACAAGTCAAATGGCTACACAACCCCAGGCCTTTCTCATTTCCCCATGGACTTAAACAGTCTCTTAATGCTAGTTGTTGTCTCTTCTTCCAACTACTTTCTACACACTCTAATTACTGTCACCTCATGCTTTAGTCTGTCTATTTACAATTTGTGATTTTAACATTATTGATGTATTTCCCTGCAAAAGTACTTGGGTCAAATCAATTGAGCAACAAAGCAAATTGACTTGTTTAACAGCTTCCTTATTCCATTTAAAAGTAGCCTAGATAGCCAATCAATAACAAGTTGGGAAAAATATTTTAAAAAGGAGCAAGGAATTTGGCATGTTGAGAGAGAAGTGTTTTGTCCACAAGGCTAAGGCCTGCCAGGGATTTAATGAGCATGACCTCATGACCATTTGAGGAAATGATGCAGATGAATTATTTGGCTCCAGATAATCCCAGTGAGAATAGTTGGGGAATGACACATTTTGACAGTTGTCATTTGTTAGTCTCCCCTTTACAGTGTGGTAAAAGAACATGAGGTTTGGAGCTAGATGTGACTGGAGGTTATCTCATCTGTTACTTCGATGACTCTCATTTATAAGTGAGAGCTATGATCCACCTTTTTGGCTAGGTAAGAGTAAAAGGCTGATTAGAAGTCAATCTCATATTAATTAATAAGTGATAAGATAACACACAGGAAGTATCCAAATTAAGCTGCTAAAGTTGTAAGATGGGTTCTCCCAAGAACTACTACACTGAGTAGATTCAGATTTGGTTAGAGATCTTATTACAGGATTAGTTCCCTTCTTTAGAGCTGGACTCCTTAGCTTAGGAGTAAGCTGTGCTTGGGAAGGGTGGGCTTCTGGTGGTTTGGAAGCAACATGAAAGATCTCTCCATTTTATTATGGAGACATGAATAGAGTAACAGAGAAACCAGTCTCTGTTTTTATTTTGCAGTTCTGTGTAAGTGAAATAATTCTCTGCTGCATTAAATGCCCTGCATTTTAACTATGCTAGACATCTTTTCAAATCATACAGAAAAAACCAAATGCCCCTGCTTCCTTTCCCTTTTTGTGAGAAGCCACAGTTGGTCTGGTCCACATGATTTGGGGTTTGGTTGCTTTTATGACGGTGTCACGAAGGTATACATTCGAGTGCCTTTGTATTCAAATATACTGACATATTATGCTAAAAGTACATTTCACATCAAATAGAGTATCCCCAGCATTTCTGAATAGTGATTCCACAGACAAGATCAAAGTGAAGTGTGAGGCCAGACACACTAAAGAAGAGCTGATGGCGCTTCCATTCATTGCAGACTTTCTATTACAATGCATATCAAATAAAGCACCAGGAGACAGGCAACAAGTTCCAAGGGTCTTTCTTTTGTCTATAGTAAAGCTTCGTCCTTGTTAAGCTTGCTGTTGAACAGATGTACTTTTGTTTGTACTTTTATTTGCTGAAGGCCCAGTCACTTCCCTAGACCACTGACTTTGTCTTTTGTTTCTCAGTTTGCAAAGTTTGTCAGAACAACAGATAAACACACATTTCCTAGCACATGACACCTGCCCTCTGACACTCAGAAAAGTGGCAGCCATGAGACAATGCTCATTACCAAATTGGTGGATCATTGCCTGCCCCTGCCAGCTCAGAAGGCTGAGGTTTCCTGAATAGTTGACAGACATCAGGCCCACTTCAGCTGTCAAAATCACAGCTGTTTGGGTTCCTTGATCAAGCCATGCTGTGATGCCCTCTAGCCAGCCTGTTACTTGATGAGGGCCAGTTAAGAAGTGCAGAGAAGCCAAAGGCTCGGCTTCTAATCACAAATGCAAAAACAAATTTCACAACAAATTGCATTTCCAGAGCTGCCTGATGCCACACGATTGAACCGACTGAATTTGTTCTGGTCCACTGACTCAGGAGACGAGGAACGAACAGAAGAGCCTCTCCTGACTGTTAAATGCTAAAGCATCAAGGGCAGGTCCTTTAACTTTCTGTTATAAAGCAGGGGGTGGGGGAGGGGGAGCTGTTGAGCCTATTAGTGCTACTCAATTAAGAGAAAGCAAATTAGCAAAATAAGGCCCTTTAGCAATTACACCAGGGACAAATCTGTAACACTTCCCCATGCATTTTTCTACATATTATTTTTTAACAGGAGATGTAAATGCTAATATTTTAATCTAACATTTCTGTGTTTTTCAATGTTCTGTAAAAAGAAAAATGTAAACTAATAATATCGATAGTTTTTTTTTTTTCTCATATAGAACCTCCTCTGTGGTTAATACCATACCTACTAAAGAGTCAATGCTTTCAGCATGTCTATGAGATGTACAAGTAGACAGGCCAAGTGGCATTGCGAAGAGCTAGAAAGCAGCTGTAGGCCCAGAGTCTGAGCTCTTGCTAAAACACACACTGCTCTGTTGTTTGTTCACCTGTTCACTTCTCTCAGAACAGCAGCTTCAGTGTGGAATTAGCTTCATGTCTGATTTGAGTATTAAAGAGTGCAAAGTGTAACTCATGAAATTGGTTCAGATGTACTGGTGAAGGCTGTTCTTCCACTTGTGGGAATGTTAGCTCCCTGACTTCCTCTGTCTCTTCCTTCACCCATTTCGTTCAGCAATCCCTTTGGGATGGTGCTCATCTCAGGGTTTACCACAGAGTTTTTATATACTGACTTACTGAGAGCTACAGAGCTTCAAGATATCTGAATAGGATGCTGAAGCTCTTCCCTAAGCTTTTGAGAGAACATTACAGTAACATTCCTACCGCACTGGCTGCTATAATCAAATGTGAGAACACACAGAAAATATACTGAAACATATGATGTTACCATGGTGGAAAATTCAGATGTTCTGGGGTCTGGGCAAGCTAGGGGAGATGAAAGGAATCCTGGGTCCTGTTTTGGTAGAAATGTCCACACTCCAATAGGAATGTGGGCCCAGGCTGTGTAGCAGAGGTACAGCAAGGCAGAATGGAAGTAAAAGGAGACGTGTTTTGGGTGTAGCTGTCATGAAAATTCGAGAAAAGCCATTCTTCATAAACACATGACTTAATTCAGTTGTCCAGTGATTCTTAATTCAAGAGCCTTTGTGAAATTACACAAAACACAGCAAGAGTTAGCATAATGGAGCCAATCTTTGCCCAGAGACAGAGCAACACAGATACTGCTTCTGCTAAGTTAGAGTCCAGCGTTCTACAGACCATCTTGTGGCACTCTTTGCTCTGCTTTGAGTGTTTCTGTGGGGAAATGTCATGGTGGAGTATTAAGAACATGCACTCTGGAAAAACAGAGTGTTATATCTGTAAGTTTTAAAAATCAGTTTCTTTAAAAGATTAAAAAATACAATATATTTTACAATACATTGTACATATTGTAATACAATATATTTTAGCAGGCCAAATGTTTTGAAAGTAACAGATAAGGTATAGAGGACATATCTGTCTTATCTTGAATATAGCATACTTGCAGAGGTTTTGGAAAACACTTTTGGAATTTCAACTTAAAAATTATAAGAAAATGAACTATAACAATTTTCACTTGCCCAATTTCAAAGATTAATATAATTTTAAAAATAAGTAGCTGCTAAAGGATGGTCTCTCTGATTGTGAATTGAGAAACTTACTATCAATAAGAACTCCATTCTAGACAGGACTTTGATTAGGAAAAAGTGAATTATCTTTTCTCTCTTCTCTTATAGCTCATGTTTTACATTACGACTGAGCCCACATGTACTATAACGGAAGATACTGACATTGCACTAATATAGTTTGTTTAAGCGCTAAATACCTTAACAAAAGATACTGTCTCAAAGCATAGACTTCTTAAACATAATACCTAGTCTACTATTATGTTTGAGTACTTAATATTTTATAGTTTATACCTTATGCTAAAAGCTTTACAGCGCTTAATGAAACAATAGAGGGGAGTCATTTCCCATTCAAGACTTCAGTTACAGAGAAGCATTGTCTGATTCCACATAAGCAGGGGTATGGTTTACATACCACCCCCTTGTCTCCCACCACTCCAGTCCAATCTGATTCAAGCCTTTGTTACCATTTATAATTATTGTTGTAAAAATTAGTTTCAACACTATCTATCTCACTTTAAATACTGAGATGACTCTTTAATGATCTAGTTACCAACGTTCCTTTTAAGACAATGCCATTGTACCTGTGTTAGATGATCAAAGTTTTTATTATATGATTAAAAAAATATAATGAAGTAATGAACTTATTGGGATAATAAGAACAATAAAAGTATTCAAATGAATTAATATGCAAATGAGAATTGACTGCCCATTTGTCATACAGATTCTTTGAGGGAAAGCCCAATTTAGAGCTTGATGGTTCTGATTCAAATTATGTCCTTCCTGATATTGAAATCCTGATTAGGCAAGAAGTTCTCATTTGCAAAATAGAGACTATATGGTCCTACCTAATATGTTCAATTTAAAGATTTTATTTTAGATGATGAAAATGTGTATCTCTGTGTGAGTGTGTGAGTGTGAGGTGCCCAGGAGACCTGAAATGTTGACACCCTGCAGCTGGAAGCAACTGTGAGTGGTCTGACCAGAGTCCTGGAAATAGAACTTGGGTCCTCTGGAAGAGCTGTCTGAATTCTTTACTGCTAAGCCTCTCTCCAGCCAATTCATAAGGTTTTGATTTGAGAACAGAACGTTTCAGTATTTAGGGGAGATTTAGGAAGACTATCTGATACCTTGTCAGTTTTTCATACGGCTGAAATAAAATAATAAAATAAACTAGCAATATTCCCTAAATTCAGTTTAGCAAAATCTCTTCCCAAGGACTATTATTTTGTAGTCCTATTGTTTAGAATTAGCCCTGGGTCCTCATATCAGTCCTCATATTCCTATGTCCTCCTGGCTCACAGCCCCTGCACTGGTCAGCCAGCATCCTTCCATCTTGGAATATGTAGGATATTTCTGATATTGTTGTTCTTCCTATCTACTCAAGCCTCCATTTACAGTTGTCCTTCTCAAACATAAACTTGTGTGTACTCTCTTCCTTATTATTTAGTGAGGCCCCAGTCTCCTTTCCTCAGAAATAGCTTCCATTCTGAAAACATCCCTAGTCCCTTTCTGTCTTACAGGATTAACACATAACATCCGAATCTCTTGCGGGCGGGGGCAAAAATCCTTTCTTTCTCTTACTAACAAAGTGGAAATACCTGTGTATTACAGCTCCTACTTACATGTCAACTCTGTCTACAGTTGAGCTCTCTGAGGTCAGGAAATAGAACACACATGGGGACTGTGCGTATTTATGGATTACCTGAGTGCAGGCCTACAACACACAAGAACTTACTAAATGTTGCTTTGTGCTAATAAAGAAAGAAAGAAGGAAAGAAAGAAAGAAAGAAGGAGAGAAAGAAAGAAAGAAAGAAAGAAAGAGAGAGAGAAAGAAAAAAAAAAAGAAAGAAAGAAAGAAAGAAAGAAAGAAAGAAAGAAAGAAGAAAAGAAAATAACTATTTTGGGAAAATTATGTGCTTTATTTTCTCACTTGACTCCCTGCCCAATGTTCTCACAGGTTCAAATTTCAGCCATATTAGGCTTCCCTTCTCTACATGTTATTTTTCTTATCACACCCATGCACTTCCTAGGTCCAGGTACAGATAGGCCTTGAACATTGCCTGATGCTCACTTTTCCCCAGCATGCTTCATTTTTCAGAAGATGTTTCAATGCTAAGACAAGAGTAGCGGCCATCAGTTTAAAATCTCATCATGACATTTAGCCCTGCACCTCTCTTCAGCAGTAATAAAATATAGTCCAATCTCATTTTGACAAGAAAGATCAAATGCTATGTCTTTCCAATAAGAACAGGTCTGATAACCACAAGTAGAAAAATGACTTCCCCTATGGGACACTGTTAAGTCAGACAAGCCAAAGCTCAAACCCCTGGCAAATGGATAACAGAGCAGGCAAGACTGAGGAGCCTGGTACATACACCCAGGATTTCTCTGTCTTCTGCTGTGAGCATCCTTCTTCTGCTCTGTCAACACAGGTAAAGTGTGGCTTCCTCCTCTTTCCTGAAGGCTGGCTAGTTACAGTTGAAATGGTAGGAACTCCAACACTCCCACAGCCAACCCTCCTTCTCTAGAGGAACAGTGCAATCTCCCTAGAGTGCCATCCTGCTATGCTTCTAATTCAAGAAGCCCAATGGGCCTTTTAGCTACATTTCATTTTCCAAGCCCAGCTGTTACACAGCAGAATAGGAGGCATAAATGTCAAATGGAAATACTATGAAGAAAGGCAGGATATTTGGTGCACAACTTTCCCACCAAACAAAATATCAATTTTCATCTTATGTTCCAATTAAGATATATGATTTTATTTTATTTGTGGAAGAATATATGAATATCCACTTTATATTTTAATTTACAATAGTGAAATATTGGAATATAAGATTGTTGAAACTTATTCTTCTGACGACATAACGCATTTACTAACATCTGTAGATTTCAAAACACAGTCCAAAGAGATTTAGAGGAAAAGTCTCTTTCTTGATGCAGAATAGCTTTTTTTTTCCCAGAGACTCTTTTCTTTGAAGAGAGAACGGATTGTATTTCAGAAACTGTTTTGTTTAAAATATCAAATTTCACAGATGATTTGCTACATAATGACAATGGATATTTTACTCCATGATGATAATACACCCTCTACATTTATTATATCAAAGAACTTGATAACTTGGAAGCTAATAAAAATATGAAAACAAAACAACACACACACACACACATACACACACACATATCTTGGATCATTGGGCTAAGAGCCAAATTTTTTAAAATCAAAGCAGCTGTTGGATTTGTATTGTAAGAAGTCACACAGATGAGTTACAAAAATCCTTCCAATGATTGTTTTTCAATAAGCAAAGACTAATTTACAACAAACTGAGAGCAAAAGACCGGCACTGTTGATCTAAGGAAAACTCTTGGAATGGATCAAAAGTAAAAGCCGTGTCTGCAGAATGCCCAGCAATGGTGGGATTGGACATGGAGCACATGTAAACCTTCGGGAAAATTTTTCTGTGGTGTGAAGGTAGATGGAAGGAGGGTCAGAATCATAGGGCATCCCCCTCCTCCCAGTTCCCAGGGGACAAGACAGCACTGCAATGCACATGGCAGAGAGTCAAAACTGGCAGCTGTGTGTTCCAGTTCGTAATTTTCTGCAGGAAATGGGCATCTGCCCCAATTTCAACAAAAGATTAGGACTGTGGTAAAAAGAAACTTTTTGTTCTTCATTAACTCAGCACAATATACATTCTGTACTTAAAAAAAATGTGTTCAGTAAAGATTTATAAAATTGATATACGAAGATATAGTGTCATAAATGGAGTCACATTTGACATGTTGCTACAGATGGAGCTTAGAATATGAATTGTTTGTAAGAGACTCAAACAGGAAACTAGTGGAAAAAGTTTTCCCCATGTGCCCTTTCCATTAGGAAATTAAAATTTACTATTTGTGAAAAAAAAGACAGGTCATGTCCAGGCTACATATGCTCACAGTGTAGCTTTTTGTCTTTTTCAGAGTATTACAAAAAAATATCCATGCTCAAACAACCCTATACTTGTCCGTGAGAACTCTATCCACAAAACGACACATTCCAACATGACAAACTCTTTTGTTTTGAGCTAGAAATTGCTATCAATAAATTGTGCCAAGCGGAGGCCAATACAGCAACTAAATTAGTGCTTGTGGTTAGCAGATTTGGCCTCAATAATCCCATTTTAATTTGCCTGCTTTGTGCTAGTGCATATGGTCCTTGTAAAGTGATTTCTGGAACTTTCAGAAAATAGATTTTTGTTTTTCCAAAATGAGGAAAATACTCCATGATCACAGATAACAGCACAATTTTCCATAATGTAAAAGATGCATTTGGAATTAAGTACTCATATTCATTCACTTTTATTTTTGGTAATATTCAAATGCTAATTTATTTAGGATTTCTTCAGCAGGGTCGATTTCAGTTGACATCTACTCAGTTTGACTATATGTAACAATTACTTGGATATCTTAAGGAGATTCTGGTTTATGCAATAGAAATTTTGCCCCACGGGCTTTTGTGTTCCTCTAAAATTTCTAATCTATTTTCTACATTGTGTTCCTCAATAAGTTCCCTCCTGCTTGCCTTAAGGAGGTACCACAATTTATTTCCCTGGTACTTGAAGACAGATGACCTGGTCTAGATTAGGAACGTTCTGGAGGTTGGTTGGCAGCAGCCAGGATGGCTGCCTCTATATTTCAAGAGATTAAAAAGTCATGATAACTGTCTTGATTTATATATGCCTCTCAGATTAAAATATAAGGGAGGAAGATATGCAGATGCTGTCATGCTTAAATAAGGGGTATATCATCTGAAACTCCTATTTTTGAGATTAAGAGGCTCCCTGGACTTTGTTAATAGGTGTAATGTTTTAACTAATGAACATTAAACACCTTCTTTGTGAAGAGAAAGCCACATGGTTTCTAGTTCAATACAGTAGCTTTGATGCTATACTTTGATGATGAAATACTAGGGGCAGGGTTTAAAGCAATAATGAACACTGCCTCTGATTTTACCTGCTTCTGTTTCTGATTGTCTTTGCTTACTTACTCAGATGATGTGTGGCCTCAAAAACAAAGTCCAAGAGTCTCAGTTGACCTCTGCTGCTGTAAAGAAAGGCATACTGGCAGCTAAAGCAGCTCAAAGGCATTTCCTCATGTATCTCAAGTTCAGGAAACCCAGGATAAATGTATTGGCTAATTGGGTTTCTGGTGAGGGGTCTTTCCTGGTTTCCAGTGTCTTGTTATTGTGTCCTCAGTGTTAGAGACAGGTAGGACCTCTCCATTTTCCCTCTAGTTGGTTCAGGCTTCTACACTTCTGATCTCACGTAATGAAAATACTTGCTCAAAGACAAAGGGTTGCTGATGCTATGACATAAGAATGTTGGAGAAACATAATTTACCCCTTAGTAATACCTAAAATACCCAAAGAAAGGACTGATGTGAGATTTTAGCACAATATCAAATAGAAGGTGACCATGTGCCTCTGTGATTATCTAAGGACTGGGAATAAATACAGATTTCTTTTTATTTTTATTGTCATTTTTAAATTATTTGTATATGTATGGGTTTTGGGGTAGGGGGTGCTGATGAGTAGTGTGCCTGTGGAGGCCTGTAGAAGCATTGAATCCCCTGGAACTGAAGTTGCCCATATGGGTGCTGGGAAATGAACTCTAGTCCTCTGCAAGAGCAGAAGGCTGGTTAAGTCCTGAACCATTTCTCAAGTTGAGAAATGTAGATTTTCAAGATTTACTTCAGATTTACTATATTTACGTTTCAACAAGGTCTCACAGAATTATTTTTGTAAAAATCTTGCAGAACACTGTTGTAGAATGCACGATAAAAGTAAAGGTTATTTCTGTCCACTGTGTAGAAACATTTTCCAAAAATTAAAATGGCCAAGATCATTCACTACAATACTAACATTCCCAGAATATCATGATTAGAAAATTAATTCGTATTACTTTTGTTACTGTAGACAAAAGTAACACATTAATTGACTTTCATGCTTGACATTTCATAACATATGCTATGGTAGATCATTATGTTCCTTCCCCTCCAAATTTAGGTAAAGAAAGTCTACCCATGAACATAGACTAAATCCTAGGGTCAACTGTACCCATTAGCTTAAAACACTCCATTCATCTTTTACAGGAGTTCTGTGATCTGAAATCGCATTACTTTTTAAATAAATAACACTTTAAACGACATATATATTTTCTACAACATAGTATGACATTACTTATAATGAAATTTTAAATTATGCTTCATTTCAAAGCAACTTTAAAAATTTTATTCCACACTATCAAAACATAGAGTTATACCCACGAAGTATACGGTTTTGGCATAGTTTAGAAAAGTATCTAATAAATTAAAAACCTTTTGTATAACTGACATTTATAGGTCCCTACCATATATTTACATAATATTCTGTCTAAACACTGATACAAATGAAATATGTAAGTTTCTTTGCCAATGAGAAGCAAATGTTACACCCTACTAGCAATTCTCTGGAATATCAACAGTTTGAAACAAGCTGCAAATAGAGATGACATGTGTGAAAATTTGAAAGGATGTATTTAATAATAGCATGTCTTCTGGATTTTTCTGATGTAATAATCAAATTCATCCTTCCTTCCTTCCTTTCTTCCTTCCTTCCTTCCTTCCTTCCTTCCTTCCTTTTTTTCTCTTTCTTTTTTCTTTCTTTCTTTCTTTCTTTCTTTCTTTCTTTCTTTCTTTCTTTCTTTCTTTCTTTCTTTCCTTCTTTCTTTCTTTCCTTCCTTCCTTCTTTCCTTCCTTCCTTCCTTCCTTCCTTTGTTTCTTTCTTTTATTCATTCTCTGTAGCTTTTTATTGGAGACGTTAGCAAAAGACATTTAGTCAAGAATTCCAAAGCCTACATCATCACCTGACTCTTCAGACTATTCTTCCTTTGCTTCCACTTTCTTCTCCTTGTTGGGGTAGCAGCTGTGGAGAGAGCAGGATCACCTGTTGGCATGGGTCCAGCTGCTGGAGTGGACCCACAGGCCCCTACATTCCAGATGAAGCTTCCAGTGTTGATGGTGGCCATGGCCTTTTTCAAAGGAGCCAAGCCAAAATGGTTCAACACTGCTACCACATGCCTACATTCTTAATGGATACTTTATGTAAACCAAGCAATATAGGATAACAAAACTCATTGTACAGTCAATAGCTAAGTTACACTAAGTATATAGTCCCCATCACTAAACTGGTCATTTCCTTGATCTAATCACACTTTCTACGTATGCATTGTTAATCTGAGATACTAGGCAAAGCTATAACAATCTCTATTTAAATGTAACAAAGGACACCGTGATATGGTCCAGCATCAGTACCTTGTCATGGTTCTCCTAATTTATTTACCATGTAGCTTGATGTAGGTGCATAATTTTTGGAAGGGTCCACTGAATAACTAAGGAAAAGAGCTATGTGGACCATGTGACCTCAGCATGTCTTAATATGCTGTATATTACACAGAAGGCAAAATATCAACTCCTGAAAAATGTGAAAACCACACCCCACTGAGCTGTCTTATTGCTGTTATAAAAAATCTTTATTGCAGGAAGCTCTTTTGTGCCTTTGGAAAATGAATTCTACACTTTAGAATGTTGAACAGCAGCTTCAGTGGAGTGCTATGGTTCTCACAGATTACTCTATCCCTTTAGAATATTCATGATCCAATCAGAATGCTTTCTAAGTCTCAGCAATTTTTCCATTGTAAAATAAACTAGGTACATTCTGATGAAACAGCCCATGCCGAGCAAATGCCTTCATTAATTTCTTTAAAGTATTTTATGGATTCTGTTACTATCAAAGAACATCACTCTGAGAAAAGCAGGCACCATTCCACTAAAGCAAAATTGGTATTATTGAAAAAACAGTGTACTTGAGAAAAATAGGGTAAAACTAAAACATTATCAGGCAAAGCGCATTGACAATGCAAATCAAATGCACACGGTTTAATTATAATTGTGCATTAGCTGAAGAACTGGGGATTATAAATGGTGTGTCTCTGGTGAAGAGTTTGGCTGAGCACATTACATATTCATTGGATTTCCATTTTCATTCACTGAATGTCCGGCTCTCCCTCCTACACACCAGGCATTATGATTCCCTGCCTGAAATGAATATTCTGAGTCTAGAAGACCATGTTTATACATAAAAATCAACAAAACTTAGCTATAAATATAACAAATGTTTTCCACTAATCTGCATGGTTTTATCTGATTAGCAGGCTGTGTTGATTCTGTGAAAGGCCATAATGTTCTGTAAAATTTGTTGAAAGATTACATTAAGAATGAGTACCAAAAATATCCTACAGCCTCACTTTTTCTGAAGATGAATTGGGGTGAGGAGCTGGGCACTTCAGCAAACCTCCAGATCCCACACTCAACTGCTGATGTAATCAGTGTAAGATTCGTATTTTAGATCAAGTTTCAAGAACAGTGTTTCTATGGTATCTGATCAACATGCACTTGGGAAAGGAGCAAGGGAAAGGTGGTATTTTCCACTTTAAGTAATTTCTTTTAATTTGGAAAATGGGATAACTTCACCATTATTCTCAATTGACACTATTTTTTTTTCCAGGATTGCCTCTCATTACCCTTAATTATTAAGATTTAATTAGAGTTTATATTCTTAACTTTGAAAGGAGAGTTAGAAATGGGGTCATTTACAGAATCTCTGGTCTGGGTCAGATATTGAGATAGTCTACTTTTCACTGAAGGAGGGATTTAATTCATTACTAACAATGAATATAAATGCATTCATGATGGTATATTTTATTATAACTATTTTAGTAGATATTACACATTTTCAAACCATACACTAGCTCTTTTTTTTCATGGGCTTCTTTTTTAAAGAAAATTTCATCGTTTTATAGCACAATGATTTTCTGGAAGATGTAAGATCTATCTTAAGGTAAAGCCAATCTTACATAATAAAAGGCACATGGGATTCAAAGATACATTTGCTAATTGCTTATGCTCCTGCATTAACTATGAACTGAAATTTTCAAAGATTTCTTTTCTTCTTCTCAAATGAGTTTGATAAATCTGATTAACAGATTGTTAATTTACTTAATATTGATTTCATCTAATGACTCAGTTTAAATCTATTTGTCCATGTATAGTGACTTCTTTGGAAATTCACTCAATAGATAATAATGGTTCATGTTTCAACTTTTATTATAGGGATTATGATGACTAGTATAATGATGTCTTTTGATAGGAAAGTACATTATATTAAATTATCAGTGGATACCCGACAAAGACGAAAGTAGGCATGAACTACTTTTCAGAATCTTCCAGAATCCACTCAAATGTTTTCTAAAAGAACCATCCTTTTCTTTTTTATCAAACATTTTTTTCATAGAGTATATTTTAATTATTCCTCCTTTTTTTTCTTCTTCCAAATTCTTCCATGTACCCCCTTTTCTCTTTCAAATTCATAGCCTATTTTCATTAAGTTTTGCTACATGTATTTATATATATGTATATACATGTATCTTCCTAAATATAACTGTATAATTTCAGTCTGTATAATTTTACTTTACTGGATACATTTACAAAATACTTCCACACTTAAGGCTTGGGGAACATGAGAAAGAGGGGGCAGAAAAAATTGTAAGAGCCAGAAGATCAGAGAGTTTGCTGAGATTGTGTCTCCTGATTACGTCAGCAGCTACACCCACAACGTCTCACCAACATGATTACCTAAACATGGGCTAAATAAGGACAACAACAGGAGTCCTTATTTAGAGTGTGGAGTGTGGTTGATACACCCAGTAACTCTCCGGTCCAGAAAACTGATTAGCAAAACAGTTTTAAATGTTGTCTGTGATTAGCTCATCTGACTCAATTACACTTCAGCTTCAGAGAGTGCTGAACATGTCATGTAGGACAAGTAGAAAGAAATCTTCTGAACAAGTTAAATGAAACAAATGGTACACAAGCCTTTTTCCTATCACATTCTGCTACTCAAAGGAATATCAGTGCTGCTTAAAGTGAGTGATGATTCCCTCACATATTGAAGGAGACCAACTCTTGCATTTTGTTTAAAACCAGATCATTGTTGAAAGAACTGGGTTCACTGTATCTCCTCTCCATATAGCCCACCTTAACATACATCACTTAATGTGGTCTCTGTTCTACAACAAACATGATGTTTCCAAGAAATCAAAGTTCCTCCAGGTACCACTAGTTCAGAAACATATATTGAAAACTAATCTTTCCAGCTACAAGATACAGAATTTTAAATCTCTGATTCCGGACTTCAAATGCTTTTTGTACAGAGATAATAAGAATAAAAGAAACTACTAGGAAAGCAACTGCATTTTACTCTCTAACACAGTAAACATGGATCACGAGTGAAGAAGAGTAGCTCTTTCAGGAAATCACAGTGCAATGCCTCTCTAAGGTTTGCCCCTGACTACATAGGCATCCCCACATCCAATTCCACAGAGGTCCAGGGAGTAGAAGGTACTCCATGCATTTCCTTCTATTTTGGAGGCTTGTTTCTGAGGAAAATGCATAGCTCTCTCTTGTGGGACTCCAGGATTCTCTCATAGCTAAGTAAGTGATAAGCCAAGAGGGTCAAACTTACCTACATCTAAAGTGAATTGACCTTAGTACTCCCATATAGTACTTGCATTTCAAGGACTGCTTTAAAAAGACAATTACAGTAAAGGAAGGAGACTGGTCAGGTTATGTGCCTGGGAAGTTCTGTGTTGAGATTAAAGTACCTTCAGAGACATCTAGCCAACAATAGTCATCATCTGAGCAAAGGAGATATTTGATAGGAAACCCTTGTTGGCCTGAGATTAAAGCTATGGCTTGTATGAAAAAAATTAAAGGAATTAATGTAAACTTGATTTTAATTAGATAAGAGGCTCGTTTAATAAAATGTCTTTAGGAATCCTGAGTTATTTTAGAAGAATCACATTTACTTTATTACTATTATTGTTTTGCTCATAAATCTTTACTTTTCATTTGATGATGATGATGACAGTGGGGAAAGGGGTCCAAGGGTGCAATACATTTATAAGGCAGGTAGAATAAAAATGGACTCGAGAAGGTAAAGAAGAACATTACACTTTTAGTAGGCTTTTCTTCCCTCACCAATGGAAAGATCAGATCTCAGATCTTCGGGAGTTTCTTTGCAATGAGATAAAGGCTTTAATCAACATTACAGCTCTAGAAAGGAGATGACCCTTTATTTGTCCACTTTACCACCATGGCTTTCTTTTTAATGTTTATGTCATATTTTAGACATGCAATAAGTGCCTAGTGAGCTAAAGACATGTTTTGTAATCAGAGAAAAGTACAGTTATGAACTACTGTGCATTGAGAGGTCTACTAGCAAATATATATCTACACATATGTCTAAATTTTGTTTCAAAGATACTGAAAGGGTATCATTTCACAACCAAAACATTATGATCCCTAAACATTTATGATAACTCACATTTCCATTGAATTTCATCTGTTTCTAAAGTAGTACCATCATAGTGTTCCTTTCCTCTTCTCTGAAGTAGACGAGGAAGCTGATATTATCAATCTTTTAAGGGAAACAAAGGTTGTAAATACCTTGACAGAGGCTTGACTGAAGATATAACCTATTCTGTTACTACTGCAGTACAATTGTGGTCATGTGTCAATCTTCCTTGCAAACTGACCAGGTTCTTGGGATTTGCTTTTCTGTTACTATTTTGATGCATGTCACAGCTTTCAAAGTCTCTGCTCTACTCAGTGGGGAGAACAGTATTATTGCATCATGTAGAAGAAGTCTAAGATTATTTGATTTTTTTCTCCAACATGAAAATTATGACTTCAGTCTCAACCTGGATCCCCCACCGTACCCTACTAGTGAATTGGCATGCTACTGCTTGTGGCAGATGTATATTGTGACAAACACATTATGTTTATAATCTCTGTAGTCTTTCCTCCTTCCAATAGATGGAGGATAAACCACAAAAGCTAAATTAAATGTATGGCTTCTAATTAATAAACTACAAGCAAGACATGAAAAGTTGAATAGGCCATCAAAATGTAGCACAGCTTCTTTCTTGATCATTCTTTCTCTGTCAAATTACTTGCTGGGAGGAAATCCCTGTCAATAATGCAAAGACACACATGGTACAAATGTGAAGTCTCAAATCAACAGCCAGAAAAGAACCAACATCTCCAGTCTATATGCATGTGAAAAATCCATCTCAGATGAGGGTCTTTCTATCCTACTCAAACCTTTAGCTGGCTGCATCTCAAGGAGACATCTGATTGCAGCCTAAAGTGTAGCCTACAGTCAGAATCAAGCAAGTTACTTGTCTTCAAATTCCTGATGCAGTGAAATGATGTGCTATTAATTTGCTTAATAATTCATCATTTAACAATGTACAGCCAGTATATACCATAAATACGTTCATGTGTGTGTATATATATATACACATACTATATATAGTATAAATATACTATATATTGTATATCTAATGTTTAAATATATCTGTATAAATATCTTTCTATGTGATGTATATATATGTATGTGTGTGTGTGTGTGTAGACTCACATTATATATGATTCTATATATTATGGATGCATGTATCTACATAAGAGTAGTCATATGTACACAAACATACATGTATTTCGTTGGTAATTTCACCATAGAAGAAGATGCTTCTTCAGACATTGTCTAGCAACACTAGTATTGAAAAATCTTTCTTGATCATGGTTTGTGTAATTGAATAAACAATTCCTATATTGCATAATTATTACAAAGATTAAATGTCAAATCCACACAGATGCTTCTGTGGCCTGGATTTTTCCCAGACCATTTGTGCATTGGAATCTTGGGCCAGAGTTTAGTGATATAGAGTTGGTACACAGCTTTAAAAAGTGGATCCTGAGCAGTGTCTGCAGGTCTCTGATGTAGCGGGCTTCAGAAGAAATTAATATGCTTCTTATGAGATCTCCCTCCAGTCTCATGAGCTTCATCCATATGCTCCACTGCCAAGGTGGCACAGACATCAAGGCTCTAATTAGAGATTAGTTCTACAGTAGTGCCTGATATCAGACTTTCGGCATCCAAAACTTTGAATTAAATAAAACTCTTTTCTTAATGATGTTGTCCTGTTTTAGGTATTTCATTATGGTAAAATGAAGACATAAAAATATATATTAGAATGTATGACACACGGAAAGAGCTCCTATGTGTTAACTTCCTTTTATTTACTTATTATATATTTTCATGAAAAATATCTTATGCATAGTTTCTTAACATTATAAATTGAAAGGCCTTTGTAATAGACAGTAATAGTGTTTGAAAGTGTTTGAAAGGTAGATGGTGTTTACTTATAGATGCAAGATTGATATTTAATCATATTTTTTCTTGATAGAGATATCTTTATAATGTGCTAATCAAGGCTAGAAATGAAACGTAAGAATGTTTTGACCTTTGTTTCCCTGTAACACTTCTATCTCAAAGAATTTTTTTTCCTGCACAGTGACATTCAGTTTGCTGCTATACCCTAAATATAGACATTTGAAACAATTCTATTTAAGTTAACAGTACTTGTTAAAGTGAAATTTAATTTGGATCAATTAAATATAGTCCTCCATTTGATAAGATTCTGCATTGTAAGCATGGCCTCAAGTTGTTTTTGTTTGTGTTGTTTTAAGGCAGGATCTCACTCTGTGTCCTAGGCTAGCTACCCTTGAATTATAAAGAGTCAGGTGACCTCAAATCCGCAGTGATCCATTATTTTCAGCCTTACTAATACTAAGTCTGTAGGTGTGGGCCATCATAGACAGCTACCTCTAGATGTCTTAAAGAAAAAAAAAATATTGAAAGATCACTTGGTTCTTAAGAGAATCCATAAGGATCTAAAGACCCTTCGAGATAAGGAAGGGTGGCTCATCATAGAAAGGATGGCCAATGTGTTGTGATTTGTTAAAAATCTACAATCTTTCCTTCTTTCATTGCATCTCTCATCCCAGACTCAAAGCCCATGGGATAGCATCTGTGTGGCCAAACTGAGGCCATGTGAACACTTTTTAGTTTTGCCAGAATGAGAGAAATATATGTTGCTTGGCTACTGTAATAGATAATAAATTCTGATGGCTTAATGTTACTCCCAAATTGGACATTACAGAAACAATTTACCCCAAGCAATGATGCTCCATTAACAATACAAAGGTGGATAGGCTGAAGAAAATGAATGGGAGGAGAGCCTTCAGAGGAAAGTACATATGCTGACAAAGCTGGAAAATAGGGAACATGATGAGACTTGAGAAGGAAATCACACTGTCTGAACATTGATACAACATGTCTGATCAAGAATACTGGTATAAGATCAAATGAGTTAGAGTCATTTTCTTTAGATAAATAGAATTTATAAAGACTGGAAATGTTAGAATTCTACGGAAATTCATTTCAGCTTATTGAAAATCATCGTTGTTGAAAATTGAATATTGAAAATCAAATAGTATGTACATTATCTGTTGGTATCCATAGGGAAATTCTTCCAGGACATCTTTAGAACCAAACTCTTTCATGTTCAATTATCTTATTTAGATATAATAATACCTACATGTAACTAATAACATTTTCTAAATACTTTAGGTCGTTTCTAGCATACTTGTGACACCTAAGAAAATACAAATCAGTGGTAAGATATCAGTATAAAAGTCTCTCTTATGTTCTAACATATCAAAACTTCCTCTAAACCTCACAGTGAAGTTAATAATTCACCCTGAGGTCAACTAAGACATCCTACTATATATTCGGCACATTTGTTTGAACTGACTTTGAGAGAGAAATGTAATAATGAACTTTACTTGCCTTGGATTTCTCAGGAAATAAACTTTTTACAACCCAAGCTAATGAACAGCTATAATCTCAAATCATTCCCTCTTCCATGCCCCTGACCTATGTGTCCTACGGCATGTTGAAAGCAACAAGTAGGTTGAAAAGCAACTTTACTAAGCAAACATCCACCATAAGCAGCATTCGACTCTTTGATGCTGCTTTTTTTGTCCTCATGTTTCCTCAATTGATGTTTTCTGTTTTGTTCTACAAAAATATAGAAAAAGGCATCTCATATGGACTCTCACACACAGACAGAGGAACAAATTCACAAGGCAATATTCAGACTGGTACACATTCAGACACATATTACAGACAACTTACAGACAGAAGTTGACGGAAGACACAGGGAAAAGGAGGACTCAAGAGTATGTGAGGAAGCTTTCATGCATTTAAATAGATTTCTGCATATATATATACACACACACACACACACATGTATGTTGGATTCTTTAGGTATTCAAATACTGTACATGCTCAGTACATGTGAAAATTTCTTGGGTATATTTCATCTGTGATTATTAGATGCCAGGGAAGGAGAACCCACTGAAAATAGAAGCCAAACAGTATATTATTTGCAAATAAAACATTGTTTTTAAAGCCATAATTAACTAAGTATTTGTGTGGGCTAATTTTATGTCAATTTGACACTGGCTAAAGTCATCTGAGAGAAGGGAACACCAATTAAGACAATGCCTCCATTAGTTCGGGCTGCAAGAAAGCCCGAAGAATATTTTCTTAATTAGTGATTGATGTGGGAAGGCTCAGCCCATTGTGGGATGTGGCACCTCTGCATAGTGGTTCCGGCTTCTATAAGAAAGCAGGCTGAACAACCCATGAGGTGCAAGCCAGTAAGCATCACCCTTTATGGCCTCTTCATCAGCTCCTGCATCCAGGTTCCTGCCCTGTTTGAGTTCTAGTCCTGACTTCCTTCCATGATAAACAGGGTTATGGAAGTGAAAGCACAATAAACCTTTCCCTCCCCAACGTGCTTTGGGTAATGGTGTTTCATCATAGCAATTGGAACCCTAACTAAGACAGTTATATATTATGAAAATTAGCTTTTACCTTTGCCCTAAGTTCTTGACACAAGTTTCCTACAATTATTGGAATTATTGGAGCATCTTTGGATTCAACTTGTCTTAGTTATTATTTTTTCTGTTACTGTGATATTATACTTATTACAAAGGCAATTTAAGCAACAAAGTGTTTATTTTGCCTCATAGTGTAAAGGTATAGCCCATCATGGCAGGACAGTCAAGGAAGCAAGAATCTGAAGCAGCTGATTACCCTGCATCTACAGTGAGGAACAACGAGAGTGGCAAATCTTTGTGCTGAGCTAATTTTCTCATTTTTGTACAGTTCAGATTGTCAGCACAGGAAATGGTGTAATCCACAGTGGCACTGTCTTCTCACTTCAGTTAACTCAGTCAAGGTAACTCCTGATAGGCATGTCCATTCCTATCTCCCCAGTTACTCCAGATCTCATTAGATTGGCAAATAAGATTACCTATTGCAAATTTGAGTTTATTTTGCTAAGGGAAAGGTTGGCACAAGATAGCTTCAAAATGAGGCTTTTCCCCCCAGAGAGACCCAGGGATTAGTGCCTTGATAAAGGAAAATTTCTATAAAAATTATTGAGGCGTATTTAATAAGCCACCAGGACACCGCACATCTGAAATACTGGGAGGTGACACAGCCAGGAACAACATGATGTGTCCCCGGCCCTAGATTCTTCTCCCAAACCTGCTCCTATGGTACAACCCTTGTAGCAAAACTGATATTACACAATCCTGCGCAGGAAATAAGTGAGTAAAGTGTGTCTGAGGTCTGCGAACCATTCAATCAGAATATTTAAAGGAAGGAAGGGAAACTCCCAAATTAAAGTCAGTTATCAGATAGTTAGAAAGGCCAGGCATAATTCAGTGTCAGAAGTGGGGGCTGTCTTTCCAGATGGAGACTGTTAACTCTCAGAATTTAACTGGAACTCCAGGTAGTGACAGAATTAGATTAAATTGCCAGACAATCGGTTTTCATGTGGAGAGCTGAAGTATTTCTTTGGGGCAGTCACACGCCTGGTCTGAGTACACTGCACGTACCGAGAAACTGCTTCATACTCAGGAGTTATGACCTTCTGGCTCAAGATTAAAATAGAACCAGTCTGTATCATCTCTCGCTCTCTCTCTCTCAACAAGTATTATAAACTGAGAAATTTTGTCTGAGATCACTATCTTTATTGGTTGATCCAATTAAAAGCAATCTAGTCCCAAATAATTACTCCGGAGATATAAGGCAAACAGATTTTTATCTTTTTATAGTTTACCCCAAATATAAATCTCAAGTTTGTTTAATCTTGTAAGTAAGGTGAATCCTGAAAGTCTGTATCCCCTTAACTTTATCCTGGGCATGATGTCCTTACAAGTTAGCAACACAGGAAAGCACACAGTTTTTTGTTTTGGAAATTGGCTTATCTATGTGACCTCTATTAATATTGCTGAGAAAAACATTTGAAGAAAGATGCTTTCATTGCCCATTTTAATTAGTTACATTTGAACACATAGATGGTCACACAATTCTATCACCCTAACCCTGGTCAAGCGCTTTTTCAAGAAAGAATTGAATTAATCTAGCATTGCATGATCAATTTGTCTGGAGGAGCCAAAATAGAAGCACACGCTTTCACAAATCACCAGCTAAATACAGTGTGGCTATGGAGAGGATCTCAGATATATTGAGGATTTTACCAGCAGGGCTTCTTACAGTGAGACCATTGATGGGAGAGTTTCTTACAGTGACACCATTAATGGGAGAGTGAAGGCCTAAGACAACCATTCTTTGTGCATTTACATAGACAAACCGTGAGTTTTTCTTTACATGTTCATGAAGACAAATTATATAATTGTCATTTAAACCACAAAGACTTTCTAATTACTGCTTAGTGCATTTAAATCACCGCCTTTGACAAATAGCAATCCTCCATGTGCTGGGCACGATTTCATATAGGTTTGCAACTCTCTGCTTTTTCTAGGTAGCACCCTCCTTGTTATTTCTGTAGAAGCCTAAGAAATACTTCAGTTTTGTGCCACTCTGGCCTCGCGTCATCCTTCATCATTTTCCTTGTTCACTCTCATTCTGCTGGTCTTTGTCTGGGAAACTGGTGGCACAGAGACCCGGGTGATTGTCAAAGGGCTAGCTCCACTCCTCATAATTTCATTCTCTTTACATTTCTACTTCACATTTAAAACAAACATATTGTTCCTGAAATAACACTTTTTATCTGTAAGCTATTGTGCGGTATAAAAGCATTGTTCTGTAGAAGAAATACCAGGAGAGCCTTTTGTCGGCTGAGCTGCAAAACTACATTCCTCAAAACATAAAGTGCATTATGTTCCTCTTTGCATTCATGCCATGGGAAAGAGACTGGAGACAGTGGCCCAATAGGAAATATTAAAAATTGACTTAGGAATAGTGGGACCTTTCAGGAATTCTAGCACTCTGTAAATTGATGCAAGAGTGTCTCAAATTCAAACCACCTTGGTCTACATAGTAAAAACCTGAAATAAACAATCAAATAAATAAGCTTGTGTAAAATCAAGAAGTGTCTCTATATTACACATTGCAAGAATTATCAAGAGTTCTAACATGCACATACCAGAGGACTATAGTCTTAGCAACATTCCTTGTAAAGCTTGTGATACTCAATTAGCTCATATGTAAATTTAATTCAGGTTTGTTAAATATAACAGCTTTATTCCAATGAAGCTCATAATTAGAGTTACCTGTGATCCATGTAAAGGTCACTATGTGGTAAATATAGACGTCACACCACATTATGGGGTTACTGCACTAAAAGACACGTTCTTACTGAACAAATACACCATGCAGAAGCGCCAGGCAACAGATTGTCCCTGTCTTATGGGACGTTGTTTTCACAATTCTCTGTGTGTAGTGTTTGCATGTGCTATTACTTCTCTTTCATCTCAAATGACCCTCACTGTGCTGCCAGGTCCTTTCCAAATCAATGCTGGACACAAATGCAGTCTCTTCTTGGAATCTTTAGAACTCTCCTAAGAAGTCACCTCTACTCACCCTCCTGTGGGATGCAATCCATTTTTGGTGACAGAGACATATTCTGAACCTACAGAATCATAGTCAAGGAAAACGTCTTAGATCTTATAGATCCTCATGGCAATTTTGATACACACTGAAGTTTGAGAATGAATGACTACCATAACATTTTATTTGCATATCTCATATTTAATCTCAGCTTTGGCTTAGGAGTTATATACACCATATGATTTTATCTCTTATTAATGGAAGCTCTTGAGGACAGAATCTATACTTCATATTCTCTTTTTGTACTTAACAGGTTTTGAAAAAAATTGTGTTGCAAATGAATCTGTTTAGTAAATAGACGAGTGAATAAGCCTCTGGGTGGCATTTTACATCACCAAAACTTGATTTCATAACACTAACAGTTATCTTGTAAACAATGCTTTTACATATTGCCTCAATTTTTCTACTGTTAGAGCAACAATTAACAAGAAGTGTTGAAGACAGATGTGAGCTAATGTCCATCTGGTCACCATGCAACTAATAGAATTTCAGTCTACAACAGGGGCTCAGTCATAGAAAGTTTCATGTAATGTGTCATCCCAGACTACTGTAAGCCATCCAGAATTTCTGCTGTGGATTCTGAGACTATATAAAATAATTTTATGCACCAAGTCAGATATTTGCTACTGTTGCAGAATGAGAAGCCACAGGGTATGTCCTGGGAATGTGCCCTTTCTTACAGTCTTTAATGGGATAGTGGGTCCTTTGATAACAAAAAGAACAGTCACATCACAGATCACAAAATTAAATGTCTTCAGGGACAATGAAGATGAACATGACTAAAATATCTCAGAAAGGCAATGGGCAAATAGCCAGGACTGACTGGTGAGTCTACTGTAATCAGTCAGATGGGTCTGCTTTACCAAAGGATTCAGAAAGCGATATGGTAAATCTCCTGATTCTAAATGCTCACAGCCAATTCTGTCTTTTAAAACATATAGTCTTGGCCAAATTTTAAGTCTATTCATTTTAACTTAAAAATTATTTTATTTCTTGTCTGTCTCTTTTGTTTCTGCCAGCCTGCCTCTGTGACTCTAGCCCTTTCTACCCTTCTCCTGCCCTCCTTGCTTCTTTCTAAAATAATTTAAATTGATTTGAATGTTTAGAATCAGTTTCTAGTTTTTCAATTATTCATTCATTGTGTGTATTTGAGCAAGCTTCCATTTGGCTTCTACCATTGTCTCTGTTACAAATGAGCAGCCTCGGCCAGCCCTTTACTGGATGCTTTGTGTGAAGGCACTGTCTTATACAGACCTTATTATGGTCAAAGAGTGATCGGGATTTAAAAAGAAGGGACCAAGTACTGTTTTAAATGTCAGCATTCGTAGGCAAGAAATAATGGTTCTTCAGACTTTTGAACTTGTTTTGTTTTAATAAATGTAATGAAATCAGCATGAAAAGAATATTTAGAAAATTCTTCTAAATATTTAGTATGTAGTATTAGCTGCATGATGACTAAAATTTATACAGGGAAACTATTTTGAGGTTAACTGTTTTGCTTTGTAACTTTCCTTCAAAGCAGTCCCGACATTTATAGAAGCAAATTCTTTAAAATGTGCATGCTATGCTAGATTCTTTCGTTACTGTGAAGATATGCCTGAGCAAGAGGCTAAAGAGGAGAGCTTTGCTTTGGCTCATAGTTGCGGAGTCTTCAATCCACATTCCTTGACTCTCTTGCAGGAGGGTCTAGCCTGAGGCATAATATCGTTCTAGTGTGGAGAAGAAGACTACTTACCTCCTGGCAGACAAGGAGCAGAGACCAGAAGGAACTACACACCAGGTGCAGTCATCAAATTTATACCCACATTGGCCTACAACCTTAAGCTACATTACAGCTTCTCAAGTTTCTTCCAGCTCCCAAAGTAGCGCCATCTGCTGGAATCCAGGTGCCCAGCCGTCTTTGGAAGATAACTTGATACTCAAATCTAACAGATGACCACAATTCTGAGTTGACCTTTACTATGTTTGGAATTAATCTTCTAAAATTCATCCTGAAATTTGATTGCCACTGCAGCAATGTGGGGAGTTCAGGCCTTTAAGAAGTAATTAGGCAATGAAGACGTTCCCCTCATAATTTACGTTATTATGCTCTATCTCTTTCCATGTGATACTAACACTATTATCATGGAGACTCAGAAGCTGCAAAGCTCTATTGGACTTTCCATCCTCTAGAATTATGAACCAAATCAAAGTACAGTGCTTATAATTAACCCAGTTTATAGTACTGTGTTACGGTATTAGAAAATGCACAGAGGCAACATGTTAACAATTATATAAGCTCAAAGACACTGGCCATTGCATAAACAAAAGAAAAATACAAAATCTTTTTTTTCCCCTTTCCAGAAAAGCTGTTTTGATTCATCATGCTCTAGTCCTAATAGAGCTGGCTGACCCCCGAGCTGGAGGAGCTCACCTGTGAAGGAGTGCAGGTGCTGCTTCAATGCCCTGCATGTAAATTCTAATGCATGTCCTATGTAACTCAGCAGTGCACAGCTCCAGAGGGTGTAAGTCAGGCAGCAGGACCTCACACTGTTATAATTGGGTCAGAGGGGGGATACAAACATTCTGCCTCAAGCCATGCTTCTCAATGCCTCTGATTTTAACACATACCCCCAACTGACCAAAGGTTAACATTTACGACCCAGTGTCCACTCCACAGCAGGCGGAGGTGATTTTCATTTTTCCTTAGTTTATTTAAAGACTTCTTAATTTATGCTAAACCGGAAACATGATTTTCATTTCAATATTAGATAATTAGACCTATCTCATGGATTGACTCAGAAGCTTTAGGGGACGATGCCTTTGGGGAAATGGAAATTTTTTAAAAAGCAGCAAAATTCAAATAAGAACCAAATCAGAAACATAAACAAAAATAGGAACAGATATATTACTGACCAAAGAAACAAAACAAAACAGTAACAATGAAGAAACAAAATCAGAATCCTACGTGCGTCATTTCCTTGTATATTTCTCTGACACTACCCTGTTTTTAAAATATCCATTTATCTTTTAACTTCCCACCTGTCATCATCATGCTTCTATCTTTCTCTTTCTCTCCTTGATATTTATTCTTGGACCACATGCACATTGAAACTCAGTAGAATAAAAGGAATATGTTCAGTGTTCCTGGTCATTAAGTGTGAACCAGTTTAAGAGAATCATTACACTGAGTTTAATTCTGCCATATGTTGACAAACTGCTGAAAGCCTATTTCATCTTCTGTAATACGTTCGTTTATTGAGGTTAGATTTTTTCATACAATATATTATGATTATGATTTCTCTTCCCCCAAGTCCTCATGTTCCTCCTTCCCTACACTCACATCTGGAGCCATGTCCTTTCTGTTTCTTGTTAGAAAACAGACATCAAAAGAATAATGATAAAATAAAATAAGATAAAAGAAAAAACCAAACAAGTCAGGATAGGAGAAAACAAACAGAAAAAAACAAGAGCAGAAGATAAAGTATGAGAAACACATATAGATGTAGAGACACATGTTGGAAAATACAGGAAAGAATGAGCATGGCAAACTGGAAGGTCAGGGCTGGATTTGAGGTTGTGAGCTTTCAGAGATGTATCAGAATGATCATTTACTGTGAATTCCAGGGCTGCGGGTCCTTTTCTGGATCTGTTTCTCTGAGCATTGCTATGAAACTGGACCAGCAGCATGTGGAAGAACCCCTGCGGGTAACACTTCCACATAGGACAGGTTAAAACCCTTGCCACAATACAAATACACTGAAGACTCATCCTAGGTTTATTTGTCTGCATTGCATGTGTGGGATGCATATGAACATGATTTTCTCATATTTATCTGTCTTTTGATTTGATATATCCTTCCCCAAACACTAGTCTCTAGTTGCTCTATAGAAAGCAACTCAAATATATTAAAAATGACTTAAGAAATAAAGATATTTAAAATTAGAACTATTAAAATAATGTACTGATTAAGCAAAACTGATTTTTTTTAAGTAGAAAAGTAAAATAATAGTGAAATTAACAAAAAGGACTATTTTAAAATTTCCAAAGTAAGAGATTCAAGAATTTCTAGTAGCAATATATGGGCGCTCATATTTCTTCTCAAATTTTGGTTGAAAAGTTGGTATAAATATTAATATGATAAAAACCAAGTATGCATCTCCCTAAAGCTAGTAAAAAGACTGTTGCTGGGGGTGATTATTGGCACAATTGAGAAGTAGACTGTTGTTTTTTGTTTAATGACTATGATTTATTAATTATATTGTCTTCCAAATTTATATGCCTATACTCAGATTTTTGCTGTGATCTCCTTTTGTCAAGAGAAGGTGGTTTTGTTTGTTTGTTTGTTTTAACAGTAGATACTGTTACCTGACAAAAACATAAGAGACCAAAGTGAGAAGCATAAGTAACTTCTAAGTGCCCAACCAAAAACAAGGCATCGATATCGTAGGAGAGGAATGTTCATGATGGAAAGGGGGTATGAGGAATTCGAGTCAGCAGAGACAAGAGCAGAGCACTGTGAGCATGCCCATTACTTCTGGGCACCACATGGCTATTGTACTCTTGAACTCACAGGAGCTCAGATTACCTGCATAATACCCGCATGTTGGTCCACCGACATCCATTAACCTGCACAAGATTTGGCTCATCAACATCCATCAAAATGGAAGATGAGAGGCCTCGTGAGGCTTCATCTGCTTTTGAGGCTCTGTGAGCAATTAATGGTTGCTAAAGAAGGAAGTACCATGTTCCTAAGTGGTATACCCACAAATAACGTTCCATGCACTCGTAAGTAATTCTAGTTAAGTATTGAGTTACCAAGCTAAAAAAAAAAAGACACAAAAGTAATGGGGCAACTAATTTAGAAGAGGAAAGGAATTAGTTAGAGTGCAAAAGGGACAGAAAAGTGTAATGGGGATGAATATGGTAAAGGACATATATCAAAATATGATAATAAAACTGGTGGTGGTTAGTATTGATTGTCTACTTGAAAGGTTCTAAAATCACTAAAAAGAAAATCTCTGGCTATGTCTGTGAGGGGTTATCTTGTTGAAGTGGGAAGACCCACTCTATGTGTGGGTAGCACTATACTATAAGCTGGTATCCCAGATTACATATGGAGTAAACAGATATTAACACCAACATTCATCTCTTTCCCCTTCCTTCTGAGGATGCATAATGACAATCAGCCTCCTTCCTGTCATGGTCAGACTATGAGTCAAGGTAAACTCTTCCTCTCAGGTGCTTTTGCCAGGTATTTTATCACAGCAATGAGAAAAGTAACTAAAAAGGAAAGTCAGTATCAGAAGTCAACACCAGCAGGGTGTTGATATGCTAAACCTGAACATGTGGTTTTTAGGCTTTTGGAATTTGTTCATGGGAAGAATATGGAAGGGTTTGGAACTCTGGGCTAGAAAGGCCCCGAAATGCTGTAAACAAAGCATTATTCGTGTAGAAACTTTCAAGACAAGGATGCTGAGAGTAGTGGACATAATGGAGCCCAGGCTCACAAGGTTTCAAGTAGGATTAAGGACTCTGTCAGGAACTGGGTCAGAGGCTTTTCTTGCTACCTTATTGCATAGAATATGCTGCATATTCCCAGGTCCTAAGAACTGGCATGAGCATGAAATGAAAGGCGATGCACTAATTCTCTGGCCGAGGAAATTTCAAGACAGCAAAGCACCAAGGCTGTGGTTGCTGCTCTGTGTGTTTACTCAGGTCTACAGTGATAAAAAGTAAATAGATAGGAAGGCATTGAGGTTGATGAGGAAAGATGTTCCTGCTGCCTGGCTTTCTCTGCCACAATAGACTGTACCTTAAAAGTGTGAACCACAATAAAGCCTTAAGTTGTTTGAATTCTATGACCACTGAGTATGAACTTACTGCTTGACCAGTTACTGAAGTATTAATTAATTGACCACTTTCTAAGTTTTAACTTACTAGCCTTGAATCTAGGAAGTACTGAAAAAAATGCTATTCACACCCTTCCTCCATATATCTATACAGATAGATATCCTATATATGTATTAATATACAGTAGTTACTCTTATTAAAATAAGTTTTAAAAGTTTACATATTTATTATTATTGAATTTTTAAAATCTTAATTGTATGTATTTCTTTACTTAAACACATCAACATGATTCTATTTGAATAATTTTTATGTGTTTGGAATTTCACTTTATTTTAAAGTTTATTGGACTCTCATCACATTCCAAGCATAAGATACCATGAATTTGAATGAGTGACTGTAATTTTATAGTAATACTTTTGCTGGTAAATGTTTCCCATTTAAAAAACATACTTTGTTGAAACCATATTGTAGCTCTTAGGATGCTGTGGCTCTCAGCAAGGATGACGAGGATGCATTCACATAGATGCAAACCCTGCCAGACCTTGGCAGAGGGAATCATTATCCTGCCATACTGGACAGTAGAACTCCTAGTGTCTAAGCCCAGGTATTTTTATTGATTCAGAACTCCTTAGTTGTTTAATGATAGCACATGCAGATGATGTTCAATCATCCCTCACATAAATCCAACACCTGTAGACAATAAAAACACCAAAACCTAGGCAGCCCCTCACCCACAAATAAACTTCTACAACATCATACTGTACTTATTTCTTAGGACTGATGCCATACAATGAGGCCATACAATTTGCCATTCTTAAAATGGCTGAAATGTATTCTTTCACAGTTCTAGAGGCCAAAGGTCCAAAGTCAGCATGTCAGCCAGCCTTGAATGGAGGCCTGAGGCTGAGAATGATTATCTGATCTTCCTGCTATGGACTGCCAGCTTTTTGAGCCTGTGGCCCATCTCTTCAGTCTCTGCTGTCTTCACATAACCTTGTTTATTTTCACTTCTGGGGGTTCAGTGACTCCCTAACATTTGATTGGGGTCCACTTGGGAAAATAGGATACTTTTATTATCATATAATCTTCAAAGTAATTGCATCTGTATCTATGCTTTACTCTCCCACCTCTTCCCAAAATAGATGACATTCGTAGACTCCAGGACTGAGAATGTGGGCATCTTTTGAGGGGAGTCACAATTCTAAAAGCATGTATACCTTCCTTAGGGAGTCCTTAAGAATAAAGTATTTCTTTTTATGTATAATAAATCTACATGTTTTTCATATCTTTTTAATTTTTATAGAAAATTCATTGATATTAATGAATTGTGTGGATATGCTAATAAGTTACATTTGAGATTAGTTTTAGAAATAAACTCATTTTAGTGAAGATATTTTTGGTTGTTCTCCCCCCCTGGTGTTTTCTTAGCTACATAGGAAAAATTTTGATTTGTTCATAATTAATTTTATTATTAGTAGATAAACATAATTATAATGTAAAAGGGTAGCCTGCTGGAATATTCTTTTTCATTTCTGCCATAAATTCTATGTCAGTTTATATAATACCTTTCAATAATGAAATATCTTTCAACAGAGACAAAAGGGATGTGGATTTGGTTTAACCAACTTGCAGGACTAACATCTGGAAGCATTATCAGTGACTCCAGACAACTACTAGCATGTGTTTCAGGTTGGGCAAACCTCAGTGGAAGAGAAATACAGACATTAGAAAATAATTCAACTTGAATAACACACAGTATCATAAAGCCCTATATGTCCTCATTCCTTTCACTCTTCCTTTCTGGATTTGAATTTTTCCAGTTGTGAAATCTCTAATCATTAAGTATCCCTGAGAGTACAATTTCCACAGTCTCCATGACTGATTGAATATTTTCTGATTTTCTATTCCTTTCATTCTACTCTAAGATACTTATTACAAAAAAAAAAAAACAAAAACAAAAAACAAGTTGTAAAATTGCGATAAAACTTTCTGACACTGCAATGCACATTCATGATAATAGATTAGCTTTGGTGGCACCAAAAGGAAGAGAGTATAGTTTAATTAAGTAATACAACTACACTAAGTCAACACACAAAGCACAAGCCAAACAGACTAGGTTTTGTTGTATGCAAATAGACCCCAAAGAAAAACAATGAACATCTGTAGTTCAAGCCACTAGAGCATTAATTTGCTTTTAGGTGCTCAAGAATCCAAGAAATATATTTGCTATGTTCACGGTGACTGTTTTATTCAAATTCAGCTCTCATTATTATTGATATAATTGCACTCATTCCAAAGAGATAGTTTCTACTAGTCATTTATTTTAAGTGACTTTTGGTTATTTGTTTATTTATTTTGAGAACCATTGAGTTTAACCAGGATCATTTGTGTGACCACATATTTGTGAAAATATAAACAAGAGCCTAGTAGACACTTTAGTACATAGGGATGTAACTAAAGAAAATGATTGTCTCTTCCTCAGATACTATCAGTAGCTAGTAGTTCAGCAGGGAGGGGTAGGCTCTATGGGTCTCTTCTAAATCCATAGTTGACTCTTGATGAGTCTAGTCATATCTAGGCCAAGGGAAGGCAGCCATAGCTGCTCTATAGTCATGACTGTCTTGGCTCTGCTATGCCCAGAAGTCAGTATTTCACAGCCTTTTCTCATCTTCAGATTCTTATGTTTCTTCCACTCTCCAAGTCCTCAGTGATACTATGCTTTAATGGTTGTGCTGTAAACACCTCATGTATGCCTTCACTTATCCTTAGACTTTGAGTAGCTGTGAATCTTTCATTTCAAAGAGAGGCTTCTCTAGTTAAGGTTGGGAGTAGCATTTGTCTGTGGGTAAAAGCACAGTTAAAGGCAGCTTGGCATTAGGCCAATTCAGCTACCCAGCAACAGTATGTTTGCCCCTAGGACTGAAGACTTCCTCACCCTTAGGTTTTCTGACTAGCTTTAGAGTATCATGTGTGAACACTTTGCTTTATAAGCTGAACAGAAATAATCAGTGTGTTTTTCCCTATTTATACATCAACTCAAGAGAGATATGCATAATAATATTTTTATGTAGTCAAAGGATTTTTATCTATTTTAAATAAATAGACAGTGCTCCAATTCTAAAAGTTTTCTATGGATACTAAAACTGACAATGTGACTCTGATAAAGATAATATACTTAATAGTAGGCAACCAACTTCCTTTTGAAATGGTCTTCCCTGTATAGTGGTACACTCATACTGATCTCAGAGCTCAAGAGTTTTTAAAGAGCAGAGTAAGCACCACAGTGTTGTTTATTGGCACCAATATGCAAACCATTAAATTGGCACCAAAGTGTTTTACAACTCTGTTTAACGAAGAAAAGATGATAGTTGCTCATAAGGTGTGATCTAGCTGTTTACTACAGGCACAAAGTTCTATGAGTACAAGTTCCTTGAGTGTTGTGCACTGTGCTTATGGCTCTCTGCCAAACATCTAGAACAATTACTCGTTCCTACTTTAAGATTCAGAGTATGTTCACAATGTCAGATCAGTGACATTGAATGAGGTTCAAGTGAGGTGTGTTTGGTATATTTAGTTTCTGGGGGGTAGAAATTTAAGATATACGTTCATAGCAAATTTTCTTTAGGTGAAAACATGACTTCCTTGAATACTGGGAGTCTCTAACTTCATTCTACCGGCATTTTTATTGTTGAAATTGAGAAAGAAACAGAGTTTATATAAAAAATAAAATGTATGTTTAATGGTCCTTGATAGAGTGGAAAGTAAGAATAAAGTCTATCTCCCTTGCTCCATGGTACCAAGAGGCTGTGTTCTCTGAGCAAAAGCTATAGAAATCTGAAACACCTGTGTACACAAATCACTCCGCTTTACCTGCATGTCTTCTTCTACCACCCGCATGCAGGCTCTCGCCCTCTTTTCTTTTCTTCTTATTCCCCTTCTGATAACCCTAATGTTTTCACTTACGACTCACATACTGTTGTCTAATCCCTCTCAAACTCATAAAAATTCCTCATAGTTCTCCACAAATGCTCTTGAGAGACGAAGAAACTTGTCATAATGCTTCAACCAAATGCCTCCCAGGTAAACCTGAGACTAGGATAACCTGCCATGTGTGATCTGGTTTTGGTGCTTTCTTTCTTTCTTTGTATGAAAGAAGTATCAATGCTTTGATTCATTATAAGAGCCCCAAAGATAAAATGCTGTTTAAAGTTCTTATTCTTCTCTGTGAAATGTGGCAATCTTGCAACAGCCTCGAGACTCTGGCTATGTGTTCATTTAACAGGGTGCTGGTGTGGGTGCATGGAGGCACAATCTCCTTTGTATAACTTCCAGCTAATTTCTGTGCTTTTCTGGTTTTCCTTACTTCCACTTAAAAAGGTACACTACAATACCCTTGGTCTTGCTAGTGCCCCACTGTGTAAGAAAACTCATCTATCTTTAGAGTGTCTGTTTATTATATATATATATATATATATATATATATATATATATATATATATATATATATATATAAAATACCCAGTGAATACTTGACTAATATGCAGATTGTTGGTCATGCACTGTCATAGTGAAAGTGTACTTTTGGATTATCTAGCAGAATCCCCTCTGTGGGGAAACAGGAAACAAAATTCTCTAAATAATAACAATACCAGGTTTCTTGATGTGGTGGGAAACTCTAAAACAATGGAGTACAGAAAAGAGAAGCAAAGTTGTCTTGGCAGGGACAAGAATGTATACACGGCATGCACACACACACACACACACACACACACACACACACAGGAAAACACATGCATGCGCAGAGACACACTTACATACAGATGCTCATAATAAATTTGCACATACATATGCATACAGAAATGATCAAACACCCACATCCCCATACTGAACTACACAATTGCATCATGCTTCAAGATCAACAAAACAGCTGTAAACATTAAAATGCCTGACAACTGCAAAAATAACTGAAAGTGACAGTAGCCAATATTATACAAGGCTGAAGCATGTAATTTACATCTTAGTGAAATTAAACATACTATAATAGTCTAGCTTCCAGGCAGCAGTACTATTAAATTTGCAGTAGTAGATTATGACATCATGTGAAACCCCAGGATACACATTAGGGTCTGCCTATTATGGTTTGTAATCTTTATTGCTGTTCTGGTTAGCTTTTCATTTAATTCATTGCAAGCTTCTATTTTTAAAAAAGACAAATAACAGCAATTGAAGATGCTGCTCTGTGCAATAGCTGTTAAGCCTCGGGATGCAGTGATGTCACATTGCAGAATTGTTGATGGTAGCTTATATCTGAGAAGCATTAAGAGGTCAGAATTATATTGAACAGTGTAATAACATTAGCTTTTTTATAGCCAGTAAGTATAATTTGAAGGGGTATTCTAACTCACCTTTATTTTTTAAAATGTGTCTTAGCTAACTAAGATTGTACAATGCTGGAATAATAATGAAGTCTGTTTATTTTAGTAGAAGGTTTATATTATACAGCAGCAATCACAGCCAAATGTATTGAATTGAAAGCACTATGAGTTTACACTCTTATAGGCATACGAAAGGAAGAGATGCAGGCTGGAGAAAATTATTTTGTCATGTAAGCTGGGGCTCAAGCTTGTTCCCCCCAATCCATGTAAGACAATTGCACATAGTGTGCACACCTGTAATCTCAGCACTGAGGATACAGTGACAGGCAGATCTCTGGTGCCCACTGGGCAGGAAGCCTAGTCTAATTGGTGAGTTATAAGTCTAAAAAGAAAACTTATCACACAAAAGCACACTAAAACAGTCTGCTTCTGAGAGATGATACCAAGGTTTCCATATAAATGTGTACATATTAGCACATGTGTACACAAACACATACAAGAAAGGGTCTAGTGATTGTCTGTGGACATTCTAAAAATATTTCTAGTATTTTGTGTCTAAAAGAATTTCTTTGGAGGAGTTTATGATTCAGATTTAACATTTCCAAAGGGCTCATTTCACAGAATCATGGACTTTCTTTCTTTTTAACTACAATTCTCAAAAGCTAAAAGGGTATGTTAAAAATCTCTTGTGGTGGCTATTGGAAAGGAGCATGTAGTTTGAAAGATGCCCTCCTATTCTAGACGATTCTAACATTGTATAAGGTACTTACACACTTTGTGACTTGTCTGAAACACAGATCCAGTAAAAGTCCTTGTTTCTTCTTGAAGGATACTTGAGGACTGAGCTGAGAAAAAAAGGCTAGACAAAACTTTTTCAACTAAAGGCTGTCAGGTCTGGTAGAAGAAAACAGATTCTTGCCTCACAGATTGGGGCTCTTTTTATCATAAGGGACTAAATAAGTACAAGAACTCCAGAGGCTGTTCAGGTACACATAGCAGAAAAATGCATTTGCAGCCTGAAAACACAGTCCATAAGGAAACACAGCCTCTATGGAAAGATGAGTCAACACGTCATAGTAGGGCATTTTCTGGAGATGCATTCCTCTTGTTACAACAGTTTCTCACTACCCTCAATGAGCCTACCTATGTGTATTAGTTTTGACACCTCCGAAAACCAGAAGTTCAAATGGAGAACTTGGATCACATATGAAGAGTCATTCTAGACTGAGACAGGGAACTCTTGCAAGCTTAAACTATAGGAATAACATACGAGGTCTCAATTGTATAGGAAGATATCCCCTTTGTTATTGCTCCAGTGAACTAATGCTTCTACCACTGGGGCTTCCCTTGTGGCCAGTGTACAAACTTATCAACAAGAATCCAGCAAATAGCAAATTCAGAATAAGGCAGAGCAGAAAAGAGAGGTTTGGAGACATGTATATTAAGAAGCTTATCTGGATCTTGGGTTGAAAGAATTCTGTAAACAAGGGCAATGGATGAGAATGGATGAAACATCTAGGGCAACGGACTTAGAAAAAGCAATGGAGTAGAGGAAAGGTGCCCCCAACCTTACAGATGTGACTGGACCATGTTAATTGACTTCAGATCTCAAGTGGTCATGATTTTTGCTCTAAATGTTGAAGCATTAAGTCAGACACTGGTACAGAAGCTGGACAATTCTATGAGAAATATTATCTTGACATGATATTGTAAGAGGTATTTTAGGTAAATGTTACCTATGCAAATCAGGTAAGTAGATGAAATCTCATCCATGACTTTCAGAAATGAAAGGGTGATAGAAACCAAGAAGGTAATGGAGAACATTGGACAGAATAAAATTAGACTGTGTCAGCAAAACTCTGCACTAGAATTATGGAAACAGCTTAGCAGAGAGAGGGAGGTACTCTTGCCTCTGGAGGCACTGTGTAGGGAAGAGAGTGAATCATGGTTCAAACAGAAAAAGAAAAGCTTGTACTTTAAAGCAACCTCTAGGTATACTGTTCTTTAATCTCTCAGACAAGAGAAAGAGAGTTTTGTGCAGTCTTATCCCAAATGCCAATTTGTACAACACTTTATGGAAAATGCTTGTAATTTGAATGTTTCCTATCTAGGCTAGTTGCTCTATTCCACTTTTCTTTCCTATGGGTTCTATACTTATTCATAATTATCTTGTCTTCTTATCTGCATACATATATTTCACACATAGGGAAAGGATTTCTATTTGTTTGAGAATTTAACCAAGGGCCTTGCCCTGTTTAGGTAAGCGCTCTACACCGAACTGTGTTGTATCCCCAGCATTATGTATTTATATTAGAAAAGGTCGACTGGCTAGGGTAGGGTTCTTGGATCTGATGAGTTCTTTATTTAATGGTATGTGGGGGTGGTCTTATAGATTATAAAATGTGGAACTGAATGGCAGACTATGATTTTCAAGGATCCATAGAAAGCTACTCTTTTCACCTAGTATTATTTTAAGATACAAAAGAGTTACCAGGTGTCTTTCCTCGAGGTGTCCATAAGCTAGCAATGGTCCTATGGCCTCACACTGAAGCAGTAACCGAGCAGAAGTGGGCTGTGGGTGATGGCTTAGCTTATTCTGTGGTGTATTCCTGCAGCTCTTCTTTCCAATGCAGAATTTATTCATTAATAGCCATCGGTACTGAAACTTGTGTTTGCAAAAGTAAGAGAGTTGATTAATAGGTATTTTATACATCTGGTATTTTCCCATAAAAGACTAGAAAACTTATTTCAATTATCATACCACCAACAAGGATGCAATCTGTTCACAAGGCCTGTTTACGAGTGGCTGCTTTGGGTAATGGCTGTTTTCTTAGCATGGGAAATGAAATATAATATTATTAAACAGAGATATGCAGAATGAGGTGTCAACTTATCCATCTTCCTGATGTTTATAGGCTTCACTTTTTTGAATGTTTATTTTATTTTATGGGACCGCATGATAAAATATTTCCTATTTGAAATGATGTAATTTCTTTTATTCCAATTTTAATATCCTTGAGTATTAACATCCTTATACTTATAAGCAATCAACTAAGGAAACCTGTGGTAGGTGCTCTATTAATTCCATTTCCATAAGTGTGTTGTAATGGGAGAGACTATAAAAGTGAATATCTTTGTATGAATAAAAGAGCTGGGCTTTGCCAGAAGGATAGCATAGCTTAACTTCTAGAGACCACTGGTGGTAATGGAGAGAAAGGGGAGACGGCGGCAGATAGTGGAAAACACACCATAAGCAATGAACTCTTTCTGTCTCTGTGTGTCTGTCTGTCTGTCTGCGTGTCTGTCCGCCTATCTGTCTGTCCATCTCTCCTCACTCCTTCATCTCTCTCTCTCTCTCTCTCTCTCTCTCTCTCTCTCTCTCTCTGTGTGTGTGTGTGTGTGTGTGTGTGTGTGTGTGTGTTTGGGTTCATGCACACACAATCAGTAGAGAGAAATTCATGAACAAGATATAATGAATCTGGTGGTGCATGCCTTTAATCCCAGCATTGGAGACAGAAGATAAAGGTAGTTCTCTTTAAGTTGGACTCTAGTTTGACCTATAAATCCAATTCCAGGCCAGCCAGTGCTGCATATAAAGAGATCCTACCTTAAAACAGAAACAAAATGACAGCAATAAAGGAGAGAAGAAATCTAATGGAATTAAGGGGTCTTGATTTTAGACATTAGTAAAATCATCAGGAAATCCCAGCAAAGTCTGCTGCTGCCAACGTTATAATTCTTTTGTTTTTTCACTGTTGCAGTTTGAATCCCTAACTTCCCCTAAAGACACTGTTGTAGATGTTTGGTCCTCAACTGGCGGCCCAAATTTGGGACATCAAGTCAACTTTGGCAGATGAGGCCTTCTTGAAGAGAGTGAGTACTTGGGATTCTCATGCATGGCTGCTGCTTCCTGTTTTCTGTGCATCCGCCCTGCCAGATGTGAGAAGCTCTACACTGCTGTAGGAGTCTCCCCACACCCTCCCCACCACGACGCAATGAAACCTCTGGGATTTCTAGCCAAAAGAAGCCGTTTAGCCTTTTAAAGTTGCCCTTTCAGGTGTTTGCCACAGTGGCACAAAAAGAATGAATACGTTCACTAATTTTCATTTGTTTCGGGGGTACAAGTGATAACAAATATTTTAAAAGCTAATTATTGCTGCTTGTTTAATTATAATTACTTCCATTTATTTTTCCAGGCGCTATGACATTAATGAGTGGCCTATGTATAGACAAAAAAAAAAAAAAAAAAAAGCAAATTACATACCAAAGGGAGCACCAGTGGAAACTATGGACTATAGGGCTTTACAAAGCCATCTCAGAGGAGGTAGGAACTCTTCTCATGTATGGAGAATGAATATTAAAAACACAAAGACAGATGGCACTGCATAGTCAGACAGCATAACATGATTTACTTCCCTTAGCACAACTTTGAATACACTTGAGCAATGAGTAGCGCATGAAAGTAAGAGTAAGAAGATACTCTCTTTGTTGTATCTGTTCAACAAGTAGGCTCTTTGTATGTAGCCCAGGTTGCCCTTAAACTCCTGATTCCATCTCAGCCTCCCAAGTGCTTAGAATTCAGTCTGTTTGACTGTACTTGAGTTGGAAAGTACTGTTTTAAAGGTATGCTTTATGTAAGTGTTGTCTAGAGGAAATAAAGTAAAAGTTGTATATACAATTTTCCATTCTCTAGTAAATACATTATAAAGAATAAAAGGATGGGTCCAACTTCAAGAGATCTATTTTGTCAATCCCAGTATACCAAACATAGAATTTCAATATCTAATCAAAAATATTAGTTTAATATTTTTCATGTTTCTTTTATTTTACACAGCTTTTAAAACTGATATATATTTTACTTTACTGAACAGTTTGGACTTGTCACATTTTAATTGCTACTTCATTGTATGTTGATGATGCCATCTTATTGGACAACGCAGGCCTCAGTGGTGGAAAATGTGCCATTTCAAAGAGAAATGGGCTGTGAAATGGGCATCAGTATAACTCAGTGAAAAATTACCATATTATGGAAATCAGCGACCATGTGTCATCATCACTCAGGCAATGGCTTCTCTAGCTATGGCACCCAGAGAAAACAACAGAGGTATTCAAACTAACATCAATTAATGATTGCATTATTTTTATAGCGAGAACAGACAAAATCTATCTTTGGTATTGACTAAGATAGATATTCTTTTATTTACTGAAATGACATCTGTCCATTGATTAATTTTCTTCAGCATTATAATGACTTCTTAAAGAAACTTAGCAATTGAAGTTCTTAACAACCTCAGTGCCACAGAATTAAAATGTCTACTCAAATGCTTACAACACAAAAACATTCGTACATTTTTCTTGTCCTTTGTATATAAACATGCAGACACTACTACTGCTCCATGTACTCTATCAAGAAACCTGCTCAGATGTGTATTTGTTTGTTTTAATAATAAGGGCTTAAGTCTCTCTAAGACTATCTAGGTACATGAAGCTCAATTGTCTCTAATCAGATTAAATGAAAAGAAGACTTCATCAATACATCTGACCACCAAAATGCCAACAACAGAGAAAAGAGATTTTGAAAGCAGTAAATTTGCCATGCCCTACGTAAGGCATGCCTATATGAAGCTATGAGATTTCCCACAGAAACCATGCAGGACAGTGGGATGATGATTCAAAGTACAGAAAGAAAATTATAAAATCTGCCATTCAAAAATGTTTAAACCCTTTCAAAAATGGAGAGAGAAAAAGATTCTCAGATAACCTGAAACAATGAGTAATCCCATCTCTGGGTGGCAGAGTCAGGCAGAGCCCTGGAGCTCACTGGCCAGTCACCCTGTTGGAAATGGAGTGCTATTGGTGAATGAGAGACTCTGTTGCAAGTCAGTATAGCAGCAAGTGATAGGTCACAGGATCTAACTGCTTGGGCTCCTGCACACTCAGGTGGATACACCAAACTCATTTGTTACTCACATGCACAGACACATGCAGAAAATATGAAAATAAAAAAGACAACAAATGTTGAATAATCTAGAAAAAATGCATGAATTCCAGGACACCTGTCCTACCAAGGCAGAATGGAAAATGTGAACACTGGTAAAGATTAAGGAAGTTGGATCTGTCACATAGTCTCCAAAAGGCAAAGTTCCAGGCCTGTTGACTTTACTGGTGAATTGTACCAATTATTTATGGAAAATAATCTTTCCCAAATTTAAAGGATGGGATGCTCACTCATTTTATTAGCTTTGCCAACTATATCAAATCAATGAGGATGCCATAAGGAAACTAATTACAGATCTATACACAGGACAAATACAGAATCAAGACACTATCAAATAAACTTGCATAGCTGATTAAGAGGATCAGACCCCATAACCAAGTTTGATTCAACATATGCAAGATCCAAACCCAAATTACATCATTACAAAAGTCATTATCATCTCAATGAAGGAGAAAGAGTATTTGACAAAATTGAATATTCTATATGATGAAATCTCTCAACAAATTGGTATGGAAGAGATGGACATCACTACATAAAAGTCCATCTAAAAGAAGCTTAGAGCTCACATCATATATAGAGATAAGAACTGAACAACTTTGCTTTAAGGTAAACAAGGTAGGAATTGGTACCCATACTGCTTCTATTCAATGTAGCATTGTAAGACACACTATGAACATCCTGCAAATTATAAAAATGGAATTGCCATATGACTCAGCATCCCCACATCTTGACAACAGCATACACACACAGGGAAATTGTTATTAATTTTAGCACAAGCATGCACACATGTTGTTGGTAGGTTCCTAAGGACAAGAACTCAAGCATAAGCTGCCTTCTAAGAGCAAAGAGAGATACCAGGAGATGTTTAGGTGGGGCGAAGGCCACATGACTTAGTTTATGCCACATGAGAATTTCACTGACCAGTAGGTATAGAAGGATTATAGAGACATACATATATTAACAGACTCTATCCTTTGAGAGAATAGAATCTTGGTTTATGTAGAAGGCAGGAAAGAGGAAGAAAAATAAAGAGCCCTTGTCTGTATTTTATAGATATGTTAAAAGCATTAAGGGTTTGGGGAGAAGATTCCATTTAGATCCTGTGAAGTTTACCTTTATCCTAAACGTAGATTCAAGAGGACAGCATGGGTAAGAGAGCTATTAAGATAAAATGCTGTTGTGAAGGCCAGGACAAAAAGGTACTGAGTGTTCTGAACATATCAGAACAGTTAGTTATATACCTCAATTTAGAGTAATTCTCTGATTTATTACTAGAACAACTTACAAACTTTTTATTTCAAATGTATTATCCTTATCTGTAAAAGAACCCAAGTTGCCAACTCCACTGATTTCTCAAATGATGTAATTTGGAAGAATGTTTCCATGCCTAAATTTCTAATTGTTCTTCAGTTTAGAAGATTTTTTTTTTTATTTCTAAAGCTAAATATTTTCTCTGCTGTGGTCCATCGGAATGGAAGAGAACCATGGCTCACATTTGGAGCTTCATAACAACATGCAAAGTTAAAGCATGTTAAACATGTCAGTAGTAGAATCCAGTAAACCTATTAGTTATATCTTTTTCATAAAGAGGAAATACTAATTAAATTATTAAGACATGCTTAGCAAGTGGTAATTGAAGACTATTGCTATGTAAGTTGGAGGATTTCTAGAAGTACTTTGCAGAGCTATAGTGCTTATGGGGTTGGTGTCCAGAGAGTCCTTTGTGAAAATGAGTGGCTAAGGGTGATATTAAATAGAATCCATGGATTATTAAAAGAGCAAATTACGTTTGATTATTTTATTTCTTTTCATTATCTTTAAGTTTTAAGTGTGGAGAGTTAAAAACTCCACAAAAACAAATAAATAAAAGGAAACCCCATGGATTACATTGCTGCTAAACAGTTTCTTCTTGATAAAGACAATACATCAGTTGCATTTTAAGGTAGAAGCAGATGGATGCAACTGATATTTCAATGCGGGTTTTCTAGTTCTAATTTTGACAGTAAACCCATTTCCCCTCTCAGAGAATCAAAAGTTGGTGACATTCTAAAAGTCTGCCCTAGATGGGAGAAAATGGACTAATTTTAGTATATATTTGAGGTAGCCATTTGTGAAAATAGAAAAATTACCTTACTATGAGGCTGGTGTGTGGGTACACTTTAATACTAAATGTCTATGCAGGTGCTAAGAGGAAATTAAACTCCACTAGGAAAATGAAGCTCAGAGTTTAATCCCTCTTTTCTACCATTGATAATATTTCCAGTATTGAAACCACACTGTTTATTTACAGCAGAATTGCTTGGAAATTTACAAAGGTCTTTCTAACAGAGATACCCTGGGTGAGCTGAAGCAGGGGTGTAAGAAATATATTTCAGGCCAGTTTTAGGATGGTGACAAAAGGAAGGTTTGTGATGTCATTAGACATTCAGAAGTGGGAAGAGAACAGAAAGTGTGTGTCTGTACCTGATAGGCTATTTGGAAGTTTTTTATATTTTCTGTAACTTAAAAAATATGTATAATTCCAAGTTTCCAAGGAGCTCCATTTTTTGAAGGAATACCTCTACTTCATGCAGTGTATGAGGGCTCTAAACCTCTCTAACCTTTTTGGAATCATCATACAGGATGCACCTGTTGTCCCTGTCTATTCTGAGTCAGTTCTTTCATTTTGAAGCATATGATAAGCCTTCTATCACTTGCCACTCTCAGACCAACGGTCACCATTCTGTGTCATGATGCTCTATGGGGCTGCAGTGAGCTCATAGAAAAATCCTGAGGAATTTAATATTTTCAAGGAAACCACAGAAGCATTGTGGAATTTAACATTTGTGACATTAGATAGAATTGCACATCTCTCAGGAATATAAGTAGAGGGTACGGGGCAAGTCTTCTGTGAGGACAACTAGAAGGAATTTTTTCTTTTGGTCTATTAGCTCTGTGAAGCAATAACTAAGAAATGATGGAGCTGAATTTTGGATCCACTGCCATATGATATAAAAAAAGATCTTATAATTGTGTGGCTGAGGCTAAAATATAAATCAGTTGGTAGAATGCTTGTATAACATATATAAAACCTTGGGTTTGATCCGTAGCACTTCAAAAGCCAAACTTGGTGGCACATACCTGTATATTTAGCACTTGGCAGGACGAAGCAGAGTGCCCAAATTTCAAAGTTATCCTCTGGTACATAGCAATTTCCAGGGCAGCTGGGCTATGTCAGAGGACAACTTCCAGGAGTTGGTATTCTCTTTCCCTTGTGGATTCAACGGATGGAGCTCAGGTAGTTAGCCTGTAAGTGCTTTTACATTCTAAGACAACTTACTGGTTCACTCTGTTTTTGAGACAATTTCTCATTGGCCTGAAACTTGCCAAGTAGGCTAAGCTAGTTCACCAAGATCCCCGGCCTTGGCCTATCACTGTTTATTCAGTTCGTGGATTACAAATATGTGCAACCATATATATATACATACACGTGTGCATGTGTGCATTCTATAATCCAAAAAAGAATGAAATAATAATATATACATTAGATAGCATTATAACATATATGCATATGTATATATATATGTGTGTGTGTGTGTATGTGTGTGTGTGTGTCAATATATATTTATATTTTGAAATTGTTATATAAGTCCTTTTCAATGAGGTCCATGTGGTGTCCTCATGTGTTCATGTCAAACATCAAACTGGTTTGACCATTAAAAACCTTTTTGTACCCCTAGATTTATTAATATTTCATGATCTTCCGATATGAACTTGGTGAGTGTGAACCTGTGATCCACATTAATTTTTTGGTTTTACAAATTTCAAATAGTGTGGGAAGATTAGTTCCAAAACGTATTCAGCAGAAGACTTCATTTGCTCAATATACTCTGTTTGCACACATGTCTCTTCAAGAGTGGTCTGGAGTCACATGCAGAATGAGAGACAGGCCATGGAATTCAGCGACAGATGGTAGGTGAGTTCTAGGATGCCTTCAGACCCACTCAAAGAAGCTGAAACTCAATACCCTGCCTCACATTTATCATCTGTGGCCCCTAGATCTCCACTAATTCCCAATGCTCACCAGTTCATCAAGCTTCCATTAGCCAGTGCAGGGTCTTGGGGTGCTCAATCACTCCCCTGGATTGGACAGTCTAGAGGCTATGTGTGGAAACAGGAAAGACAGAATAAGATCTGTTGTCTCTGGGTGTATTATTTTCCTTCTTCCAGGCATGCTGTCATTGGAAGTTCAATCATATTAAATAAACATGTAATAAAATGATCCACCTATGTCTATTTTAAGATGTGAATTAGTGTAGATCCTCACGGATCACCTCTCTTCCTTCAGGAAAAATTGTTTGTGATAACAGTGAGTGGAACAGTTATGTGTGTGCAGGTGTGTGCATGTATCTTGGTATGTGTTTCCATAAAAGGAGGGCTCTCCTACGTCAGCATGTCCTCAGCTGTGCAGGAGATTGAGCTGCACAAACCAAGAGTGACTTGCTCTCTGTGGGATGAGCACTTATGCATTTAGTATGAAAAATTTCTTGGGAAAACAAGAGACACCGTGTCAACCCTAGAAGAAAAGGAGACTGTAGCTCAGCTTATTGCCTTTGTATAATATTGTTTGACCATATCTAACAATTTAAGCCTACATGAAGTCTGCCAGGCACATTGAGGCCCGTTTAGTAATTTTATCAGGAACATTGACTGAAGTTTATTTTTGAACCTAGCTGATAGTACTCATGTCAGTCCTTTTCAGATCATATGCCCTAATGTGCCGATATCATCTATTCCTTCTCTTATTCATTCCATTTCTTTATTGCTCAAATAAGAAAGCTAAAGAGGTGCTTTCTATACCCATATGACTCTTGATTGTGAGAGAGAACAAAGTACTACTAAATGACACAGGTCAAAGGTAGAAGCCAACAGTAACTGCTTGTCTGGAGCTTTTTTTAACATGGAGGGAGAGATGGGATTTTCTGTTTTGGCCTCTACTTTACACAGTCCCTGTTTTTCTTCTTTATTCTTATCTTTCTTTTCTTTTCTTTTTTTATTGTTTTATTTATCAAACTTTAATTCAATTCTTTATCTTTTTTATTTTATTTTATTTCATTTCCTAAACTTTTAGCTGTATTTTTCTGATATTTACTTTTAGAATCTATGATAATGCCTGCTATTTAAATGGATTCATAAATATTTGTGAAATTTAATTGAACATGTACTCAAATGACTGATTCTACATGCTTTTGAACATTTTCTGTCTCTATAATTTAGCCGGAATGTGTTAAGATGCCAGCTTATAGAATTGAGCATCTTCTGTTAGGCTTATATATTCAGAAAGTTACATCTCATTATCAGATTGTGCTGGAAGTAATGATGTTTTCAAAAACAGGCAGTCAGACTTTTATATCACTTAAAAATCTTTTAAAAGTACACATATAAAACAAAGTCTATGTTGAGATATGTCAGAAATATATACATAATATTTTTAAGTGTGGTCATTTTTGAAGCAATTTGATTAATAAAAATATCTTAATTTATTTATTGCATATAACTAGCCACAAACCTCCAAAAATAAACTACACCTATAATAAACCATGAGCAATGAAGAACAGTAATGAACACTTCCCATCTGGAGAAGACCCTGGTCCAGATGGATTTGCTAATGAATTTTATAAGATGTTTAACCAACCTTTGAAGACTGTTTCAGACAGGTTTGATTACTTTAAATTACCAACAATTTGGAACTACCATTCTGAGTTCTCAAAGTAATCTTTACTAACTGCCAAGAATTGCTAACATCCTGACATCTGTGTTTCTTAAGAACTTACATCATTCACAAAAATGCCAATAACAAATTCCTTTAATCTTGAGCCCAGCTCTGAAATATCATCCCATTGAAAAGGTGGTTGCTTAACCATGTGAAAGGATGCCCCATATTCATAAAATTAGTGTGCATTAACTTTCACCGGGGTGTTACTGAGTTTCAACAACATTTATTCTGGTATATGTCAATAGAAACAGTGGCATCAAGACAGCTGAGGTGGCTATGTCTGTAATCTCAGCACTTGGGAGGCAGAGGAAGGAGAGTCACTGCATGGACTGAGATCCTTTCTGAAGAGGCAAAATAAAAGCAAATGGCACCCATGAATAAAAATCCTACAACTCACCACAAATAAGGTATTTTATGCAAACAGTTCCCATTGATTCATTAGATACCAGTCTTTATGCTATTTGTTTAAGCCATTTTCTCTCCTACCTGAAACCTTCAATTTAATTTTTATTCCTTTTAATAATATTTGTGTCTCCAGAATTCCATTGATTTTATGACTGTTTAACTGAATGTTGTACCAATTTCAGCAATATAGCTGACTATATTCTTCCATGTGGTAGAAAATTCAATATACCGCCTTCTAAATTTTAAGACATTGCAAAAAATAAAATGACATGAGTGACAGCATATGAAGGACATGTTATTCATAAACAGAAATTTAATAAGATTTAATACCCAACAGAAAACTATACAGAATCAAAATGTGAATTTTCATATGGGATGATGGATCTGGGAACACTCAGGAGTGCTGCCAAGGATAAATACAGGCTACCTGGGGTAGAGACATGGGTATCAGGACATAGGGTAGCATCAGGCCAGTACTTGCTTTGAGGAAGGCTGCTGACACACACTAAAAAAATTCCCCGATTCGTAAGTATTAGTCACAAAGGGATTCTCTGGGTTTCCATATCCTTATTTGTAACATGAAAATATTCACATTTTTCACTAAAGATCAATGTGCTTGAGATGTAGTAGGTGTATCTGACAATAGCAGTTTGATTAGAGCAGACAACTATTTTTTGAAAATAATTATTTTAGGCAGAATCTTCTATTTGTTGTGTTTATAGTGTAAAAACAACCACAGATTATATTTGAACAACACACTGTGAAAAAAATCATTTATGAAGTCAAGGGGCTTTAATTAGACCCAACAATTACTGAAGAAGTCAATGTTTTGTTTTAATGTTGTGTGTGTGTGTATATATATATATATATATATATATATATATATATATATATATATATATATATATATATCAGACATACATATATATGTCAGTAAACAAAAGCTCTTTTATTGGACTTAAGGCTTGATCAGCAAGTGAATCATAATGCTTGATACTAGAAACCTAGAAAATTACCCAGAGCTACTGTGGCGATGGTAACCCAGCTCTCAAGTATCAGCAGCCTCACTGTTAGAAACAGTTGGTAGCACTGAGTCTACATTGCCCGTCATCTGACAACCATAGCACATCCCTGGCTTTACTCTGGGTGTTGTGTCTTCCACTGGTGTGGGAAAATGCATTCACTGCTATGATGGCAAACAGTACATTCACAACCTAAAAATTCTGCCTGCTTTACCCTCTCAAATATCTACTATTTCACCTTTACTAGCTGGTCATATACCTGGTGTTGCAAAGCATGTATTCTTTTTAGATGGGCTTCTTTTACTTATTTGTACATACTGAAGGCCTCTCCTAAGCTGATTTTTACATAGTTTCAGAGCTTTTCTCATGGAATTGAAATATTTCCTTAGCTGAACAATGTACTACAGTTGATTTATCCATTCATCTACTGAAGAATATACTTTTGGTTGCTCATAAGCTTTTGAAATTATGCATAACATTTCCATTAATATCTCTATCTTGCAATTAGTTTGACCTAAAATAAGCCTAACCCTAAAACACCAAATTTCTCAAAAATGGTTAATTTGGAAATTATTTGTAAAATATGAAATCTTAAATGTCTCATTCTTTTCAGAATATATGTGGATATTTAAATTTGATTTTGACTGTACCGTGTAAATGAAACTCCAATTATTTCCTGAATAGATAATATTGATTACAGTATAATTTTTTTCTTTCAACACGTGATTTCTACTATTTAAGACTAAAATAAGTAACTGGTTGGCATCACATAAAGAGAATAAGAATGTCTAGTTAATTATCTGTTTTCCTTTAAATGCTGAAGGTCAAATTATGAGTTTTGTTGTTATGATATATTAAATTATATTTGATCTCTAAATAGACTGTTCAGGATGAGGTAGAATCCAAATTGCAGTAAGGGAGTGACAAAAGTTCTGCTAGGCAACATCTTAAAAAAGTGTCGCTCACTTCAGTAGAGATGGTTGTTGGATACTTCACAGTGCTTTAGACTTCTCCTACTATTTTAGACATAAGTATGAAGAAACATTCTTCCACAGGGAACACTATTTCCTTTATGTGACTCCTATCTTGAGGTCAAACTTAGTGGTGTGGATTTATCTCAATCTTCTCCTAAATTTGGTATAATTTGATGTAATAACCAAAAAAACATGACATGGAAGACCACATAAGAAAGTCAATCCTTCTCTGCTTCATTTCTTTTTGACAATTGGACCTCTGGGTAGTGAAATAAGACAAGGCGACTTGATCTATGCTTTCAATGGGAAGACAAAGTGCAAAACTTCACTTTCTGTTAAGGTTATGCTAATTTTACTTCCAAGACTCAGATAATCCTGTTGTACAATTCATCTTCTATAGTGAACAATGTGGTAGATAAACCACATTCCGAATTAATTACCATAAATCAGAAGTACATTCATTGTATTACTGTGAGATCTTTCATTTCCCAGGAGGAAATGTCCCATCCACAAATGAAGCCTTTACAGGTTCAATTATATCTTCTCATTTCTTTTCTCTCTCAAGCTCAGTGAACATCTGTAATTTACTTTTATATTTTCTTCTATACAGATAGTATTCAACAGCAAAGAGGTAAGCACCCCTCCCCATGGCATCCCCACAAACAATCTACTCAGTGTGTGGGTTCCTTTTCTCACGGCCATTTGGTTTGATTAAGTGAACTCCATTAGAAATTTCTTACCGAATGAAGATAAATGTTACAGTGTGACTAGAAACAATGGCTTCTGCTTACAAAGGGTCCTGTCCTTGCTTATGGGTCTCTCTAATTGTGCATGATGAACATCAGTGAATGCGGAAGAGGTGTGTCAACCCTGTGCAACAGCCACACTGAGGAATTCTTCAGCACTTCCTTCCTTGTTCCCACAGAGGGAAACAAATGATCAAGAAGCCTTTCTTTTCTATATTAAAGCATTCTTAGGTCTTATGGCTTTTCTTAAACAAGTAGTTAGTGGATGTGAAAAATAATCCAATCATGGCTTGCACTTTGAAATCAGTGTAATATCTCTGTCAGTAATTAACCTAAATACTTTTTAACATACTCAATTATTCTAGTAATATCTAGGATTTATCAGAGGAACTAAACATTCAACATTTTTTTCTTATGCTTCCATGTCCTCCACATCCTAAGTCTTCCTGGTCCCTAGAACTGAGTTACAGTTGACCTGTAGCTCACTGTGGCTCACTGTGACTCACTGTACCTCCTGCACTGTCCTGGGAGTATCAGGTCCCCAGAGCCCCAGTCCTGCCATTCTCTGGATTCGAAGGCACTTTGAATCATTTTTGCTCCTAAGGTGATTCTAGAGTCATAAATAGTTTCTTGCCATGGTTATTAGTTCTATTTTTATTCCTTTCAAATGTCTTCAGAATTGAAATGGCAAATGAAAAGATATTAACATGTGTTAGGAAAATTTGCCAGGCCCTTTCTCATGGGCACAGAACATGTCTCAGATCCATTCCTTAAAAAAATCTTATAACCTCTTATCAGAATCATGCAAAATCTTTGGAACTAAAGTATTGAACTTAAACATTTAATAATTCCCTGAAGGATATTTTCTAAACTTGAACTTAAAGGTGATGTTGAGAATAAAGTCATTCTTGTTGATGAAAGTGGCTTTGCAAATGAAAACACACGGAAGGCAGAGTTTGAATCTTGGCTCTATTATTAACTGTCACTTGACCACTTCATATTAACTTCTGTGAGCCTTGACTTCATTCGCTACTAACTATGTCTGGTAATGTTCTCTGCAAAGGAATTTTGGAAAACATGACAAACAGAATCTGGCACAGAAGAGGAGCTCATTAGGTACCGGTTCTCTATCTGCTTGTTAATTAAGGGTGATACACCATCAGGACGCCAAGCACAAGGTCTGTCAAGCTGATTGCTCTTGTCCTTGAGCAGCTGAGAAGACAAGTTTTGATTGACACTCACAGATGCAATACTCCACTTCCATTTCTACCACTTAATGTGTTGGGTTTGACCTTATATTCTTGCCATGATGAGTTAATTCTTTTACTTATTGCTTAGCCTGTACCATTGCTTCCTTGCACTATTTTACAAAGAAAACTCCTGGCATTCTCGCCTTACTTCTATATTTCCTGAAAACCGGACCTATTCCACCAGTTCTTTCCATTCATGGAGGAAGCCATGCATCATGTTTCTTCATGTTGAGTCCCAGAACCAGGCCTCATAGAGCTCTCTACCAGACTGTCTTTTATTTCCCATAATTCTAAATACATTTTTCTCATTTGATTTCTTTTCAGTCCATAAAGAAAGAAGAGGCTCTGTCTACCCTATCAATATTTTTTCTCTAACAACTATTTGATAGCTCTGCTTTTCTTTACCACCAAGTAACTGGAAGAAAAATCACCTGAGGTTTCCATGTGCTTCCTTTCCCAGACACCCGTTAACCTCAGTAATCTAGCTTTTGTCTCACCCCTCCACTACGTTTGCCCTGGGTAAGTCATTCACAATTGTGTCTGTGCAGTGGTTGTTTTACTCAGCTTTATTCCACTTTTTCTCAGAGTGTATGACCCTGTTATTCCTTCTCTCTGCCCCGATTGTCTTCCTTTCTATGGTCATTCCCTGCCTTCCTTACAGCCTTTGTTGTTTTTCACTGGGAAATGAGTATTTCTTTTCTCTTTACACCTCAGTAGAAGAGATGGTGATGGATGTTTTAAGTTATAGTTATGGCTGCGATATTTCTTAGAAACTTTTGACTTGGTACAGGGGTTTCAGACTTGATATGCTCAAACCATACCTGGGGTATACAATTATTTTCCTTCTTAGTATGCATCAAATATGCCCCCCTTTACGAAATTCTTTAGCAAAATAATGTCACTATAGGCAATTCTCTATGTGAGATATTTCTATGGAGATATTTCAGAATTCTGGACATAGAGATATTTCTAATGAGATATTTCAGAACTCGGGACATTTTTTCTTGTTCTTCTTCTTGCTTTATATTTAATTAGTCATGGTAGCCTATTAATTCTATTCAGATATAAACCATTAGTCCCCTGTTTTGTAACTTATCTATTTTACTGACCTATGATGTATTTCAGATCTGTCAGGGATTCAGTCTGGAATGCCCCACACAAACTATGCTGGTGTCCAGCTTCTAGGAATATGATGTTATTCTGAAGGTTCTGGAGCTTTTAGGAGATGAGGGTGAAGGAAACCTGGCTATTAGGAGGTGATATGATAGGATAGTACATGATATGATATGATATGATATGATATGATATGATATGATATGATACGATACGATACGATATGATATGATGAACTGGTGAAAGTTCTATCCATTTCCTTTCTGGGTTGCATTCATTCCTCCAGGTGTGAAGAGTCTCTGCACTATAAGCTCTAACATGCCTTTGCTCCAATAGAAAGATATCCCTCTAAAACTTGAACAAAAAATATTATATACATATACATATATATATATATATATATATATATTCCTTTTTTTTTTTTTGAGACCTAAGTTGGTTCCATATCACTCAGATGCAATGCCATGGAATCTTTCTTGGGAACCCCAGAATAATTCATTTCTTCATTTCCTGTGAATGGTTGGCTCCTTGTTTATTATTTTTATCTGGTGAAATTTATATTTCAGTTATCATTCTGTCTGTCACTATCACATACCAAATTTGCAATTCATAGTCATAGGAAGTAAATCTCAATTTCCTTTGAAGTCTTAGTGCCTAGTAAGGTGTCTGAAGAGCCAGAGTTCCAAAATTTCAGAATAAATGATTAAAAAAATAAAAGGAATTCAACACAGTGCTGAACCCACTAAAATTTTTATTACATTTTAAAAGCTTTTCAGTGCAAGAATTTCATTGAAAAAATTTGTGTGTGCCAGATCTGTTTAAAAATTACCCCATTGCTGTATTTCCTCTGTTTATGAAATAGTTTTTCAATGGCTAAGACTTGCTAGGTAACCCAGATTGGCTCTTCCTGCCTCAAATTTCCAAGTGCAGGGACTATAGGTGTATAACACCATTCTTAGATCTGGGTCGGATTAGCATGCATTGTCAGCCTTTCCTCTTCAGTTAATCCCTGTATTCACAATCAGCACGATAAACTTTATAGTTAGATTATATATTCAAAGTTTGCAGTTTGGCAAAGTTCAGACTTATTGATATTTTTAAATATAGCCAAGTTTTGTAAAGACTATTGTGGCCATGTAAGAGAAAATTATTCAGGGCATTATCACCTGTGGTTGAATTATTTTTAAAACACATAGATGTGGGATATTTTTCAGTGACTTTTTGAATTTAAATCGACAATGTCAATTTATATCAATAAATGGGCAAATGCAGGTCATGTTGGAAAACAAATTACAATAGATGATAACTTACAGTAATGTTTGCATGCATTTATTTACTAGTTGTGCCTGTGTGTGAGTGAGGGTGTGAAGGTACATACCTGCCTGTATTTATGTAGGTCAGAAGACAACATGTGGAAGTTCATTCTCTCATCTTGTGGATCCTGGGTTTGAACTTGAATTCAAACTTTAGGTTTGGAGACTAGCACTCTTACTCACTGAGCTCTCTTCTCAACCTAATATGCACTAATTTTGAGATATTTTTACCTAACAAGATGCAGTATTAAAGACACAGCTAAAATTACCATTTCTATTTTTTTTTATATAATGTAGCTTGAGAAACACTTTTGAGCCTTCTTTCTAGTAAGAAGGCATTGTCATTCCAGTGATAACAGGTCCATATTGCCTTCAAAGATGTCTTCAAAAGCATGAGGTCTTTTGTTTGTTTTTTTAATGCCAATTTTGACCTTACATCAGCTTTTCCAAATGCTACAATGAAGTGTTAGAAGATGAAAGAACACTGCTAGCCCTTTAAGCACAGCACAGACTTTTATATTAATATTTTAATTTCTACAGGATGCTTCACTCTATATAAGCAAACCTGAAAGGTGAAGAACTTAGACCAACTCATTTCTTCCCACCCAGTTTTCTGTTGTATGAAAGGAATATTTGATATATTTATGTAAAATTTTAATATTAGTTTTTATAGCTATAGGTCAGGTAATTTCTAAGTGTGAAAGTTTCTTTGCTAGTCTGAGCTGCTACACACATTCCACATGCATATTATTTTGCATATGTTATATATTTGGACTGATCATTTTGGATATTCATCAATCACAATTTCTTCATTGTTATTCTTTGCTACACATTTTGCTAAAGCTTTTTTTAAATATTTATTACAGTAAATACTTTAACATTATGAACAAATCTTAATGTCTCCACACCTATTAGCTAGCACTGCAGTATTTGTAAGTGCAAGTTGAAAAAATGAAATGCCTACGTCATTAAAGTATTTGATGCTCAAGTATGAGAACCTGAGTTCAGATCCCTAGCCCTTACATAAAATCTAGGCCATGCTACATGAGTCTAAAACCTCAATACTCAAGAGTCAAGGGGGGACAAGCATATCTCTGAAGCTTATTGGCTAGCTAGCCTAGCAGAGTCTGAAAGCAGACTTTCAAATTCACCGAGAGACCTTGAGTAGGAAAATAAGGTGGTGAATGATTGAGTAAGTTACCCAGTGTGGACTTTTGGACATCATGATGTGGCTACATATGTGTTGGTGCACAGCTACAGGTATACACACACCCACAGGAACACATACCCTTAATACATACCTACACATACACACACACACACACACACACACACACAGCATACACACACTTGAAAATATTTATGAAGGAAGAAAACTTTAAATAATATGATAATATGATGCCTACATTTGCACTGTTGATTTGGTACCTAAAAAAATCAGAGAGAATGTAAATAAACAATTTAGTGATCTGCCATAATACCTTGGAAAAAATAACAAACAATAGTCAAAAATAGTAGATAGGGGGATATAATAAAAATAAGATCATAAATTGATGAATAAGAATGACAAAAATGAACCAACTCTAAGATGAAAACAAAAAAATGAATAGTTGTGCCTTTGAAAAGATTAACAATATTGACAAAATTTTCACTAAATTAACCAAACAAAAGAACAATAAAACCCAAATAATACATATACAGATGAAAAGGGATACATTACAACAGACCTCAGTGAAACCCAGAGGATTGTATGACATTCTTCCAAAATCTTTATGCCTTCAAATTAGAAAATCTTACAGAAGTGGATTAATTTCTTAATAAAGATGGCATACTAAGGTTAAATCAAGAAGAAATTAAAAATTAAATAAGTCCATGAGAAACAAAGATATTGAATCAAAAACAACAAACAACCAAACAAACAAAAAACTTTCCAATCAAATGAGTGCAGGCCCAGAGGTGTTTACAACACAATTCTACTAGAGTTTAAAGAAGAACTATAATCTTTTCAATAGAAAAAACAAAAGATGAAAGAATGCCTCCAACGTCTTTTTATGAAGTCATCATTACACTTATATCTAAACCAGATAAAGATACAGCAGAGAAAAATGAAGAAAGAAATAAAACTGTGTATCAGCCTCTCTGATAAGCACAGATGCCAAAATTTTCAATAATGTATTCCTAAACTGAGCTCAAGAATACAGCAAATTGGTTATCTACTAAAATTAGTTGGCTTCATCCCAGAAATACAAGGAAGGTTGACCATACATAAGTCAGTCTACAGAATCCACTGCATGATCATCTCACTAATGTTGAAAAGTTTTCAGCAAAATCTAACTTCCCTTCATGATAAAAACCCTGTATATGAGACATATATAGACAACATGTCTCCTTATAAAAAAAAGTAATATACAAGAATACCACTGTCAATATCATGATAAATGGGGGAAAATATCCTCAAAGCATTCCCACTAAAATCAGGATATCCACTTTCTTCACTCATTTCAATGTAGTACTTGAAGTCTTAGCTTGAGTAATAAGAAAACTGAAGGACATGCAAATAAGAAAAAGTCAAACTTTGTAACTTGTAGATGATATGATTTCATACACAAAAGACCCTAAAACTCCACAAGAAAATTCTTACATCTGAAAATTTTACAATTATCAAAATTATAGTAAGATACAAAATTATCAGACACGAACACAAAAAACAAACTAACAAACAGTAGCCTTCCTATATACCACCAATAAATATACCAAGAATGAAATCAGGGAAGCAATTTCATTTACAATAGCATTAAAATATATCTTTGGATAAATCTAAACAGGGTAGTGAAATCCATGTACAACGAAGGTATCAAGACTCTGAAAACAATTGAGGAGGACCCTAGAAGATGAGAATACCTCCTATGCTCATGGATTAACAGATGAATATTGTGAAAATGGCCATTCTTCTAGAAGCAGTATATAAATTGAATGCAATCCTCAACAAATTTTAATGTAATCTTTTTCAAAGACATATAAAGAACATACATTGTGTGCATATGTGTGTAATACATATGCATATGTACATACATATATATGTATATGTAATACATACATATATGTATACATGTATATTTATATATGTATTACACACATATGCACACAATGTATGTATGTATGTGTGTGTATATATATATATATATATATATATATATATATATATGTGTATATGTGTATATATATATATATATCCATGCTCAGGTAAACCTCAGATAATCAAGATAATCAATAGAAGTACCAGCATTCCTGGCACTGGCATGACACTGACATCAAACAGGCACATTGATCAATGTGATGGAATCAAGGATCCAGGTACAAGCCAGTGTTTCTGTAGATAACTTGTTTTGACAATGATGCCAATAATATACCTTGGAAAAAGGCAGCAATCTCAACAAACTGCTTAAAAACTGGATAGCTACATGTAGAAGAACAAAACTATACTGTCGTCTCTCATCGTGCAGAAAAATCAACTCCAAGATGATCAAAGACTTCCACAGTTGACCTTATACCCTCAGTGAGATAGATATAAAAGGAAATGCACTTCAACTTACAGGCACAGATAATGGTTTTCTGGATATTAACCTGATAACAAAGGCATTAAGACTAGAAATTGATAAATGAGAACTCATAGAACTTAGAAGTTTCTGTAGGGAAAAGGACACCATTTCTTTAGTGAAGAGGCAGCCCACAGAATCAGAAAACAAAGAAACAAACAAACAAAAAAACTTTAAAAACTATACATCAGACATGGAATTAGTACCTAGAATATACAAAAGAACTAAAAAAAAGAAAAAATAAAATAAAATAAAAATAAATAGTGCAATTCAAAAATACGGCATGCGATTACACAGAAAATTCTTTCGAAAAGAAATACAAATGGCTGAGTTACATTCCACAGTTCAATCATCAGGAAAATGTACTCCACAACTATCTTGAAATTTCATCTTGCCAAAGTCAGAATGTCTAAGATAAATAATCAAGTGACAACAAATTCTGGTGAAGATGTATAGAAAGGGAAAGACTACTCACTGTTGGTGGTGAAAATTAGTAAAGCCATTATGAAAATTGTTTAAAAAGCTAGAAACATACTTATCATATGATATGCCTATACAACCACATTGACTTTATATACCACTACAGAGATATTTGCTCGTTCATGTTTATTATAACTCTGTTCAAAATAACCAGAAAATGGAATTAACCTAGGTGTCCAGTAACCAATAAGTGGTTAAAGAAAGTATGCTACAGTAACACAGTAGGATATTAATCAGCAGTAAAACAAAAAAGATTGTGAAATTTGCAGTTCATTGGATAGAGCTGGAAATACTTTGAGTGAGGTAATAGGAATGCAGAAAGACAAACTTTACATTTACATTTACATTTACTTTACATTTCTTTTTTATGTCAATGTCAGTATTGAGTCTATAGAAATTGTGTGTTTAAACTGGAGTTTTCATAGAAGTCAGGATACTGATAAGGAACCATGATGTTGGGTTTCTTTCAAAAGAAGGGGAGCACAATACAGTTGTGAGGAAGGAAAAATGAGGAATAAATGAACAAGAAGTGCTCAACGTTGTGAGGAATGGAAGGAGGAACTGAAGTAAGGGTTATGGAAGGATAATTAATACCAAAGAGCCTTGAAAATTCCATGCAAAAACCTCCTATTGAAGCTTATTAAAATATATACATACATAAAAGAGCTTAATTGGAAACATTCTATAACAAGGAGGTAATGCCTCTCCCAGATGTCACATGCTGTCAATTAGAAAGTATACTGGCCAGTATGGATTACTTCCTTTTGAGTTTTTAGCCACTGGGGTCCCACAGAACTCCAAACATTTTAGGCAATTGTCATTGCACTTTACTATCCCCAATGTCTTGACAGTATGAGCTACTGCTGAAGAGACCATATACTTGAGTGTTAAAACACAGAGAAACCAAGCTACTGCAGATCCAGAAGCTCCATTTCTTCTGCTTAGCTTTTACAGTGCTCACAAAAGTAATTTACAATCTTACCCAGCTGTGAATTCTGGAAACTATAATACTGAGAGGCTTGGCAAGACATGCCCACCTTTGCAATAGTAGCAGAAATATTATGGGAGTAGCCAACCACTTTACATTTAGATTTAAGCCTCATTCCACAAGATGGATCTCATGCCTGGCACTCTTAACTGGACCAAGGACCTGTAGTTCAGTATGTCATAGCCACCCCTGGGAGGTGTCCTAATATTGTTTTCACATGAACATGGCACTAAACTACCCATCTTTCTACCTAAAGATTAGTGTGGCTCTCAGTCTTCATTGGAGAAGCTTTTGTAGATGGTGATTAACAAAAAGAACAATAACTAGACTATGTGTAGAAAATAAGAGACTGCAGTGTTCATTAAAAATGAGACATCTACACCATATACCTTCTTCAAAAGTCTTAAAGATCAGCTCAAAAGAGTAGGAAGAAACACTGTTAAGAACCAGAAAGAGAAAATGGCTACAGTGAAAAAGGGTTTTCTTTACATAACAGTGCAGTCATACAGATGAACTTGTAGCAGCTGTGACTGCATGTCACAAGACGTGTACACTCTTAAGTCAGCCAAAATCTCAGCAAGGATGAGGGAAGTGGTTATGGAGTGTCTCCTCTACTTGCGGAACTATTGGAAATTATTGGCTTATGGGAGAGGTGGGAGAGACAGAGACAGATTTCTTCAAGGTTATGGGCCCTGAAGGGCTACCCATGTTCCAGTATATGGTTCTACACACATGTACATTTTAGCAGTGCTGTGTGGACTCAGTTGTTGTTATTTTTTAAGGACACATGAAATTGGGAGGGAATTGAGCATGGTTCAGATGATAGGGAATTGGGGAGTAGATTTGATCAAAACACATTATACACATGTATGAAATTCTCATATTATAAAAAGAATGAGTACATCAACATATTCAATATGATGATTTCACATACCTATATTTTGTTTAATGATTACCACAATCAAATTTGTTACCACTTATCTATAGCTTCTATGTGTGTATGTGTGTGTATGTGTGTATATTATTCACATGTATACACATAAATGCTATTTGAAGATGCAAAGTGGTTTTCAGCAAGTTTTAAACAAGCAGTACATTAGAGTTAAATACGTTCATCATACTATATATATCTCCAGAATCACTGATAAAACTTAGCACCACTTAATAAATATCATCTTTTTTCTTCAATTTGCCAGCTTCCAACAACCATCTTGCTTTTGACAAATAGGTTTTTTATGATTCCACATATAATGATTTGTCTTTATGTGCCTGGCCTATCTCAGTTATTATAATACATTTCAATTTATCTACACTGGTAAAAATGTCTAGATTGTCTTCTCTTAAAAAAGCTGGTTATTATTCTACTATGTTTGTGTTCACGTGTGTGGACATATCATATATGCAATTTTTGCATGGATTTTTGCTTCTATGGGGGCAAAGATTGTTCTATTTCTTAGCTATTGTGAATATGACTACTTCGAAGATAGGCGCGTAGAAATTTCTCCCACATGCTTATTTAAATTTTTTAGATGTGTAAAATTAGATTGAGGAATGCTAAATCATATCAAGCTCTGTTTCTGATTTTTAGACAAACTCCATAGTGTTTTTGATAATGTCATACTAAGTTATATTTTATCAACAGTGGGAATGAGTTTGTTTTGTCCATACCTTTTCCAGTCCCTGTTATCGTTTATGTATGTTTTTTGTAAACAGCCATCCTAATAGGAATAAATCATAATAGTGGGTCTGAATTTTTTGTAGCCCTGATGATTAATGGTGTTGAGAACATATTCATATGCCTGTTAATTATTTATATGGTCTCTTTTGAAAACAAAAAAAATTTTTTTTTAAAAAGAGTATTTTACATTGCTTTATTGGGTTGTATTTTGGTTTTCTTCTTGTTGGATATAAACACTTTTACAGACAATTTTTACAATATTTTCCTCCTTCCTTTACGTCATCTTCTGGTTCTGTTATTTTTTTTTTCCTATGTAGCAGCTATGCTTGAGGAAGTCAGATTTACTGGTTTCCCTTGCCTGTATTTTTGTATCCAATCTAATAGCAGCTATAAAGACTAAGGCCAATTATTTTCCCCCTTTATATATTTTCTTCATGAGTTTTAGGGTTTCAGATTATAATCAAGTCATTAAACTATTAGATCTTTACAAAGCATCTATTGACCATCTTTGTTTTACTATTATGATCCACAATCCATAAGTCCTTGCACTGCATGTTAATGGTTCCAACTTGGTTAATGATTGCAAGTGACAACCCTTAAATCAAAGCATAATGATAAGCATGTATAGTAAGCTTAACACTTGGAAATTATTTATGGACATGATAATCTATTGTCTGTTGCTTTCCTGAAATGTGTGAGATCACGTGAGATACAAAAAGAAGTTAGTTTGGATCACAGTTTAGTGGCCTGGGTATCTAAGCACCTAATTAGCAAATGGCATCCAGCTGGTGAGGGCCTTCTTGATGTATTCGAAAACAAGAGAGCATATCTAAAAGCAATACAAAGATATTTTGCCAATCCACTTCTCTATCTTGCACTCTCCCTCATGTCACCAATAACATCAGCAGAGCCTGCCTTCATAACCTCCTCTAGTCATACTTAACTCTTCCAGAGTTCATCTCCAAATAATACTGTTCTCATTTGCCTGGAGAATAAACATTTCACGCATGTAGTTCTGAGAACGCATTTGAACAAAACACATAGTAATGAATCTACAGCATTCTTCATTCAGGTAAGTGTTATTTTGTATGGAAACTACTCTTCTATTCTATAGCTAGAGCATATAGTCTTTAATAGCAGTAGGGTCTCATAATGCAATTTTTTTTTAAAGTGTAAAGTGAGAAACATATAATGAATTGAATTCCTATTATGCAGAGACATTTGAAGATAAGTTCTTTAGCTACCTGATGTTGAGACTCAATCCTGTAGGTCGATATACTTTTCAGCTGCAGAATATATTTGTTCTTAAGGTTTTTTGGTACTAATTTCTTATGAAATTATATATATATATATATATATATATATATATATATATATATATATATACACACAACACGTTTGATAGCATGTGCTACTGATCCCATTATGAGGCACGTGCATTGAGTATTGGTCACTGACATTGCTTGTCATTCTGGTATTATTGTAACACTGACTTAGATTGGCAGTGCTTTCTTACATTATATAGTACAGATAAACTTTAAGAGAGAAATTGTACATTTTTTTTCAAGTTTGGCAATTGCTTCTAAGATGTTTGACTAACTTCCTTACTTATAATTAAATGCTGATAATAAGATTTGGTGTTTTGTGTCCTTGAAGAAGAAGCCCCCAACAGAGGAGAAAATAACTTGGTTCCTTGAATAATTAGGAAAACATCTTAACCTTTAGCTGTGGCAGTTCAGTAGAAAATTTGATTAGATTATAACATAGCAATAATATAAGATATTATTTCCAAGACAGTGGCCTTCAGAAGGCCTGAGTTTTTAATGTCATTAAATGGTTAATATCATATTATTAAATTTTGGTTATGTTTTACCAGATGACTATGAAACCCATATACTAGTTAAACATGTCCTCTGATTTTTCTCTTCTTTCCTATGCTTTATAAAAGGTAACTTGGAATCAACAAAAGTTTTTCAAACATCAGAAAAGTTTTATTTTTGGATAATATTCATGCAATCAATGATTCAGATAAATGACTTCCTCAGTTGTTATATTTTTAGGTTTTCTATTGGAAACCTGTCTCAGAGAGTAGATTTTATGTGGATGGGTCCTTGTGAGTATAATTTATAACTATAATACTATAATGTATCTGAGGTGTGTATGTATGTATGTATATGCATACTATTTAGTCATTATATATATATATATATAATGACTAAATAGTATGCATTTCATTATTTTAAATTCATTATTTTAATTTAATCTGTTATCTTTGACTATGTTCTATGATACATCTTGGTAAACTGACTAAATTAAAATGTATAAATAATATACTTTTCTGTCTCTACAGAAGATTCAGGGAGCTTGAGAAGTCTATAAAATGAGTGGACCTAGTTACAGACCAGACTACATTCAAGAAAACAATGACATGGATGGACTTTTAAGCATTTGTCTACTTTCATTCCTGTCCTAATCACTGTAATTGATTGTCAACTTAGCAAGATCTAGAATCACCTAGGAGACAAGCCTCTGGCAGTCGCTGTATAGAATTATTGAGACGATGTTAATTTAGTTGGGAAATCCCACCTTAACTGTTGGGAAAAAAAGAAAGAAGAAAGGGATCCAAGCATCAGGATTCATCTCTTGCTGCACCCCGACTGTGGATGAAGTCTGAGCAGCTGCCTGAAACACCTGCCATCAGGACTTCCCTGCCATGATGGATTGCACAGTTGAAATGTGAACCAAGATAATCCCTTAATCCAGCTGCTTTTGGCCAGGTATTTTTAACACTACGGTGCAGAACAAAACGAAAACAAGTAGTGTTTGTTCATGCTTTTGTATTCCTGCATCTTATTCTATGTTGCCACTTTCATCCCAATGTGTCCTAGTCAGCTTTATTTCTGTTTCATAATAGAAGCCTTGAAGGTCAAAATATTAAAATGACTCGGTGTCAATTTTGTCCATTTTTTTCAGTAGCTAGGAAGCTTTACAATTTATCCTTTTGTTTAATAAGGATATGCTTTTAAATGCATAGCATAAACTTACTATTTTATAATAATTTCAAAATTACAGAAAAATTGTGAATTCTAAGTAACAAAGAGTTTTTATATGCTTCCCTACACTCTTATTATTAACATCTTACTATGATATGGTCCTTTCATCATAATTAATGAACCAATTCTGATAAAGTGTTATTAACTAAATCTACCATTTTCCACCTTGCTAAGTCATTAGCTAATGTTCTTTTTCTGTTCCAGGATTCCATCCAAGAGCTCACACTGCATTCAGCAGTCAGAATTCCTTTGACTTTTCTTGGTTGCAATTATTTCCAGTCTAATGTGGCTTTTTTTGAAGGGTACTGATCAAGAGCCCTGTCGCATGCTTCTTGACTGGAGTCTGTCTCCTGGTTGGGTTGTGAACTTGGGGACAATCAGAGAATAATGTCATTCACATCACCAGTTTTTTTTCTTTTGATCACCTGGTTAAGATGTTTGTTTCTTCACTTTGAAGTTAGTTTTCTCTCTCTTTTTTAGTTATTTTTGAAGCAGTCCATTAGTTACAGGTTTTACTGAAAAGGTAGAGAACTATATTCCATCTCTTGAGAATATAGTATCAACACAAATAGTTACAACTCCTTGGCATAGACACCCAGTCTATTTATCCTTTGTATGCTCATTAATTTGTATCAGTATGTATTTGTGAATATTTTGAAGCCTTATTTTAGAAAAAAAAATGGTTCTATCTTTGGCTATTGAGGTCATTTGCTGCCATTTTGGAGGTGTTTCTTTGACATAACTTATGGGTAAAAGGGTTTACTATGGCTCACAGTTCGTGCTGAAGTTCAAAGAATGTGGCCATATCACGTTCAAAGTTAGGAAGCTTTGTGTTAACAGACATTTAGAACACACATACTTCTTACATTTATTGCTATAGGTGAATTTAGAGAATTAGAGGGCTTATTCTAGCAATATCACTACAGGTAAATCAAGTGAGTGATTCACGCCTATGCTACTTTTGCTCTATTTTTTTCCTATAAATAAAATTGTTCTGTTCCCTCAATTAATAATTCAAAAATATTTTATATATTTTCAAAAATATGTTGTGGACCTAGGTGTTTTAAATTGGCATCTTTAGAGGAAAAAAAGATGTAGTCTTAGGAGTATACAAGCAGCCAAATAACAAATAGATATATATATAGGTTTTGTAAGAATACCTATGCCCCAAAACACAGGTAGATTTCAAAAGACAAATGAAACATTTCTTTTATGGACTTTTGTAAAGATAAAACAGTATATTCACAGTTAGTTACATTACTTGCAAACACTAATGGCATTGTGTTGTCGTGCTGTAAACTGGAGAATATTTCTTGATTTTATGGTAGAGGGATGTGTTTCCTTAACATCAAGCCTGCTGTACCCAACCTTGTCTGAGGATCTTGGGTAATGCAGAATCTTGATCCTGGCACAAGTGTGTACTGAACATGTCACATTCTTTCCAGGATATCTTGTTTTTGTTGTGGTGCTCTTCTTGTTAACATATTGATGTTGATGGGATTTCTACTCATGAAACAAGACAGAGTCTAGAAATTAATTTTTAAAATGTTTCCAACATTAACCCAACATGTTCTGGGTTTTTGTTTGTTTATTTTGGTAATGAGGACTTAGATGACCTCATTTAGCATATTCTCAGCTTTGAGTTCAATATTCAGAATAGGAAACTACCAATCACCACCCGTAAGTAGGGTTTAGAGTTATGAAACAGAATAAATTCTGTGATAAACACAAGGGCTATAAAATCTCTAGACTGCTGGTTCTGCACCATGAACTTGTACTCATATTAGACTTCAGGTTTATATTCAGAGCCTACCATTTGACTTTATGTCTCCTTGGGACAAATGTTCCCTCATGACCTTTAATTATTGCACTGCCAATGGAACTGAGGAAACGGACATCATTAGCAGTCTCGCCTGGATAATTAAGAAATAAGTTCAGAGGGATAATTGCTCCATCATTATTTCTCTTTACTGTCTGACAAATTAGATGTTTTATAATTGAGCTGACCATATGTTCAAATCTAAGCAATTAATAGTTCATTATTTTAATTTAGGAATTTATACATGCATACAAACTATGGTCCTATCCTCTTCTTCCTCCTTTCCTATTCACCCACCTTGTGCAGATAATAGGGTGACAAGGGTAGAGTTCTGGTGATTTAAGTCTGACTCATGTCAGGGTTATGGGTCTATTCTGTATCCATCCACTGTGATTTATGCCATTGTCAGAGAATCACTACGGTATGAAGTGGAGACGGTCGGGGCCTTCAAATATAACTCTGATTGTCTTTGACATTTTAAATAAAGAAGTTTTTCTCTTATCTCCCTTCTTCCTAACAGACCTGTGGAGATGAATCAAGACAATGCAGAAATGGATTTGAACAAATTTTATATTACTTTGATTATCCTAGCAGGAGTCCTAAAGCAAACCTCAGACAAAGTGATAACGGAAGTTCTAGAAGACAGAAGAGCTGAGCCTGAGACAGTTCCATCCGAAGCAATTAGTGCTGAGATCGAAAATCAGTGGCTGCTTAAAGACTTTCATATTTGCTCCAACCTCTGCTCTACCAAGCAGGCTCACTTTGAGAATTCATTTCTTCTTGAAATAACTTTGCAGAAAGAAAGTGCACCGCATGTTAATTAGTTTCTTCTGGCCTCACTATAATGCTATAGCAAAGAAGCCCAAGTTCCTCTGGGAATTGCCCCTCCATCTACATAGCTTCCTACCTTTTTACCCCACACCCAGAAACTATAAATTTCAATCCTTGAGTCAGACTAGAATCTGAGGTTGGATAGACGTAATAAAATATTTTGTTCCATTCTTTATGGGAGAGGGCACACAGCTGTAGGCAGCTAATTGTGTGTTGTATAAGCACCATGAAAGCTGTTTAAGGAGAAAAACTCAAAGGAATGGAAAGAGCTTTTGTTACCTTCCTCATCTGACATTCACCTGCCTTTCTACGTGACCCATCCAAAAAGCTTCTAGATTGTTAGGGGTAGATTCCCTAGGAATACATACAAATAACACTAACCACAGAAATTTTAAACTTAGAGTTAGATGTTCATATATATATTTCTTTAAGAATTTCATAAATATATACAATGAGTTTTGATCACATCCCCTCCAATCCACACTTCATGATCTCTCTTTTTGCATCTTATTAAGTTCAATCAGTACTGCACATATATACCTGGGTGTGGGGCCATGCATTGGATCATGGCAACCTAACAAGGGTCACATCGTGAAGAAAACTGACTCTCCCTTTCCTAAGCAGCCATCTCATCAGCTAGGGGCGAGACTTTGTGAGCTCCTGCCCCATCCATAGGCACTCATTTTTATTAACTACAGATTATCAGACTACTTCATTCTCATAAAATACAACAAGACACAATGGTGATCATTGAGTACTAAATTTCATTTATGTTTAACTTTTGACTTCTAATTCATAAGTAATAAATGTATGTTTATGGGGAGCAGTATAATATTGTGATGGTTGAATACATTATACAACGAACAATTAAAGCAATTAGCATATTGCCTCAAGCACTTCTCATATCTTTGTAATAAGGCTATTGAAGACCTTGTTTTAGGTCTTCTTCTAAAACATACCATACATCAATATCAGCTGTACTCATATACAGTGCAAGAAGGCAGAAGCTGTTCTTCCCTAATAAAACTGTGTCCTCGCAACATAGTTTGCCCCTCCTCTTTCTCTACACCTGCAATCTCTCAACCATTCTACAGAGGTCTACTTCCTTGGTGTTTATGTATAGGAGAGAATTAGTTGTCTCTCTGGACCTCACTCATGTTACCATAGTTCTCTAGGTTTATCCGTGCTGTTGAAAATGGTAGAATCGTGTTCTTTTTAGTGGATGAAAATATTCCACAATGTATCGTATACAACCATAAAATAATTCATTCATCAAGAGACCCAGTAGAGGAGAAATAAGAGGCAATAGGGAGAGGCATGAGGATGGCAAAATACACACAATTTGAAAGCAGAAGTGGGGCAGTGTGAGTAGAATGGTTTATCCAGGGATAGAAGCAGGGAGGTGGGGAGAGGAGATGGTAGGGGGCGTGTCAAGCAAAATTAAGTATTTATGAAATGGCATAAGGAAACCTGATAATCTGTAAGCTGATTTTTAAAAATGTTGGGATGTGGTGAGAGTTTAGTGGGTAAAATACTTCTCATGAACACATGAAATGCTAAATTCAAATCCCCAAGAGACACAAAAGAGTCAGGCACAGTAGTATATAATAATCCTCCCATGAGGCCACATTCATACACACACACACACACACACACACACTCATTCACACAGGAGATTACCACTTTCAAAGTCTGAAAAACAAATCAATTCACCTGCCAATGGACACAGAGATTGATTTGCTATTGTTGGCAACTACAGTCAATGCTTAGAAGGCATACAAACTTTTTTGGCATACTAATGTCATTTTATGTGGAGTCTGTTCCCAGTGATTCTATATACTGAGTCACACAGAAGTTCTATTTTTTTATTGTTTGGAGACCTATCCTACCATTGTCCATATGGCTCTACTAATGTACATCATCACCAACTCTATGCAAATTTACCTCTTCACTTCTATACCAGCACTTGTTATTGTTTGCTTCGTGTGTGTGTGTGTGTGTGTGTGTGTGTGTGTGCGCGCGAGCGTGTGTGTGTACATGTTTGTGCACATGCACACATGTCTGTGGAAGCCAGAGAACAGAATTGGGTGTCTCTCCTTGGCCACTTTCCACCATTAATTATTTTTTGGTAGGCATAAATGACCCTCCAACCCCTGACCTCAAAGGATGGGGTTCCAGGCACAAGGTGTCTAGCTGAACTTTAAAACAGTTAATTGATTGATTGGTTATTTTGAGTGTGTGTGTCCCACCATTCACAATTCAATCAGGAGATAACTTGAAGGAGTCAGTTCTCTTCCTCCAGCATGTTGTCCTGGGAAGTGAATTCAAGGTTTCTGCCTTTGTGAAAAGGACTTGCTGAGTCATGGGCCCCATGGGTAGCTTTTTACAGTTCTCGGCATCTGAACTTGGGCCCTTGTGTTTGCCTGAGTCCTGTTTGTGTTTTTCTAATAGTTGTAAATCTAGCTTGCTAAGATAGTTTCAACTGTATTTCTCTAATGATTAGTGACATTGTGCATTGTGTTTGATTGCCTGGGTTTTCTCTTCACAGAGTGAGTCTCCTATGCAGTGTAAGTTTTTTTTTTTTTTCTTTCCTTTGAGGTAATTGTATTCGTCTGTTTTTGCTTTTGTTGACTAGGATTTTGAGGGAGTTTCTATATATTTTCTTCTATAAGTTGTAATTTTAGGTCTTCAATTTAAGCTTTTAACTGATTTTGAATTGATTCTTTCATATTCTGAGATGTAAGGCTCTAATTTCTTCCCTGTGTGTGTGTGTATTGAGTTTTCCTACAATAATATGCTGAAGACTTTCTGATGTAAATTATATAGCATTGATCCTATGACAGTTACACTTAAGAGTTTATCAGTTGTATAATCTTAGCACAGTTATAACTTATAAGTTATTCTTTGTGCTTTTAGTGAAAATTATTTGACTATGAATCTATAATTATATACAAATACTTCTGGGCTTTTGGGCTTTAGGTTTTCTTCCCTTAGTCTACAAGAATTTCTGTTGCTACTGAGTTGTCTATTTTGAAATCAAGTAATCTGGTTCTTTCGGTTTTATTTATTTTTTGCTCAAGACTATTTTGGATCTTTTGGATCTTTTACTTTTTCAAATTAATTTTAATATTTATTGTCATTGTTGTTGTTTCTGTGAAGAATTTCATATTATTCAGACAGGGACAGCACTAAACTGTCTCAGAACATATAGGCACGTTCATGCTTATAAATTGTTTCAATCAATGAACACAACATTGTTCTACATTGCAATAGCTTTTAAATGTTTTTTTAAGCAGTGCTTTATAGTTAGATATTTGGATTATTTTAGTACACTTTTTACTTTATTACAAATGGAATTTTTTTCTCAATTTCCTTTTTGGAAAGTCCACTGTTAGTTCATAGAAAATAAGTGAATTTATTTTATATCCTAAATATTTACTAATGTTGGTTTTTAGTTCTAACAGATGTTTGTGGCTTTTATGTTTTTCTATAGTGATGGCTAATCTTGCTTGTTATCCTGACCACATCTGGACACATGAGCAATTTTTTTGATGGGATCATTTGAGATGGCAATATCTGTCCTAAATTTGGGTCATACTCTTTGGTAGCAGTCCACAAAAAATAAAAAATAAAACAAAGCAAACAAAAATAAAACAAAACAGGACGTGGAAGGAGGGGCCTTCTGCTTTGTGCACACTTGCCCTCATTCTCACTGGTAAGTCCATCTATTCTCTGTTCCTGAGGCACCCTTTCATTAGTGTTAGAACTTATTTCAGTATTCTTACATAGGCTAAAACCTGTTGCCTCTCTAGGACTTCCTGGGGACTTCAGCACAGATTGTAACAGTGACATCCAGTCTCAGTCTTTCCATCAAGAGACAGCATTGTTGCACCACTCAAACTACAGCCTATAAGCCTCCTTTGATATATATGTACACACACAAAAGCAAATTCTATTTTTCTGTTCCTTTAGAGATCCCTGACTAACACATCTCTATATAAGGTTGTATTATCTGAGCACATGGGCAATTTAACTTCTCCAATTTGGATGTCTTCTTCCTTTCTCTCACTTCATTGCTCCAGGTCCTATTTCCAGAAACTATGTAAGCAGAAGTGCACACCTGGGAATCCGCGTCTTATCTTTGAAGAAAAGACTATTTTCTCTGGTGGGTATATGAGCTGTGGGTTGGCTAGTGCAACTTTTAAATTCTCTTTATTATTTAGTACATAGGAAGAATATAAGAAAACTCAAGATAGAGGAAGGAGGCTTAGGTAAATGCCTGTGAAAAATGATAAGTTTATCTTAGGATATTAGCCACTGTAGATTCTATAGTGCCCATTCAGGAGCATTTGAAGTTAAGAGATTACATATTATAAGTAATAAAATCTTGGCACAGCTATAAGGTAAGCTCACTTATTTCACACAGCCTATGAATTACTTTAAGTGTAGCATAGATAGCTTCTATCATCATACTTATCATATAGTAGGTGGTTATTAAATGAGTAATTGATAATTTACATTGTAAGTATGACAACTGAGGGCAAAACAACTTCAAAGTCTCAAATTTGTAAAACTGTGGAGAGTACTGTGTTGTCGATTGAAAAAATGATCTCAAAAAAAGAAGGTTGAAACTTTCTGAACAGTTGATAGATTTGTTATCAAACATGTTATTAACCTAAAGGTCACATAAATAGGATTGAAATAAAAGCAAATTCAAGCCAAGTATGCTCTTTCAATTCTTTGTGTTTCTTACAGTATAATAAGCATCCATCATAACGAATGAATTCAAATATCCACTGATTGCTTTGCTTCTCCATGATCCTTCAAGATATGTAATTGTTTCATATTCTTTTGCTGAAAACTAGACTTTACTTAGTATTCATGTTAGATAGTATATATTTAAAGGTGTCAAAACATTGTAATAGAGCAGGGTACTGGATTAAATGGAAAGGTAAATAAAAGGACAATTCAATTATAAGATGCTATTAGCCATTTTTATTGACTTTTATGGGATGTTGCAGAAAGAACTTGAAATATTTTTGCAATGTTGCAAAGATTATAAAAATCAAACCAGTAGAGGAGCATTAATGATTCTGAAGTAGGAGAAAGGTGTTACTGAAGAGAACTTAAGAACATGTAGGAGAATAACCCTCAGTGTAGGCTCTCTATACTTAATTTCCCTTCTAAATTGTTCTGAATTATTTGCATATTGAATAATTTTAAGACAAGTCATTAGCTGATCAATAGAAGTTCATTATAAATTTGTATATAATAAAAATGTATAAAATTGATTAAACCAGAAGGCAATTAATCCTGCTAGCAATACCTACTTAAAAGTGTTTCATTTATAATGAATATGAATTAAGAAGGAGTCTATTTTTCTTAATATAAAAGACTTAAATGTGTTTGCTAATTAATACGCTTTGAATAAGCTTCACAGTTTCTGTGCCAATTTCATTATTACCCTAATCACTTCAGGTTCGACTCTAATTATAATGTAGATCATGACTATTGGCAGATGAAGATTATGGATGGTGAGAAAAACTAATTTTGTCTCCAGTAAATGTCGGGAGGTGTGCAGCCAATCCAATCAAAGAGCAAACTGATTGGCTATATAGTGAGTTAATTTTAATGCTTCAGTGTTAATGTATTAGCAACTTTCTTCCTTGCTGTGGCAACATATCCAGCAAAACCATCTCAAGGATGGAAGAGAGGATTGATTTTGGCTCCTGGTTTGAAGGTCTAGTCTAGGCTTGGCAGAGAAGGCTGTTAGGGAAGTTTAATTTTAGTTGTGTTTAAAGTAACTGTTTTTTTGTGCATTGCTGGAAAATGGAATGCATAGGCCTTGGGCATTTTGCATTGTCTGCAGGTGTTAGATTTCTGTGGGGGATGTTTGATTGCTTATGATCTGCACACGGTATCAGTAGAACACATGAGGTTTCCTGAAAGAATAAAGATGCCTGAGCTCAGATGCTCCGGGTTCCACTTGGAATATGGCACTGCTCATGATGGTGGTTTCCTCTGTTGAGGTCTTTCAGGGTTTCCTTGTATGAAATAAGCCTCCTTGTCCTGTTTGGTGAGCTGCCACAGCAGTGTACTAATACAAGAGGCAAGATGGCAAGCCCATGCAGTAGCTCTTTTGTTCCCTGGTATCAAGGGTTCCACTGTCAGGTAGCAGCATCATAATGCTGCATATCAACTTGTTACTTCCATTTCCCCTTTTGCTTGGTCCAGGACTCTAGCCCATGGTATGGTGATAACCACAAGTGGTGCTAAATAGTCCAAAACAGACAGTTTGGCCTCTGTAATCCAGAAACTTCCCAGTCTGAAATGCTACAAGGCTGAGGTAGAGAAATCGGTTTTCAGCATGAAGTTCTTAAAGTATTTTTGCTTAATACTTTTGTTGTCCTTTTCAGTTTTAACACTTAATCTTTGACATTTTTATTCACATATACATTTCTTTTGATAAGCTTTGCCCCCTTTTCCCTCTCACCTCTATGTGCCCTGTTCCTTACAGCAATAGAATAGTTAATCAGGAAACTCACAAGGGTTGTTTCACTGCTGTGATCTAGAAGAAGTTTGTGCAATTCTTGAATCAATGGGGAAAATAGTAGTTTGGATGTATTTTGTGACTCTAAGTCTTTGGTGCCACCAGATTAAAGTGATTCACACATTCATCTTTGGGTTATATTCTGTAATTACATAAATGATTGAAATGCTAACGTTCATCATCTTACTGTATATATTGGAAATTGGCTTTATTAGAAGTTACTTTTGTTAGCACAACGGTCTAATTTGTTTCAGTTGTTCAATACACTGAGCAGTATGATCAGTTGTGACTAAAACATTCATCTAGAGAAATGCATAATGTTAATTATGGTTGTCTCAATCATTTAAACAAAAGAAAGTGCTACACTTACCACCAGATCCTTTCTATATGACATATACCTCTCAAAGTTCTCCAAATACTTAAATTTGTAATTAACACAGAATTTTATCTATTGCCAGGAAACACTGAGGAAGAAATATCAAGGACAGGGACTTTGAGAGTCACAGTTGCTTGTTCGTGTGTTATGTAAAATCATTCACTATTTAAGATCCAGCTAAGGCATGTTGAGCCTCATGTGACCATAACTCAAAGCACACATTTAGCAAACTGATTAATTATTTAATACTAGATCAGTCATAATTATTCTTGCATTCATTCTGAATATAATGTGTCACCTGTATGGTTAGTTCAATTACTACTATTATATATATGTAAGTCATCAAATTGAGATACACAGCCTTCATAGTAATTGTTGAAAATATATTCTTCTCTGACTCCCTTTTCTTCCAGAAGAGATGCCATGGAGTTTCCTATTGGCCCTATCTGCTTTGGAAGACAGATGCACGTCTTGTTGTACCCTCCTCCATGTGTGTGTATACCATGCACACATCTGTCACTGACCCAGCTCCTCAAAGGCTCTGGAACCTGCTTCCTGCATCTTTTCTGCATTCATCTCTTTCTACCCCCAGCTTCACTTTTATAACCACTAATATCGATCACATCATGGTTTATGTTCTGGTGTTTTTGTGTTCTTTCTTTTGTCTAAACCATTTTTTTCACTGACTTTCATTGACATTGCTTTTGCTAAACTGGTGAATTGCTATGCCCCCTTCTTAACTATTTGCCACCATTTCCTTGTTCTAAAACCCACCATAATCCCTCATATACATTGAGGCAACCCCACAGCCTGAGCTCTAGCATCTAGAGCATGCATTTCAGCTGAACTTCTCATACTATGCTGCCTGCTGCAGTATGATTATATGGATTTTACCAAATGATTTCAATGGGTTTTACTATTTACAAATATATTTAAAAAATGGGGACAGTCGGTAAGTAAATTGACAGAGATTTTAATGAAACACAACAGTGGAGAGTTGAAAACAAGGTCTATGTCTCCTCAGTGCTGGGTTCCCCCAGGGGATCCCAAAGCAAATCTAAGACATGAGCATCACATCCATGGTATCAGATAAGAAATGAAAAATGCTACATGGAATAAATAAGCACACAAATCAACATTAGCTATTTCATTCCCCCTGTTTGCTTGTTATCAGATAAATATAAGTCTCTCTTCTCATTTAATGATTTGATTTAATTATCCTATAAGGAATACTTATGAATTGTTCAAAGAACAGGTAGTACTAAACAGTTTGCAACAATAATATATGATTCCATTTAATTTCATACGGAGGCAACTCCTTTCAACTATTGTAGCTAGTGCTCAATTTCTACCTCCACATTTGAAAATTACAACCATTATTAACTCAACAATTGATAAGTTTATTCCAGTCATGTTTCTAAACACATGGAATTAATTATCAATCATCAAAGCTAAGACCTCAGCCTATACAGAGTTCACAATCTGATAAAGTAGTGGAACATAATTAATACCATGTTCTACAATGGAGAATTGTTATGGAAAAAGAAAAAAATTATATGGGGACGATGATGGTTAACAGGAGGAATAGATGGGGTACGTATACCTTCTGTAAGAGCACTTGCGCTTAGTTTTGGAGCATGGATCTACACATGCCTGAACCCTGCCAATGCTTTGTTCTGTATTAATCTTTAACTTAGATGCAAACTAAAAGGTGACATGAGTGGGACAACTGTGACACTAAGTAGCTGTGGTGTGTGTGAAACCTCTGCTGCACAGTGAATACACGAGGAAAAAGTATGGGAGAATACAAGATCGTCAGCACCAGGGTACTCAGAGACAAGCCTCACCAACTGACCAGAGGGCAAGAATAAGCTTTGCCAAGCCCTTAAACCTTTCTTTCCATCCCCTGCATGTTCTGCTGTAAGACAGCTCAGATGGTGCTAACCTACTGCCTTCTGGGACTGCTAGAGACTCTCTAGGATGTTTATCCACAGTCTTCTCAAATTGATAGCTCTCCCCAGTAAAGTAAACTTGAAGATTTCATTCCTGTCCCCTCTTAGTGAATTTTGTAGTTGCAGGCATCATAAAGTTGGGTATTCTCGCCACGCTAGAGGAAAGTGTAGCTTGTAGTTAGTGTAGATAAGCAGTCAAGAAACAGATCGGTGAGCAATGGTCTGAGGATGACGATGGAGCTGCCATTTGTATCTCTTTAGTCTCCTACTCTGTGCATTTGCCACATTACTCTATGTTCTTCCTGACTTGTACTTTTGGGTATAAGAGAGGGAAACTAAAAGCATGCTCATGTGTTTTTTATATGGGCAGTGTTTATTAGTTGTCGAGATCAAATTTACAATGAAAAACTAGTAAATCAGTTTTTAGGAAGGGGTTTTTCAAATTCAGCACATTATTGACGTTACTTAGATTTCTCTATACAGATAAAAATGTGTATCTCCTTAGTCTGGAGGGTCATTGTGGACACTGGCTTTGCAGTTGGTAGGGAACAGCTGATTATACAGAACACCCAAACACATATCTATTCAAACATTGCTTTCCAAAGTTCCTTCTGCCCTTGCAGCTAATAATTTCCTCAATGATCTCCATGGAGACAGGACTGAAGCTGCTAGTGCTTGTTACTCCACTGGCTAAGACCTAGGTGTCTAACAGCAGCACAATAATCAGATTTGCCTACTAGATTTTTTGTTTAACTTCTTCTGTCAGCATATGTTGTCACTTTAGATATCATATCTTAGATCAATTTATATTTTCCAAAATCATCTTTAGTGCATATGGAGTTTCATATTCAATTCTAACTTTGCAGACACTCATATTTTGTAGATTGATGTTGGTAGGGTTCTCCAAGGAGCAGAAAGAGGTACATACCTGGCATGCTTAAGCAGAAGCCAAATACTCCTCACTCAATTAAAGGATTGCTTGGATTTCAGTTAGTGTCAGGTACTATGCTATGTCTTATCAGAAATACAAATTATGTTTAAAACTGTTTAAAACACTTTGGTGGATTTAAATTATTTACTTCCAAATTTTTTATTAAAATATAATTCATCTATTTGCTTCTTCCCTGTTTTTTCTCCAACCCTTCCCATATCTTGCCCCCTGACTACCTATCAAATGAATAACATTTTTCTCTTTGAACACACACACACTGATAAATACAACCTGTTGACTTAATTTAGTACCACTTGGGTGTATATGATATCATGGTGGACCACTTTGAATTGGCTAGCCAACTAAGGGCCTCATCTCTGTGAGATATTAATTCCCCCTCTCTTAGCAGTCACTAATTGCCTATAGTTCCTTGTCTAAAAGTAGAAATCCCCAAGGGTATGGGGAGTCCCATCACAACAGGTATATCTGTAACACAATTCCTGCACCTAATGCTCAGGAAATAACTTGGTGAGGGGGCAGAAATATTATAATCACCAGAGGAACAGGAAGTCTGCTAAGAGATTGTATTTCCTAGATATAACAGGGAAGCTATACTCATGATATCTCAACATGGCTGCCCAAATAAGCCTTGAACAATGACAATATCAATGCATTTGCTAACATGGATGAAGGGAATTGATTTATTTTTAATAAAATATATCAGATCCTTCCTATTAAGGGTTGGGTATCTAGGACAAAGAAGAGACAAAAAGATTGTAATACCCAGAGGTATTAGATGACTCCAAGGACATCCAGACATACTGTCATGGAGACATAAGACAAAAACCCATGTGAATTTATTCAAAGAGACTGTGACAGAAAGCACAAGGCCTGCAAAGGTTGTAGCCAGACAAAAGTCCAGCACGGAGATCGGGGAGTAGATGCAAAGTCCAACCCCTAACCAAAAAGCTAGTTGCAATTGCTATCTGCTTGGAAAAGAAAATCAGTTTTCTCCAATGGAGTGTTATAAGATATCTCAACCACATTCCAAGTCCAAAGTAGACTCCATGTGGGGATTTTTCTATGCTTTTTCCTTTTTCTTACTGGCTATTTTCATTAGCTTGTTTATTTTGCTTTGTTTCTGTTTGTGTGTGTGTGTGTGTGTGTGTGTGTGTGTGTGTGTGTGTGTGTGTGTGTGTGAGAGAGAGAGAGAGAGAGAGAGAGAGAACATGAAGTTGAGTAGGTAAGGAGGTAGGGAGGGTTTGAGAGCAGTCGGGGGAGAGGAAATAGTATCATCAAGATATAATGCATAAAATTTAAATAAAACCTCAACTGTAAAATGTTTGTGACCATTTTTTCAATATATTTTGAGCATATCCATGCCCTATTCCCGTAACTTCTCTCAGGTCTACCTCACATCCATATCCCCTCTTTAAAAAAATGTAACCCACCTACTGAGTGTGATCAACTTACTGGGGAGCACACTCTTAAAGAAAACTGACTCTTTATTCCTAGAAGCCATTTACTTTCAACAGCTCCCCAATTAGGTCACGTGTATCTCTTTCCCCTCATACTGGAAAGCTGATGGCTTCATCTCATGAAGGTATGTACTCACAGCTGCTACGACTATGGCCAAATCTCCCTCAATTTGCCTGATCTTATAAGCTAAGCAGTATAAGGTCTACTTAGAACTTGGGTGAAAAATTATTTAATATGACACAAGTTTATTTTTTTAAAAAAAAGTTATAACTTCATCCAACTATTACTAAGCCAGGTAAGTGTCATTCTATATGCTGGGTATTATAGTGTTTCTCTTTCCCAGTTTCCCCCTTAAACTATGTTCATGTAAAACCCCAGAATTCAGGCACATTTGGAAATAAGGTATTTTGGATGTACTCAAGTATATTGTCAGAGATGGTTATAGTTTACCCTAACTCAATGGCTAGTATCAGTATAAAAAAACAGAGAAATACATGGATAAGGAGCGGAGAGGGGATGTAGTGATGATGAAGTCAAAAGCCAAAACACAATGGCAATATAAAGAACAGGGGAAGGATAGCAGAAGAGTTATGGGCAATGCTCTCCTAGATCTTTCATGGAGAACACGGCTGTGCTAAAACTTTGACTTTGACCTTCTAGTCTCGATGATGAATGAGAATGAAAGGGTGCTCTCTAAGCAACTTGTTTTCTGCTATGTTGCTATGGAAACACTAGATAATGAATGCATGTCATACCTCTACAAAGTATGACAGGAGAAGATAGGGAGCACAGAACCCACCAGGTATCACCATACCAGCACAACATGTAGCCAAAGAATGTGAAGAATACTCAGATAAGGACATAGGGTATAAAAAATGTTGAACTTTCTACACTCATCTTTGATCAAGTAGAAAATGTACAAGTACAAATGTGTTTGACCTTGTTAAGTTGTATGGTGCAAACTCTTCTTTAAGAGCTAATAATTGCTAACAATGATTTGTCTACTTTAAAAACTACAACTATTCTAAGAAAAAAAATCACTCATATGGTCTCAATACACTCAGACAAAAAGACAAATACTACCAGCATCGTGTAAACAATATTTCAGAGAAAATAATATTTTCACAAGGCTTTCTTGTTTTATGCCTTCAAGTCTACTGAAGTTGCTATTGTCAGGTCCCTCAGTATTTTAAATCAGCCTTTTGAACTTCATTAACATCAAGAGTAAATTTTAAGAAAATATGCTACTATTTTAATCCAAAGTGCTACCAAGAAAATCCTAGCTAAAGCAGGCAGGCGCAATATTTCTTATCATATACGTTTGAAAGTCTGAGAAGTGGAGATGAGTGTCTAAGAAATTGAAGTCTAGGTAGCAACAATTCTTATTTGACAATTTCTAAAGACATTCTCAACAAAATAAAAAAAGTACTGGTGATGTTAAGATCCAAATCATTAACCTTCATTCAGCAATTACACATGAATTACCCAGCTCATCAATACAGAAGAGATGCTCCTGAAACATTGCAAATAAGCTTTCCAATCTCATTTTTAAAAGCTAACCAAAGCTTTTAGGAAGCTAAGCTGGTAAAACCAGCGACAGTTGCAAACACTCAGCAGTTAGCTGAGCATTGTTTGGACGGAGAGAAAAACGACTTCATTCATCACTTCTAAGATCGAATGTTTCCACTTGAGTAGCTCACAATATGTAATAAAAGTTTGGTTCATTTTTTTCCCTTGGGAGCAAGGAATATACTAGCAGTGGTTTCTCTCAAGCTTAGAAAGTGAAGAATGCTTCATTTATTTTCTTCCAAAATAAATCTTTAGGTTTTGTTATGGTTTGGGTCTGGAATGTGACTCAGAGGATCATATATGAGTACTTGGGTCCCAGCTTATAGTATTATTTTGAAGGCTGTGTAGTCCTTAGGAAGTAGGGACTGACTAGCCAAAGTAGGTGACTAGGGACATGTCTATAAAGGCTGTACTTGATCTTGGTCCTCTCTACTCTCTGCTTCTTGGTTTAGGATCATGTGAGATGCTATAACAGATTCTGCAGATTCTGTATATAACAGATACTATAACATGATGTCATAGAAATCATTATGTTCTTTAGTTACTAAGGTCATGTATTTTATCATACCGATGAGGACAGAAGATAAAGAACTCATTTCCAAAGCTGCCTGGTTCTCTACTAGTAGTCCTGTGACACAGAAAACTTAAGAGTGGGCTGTATTTGCCACTTAGCCAGAACATCTTTATCGGTTTTTTTCAATGCTTTTCTTTTCTTCCTAGGCAGTGTTGTTGTAGATAGAATCATTGATGAAATTACTCCAGAGTCTCTTCTAATGGTTTCAGTTCTTTGTACTATCACAGATTGATTATTCTGAACTACAATATGACCCCATTACCATTCAGAATAAAAACTACCATTCTCAATTTATCACAAAAACCTCATATGGGGTACCAGTTAATAGTCTAATATAATTTCTCAAACTACATCTTCTCTTCTCTATTCTAGAAACACTACACCACTGAATGGTACCTGGAACACATTCTGTCTCTATGATGCCTTTCTCATGAGTCAGCTCCTCTTTCACTACACAGACCTTTCCTCAAACTTACAACACACAGATGCTAAGTTGCCTTGTGAAACTCTATTCACAAACCTTCTCTCGAACTTTTCAACTGTCTAATTTTAGTCTACCCATTTCCTACCTGAACTGTTTAGTCCTTAATTGGGAAGAAATACCAAATTATGAGTGTAGTACTATGATGGGAACACTAGTTTTACAAGATGAGACATAATTTGTGTTAAAAGCAAACCCCAATGCTAAACACTTAAGAGCATTGCTTCTGGAACCAGGCATTCCCCTTACAAATCTCAGCATCCCTATTTACTGGCTGTGTGGTTTGGAGCTAATATTTTTCTAAGCTTCACTCTGTGATTCAGTAATAATGTGAACGGTTGGTGAAGAATTCATTTGTTTTCTAGCCATTCATGATTTCATATATGAATCCCAGATTTACATATGTTAAGGAAAAAAGTTTGTAAAAAAAAATGATATCACAGATAATATGAATCAATATACTATATAACATGCTTAATGTGTATTATAGCCAAGCTTGGACAGAAAACATACATACAGAATTCATCGTCATATCATATGGCCCATTACAGCATCACTTCTTTTGCCAAATCACTGAGTGAGGGAGGATTTTGTACTAAGATTGACTTTTTTGCCTGGAGTACAGCCAAGCTATATACTAGCTGATGTTTTCCACCTAGCATCGCTATTCATCATCTTGGCTTCATCAATGGAATGAATTCAAAGAATATGTTGCAACCAGTCTTATCTCCTGTTTGCATGCACCTGATTAAATATAGACATAATTTGAAGTTTATTTATATATAAAGGTATTGAAATAAATATTACAGAACAATCTTAAACATGTACCCCACAGATAAAATATTTCACGTTCAATTTTTATTCCATGAATTTATTTTAAAATTACTTTAAAATTCACCAACACTGCTAGTTAATTAACACTTGAGATTTAAAATATCATTATGGTTATTGAAGTAAAATCTTCAAACTATTCCAGTGAGGTGTATACTTACATATTTTATGGAAAGATTATTTAATGTTTAAAAGAAATGCCACTTGAAATCATATGATGTAAGTCAATTCATGTCATTAAATAGACATTTTTGTATCTATTGGCTTTAAATGTTTTATTTTAAAATATATCTTGATCATATCTCTCCTTCTTTCCAAATTCTTGCTACCCTAGCCACCCAAATTCATATTATTTCTCTCTCTCTTTCTAAAAACAATTAACACCCCAAAGACACAAAAATACAAAAACAAAGAAATAAGAAGTCATACAAAACTGCGGTGTTAATTGTGTACTGGCCATCTACTATGGAGCACGGGGCCTGCCCTGAAGTATGGCTAGTATTCCTACTGTGAATACATAGGAGAAGAAGAATTTCTCTATCCCAGAAAGTATTTATTGAAAATAGCTTCTTTGATAGGGATAGGATAGGACCTTGTGCCTATATCTTCTTCTCCATGCTCATTTCATGGGGGGGTCTGGTTTAAACTTATGCATGTCTTGCTATGCTGTCACAACATTCTAATATAAATTATTTGGGAGTTCTCATAAGTTCATAGACTTAGCCTCAGCAATACCTTAGGACATGGAACCGAAGAAAACTCTTGCTGAGCACATTGAGGATGGTACTAAGGGGCCACAACACCGCCATGTAACACTGATGCTAATTTCTGACTCTCCAAGTTGCCTGGTAAGTCCCACATTCTAATAGTCTTTGAAGACGCATTTGGTGATGTCTTACTCAGCTTATCACTCTCCCATGTGTGTCTATGCCATCTTGCACACTGAAGATTTCACAGTCACTTATTATTTTTTTTCTAACTTGAGGGAAGTGTCTTCTATATTTCATTCAACTCAGTTTTAATATGAAGTAATTTATAAAGTACTCTGAGTCCTTAAGATGAATCATGAGTTTCTCCTTCTCAATAATGTGAAGTTGTTTTTTTTTCTTCTGTGTAGTATCTATGTTATAATCATGTTATAAGTTTTGAAAATTAATTTAAACTTTTCCTACTATCATAGCATTCTGAAAATTGATTTGGAAAATATTATTTGGAAGGCAAATTCTGATCTGGAAGTCCCTGTGTGTATCCCTTCTTCCTGACAGTACATGTCAAGGCAGTAGACTCACACAGGGAATCCTGTTGAGTTTTGGTACTAGAGCTTAGAGAGGAAAGTAGAGGGAGATAGGAAGCATTCAAAATGTCGATGAAGAAGTACAATAAAGTGTGCCACAGAAAGGACAAGCATTGGTGAAGCTTGACTGCAGGAACATAGCAAGCGTCAGGAGATTTTCATCTGTCTCATTTCAACTCCTGTCCTATCACCAGCCTTCCAATATGAGGCTCTGCCAGTTGCCTCTCTCCCAGTTCTTTACCCATTCTTCTTCCCTGGCCAGGATTATTTGCAAGTGAAATGTGTTGAGGCTACTGATCCTCGACTGTGTATAATCAGCGCTTCTTTCTTTGAAATCAATCAGTAAGTCTGATTTGGTCATTAGTGTCTTTGGCAGAAATGCAGAAATATTTTGAAATCTTCTTAATGATCAGTGCTACTAGATAAATGCTACATGTGAAGCACTCTCACATGTACTAATGTTTAATTCTATCTGGGATGTTCAGGGCTGAAATAAGGGCAACCACTCTAAAAATACATACTTATACATACCTACATAAATAGATACGTGTTATATACATTTATATGTGTATATATATGTGTGTCTGTATATATATATATATGTACACACACATACATGGACTATGTGTGTGTGTGTATATATATATGTGTGTATATATATATATATATATATATATATATATATATATATATATATCAAGAATACTTGCAAATATTTTGATATTTAGTAAAAAATAAAATACTGGAATTGTCTCTTTGAGTCCAAAATGGCATAGTGAGAAATAAGAAAATATAAAGCTGAACATCTCCAGTACTTAGTGTAAACTCTCCTGGCAGAAGAGACGTATTCTAAAGAGAGAAACTTGTGCTCATCTATTTTTTCAATATGACTATTTCTCAAAAAAATTTCAGGAATCACAAGCCAGGAAAAGGAAAAAGCTGAATCCAGCCTGAGGAAATTATCTCCCAGGAAGAAATTTCACACAACTATGACAACTTTTTGGATGACATTTCAGGAGAGAGTGGGGCTAAGACAATGAGGAGTGAACATGCCTTAACTGAGACTACTTATTATACAAACTATTACCGTCTATTTAATTATAAATCGTATGCCAGTACCCAGAAGTTGGGTTTGGGTGGTCACGGCTCCCCTTTTATTTGTTTCTCTTCTCAATGTGACCACATTGAATACATCTTCTTCCTCTTTAACTATTATTTATCACTTTTAGTTGCCATCTAAGGATGGCCAGGCAAACCTATCTTATCTACCACGACCCAGAGTCTGACCCTAATGACTCTGGTAACATTATTTGTTTTTATATAATTTACCACAAAATACACATTGTTATTTCATAGAAAACATGGTTTTAATAGTGAGTTCCCCAAGCCAAGAAGAGGATAACCAGGTATTTCGTTACATGTTAAATAGCAAGCCATATGATATATCTGGGAACTGGACTGACAGACAGGTTCTGAAACCTGCACACAGACATACATATAGGCAAAATACCAATGAACATAAAATAGAAGAAAACCTTATAAAAAATCAAGTCATTATGCCACATTGTTATATAATAAAAATGGAATATAGCATTTCTAGAAAGGTGCACATACTGGGCAGCTATTGGCACATTCAGTATAAACAAAGCAAGATGCTAACAAATGTCAAACGCATTAGGGATATATTCCCCAAATCTCCTGAAGCATGACTCTTATGCCATTGCCTTCTATACTCTTAGTTTCAAATCCTGGATTACATTAACAATACACTCTCCAAAACCTCTGATGCAGAAGAAACAAGTAAGGGTTATTATAATTTTACATCAAGAAAATTTAGAAGACAGATGCTCTTTCTTGCATATGATTTTTCTAAACTTACCCTATAATTAGCTGTGAAAATGAGATTAGAATCTCCAAACTCTCACAACCAAATCATTCCTTAATCTAAGCTGTAATCATAGACATTTGGGGCTTACATAGTCACTATTATTTTAAATAGACTATAGAACCAACACTCTCATTCTCCACTTGAAAAATCATTTAAACCAATTGACCTGTGCTATGCAAGAATCATGTTCATTGACTGAGTCCTATGGAGATAAAAACAGAATGTATAATTAATTAAACAGTAATCAGTAAACAATGTTCCTAACCTTGCACATTAACTTTCTACCCCTGTGTCAATACTAGATTTTAAGATACATTAGGAATGATAGCTAAATGCAAATGAATCTATCCAAGACTCACCTATTTTCAAAAACTTAAAAGTGAAAAAACTCTACCCTAAAAGTGTGATTTCAATTTAAGGTTTTTTTTTTTAATCATTAAATTTAATTAGAGCCTCAGAGCTCAAAAGCCTTCCATTTGATTTCATTACATCAAAAGCATTCATTTGATCTCTACAGCATTGGGTAAGATATGGAGAATCAGCTCCAGTGCACCCATTTAAAGAGTGAGAGTCAGAGAATTAAACAAGTAAATTGTTTCAGAAGAGATCTTAGATTGCAATTTAAACACAACCCTGAAACCATGTAGGTGCATGAATAACATCAGGAGCATGACAGCTTACAGAAGACTTTACAAACTGCTTAGCAGAGTGTAGGTCTCGACATTGCATTTGAGAAGAACCACACATTAAGAGGAACACATGGCAATATGTATAGTCATCTTTCTAGTGAAACCCTAGGGAACAAGAGTCAATCTAGAAGAGGATTCTTTTGGTAGATAGTACAGGTGCCATGTATAATAACTAGTTTGGGATTATTTTGACTTTATCTGGAAACAATACAGAAATGTAGCTAATATATAGGCTACAGAAGAAATACAAAGGACTGAAGCACCACATTAAGAATTGTCCTGTGATATAATCTATATTCCAACTGTGATGTCTCTTGCTGTTTTAGACAAGAGCTGAAAGTATTTGCCTAGTGTACAATGCTTTCTTTCTTACTGAGAAAAGAGGTAAGTACCGACCAGGAACTAATCAGGAGAAATGTTTTGCTTAGAGCAGGTAGGCCTTCAATGTATTTCCATCTTCTCCGAAAGGCCTCTACTCAAACTACTCAAGACACAGACAAAGAATGACAACATAATAACACAGAAGTAGGCAGTAATTAATCATGTCAAATAACAACAGCACTTCTGGTGGATTTCTCTACATCTTTAATCATAAAACATATTGAAGTTTGATTTTATGTGTTGATATTTTTATATTGGCTCACACACCAGCATAACACATGGAAAAAAGACATTTATTAATGTCTTTGTCCATTGGCTTTTTCCATTTATTCAATATATTTGGATGTTAAAAATATAGATGTATTTTAGCTTGTTAAATGAGGAAAGATGCTGTTTTTACACTAACAAATAAGAGAAAAATAGTTCATTTCTCAATAACATTTCCTGGCTATTGTCAGAGCTGCATAATTTCCACCATTATTTGTTTGTTTGAAGGTGGTAGAGATACGGGCATGTGCATTATTAAGATAGTCTGAATATGGTAATTTTCATAATGAGATTTATTGTATACACCTCCTGGAATAAAAAGCAGACTGCTCTATTCTAAAGCATTTAAATGGCTGTAGGATAGTGAGATTCCATTATTTTTAATGGAACAAAATTTGTATTCTGGGTTTATTAGAAACTGAATGAGCTGAAGAAACAAGTTTGTTCTTACATCCCTCATGCAACCAGGAGGCTGGTGTATGAAACATTTAGTTTTGTGGTGTCAAATGCATGGATGGAATTTAAATGAGTATAAATTAACAGTAAATAGCCAATAAGGAGTGTGGGTGATGTATTGTTTTTACAGATTTCAGTAGACCATGACTTCATAGCCAAGGCTCTAGCTGGGGAAGTACTTATCACCTTAATATACAGCATCAGGTAACATCTGAGTTATAAAGGCTACTTTTCATTTGACACTTTAGTGCCTAGTTCTATGCTTTGTTTATGATGAAAATGTGGTGTTTGTTCAACTAAAGCAAGAAGTCTGAAGAGCAATGAGATTAAGCTACAATATGGCAGAAAAATCTGTCCATAAATGTCCATAAGCTCTGAACCATAGTTAATAGGAACATTTTATACCTTCCTCTCTGATACAGCAAAAAGAATCTGGAGTCTCTGGAGCCATTAACCATTTTATCTACTTATTTTATCCAAGTGGGAAGTAGACAGAAGAGGCACAGTGAGCACAAAAGAGCAGGAGGATGCTCATGTGCACCTGGGACCCCAAACATCGTGCTCATCACAATGTCAATCTCAGCTTCCCCATCCTTCCTTTCTGTCTGTTCAACTCCATATAAAATCCCCAACTCACATGCTTAGTCTGAAACTGAACCAGACATTTGTAATTTTATCGTTATGCTTTAGACAAGACCAATTAAATTTAAGTTTTCAACTTTGTTGATACATAATGTGATCCATCACATTATTCTGCAGTGAGGTTATCCATACCACTTTACCTTCTTGGTATTCCTGATCTAACAGAAACAGATTTAGAAGCTAGTCTTCCCAATGCTTGGTGTCTGACAAGTACTAAAATCTTTTGCATCTTTGTGAAGAAGAATCTTCGAATCTTAGTCATGTGTGTAAGTTAGGAGGGGAACTGGGATCCAAGAGCACTATATTTGCAGTCGAATATATGCTTTCAAATATGTTTGCATGTATTTTCTCACAAAAGCATTGCAAAGTAGTGTTACCATTCTAGAAAACCAAGCTAGATTAAACGATTGACTATGATCACCAGATAGATAAAAAATGTGTTGAAACATAATTTTAGAAATGTGTCATTCCAGATATAATTTTGAGACATGGCTGAGTTAAAATCTGACCTTTTGTAGCCCATGTTTATTTTTGCTGTTTGGATAATGTTTGTGCTTCCTTAAACACAACAAGTTGGGAATTTATATGTTGTACTCACACACCTATATGTCACAATCTATTATTGTCCAACAATAAAGAAAAAATAATCAATTCCCCATCCCTGTTACTTTTACACAAGCTAATCCTGGCATTGAATTCTGATATTTCTCATGCTTTTTAATACACTTTTATGTGTTATAGGCATGTGAGCTATCAAATGACCCAAGAAGTCAAAGCACAGGAGGAATAAAAATCCAGAAATGGGGTTGTTTTGGCCAGTTTCAATAGGTTCATTCATTGTTTTCTCAGGAGAATTCTTATATGGAAACATAGTTCATAAAGACAAAATAAGGCTCAGCACTATGGTTTGTGTCGTTGACTTTAGTGTATGATCTACACATTTAAGTACACAAAATCCCAATAAAACTGTACATATTGAAGTCAATTAAAATACTTTCACGTATTGTTTTTTTTTCATTATGAAGCTTGTTTGTTTATTCATTTCTACTTTATCTTCTTTGTCATACTGAGACTTCATTCTAGAACGTTGTACATGATACGAAAGTGTTCTAACACTGATCCTCATCTGTATCTCTTGAAGCATACTTAGTGTGGAATTTCCAAGCTATAAGGTTTGTACATAAATAGATCTATCCTTCCCCTTTCACCATTCTCGCCATCTCTACCATGCATAAACAGTTGCACAAATATCAACTGATTGAATCAAGTGTGTCCTACCACATGAGATCTTTGAAATCCTAATAGAAGCATATAGAAATATTTTATAAATAATGCACAGCTTATGAAAAGGTTAACAGGGTTAAAAAAATCAAGACTTTTATTAAGAGGGCCTATAGATAAGGTAAACCAGGCATTTGCTTGCCCCAAATAAAGAACTGAAGAGATCATTAGCTCCAGTGACATGTACACACCACACTGGATTTTGTCCTTTCATTTATCTTCCATCAGGGTTTTGTAGGAGAGAAATAAGTTACTAACAAATAGCAGAATCAACTATGCCAGTTACCTCTCAAGGGTTCTAGCATGAAATTAAGTGAGCAAAGTTGCCTATATGGGACAATGTTCAGCATTCTTGACAGCCATATAAACACAATGTAGCATTAAATAAACTATCAAATCAAGTAGCACAATCAATCAGATGTGCATTTACAAAATTACATTCACTACAAGGTCAATAATTTCCTCAGGGATCCCAGAGTTTACACAGCGATCCTTTGTCTTTGCTAAGTGATCTGTGACTCTGCAAATATGTTTGGGTCTTACTTTATAAACAATATTTAGAGCATCAGGAATAAACTCTCTACCTCTAAAATAAAAATGTGATGCATGTTGGAACCCTTCATGTCCTCTGAAATGTTGACAAAGCAGATGACCCCCTCCCAGTTGCAAGAAAAATCAGACAGCTGTGGTTTATTCTGAGTCACATGTGCTGATCTAGCTCCTAGATGGATGTTGTCTTACTCTCAGGATACAGAATCACTGTCTGACTCCATGGCTACACTTTATTTTCAAATATGTAAGATGTATTGCTTATACACTCTTTCAAGATGCCCATATTTAGATTTCTTCCTTGGCCTACTTTGTACAGTTCCCAAGGATGACATAGTTTCTGCTCATGCAACCTAATGGCTTTCAGTCACCATCTTCATCTAAAATTCAAATTCAGTCAACTATGGTTGATCACCTCCACCCTTTTAGAAGATGCACAGGTGCATCAAATTTGGTATTTCTAAAATACATCTTATTACTTTCCCCTCAATTTCTACTTTTCCCTTTGAAATTCCTACATTGGTGAATGGAAATTCTCCAGGCTGTCAATATGGCTGTAATCCTCTAGGTGTCTGTTTATAAGTTCTGCACAGTTGAGGATTAGTTCTCTCTATACCTCTGCTTGAACATCTCATGTGCTTCCCACCACACACACACACACATACCCATGGACCACTGCTACTGCCTTTGGCATCTTTAATCATTAGTCCTTAAATGTGTCTCCTTATCTCAGACTGACCCTCTAACACTCATGAGCTATAATGTTGCCAATATTATATTTGTGGAGAAATAAATTTTAATTATGTTATCCCTCATGTTGAATTCTAACACCTCATTATTTTCTAATAGATAACACAACAACTAATTTACCCAGCCATGAAACTGTATGTAATCGTGTGTCTGTCTCAATCTCTAGCACCCCTTTTCAAGCAAGATGTTAAGACGTCTAAAGAATTAAGTTGCTTCATGCTATGTCCAAGGGAATTGTCTGCCAGAAATGTGTCACTTGATAATCGCAAGAACACTGAAGAAAGCTGTAGCAGAAATAATTAATTTTGTCACTAAAATACTTGCTTACTGTTCTGTCCACTAAAATAAAGTCATGATTAGAAGTCACCTTGCTTTGAATGGGCCCATGTTATAGGTATTGGCTGACTGAGGTACATCTTAATGCCTCACTTTTGAGTGAAGATGTCAAAGAATCATTTATGCTTTCTTTATATTCTCTCTTTTCTATCTCTGTTTATCTGGTACCAAGAACAATGAGATCAGTCAATGCTTTAGAAAGAGAGAACACTGATCTACTGAGATACTGCTTGGAGAAGAACTATTGGGCAACAAGATGGGTCATCTTAGCCTTGGCTGTTACTTAAAACATAGGTGTCTGTATTGTGCTCCACTACTGCTATTTTAGGGATATATTTACTGCAGGTCGTTTAACACAAATACAGGATACAAAAGCAAGTTATGTAAAATGAATTGCTTCCATTTGGAAGCCTTCAATTTAGCCTCATGATAAAGAGTGGTTATTTTAGGTACATCATCCCAATATTTAATGAATACATTCTATTGACTAGAGGCATAAAACTCTCTTTTCAGTATAATATTTCATTTCAACTTTTCATCATGATACACAGTGACAAAGAGTAGCTCAGGTTGCATGCACTTTTCTTCTTCTATGGAATTTCCATAATCTAGCTTCCTTGCAGAGTACTGTGGAACAAAGGTGAAATTTTGACAAGTCCAGTCTTGTCATGTGGTCTACTATAATAGACAGTGCCACGCGGTCTACTATAAAGACTTAACTCATAGTGTATCTCAAGACTTCTAAAGAGAGGATGGGTGATTTTAAGGAATCAGTGTCTTCCAGACACAACAGAAATGATGCACATATGAACTCACAGGAACTGTGGCAGCATGCATAGGGCACATACAGGTTCAGGCCAAGCCAGCTGGGGTCCCACCACTGAGAAGGGGAAGTAGACATATCTATCACCCCTAATCTCCTAGCCAAGAAGATACCTCAAATTGGCATCTTCTTAAATATAAAAATTAGTTTTCTCCAATGGAGTCTCAGTAGGTATGCTCACCACATTTAAGGGCAGGTTCCATGACCAGCAGTAGATGGTCAACATGAAACAAATTCAATAGTACTTTTGCTCTTTATAGACTTTGTGTCTCATATTGCTCTTATTTTATTTTATTTTATTTTATTTTATTTTATTTTATTTTATTTTATTTTATTTTATTTTATTTTATTTTTGCTGTTGTCTTCAAGACGTGTTTTCTCTGTTGTAACTCTGGCTGTACTGAAACTCACTCTGTAGACCAGGCTGGCCTCAAACTCACAGAGATCCACCTGACTCTGCTTCCCAAGTGCTGGAATTAAAGTCATGCACCACCTTTGAGTATTTGTGTATTTGTTTCTTGTGTTTTGTTCTTTTTATTCTGTTTTTTGCCTGTTTGTTTTCTAAGGAGAGAAAGAAAAAACAGACATGGAGTTATGTTGGTATGAGAGGTGGGAATATCTGGGAAGAGTTGGGGAAAAGGAAACTGCGATCATAATGTAACGAAAAATATTTCAGCTAAAAACAAAAAAGGGCAAAAAGTATGGTGATGTTAAGCTTCACCTAAAAAAAAAGGAAATGGAGCATTTCAATATCTTAAAAGATGTTTCCTAGTGGTATATTTTAAACTGTGAATAAGGACCTAGCACATGTTTGCTAGGAAATTCAAATATTTTTGATCCTCTGAAAATAAAAGATAATGATAATCATGTTGCAAAGACATTTTTTAATCAAGTTCAGATTGTTTTCCTTTTTTTCTAAGCAAATTATGCCATTTTACATTTTAAAAAGTTCTATTTCTTAAAACCATGTAATTTTCAAAATAATAAATTTTCAGAAAGAGGAAGATTATTTTCACTAATTTTCATTGGGTACTTTCATTCACTGACAATAATCCATGGTTTTGGGTGAAATATGATATTGCCTCAATACTTTTTAAAAACAAAGACAGTACATTGGAAATCCATAATTATGGAAGTATTCTGCAATCAGCTATTTAGAGATAATAGAGTAGACGTCTTTATATTGTCTGAATTTACTCAAATGAGGCTGATTAGTAAGGTTCTAAAATCCCAACAAAATCCTAATTTGGTGAAATATTCTTTTGTTTTCTCTCTACCTCCAAGATATTTTTGTGAAATGTGACCAAAGCATCATAGAAATGGGCAAGTTTTAATGTCCAATCATTTTTTTGATATGTCTTGGAAACTATCATTTCTTGTATACAATTTATAGAATCTAAAGGAGAATCACCTTTTCGCCTTATAAACACAAACATCTGATAAAAATAAATCTTCAACTTTGATTAAGGTCTATTGTCATCCTTAATTAGATAACTCTTTATCATGTTATATGATAAAATCCTGACAATGGTTCCGTGTGCAAGGAGTTCTGAGTAGACGTGAGGTGGTTGTTGACTTTCAAATGCAGTGCAATCACAGTACAGGGGCCTCTGCTCTTTTATCCACCTGGCGGCTTCTGGATGCATGCATTGATTTATGCCAGCTCAATCTTCCAACTTTTCATCAAGATCTTCAATATTCGACACCTTCATTATGAGCTATGGTTTTCTCTATCATTAAAAGAAACACAGTTAACTAAGCTCTCCTCAAACAGCAGTGATTACTTTCAAGTTCCTGAGCTTGTTGCAGTAGGCTTTAAGACAAGGATTGATTTATTGCTTTTTAAATAGATTCTTAATCTGCAAATCAATAAAAATGCCTCCCTTCAGCAGTGGCACAGGGTGAATGACTCACCCTTGAAAGCAGAATGAACTAAAGCAGCCTGTCTTCCTTTCTTAATACACTCAGAATGAGAAGTGCTTTTCTTTGCTTGGGATACTACCTAAACTCCAGGGTAGGAGAGTGCCTGTAATTTCAGCCTGTTTTCTCCATGAATAAACCTGGCAGTCAAGCTGTATGCCTACTGTTTTAAAAGCCACATCTTGTTGTTGTTGTTTTGTAGCAAGATAACTAACACTCAAAGGTAGACAGTCTGGATGTAGACAATATATCATACCAAAGATACACAGATTTTGATAGGTTCTGGTCTAGTAGAAAGTTTTGGAATTTAAACTTTGGATAATTGACTTAATAAAGACAATAAGCTAAAAAAAAGTGAAAGTATTGCTCACAGGCTCATTTGCTCATATGCCATCTCTTCTTCACACTCTACTAAATATACAATACACTATAGACATTTCTTCCTGAACCATTTCAGAAACCTAGGAAATACAGAAAGAAGAATCTTGGCATGGAGCTCATGGGGGGAAGATGTGTCTAGCATGCACAAGGCTTTGGGTATTATGCCTAGTACTATAGGAAATAAAATCCACAAAAAATTCTTTTAGTCTTCAGCTATAAAATGTTCCTTTAATTTTTTCTAGTGATAAATAAATAAATAAAATTAGATCATAAACTCAAGATCTATGTAACAATATACCGATGTAGTTAAAAAACTTTGGAAGGTTTATATTTAATTTGATAATGTCTCCATAGTATATTTTCTCCTCCAAAAATTGATTCAATAGGTGTTAAGGTTTGTACATTCCTTTAAAACTTGTGTCAACACAAGTAGCAGTTTTATTTGGGTTACATCATTAAATATGGAAAAGAAATGTTTGAATATTTTTGGATTAAACAGAAAAATGTTGTTTAATAAAAACAGAATTCTCATTTAAAAATGTATATCCCATATACTAATTAAAACAAAAGTGAAAAGGATATTAAAATGAAATGAAAATACTAATATTTGATCTGGCCCCTTAGTCTGTGGTCTCAGTTTAATGACATTGACCCTTTATATTGGCCTTCTGAGAGACACCACTACTGTCATGTCTCACGTAGATGAGTCCTGATCTTACTGCACTAAGTAGACATTATAGTTGTCAATGAGCAACTTTAATTGGACTATAAGCAATTCATGATTACATGAACACATTTAAGTAAAATGGTAGATAGGTACATAGTTTACTCTTCATGATACAAACTTCATTGTTTTTGTTATACCATAAGTATCATTGGTTGACCAATTTGTTGATCTTAGCAAGACAGCTAGCCAAAAAGTGATTTGATTGATGGATATACTCTGGTTGACCCAACAGGACAGCCATGAAATGCAAACCTGAATTCTTTATTACATGTTGTGTCCATCTATCCAGCATCTTTGAGAAACTTTGCTATTATGGTCAGATCTCTGTATCTCTAAAGTTTCTATTTTACATTACTTTTATATCAGACATATTTGAGAGGAGGAATCAAAATATTTTGGGTCCTCTTAAGCTACTGATATTTTAATTTTATCTAGAAGACTATTTGCAGAACCAGAAGTATTCTGCATAAAGACTTTTTTTTTTTTCTGAGCTACTTATGTAGACTTCTTCATTAGCAAGAAAATGAGCAGTCTTTTCCTGTCTTCAGTATCTATCAAGAAAAACCATAGGTCAATGAATGCTTGAAAACTGAAGCCAGTGTTCACAGCATCTGTTTAAGGATTCAGTGATACTTTCTAATAGTTAGTAATTTACACATCAATATCACTGTTGGCACTATTTTCTTGTATAACTCTCTTATGAAATGAGAATGTAAAACAAACTACTTTCTCCTTGATTTTTCCTCATGATTCTGACTATATAGGGTTCCTATACCATTTTGGGCACAAAGAAACTTAAAATCTTTCCTGCAGGCCAAGATACATTGAAGGAGACTTGTACCCCTAGAAAGAAGATATAAGTATCTGATGCTTCCACTTAATCATGATAAACTATCAATCAAAATCTTAAACCTTTAGCTCCAGCGACTGACCATCTGCATCCTTATTTGAGATTCCAGTACTTTGGAGCTCTACATCAACAGGGCTGCCTACTTTATCTCCTATATTTTTAATGGGAATGACAGCATGATAAATGTCATGTGGTGACTGAGAAGGCTACACGAGACAATTGACATAAGATGCTTATCACAAAGAAAGCACTAAATCAAGTTCAGTATCTTTATGGTAATAGCTAATTAACTTGATTTTGATTGAGGCACTTTATCGTCCTCATTAAAAATATATATTAATCCATTATCTAATATTTATTGGCAAGACACCATGGTAACTATCACGGCCTTACAAGTATTTGCTATAAATAATTACCAAATTATTGCTAGTCCTGACTTCTTGAGGTCTGAATAGCAAAGCAGTTACTCTAATCATTCCAGACTATAAGTGCAGATGAATTCATTTCCTGGAAAATGGTCATGCTTCAGAGTTTAGCAAATGCCATGAAAGTATTAGAGATAAAAAATGTGTCACACACTGTATAAAAAGAGTTCTAATATTTTCATTATTGAAATCTGTTGTCCTCATACCAAATTTGATACAATAAATAACCACTTGTGTGGTATTTGTGTTCATGATTTATGCACATTTCTGGACTGAATTCACAGTTATCCAATGGGAAGAATAGAATCATTACTACATGCAAGAAGTCCAGAGCTTAAATAATGTTCTGAAGTTATATAGCAGAGTACATGGCAATTTTAATTTATACTCAACCACATTACTCTACCATTTCACCTTTTGAAAATGTTGGCCTTACTTAAAAAGGCCATATTTATATTATATATATTATAGCAAAGCGCTAATTGTAACATGTGTGCATGTCAGAATTGTGGTCATGTGACTTAAAAGCTGTCCTGCATTGTTAAATTAGCAAATCTGTATAATGCCAAATAAACATGCTAGGTGGTTGGCAAGAGAGAATTTAGCATGTAAGTGTCCAGCTGTTATATGAAGGCCTTGAGGGTCTAAACATCTGGTAATTTGCGATTATGTTGATGTAAAAATTTGAGTATTTATCCCCATACTGGTATGTAAAAAAGGGGACAGGCAAAAAGTGTGGTGACTTCACCAAAACCAGTTTCTTCAGCTTGATGGATTCTACAATATTTTTGAAGAGATTTACTTAGATCAGTTAACTTTTCGAAATTTCTATTATGTTTTATTTTCTGAAACTAATAAAAAGTAAATTTATCAAGAAAATGAAATACTAGTCCTGCATCAAAGAAGTTGTAGTCATTCTTTGCTGTATTTTTTCGGGGGCCAAAGACATAAATGGCATTAGTTAGAATATTTTGAATACATAAGATTATGTAAGAATAATTTATTTGTTAACTGCTGTTGTATTATAGACTAAACTTTGAATAAAATTTGTGTAAACTTACCATTCAAACATAAAAATATTGTCAAGTTGCTAATGTATCAAAGCTTCCCTGGAATTTACAGTTTAACAGATCTTTTTTCATTAGTTATCTAATTTCATTCCTGAGCTAGCCATCTAAGGATGGTAGAATCACAACTTTTCTAATTCTAAAGCAGCTAAAGAATCTCAGAGAGTTAAGTACCTCCCCACTGCTAAGCAATGAAATTTCACTCAAATTAGGTCATCTAAGCTCAAGTTTTGTGCTTCTGTTTCAAAAATTTAGGTTCCTAAGAATGATCCAATATTTATTACTCTGATTTATTTCTTTAAGTAGTTCAAGACCTTGTCTATTGATCTTTTCTTAACCAAATCTGCTTCTTTAATCCTACTGCTCACTTTTTTCATAGAGATGTCTGACTCCACCTTCCAGTAATTGCAGTAGAATCACCAGGGCTGAAGGTGAGAAGATTCAGAGAGTAACTCCTGAAGTTGGGGAGAGGAGTGACCAGAAGACTGTGAAGAGATGTTTTTTCATGTAAAGTGTTCATTTAAAGTACAACTGTAGGAATAGAAAATTGATATGGACAAAGGATATTTGTCCATATATAAGGCTATTATGTAATTTTAGAATTCCCTTACAATTGAGAGAACATTCTTCAAGAGGACATATAATGAGAAAACAATCCCAACATGGAATGAAATCTTTAAAATTATTAACTTCGGTTATGCTTATTTAGCAATTAGAAATTAAGATTCAGGAATTCTGAGCCATTCTTTGGAGACACATATTCAGACCTTTAGTCTACTAAATAAAATTAAGGAAGAAATTATAAAGTATAAAATACTGTAGTAGCCAAGTTTAAATTTAACAACAACACAATAGACAGAGGGTTTGTAATATTTTTTGTTAAGTAAGAAGGCAAGATACGTCACTTTTACTGAAGACACTTTGTAGTTTAGGCATAAGACTCAGAGCTTTCCAGTTGGATCTAACCCCAAAATGTCCTCTGTGAAGACAAACTTTCATAATACCATAAGATGATATGCAATCTGTCAAAGGAGAAAAGCAATCAATCGTCCCACCTATGAAAACTATGACTCACAATATTGGCAAGCATAGCCAGATATCTCTAAATGTGCAATAGTAGCACTTCTATGTTGCTGCTAACTGGCCGCTGTCCACTTGATGTAAAACTCACTTAAAAGGGAGAAATCATAGAAAGTACTGTCACTTTTCTAAATCATATAATTACATTCTAAATACTTATCTGTATACCCACAAATAAATGTAGCTCTCACCCCGTATCCAAGAATATTCTTTTCACAATAGACAGAGATAAAGAGCCACAACTACTTAGCTGACTGTGAGATGCCGATCCACAACTCCTACACTTAAGGCCCAGGGAACATCATTGAACATGAGACAGAATGATTCTAAGACCCAGAGGATCAGAAAGTCTGATGTGAGATTGTGTTTCCTGGAAATGACAAGGAAGCTACAGCTATGAAATCTCAAAAATATGGCTGCCTATATAAGACCTGAACAAATCTAACACTAGATGGCATCCCAAAGTGGTTGGGAGAAATCTCACATGACCCCACACTTAAATGAAAAGTTACCGGAAATTAAATGTTACAAGCTGCAAACAACTGACTTTTAAGAAAGGGAGAATGAATTTTTCTTAGGGATGAGACCAGAAGCAAGTGGTCAGCCATAAAAATATACACATGTAAGCAGTACTATGTAGACTTACCAGGTTATTTATATATATGTATTCATTTATATATGTATGTGTAATGATAATGATTAATGAAAAAGAGGCCATGAATTTGAGAGGGAACAGGAGTCAGAAGCAGATGGGAGGAGTTAGAGGGAGGAGTTGGGAGGGATGACTCCCAAAATATAATACACAATAAAATAACTACCCAGAAGAAAATAGAGAAACCAAAATTAGAAATATGTAGGTATCTGCAAAGGTAGAGAAAAGATTGAAGACATTATTCATAAATGAAACTGTGTGGCTTATTAGGATTTACCTAAGGGCAAATCTAAACTGCCACCAATTAGGAGGCAGGAGGATCAGAAGTTCAATTAGAAGCTGCTTGCCTTTTCTCAGATCAACTTCGAGGTATCAGGGGTTTAGTCACTATTCAGTTAGAAGAATACAAAGTACCTGGATTTTTCACAAAGTTACACAGGCAAAGTATTTGAGACTGCACACATACTTCCTGAGTAGGTCAAGTGGTTTCAAGTCAGACATTGTGTTAAAGCAATCTCACATAGAATTGCTGGCAGAAAATGTAACTGTTTACCATAATTCTTGGTGAATTGTTAAATATTTGGCATTCAGTGAGTTATATTTGGTAGAAGCCAAAAGATTAAAAAAAAAAGTCCTACATATAAAGGTTAAAAGATGCAAAATAGAAGACCCTTCTCTGCTTATACTTCATGTAGAATATTCCTGTTCTGAACTATTAATGTTCTTCTTGATAAGCAGTGACAGTATTGAATGTGCTTACTATGTTATCTAAAGTAATAAAGATGGAAATACTTATTTGATGTTTGATCCAGTAATTGTTCTTTTCTGCATTGCCTTTTCTCATTCAGGACATTGAATGTTCCCACGTGAAAACATGCATGGCAAAGCCTGCTTATAAAGTGCAGAATGGAAGAGCAGCCATGCCCATTATAGATAGTGAAAGTGTCTTCCTTTTTTTTTTAATTTGGTTAGTATTGCAAGAAGTTTATTCTAAAACAAAGTAGAGAATGAGAAACATGGGCAATAATGAAACAGACTGTCATGTGGTCCTTCTAATTCAAGAATAGAATTTGAGGTTACTATTTGTTTTCTACCAGATAACAGGTGCAATAAGTCCATGTTCAAGAGTCATAGCATACATGTTGTTTTCATTGAGTCAGAGAAGGCTGCTGGTTTTGATGACCTTTGTTTCACTATTACTGGGATCTATGAGTTGTACATTAGATGCATGATAATGCAGCATGAATAATTAAGAAAGCATAAATGAACAAAAATATTACCTTTGAAACTTCAGTTCTACTCTAAAGAAGCTCCTGGTAGTGGAGGAAGAGGAACTGCTGTAAACCCAGAATCCCTTCCCCTAAGTTCATGAGGTGGGAGCTGAGGATACCTCACTCAGGAGATCATACTTACATAGTTCTGCTGTAGCTCCCCCGCACTAGGCTTCTTATGGTGGCCTATTTTAGCAGGATTTAATGTGTGAAGAAATTACCAGATGGTAGCACAACCTAATTGCATGTCCTTAACATTACATATCTTTAACACGAATTTCTGTCTTGTGCTACAGATTTTTCAGTGAGGGGTAAGTTTGGAATCTCTTGATTTAGCCTCTGTATTGCAATATTAGAGGAACTATTATCAAAATATGCCACTTTTATTATTTTAACTAAGATGGAGGCAAAACTTAAAAACTGTGTGTGTGTGTGTGTGTGTGTGTGTGTGTGTGTGTGTGTGTGTGTGTGTGAAGAGACAGACAGAGACAGAGAGAGAGACAGAGAGAGAGAAAAGCAGAGAACAACCTCAGTTTTCTTTCTTCAATCATGTTCTTCCCATATTTTTTGAGACAGGTCTCTCACTAAACCTGAAACTCGCTGATTCAGAATCTCCTCTATTTATTCAAGAAAAATATGTCAAACAGACTTAATAAGCATGGGGGAAGTCCTTCCAGCTTGGAACCACAGAGTTAAAGTTGGCAACTTTGTTATAAGTTCCTGTCAAGAAACACAAAGTCACGGTATCATTATCTCCAATATAAAACAATGTTCACTCTTTGATTAAAGTCTATAGCACTCATTTCATCTTTTCATATGTATGAATTTATACAAAAGCTTGTGTTATAAAAGCTAACAGAGCAGCATGTGTGCCACTTACCATGAGATAACAGGAGACAGGACATTGTATTAGCTAGCAGATGATTAATTGTCTATTATAAAACATTTTCAATAACAATATTGGGTGCCTATGAGACAATGGTAGTCTTACAATTATTATTACTCAGGATTACAAAAACGACTCAGTGGTTCCTGCTGCTCTTCCCAGAGGAAGCAAGTTTGATTCCTAGCACCCAGGTTGGGAGAGGTCACAACTGTCTGTAACTCCAGTTCTAGGTGATCTAAGGAACCCTTCTAGTCTCTGCAAGCACCCATACTCATGTGCACATATCCACACACATGCACAAACATGCATATAAAAAAAAGTAAACTTAAAAATAAAAATTATTGCTATTCTATGACTGAATTGACACAAGGGAAGTAGAAATAATTCAAGGCAGTCCTCCTTAGCCTAAACACACAGCCTATTACTGAGATTAAAATCAAAATAGAACAAACAAACAACAACAATGAGATCCCTTTCATCTTCTACTAGATAGTAAGGAGAAAGGAGTGGGACATTGTCATACTGATACTAATTAAATGATTTCTAGAGTAACCCTGGTAATTGCCCAGGAATTCGTTATGATTTAAAGGCTTTCTCCTTATTACCAGTCAGCTATATCTTCTGAATGCATTTGATATTTAACCCTAATACAACATTAGGACAAATGAGGTATTCACAGAGGTGTTGTTGGCTCTTGAGATGTAGATATGCCTCTGGAATCCAGCCCCTCGTGTCCTTTTTAGGATATTTCTCTCACTAAGAAGGTTCTAGGGTCTAGGACTTCTAGATAACACTCCCTCTATCTGTTCCATGATGTAGGCTTTCCATTATTTCCCTCACCAAGCTTTAAAAAGAAAATCTGTATTCTAAGTAGATCTTGCTAATAATTTAGGATGGTGGATTTGTTAACATCACAGAAGCCACAGCAAAACACCATGTGCCACGCTGTCACCTTTTACCCTTTGGGGTGTCAGCAAGTGCTCACTTGCTATTTTAGCCTCTCATGCTATTGACTCCTTTCCTCCCACCTTTCTTTCTCTCTTCAGCATCCACTGACACCCAGGATACACATTCATTCCTTATGGGAAAGAGGTTTTGTATTAATATTGCCCAAATCACATGTAAAATATATACCCTCCATTATCAAATTATGTTGACTTCTTGAAACAGCTTCTCAACTGTAGTCCAGGCTGTCTTTGAATCCATAGAAATCTGGGTGACTGAGCCTCCATCCCAAATACTGGCATTAGAGGGATGAGACATCACACCCAGCTCAAACTACTTTCTTTTTGTTAAAAATGCTGAATTTCTCAGATGGTAACTGATATGCTCTTTTGTAAAAATGCCTCCTTTTATTTGAATCAAGTACAGTAACCACTAGTGATTTATATACACTTTCTGCGTAATTGAAACTCTGACCTCACACCAAGGAATTTTAGCATATGAGTATATTCAGAAGGAAAGCATATTCGATGCAAAAATTAATAATATTATTAGAGATATGGTCAGTACGTCTTTAATCCTTAATTATATAAATGTATGAAAAGGCCATTAATAGCATGCATTGACTTACTTTTATTAAATTTTGACAAAGAATTAATTTTGCCATAGGATAATCAATAGCCTTAAATGGAACAAAACTCATATATGATATTGATTTGGAAACAGAAAAAGTCATTAACATGTAGCTTAGAGGAACAAATAAAATTATAACATGAATATTGAAAAACATTAATTCATTTTATTCTTGAAAGAAAAAGACAAGGGAAATTTCTAGTAACATTTTTTTATAGAAAATTTCAACAGAAACATTTTTTTGGAGGGAAGAATAATGTTTTGAAAATATTTGGTATCTTATTAGCAATGAAAAGAAAGTCATGTCTGTATCAAGTGTTAAACAAATATTAGAGGATGGAGTAAGTTAGGTCTACTGTTTATATGGGGAAAAATCCTGACCACAGCATCAGACAGGAGTCTAGGAAAGGACTAAGACCAGAGCTGGCCAGACACAGTCAAATCAGAGACGTGTGTGAGACAAGAGAGACTGTTCCTTGCCTAAGCACTCCAGAGAGATTTTCTGATCTTTTACATCCAACATCCACTCTTCTCCTCCCTCTTAACATCAGTTAGCAGGTATGTCTCAGCCCTGGGTCTACTGCAATCCTCATGATACCTGCTGATCTCTATGTTGCTCTCAACTGAGTTTTATGTTTTATCATTAAAAACTTCTTTAAAAGTAGTGTGGCTTCTTGGCTGTTTGTTCAGTGATAATTCACAGGTTTTTGTTGTCCTTTGTTTGGAAATTCTTAAGTATGTCATGGCAGGACTATGCATAAACTGCCCTTGGATAAAGCAGATACTTCTATAAGAAGATTTTCCTCAAAAGAGTGTTCTCAGGATGGGTAGAATAACATCTCAAAGAAGAGTGTATTGCCGTAGATAGAGCTCTCAACTGAGGCATCTTTGCAGATCAGAAAGTAGACAACATTCTCTCCTGTACATTCTTTCCTGCACCAAATAACCATTACTACCTAGCACACTGACAGAATTCTCCTCCTGGGTCACCCCCCACTTCTGTCACACATCCTGCCATTACTGAATACAATCATCAGCAGAAGGTTCAATGACTCAACAGAAGCCCAGCACACACAATAGGGGCTGAAAGACATCCATGCTAATTAGTTAGTGTAGATATGCCCAATATGGTAGCTACTTGTCCTGGGGAGACTGCTAGGAGAGATTGGGATGCAAATGTGACCATTAGCTGTAGCTTGGAGCTCACATTCCCCCTCTTTTCTCTTCCTATCAATGGAGGGAATAAAGGTTGTGTTAATTATGAGCATGCTCTCTCTCTCTCTCTGTGGAACACATGAAAACAAGGCTAATATGTTTGTTTATAGGTAGAGGTGAGGAGACTCACCAAGAGCTCACATAGAGAAATATAAGCAAGGTGATTCCATGCTAAAAGTCACACTGGTAGGCACAGACATCTTGAATGTTAGTTTGTTTAGTCACGTTGAATGTAAATTTGTTTTCTTTCTGTGGGATAGTGAACTCCAGGAAACATAAGTAAACATGAACTTTTGTTGTTTGATTCTCATATTCACACACTCACAGTGCTGATGCCCTGAGAAAATATTTGTTTCTCAGACAAATGTTTGGTTTGTACCATAAAGTATGTGTCCTTTTATCTAGCCACTCTCAATACCTAGTAAAACAATCACATAGCATATTTATATTAAGATTTAAGACATATCTATTCTTATCTTATCTTATTCATATCATATCTTGGTACAAAGTGCAGAAAAATAAACACAAAGCAAAATAAGACAAAAACATGTAAGAAAAAAGAAAAGAAACCTATCTCTGTATTGTGCTTTGGAGTCTCCTTAGGATTAAGTTCAACATTTTCCCTGATGCTAGGGATAGGAACAACCAGCTGTTGAACTCTAAAGTAATTGGTTCACAGCTGTGCTTATACTGAGTTGGAAATATGGAAATACACTTGTACAGAGGAAGAGGGGTTTTTTTTTTTTGAGTTGTAATGAGAGAGTTGTCAAATTAAACCCAAACTGCTGTAAGTAAAATAAATTACGTGCGGAAATTCAGTTTCTGATACTTTCTCTGGGTGAATCCATTTGCTATGATTTCCAGAAGGAACTCATGTGTTAGTCATCAAAAGAATGCTTATGTTATTCCGTTATGTTCCTATCAAGGAAGCAAGTGACCTCAAATGAGTTCTATGTATTTTTGTATCATGAAATATGTAAGAACGGACTCAATGCAGCACATTTCAAGCATTTATGCAATGCACGCTCTCTTGAAGGGGGATACAAAAGCTGTTAAGACCACATTCCTGCCTTTAGATACATTTGAAATGTACTTGGGAAGGTAAGATTAGCACATTTGAAAGAGGGTGACACAGAATACAGAGACAATCAGAAAAGAAAGCAGTGGGAGCTAAAATAATAAAAGGTTTTGTAGGAGAGAGAGAATACAGGTTTAAAATAGTAGATGCAGAGTAACAGAAAGTCAGAGAAAAGCACTTCAGAAGCATATGTGTATAAAGCCATGCAGCAGGAATATCGGCTAAGGAAGTCAGGAGAGGCATAATGAGTTCATGCAGAGTGGTGTTGACCCTATAGAAACAGAAGAATCTAGGGCCTTGTGCTTAAAGAGACCCACAGAGATAGCTTTGATCCTATATAGGTTACTTTGTAACACACACACACAATCCCAGTGACTCAAAGTGGTCATATGATATCTCATATCAGAATAAGTATATAAAACCCATCAGTCCAAATGAAGACTTGAAGCTCAACTTTAGCTATAAGAATAATACACATGCTCTCTAATATGCTACTTCTTGGCTTCATGACACTTGGTAGACCACTATTTTCATACACATACATGAGGTCAAAATTTAATTAAAAGGAAAACATTAATTTGTCAGTGTGTTTGAAAAGTGATAGTGGTGATTTAAACAAATAGGGGATTCTTAATAGTTTGTAGCATATATTTTTTAAAAGAATAGTGTCCAGTTGATAAGTATGTGAACATTTGATGGTGAAGGCTGGGGCCGAACTGCCTAGCATTCTCAAATTCTTAATTTTATTTGATAAGAAACTCTGTGAGAGAATGGAATTGTGAATTAGTCTAGACTCCCAACAGCAACCGACTTACAGACAGTACTTAGAATTTCCCATGTTGAAAGCAGTATCTAAGCGTATATGTCCTGTATATTGCAACTCGGGTTTCATTAATAAAGTAGAAACACAATCTTCTTCAACAAGTAAAAAATTTTGATTAAACTCACTCCAATATGACAATTGAATAAAAGATGTTTAAAATAAAATAGATCTGACCCCGGCAACTACTCTCTGGGAAACTTTAGGTTCAGTCAGCTTTCATCTATAAATCAGCCAAGAACCAAAAAGACAAGCAATAAAAATACTAAGAGCTGATTTTAGTTTGCAGTGGGGGTCGAAGGCCCTGTGTTAAGGACGCAGTAATATCCAGAATAGGTTATTATTCAGTCATAGTTTCAGGAAGGTATTCTGCTAGTTCAATAACTGATTTTTCTCTTGGGTGCTTAAAAATTGTTATTCTTCTTTGCTTCTGTGTACTTGGTTTGTAAAATGGATCAAACCACGGCACCTTCCTAATGGCTACACACAAAGGTATATGTATATCTTTGAACACAGTGTCTGATACAGCAAAAGTACTCAGTGCACCAGTATTTATTATGATCACCAGCATCATCGTCACCGTCACTATCACCATCTCCTCAAACATGAAGGTTTTTACAGGATTGCAGCAAAAACACAAATAATTCAAAATAATTTTTATGATAGGAAACAGATCAATACCAGATGTGTATTAATTTGCCCAAACAAGCCAAAAGAATTAAATTTTTAAAGCCTTGTGAAGACAGAGTAACCAGGAATGTGCCCTTCTGCTTTGGCTTAGCTCCTGAAAATAAAGCATCTGCTTTAAACACAGATTCCATGAGTCTACGAGCTTTACCTACATGCTTGTCCTGTAGTCAACTGTGGCTCAGTTGCTCAATCAAATAGCAACCTCGCCAAATTGTGTTACCCTAGAATTTGGCTTCTGCCTGATATTCTGTATTAGCTCTGTGATTTTTAAGCCAAATAGGCACTTTGAAAAGATTTCAAAAGTCATTGCTATTGCTGATGCAGTTTTTATTACAATTACACATAGAATTTTTTTTACCCAACTGCAACACTTTGCCAATCTGATCTTTTTTCTATGATTAGACACTGGTGAGGGACTGAACTGAATATTAATGTCAGAAAACCAGGCTTAGGAGAAAACCTGGTAGAAGATGATTTTGTTATCTCTCAGTGCTTGTAGATATTAGTATTATAGTGATATAAATTTTTCCTCAAAAGACATTATTAGCAGAGAGTTTACAGTACATGTAAATAAATCCATATTTTCTTCTATTGTATTTAGTCATTTTCTTGCTAACTCTACCTCATCAGGTCTACTCCAGCACAACCTTCCAGACTTGGCACTTATTTAAAATTAAATAATTAGCATAGTGGCCCCAGGAACTTAACACAATTCAAGTAAATTATTTTTGATCAAGTATTATACTGAGCAATCACAAGACCATTGTTTCTTTTGTCACTTTCTTTTTTTAAAAAAAAATGTGTGTGTGAATGTCTATATGTGGTTGTGTGGTGTATATGTGTTAGTGTGTGTATGTAGTATGTATGAGTATGAGTGTGTGGATGTGTGTAGTGTGTGTGTATATGTGTATGTGTGTGTGTAGTGTGCATGGTGTCAGTGTGTGTGAGTGTGTGTGTGTGTTTGGTGTATGTGGAGTGTGTGTGGAGTGTGTCGTATGTATGTGTTAGTATGTGTTTGTGAGTGTGTGAGAGTGTGTGTGTGTGTGTGTGTGTGTGTGTGTGTGTGTGTGTGTGTGCATATGAAGATCAAAGGCTGGTGTTTGGGGTCTTACTTAGACCTTTCTGATTTAGCAATCCCAGCACTAGGATTTCAGGCACAAATAGAAATTTTGACATGGGCTCTGAGAGCTTTTCAAGTTCTTATGCTGTGTGGCAAGCAATTTACCAATTGTGCCACCTCCTGAACTTCTTACTTTCTTATCCCTTTCTTCCTTTTTTGTAAGTATATCTGGTATGCACCTGTGTATGAGTGTCTTCAAGTGTGGTGGCCAGAGGTAGACATGAGAATGTCTTCCTTGGTCTCTTGTCCAACATAGGATTTGAGACAGTGTCTCTCACTGAGCCTGTAGCTCACTACTTCTGCTACACTGGCTGGTCAGTGAAGCCTAAGTGTCCTCCTGTTTCTGCACTTCCCCTAGCCTTTACATAGGTGTTAGAAATCTAAACTCTGGTCCTCCTATTTGTACAGAAAGCACTTACTTACCAATTAAACCATTTCCCAAGCTCCTCACCACTGTAATCCAGGTAGATGATGGAGAAAATTGATACTTGCATGGTATCTTTGACTTCTATGCACACTATGTGGCATGTATCTGTGTGTGCCCATGTGCATGTGCACACCAAACACACATACACACATACACACACACACACACACACACACACACACACACACACACGTGCCATAAATTTTTAAGCCTTTCATAAAAGAAAAAAGAAAAAAAAATACACAGACTCAAAATATTTAAAGGAATATTAGTAATTTAATATTATGGTGCTGGCTTAGAATTCAGCTTGAAATAATTTAATAATTTAAAGGTCTAAACTGAGCCCCCCCACCAGCTTAATGTTATAATATTTTTTCTAAGTGACAGTAAGAACTAACAGGGGATATGACTGAATTTATTGACTGCACATACATTTGAGAAATAACAATCTTAAGACCAGTGACTACAAGAGAAGCTTAAAGATGTGAGATCCATAGTGCTTCAGAACATGGCTTCTTCACACCCCAAACACAGAAACAATATGCACTCAGCAATGGACACAGGGAAAACCCAAGAGACTGGCCAGGCAGTATGTGTTCCTCCAGCAGGAAGGAGGAACCTCAGGTATCCCCAGAAGAGAGGTTTACGCTGGAGTAAAAGAGTAATCTCTTCACTGCAATCCACAGTCTGATTTTATGCACCCCAAGAAATTCCCAGTTGCACCTAGGCCATGTTTATTTTGCTCGATAGTTATATTCCTGTTTTAAATTAATAAAATGTTGCTTTTTACACAGCTCTTTTTTGTGAATTGACTTACTATGAATCTGCCCCTAAGTGGTGGGCAAGCTATAAGGTGGAGGCTAAGAAAAAACACACCATCTGAGGAAAAGATGGGACAACAACTCTGGGAAGACAACTAAATACCCTCAAAAACAAGTGACACGTGGGCAATGAATCTTCTCATTCTGGTTGTTCCATGACAGACAACCCTTCGCCTCCATCAAGGTAGAGATGACTTTGTGGATTTGTCAGCAACAAGTCATAGTTGCGTAAACATTGGTAGATAAAATAAAACAGAGCCCTGAGAGTTCTACAATGGCCAGAAGTCTTGCTTCTTCTTCACAATGACTTTTCCATGCCAAGTAATTACAAAAACAACATTAGGACTTACTCCAGAGTAGACTGATTTTGCAAAAGGAGCATCCCAAGTGCTACTGCACAAGATTCACAAATCTCTGTAAGGGGAGAAAACTACCCTGGAGACATGCAACACAGGAGCAGGCATAGGGAAAGTCAGGACTTTTCTATCCATGGGTGTACCTCAGCAGGACAGAGAGGGCCTCACACTGCTACAGTTTAGGATTCAGTGTCTAATTTCTTGCGGCGTCTGTCCAGCAGGCAGCACTCAGGTTTGTGCAGGTGCAGCACAACAGAACTCCGTTCTCAACTATACTCAGCGCCTCTGACACTGTGTTCCAATCAGTTGGTGGGAAGGCATGTATTTGGAATAGATATTAGGATTCAACAGTCAAACAATTTAAATATTAATGCCCAAGCTTTTCAATGAAACTATTTTAGAAAAAGGCTTTACTTTCTTTGGAATTTTATTTTAGTTTTAAGAGATACTCTATGCAGAAACTCGTACAACACTGGAAAAACATCACGTTACCTAAAATCTCTAACAAAAATTATTGTCATAAAATCAAGTTTTCAGGATGTTTGTAAATCCACTGAACAGGGTAATGTACAAAGCCACTTGTGATGGTTAGTATAAAATGCCAACTTGAGAAGATCTAGAATCTCCTGTAGACAAGCCTCATTGTACATCTGTGAGGGATACTTAGCTATGAGAGATTCTTTATCCTTTGGTATGCTTGTGAGGGATTGAGTTGACTAGGTAAACCGAAGTGGGAAGACCCACATGAAAAGATCACAGCACCCTTTCCTGGGCTTGGGTGTGCACTATATCAAAAGGAGAAAGATTGGGAGCAGTGCTTGCTCTGTTTCCTGTTTGTGAGTGTGATAGAACCAGCACTTTCAGGCTCCTGCTGCCTGGACTTCTCTGCCATGATCGGCTCTGTCCTTGGACTGTGAGCTGAAGGAAGCCCTTTCTCCCTTGCCACTTTTTTTCAGGGTACTTCATCACAGAAATGGGAAAAGAAACTATCAGATTACTTGTTTTCAAACTTTTAACACAAGAGTGCATGGCGAAAGGAAAAGGGCAAGTTTCCTGCCACTTTGCAGATGACACACCACACTGGAGAAATTAATGTTCACTTCTATCAAGCTATAAGTAGAAATACACTTAATTTCCACAATTGGCAATACCCTACAGGGTTGGCTTTCCTGCAGCCATGAACAACTTGATGTTCTTGGCTGAAAACAAATGGAAAGTTCTTGATAATATCATCACCATGTAAAAATCTATATATTAGCAATAGAATATATATGGACATATATGTAAACTGTTCATATGCAGATAAATGAAAAACTGTTCAGCATCATTTGACATTGGGAAACTGAAAATGGAAATGACAATGATTTATTGCCACACACCAGTAAGATAGTATTTAAGAAATCCCAGAAAAGAAATGGAATTCTCACCCAGCCATGCTTGAAAAGGGAGCAGGGTGCTCTCATAAAAAACAAAAATGGATCTGATGCACTCCCCAGCTATAAGATTTTTGGGTACATCCAAATAAACAATACCAAAATACCAAAAAGACCTCTGAGTATTCTCATTTATAGTGGTATTATCCATAATGCTTAAGGTTGGAACCAAATTATCTGTCAATCAAGTGTGGAACAAGAAAATACATATATATGCGCATTGGAATACAACTTGGTCATAAGAAAAATTTACATCAAAATTTCTAATAAGGGGAATAGAACTAATGAGCATTGATAAAAGCTAGACATTCATAAAAGGTGAATTTAACATAAAAACAGTAATTACCAGGTGCAAGAAATTGTGTGTGTGTGTGTGTGTGTGTGTGTGTGTGTGTGTATGTGCCTGTGTACATGTGTGTGTTTGTGTATGTGTGTTTCTATATACCTGTATATATGTATGTGTGTGTGGTTGTATATTGGAGGTAGGTAGCAGTTGGAGAAAAAAAAGATTGGATTTTGTCAATGCACACTATGTGCAAATGTTGAGATATTATAGGGTATGAGAGAGAAATTTCACATTAATAAAAATAAAATGATGAAGCACTATTATAAAGTCTAGCTAAACACTCTACATTTAAAAGACACATGTTTTTCTATATCTCAAACTACTTTAACAAAAGTGGGGAAAGGAGTCATTTCTCAAACTGACAAGAGACTACTAAGGCCCTCTGGGCTTGAGTGGAAGGCAGAGTCTTTGTAATGCATTCCCATTCATTCCTTATCTTCATATCATGTACTTAATTATGTTCCATAACTTAATTTCAGGATTTTATGTTTAGGTTTTCTTAAAAAAAGGAAACTAAGAATGTATTTTTTCTAACAATTGTATCTTGTTCCCAAAAATAATGACTTCTAGAATATTCAGATATCCTGTTAAGCCAACTGATTTGACAGACTGATTTGGATAGCCAGCATATGGAATGTCTTGCAATATGCAATGATATTTTACAGGGAAGCATGGGGTCAAAATCCTTTAAGCACCACCCCACAGCATTTACTCTGTTCTCATCATTGTCTCTTCCTCTTCTGACATAAGTTCTCCTCCCCTTCCTCCCCTTTCTCCTCCAATTCCTCCTCATGCTATTCATAATTATTTTTAGGCCATAGTCAAATTCCTATGCACTGGACATAATAGTGACCAATAATTAAACACTATTGGTTTATGACAGTCAATACACATATATATATATATGCACATATATGCATAAATATGACAAATTTAAGAAACTATTTTGGGAATCTTTTATTATTCCATAGCAAATATTATTGGCTAATTATTTATTTTTTTTACTTTTATTTATTAATTTTAATATTTTATATTATAAAATTTAAAGATATTACATTTAAAAAATTTTTTAAATTTAAAAATATTTTAATAATTTTATTAGTTAATTAATTATTTTAAGATTAAGGGAGGTTGGAAGTCATCTATGAAATAAAATTTGTGAGGAGAGGGTGGAGAGAGATGAGATAGTGGCAGAGGCAGGGAAAGACAGAGAGAGACTGTCCAGTAGGGAAGATTAAACAGAGAAAATGGATGTGATTTGGGGTAAGTCCTTCCAGAAACCACTAAACATAGTACATGGATGACTGATGGGAATAGAAGAAAATCAACAAGCACTCATCAATTCACATAAAGCTGCTTCCCTTGCTTTCCTTCCAGTGAGGAAATCACGGGCTGCACCAGGGCATTCATGGAAATGACTCCACGAACGACAACAGAGACAGTAGCAAGAAGAAATTAATTTCCCCGCTTATTAAATGAAGAAGCAGGTGTTAGTTTGTGACTCACCAGACTTTTAATCTCTAGTTATACTTAGATACGGATTAACTGTCACCAAGCCAGCATGCTGCCAGGAGCAGTGAGCCCGGATTAAATTATAGAGTACTTCCCAGTGGGTGGAATCCACCCAATGCAATGTACTCAGGACGATTGGAATCTTAGTGGGTGCCCTAGTTATGGTGTCTATTGCTGTGACAAACCCCATGATCAAAAGCAATAATAAAAGGAATACAAGGCAGCAACTTAGAGCTAGGGGCTAAAAGTTAAAGCAGAAACCATAGAGACACTGCTTACTGGCTTGCTCTTCATGCTTGTCACTCTGTTATTTTATACAGCTCAGGAGCACCTGCCCAGGGATGGCACCACAGTGACTGAAGTGGCCCCTCCCACATCAATCAATAATGACGAAAATGCCCCACAGACATGTCTACAGGCAATATGATGGGGGCATTTTCTCCACTGAAGTTCCTCTTCCCAGATAACTCTAGCTTCTGTTAAGTTAACAATAAAACAACCAGAAGAGTGGGTGTATAATCTCACTGACAGTGAACGCATAGTATAGAATCCAATATCTGTTAGGACTAGGAAGTTATGAATTAACTAGAATTGGAATCATCAAAAAAGCTGTTACAGATATCATGGGAAAACATTTTGGTTCATTATTATTAGGAATTAATGAGAACAGAATAAACAGAAATCTTTTGTAGAAACTCAAAGTAGCAAAAAAAAAAATCAGTTAAAACAAATGGTAAATTTGCTAATGAATAAATGATTATTTTAAGCTCGTAGGTGGCTGGATAAGAAATACAGTACATTTTTTAAAAAAACCTACCTAATCATGAAAGCAAATCACTAGTTACAAAAATGGTGATATTAGGAGCAGTGTTTGAGACTAAATAATTATTACCTTCCAGCAGTGTAGAGTCCGCAAGTTGCATTCAACACAACACAAACTCAGCTGACACATGAAAGCATTTCTAAATAGAAAAGAAATATTAAACATGCTTTGCCTATTTTTCAAAGTAAGGAGGAATAAAATTGTTATAACTATAGGAATAAATATTAACAGTCCAGCCCACTTGGCATACTCCTTGCTGCTGTCCAGTTAAACCTTCATTGGTGGCTTCAGCACTGCTAGGGACCATGGCAGCTTTCTGTAGAAGTGGATGTCAGAAAAATCTCAGTTTGGTTGCTGCTGTTGTGAATATGTGTTCACCGGAGTGCAGGAATCTTACCATTCCAGTCCCTTACCTGTAAACTCGCACTCACATTTAGTTCCAAGTAAAGAATAATACACTTCTCTTGACCCATGGAATGATGTCTCCTGCTAGTTTAGATTTTTGGTTACTGTGTTTGAGTCCAACCTGAACATGAAATGAATCTTTTTATTCTTTAATTTGGAGCACTGCAGAGGACTTGGAGAGAAAGGAGCCCTTACTCACTGTTGGTAGGAATGCAAAGTAATATAGCCATTGTGGAAATCAGTTTAGAGATTTCTCAAAATACTAAAAATAAAACTACCCTGTGTTCCTAGTATTACACTCCTGGGCATACACTTAGAGAACTCCATACCCTACAATAGAGATATTGCACCCTCATGTTTATTGTTGTTTTTGTTCACCACAACAAAGAATTGGAATCAACTTAATTGCCCATCAACAGATGGACCAATCATGATGATTTTTGTATATAAAAAAATACAATATAATTCAGCTCTAAGGAAAAATAATGTTGAAAACTTACAGAAAAAAAATGAATGAATTTAAAATGTATAATACAATGCAAGGTCATATAATTTTAAAGAGAAAAACAGCATATTCTTTCTCATATATGTAATCTAGCCACAACTATATGTATATATGTAAACAAATGTATATGCAGGTATAGCACAACATGAAAACAGGAAAAGCTAAATATTAGGGCTTTTAGAAAGGACTGAATGCAGGAATTGGGCATGAAGCTATAAAGCTAACTGTCCTTCTACTTCTTCCTCTTTTGCCAAGCTATTGGTATGAGTAGAAGATTAGTATATACAATATATTTGATACTGAAAGTAAAATTTGATCTAAATTTCCACAGCTTCTGTTTTGAATGCCTAGTCTAACTGTAGAGAATTTTTTTGAGTTGTAGATATTTTTTGAGTCTGTATCAATTTTCGTCTATGATGTTTTTATTTATGTGTGAAACTTTCTTATAATAAAGTCAATTTTAAAATTTTGGAACTTGCTGGGTGGTGGTGGTGCTTGCCTTTAGTTCCAGCAGAGGCAGAAACAGATGGATCTCTGTAAGTTCAAGACCAACCGGGTCTATAGAGTTCCAGGACAGCCAGAGTTACCACAGAGAAACTCTGTCTCAAAAACAAAAACAAGAACAAAACAAACAAACAAACAAAAAAAACCCAAAAAAATTGGAACTTGATCCCCAAGATGATCATTTCTTAAACTCCTCCCTGCTTGATCTCACATAACTGAACTGATAATAATGTATATTGACAAACAGGATTCTCTAAGAATGGCTGTAGAATTTTAAACCAAGGCAAGTTTTTATTAGCATGGAGTTGTGTGGCCTAATGTCAGAACCCTTGCAATGAGGACAGGGCATGGCAGGTCAGTTTTGAACCAATGCCTACCATGTTAGAATGTGTTTTTGTGTTTCCAGGCAGTGTATCCTGGGTCTCTGGATGTCTATGCCATTTCTTTTCAAGAGATGAAGATGGGGAGCCTATAGCTGTATACTTTGTATTGCTTTGTTTGAAGCTGGTTGTATAAGATTGAAGGTAAAGCAGTGAAGAATAAAAACTAGGGAAAGAGCAATATATAAAAGGATTGTTGGGGAAGAGTTTAGTGAACATTTGGGTCTGTGATTTAATTTTATAATCATCATAATCATTGTCATCATCACCATCATCATCATCATTACTATTTTGTGACAATCTCTCAGTGAAATTGGGGCTTACTCACTAGCTAGACTGCCTGGTCCATAATTGCCACTCTTTGTCTTCCAGTTTCTGTCCACAGTGCTGGGTTTTCAGGAATTCTCAGGGTTTGACACAGGTTGTGGGGATCTGGACTCTGGTCAACCTCCTTGTGCAGGATCTGAAGTATACAGTGGAGAAAATCTCTTTGCTATATGATTTTATTACTTTATTTACTTAGTGTGTGTGTGTGTGTGTGTGTGTGTGTGTGTGTGTGTGTGTGTGTGTAGATATGTAAGTCAGAAATGTGAAGTCTGGGGGAATTAAACTCAGGTTGACAAGCTTGGCAGAAAGTCATCTGACCAGCTCCCAACTACGTAATGTAGTGCCGATAAAATCAGAGAAAGGAATGCAAAGGCATCAGGGCCAAATCCAAGGATGGAAGAGCCTCTCCTTCACACAAGGTCTCCATGTGCATTATGGCAATGAAAGAGATGAAGCAAACACGTCCTCTTTAAAAGCAGAGGTGAAATGAGATGGGAGAATCATGTTTTCTGTCACATTTTTAACTGGCCACTATTTTTTGTATTAATCTTTCATGTCTAAACAGCAAAGAGAAAAAGGCAGGTAGTATAAATTCCCAGGAGAATTCCTGACTTTCTTTTGGAAATTACATTCCTTGTTGTTCTTCCTATTATTGAACTTTTGCTCTCTTAGGCAGTACAAATATTTCTGGATGCCAAGCATGCTGAAAATGTTCATCTCTTGATTGAGCCAAGACATTAGTTCTTACACTGGCAGCAGATACGAAACAATATGTAAACAAACAAACAAAAAAAAAAAAACAAACATGTCTCTCGTGAACAGAATTCATGTGTGCATACAAGCACATGCACGCATTTGGATGCTAGAGAATATGCTATGTTAATTCTATTTATGAGAAATATCTTTGTAAGAAACATATTTGTAAGAAAGAGCTGAACAAAGCAAAAAGCCAAAGCTATCATAAACAAGCATATGCTGTTACTAGTAAGAGGATTTGGGAAGTAGGTGAGCAAAAGTTTATAAAGACAGATACTGCCCTAGAGTTCATCCACAATGTAGTAGGAAGTACAAGCAGCTATTGATTTTCTAGACCAAAAACAACAACGAAAAAAAAAACAACAAAAACCTGGCCTGGTCAGTATGTTAACTACCATAGCACATTTGACTCTTAGTAGGACTTAGAACTAACTGGAGGTCAAAGCACCATGTCCAAAAGTCCTTTAGAAATATATTTTCTTGGTAATAATAGCTTATTTGTAGAGATGTACTCAGAAGTTCAAGTATTTAATTTAGTAATTTTGGTTAAAAACATTGTTGCATAACACATTCTCTCTGTCCTCTACAGAGGTCGGAGTTTGCCGCAATGGATCTGAATTAAGCTGATTAGAACAAGCATGGGCCATGAAGCATGGCGACAAAGGCTCATATCCAGATGGAGGCATACATCAGGAATGGGCCTTTGCTGGTTATTCTGACGTAGGGTTTGTTTACTAACAAAATTCTTTTTTTTAACGTATTCCTAATACTTTCATTATAATGATTTTTAAAATGTTGTTTCTCTAGAAAATAGATTTTAATTATGGGACTTTTAATTAGAACTGCCCTCGTTCAGCCCATATTGCTAGATTCACCCTTGAAGGTAGAATGTTATAAATGTTTGAGATACATGATCTAGATACCAACTAGACCCAGACACTTCTGTGTAATCTCAGCAGTGTTATTACTTCTTTGCCCCTCAGTCTTCCTTTCCATGAAGCAGAAAATAGTAAGACCAACCTCATATGGCCAGTAGGAAACTTACATGATTCAGTATATATGAACCCCCAAACTCCTCACACATAACGGAAGCATCTCTGTGGAAATTGGAGACTGCTTCTGGAATATACACTGACTTCCTTACTCTGATCACTATTTTCATAACAGTGAATCTCTTTCTTGAAGTGAAATTCCAGACTAAAGTACAACAAGCATAGGAAATTGGTTTTAGAACTGCAGAAAGTGGACTAGGGTCACATTCTAGAAGTTCCGTGTGGATGGCTACAGAATTTTCTGATTCCTCCAAATCTAATGTAGAAAGTGCTTTGGCCCACATGGGTTCACAAAGCAACTATTAACAGGCCGAAACCTGAATTTTTGCCTGAACTTTGCATGTCTCCCCCTCACTTTAGGGCACTGCTTTACCTCTTTATGAAGACATATTGATTACTATAGGAGTATCTGTTTAGAAGCCAGCTGCAACTAACCTGTTTACTATTTCCTTTCAAAATCAAAGGTGCAGAGATAATAGCAATGGATGCTTCTCATTGTCATTCTTTTACAGTATCATTCCAGATCACCACAAAGGCACTTAAAAGTGTTCAGATCTTTACTTGAAATTTGCAGTCACTTTGGAGTCTAGTAGGAATGATGATGTAGCTACACTCGGAAGCAGAGAGGATCATCTCATGGAAATAGATTGCTCTCCTCAACCAACGGAGACTTCTTTAAGTCACCACATAGAAGCAGAACTGAGATCAACTAGCATCAACTAGATTTCATCATGATCAGGATGCTCAGTTATGCATGCCTTTTGATGCTTGCCCTGACACTTCTCCCTGAAGATAAAGCTCATATCAATACACAAAGTTGAACTTGGAATCATGGGAACTCTTTGTCTATTCTTCTTCCAAATGTACAGCCTATTGCATTTGTTCTCTCTGCTTTTCAGCGTCATGTATCTCTTTAACTGGTGAATTGGGTGAGTGTATGAACAGCCTTTTTGGGGCTTCCAGACCAAGAATTTGGCCCTTCAACTCCAGCTGCAAAAACATGGGCAGAAGACAATTTACCAGACAGTAATCTTAAATGGGGCATATCTTCCCTTCATTATAATCTAAGGGAGTTCAGCCAGTGTTCTATAACGCAGTGGTCACCTAGATTTATATTTGTGACTCTGGAGATTGAATCCATGACTTGTACAGTCAATCAGTCAACCACTGAGCTACATGCCTGGCCAAGGCAGGGGTGATTTCTAATGAAACACTTTTTCAGGTATTCAAGAATGAGCTCTGTGTGGCTATAACAGAATGATAAGTTAGCAAAGTGGAATGTCAGGATTCATATGTTTCACTCCAAGTTCAATCTTGAGGAGAAATACTTTTTATAAAAGCAACCAAAACTTAATTGAGAGGAATAGGTGAAAACTTAACACAGCTATTACCATAATCATTACAAAGACTGATGCCATTAAATAAGTCTATAGTATAATTATAAATGCTGATTAATTATTGAGGCCTATTTCAAAAACTTTAGAAGATGGATAGCTTTTTAAAACTATACACAATATCACTGAAAGAAAAATCAAAGGTAATATTCGTGAAGTCATTTTCTATTCCTAGAAGAATTCAATGGATTGTCACTGCAATGGTGGACTGAAAAGAGGATAGACTAAATGGAACATCTGAATTCATCACAATTGTTCATGTTACTCTGAGATTCTTCAGAATTTCAGCACTGTGGGTTGCAGTTATTGAGATTCACTGTCAGTGATCTCAGACTCAAGGCACTCACAAGGACTGAAAGAATGAAACCCTCATTTCTTGAGTGTTACTGTTGTCATCACAGGCTCCCCAAGTCTGCAGTATGTGCTGTCCCACCACAGGCCAGGATCAGCAGCTGTTCCTGGGTATGCTCTGAGAGCAGCAAAGGTCACTTCTTCCAAGTCTATGCTTAGGTTTCACAATGCATATTAAAATTGAGTTTGTTTATGAAAGCACAAAACCTGAATGAACAGTGGAGCTGGAGAGGTGTCTGGGTTTGGTTAGGCTATCCATTCAATATTTCCAATCAACGGCACATTTGAGATTTGGTTTTGTATCTGTAGAACTGCAGCTACACACAGAGGATGTCAGTATTTTTCTCCTCTCTTTGCATGATCTTGGTTCCCTTAAAAAGTCATTTGGTAAGGTAGTTGCCACATCTCTGGCTCTGAACGTTGTGACTAGAAAATAGTTTTGTACTTTAAAATAAATGTCTTGGCTTTCCTCCAACATTTATTTTCAATAAATGCTGAAGCATTTATCTTACAGCAGGAGACCATTATCCAGTCACAATGCTCAATTCCTTTGACATTATCTCCTAAGTAAAACAGTAGCGTTAAGGAAAAGGGATATGTTGATTGAAAGGCTGGGTGCGTGTTCTGGGTGTGTGAACAAACTCTGTGGGTGAAAATCACCCCTTTAATCTTCGCAGGACGTGGAGGCATATGGTTTTTTTCCTTTCAGCACACTGTATTAATGGGGTTTGGGGACAGGGGTTAGGGTAAAGCAGTTTAAAAAATACAGATTCTAGCATTTTCCTCAGTGAATGGCATGCTCACTTCCTTTCTCATAAACCAGTCTCACACAGCATTTGGCGAATTGCATGGCTTCTCTTGAATGTTTTGCTGTAACATGGCTCGGGTTTTCTATGAAGATCTTCACTAACTCTAGCTAAGCTGTTCCCTATGTGATCGCCACTCTATAGAATGACAGCCTGTGTCCTGCTTCTCTTTGCCTAGTAGTCAGTGGGGATTTTACTCCTCCTTAATTTTAATGAGATCAGGAGACTGATGAGTGTCATGTTGGAAGTCACTGGTGTCTAAGTAAACAGGTTTCTGATCAGACTTGCTGTCTTTAATTTGTTGTCACTTATGATGACTGTGGGGTGGGTGACCTGACAGTGACCTCAAGAAGAGAGATCAGTCGTGAAATAAATATGTCACTGTGGATTGAAATGCATCTAAGAAAAGAAAAAGAAAAAAGAAAAAGAAATAAACCTTCTTCCAAGATGCAGGTATGATCAGATGGTGTTCTGTTTAAATATTTCAAGCACTAAACCTCTTGCCGTCTGTTCAGTGTTTTCTGAACTCTTTGATATAAAATGACAGGGACATTTCTACCATAGAACAGCAACACCAACCACAGCAAGAAACTCTACCAGACTGTTCCTTCATAAGGAAAGTATCCTGGCCTAATGACATTCTCCATTTTGGAACATAGATGATGAGCTGGTAGTCAACTGGCATTAACTAACACATGGACTTTGAGAATTAGATTTAAAATGAGCCAGGCATGGTGGGTCATACTACAGTCCTTACAATTGGAAGACTGAGGCAGAAGGATCTCAAGTTTGAGGCCAACTTGGACTACCTAGTGAGTTCCAAGTCTGTCTGTGATAAGAGAAAAATCCTTATCTTCCAATAAGAGGTATAGAAATATCTCTTAGGGTGTTTATTTTTGAAAGTTTAGAATTCTATACCAAATGCAGTAAATTAAACTTTCTCTGTAGGGTAAATTCTAATTAGAATGTTTTAATTATTTTAGGGGAGCGTGGTTTTTTGTTTTTTTGTTTTTTTTTTTTTCCTCTGAGAACCATGCTTCACAGCTCTGCTCAATCTTACTTGCCTTCACAGAGATGCTTTGGATGACCTCCAGGCTAATGATCTTTCTCTGTCCTAAGTTATACTTCAAATTGCTTAGACCACTTAAATAGCATGTGGCCCATGGAGACAGGTCTGCATCTCTGAGACTCAAGTGGATCTGTAGAACTTAGCTGAGACTCTGGCATGTCATAAAAAGCCTTCTCATGGTCACAGAACATAAGGAGGCAGGATTGACTGTCGCACAAGCACATTGAGGTCTCAGTGACCCAGCTTCTCTTGATGATGTCACCCTGGTCCCCATAACTGTTCCTTTAATGGCTCTTTTCAGATAAACAAATCCTTAAACAGATAAGGACAAAAGGGAGCCCAAATTAGTACCACAGAACTGACAGGGATGCCGTATAATCCAAAAACCCAGACACCCTCATGACAAGCATGTGAAGCACCTCTTCTGATCTTGCATCATGAAAAGCATACTTCTTTTGAACAAGTTAATTTTTGTCAGAAAAACAATAAACCTTAGATTGAATTTTTAAGGTATTTTTCCATTTGTCCAATTAGAAAGCTCAGGAAAAAAAAATTGATTGGTCTAATTTTACAGGTGCAGAGGCAAACAATATGGGTATCAGCAGATTGGTTATTTTGGAGTCTATTATTATACAAAACATTTATGCACATGTTTGTAGCTGTACTATACTCAGTAGTATAGTAGCTATACTCACAGGACTGTAAAGAGCTCTTTACAGACCTATAGTCACAAATCCTGCCCACATGCCGTATGACCTCTCAGGAGTCCCTGAGTACTTTCTATCTCAGTTTTGAATATTATTTATGTGGAGATTTAGAGAAGCTTCACTAATATGATAGCTTAGATTTCTTTCTTTTATCTTTTCTTTTTTTGGTAGTGTTGGGTGTATAGTCCATGCTGATATCAAAGTCTGGCTCCTCTTTTCTGAGCCTTAATTCCTGAGACAGCATAATGTACCACCATAACAAGCCCTGTAACCTGAATTTTCTGTTTCCTGTGAGAAAACAGCACCATGATAACATAGCCTGTGTACTGTATGCTTTATCAAAAGGCTAGTGTGGAAATATAGTTATAGTAAAATGATGTTTGTATCTCCTTTTGTGAAGACTTCAAAACCATTTTCTTGTATTATATGTTGTATCCACCACTAGCTCATGTGCTGAATGTTAAAAATCTTTCTCATGTTTTCAAAATATTTTTGTACTTTCTAGAGTAAATAGAGAAAGAGGTGGCAAGGGCTGAAAGAGAAAACACCCATACATGCATACATATGTACACAAATATTCACACACATAAACACAGTTATATAAATACACATTAACACCACACACATATCCTCACACACATGCACATAATCATATTTACACACATATGCATACACTTATACACATATAGCAGCTATTCCATTCCATACTTCTCTTATAGGTATTCTTTCAGGGCTGTCACATAGGAGGGCCACAGTAAAGCTGAATCCCCTGTGTGAGGATGGGCCTTAAGCCATTACAAAGTCAAGACAAAAGCTAAATGCATGTACAAGTGACATCTTGTTGCTCCTGAGAAGGCCTATGAAAATTCTCCTTTGGAGAATATCTGTTAACAGTGTTTCCAGTGAAGTATATCTAATGCCTAAGGCAAATTTGTTATTAAAGTTTCCTAATGCTGTAAAAAAAATCTCATTTGATTTGTTTTACAAAATTTTATCTTTTTTTTTTTTGATTCTGGAGTTAGTCAAGAGAGAACTCTTTTGAGCTGTTACCTTTACACAAAACAGCTGGATATTTTTTTAAAATATCTTTAATTTCCTAATACATTACAAGAAAAATAAAACCAACCTGGCATAACTGACCAAATGTGTAGGTAAAATTTTTCTTGAAATCATGACAGATAGATGATAACTATAAGTCATGTGAACACATTTACATAGAACTATCATAGCTCACAGATCAACCTTGATTTTTCTCTGTGCTTTAATAAGAAAGTTCTGGGAGAGGTATGTAGCTTTAGGTTTGTATGGAAAAGGGAGAGAGTCAGGCATGCACGCGGAGACCATGAGGTGATCTCCTCATGAGCTGTCTGATTGTGACTTGAGTGTTCAACCAACGGCATCATTCTAAATAGGAAATGTATCGTAACACTAACTTACACAAAAGGGGACACATCCTTCTTTGCTTGGTGACATCTTCTTCCCATGTATTCTCATGTCCAATTATGAAATCTGAATAATTCTTCAGAATGTTAATTTTGGAAGAGGTTGTTGTGTGTGCCCTCTGGTGGCCAAAGGGACTGCTAACTAACCCTTCAACAGAAAAGTCCAGGCTTGATCTAGATCTAACCTTCTTTGAATGGTTAATTTTTTTTTTTTCTAAATTTCATTTTGTGTTTATAATACAATGATTTGATTGATAGCATGCAAAGTGAAAATTAACTTACTAGTTATTATCAAATTAAGTCAATACTTAAGTTGTATGGAAAGTGTTATTTGTCTGGATGTAGAGGCAAACTAATAATCCCAGTATTTGGGAGAAAAAAATGGGAGGATTCGAAGTTTGCTGCCAACCCAGGTTCCGTGGCAAAACAAAACACAAAGAAACCACAATTGAACAAACAATTGTTGCAATTCCATGTGCATGTGGGGAAGCCCTAGACTGGTTTAGAGCCACGGTTGACTTCATAGCAAGGCTTCTATTTAAGGGAGACAAACTCCATTCAAGTCAACAGAACTGTCTGGGTTCAGTGCTTTTTGATGTAGCTGGAGCACAACTATGGGTAGCATCCAGACATGAGTAGCTTCTCAATATTGGAAGATTGCTGCTCTGGATAAGCAGAGTTAATAGTCTTTGTCTGTTTCTTTTATCTATTCACTCTACATTGGGGTTTTCACCTATTTTTATTTTAGCCATATTTCTGCTTTTTTACATTTTTGTTGTTGATACTTCAGAAAACTTTCATATGCTAAGACATGGTTTATGGCTTAAAGGAGAACAGAGACTTTTAAAGTAAACCAAAACAAGGACTATCAAGATGTCTGAGCCAGGAAAGGTGCTTGCTGATAAGTATAACAAACCTGAGTATGAATCCCGGAACCCACACACTAGAAGGAGATGACCAACTCCCACAAGTCCCTCTGACTCCATGGCAGTACTGTTCTAACCCTATAAATAAAATATTTTTAAAAGTAAAACAAAACCAGAAATGCATCAGTTTTCTGTAACTACCTAATACCCTTTTATAAAGTTAACATCTCATAACCATATCTTTTATTAGTTCAAGGTATTACAGGCTGTAACTCAGGCCTTGCTCTCTTCTTAGGGAAGCACAAGATTGAAACCAAGGTCTGAGCTGAGGATGGGTCATGCTGTAGAATCTGGGTGGGGTATTGATATAAGTCTATTTCTGTGCTATAATTAAGGAGTTTCTTGTCTGATTTTTGGATAAGAATGGGTTTCAGTCATGAAGGCTTAACTAAATTGGACAAAATGAATATATTCGTACATATAATCAAAAGCAAAAGAGATTATAAAGGAGAAAGAATAGTAACAAATTATATTAAAACCCTTCTAATGAAATGTATTCTAGAGATGTTCAAGACCAAACTTTGGGAATAGAAGCAATTATTTTTGTTTGAAAAAATGTGTGTATATATACATACACACATATATATGTGTATGTTTATATACATGTTATATACATATGTTGTATATATATACACACATATATGTATGTATATATAAATTTAAGGTAGAAGTAATAGGTTGGTGTGTGCATAGAGATGCATATGGTTAAGAGGGGAATTAAGAGCTTCTTTGGGTCATAAGTTGAAGTGGCTGAGCAGATGGAGTTAAAATTTTCTGAGATGCAAGAAAATTTAAGCATTCATTTTTGGATATGTGGTATATGTTGCATATGTAAGTGATGTAGTAATGTAGGTTGCTAGACATGTAATCTTGAATTCTAAGACAAAGAAGTAATGTGGATTTTTACCTTCGGAAGTCACTGGCATTGAAGGTATCCCAAGCCACGAGATCAGATAAGATTACAAAGCAGAGTCAAAGTTAAAAGGAAAACCAATGAGTGAGACTGGTCCATTTCAAAATTAAGACATCAGAAGTATGATGAAAAATGAGTTGGTGAGATGCCAAGAGAGAAGCAAGAATGCACAATATCACAGACTCTGTGAGACAAAATGGATCAAGGAGAAAAGAGTGATCAACTGTGTCACATGCCACCAGTAAGATGAAATAAAATGGTCCTGAGATGGGTCATTAGCTTGTGAAATTTCAGCACATTGATGACATGACTAAGCAAGTGCTGGTTTGAATGATAGGAGTCAGGGTATGCATAGAGTATACCTCAGAGATCCTGGTTTGGGATCCATGTACCACTGATGCACATTTCAGATTTCGTTATCATTACAAAATTAAGTGCATTTTTCTAGATCATCTCTGAGTTCTATTACAATAAATAATAATGAATGTAATAGAAAAACAAAACAAAACAATCCCTAACCTGTTCCTATAAGACAAGATACAAAGTTAACATTTTGTCATCCATGAGTAAGATAGTTAAAAGAAAGTAGGAGGGGAAGACATGTCTAAAATATACTTGAGCAGACAGGTACCTGCTCTCAGAGGCAGCAGTGCACCTCTCTCCACCTTCATTCTCATGCACTTACTCATCTGTAGACCTCCACTCTAATAACGAAATGGCTTTGGACTTTGGAAAATCCCTGCTTTAGATTTCCTGGTATGTGACTGACTGATTTAGACCGTACAAAATCTGCTCCAAATGCCCTGGACATACAGGCAGAAATAGGGTGGTAGGTCCTGCTTCATTCAGTGGAGATCTGTGAATACCCACTACTGTTATTCTGCTGAATGGAAGTTCTTGTGTCTCTCTCAGTGAAACGCTGAATTTATAATTGATACAATTCCATTCAGTTTACTTTTTTTTTTCTCTTAAAGGTTTATGGCTTTGCTGTGACCACAGAGAGCCAATGTGCATTAGGCTTGAAATAAGAAAAGCTTCAGGGTTTGGTGAATTCTTCAAATGGCTTTAGTTAACATGCCTGAGAAGCCATATATAGATCCTTTTACCACTTCCAAAAGACCTGAAATGTAGCCAATAACCTTAGAAGACAGTGAAAGAATCAGACAATAGTGTAAGTAACAAGTGAAGGAGAGGAAGCAACAGAGCAATAGCAGGCACAGGAAATACTGACAGAACTACAGTATTACAATGAAATGAATGCTCACAACTCAGGGCTTTAAAACAAAAAGAAGAAACACATGGTTGGGAGGGCAATATTGGATTTTGTTTATATTGACTTTATCCTTCCTTCTTTTTTTGTACAATTTTGTAATAAGCAATTTTAATTGATTTTTAATAAAAAACAATTTTAATAAAAAATCCATATATTCTGATGACACATTTTTTTCCTCTCCCATCGCCACGTAGATCCTCTTCTTCTACCCTTCCCTGCCAATTTTCTCCCTCATTTTAAAAATAAAACACAAAAACAAAAGACACCATCTCTCTCTCCTCTCTCTCTTACACACATACACTAAAAATTATTGTACATGTATTAAAAGTTATTTAATGTTCAATTTGTCAGACATGTCTTCCCCACACTTTGAAGGCAATACTTTAACCTCCATGACTGTTTCTGTGTTTCTATTTTCTGTTAGCTCTGTTCTCAGTGCCTTGGAAATTTATACTTTCCAAAGAAATAAACTTCTCTGGGATCCAGGTAAACTGATTTCTTCCTTTATGTTTCTCTGCACAAATTGTACAGAGAAAATTCTAATTTTATATAACTTTTGGCATCTTAGAGCCAAATAATTAAAACCTGTTCCTGAGTACATTGCCTGGAAAAATCTGTTGTGTCAAGAGTTTGGGGGTGCTTCACCTCTACTCTCCCCATCCTTGTTCATCAGTATTTAAAACACTTTGGTAGATCCATTAGACATGCTCATTTTCCTTCACTTATTTGTCAGCTATATATCCGGTCTCTTCCCATTTTAAAAACACAGATGGAAATAATCTAAATTATACAATATATTTACCACCTTCTCAGGTACTTACATGAATTGAGTTTAAGCAGTATATATTATTTTTGATGATTCAAGTGTAATTATTTAGTATAATTAATCATAGTAAGGAATATAGATATACTGATATGTGTGCTTCTATATCCACATTTTTTAAGGTTTATTTATTTTCAGTGTATGTATGTTTTTGCTTGTTTGTATGTGTACCATGTACAGGTCTGGTGCCACTGGAGAGCAGAAGAGGGTACTGGAACTGAAGTTCCAGTTGATTTGTGTACCACCAGGTGGATGTTCAGATGGAAACTGAATCCAGGTCTTCTGGAAGATTGGCCACTGTTCTTAAATCCTGAGCCATCTCTCCAGTTCCTCTACAATATGCTAATAGTTTAAATACATTAGCTCCAGTTCAAACAAGGTGAATTTAGAAAACTATTTTGACATCCCCATGAGCTCAGAACTGAAATGGATGCCAACTCTGCTTGCAAAGAGAACCCTCCCAATTCTCCTTGTGCCGCAGAAAATAGTACCATAGAACATACTTATTGTCATAAAAGAGTTGATTGGTTGAGTTTCCTAAAACCCCATTTGTTCATAGGCTTAGCCATTATCCATCACAAGAGTCCTGGGAGATGCCAGAGGGCCTCAGAAGATAGCAGAAATGTACAGAAAAAGGCCACTGCCTGCATCTGACTCAGACTTTGTGATTAATCCAATACCTTTGTTCTGAGTATTAATCATTAACACCATTAAACTGCTCATTTATTAATTGCACATTGTGTAGGGAACCTAGCGGGGGGAACCTACCCTACTTCCTAGAAGTCCCAAAGGTGACTGCTTCTGACCTTATGGCTGCATTTCTATTAATGCATGAGCTGTGTAGGCAGGACACATAAAATGCTTCATGGTAAAAAAAACAAACAAACAAAACAAAAAAAAACCCACTGTCTCCTTAAGGTTTTGCTGTACATGCATTTGTTATGAATGTTCTAGAAATTATGAGGTAGACTTGCCAAGGATCCCACTGTAGACAGCCATTATCTCAAACTGTGAATATTGGTTGTCATCTGAGAGTCAACAGATGTCGACCTTAGAGTGGCAACTTTTCCTTCATTGCATGAACCTAATCAACATTGTATCCTCCAGTTTTCTATAAAAACACACTATCCAATTAGAAAGTAGGCTTTTAAAATGCGAGGTCTAGGGTTAAAATCTCATTTAAGCTGCATTAGTCTAAATGTGGCTTTGGGCTGTTTGTATTAACTGAAGCTATTTATGATTTCTCTAAAGGAGAAGAAAGGACACATTGGAGACTACAGATAAATTGATTTAATGGTATGCATGACTTCACATTTAATTTCTATAAAAATAGCCTTTGATAGGAGGTTGTGAAGATTTTTTACGAAAAATAAATAAATAAATAAATCCCTGTTCATCTCGGTCCTGACTCTGTAGTGACATTGTTTGCAAGCACATAGCTAAAGAAGGTTCTAGAAGCATTGCTGGCATGCAGCAATTATTATTGCCCAAATTAAGCTGAAATCAGAATGCTCTAAATTTCATCATTATTTATGTGGAAGTGTGGTTTCAATTCTTGGCCCCATTCTACTCTTTAGGGGACTATGCAGCATAGTTTTAAGCTAATTTGCTTCAGATGGCTTTCCTAATCAGATTGTATTTGATGCTGATTGGATGCCTTTATTGGCATTGAACTCAGTTTGAATTTTATGGTTCTATTCTTTTGATTATTCAGCAGGTATACCAAATGCCCACCAGGGAGAGGCAGTGTTTTGGGTTCATTCGCGGTGAGGAAGGAATACTCAAGGCTCCTTCTTGTCTCCATATCATATAAACTGTAAAGCATAGAGCATGTTGACATACCATAGTTGCAGCAATGTTTTGCATATCTCTTTAGGTAGTTTATCGTGACAGCGTTTCAACACTCAATTATCATTTATTACGCAAAGTAAAAATTCACTGATTTCACTGTAGTAGTCATATTTCTAACAAAAGTAATAACGCTTTCAAATTCAATATTTATGGTCAGTTCACAGCATTTAGATTTTAAGTCTCTCCTTAATGGAATCAAGTCTAAAACTCTGACAGTTTGATATTTCTCATTCTGGACATTGGCTAGCCACAGAACACTATTTCCTATAGACTGACAGTTTCCTGATAGAGGGGTAAAGAGATGATTGGCAAAGCCATTCAGGAGGACTGAAAACAGGGCAGCTTTACTCAGTTAAATATAAACAAGAAAAGGGGGGGGACTAGACTTTATTTTTTAAAATTAGCTTGAATCTGCACAACATGAGAGAAGTTAGAATCTCTTCACATTTTTGGAAAATTATTTCTAAACTGCATTTCCTGTCAATAAGTGTTTAAAGTGACTTAGTGACTGCACTAGACCAAGCCTGTGACTGGGCCACTGAGCTTGTGGATTTGAGTCCATTGCCACCATCATCCCTAAGTAGATCCCTGACAAACCAATTGGGAAATAAACTAGTGATGAATAATAGCAGACAATTAGCCATTTGACAACATTATAAAATGGTGTAAATATAAATTAATAAAGGTATAGTGTAGCCACCTGGTGCAGATTACAATGTTCTCCACTAGGTGAGGCAAAGCCCTCAAGGCATGGTGAAGGCTACATAGCTGGGGCAGCTCTGATCCATCCTTCCACGATGCATACAAGGTATGGTATCCAAGATTGTGATGTGAGGAACCATTTGATATGTCAACATGATTATGATTTTTTTAGTTGTTCATCTGGTAAGGCACACGGTCATCTTATAAACCCTTGACATTCCAATAAAATAATGGACACAAGAGAATTCTATGCAGAATGAACATGACAGGGTTAATAATATTCTGATATAGAGTTCAAACTTGCATCTGTGAAGACTTCAACTTATTCTGTATATGGAGCACATGGAGTTTTTTTTTATCATTTTTATCCTTGGTCTGCTTAAATGTCCTTTAATATTTTTGTCTTTAGAATGAGAGGTAATTTGAGGGTCACCATAGGTTTAATGTTTTAAACAAAATCATATTTGGAACTGAAATGCCCATAGCACCCTTTACCCATATAATTCTTTTTCTATTCTTAAAGGTGAAAATGTCAAATGTTCTCATTCAATTTATATAATGCATTGCCACCAGAGATATTTCAAAAACATGTATATTTGGCCAAGTTATATTACTACTTATTAAAATTCCATAACTTAGATGAAACTTGGGTCTGTGATGAGTAAGAGTAATGGCTGAGCAAGCGATGAGATCTGAATTCAGATTTCCAACCGCCCATGCAAAACCTGGCCACAATTGTGCCTACCTGTGGGCCAAGTCTCTGGAGGCAGAGACTCAGGAGGGTCTAAGGAGGCTGCTGGCCAACCAGCCTAGTAAAAATGTTGAGCTTAAGGTATTGTGAGAGACTTTGATTCAAAAAAATAAGAAGAAAAGGGATAATGTAAACACCCAATGTTCTCTGCTTGGGTGTGGGCACCCACAAAGAGATGAACATGTTAATCACCACCTCACAAACAAATAAAAAGTAAATTAAATTTAGGAGGAAAGATGAAACTGATTTTTCTCCGAAATTTATATCCATTCACATACCCTGTATTTAGCCTTCCCTAGAATGCACAGATTTTGGACCTGATAACTTTTGTTCACATTTTTCTCTAAATTTTTATTTCCTATCCACTGCCAATACAATCCTGGTTTAGATATTGTAATATCAAGTTCAAATGTAAACATTTTTTCACACCCACTCAGAAGATTTGATTTCTCCTATGGTGCTTTCTTTATAATAACTGCAATCTCAATTGTTTGTAATAAAGCTACTGATGTGTGTTTGTGACATATGTGAAGCTCACAGGAATGAGCAAGAATCAAATACCCTGCCATCTTTGACTTGCCCTGAGTGTCTTCAATACATACATATTCATTCACCAAAATAATTCACAAATCCATTTTAGAAGAGTCAACATTAGCCATTCTTGAGTTCAATCACAGCAAATTTATCTACTAATACAGTACATGCTCAAATGCTATTTTTGTTTTTGTGAAGACTGAGTAGAACTATATCTCAATCATTAAGTGACTTGGAAAAATTATTTCACTTTCATAACAGAAAGGAAGAGAAGATATATAATTTGTAATAACTTTTATTATATACTATCTTTCTTCAAACTATTTCATAATTGTGAATCAATAGCACCAGATCAATAACTGCAGATTAGGTTTTTAAATATAAGTAAAGACACAGACAAATGCATCACAAATATGTTATGCTGGGCACTCAGAAACAGTATTTCTGAATTTTCTTCATATTTTAAAAGAGACTGTCTTTAAAAATAGAACCCAAGTACAAATAGCAACACAAGCATGATAGCTGCAGTTCAGGGGGACACGGTTCAAAGACGACATATATGAGAAGAAGAACGGAGTCCCTTGTGATCCTTCATGGTTAACATTGTCAAAAAAACATCAACTAATGCATCTTGTGTAACTGCATTTCCAAAAGATGTATCTGTCTCAGATGACAACAAGGGCACACTTTCTCTTCTTGAAATTCACACCCACAGGACGTAAAACTGTAGCTGATTCTCAGTGGGTTACACTTGTACACAGCTTGCCAATGAGCTTTATGAAACGCTGTGCTACTTTTACAATCTACATATTACTATTTCCTTGATAGAATATCAAATAAATGATTCATTATCAAACTTAATGTGTTGTCTTTTAAAGTAACACTACAAATCAGTTATACTTTTATTTATTTATTTATTATGAGAGTATACAGTTAAGTGAAAAGAAATGTAGAATGACTAAGAATAAGAATATCTTTCTGGGCTGTCAAGAAAGCTTAGTAGCCAAGTCTGATGACCCAAGTTTGATTCCCAGGTTCCCACAGTGGAAGGAGAAAACTGACTCCTGCAAGGTATCCTCTGACTTCCAACATTAATAAATGAACAGATTTTTAAAAATGTTTTTAAAAACAAGAAGAGACAGATCTACTCTATTAAATACTATTCACCAACCTCATTCCTGATTCTTTACCACCAGTGTTCTGGGACCATGGTAATGAGCAGAAGAGCAGTGAGTAAATCTTCCTTATTGGTTGTCACACTAGTGGCTGAATTGATAGATGGGCAGCACATCTTTGTGCTTGCTTTGAGTGTGTGTGTGTGTATGTGTGTGTGTGTGTGTGTTTCAAGATGGAAAATCACAAGATCATAACAGTGAACGTTCAGTGCATCGAGAAAGAACTTAAATAGTGATAAGGATCATAACACATCTCTGTGTTGTAGGTTGTCACAGTGCATGAGGATAAGGGGTCCTCACTTCAGAGCTACACTATGCACTTACAAAGACACTTTCCAGATTAAGAGATCAGAAACACATGGACCCTCAAAGGACCCCCTTCATCTGTTTTACTATGAAATCAAATATACTTTACTAATGGCAACAGGCCTTCATTTTGAAGATCTTGGAAAGACATCATGTCAATCACAGATTGCTAGAACATTGGCCTTAACTTTTTTGGCTCTGTTTAAAGCTGATAAAGCAGAAGTGCACAGAGCTTTCTGGTTGAAGGGAGAAGCATTGACAGAAGATAGGGTCTAGGGCCTGAAGTAAGATATCCAGCGGCATTTCCAATAGAGATCAATCCAGGTTTCCTGAAGAGGCCAGTGAGCCTTTAAAATATCCACAAGCAAAATCTTAAAAGTCATTGCTCTGTCACTCACAAGACAGCTAAGAGAACTTACATCTACTGCTAACAAATGACCTGCTTGATGCTGATGTTCAGTTATTCATTATGAACGGAAGTTTTAGGTACCCTTGTCTCATTAGCTCAACTAAAGACATCATTCTTTGCAATTCAGTAAATCACTACCTTGCTTGACATAAAGCCTTTTGTGGAAAGTATCCATTGAAAGCTGTTTGTATTTTGGGCCTTAATTCACATTATCAACATGATGCCAAAATTTTCATGTGCAGCATTTCAGATGAAGCCTAGTGAGTTTGTCTTAAATTAGTAGAAACTTCACCTTAATAATAGATATGTAGACTCCAGAATAATAAGCAGAATATTTTTCATGTTGTAGAATTAGTCCAGCAGCACATCTTTGTGTATATAGTCTTTGTGGACATGCAGCCATTCATAATTTGTGTGACAGGCTTTGTTCAACATATATTCGATTATAGCAATAAGCAAAACTGTCAAAGAATCTTCCCCAAAGGCTTTTACATTTAAACGCAATCAATAAGACAATATAAACATGCAAAAAAGACAAAGAAAAAACTCTCTAATATTTCTAAATGTTGGGGAAGGAAGCATCAAAAGTAATTGGAAAGGATAATTGAGGGAACAATTGTGCAAATTTGTGAAAAAGATAACAGAATTTCCATGCTTGTATATACAGCAATGGCATTACAGCATGGGTGGGAGAAAGGGGAAGGGCAGGGCTGCCAGATGTCAGTGCAAGGGCAAAGTGAGGAGTAGACTTGGCATAGACAGAACAAGAGAAATGAGTGGATGAGGGAAAGGAAAAGTCACTAGACAGTATCAGAAGGATAAGGAAAGAGATGTTCTTATATGTAAGGTTATGCTGACAGTATGAGTTGAGATGAGAATGGATGTAAACAGAACAATGACAAAAACAAACTTAGGTAGGAGATTCTTTCAATACTCTAGTTAAGACATGGTTGGTGCATTAGAACAGTGTTGAGAGGTTGTAACAAAGGTTGCAGTCCAGATATATTTTGACTATATAATTCACAGAGTTCTGATGGAATGTGTACATTATGACAGAGGATACAAGAGTGATCACGTCAGGCCTGAGAAACAGGAAGGAAGGTTTATGTATAATGTGTTAGTATAGACTGAAAAGTATGTTTCAAAATTTGAATGAATATTCTCAATAGAAAACAAGAAATGCTACATTATAGGTTTTTTTTAACTCCTATAGTAGAGACTAGTTGCCACACAGTTATGACTATGATTTTTATCCTGTATAGCTGAAAATAGTGACTTAACCTCATATCTATTAGTTAATTTTGAAACACGGCATTAAAATGCCAATTACAAATATTTCACCATTCATCTCCACATGAATTAGTCCTATTGAACACTGAAGATGCCTTACATAACACAAGAAACAATGACCTTATCATGCAATGATATAATAAATTTTTGTCCAATTCATGCATTACCTACTTTTATCCATTGTGAATGTTTACATGAATTTTAATGGTAGTTGAAGAAGTTCTGTGAAGCCCCATTAGTTAAAGTGTGGTACCTACACTAAAATCAAGTGTACTGTTGCTCATAGTGCTTGAAAGATACGGTGACCAAAAGATCTTTACGTATATGCATGCTTGTTTTCCACAGCAAAGATTATAGAATACTAAAAAGCTGAAAATAACAGTTTGGGAAGGAGCTACCTATGGTTTGGACTTCTTTCTTTTCCCTGTCTGGCACACTGTAGCTTGTTCCTCTTGCTCTGTGAGTATCTCAGACAGACAGTTGTATAATTGATGACCTTGTCCCACAAACAATAACTCTTGGAGTGTCTGAATTCTGGGGAAACATCAGATAATTTGGAAGGGAACGTAGCTCATTCTTAGCATTTGGAATGCACGGGTGGGAGGATGGTCACAAATTGGAGAACAGCTGGCCTATGTGATGAGTTCTATGTCCAGAACAGTCAGAGATATGTAGTGAGGTCCTCAGTCTTTTCTCAAAATGAAGCAAAGCAAAATAACCTCCCTCATTTGATAAATATAATGAGACCATGCCTCAAAAACAAAAAAAAAATAGCATCCCCTGGTTTACTAATTAGAATTACAATAATTATGTAGTTATTGAAATGAAATATTGTTTTGATATTAATGTAGCATTGATCCTTGATGATATTGATAAATAACGATAACGAATAAATAACGATATATAAATAACTTCTAACGAACTGATTAAAACATCATCTGACAACTAACAAAGCTGGTAACCACTATGATTGTCAGTAACCTGAACATATAGTTTCTAGGGACAATCATGTTGCATACAAATCCATATAGATACACTGTCCACAGCACAACCATGATGTTATACTTATGGAAAAATCTATAAAAATAATTACTGAACAAATAATTTCACTAACAAATAAAAATCCTGAACTTATCATTGGTTCTATAACTTGTGCTAGAACTTCAGCCTCAAGAGTTGAGGTGCTTTAAGCACAAATTCCTTTTGTTAAGGATTTATGAGATGTTTTATTTTCTTTTTGAAAACTATTGATTTTGAAGCCTTATAAATAAACAGCTCTGACCTATCTATTTGTGAATCACTGAGAGCAGTTTGCTCGTAGAAATCAAATGATTTTCATTTCCTGGAGGTGAATCTTATTGAAGAGAAGCAAAAGAAAGGGAAAGCTTAATTTATAACCCCATGCGTGATTCTACTCTTCGGCTCTTAGAAAGAAGGTGTGCAGGTATGAGAAAGCAGCATTTTTAGAGTTTTAAAGGGAAAGACAGGATATAAAATTAGCCTAAGAAAAACAAAGTTCACAGGATGCAGAACCAGGTAATCCATGTCCATACCAACCATGTTTCTTATGTGTTGGTGATTCCAATATGTAAAGTTATACTACTTTGTCAGGAGCCACGTCAGATGTCTGGACCATTCAGGCAGCATTAGAGCTTCAGGAGTACAGCCTACTCTTTAGCAAGGTAACAGTGGGATTGGCAGGCCCTTTGTGGGATTGTCTCCTGAAAGACCCTTCTGTTACTGTTGGATTCTGCCATGTTGAGTGCTATCATGGTCGCTTCTGTATCTCTAGTGGTATAAAAATTATGGGATCTTCAGTCCATCATTACAATTCATAACAACAGTGATGATTTTAAAAGGCAATGCCACTCAGTTCAATAAATGGTTCAACTGGAAATCCAAAAAGAATAACTAAGGAACATGCATAGTTCAAAAGACTATCAGTGAGTTTTTCCAGCTGCTATTGAGCAAATGACCTAGAGTAAAGAAAACATATTCTTGGTAGCTGAGGACTTGCTAGGATCAGAAAGCAAAAGCAAAGCAAAGTGCAGTTACTAGGACCCACAGGTTTTGCCTATGAAAGACAGGTCTATGAGATTAATAGATAACAAATGAGTTTCAGTGACCACTGTTAAATTTGATGAAATTTAATTCCTTGTTTTATAATTATGAAATTCAGTGTGCACCTTGAGAGCACAAAGACAGTGGACAGAATTTCTTCTCTACATGATAAAGAAAAAGTAAAAGTTTTCTTATTTGTGATCCTCTGATTAACCCTAGTAGAAAAATAATAAAATGATTGATTGTTACTTGGTTACAGTAAACTACAGCCTAAAAAGGAAGTTGTCTAAGAAAAAAATATGTAGTTTCCATAAACTCTGCTAATCTGTAAAAGAAAATTAATTGCTTTGTTGTACAGTATGACTATGTGAACAGAGCATATGAGAAATGTTTAGTTATGTGTGGGTATCTCATGGAAATCTGCCTAATGACGTTTTTCAAAAAGTATAAAAGATGTATGTGTGTTGAAGCTTTGTTTCATCCACAAGGCTTCATCTACAAGTAAGTAGAGAGCTAGCAAGATATATGAGTAAGTGTATGTATGTTAACCTTACCAGATGTAGATATGTATGAGGTGTGTGTGTGTGTGTGTGTGTGTGTGTGTGTGTGTGTGTGTGTGTGTATGTATACCAACTTTGCTCCATCCACAAAATATACAAATATGTGAATGAGTATGTTTTTGTGGAAAGTGAAAAAAATAAGGCTGAAGCTTGCCTTCACTCACAAGGTGTATGTATATGTGTAAGAGGTATGTGTTATTTTATAGGAAAATACAGTAGGAATAAGTTTAAGTAATAAAAAATGAATACAGAGGGAAAAGCTTGAATTGGATATGGAGAATAATAGAAGGAAAAAGCCAAAATATGGAGAAAAGTCTGATGACATGTATATGAGGCATAAACAAAGAGAAAAGCCTGGTCCCATTTATAAAACGTATGTTTAATTATTTGCTGACTCTGCCTCAACCTCTCTCCTGGGTCACTGAACTCCTTCTGGGGCTGGACCCTGGTACAACTTTAAATAACAAATTACTGAGAATTTAACAAAATACTTCTAGATGAATAAAAATAGACTATACCAAGAAGAGATAAAATAGGATCCTTTGTTTACAGCAAATGATAATTCAATGACACCAAGCAGAACCAAATATATTAAGTATAAAACAAAATCACATTGATCTTTAAGTAAAGGGACAATGACTTCTGTTGACTTTTGCATATTTTCTATGCAAAAGAAACCATGTGTTCATGAATTTGAGACATAAAAATTATTGTTATGATAATTTAATAGATCCTGAACATGCTTTAAATTATAAAATATCACTATAATTCTCTCTAATAGTTTCTAGCAACTCTGTGTCTCTATTCATCCATTTACCTACTGCTAGTTCATGTTTACATTTCTACTATACAATTTGGTGGTAAAATGGAAAAAAAGTATACTATGACAATATACATCTCAATAATGAATTTCATGAAAACGAAGTGTATGGAATATTTTATCCTATAGAAATAAACTAAGAGAACTGATTTAATCAATGTTACTATGGAGTTACTGCAATTTTAGTAGTCTCACATGCAATTTTATACTTTGTTAAAAGTATATTAAAGTTTCTACCAGAAAGAATTAGAAGAAGTTTGTATAATTAGAGTATGAGAAAAGTTAATTAAAAAGAAAACAGATATTAATACAGACAAGCATATCTTTTCATGAGCACATTATATTAACTGCTATGGGAAACAAGGTCTCATGTGGCCAAGGCTGTCCACCTCCTGATTGTTGGGATTACAGGTTGGTGCCACACCTAGTTATATGGAGCTGAAGATTGATCTCAGGATGTCATGTGTACTAGGCAAGCTCTCTAACAACTGAGCTATGCCCCTTGCCAAAGTACTTTCGATTATTTAATAGTTTATTTCAGTAAACAAAAAATGCCACAAGTACAAAGAATTTTTTTAAAAATGTGAAATACGTCAAAATGGTAGGAGAAGAAAATGGTAAAATATAGATGTCTTGGCTTAAAATTATTCTTGTATAAAAAAGTGCATCTCAAATGTAAGTTATATTACCAATTGAATATGTAATTGTAATATCAGTTGTGAAAATTTTTGCAAATTATATTTCTCAGTATAGTCTGTACTATTCGGTAAAATTCTAAAATGTAAAATATTTGAATGACTGTCATGGAAGTTTTGTTACCAGGACATAACATGGGATGAGAAATTAGATGCCAGGACTTTGTAGAGGTGAGCTGTACTCACTAAAACTGCCAGAAAACAGTTACCATTTCTAGAAACAGAGAGGGAATCATTCATATATATATTAGTATATAGTATATTATATATATATACATATATATATATATATATATATATATATACACTAACTATAATTTGATGAGTAATGTGAAAAGTACTAAACTACAGTAATAAGGAGATGTGACATTTGTACAGCCCAGGTTTTGCTTGGGCTGGGTTCCTAGCATAGGCTACTAGGTTCCACTTCCTGTCTTTATCCATGCTGCCATTAGGAGAGCTACCAGAAGGCTTATATTTGTAGTAGCCCTGAAGAAGAATAGGGTGAAACTTACAGTGACCTAAGAGGAGATCTGACTGAGTGATTAAACCATTGAAAATACATCCATGACATTTATTTAGGATGTGAAGCATACTCAGCATGCCTCCAATTTCAGTTTGGAAGTATATTGGCCAAACTCTTTGCCAACTTTTAGTTTAATATTACAAACAAATAGAAGAAATCACCTGATCAAGGTCCCTACAGTAAAATTAAACCTGTGTATGCATGCCACTCCTCCATTTATCAACTGTGTGTCCTAGTGAGTTTGTTTATTGTACTTGAGCCTTAGCTTTTTCAGCTGTGGAAGCTCTGGCTTAAGCTGTATATGATTAAGATTGATCTGAACCTAAGTGTAATACCACAGAGCAAATCTGGCACAGACAAGCTACAGAGGGAAATCAGTATCAGCTCTCTCATCCTTATTGATTTCTATCTACTGTGGCATTCTGAGCAATCGTGCTATTTGCTTCTAGGCTGAGCCAGTCACCACAGCAGTGACTTCACATGGACTAGCTGAGAAATAAGGCCTGTAGGGAGAAATGCTAGAACAATAGAGTGAGGGTGAGAACTTAAAATATCTTATCATATTTTGGAGGGAGCAATAGAAATTTCAAAAGTGGACTAGCTTGAGTGGGTGGTGATCACACTGTGACTAAAGTGTCATCGATGAAGTGTCGGGAAAATGATCCTGTCTTTATGTATTGCAAGACTGTTTCAATGAATGTTACTGGAATGACTTTATCCATTTGGATAAGTCTCAGAATTGTCATACTCCCTATGGAACCCCAGACTGCAATACCTATGTGACATGTAGTACTACTTTCTTCCTTATCTTTGCAAACTCTCAACATTTGCCTTGATTATCTTCTTAGTAACCAGCTGTACCATTTCTGCCGCTTCTAGCCACTAAGTTATCTTTGGAACTACTGATTACAGAAAGGCTGCCCAGTATAGAGGTCAAAAATAGAACTTAACAGCCATAGTAGCTCAGCGTGGGAGCCTGTTCTATACCAGTCACATAATATTGGGCAGTTATATGTACTCCCAGGATTCACAGTTGTACCAAAGCTTGTGTGACAGTTTCTTAAATATATTTGGGTTTTGGTAACATTTTTTGTTGCATGTATACATGCATGTTCATGAGTGAGAATTCATTTGTTTTCAGGCATGTATATGTGCACATGTGTATACGTATGAATGGAGGTCAAATGATAGTCTCAGGTGTAGTATACTGTTCTTATTTGGGGAAAAGGCAGGGTCTCTCATTGGCCTGGAAGTCGATAATTATACTAAGTTGGCTGGACAGTGGGCTCCAGAGATCTTTCTGTCTTGGCCTCCCCAGCACCAGTGTCACACCAACATACCAACACATATGGATGAGCATAAAGAGAATATTTCCTGACACCTATAAAATTTATAGAACTATTTGTCATTATTGTTTGAGTTCATTTCTCTTTGCTTCTACATATGTCATTACATGTTTGGTAGATAAAAACAACATATGAGTTGCTACATAGATTTTGGTATCAGAAGTTGAAAACAAGCCATAGAAGGTGACAATCAGAATATGAACAAACCTTTTTCTCTTGAGGCTCAGGGAGAATCCACTCCTTGTCTCTCTGAGGCCACAGTGTCTGCTCCTGTCATCACACTCCTCTGCTGTTCTCTGCTTAGATCTCCTGCTTCCCTCTGATAGAGATATGTGTGATGACATGGAAGGCCTGGACAATGCCAGACAATCTCTCCACTTCAATTTATTTAATTACAACTGTAACGATTATCTAAGTTAAGAGTCACTGACCCCAAAGATTAGGAATGCCTTAAATATTACTGATGACTTTACTCAGCCCAATAAACCCTCCTAAATTTCATGCTAAAATATTTATAAATTCTTCATCTGTTTGTTGACTCTATACATATTATGGATATAATATTTAATCATTTATAATGCAAATATTTCTAAATTGGCCTTTTATCTTTAATTGTGCTCAGAGCTTGAACTATACACCATTGTAAATATTCCCCAGAAGTGACTTAGTTTAATAGGACAAAGCTGTTTAATGGTAATAAGACATGGGGACTAGTGATGAAGCATTTCAAATGGACTAAATCTTAGGTATGTCTTACTACAACAAAGAGTAACTTTTATTCCTCCTAGGTTAAGAGTCTTAACGCATAGTAAATAGTTGATGGTGGCTGCCCCTTTGGAGTGCCTTCATTTATAGCAATTCTTATATCCTCAATAAAGCACTTGTCTGAGGGGTGGGAAAGCCCCATAATGCACTGGGAATGGTCTGGAATGTCACTTTTCTTCTCTTATGGATGTCCTATGTGCTTTTATGGGCTTAAGAATGACTATCAAATGCTGTGACAGACATAGGAGAGTACAGTAAAGATCATTCTAATGATCACAGAAGAAGCAATTAAGAAAGTTGAATGTGATTCATATAAAAGATTTCTCAAGTAATTGAATATTTTGAGAAGAATTGTTAGATGGAAAGAATAAGTAATAGAGGTAAAGGATGTTCTGGGGATATATTGGAAGTGGGATGTGGTTCTAGGCAGATATGATGAACAGATATTGCAGACATTTCTGAAATTATCAAATATTAAATAAAAATATTCCCAGGAATATTAAGTCATGTTTCAACTTTGGAAATTTAACAAAAAGTATCCTGTATTAAATATAGTTATAGAACAAGACTTGATTGTACAGTGTGTATATGTGTACATATTAATATATGTCTTTTAAATGAAATCTTAAAAAAACATTTTCTTCAGATTTAAAAATTGACTATATCTTGATGAAAAGAATTTTGCATCCAAAATTTACATATGTTCATTATAGTTCTCAGCACCCAAAGATTAAATGCACCCAAATATTCTTCATGAATGAATGTGTGTGTGTGTGTGTGTGTGTGTGTATACACACACATATACGCACATATGTATGTATACACATACCTATACGCATATATATATGTGTGTATACATACATATATATGGATATCCATATATATATATATATATATATATATATATATATATATATATCCAATAAAATATTATTGATCTTAAAGAGGAATACAGTTCTTCAATTGTATATGTGAACGTTCAAAACAATTCGCTGAATGAAATAAAAGAAACAAGAAAGTACAAATGTTATACAACTCCATTTTTCTAAGGCATACAGAGCAGTCCGATTCATACACAGGAAGAGGGATGGTGCTTTGCAATGGTGAGAGAGAAGGGTGATTCTGTAGTCAGTGCAAAATTCAGTCTAGGCTAAGACAGAGTTCTTGAGCTCAGCGGTGAGAACACTGGGACAGTGGTGAAGCACTTAGTGTCAGTGAACTGCAGATCTAAGGGGTTAAGATGGTGAGTTTTATGCTATGTATATTTTGCTACAATAAAATGAAATTGAATGTGACAATTGGAGGAGTCTCCTTGTATGGCGACAGCATTCAATCATTTTCATGATACAAAGCTTAAAGACACTGAAATTGTTCGAGAAGGCCTTATCTACATTAGATCCTAACATTTTATTATACTGATTCATTTTTATTATATTACATATTTCAGCACTGAAAATGTCGGAATTTCTCTGTGCAATGTACAGGCTTGCAAAAGCACTACATTTAAATTCCTTTTCCTGCAGTGATCTGTAAGTTATGTAAGATAGCTTGCTTTCTATGGAAATGCTGGAATAGTATTACCATTGAAGTGGTTCATAAAGTTTGAGCTTATTTTCAGAAACAGGAAGTATTAATCAGAATTACTAAAATCCAATTCATCATTTATCAAGCAAATTATGTTTTAAATTACAATTATGTATGCAAGTATTTTATGAACTGTAGTAAATTAAACTACGAATTAAGTTTTACCTATGAACCTAAACACAGTAATGTAAGTTAAAACAAATTTGAAAATAAGCATTTTATTACTTGTATCCTAACTAGATTAACATTTAATGTATTGAATCATTTCCCAAACCCCAGAGTACATTAAGCTTGGGAGTAAAGGAATCTACGTCTTAGAAATGAGTCTAATCTTAAGAGAAGTAAATAATAAAAAAAAAAAAGCAAGTCTTAAGAGAACCTAAGAAAAAAAAGTCTAGTCTTAAAAGAAACAAAAAAATGTTATACTGGAAATGATATTTGAATGAAAGTCCAGAGTGAACTCAATTTGAGGGTATCGTTCGATGTGGTCAAGTCATTTGTGTATGCATTGAACCTGCAGTTAAAATCCAATGCATTTGCATTTAGCTCACACACATTCCTTGTAGGGTTTGGGGACTTATGGCAACTTTTCTAACCATTAAACTTTCTAGGATGTAAAGAAGTAGATCCCTTGAGATTTCTAAATTAACTGCTTTATAAGCAGCATTTCTTATTTTAGTCATACACCGGTGCCAACTGTTGGCAACCCCATACAATAAAATGAGACCTTCTTGATGAGCTAGGGCAACTGGGACCTGCCATTAAGATGACTTTCGCATGCTTCAGTATCTTCACTTAAATATTTTAATGATTTTTGTATTTTACAACTTGGAAACATGTAGATTGAAGAAGACACTAAGATGCAAAATACCTATGCATCAATCCTGCATTTCTCAATTTGTTTCTGAAGTTGTTCAGATCTGGGTCTAGGCTCACTGGCAGACCACTTAGCTAGTATGTGAATGGCCCCAAGATTATTCCCAGTTCTCCAAAAACTAAACAAAAGAAAAACAAGCAAACAAACAAACACAGTCGTCCATAGCAGTCCTCACAACTTCCCGATTATAAACAAACAAGAGTCTCGGAACTTTCCAGGAGTGGTATTTCAAATTGTGAAAACTTCATTATTTTTCTCCCTGCTAGTTGAGAAATTGAAATCATGTTGCTTGCTTCTATCTATTTTATAGGTTGAGTAATACGGCATCACCATGTAGACATAATGACCCCATGATAAAGGATGTCATTAGTCATTGTTCTTTGTTTGAACACTTTTGTTGGACATTTTTACTTGCATTCAGGCATTGTAAGAATTATAAGATATTTCAGGCAAACTTTCACATTAGCCAAGTCTCCCCCTGGGTGACATTTTTTCCTCCCTTTGGTGAACAGCCTTCATGGTCCCAGATAGGAAGATAAAACAGAGAAAACCAAGACAAATGATAAAAGAACAAAGCATGTAATGTCTCACAGGAAGCTAGTAGAGTCAGCCTTGAGGACCAACATAGCAAGTTGAACCTTTCACACATGTATTTTCAGGAAAGTGTGTGAAGGAAGGTCACTGGATCTTTTAATATCTAAATATTTCACTTTGCAGGTCTTCTGGCCACTGTAATACGACTGCATGGACAGATGTGGAACCCAGAATGGGTTCCTTTGTCCAAGTGAATGCAGGCAAAGGTTGGGGAGGGCAGTCCCTTAAAGCACTTCCCTATCTGTCTTTATAGTACACATTAGTTCACTCAATCTTCTTAATGTTGAAGTAGTTAACACTTAATTTCCATTTCAAACTTGAAGTTACAGTCCTGTTATTAAAGTGAATGTGCCTGAGATTCAAAAAAGGCAAAAGGCACAGGTACAGATTGAGCATGCATATGATATATTTCTTTATTCTCTAAACATTGAAACATTGGCTACAGCATAAAGCTACCCTAACCACCTCAGTGGTCTCTCCATGGATCTATGCTTGAGTTTCTGAGACAAGTGCTTTGAGCTTTCTTACCTTAGAATAAAATAATTATCTCAGGGAGAAGTTAGCACTTTCAGCTGGGGAAACAAAAAAGGACCATACCTGTCTGTCCTGAGCTTACATGGAACATAGGCTTGGTTGGTTAAAGGGGCAACTTCTAATGTATATTTGAAATGTCTGCTGCCTTTTAGCTTTTTCATTTTTATCTGTAAGCAATTTCTACCAAGATGAAGACCTGGAGTAGGCACCAGCAGATACAGTCACTATGTGAATGTTAACCTCCTAACATGGAACCAAAGAGCTCAGTCACTAAGAGGAGGTCTCGAAACCGCTCTAGAAAGTAGAGTGGCATATTTTAGTAGAGAAAACAGAAGGAATAATGAGGTTATATCCTGGAAAAATGAGTGCTGATTGTCACGGACCCATTGGAGGTTGTAAGAGAATAATGGTAAGATTCTAAGAAATGATTATGTTTTCTAAGAAATCATTCAAAACAAAAAACAAAAACAAACAAAACAAAAAAAACAAAAAAAAAACAAGAAGTTTTTTGTTTCAGAGTGAGACGAGGGAGATGGAAGGGAGACAATAAAATATTAGAAAGAATGAAAGATCAACTTTCTAACAGATAAGCCCTCTATTTATAAATAAAACCATGCCAATATTGTTATCAGTGTTCCTGCATTCATTTGCTAATTAGATCCTTTAAATGAAAACATGGAAGAAGAAGATAGAAATAGACTTTGGGTCTCTGAATTTCTGGACAGTTGACTGTATCTATCTGAATGCTAAATCACAAACGCAAACAAACAAAAATAAACAAACAACAACAACAAAATAACTTAAGAACTCTCTCAGGCTCTGGTGTGCAGCACAGCAGAGCAGATCACTTTCATGTACAAGAGAAAGGAAGCAACCATTTGTGTCAATTTTAGGTCAAAGTCTTTCAAAACCTTGTGTTCAACACAAATCAGCTGAAGAAAAGCACAGGACATTGTGTTTGTGTGTCTGGCCAACGCCAGGAGGCAGAAAGTATTTTGTTATGATCACATGGATATTAACTGGTTTCTCTTCTGGAATTGCCACCATGACCAGCAAAGACTAACATTTAAATGATTTTTCTGGAACATACACACTAATGGCACACAGCTGAAAGGTTCCACAGCCTCTCAGCCATGTAGCTCATGCTTTCAGTCTGTAGGGTTGTTTTTTTTCATTCCTTTATACATATGGAGCAGAAATATTTTTTTTATTTTTAAAGTAAAACAAAAATGTTTTTCTTTCAGCTCTATTTTTGTGGAGTGCCTTCAGTGGACGCAACATTCTTTGGCTAAAATGTCCTGCTGCTACCTTGCCCTTTCAGACTTTCTGTAAATATCTGCTTTAAATAGATTAATATAAAACGTATTGTCTGTACTGAGCACTTTTGAGAGCAAAAGTTCATGCTATTGTTAGTAATCCCCTTCTCTATAAAATACATTAACAATGCACTGGGACAACATCGGGCACTAAGGGAAGGCTACCTTCAATCATATCTTTGCCCTAACACAAGTTTATGATGAAGTATAATTCAAAGATTTCTTTCTAATAGGAGATCCTTAAATATATCTGACTAAAAACTGTCATGGGATTTAACATAAATAATTTTTATTCCTATAGCATGGGTATTAGTATAGCAAGGGAAGTATATGACACAGTGTAATATATAATATATTGCTTAATTTTCATGTGCTTTTTTTGCTTGGTGACAGAGCCTAAGAACATGAAACACTCACCTCCTCCTCTCCCTCTAGCCTTAGTCTCAAGCGTGTTTATTTCAAGAGTCCTCCAATACTCCCTGTCCTGGGGTAGCCTGCCCCTTGTTCTTTTACACGAAAGAAGGTACTCAGAAACAGATAAGAATATTAAAAACATCACTCCTGTGAGAAGAGCTTGGAGGTAAACCATTTCCAACAGAGGTTATTATTGCATATCCCGTGGTAGGGGAATGCTTATAGTGGGGATGAGAAATGCTAAGTTCATTTTTGAAGAATCTGCTCTGCTCTGCCTGGGAAGCTCTCAGTCAGAAGCTCAGTGTATCTGCTTTGGCTGGGCTTCCTCAGTCTTTCCCACTCAGTGGTGCAAACACCCAGAGTGCTGAAGTCATTGATCCACTGCTACTTGCTATTTGTTTTTTAGCTTTTGCTTATACCTGATTAAAAAACTATTCATCTGGATCCACGAGGAGACTGATCTCTTTAATCTCCACAGAACGAATGTGTATGCTAACATATTTCTTAATTTCTCCAAAAAAAATATATCAGAAACAGTAAATTGAAAGTAGCTTACTTAGACAATGAGTAAAAAGGTTCAATACTGTTATCCTTATTTTAGAAAAAGGGCAAAACAGTAGATAGGCTCCTCTGTGTGTGTGTGTGTGTGTGTGTGTGTGTGTGTGTGTGTGTGTGTGTATGTATTCAATTTAAAATGGGAGTCTCTTGAGCAAGTAACTTAAATTTTGATAGCCTCAGCTTTATCATCTATGAAGTGGGTATAATGAAGCATTTCCATTACATGATGTAGAGATAATTTGTTATTTCTAAGATATATAACATAGGAACACCATATAGTCATATAATGTGATGGAGACAGCCATTGCTCTTTTACTATGATGCTGAAAATAGAACATTTATGTTTTCTGATCATTTATCTTTAATAGCAGTAACTTTTATTTCCACCTCCCTTGGCTTGGCTTGTATACAGTGACATGTAGCTGCCATTAGCAAACACTCATACATTTTTATGTATATTATTATACTGTGAATAAAAGCACTTAGTGCTATACTAACATGTAGTCATTCATTCTAGCAATGGCTGAGAAATAGATCCTTTGTTATCAAACCTACAGTGTTCATTTACTTCTTTCCATCCTTTGACTCTTTATTTATTCATGTAGCCCGTAGTTAACATCTTACTTTGTGCTGGACAGAATCTAGGAATAACGCAGGAAATATACCAGACCAAAATGACACTTTTAGATTTTTAGGTTTTAGTAAAAATAGTTGGACACATAAAGAGATTTTACAAAGGTGTGGTTGGTAAGAGCTCAGAGGGAAAAAAGAAAACTGGTAGTTTAAGAGCAGTAAGTGTAATAAACAGGGACAAGATAGTAAATGCTAGGATGACCCCTGAACGGCGCCTTGAGGTTGCTAAGGGAAGACTGATGTTTATGGTTAAACTATGTACTCAGAGAAAGCAGACATGGAGATCCTCAAATCCTTAGGAATTCTGGGAGAATGAGGAAGTCAGAGAACCTTAAAACCTCAAGTAATCAAACAGCAGAAAGGAGGACATTCAGGTCATTTGAAGGCAGTAAGAACAAATTAGAGAGTTGTCATATGGAGACCAATGAGCCATTGCAGGGTTTGGAGCAAAGAACATGGACAGCAATAAAGAATTCTACTTTTGCCTTTAGTTATCAAGAGAAACAGAGATCAAGTTTGAACTGTAGGTGAAACATGCTTAGCTAATGGACATTCTGACCTCCTGCTGTGCTGAGCTCTATAACTAGCCTTCTGGTCTCATAGGGAAGCTGGAAGGTAAGCAGTTGAGTCAGGGGACAGTGGTGACATATTTTGGTTTCGTTTGTTCAATTAATGACTATTACTTCACATCATAAAGGTTGAAACAGAAAAGAAAGAAGAGACAATTCTACACAGATGGCTCTTATCCCATCATTGCAGCCAGTTACAGCTACTACATGCAAGCCACACAAACACAGTGCTATACTGGAGGCACAGACACAGTCTTCTCAAGTTGTGAATTCCCTAGTATTGGAAAATAGAGGCTGTGTGACTGTGGGAGAATCACATGATCTGTTTCTTAGTTTCCTCCTTCATAACACAGTAACTACCCCCAAGCTGGTTACGAGTAGCTGCTGCATTGCTTATAGTAGGCAAATGGAAGCAATCTTGTTGATAATGAGGTTTGTAATGAAGTATACTGATTACAAAGTGGAATTTATCAAAATATCTGGATAACTAGATAGTCTTCACTCAAAACACACCATTCATATTTGTCTTGATGACAGAGAGATCATTTTAAGTGCACAACTTGATTTGCTTTCAGAAATGTGAGAATGTTCATGAAAATAGAGGCTAGATGGATGGCTGACAGGCATATTCTATACATACTACCAATTTTCTGACTTCTTATTTGAAATGAATGCCCAAATTGAAGGCAATTCAACATATGCTATGTCATAATATTTTGTAAAATATCTACGTAATTTGGGTTAAAAAAGAGTCTAATAATATATTCTGATTTTTAATGTTATCTATAAAAGGGGAGTCATCTTTATAATGACAGCAATGTGATTATTGAAAATAAAATAGTCTATAATTTTTGGTTAATAGATAAAACATGAAATCCACTGTATTAGGCTATTTCTGCCACTAGAGAACCTTAATTAGAAAACTCTAATTATGTATGCACATGCCAAACTATGAGTACTTCAGCAAATGAAAAATTTACATATACAATGTTTTTAATCAAAACACCTATTTGATTGTACAATTATCTGTTTTGCAACACAAAACTTGAATTCTGTCCTTGTAATTCTGCATTTATACAGGTACTCAATTATTTTGTTGCTTCAACTTAGAAATCCCCGCTTGATATACTCTGGTGTCAATTCTCTTTCATTTATTGTAACATGGATGCAATTTTTCTTGACTCATAAAACAGAACTCACTGGACCAACAAAGGGACTACATATCCCTTCTACTTATAACAAGTGAACTCTGTTTCACTTTTGTTCTCTGTTATGAAAGCAAAAATATGTCTATTTACTTATACAATTTTGTTGCTTCTCCCTTCTTATTTGGAATTTGCTTCAAATTTTGAAGATGACTCTGGTTCAAAGAAAGAAGTCTTCAGTGGCAGTAATACTGAGTTCACTCAATTTTCCACATTGTTAGTCCTTAAATGATGAGAGTAGGCTGTTGATCCCTGCCACTTGTAAGCAATAGAGAACTTTAGAGCTGGGAAAATACCAGATTTATAGTCCTGAAGACAGATGTTCTCCGTGGCAATTCAGGGAAATGCCTTGAGAAGCGGTGAGGCAAAACTGTATTCTTATTTTATTTTTTGTGATCTTTCTGGACATTCAAGATTCTTCTTGGTAGTCTGTGAGTGAAATGCAATAAACTGGATGACCTGCTCACAAAAACAGAACTCTGGGTATGTGGGATATTGCCCTCTAGTTGGGAGGGCCAACTGGGATATAAGCTGCTCCCAATGCAAAATAATTCACTATCTCATCTAGGGGCTCCGCATTTCATATGGGATATTGGTAATTTCAAGAATTTCTTCTCTTTTAAATCCTCCAGAATGCTGTGATAATTAAAGACATGTACCACCATGCCTGGCTCTGCTTTATTTTTCAGTCTTTGGTTTTAATCCTCCCAGTGAAAGAATGCACTATTGTAATAAAAACTACAACTTCCCTGAGCTATCTGCAGGGATCTGGTTCTAGGATCTCCTGTGGAAACCAAAACCTACATGTGCTCAAGTAATTTATATGAAATTCTGAGTATTTGCATGTATCATCGTTGTATGACTTATAATGCCTACCAGCAATAATGTCATGAATGGTTTGTTCTACTGATTTTGTCTAGGGAATAATGACAAACAAGAAGCCTACAAAGATACAATCTGTCTTTCCTTAGATAGTTACAACCAACCAATAAACCTCTAATGCAGCTCCCATAGCTCCTGAAGGCTGACCACGTAGTGCAGAGATCAGTGTTGGTATATCTAGTGTCAGAGTCTGAAACATGCCTCAGAGGTACTCCTGCCCTTGTGTAGTCTCTCTCTGTATTGACTCTAAACCCAACTCTGTCACTTAAGATTGAACAGGTATGCCACAAGGAGAGGCACTGGCATTAGTTCTGTTATTTAGAACTTGCATGGAACCAAGTTGTGTACTATATGACAACCATGCATTTCTGCTAGGAAGATATGTCACTTGAAAAGCCTCTGGAATATTGCCTAGCATTTACAGAGAGAAGACACATAGAAGAGAATGTCCTTCCTGGGAGTTAAATGTGGCCTTATGAGGGAACCCACCAACATCTGATGAAATAGAGTATTTGCTCAGAAAAATTACAGAATCATGAGAATAGGGCATGGGAGTTTGAGTTAGTGCACTGAACAATACCCATTGATACAATTCAGAGCCATCGAATGCTGTTTTATGTTATTGACCTGGACTCTGTGAATTGTTAATTAGTTCATTAAGATTTTATATTTTACAGTGTAAAAAATAATTATAGTAACACATAGGCTGTGGAACGAACTAAATAAAAAAATCAGTGTGAAGAATTTAGCACAATGGCTGAATCAGAGTAGCACTTGATATATGATAGCAGTTACATTAACTCTATTGACATAGTCATTACCCCTAGTATGAGGGGATACACAACTACCAGTACCAATGTCAACACTAAAACAAGACTACTTAAAGGCTAGTGCATTTCATATCTCCTTAATATCTATCACCATAGAGAAAGTGAATGTTTTCACTGTAATACATGTTTGTTTGTTTGTTTTCCCCTTAATATTTTAACAAGCTGAACAATCAGACTAGTAGTGTCCTTGCCTTTTAGGAAAGCTATGAGAACCAAAACCGGTATGTTGCATGTTAGAAGGAAAATCAATTATTCTAAAATACAGCAATGATAATAACATCTGCTTGGCTAACAGATTCCCTGTGAGTAGTTCCTGTTTTTGTCATTTCTCTAGTGCAGTACAATGATATGAACACTTTTATATGGAAATATGTTTAAATACAGTCTTTTATTTCACTCACATTAATATTACTTCACTTAATGAAACTGACTTTTGAGAATCCTTGAGTTTACCCTTGATCAATCAGAAATGAAGGGAAAGTAGTCTTGGGGACATAGTTCATACATGTAGCGTAACTAAAACTGGATGCTTTTGTTCTAGTCTAAGATAGTTCATTGTAAAATGAAGAAAGAACACTTAAATTACATTTAAAACATCAAATAATGAATCCAAGTAAAATACATAAAAATTGGTGTTTTTAAGACAGAGAAAAGGTAAAGATGAGAATTAACTGATGTGATTCCCTTCAGTGTGCTCTTTAGACCAGTGACTTTGACATCACTTAAGAATTAACTAAAATCCAGACTTGGGCTCAACCTTAGATCCATCTCACCAGAACCGACATTTACAAAGTTAAGTTAGGCAATTATCGTTGAGATACACTGACATAATAAATCATTTTTATACATCTATTTTTCCCCAAAGCATGTGTTATGCAGTATTCTATATAGACCTTTATTCCTTTTGCTAACCCAACATTCATGCAAACTTTGTTTCTACATCTTATTTTCTTTCTACTACCTAGCTTCTAGTCTAGCCATTTCATTTTATGTCAAGCTATTTAGTATGAGGGAAGGGAGAGGCTGTATATAAAAAAATAAAAAATAAAAAAATAAAGAAAACAACAACAAAAAAAACCCATTCTACTTAACTTTTCCTAATTATTGCATAGGTTAAAAGGAAAATTCCACCCTCTTTCTTAATCTATTCTAAACTGTTAAACCCAAGGCAGTGAAGGCTAAACACCTGGTGTAAAGTCTTCCTTTAAAACCAGCAGTGTGAAGAGAATTCTCAGTGCTGTTAAATAGTATATCGAAGTACACTGATGTGTTGTTTACTCAAAGTTACAGAAAAAAAAGAGCAGCTTTGCTGAGGTAAATTAAGTTGATAAGAAATAAGACTCTCATCTCAATGTTTGATAACCAATTATCTAAATTACGAAGGCAATTAAGTAAATTAAGGTATGTAAGTTTTTTATCTTATAAATAAGTAGAGAAAACAAAACACCACTGTATGTAGCAATAAATGTTAGGTGTTTTCCTAGTAATACATGCACTACAAAATATTCTGATACTTTCTCAAGAGACATATTAGTTTTCTAATTGATTGCGAAATTTGATATAGTTTGAATAAGTGAACATTTCTCTGAAAAATGTTCTCTGTTGACAATCTAGTTTTCCAAGTCTTAGTTTTAATTAGAAGGAAATAAAAAACAAAACATAGTACTGAAAATTTTTTAGTGGGTTTCTTGCAGGAAAACTCATTTAAAAGCATAACCTCAATTAGTATAAGAAAATGAATTCATCAACTGTCAGGAGATAAAGCAATTCACACATGTCAGAGGAGGAGAAAAAAGTTGGGAGGAGAAAGAGGAAGTAGATAAAGAGGGAGGAAAAGAACCAGAAAGAGGAACTCACCTCAGTTGTTCAGTTAATGGACAGGCACCATCATCTGAGAAAAAAAAACAAATAAAAACAAACATTATTTTTATATTGTGATCATGAATACTATAAAAAAAATCCAATTGTTTTAAAATCCATTTTGCAAATTTATAAGAGAAAAATTTAAAAAGTAAAGAAGCTAGCTGGTCTGATTTTATTTATGTATTCTATAATTGCCATTTTAGAATCAGAACAGTTATCATTGTTTTCAAAATCATTTAAAATATATATTAGGGACATGTATAGTACACAGATTTTTTCTGAGATATAATGTTTAAAATGAGGTAGCCACAAGCTCAGAGAAGCATGTATGACAGTATTGGTCAAGGTATGAACGTCCTGAAATACCCCAATACACAGCTCTGATGTCATATACATTTCCTTAATGAGTTATTATCCACACAAAAGATGTTAAAGTATTTAGCATAGTGTACAAACTTTTCAGTCACATACATATACTTCAACTTTATAAGACTGTCTCTTTGGAACATATCTCTCACTGTTTCCCATAGTGTGGCATTTCCTTAAAACTAACTTTCTTTCTTCCTTCTGTTTTTCTTTCCTTCATCTTTCTTTCTTTCTTTCTCTTTCTCTTTCTCTTTCTCTTTCTCTTTCTCTTTCTCTTTCTCTTTCTCTTTCTCTCTTTCTCTTTCTTTCTTTCTTCCTTCCTTCCCTTCCTTCCTTCCTTTCTTTCATTCTTTATTTCCTTCCTTATTCCCTCCCTCCCTCCCTTCCTTCATTTCTTCCATATTACTTGTTATTTCCCTCCTTTTTGTGTTTCTTTCATAGTACTTTGGTTCACTACTTATGCTCCGCCTCCTTATTCTTTCCTCCTATCTTATAGGGACAACTCAAATAATGTCTTCTTGGTTAAGCTTATCTTGATAGCTAGAGAAAAAAATTACTTTCTAGTTATTTTCTCATTATTGTCAATTTTGTACTTTCACTGCAGTAGTTTGATTGTATCTTGTGTTGTAGACATAGGTATTTGAGTCTTGAATTTGTGCATCTTTGTGAACCAGAAAACTTGCTATGCTTCTGGCATAGGAGATGCCTTGAGGTGCTGGCCAAGTTACAACTCTGAGGCTCCATACATGTCATCAGGAATGTGTGAATGGAGTCGCCCTAATTTTATTTATGAGACCATATATAACAATATGATATCTCTGGCTTCTTAAACATTTATTTTTAAGTGTGTGTATTTTCCATATGTGGCAGGTGCTTTCAATTCCAGAAGACGGCATCGTATAGTCTCAAGCTGGAGTTATAAGAATAACCGAAGTGTTACAGATCTCACTATAACTAGTAGAGACAAAGAATCTGCTACATCCTTTCTCTTCTTCACTGGGTTATGTTCCCTGAGCTTTTTCTCATGTCACAACCAGTAGAATTTACTTCTCCCAGCCCTACTGCTAAATGGATTGTCTCAAATGTTCTCTTCCATATGCTTTCAAAGCGAACAAAGATTTCACAGTATTTTAAGGGTTTATACTGATTCAAACAGGGAAAGATGAAAATCTCAATCCAAGAAGTTCACCTGACTCTTGATCAGGAACAGATGGGTTTGTCTAGATTTTCAGCTGGTATTCTTGGTGTCTCAATCTAAAATTTGAAGAGCGTTGGAATTTTATCGACTTTCCTCTTTCTTTTATTCTTTTCTCCTTAGAATTTGAGACTCATGATAGTCAATCTATATGTCTCCAATCACTTCTATATTTACCTTGTATTATGAAACAATTTTTAGGTATGTAATAAATTTAATAAACCAACAGTAGTATAATATTATGAGTTCAAATTAATAAGGGATAATTAATTCAAGACTTTTTTCTTTAGTCATTTGTTGAGAAAAGGTTTTTGTTTGTTAAAGAAGTGTATTGCCACTAGCCACATCTCCTGTGCTATTCCAGGAATTGGGAGAAGGTAATAACCCTGTGTTTGTCTCCTACGTCCTATGCCGTGGAGTGGAGAAGTCAGGGAAGAGAGTGCATATTCAGCTAAACACAAGGGAATGAGATAATTTCAGACAAAGAGAATGAGATAGTTGCAATTACTGAAAGACGGATTCAGCTTAGCCCACAAATGCTTAAATTGGGAGATCAGTAATCAGATCAGAATGATACAGTACAAGCCAGCTTGGCAAGACAGGAGTTCACAGCTAAGCCACAGAATAAAGCCAATATTCCTAGAATATAGTAAATAGAAAAGAGTGATACTGATAAAACTAGAGAGGTATTTGGGGCCAGAATCAGACTGCATGAAACACCATTGCTATAAAGTTTGCATATAGTCTAAGCGTCCTGCAGAACCAGTGGAGGGTTTAAAATGATAGGTACATGCTATTTGAGTTTGTCTTATAAATAGATACAGGCACTCTGAAGGAAATGTAGAAAAGTGGCAATGAGAACATCAGAGTCCATTTTGAAACTTCAAGGCAAAACAGTTAGTAGTGACTCACTAAACTAGTCAAAAGAAATAAGGAGAGTCATTTGATACTCATCAAAGGAACAACCAACCAAGAGGATATTACATACAATTCTACACATAGATACACCAAACACAGGAGCCCTCTGTTTCATATAATTACTATTGGATCTAAGAAATGTAGATAAAACCCCAAACTGTGATAGTGGATGATTTCACTATCCCCCTCTGACCTATAAACAAGACATTTGAACAAAACTACACAAGGAAACACTGAATTTAAATGACATCACAAATCAGATAGAGCTCACAGACATCTACATTCTAGCCAAACACTAAAAAATAAACATTCTTTCAAGAGCTCATGGAAATTTCTCCAAAATTGACCACATATTAATATACTAAACAAACTGAATGAATATTGGAAAACTGAAATACCATCTTATAGTCTATTTGACCACAGTGGAATCAATATCTATATGAACAGTAATGGAAAATAGAGAAAGCACAAAAACTCATGGAGAATTAACAGCATACTACTGAATCAAAATCAAGTGATGGAAGAAATCAAGAATGAAATTAAAAAATTACTATAATTGAATGAAAATGAAAATACCAAAATCTATAGGACACAATGAAGGCAGCCCTCAGAGCAAAGTCTACAGTACTAAATGCCTACATTAAAAAAAAAAAAGGAGTGTTCTCATATTAATAACTGTATGTGATGATTGAAGGCCTTGGGAAAACAAGAGCAAACAATACCCAGACACAGTAGACAGGAAGAGTTAATAAAAATCAGGGCTAAACAGATTAAACAGAAATGAAAGAAAAACAGAAAGAATGAAGAGTTGGTTCTTTGAAAATATTAACAAGACTGATAATCATTTAGGTAAATTAATCACCAGAAAGTGAATGATCCAAAGTAATAAAATTGAAGATGAAAAGGAGATATTACAACAGAAATTGAGGAAATTCAGAGTTGTAAGGATCCATTTTAAAAGTTTATACTCCACTAAACTGGAAAATCTAAGAGAGATAGATGAATTTCTAAAAGCCTATGACCTACCACCATTAAGTCTACATGAAGTAAATAATTTAAACATACCCACAACAACTACTAAGACAACAGTAGTAATTCAAAATTCCACACACACCCCCAAAAAGCCTTAGGACTAGATGGACTCAATACAAAATTCTACCAGTCCTCCAAAGAAGAAGTAGTGCTAGGACTCTTTAAATTATCTGTACAATAGAGGAGAAACAATTCAAAGCTTTTCTTTTTATGAAGCCAGGATTACTATGACACCCACACAAGGTAAAGATATAGCAAAAAAATAAAAATAAAAATAAAAACTGAATTGTAGGCCAATCTTCCTCATGTACATGGACAAAATTTTTTTCAATAAAATATTTACAAGCCAAATTCAGAGGCATGTCAAAGATCACCCTCTACAATCATAATCATCTTTGCCTAATAAGTGCAGGGAAGGTTCAACAATCAATTCAATCACCACCTAAATATACTCTATTATAGAAACTACATAAGCATTTCAACAGAATGTAAAAGGTCATTGACAAACTACAATATGCCTCCATGGTAAGATTCCTGGAAAATCTAGGAACATGAGGGTATACCTCAACATTATAGAGGCAAAATACAACAAGCCAACTGTCAATGCCCTCTAAGATGGGGAAAATGCAAACCATTTCTACTAAAATCAGGAATAACTCAAGGATATCCACTCTCTTCATTTCTCTTCAACATGGTGCTTGAATTTACAGATATAATACTAAAACAAGAGAAGGCAATATGAAAAATAAAGAAAGAAGTAAAAATATCCTTGTTTAAAAAAATGATATGATTCTATATGTAAAAGTTCATAGAGATTCTACGTCTAATATTCAGAATCAATACATACATTCCTCAATGTATCTAGACACAAAATTAACACACTGCAATCAGTAGTCTCCCTATGTACCAACAGCAAACACACCAAGAAAATAAATAAAGGAAACAACCCATTCACAGTTGCCTCAAAAAAACATCTTGGACTAAATCTAACTGAAAAAGTGAAATGCTATCAGCTCAATCTAGTCCACTGCTGCTTTGTTCATAATAGCCAAGAAATTTAAACAGCCTAGATGTCAATCAGTAGACGTATCAATAATAAAAATGTGGTTCATATACACAATAGGATACTATTCAGATGGGAAAAAAAACATGGAATTCTCAAGTAAAAGGAAGGATAAAAAATAATCATCATAAATTACCCAACACAGAAAGATAAATGTCTCGTTCTCTCTCATATATGGATGCTGGCTTTGATTCTGTAAGTATGTACATTTAAATTGTAGTACTCATAAAATATAAAAATCACTAGGAGGGCTGTCAGTGTTTCAAAGGAACAACAATAGAATGCAAGGGCATGAATGGGAAAGTAAGAACAGAAAGGGTTAAATTGAGTGGGAGGGATGGAGGGGACGGATGGAGAAGAGAGCATGGGGAAAAATAACTAATACTAAAAATCTTTGAACATACCATATGGAAATCTACTATTGTAAGTTTCCTAACATATACACATATATAAAAGGGGTTTAAACATAGTTATCCTATAATGAGAAAATAGCTTCCCAGATACCACAGTGTATTAGATAAAAGACTCAGTGCCAGGTATAAATTATCTCTTAATTAGTTGCTCATCAGTGGGGTCCAATAAGCCCTCCCCCAGACATTATAGAGTATTGACATTGTTTTTGGATACTATCCAGAACTTGATGGTAGGATCCTGTTGCTGAAGACAACCACATACCTGAGTCATAAGACATGGTCAAATCAAACTAGAACTAACTGGGAAGCTTCAGCCCTACTGGCCAGCTTCCATAGTGCTAGAAGACACACTATGCATTACCAGAAGAGAAGTAATCAGCAATGCTACCCAGCTGTGAATTCTGAAAACTACAATAATGCTGTCATGGCAAGATATCTAAACTGGTGCAATTGTGGGACAACTGTGATGAGATTAGCCAAACACTTCTGACTTGGACTTAGAGTCTGGTAACAATGCCTGGTATTGTTAACTGTATCCCAAGCCTGAGTCTAGGCCCTAAGTCATAGGCCCTAGAAGAGAATCTACTACTACTCTTCTGCCAAATGGACATAGCAATATGATGTTCTTTGTGTTCTTATTATTATACCCACAGAATAGCATATCTCTCACCTCTCATCAGAGAAGCTTCTTTATTGGAGTAGATGGCAATTAATACAGAACACAGAACCAGCCGATATCAATATACAAAGAATTAGAGATTGAAAGTGCTCAGCTCTGAGTCAGACAGGCTCAATGATCACTGCAGAAGAAGGGGGCAGAAAGATTACAAGAACCATAAGGAGTAGATGTTTGCATCAGAACGGTATTTGCTGAATATGACAACACAGGTGTACATGTGAATTCACAGTGGTTACAACTTTGTGCATAAGACTAGTACAAGATTTGGCCAGTCAAAATCCCAGTGTGGATTGTGGTGTGTTTCTTGAAGTTCCACCTATCTGAGGAGGTATTGGTAATTGATGGCCGCTCAGTAGAGAGATTGACTTGACTTTCAGGTTGTAGGCAATCAGAGGCTACAAATGCTCCAGGAGATAGGCCCCACACTCATGTACAGACAAATATCACAGATGGACTCATTGGGTATTAATTTAAAAAATTAAGAATATGAGTTTGGAAAACAGTGGAGTGGGGCCTGGGGAAAGAATTGTAAGGAAGGTAAAGGGGAATGGAAAAATATTATATCCATGTATATCCATATTATTTAAAGATGAGGGTTTTTTACATCAAACTGTAGTTGGCAATGGAAAAAAGTGGATATATCTTGACTATATGTTGAAAATAGCATCAACAGGACTTGATGAAACAGGTGTGTGTAGTGACTAAAGAAAGAAAAAGGATTGTTGATAACTGTTGATTTGAGATTCTAGTAACTGAGCAGGCATTATTAATGTTTAATTGAAGGGGTCAAGAATATGGACAGAGAAGTAGAAGTTGAATCTATATATGTTACTCTTTAATACCTATCACCTCTACTTTAGCCATATTAAAGTAGGATTTTTTTTTTACCTGTTTGAACACAAAGGTCAGTGTGGAAAATGAATGAGTGAACTTTTCATTTAGTGGGAAATTTGTGGCTGACAATATGTACTGTACACATTGGAGATCATTATTACAAAGATGTGCTGTCTTTAGATGTGGGGAGTGGGAGAATCCATCTTAATAAGAATTGGGGAGCTAAGGCTGGTGCTTAGGAGCCAGCCCACATGGCAGTGCATGCCTGTCATCACAGCACTCCAGAGACAAACAGAAGATTGCAAATTGAGAAGTGAAAACAGAGAAAAATGCAATTCAGTTAGTTGCATGGTGCTGAGCAAGATGGAGAGATTCCAGTCAATCCTGACCAGTTCCCAGCTTCATGCTGCAATCTGGAATAGATACCATAATGAACACAGCTTACTTGCCTACAGTTTGGACTCCATAAAACCATGTTTGCTTCTTTGTCATTTCTGGAATAATGACAGAGCATGAGCACACTAATGATGTGCCAGCTATACCCAAATCTTCATTACTGTGGGCAGGCTGCATTTCTGAAACTACGCACATAGCTTCATTTCTATCCAATCTCTTTAAAGTCTCAAAACCCACAAAATATTTCTCTACTATGGAAAAAATGGCATGATGTTCTTTTGCTTTTAACTTCATGTTGCATAAAGAGGAGGTCTAATAGTTAACAATACAGCTACAGCTTGTTATCATGTGCCTTACTTTCTTTGATCCCCTGTTGCATTAGGATGTGGAATGGCTTAAGGCAGTGTGCTCTCCAGTTCCATTAATGTTGCAATCTTTTCAAAAGTGGCTGTATGGCTACAATGAACATTCAATAGGAGTAAGAGAGACCAAATAAAACAAAGACTGGAGAGGCACCATGAAGACAGACAACACTGGAAACAACTATCACCAGAACCTGTGCTCCCTGACACACTTGACAATATTAGCCAGGGGCACAGTGCTTCCATTTCAATTAATAAATCGGAAATTCTAGATCTATGTTTTAATGAAGCTACAGTTTGGATTTGTGCAATGTTGGAATATTCTTTGTTGAGGCTAAGTAATACTGTAAATAAAACATGCTTTCTAGAAAACAATATTATTGTTTGTACAAAATTGATTTTTATGCTGTTTAACTCCAGAGTGACAAGTTTACCAGAATATATTTCTCCTGTTTTCATTATTGTCTCATCTAATTTTTCTTTTCATTTTCCAAAATCATTTGTATGAGTCTGTGGAAAATGGTGGTATTGGTCCTCTGGCTTCTCTCTTTTCTGAGATAATTTGTAATTTGCTGGCAGACTGTAAACACAAAAGCTTTGCATAATTTCTGAATGTTTAATCTGTTTGTCCTCAAAATTACCAGATTTTTTCATTTAATATCACCATAATTTTCACTGCACATTAGAAAATGTACTCAAGATAATTTTAGTTTGGAATGTGAAGGGCTGATATAGAATTTACTTTGTACCATTCAGAGGAGAAAACAACATTGAGGAAACTGAACAGCTAAGACAAGATTTCAAAGAGAACCGTATATCCCTAAGAGGGAAGATATTTTCAAAACAGTAAAATTATGTCCTGAAAATTGCTGTGAGTAATTATCTAGTACATTGTTGAATTTGGGTTTTGGGACAACCAAAATCAATCAATCTTTTTTCTTTTCTTTCTCTTTCCCTTTCTTCCTTTCCTTCCTCCCTCTCTCTCTCTCTCTCCCTCCCTCCTTTTTTCTTTCTTTCTTCCTTCCTTCTTTCCTTCCTTCATTTCTCTCTCTTTCCTCCTCTTTCTTTCTTTCTTTCTTTCTTTCTTTCTTTCTTTCTTTCTTTCTTTCTTTCTTTCTTTCTTTCTTTCTTTCTTTCTTTCTTTCATCTTTTGATCTTAATTAGAAGCTTTAGCATGTGCCTTCAAGATAATCAAGGAGCTGTGGTTCTATGCAATGAAGGAAATGATGAAATGAATGGAAGAGATGGGAGGAGAGAGCCACACTATGATTAAGCCATGGAACACTGGAACACACTCTCCAACTTCATTTAGGCTTCTTCCTCTTTCACACAATCAGGAATTCTATCAGAGCATCCGTTTGTCCTCCCTATGGAAGCCAGACTTCCTGTCTTTAGGGCTCCACACTTGATAGTCATAAGGCAGTGAATTTGATAACGCCTTTAGGTTTTCCAAACAACTCTCCTAATGAGAGCTGAAAGAGTAGGTGGTGAGAGCATGGGGCAGGAATGAGAGGCTGCACTCTTGAAGAAAGGGAAAGTTGTCAGAGGAGCTGAGAGGCTGTTGTAGGGCAGCCATCTTGGAAAAGAAGTCATATAGAAACTCTATCCGTGTACATCCCACCTTCACTGCAAATTCTGACTTGAAAACTATTGGTTACGTGTAACAAAAATCTTACAGAGTAGTAAAACAAAATAGCCAATGAGGATTTTATTCTTCTTGATGTTGGAAGAAGAGAATAGCAAACTTAACCAAAAAGACAAGCCATTTTAAGATACCGTATCTCTAAATATCCATGAATGGAAACCGTAGGATGGTATGATTAGCGCAGAGAAGAAAATATGAGGAGCTGACCAACTGAGCACTGATTGTTCCACGGAACATGGGCACTGAGAGCTGAGTGAGCCACTGAAGGGAGAACTGAGTCCCGGAGTGCTGACCGAGTCACCATAGCAGGGACTAAGTGCTGACTAAGTGCCCGTGTTCTCACAGTTTTCATTTCTGTGTGTGTTCTTAAGCATCTTGGTAAAAGAAAAAATATTCTGTATGCAAACTGGATGTCAAGATTTGCTTCAGGTGGGGGATATATTCAACTAAACCAGAAAAAGTTCAAAACTAGTGAAATTCTATGTATTTAGAAGCAGTTATGCCGGCCACAAGGAACGCGAGCTTTTCCCTGCTGCACTGCTACCCCGTGGTCCTCTGCTGTGAACTACTGTTCCCATTCTCAGCGACAGTCGCACCTGCCCTCAGAGTCACAGAACCCTGCGATGTGATAGGAAAGCTGCTTGACAAACTTTCACCTTATGGATTCATTTCAGTTGAGACAGACAGAATAAAAAGATTATTTCTATCAGCTTCCAATTTTCTTAATAATGGATGTAATACAATATTAAAAAAAACAATCTGTTACCATATGAATTGTACTAGGGGAAAACAGAAATTCAGGGTCTTAAATGAAACGCAGGCTTGTCTAAATCAACGTGACTATCTGCTAGTTGTAAGTTTCAGCTGTCTTCATCTTTAACAAGGAATCCTCACAAAGAGGTTTAGCGGATAATGAGAGAGCATCCCTGCTCTGCGCAGCAGGAGATGGATCCTTAGCATTTGTAACCAGCATGCCTCTTATTACCTGGTTTTTAGTCATTTCTTTTAAGTAATATAAATCCCCAAGTTTGGTATTTTGCTTCCTTGATAGTATTCAATATACTATACAGTATAATAAAAGCTTGTAAACCTATGCTGATCAAGAAAATAGATGTACTTTGGCCAAAACAGAGAACAAATTAGAAGTATGATTGTTCTAAATTGTGTCATTTTACTCTACAATATTCTTGATTATCAAAGACAGTTGATTATTAATCTTATTGTAGTTTCTTGTATTACCTGTATGGTTTTTTTTTTGGGGGGGGGGAGAATGTGTGTGTGTTGCATACATACATTTGTGTGTGTGAATGTAGGTAATGTATGCCACAGCATGAAGGAGACGATAACCCTAACCCTAACACTGGGTGTAGGTCTGAACCTTCCATCTTGTTTTTGATGGGATGGATTCTTTGATATGTGTTCTTATGTGTACCAGGAAAGCTAACCTGCATGCTTTTGGGATTCTCTTGTTCTTGTTTCCATCTTGACTTAAAGGTGTTGAGATTACACACTCAATGAGACTTTGCCTGATTTTATTTGAGTTCTGGAAATTCAAACTCATATCCAAGATTTCAGAGTAGGTATTTTACCCACTGATCTATCTCACCAGCCCTTTATTCTGATTTTAATACAAAGACATCCTTTAAGACACCTATAATATGTATGCATGAACAGAACTCATCATTTTTATAATTAGAACCAGGGCGCCTATGACAATGTTTTGTGCATCTGTCACTTCTGCTTTATGTGGTGCCTTCAAGTGATGTTCAACAGCAATTATAATTATATTTACCAATGAACTCATTGTATTGGATTTATGTCTTTGGAGATGAAACCCAGGGGCTCATACATGCTAGGCAAGAACTCTATTGCTGAGCAACATTCCCAGTGCTTATTTTAGGCTATTTTTAAAAATATGTTTGAGTTTCACTTTATTTCAAGCTTCCCAGTCTGCAACTGTGTACTTGAATCATTAGTAGGACTGTGAAGCTGATGTGATGTACAGAGATATTATATTTATATAAACATATGCATATATACATATATTTATATATGTACATAAAAATACATATACATATGTATATGTGTGTATATATATACACATACACATATATATGTATACACACACACACATACATATGTGTATATGCCCAAGAATCATCGCATTAAAACAACTCAAGAATAGTAACACATCCGGTGAGTAATAGGAACAATTGTGTAAAATCTCTCATGGAGGATTCTACTAATCCCAGCACATACAATCTTAACAGGAAAATAAAATAATCAAAAGCTGCCTGAGATGAGTCCACACTGTAAAACTTAAAAGCCATAGGGGTAAAGGAACGCATCATATTAGCAGGGACAAGAAATAAACAAACAAACAAAAAAACCTATATTCCAAAAATACTGGAAAACTTAGGACTGATTGCTTCCAAATCCTAATGGAGTCACAGGGGAATACTGGAGTTTCAAATTTACTGCATGGCTAGATCACAAAGATTTTTATTCTGTACAAATTCCATCGAAATCTGTGCTTGAAGTAATTTTTCCCCAAAGGTTTCAAATATTTTTTCTAGCATATACAATAGAGTTAAATCAAAGGGAAATAAAAAAAAAACTTTCATCTTATATTGGTTCCAAATATTTTATTTCAAAGTATGTGAATGTATACGGTTGACTTGCCTATGAGAGTTTCCTACCTCTAAGAGAAAAATAGGAAACCCATTTTGTATTAAAAATCTGTTCATCAAACATATTTTTAAGATAATACACCACAGAGGAACTTATAGTAGGGTTCACTAAGCAGCCTTACATAAATTCAATAAGTACTCAATTTTTTTTTTAAAAGACACTGCCAGTTGTTCGATGAATGAAGTAGGCTTCTTGACCAGAGGTTGCTGGCTCAAATCAATAGACTGCCGTGTGCACTCAGCCCATATCATATTTCAATAACAGGTGCTTGGGATTCAGTATACAGCTCCGCTATCAATCACAGAAATAAATTACATTAAAAGTTAGATTTGAACTCAGCAATCAATGGAAATGTGCACCGAAGATGAAATACTTCTACACGTATATTGAAAGGAGATTTGTGTCTCTGCCATTCATACTTCATAGTTTGATTTCCTACAACCGTTTTGTAAAAGGAACCAAATCCACAGTAGCCAGATCCTGATTTAGAAATCACTTAATTTGCTGAGTGAGGTAAGGAGGTGAGATTGTTGTGCAGGTGGGGTAGGGAAGTTTTCAAACAGGAAGCTGAATGACTAGTAGCTGGGAAAGACACCAGGAAACAACTGTTACTCTGCTTATTTGACAGTACAGTTTAGTTTTATATTATATATACACCTATCTTCTATGCTTGGATAATGACAGTGTTTTAGTACTATGCATTAAAAATAGATGACAACAATGTGGATCCACCAGTGTGCTTGCTTGTGAACACGCGGCAGAAACGCTAACGGTTGACCTCTGTAACAGTAGCAGTCCTGCTACTAGAAGAAGCTGCTCTGATGAACTGACTGGGCCGTGTTCAGTGACCTAAATTGGGCCTTAGAAAAAGTGGCTGTGTGCTTGCCTTCAGCAGATGAAAAGTAGGGCAAATATTTGTGTTCACTGTTTTCTAACACATCTGCAAGACCTGTGTATGTGTGTGTGTGTGTGTGTGTGTGTGTGTGTGTGTGTGTGTGGTAAATGTGCCATTAACCTGAAAACCAAATGAACTTAAAGTGGATTTCCATCAAAATAGGCATGAAAGGGATTAAATGTTAAATCCCAGACAGGAACATACTTTGTATCCCTTTACAATTTCTAGTTGTTTATATAGCCCCTGAGGATACAGTGTGTCATGGTCTGTTGTCCTTATGTCAGTCAAGCCAGGGTCAGAACAAAGCTTGTGTCTGCAACAGTGTTTGCTAACATTACCACAATTATAGGAAAAAATAAAACAAAAAAAACAACAAAAAAAAAAAGCTGAAAGACTATGTTACTTTCTCAATAATTTTATGGTCTAATGTAGAATTGATGCCTGTGACTATCACTGTTAAAATAATTGACTCAAAAACGTTAGTAGATATTCTAAAAAAAAAAAAAAAAAAAAACCTTAGAATATAACTCGTTGCCACTTGTTGCAGAAGTGTTATCTGCCAATGGATGTCTGAGGAAAGGGCTTAAACAGATTAAGTGTCTTTACCACCAGAGGCAAGAGGTGAGAGAACCTGTATGCAACAGGTCCCACATTCTTGTTCATATTCTAAATTAAACAAAGAACTACACGAGCACAAGGAAGTGTACCACTCTGCAGAAATGTATAGATGTACTGTATGTGCAAGAAACAAAAGGAATGGGCACATCTACACTCAGTGTTAAGGTGAGACTCCTCTGATAGATACAGAAGCTACGGCTAGAAATTGATGATCTATACCACAGAAACAGATGCAGCCTTTTTTTTTTTCTTCTTCTTCACTACATTTGCTATTTGCAGCTTCTCTGCTACCACCACAGCCAGCAGATCTATCTAGGCAAGAAGGCTGTTTCCTTCAACATTACTAAGTAGTCAGAGTGGGTTCAAACTTAGGGAATCTCACCCAGAGTAGTTTATTTTAGGCATATATAAGCCCAGTACAATTTGGGGGAACCTTTCAGATGATAATTAACTCAACCCCATGTTCATAATATAGCACACATATATCTCTTTGAGGAATAAAGGAAACTAAATAAAGGTCAGATGTGACCATCTTAAAATGCTTGGTAAAGTACATGTGACACCTTCCATAGAGATGGGTTCTAGAGACTGACTAAGGAAAAACATACAAACAAACAAAAACTTATGTTACAAGTTCAAGGGAATGTCTGGTGTGGGCTCTAGCCACATAGAAAGTGCAAAGACCACCAGGCTAGTAACCACATCTGTTCCTCAGGCTTCTGGGTGGATAAGAGATTATGCCTGCCTTCTCTTGAAGGAACAACTCAGTGTTTTTAACATTCCAGGATTCCCTAGTGCTTATCTGTGAGCACAAATATATCCATGCCTCCTGCAGCCATTTGTGATAACAGAATCATCATAGGCCACCAGCTGGCATCTCAGATAGGCAGGCCCATTGCTGTCTTTGAGGAATTGCCCAAGAACCTCAGTTTTCTTGTCTTATCTAATGGACATTATTCCTAAGTGTGGAGGATCCTTCCTCCTCACAATGCAGAGGAGGCAAAGGTGAGGGAATTGCTTTTAGTTTTCGACCAGCATGATCTACATAATGAGTTTCAGTTCAGCGTGAGAGAATCCGTCTTGAAAAAACAAATAAACACATAAAAAACTTTTAAACAAAACAGTACCAAAATTGTATCATTATGAAGGCTTGCTCCTGTTCATCTCCTAGAAGCCCTACCTTTGAGAGTTATACCATCTTTCAGTCTCTTTCATTTCTCATTTTCCATAAAAGCTGTGTGAGTCCTAAGCCGCTCTGTTAAGGCCATTATGTTATTCTGACCACACTAGAAAGGTGTTTAGCCCCAGCATGCTACCAACTCTAACTTCTACAAGAAAGCCATTTTCATTTACACCCACTTTCTTCCTTTTAAAAACATTCTTTCAGAAGACCACATAGACTTCTCTCTTCTTATTCTCTATGCTTCAAAAGAGTCCTGTCTTTCACCAAATTGCTTCAAGCATTTGACAGAATAAACAAACAAATCAATAGTCTGTTCTACAGACAGGGTAGCAGAATCTTGGCCACTTTTATAACTCTTTGATGAAATTCTGACACTGTGACTTAGAGAAGGGATGCCGTTAAATACTTTGAAGAAGGGTCAGAGGCTGTTTAAGAACATATTTTGAGTAGTGAAATATAGCAGCACACTGTACAGTGTACCAAATGTGACAAAGACTCTCAATTCAGGGTTAATTGCTGTGGCCCGTTGAGATGGGAACATCATTTTGAGCATCTACTTGAGAATACCATTTCTTTATTTGATTGGTTATTCACTTAAAGAAATTATTTGTCCAAATAAAAGTAAGTGAAATGTTATGATGGCCTCTGCCATCAACTTTTTAGTGGTTAAAAGTTTATTCATTTCTGTCTGTAAACCCAAAGTAGAAATCATTCCAGATGTGAAATGCCTAGATAAGAGCTATGGATACCAAAGCTCCTATTTGTCAATGGAACTCTAGTTGTAATCTTCGTTCTGTCATTTTTAATATCATGGCCATGAACTATATATCAGGTTTCCTTAAGCTCTGATTTCCTAGTGTGTAAAGTTTCTGAGGAATGTTATCAGGAATGAATCAGATAACATTTCTCTATTAGTAAATGTATTCTTAGATATGTGATGGTCACCTACTAAAAGGCGGGTTTTATTATATTTTGCTGAGCTTGCCCTATCTAACAATCTAACCACTGATACTGTTGCAATTTTGAACTTCGGAACACATATCTACATTTCTGAAGAAGAAAGCGACTTTTGTAGGGAAAGCAGATTTTTTTCCCCTATTGTAACACTGTATTTCTCCTCTTAGAAATGTGTTTCTGCACAGCTCTATTGAGAATTCACCTCCTATTATTTAAAACAATCTCTGATTGGATTCAAACTCTCTTCCCACATCCTCTCAAAGGACAATCCAAACTCTTCAATTATCTTTTTCACATACATCTCGAAAGGTATTTTGAGTGCTTGAAAGGCCATAATTCTTTCTCCCTAAAGTTTTGAATTCCAACTGATGAAATTACCACACTTTGTAGAATAGTGCCATGTCACAGAAACAATAGCATCAATTAACCTCTCTGTCTTCAGTCAGGTTCTTTCTTTTCCTTCATAAAAGTTAATTTAATGCTTTTGAAAGAAGCAAGATTGGAAGGGATAGAGAATCAGGGTCTTTACATCACAAAATAGGTACTGACTAGGATGAGTGGCAATAACCTTAAAATTATTGGCTTCAGAATTTCAGATACATTTAAAGAAGGGTTGCCTTACTGGAGTGGAGGTAATTGAGTCTGTCTGGTGCATTCAGTCTGTGGAATCACCCTCATGATGATAATCAGAGCTATTCAACATTGTGAGAGTTAGTTTTCTTTAATTAAAAAAAATACTGCCATCACTTCATGGATGCATTGTGCCACAAAAAATTTGGAATTATCTTGTCCAATCACATGGAACAGAGGGTCCTATCAGGATAACAACGCAGAAAAGTCTCAGGATTTTGTCTTTAAATATATTTTCTTCAATAAACACTTATTCAAGATCTATCACTGCCAGTCTTGATTACCTATCAGAAATGGAGACAAACAGAAGCAATCCCCCAATTCATGTGTTCATGGAGGAGAGAACTATTTGAAATTCAAAAGCAGAAAAATGTTAAGATCATTTCTAGGCTGACACCATGGGCAGAGCCTGAGCTGTAGAAGAGCTCCACACTGGGGTCAATGCTTTCCTGGTATTCTTGGTCATTTATTTCATTTTTACAAGAATTTATGCATTGTACAGTCAGCTTTATTCAGATAACAGTGAATGCTATTGCAAGCCTCCCCCTTGTAATGACCTACAGAAAAACTAAGGTCATGAGTCATAAAGCTACTTTAGACACCATTTAGCAAGCCTTTTTTTGATGGAGTGATTTACAAGCAAAGTATATATTTGCTAAAGTAGTGGAATACATTCTACTCCTTAAAAGGCAATTGAGTGCTTTTAATCAAATACAACAAACTATATATACATATGTGTGTGTGTGTGTGTGTGTGTGTACATATAATGATGTGCATATACAATGAAATAAATATATAATATAACATATATAATTATATATTATAAAGTATATATATATATACATACTTTATATATATACTTTATATGTATATATATTATATATATATATTATACACACATACATTATAATACTGTACAAGAGGACTATATAAGAGATTTTTGAGGGATTCAAAGAACATAATTCTTGTCCCATCAACTTGAAGTGTAAAACAAGGTAAAAGTAGCTCTTCAAATGCTCTTTAAAGTCTGCTCTGAGCAATTGGACTGTAGAAGATGTCTTGGAAGATTTAAAAATAATGGTGGAACCTGTTTAAAGAGGGCAAGTAGACTTCATTATCATGGTTTGTAGGATTGGTATAAAGAGAGATTCTTTTCCAAGCAGGAAACTGCTGAAGAACAAAGGAGAAAAGCAGAGTGCTTTGGCAGAGACCTTGAGTAATACACTTATTCAGTTACAAACCTGATTCAGATAGAAGAGTGTTCAAACAGAAGTAGAACTGAATTCCTTCCTCCTGTCCTCCTCACCTCTCCCTGATAAGGACTGGCCTTGATTCACTCTTGCAAAGAACATGTCTGAATGCAGTCCTGGGATTTCTTTCAATCTCTCTAGCTTTTGCTGACTTTCTGCCCTTCCCAACTGGACTTCTCTTCTCCAGTTAGGCTTCTTCTGCAGGTGAGCTTTCCTGCCTGAAACTGGGATGATTTGAAATGAAAAATTGATCCTGCCACCATTGGGAGAGAGATCTTTAACTTTCGGTGCCAGGAGTAAAGATTTTCATGCTGCAATCAGGACAGGACTAGAGTCCCATGTCTCCAACTTACCATCTGTGCTGTCTAATGAATTGCTTGGCCTCCCTGATTTTTTACTTTTCTCAAAGGGATTTTTTGACTAAATAAAATAATGATATAAATAAAATAAATACACAAGGTGGTTGTCTGGTCAATTCAGAGTGAGTGTCATTGACCAGAGGACAGGGAATTCCTTTCTACTTTGGCTTTTAAGACAAAGTTCTTCTCTAGTATCAAGTTTACTGTCTCAGCTACCTGGCATGTTGTCCTTCTCTAATATCTTAGCACACTGAGATGTTTCTGGGGGAACCTCTCTCCACTTTTTTGTATCTATCTGTCTAGTGTTCTCTCCTGGTTGGTCACAGTCCTTTATTCTGTCATTCCCATTTGATAGAATAAAAACTCAGGCACTGATTGGCCCAACAGGTTTTGTCAGTTACCAGGTACATAGCAGAATAAAGCCTGCAATCTGCTCGACTTAGACACAGAGCTCTTGTCTTATACCAACATTCTCACTAATCTTTGATATTCTGTAGGAAGAAATATATTTTTAGCCAGTTCAATCACAGTAGTTACAAATGTTCTTTTTCTCTGCTGCTCTTGAATTTTCCCATTCTTCCCCCTCCCCCACTTTGGGGAATTAACCTGAATTTCTATTTACAACCTTTATATTTCAAGTAAAATCAATATGTAAAATTAACCAATAGGCAAAAACATAGACAATCCTCCTCTTCAAAGAATATCATTTGGTTTTTAAAAGAATGGGTTATTAGTTTAGTCAACAGAGGTGAAGCAAGATGGCTGCATGTGAGATTGCTTCTGATATAAACTAATATGAAAGCAGCAGAAACTTATTTTTAAAGCATCTAGGAAAAGCTGTCACAGATAGAAATTAAATGGAATGTTAATCTTCTATAAAGTCTGGACTAAAGTAAATTCAGATGGATTCAGAATCACTCCACACACATCTATAATTTTCTATTATGCTAAAAAGCAATCCCAATTTTACATGTGAACAGAAAAATCCAAGTAAAAACCTCAGAGCTTTGTGTTTTATTACAAACATGCTTATTTAGTGGCTGCAAACTGGAAAACATTTGGAACAGCTATATGCTCAGAACATCGTAACTCAGCTTTAACAACAACAACAACAACAACAAAGCATAAAATTCCAGTTTATACTTTCTAGTTAGCCAGAGTGTGTGGTTTACACTGTGATATTCAAGAAGGAGGAAAAACCTCTGGGCAAAAATTCATTCCACCATTCGACACACTTCTTAGATTTTCCTATTTAGTCATCCTGATTCAAAAAGAGTGATTTGTACAGCCCAGGATGTATCTGTCCCACAAACAGAAACATGGACAACACACCAAAGAAAACAGGTTTTACTAGTTGTGTAGTATTTAAAGTTTCCCCTAAACATTAAGTTATTTAAAGAACAAGGGCCGTTTTAAGGTGAATCTTCAATGAACCACAATCATACTGCAGAGGTTCTAGCTTTAGACTGACATAGCTTACTACTTAGGTTTTATAATTGTAAGCAAAACAAGTTTGAAACTTGTCTAGCTATTTTGTGTCTCAGTTTCCCCATCTATAAAATAGGGATATGATTACCAATTGCAACAGAATCTTACGGAGTTTCAAAGACCGTGCATAGCCTACTCTACTAGGTGCAATGATTTTCAGGGTCTGTACTCTGATTTATTAGAGTAATTTATTCACTTCCCTATTTGATATGTATAGAAATACAGAGGAAGGCAGTTTGAGACTGACAGTGAAATAAGATATGTAATCTGATCAGTAGTAACAAGGGAATGTTTGAACCACGCTAGCAAAGGCACTGAGGTGAAAAGTGATTCATTCCCTAAAATTGATAGAAGAGACATTTGTCATGGGCTTTTAGTCAATGAGAAAGATTGCTTTAGTAACAGGAAGGGGAAAAAATACTTTGCAGATAAGGGATTGAACAGTAGGGCTTGTCTTTGCAGGATGTTTTGTGACAATCTCAAATATGAACAAATGTCAAAATTCTGAAAAGGATTTTATTGTTACATATGGCAAGCCCAGGTCTGCGTGAATTCTAAAGACAGACGTTACCTTTCTTCTCATTCGTATTCCTCTCTAATATGTGAGTGTGTGAGTTTGTGTGTGTGTGTGTGTGTAAAAGAGAGAGGGTGTGTGTGTGTGTGTGTGTGTGTGTGTGTGTGTGTGTGTATCTTCTATCACGATAAACACTTGAGTATGAACACCAATACTCATTATTAAAAGGGCATATTTGAATAATTTAAAATTCTGTCAAAATGAATTGTGTTATTCCTATACAATAGAATAGACATACTTGGTTTTAGAATAGTTTATGATCAGCCAGGCACTGATGTCACAAGCCTTTAACCCAAGCACTTGGGAGGCAGTGGCTGGCAGATCTCTGTAAGTTCGAGACCAGCCTGGTCTACAGAGTGAGTTCCAGTACAGCCAGAGTTACTACAGAGAAGCCCTGTCTCAAAAGAAAAGAGAATAGTTTATGATCTAGTTGTCTGATCATACATTATTGATACTCTATAGATTATTTTAATGATTTCCAATTATTTTGAGTTATATGATGAATGAGGCTAGTATTATTGTAGCTATCTCTGAAGTGGAAATCAGGCATATGAACTTGAAGCTTCAAGAAGCCTGTAACTCTGCTTGGTAAGTATATTTAAGAAAAAATCCTTTGTGTACATTGCTTAGAAATACATGTAGCAAAGAGACAACCTGTGGTCATATACAATAAAGAACAATTTCATTAAAACAACTGAAAGGAAAATGGAACCTGGACACCTTAGGTTTTTGTTTTTAAACCAATTAAACACTGGTCAGTAACAAACTTAAGGAAAAAGTGTGTAATGGGAAGAGGAAGCATTTTTCTTTTTCTTTTTCTTTTTTTTTTTTTTAACAAATTCAACTGGAAACTGTCCATCATTGAACCATCTTCATTCTGTGAGATTCACAACAAAATCTGCATATTTTCCAGTGTCCATGTAAAGGAGAGGACATTACTCCCTGCTTAGAAACATGCTGACAATATAATAAATTTCATTACAAGTAAGTAAATCTGACCTCTTAGTAAACATAGTCTGTGATTAGGAAACCATACTTTGAATCTATTTGTAACATCAAAAGAGTAATGAGAATTTTCCTTGTTCTTAGGCAAAAGTGATGACTTCAAAATTAAATGTAATAGTTAAAAAGTAATTTTAACTTTTAAGAATACCAAAGATAATAAAATATCAAAAATAGCAGCTGAGCACCCTTAGTGATCCAATGCAAGCAACAGGTTACTTTTCGACCATCCCTAGTACCTCTATCCCTGGTAAGGGCTAATCATTCTTAGATAACTTCTTTAATTGAAAGCATATTTCTTTGTTGTTGAAAATAGAAAAATCTGTCACCATGACAGACCCCTCTACATTTTCCAAGGCTCTTAAAGCAGTGCTTCTAAATGAGTTCCATGCCATCACATTTTTAATACCTATCTCATACTTGGACAATGTAGCATAATATCTTACAAAATTGGATACCTTTTATTGACCAACCTCACTAGAAAACACGTACATGTGCTGATATATGCACAAGTGTCTTCAATGACCAATCTTGCTAGAAAACATCTAAGTGTGCTGATATATGTACATGTGTCCTCAATATCCATTTCTTTATATCACAGGAAATAAAAAAGGCTTATTATTCAATACTGGGAAATTGAGTCAGTAGTGTTCAGGGCGTACGCATAGAATGACACATGACACAATTGTGAAAATAAAGATGACACTAAGTACTGACAACACATGAATAAAATGTAACTGTGACTTCACTTGTGTGCTTACAGACTTACACATAGAAAAGACTCTTTCCCATAGGGATCTAATTTGGTAAAATACTCAATGTTTGGTCTGACTTATTTTCTCAGAAGTATATTTTGTATAATGTCTCTACCACCTCAAGGGTTTACCAGTCTGCTTTTTTAAATTACATTTCACTTTGTCAGTATTTTAAGAATGACACCCTTTTTATTGTATTTATCTATGAAAATCTGTCTTATGGCCTAGATAATTTGGTACTTATAAATATAAACGATCTCAGGGCCAAATACTTAGTTTTAGATAAGTAATTGGGAGTTGCTTCTCTGCAGGGAAGACTATCTCTTGTACTCTGAGCACTCCTTAGTTGACTGTAGTTCTTTGTATAAGTTTGGGGATCGCCTGTGAGATTTTCCTTTTTTCATGTTAGTATGTCTAACGGTGTCATCCTTGTTCGGGTTTTTTTTATTCAGTTTTTTTTTTGTTGTTGTTGAGACTTCTTGGGTGTAACTTCATAAACATTTCTGGGAGACCCAATCTCATAGACAACTCCCTGTTTCTCTGGTTCTTACAATGTTTCCACCACTATTCTGGGATGCTTAATATTATTTCTTGATAAAAATATTTTTTCAGTGTTATGTAACATACAAACAAAAGACAGAATTGAGTGGGGCATGGTGGTGTTTGCTTTGATCCCAGCACTCAGGAGGCAAAGGAAGAAGGATCTCTGTGTTAGAGGCCAGCATGCTTTCATATATAGTGAGTTCTAGGCCAGCCAAGGCTACATAGTGTACATAGTGAGACCCAGCAAAAAACAACAAAAGCACACAAAGAAAGCACACCAAACCCCAAAATTATGAATAATGTTAAAACAATAATAAAAAATCACTTAACATATTATTTGAAGCTATTTCGGCTTCCCCTTATTTTGTAAACCCAGAGAAGTCTCTAAGACTGGATAAACTGTAAAATATTTCTGAACGAGAGTTATAAAACTTGAATTGCTTGAAATATCATTGTGTGCTTCACCTGTGGTACTCCCAATTTCAATTGCTGCAAAATGTTTTCTCATTCTTTGTTCTTGGTAAAAGATAATCTGAGCTCAGGAATACACCCCACGCTTCTCAGCCAGAAAACCCACTTGGGATTTACTGTTCTTTTTCATAAGCTTTGTTATAGCATTCAGTGAACACTGAACTAACCAAAGGTAAAAATGATGCTTCTCAAATGAAAAGATTTGTGAAATGCAGTCAGCTGTGCTTTCCTTAAAGGTCTTTGAGTACTGCAGCTAATTGGAATTGACTCTGGCCAGCAAACAGCTATGCCATATTTTAACCACCCTGGCAAAAAGATAGTCACTCAAGTATTATTTCTTCTTCATAAGAGTTTTCAGATATGTTCCCTGGAAAATAATAGTCTGAACAAGATTTAAGAGAAAGTTGTAAAAAGAAAAGTTTATAGATGACACCAGCATTTAAAAAATGAAAAGATAACAGAATATGAAAGTATAAACAGTATTTCTGGAGTTTAAGCCTATGAATATGGTTACACATCTGAGAAAAATATCAACATTTCCCAAGAATGTGTGTGGTTTGCACTAAGCATAGAGCACTTTTTCATTGTACTTAACATTCTTCACAATCAACAAGATGGATCAATTTATCTTTACTCTGCAGAAGAGGAAGTTGAATCATGAAAGCAGGCTAAGTTGCTTGCAGTGGGTCTCCCAGTTTAGTATCCAATGGAGTAACTAGATATTTTGTTCTCTGCCATCACACTTTTATGAAAAACTATTTGTGAGTTATAGGCAAAATTTCAGTTGAATCATTTCAACTATCTTGAGTGAGACATTTATACCAACCCAAGTCTCCTGTTTAGAATAAGTAGAAATTGTTAATAACAATATATAAAAGAAAATATTTTAAGATACTAAAAGGTTTATTATTTTTGTTTTGTCTTATTTTTAGGTATATTCTAGCTCTTTAAGATGAATAATTTGGAGAAAAGGTACACTTACTGTCAGCCAGTCACAAAGTCTACCTTCGTGTTCCTAGTATATTCAGTAATATTCTGATGAGTAGCCACCATGTTGAAGCTGTGAGAACAGGAAGATGTTTCAACCAACAAAATATTTCTATACTGTCAACTAGCTAGTAAGGTAGCATTTAGAGTATGTTAAAAAAGAGGACTCTGAGGAGGAGAGAAGAATGTTGAAGCTATCCCAGCAAGCTCAGGGTTTTCCTCCTGATGGCTTTACAGTTCAAAAATATTCATCAGACCCAAAGACATGAAGCCAAACACACTAGCACCTGAGAAAGTAAACAGAGCTCTTGCTAGCTTTTCCTTACCAAGGAATTAATTGTACTTGAGATTTCACTTGGAAGGAGACAACTTGAAAATGTGTTAAGCTCTTGGCAGTGGACCTCCAGGAATATACGATGTTAAGGAAAATCAGAGGTAAAACAGGGTAGACTTACAAAGTCTAACTCCAGACTTGTGGTCTGTGAGGCCTGGTTTGGACTAAGTTACTCTGTTTTTACTATAACTAACTACTGGAAGAAAGGGCAGACATCTCTGCAACTTTTCAGTTTTTATGACATCCAGTGATTGTCTGTGACATACTAAAGGCATATGAATTAAGCCCTGGAGGTAGTGCCTTATGGAGGCAATTAGGTTTTGATTCAAGGAAATTCTTTGAAAGAAAATTATCAGTCCCAAACCGGTTTCTCCCCAGTGTGTGAAGTGTTCAGAAAGCCAGAAAAAGAGGATACCTAGAAGACCAAGTAGGTCAGCATTTTGAACTTGGTCTTCTTAGTCTCCAGAATTATGATAAATTCTGATTATTTATGCAACCCTGCTCATGAAATTTTATTAATAAGAGCCAGAGTTATAAATGTACTCATTGTTACATATGAGAATTAGACAAACAATAGGATAAAAGTTTAAGGTAATATAGATGCAGGAAATGAACCACAGATTGTTGTAGTAGCCAATGTGGTCTGAGCAAGAGAGACAGTGAGACATATTGCAAACCCTGCCAGACCTCAGCAGAGGGAGCCACCATCATGCCAGTGCCATACTCACAGTGGAACGCTGAGCGTCTGAGCTCAGGTGTTTTATTGATTCAGAATGTGTTAGGTGCGCTACTGATACCACGTGTAGATCATAAGCAATTAAACAACTCCCACAGAAATCCAACACCTGCAAACAGTACAGAACACCAAGACCTAGGCAACCCCTCACCCAACAGTGCATGAAACGTTTTGTACATAATTAAACCTTCACAGTCATAGATAGAAGGCATTCAATGAATAAAACTCTGCTTTAATATTGAATATGGAGACACTTATGAGTCATTATTTCCTAGTCCATTCATGATGACAACTACTTTTGTAGTTTCAGTTTTTTCCCTGTTGTTGCGATACTCTGACAAAAGTAACTTAAGAGAGAAAACATTTATTTTGGCTTATAGTTCAGAGTGGTGGAGTATGACATTGCAAGAGGGTTAAGGCAGTAGGAGCTTGAAGCAGCTGTTCACATCACATTAATAATCAGGAAGCAGGAAATTATAAATGCTGTTGTTCAGCTGCCTTTCCTACTTATATAGTCCAAGATGATAACTATGGAATTGGTACCTCCTACAGGTCTTCCTGCCTCGATTAATACAATCAGATAATCTCCCAGAGGCATGCTCATAGCTCCATCTCTCAGGTGGTTTTAGATTCTGTCAAGCTGCCAACACCAATCATCATATTTACATTGAATTAAGGACTATAATGAAGCGTCACAGGATTGTACAGTGTATGAGAAGATGTACACGGATTATATGGAAATACTATCATTTGTCATAAAGCATTGGATCATCTGCAGATTTTGGTATCCACAGATGTTCTTGAACTGAAAAACTTAAAGGCAAACACATATAAACATATACATATGTTTTTACATTAGGTATTATATGATACTGGGTTAAATAGTTCATAGACTAATACATTGCACAGAAAGATACATGAACCAAGAGACAGGGATAATAAATCCCAGTGTGAACTTACATTACTTTGCTCTGTATTTGAAATTATATCTAACAATAAAGCAGATGCATACTATAGGCAACAAGTCTTCTGGGAATACTTCTCTAAGCACACTCAATTATATCTGGGTCATTATCTTCAGTTGATAATAAGTCTGGAATTTCTTCAGCATTACTTTAAAGAAAGATATAAAACGGCAGCAAGTTGATTTTTATGTAGTGTTAATGGAACACACACACACACACACACACAAACACACACACATACACACACACACAAATGAACAAAAGCTCAAAGTGACCTAAAATAGAATGTTTGACTGAAATAAAGAAGCAATACATGAGTGGTAATGTGTTGTCTGAGATTCTGAGAGTTTCAAAATCAAAATAGAGTCAAATGTCCTGAAATCTAGCATTAGAAAGAAGAAAAATTCTCAGACTCAAACATAGATGTAGCATGTCTGAGACAGATCAGTTCCAATTTATATAGTCTTAGTCACTAATGATGGACCATTTCCTTTCAAAGTTAAGAAACAGTTTTAAAATCTAGTGAACATTGTGTGCCAAAGGAGGTAAATGACAAACTTTGATGCTTAAAGGGGGATTGTCTAGGTAAATGGGTAAATCCATTACTAACTGTAGCCCAATCCCTCAGTTTGAAAAAGGGCAATATTGATCCAGCAAGAAATAGCTAATTATGTGATTTACTGAAGCCGTTTCTTTTTTTATTTTAATTTTCTTTGCAGCATTCTCAGGAGATCTTTTGTTCTATTGAATAGCACTGAAATATAAAGCCAACAGAGCAGGCACATGCTCCATAGCTAAGGAGAAAATGCTTTGTTCAAATAGATATTAGCTACCATATTTAAGATTTCACAGTGCTATGTAGTATATATGGAATTGTAAAGTATTCTTTAATGAATGATGAAGCCACTTTAATACCCAGGAAAAGAATAAGCCTTCAACATTTCTAAGAATCGAATTAATGTGATTTCTTATATATCCTGTGACATAACAAAAAAAGGATTATAGTCAATGCCCAGGAGAGACAAAGAAAGTTTTAGTAAGACCAGGAAATCACTATAATTCCCAGAGTTAAAGACAGTGCTTTGCTTTCAAATACTCACTAAGCACAATCTCCAGATTTGAAGGCCACAGAAATGGGAACTGGAGCACAATAAAACAAGCAGAATATGTGTGCCCTAGTGCAAGTATGTGTGTTGCAGAGGACAAATTACAGAAAAACTATATGAGAGGCAATGAAGGGCATGGAAAAATGATGAAGAACATTCGTAGAAAACTCATTCTTATCTTTAGAGATGGGTTTAAAATTCCTAATCTTCCTATCGACTCTTTTTTGAAGGATTGAAGAAGCAGACAAATGCTTAGAACATGTTCAAATGTTATCAAGAACAGTTGAAGCTTAGCGAATTGTGTATTCTAGATAAGTAGGAAATGAATTTTCCTTCCAGAACTGACACACAGAAAGCTGGATGAGAATTATGTGGAGAATTTAACACTGACCCACTTTTGCAGCACAGCAGTTAAATTTCAGATAACCGTGTTAAGCAAGTTTCCTCAGGTCATTTGTTCAAAAGAATTAACAAAGGCCTTTTGTAAAATATTTGCTTATTTCATCTACTTTAGCTTTAAACAATAATTAAGTGAAAAGTAGAAATATGCGTGTTAAAAGAAAATGTATATTGGGTTTGATTTTTCCTATTCCACAAATGATACTTCGGTCTATTATCAAGCTCTGTCCTGCACTGTTTCCCTCACACCACATGTTAAGATAGAACTTTCAGAAGAACCAAAAACTCCCTGTTTTGCATTTTGAAGCAATCCGTAGTATTTTCTCCCAATTGTATTCTGACTCACACATAACACTCTATCAGTCTCTTCTTGCTGTCATTTTAATTCAATTCCAAAATAAACACTATATTGCATTTGAGGGCAAAATATCACACAGAAAGTTCTTTCCTGAAACTTTAATGTCCATAAAACTTGAGTCTGATGAAACACTACTTGTGACATTTCTGACAATCTAATCCGTCAAAAGAATTGAATATTTTTTTCTAATATGCTCCCCCAAATTATCTACTTACTTTTTTGAAACTGCTCATTTCAATGAAAAACAAGCACTAAAAACATCTGCCTAGCCTAAAGCACTCCTTATTAGAATAATCCCGAAAGTTTGCTTTGCTGGGACACTTTTGGTTCTTTGATTCTGCACATACTTAAATGTACATTGTGAGAACACTGTCCAAACTGGACTTTTACTTAGTCCTTGTAGAGGCAAAAGGAGATATTTATGCCCTTTCTTCTAAGCACCAGGAAGGAGATAACCAGATATAGGTATGTTTTAAACAACAGAGTAGAAGTCCAATTTGTTCATCACAACAACAAAAGCAAATGTCTGTCACTATTGTGGGTCCTTCATCCAGTGCCAAAAAAATAATATTTTCACAAATATTGTCTGTACAATTACAAATTAAAAATAAAATTAAAATTAAAGATAAAATTTAAAAACATAAACAAATGCCATTGTATGAAACCGTGAAGATGAAACCTAATTTCCCATGGAGACCTCTATGATGTTGGACAATGGAATGTTCACCATGCAAAATTACATTCATAGAGTGGAATTAGACCAACAGAAAACTATGTGTGTTATAGCCTACAAAGCTGGAAGTTTAGGTCTGACATATAAAACCTTTGGAGTCCAGATGATTCTATCAGAATCTCCAAATGCCAAACATGGAGTTTCAGGCTTTGATGACCTCCTTGCTTTGGAATTACATATCCTTGTTATGCCTCATCCTTCCCTTTTAGAATGGAAATGTTTACTCTGTGCCATTTGCTAGAAATGTGGACCTTGACTTGTGGTGCCAAAGAGGTTCATGGTTAACTGGTTGCCTGAGTCTCAAAGGAGACTGTGCACTCATATTATGGAATCTTTTGAAATTAGACTAAATTCATTTTATATCATGGGATGGATGTGAGTTTACGGGGGAGAAGAATTGAAAGTAAATGCTCAAAGGTCATGTGTTTGAATGTCAAGGTGATTAGATGTAGAATTTTGATAGTTAATACTGACTGTAAACATAACACCATTCACAGTCACATAGGAGACAAATCTCTGGACTCGGTTAATTCAGTTGGAAAGACACAACTTGCATATGGGTGGAACCCTTACAGGGCCCGTGGATCTAAACTGAACTACAAGTACAAATCTGTTTAAACACAAGGATTTCTCACTATGTTTTCTAAAGTGGATGCAATATGACCAGTTTCCTCATGCTCCCACTACCTTGCCTTTCCCTCCATTGTGAACTATCCTTTCAAACTGTGAACTAAAATTAAGTTTTCCTTTCTTAAGTTGCTTTGCTATTTTTTTTAAAACATAGCAACTGAAATAGTAGTTGATCCGTAAACCGAGTTCAGACTATACGTTCATATCAGACAGTTCTGATTTAACTATCCCTTACAATCCTTAGACCTTGAAACTCTGGCCTCATAAAATGCCTTATCTTTAAAAAAACCACAATGCTAAAGACAGAGAATAAGAATATTTAGTTAAAAGTACAATGTAATTTAAATTCATAATTATATGTATTATACATTCATCATTATGGTTTAAGCAATTGAATTCTTTTAACCGTCTCTTCTAATTTTGACTAATTTTGGGCAAATTTTTATCTGTTCATTTTTGTTAACAGATGCTATGGTGGTTTGAATGAAAATGGCCCCATTAGGCTCATATATTTGAATGTTTGGTTCCCAGTTGGCATATTGTTTGGGAAGGATTAAGAGGGGTGTCCTTACTGGAGGAAGTGTGTCCCTGAGTGTTGGCTTAGAGGTTTCAAATGATAATGCCAGGCCCAGTAACTTTCTCTCTCTGCCTGTTGCCTGAATCAGGATGGAAGCTCTCGACTGCTTGGTGCCATCCCTTCCTGCCTGCTGCCAGCTACTGGCCATGATGGAAATAGCTCATTCTCTGAAACTGTAAGCAAACTCCTCAATAGTATCTCTTCACAGCAATAGAGCACTAACAAAGACAGATGATCAGTGGTGAAGTTTTTTTTTTTTTCATTTTACTTCAACACTCTTGTTCTACTCTTGAGCAACTTTTATTAAAAGTTTAAGTATCATTTGTAATTATTGTCCAGTAAGCTCCCACTTTCCAGAGACTTTATGCACTGTGATTATCTTTAAATTATTGAAAGTGAATAAAATAATTCTGTAACAGATTTGACATTGATATTCTCTTTTTAACAGTTACAATGTATATTAACTCATCCAACATGCAATCTGTATTTAGCAATTCACAGATCAGGTTGAAATCCATTTTACCTTTTGGAGATTTATTCTTTAAATTAAAACTGTCAAAAATTTCACAATTGAGCCCTTCTTAAAACTCAGATGACACGCAACAGAAGCTCAGTGTTGGTACTAAGGAAATGAGTCCAGAGTGGAGAACTGGACTCCTCTTTCAGACAGAGCTGTCACTCACTATTTGATCTTCTAGTTTGCATTGGTTCCCACTCCTTTTGTTTTATCTTCACTCCTCTATATCTTATGGTGTACCTAATCTCTGACCTCAGAAAGAGGAGGGTAACCAGGATTTTAATTTCAAAATCGACTCACATTTCATCTCTGATATAATTTACTTTTCCTATGAGTGATTTTTAATCTGGGGCATTTTTCTTTTACTTAACATAGAAAAGGAGTCTCATCATTTCTTGGAAATGAAGAGAAAGCACGTTAGAACAATCATTGTGGGCGCAAAAAATAATTTTATGTGTTAGAAATTATTTTGTCTCTGCTCCCGTTACACATGCTCACATTTACTGCATTTGGTACAATTAGCTACCTGAAGGGCTATACCCAGAAGCATGCCCTCAGCTGTTTTCTACAGCTGGCTCTTCTGATTCTTCCAGTACCCAACCATGTCTATCCTGCAAGCACATACATAGACTGTGAAATAGTGCAGGGTGGAGCTGAGTATTAAAACTCCCCTTCTGTGATTTGGTTGGGTTATTCTGAGGTATATTCCAACCTTTAGAAGGTTCAGTATGATAAGACCCAACTGATCAATTCACCGTTCGGTTTGTTTGCACCCTTCATGGTTTCATTCATTTGTTTTCCAGTTTCCTGTCCGTTATGCTCCAGAAAAGAACCTACACAGAAACACATTCATTACTCTCTTCTTCAAGGGAGAGAAATAAGACTTTGGATATGTTGAACCTTTAATAAACGTTTTCAGCTGATACTGGCTAATGGTGAATTACAAGTTCAGAATTAATTTCTCAGTAGTTTCACCTTGAGTGATTGGGTTTGTAAAGTCATACAAATATAATTTAATTTAGTTATTTTTGTAACATGGAGCTATTTAAATAAATTCTCTACTTATAAGGATGTAAATTATGAAAAGACTTTAAGGATGGCCTATGTCCGAATCCTTCTGTTTAGAGATGATGGATTTCAGAAAATAAAAAGTCCACATGAAGAAAACAGAAGTTGGAATATTTTATGAACAATTAAATATTTAGCAGAGTCATTAATTTTACACAGCACCTATGCATACATTTTCAGTGGAGCAAATCTGGGCAGCAGATTCTTCCACACCAGTTCCCAGAATTGGGATTTGCAGGTCTGCCCCCCTTGCTGCCTGTAAAGCAAACAAGTGTACTAAAGCAGGAGAAGCCTGTGTGGGGCACTTAAGTGAGGGCAACAGCACAGAAGACAAATGCAGGCACTGTGGGAGAGCTCCGAATCTTCTTTACATCATCTGTACTATGCATTGCATGAGGCAGATTTTTTCCTATCATAGGAAATACTGCCTTTCTTAAAGCAAGCATATTAAGTCTAATCTTAGGGAGCATGAATCTTTGCTCTGCTAATACTCTCTGTATATTTGTCTGGCAGTTTTATTTCTTTATTTGGCAGAAGGTAATGCTAAAACTGGAAGACAAACCTTGAACTACAAACAAACTATTTAACATAGCAGATATTTTTAATGTAAGTAAATATTTTTTTGAAATAGTAGATTTATTTTTTATCTTTTCTTATTTGAACTCATTCCAAAATGCATTTTGGCTTATTTTATTGAAATATTTTCTTTTTTATTACTATTTTTCTTCTTTTTTGGGGGGATTTTAATGATTATATCATCCTCTCCCTTTCTACCTACAAGCCCTCCCAAATACCAGATCTGGGTCTCTTCAAATTCATGGCCTGTTTTTTTTTTTTGCATTAATTGTTGTTATATGTATGTGTGTATCTGTGTATGGTGTGTGTGTGTGTGTGTGTGTGTGTGTTGTGTGTGTATTGCGTTTATTCATAAATACACTCTCTATAATGTTACGTGTCTGTATGTTTTCAGGCCTGACCATCTGGTAATGGATAATTAATTACACTGAATACAATTTATAATGTTTGATGGTAAATCATTGATTAGATACTTTTAATCGCAAACACATCCTCAGGATTTAGGTATGCCACTCGTTTTTACTTTATCTTAAAGACTCAGAGATGTTTTAACATGTGTGTTTTAAGCTCTTATAACTTTACTTTCTTCTTAATTAATTTGGTAGATTTTTTATTTTAGTAGTTCTGTTTAAAATTTTTCACCTTGAAATTCACACACACACACACACACAAACACACACAGACACACACATACACACACACATATGCTTTTTTCTCATCTGCTGGATCTCCACAATGCAAGATAAACACTTCTGATTCATATTTCTAGTAACAATATATTGTGAAATCTCTTTTGATCTGTGATTATAGGTAATGTGATGTTAGCCAAGATAGGGCTACTGCTCTGGTGTCAAACTTTACAGCAAACATGAGGTGGGATGTGGTTGTGTGAACTTGAAAAAATCTGTTGGTCAGCAAAATGGTCATCAATTTACTTATTTCAGGTGTTCTTACTGATTCTTAGATTCCTGTCTTACTGTGTGTGCTACAACCATCATTCAAAACACCATGAACTAGGAAACTTAACCAACATAATTCTGTCATATGAGAGGGAAGAGCCCATCCCAGGCCTTTCTTCCTGGCTTGTAAGTAACTCACTTCAGTTTACATAGCATTTACCTCAATGTCTGCCTCTATGTTCACATTTCATCTGTTCTTCATGCCACCAGCCATGTTGCCATAGCAATTTCTTTCATTTTAAACTTGTGGCAATCCTTCTTCTACTGACTAACATTCATGGTGATACAAAGTACTTTATATGCCACTAGAGAAGAAAAGTATTGTCAATATCACCTGCTACAAACCCTGTGATGTCCAATAGCTACCTGTCTGCAAGATACACTGGTGCAATAGGGACACAAATACTATGGGAGTAACCAATAGCTTTCCTAAGAAAAATTTAAAATGGGATTTAAGGCCCTCTCAGTGAGATGGAACCCATACTTGATGCTGCTAAAGTGGCCAGAAGCCTGAAACTAGATAGTCATGCTTCCTAAAAGAAAACCAACTGTTATTCTGTTAAATAAACATATCATAAGATTACTTCTTGTAATATATCAATATACCCATATATCATTACATCATTCAAACCTCTCAGAGAAGCTTCCTCTTGCAGTAGATGATAGATAACACAGAGAGCCACAACTGGACAATGTGGGGACAGTGAGAGAGTTTAGAATACTCAGCCCTATATGGTATGACTTTATCAAACCCCCTTTCCAAAGCTCAGGGAACTATGTGGAAGAGGAAGTGGAAGGGTTGTATGAGCCAAAGGTGGTGGATGAGTCCAAGGAAGTAGTATCTTTCAGACCCAATGGGAGTGATACACATATGAACTCACAGAGACTGTGGCAGTATGCATAAGACTTGTGGTTCAAAAATCCTGCATGAGAAGAGGAAGTAGGAACAAATTCTTCTACCTAACCAAGCAGCTATTTGTACTTGATACCCTGGGGAAAGGGGGAAATCAGTTTTCTCCAGTGGAGTTCCATTGGGTATATCAACTACATTCCAGGGCAGGTCCCATGCACAGGTGTAGTTGGCTAACAGAAAATAGAATGAATTAGTATGTGTGTTTGCTTCTTGTTTTATGTTGGTATATTTTTACTTAATGGGTTTTTGTTTTGTTTGTTTGTTTGTTTGTCTTGGTTGGTTGGTTGATTTTAGAGATAGATTGATAGCAATAGTTAGATAGATAGATAGATAGATAGATAGATAGATAGATAGATAGATAGATAGATAATGGGTAGAGGCATAAAATTTGGATGAGTAGGATCTGGGGGGCATTGTAGGACAGGAAAGAAAATGATCAAAATATAGTGTATTGCAGGACACACATCTTAGAGTAAGCATTAGAGAATCATTAAGCAAGCAGGTAGAGAGACACCTGGTCACCAGGAATGCTGAGTGAAAATGGACAAGATACCTGGTGATAGTTGCTATTCTATTAGGAGCCAGTCTACACCTGAATTTCCCCCAAATCCTGAGAATTGTTTAGGCCTCAATCCTGGGCTTTATCTCTCTGTGAATAGAACTTATCCTTTTGAAATTGGTCCCACGTACTTTGCATTCTCCATCAATCAAATCCATCTTCATGCTTATTACAAATTCTTCCAGTAGGTTCTGTCCTTGAGCACCATTTCCCAGTCAATAAAACTGATTCTTATGATAAAAGACTCAGGTACTTTGCCATAGTGGGGTATTTTGCAAGGGAATTTTGGTGTAGTCATCCCTGAAGCTTTGTTATGAGAATGTCAGATGAAGACTTTTCCCTCAAAGTTTTACTGTGTTTAAACATGTAAGAAAATCAAACCACAGGAACGGACCCTCTGGAAGTTTTGATCCAGTCTGACTGATTAAGTCCAGCTGTACTAGGTTTTCATTCTCACCCCTTGGGGATTTTTTTCATGCTGGCTGTGATTCCTGCAGGGACTTCCCAACACTGTATGAAAAAACCTAATAGAAATGTAATTATGGCAAGTCTTCTGTCTCAGCCTTCGAGGAGTTGGATAAAATCAACATTTGCCCAGGGTTACTTTGTCGAAAATCAGAGAGTCTTTCACTAACCAAAAGTTATACTACAAAGATGGGGTACATTAATGGTAATCATAAATTTGTCATTTCAGTTATAAAGCATATGATTTATCATCTCAATAATTGTATGAAATTAGTGCTGTTATTATTGCATTTTTATTGGCTATAATTCACCTGTAGAGGTTAGTCAGTCTTTCCTATTACCATGTCCATGGGATTAAATTTAAGTCATCAGCTTGGCTACAAGCACCCTTACGTACTTGCTGACTCATCTTCCAAGAAACACTGATTATCCCGCTTAATATACTATAAACACAAAGTCCCAGAGTGGCTAAGTAATTTCCTCAAAGCCATACAGCTGGTAAATGGGAGAGAAATACTCAAAAGCTGGTTCTGGGTGGCAGCCTATTGTTTGCCATGATAATAGCACACTTATGTCCCAAGGCCCCAATCTGTCCTTGGTAAAGGGTTATATCACTCAATTGAAGTTATCTGAACTCTGATTTGGAACAATGAAAATAGCATTATATGTAAATATTAGATGAGGCTCATCACTCTGATAACACAAAAAGTAGATGTAACATTAGTGCTCACATTCCTAACATGTTACCAAATTCAGTTTGATTTATATATATCCACCTTGGAATATCTGTCAAATCTCCATGCACAGAATAATTTTTCATGTTGTTTTTTTTCTTTTAGTTTGTTTCCATATTTTGCTTTATTGTGTTATTGCTTTCTTCTCAATGTTACAGGTATCTTTGCAACTAGTAAGTTACCAGTTCAGGAAATAAGAAAGTAGAAAGGGACAATTCATTTGCATGGCAAATAAATAATCAATGGCTCAATAGCCAAAAATCATGTCCATGGGTCAACTGAATTGAAAAAAAAGAAATATTAACACTCCATGTTCATTTCTTCAACTATGTGTGTGGTCTGGGATGTCAGTTGTCATCAGTAAGATAACTTTTGATTGATTTTTAAAAAGTAACAAAAAAGTAATGGTTCAGATACATGTTGGTGGTAGAAAATTCTTCTTTAAAATTATTGCCCACAAAACTCTGTCTTCAGGTCATTAATGTCTTCAGTTGTCAAGTTTTGCAGTATTTACTGAAGATATAGTAAACATGAGTTTTCTCATGTGAAATAGACATAAATAGATCATCAATATCTAGGTCTTAATTAAAGCCATATAGCAAAGGCAAGGTAAAATGAACCCTTATGCATTTCTACACACTGGTTCAGAGTACAGAAGGTTTCTTAGGGAGTGCTTTGAGTATCAGCACCCACACAGCTGGGAGGCAAGGAGTCTAATGCAGAGGACAAAGTGAAGCATTTCTGCAGGCCTGACCTTAGCATATAGTATCCATACCCTCAGGAAGATCTGCATGGACATTGTCCTCCCAGATTTCTCCTCAATTCCCCAGATGTCTGTATCTTTATTCCTTCACCTCAAGTAGACAATACATATAGGTCTCCTTATTGTGAGGAATGATGAACCCTTCAGTGAAGTATCTCTGCACAGTTAACATGCTACCCGTGTAACTGGGAAAAAGTGAGTTCAGTGTCCATGAGTATGAGGCAATAGTGAAATTTTAATGCAAACATTGGATAGAAGATTAGAAGATAACAGGTAAAGTAGTAGACATGCTTTGTGAAAAAGGAAGAAAATATGTTAGAAACATCCGAAGGAGAGAGAATGCCTCAGAAGGAGAGCATGGGAAGTGATTAAGTATCGCCCTAGGCAAGTGTGCAGGTACAGAGCTTCTGAAGGCAAGAAGGATGTCAGGAGAAGCTGGATGCCCAGTGAAACATCCAGTCCCTGCTGTCCATAAAAGACAGTTTAGAGCCAGGAAGCTGTTTTGGCAGAGTATGAATGTAAGCTTTTATATTGAAATCTGAATCCATGTAGGTAGGCCACCAGGGAACAATATAGAGTGCATGTTGAAAAAAAAATCTGCGTTTTCAAAACGAATAAATTTGACATCCATGCCCTTTTGAGTATTTATTTCAAAAAAGTATCATTACATCTAGTGCTATTAACACCACTCATAATGACAGCAGCTCTTAGCATAATACTAGAATGACGCTATGTAAAGGAATATTGTTATAAATAACAAAATTGCTTCTGCTAAAGCAATCCACATATATCATGATGTTTTAGTAACACAGAATGTTTTATTTTTCTTGGGATTGTCCTTACCTATTACCCCAAATAGGAAGTTAGCATGTTTCAAGACATAGCTTCTTAAACATATGCTCACTTCCGGCTAAGCACAGGAGCTTCTGTGCACTCTTGGAGTTAGGATTTTGTAATGATACCCGAATCCCCTAATTTTCTTATAGCCACAGTTCCTTTTGCCTCAGCTCATTACAAAGACAAATATCTGTTAGTGACAGGTGACTTTTCATCCTGACGCAGCAGTCCTACTGATGTCTGGGCCCCTGAGATATTCTATTTTGCACTTGAAATTAGTTTCTCTGTTACAGCTTTGAACGTGTGATAAGAAAACAGATACAGTAATTTAGATAAACACCACCAAATGTCTTGCCTAAAATACAGCACAAATGAAGGTAGAAATGGCTGAAATGATTAAGGCTGTCAAGTTATCTGGGGTACTGTTACAGAATAAAAGAGAGGGCAGACTATTATTTATCCATGAATGGGAGTTTAATTAAAGATATGCTATTATGGAGGGTTTTTTTTTTTTCCAAGCTTATTTGAAACTGTAGATCAAACACCACCAGAAAACGATGCCCCTGTCCAACTGGGATTTTTGTGTTGAAAATTCCTTTTTTGAGAGGCTTCTAATGTTTCAATAGGGAATTTTCTCCTTTCTATGAATATATAAATATAATGCATTAATGAACATAAAGAAATCTAGTAGTTTAGGGTTGGTAATCCTATTGATGTATGGGATGCTTGTCTGTATTTACTGTCTGTGCTTACTTACATATGCATATTTCATCAATTTATTTGCATATATGTATATATACACATATCCAGACATGTGTTTGGCTTGCTTTGTAACTTCTATTCTCTTTTTAAGTGACTTTATATACATCTTCCCTCAACCAAGTTACAAGAATAATTTCTTTCCAAAATCTATCCCATATGGGGCAGGTAGACACAACATACAATGAATTTTCAAACTAATTTTATTTTAATCCAATTCTTTTTTTTTGTAGAATCTTGACATGTTATCAAACACAGTATAAATATTATATAGGTTAATAATGCCTTCCAAGTCAAATGGCAACAATAATTAAAAAGGAGTCAAAGTTTTGAAGGGTCAATGGCTCTGTTTCCTATTTCTAGTTCAGTTTGCTACATGTGCATGGATATTGGATGATATATGAGAATATACATATGGTGCTATTTATCTAACAATGGACACAGTTGCCTGGAATTCTGTGAGATGAAGTAATGGGTCACTCTCCTCTTGTTTCGAATCCACAGTACCCTTAATGACTTTGAACAATAGAATGTAGTATATATGATGGTTTGCCTGCTAAAGGCCTGGTTTCCATTTTGAGTCTTGGAGCCCTGAGCTACATTGGGAGAATCCAGAATCCTTCCTATACTGGAAAGACCATATGGAAAGGCCATCGAAAAACACTGGCTTTAGTTTCTCCAAGCATTCTCTCTCACCAAGGTACCATATCTAGTTCTGGGCATATACCTAAAGGATGTTCCATCCTACCACAGGGACACTTGCCTCTCTCTCTCTCTCTCTCTCTCTCTCTCTCTCTCTGTGTGTGTGTGTGTGTGTGTGTATGTAATCTCCCACTGAGATCATGTTGGACCATGTGGAGTATCAGGATACCAATTACATCAAGTTGGTTCCATGGAGTAGAATTGTACAGAGCCCTTCCTGAGGACTTACTTGTCACTCAGGATCACTGGAAAGATGATAAATTAAGTCATTGAGGGGATTTTTTGTTGTTGTTTTAATTATTAAATTTACTTTTCTCTCTTTTACAATACATCCAGACTCTATCTTCCACTCTCTCTAATTGTCCCAGCTTCCTCCATCTCCTCTTTCCTCCAGATCCCCTCAACTTCCCCTCAGAACAGAGTAGGCCTCCCAGGGTTATCACTGGAACAGGGCATATCAGAAGGGGACATAGCTGGGCTTAAACTCCTACATAAAGGTGGGAAAGGGGAGCCCTGCAGATGAAAAAAGGTCCCAAGGGCAGGTAAAAAGCTCAGAGAACCCCACTCCAGCTTTTAGTTATTCTACAAGAACTCCAAGCCAAACAAAAAATAAGATATATGTAGGGGACCCTGCAGGGTCCATGTCTGCTGCTTCAGACCTTGTAAGCCCCTAAGAGTCCTAGTCAATTGATTCTATGCAGCTGATATCCTGGTGCCGTTGCCTCCTCTGGTGCCTGAAATCATTCCTCCTGGTCTTCATTGGAATTGCCAGAGTTCTGCCTGATATTTGGCCCTAGGCCTCTGCATCTGCTCCCCTCAGCTGCCAGAGTCTTAGGAAATTTGAAATCAACCTAACTCAAGACACAGCTCTACCACTCCTGGGCATATACTCAAAGGGCACCCTTTCCGGACATAAGTACACTTGCTCAACTATTTTCATAGCAGCTTTTTTCATAATAGCTAGAAATTGGAAACAACCTAGATATCCCTCAACTGAAGAATGAATAAAGATAATGTGGTACGTTTATACAAGGAAGTATTACTCAGCTATTTTAAAATGACATCATGAAATTTATTGGTAAGTGGATGGACATAGGAAAAATAATCTTGAGCGAGGTAACTCAAAACCTTGAAAGACAATCATGGTATTCACTCACTTGTAAGTGGATATTAGTTCTTAATTAAAGGACATGTACTATAATCCATAGACTCAGGCGAACTATGCAGCAAGGAGTGTCCCAGTGGTGACACGAGGATCTCCCAGGGAAGGGAAAATAGAATAGACTTTACAGGTGGGCTGGGTGAGAATGGGAGAGAGAACAGGAGGAATCATGTAGAGTGAGGGGGATGGAGGGAGACAATATAGGGAGAGATAACTAGAAATGTGGAACATTTAGGGGATGATATGGAGATCTAGTGCAGTGCAAACTCCTTGGAATATATGACAGTGATCTTAGCACTGACCCCTAGTAATGGGGGACAGGGAGCCTGAACAGGCCATTTCCTATAACCAAACAAGGCTTCAAGTGGTAGGACTGGGACACCAACCCAGCCACAAATCTTCAGTCTCCAAACTAATCTGCCTGCAGGATCTGTTGGATCAACGGAAGGGCAAAAATCATGCCAAGAAGAGAGAGCCCATGCTTGACACTGCAGAGTTGGCCAGGAACCAGAGACTGAGTAGCCCTGTGAAAATTCCTAATGATATTCTGATATGCTCATAGATTATTGCCTACCCCAATTGTCATCAATGAAGCCATCAGACTTTAAGGTATATTGTTACATAGCAACAGAATAATCTTGAATAGAAGATTGAACTTGCATCTACATTAACATTTTTGAACTTAGAGTAAGATTTTGTTCTACTGTTACTTATGCAATGTCTACATACAACTGTAGCTATGTAGCTGTAAGAATCAACAGGACCAGAAATACAGTATCCTCATTTTATCTTAGGAGTTTCAATAAGGAACTTATGTTTATATTCTTTTTGAAGTAAGCTGTTTTGTCGAACACTACACAAGATCTTGAAATTACACATTTTTATTTGATTTTGCTGTTGATATATGACTTATGCCAATCAAAATACTCTGCAAGTAGTATACCATTTTTCTTAAAACAATTAATATACATTAAAATATAGTAATGGTTTCATTTATCTGATTTTTATTTAATAAAGGAATCTAAGATGAGTTAGAAAAAGATCCAGAAAAATAATACAATGTCTCACTTCCATTTCTTGCTAAATGTAAAACATTAGACTCATAGTCTTTTTTATGTGTTCTCATATTTAATACTTAAATCCAGCGCATGATGAGATATTATGCTCAGAGTTACACTTTGGCGATCAAACATACCAATTAAATTGGAATAATTAATTTTTATGGATAGGGTAGCATTTTCAGCATTAAAGTATAGGATTTAAGTATTAAAGTACCTGTCTTAGGGAGAGATTTTCATATCCCTGATAAAAGGGGGCAGGAGTTACAGGTAAAGAATGGAAGTGTCACATATGACATCCATGCAGATCTCTTCATCAACCTTCACATAGATTCTTGCACATTCATGTTTAGTGTTTATAACAACCAGGAAATGGAACCAAACTAAATTTCCATCGCCAGATGAATGGATAAAAAAAATGGGTGCAAATATTCAATTTGATTTTAATCTAGCCATAAAGCAGAATAAAATCATATTCGTAAGAAAATAAGTGGTACTAGAAATTATTGCACTAAATAAGAAGATGAGAAAGATCAACATCATGCCCCCTCTCCTGTAAAATCTACACTTAAATTTAGCTAGTTATAATATGTGTGTCAGACACAAAAATGCAGACAAGGCTGTAATGAAGAGAAGGAGATCATGGGGAGAAGGCCGTGGGATACATATGCAGGAAAGCTGAAGGAAGGACAGGCTGTGGCAGAGGAAGCAAGCCTCTGAGAGGCAATGAGGGACCAGTGAAGGAACAAGGATCAAAACAAATAACAGTTAAATGTGTCATAATGAAGCCATCAAATTTTACGCTAACTTTAAAATGTACTAAAAACAAGTCTATCGTAGCAATGTGTAGTATATCCTAGAAGTTGTACCACGTTGATCTTAGCCCCCCCCCTAAAAATATTCCAAAAAAAAAATCCACTTGTGAACCACAAAGGAATTCAATGAGATCAGACCTTCTATTTTGAGCAGATGAATTGCAAGGTGCTGGTTGTACCCTTGCCTCTATGGAAATTTTAGATTCAGTGCTTTGTAGTGAAGAAGTCCTTTGAAGATTGCTACTACCTCCAGACAGTCTACTTTGGGAGTGAGGGTTCAACTGCTTAGGAGCTGAGATCACTGTCAATTGCTAGCCTTTTTGTTTTCTATAAAATTTGATGTGACTGGAGATTATGAGAACATTTTTTTCTCTATATATACAAATTAGATATTTACATATTTATAAATTATATTAATATGAATTTTTATAGTAGTCACAGATTATGTCCAAGGTAATGTGTACAAGGTATGTGTACAGTGTCAGGTTAATAATTTAATGATGATATGATAGTTGCATATTAAATGCAACTTGATTATACTATTTGACAACCTCTTTCTCTGCTCTCATATTTGTACATGTGGTGAATGGTGATTTACTTTCTCATTTTATTATATACATATTTAAATGTTTGCAATTATTTCTGCGTCTAAATTAAGTGTAAATGTGCAAGGAATAAAGAAATACAGAAGTATACTGATATTTGGCATGACAAATTGAAAAGATGTTTCACTTCCCCTGCTTTAATTTTAGTTCATTAATCCTAATTGCCATTAGCTTTTCAACTAGCTCTTCAACTAGAAACTCCTCTGGTTAATAAATGAGCCCATCACACTACAACCGCACCAACTCCGTCTACGCAGCAACTCCAGAGCCGTGTGTTCGTCTCTTACCTACCGTGCATAGTTTGTCTGCCCTATGTTTCTTTCTGCAAATGGACAACAGCAACTGAAACTCATCTGTTTTATCTGTCCCTTGGGAATCTGCTTCTTCAGATCTGAAGAAGTGGTCCTCTCTTTCTGTATTTATCCCACATGCCTATTTAATCTTTTTGAAGCAGGCATCTCTTTTGCTGTCATACCAGAGGCTGGAAGTTTAACTGGAGGCAGAAAGGTACAGGGGAAAGCTATTTGTTTTGGTACCAGGAGCCCTTATTTGTACAGACATTTAAAGCAGTAAGAAAGGGATGTTTAGCACAAGGATACAGACAGTCACTAGGTTGAAAGAAACAAATAAAATACGACCAAGGTGATGGGCTTTTCCTTAAAATTAATTCTACTAAATTCAAATAACTGCCTTTTACTTTAAACAATGCCATTTTTGTTTATAATTATCTATCTCTTTTGTGAATAAAGTACTCAAAATCTTTCTTTATACACATGTCAAAATGTCAAAATGAAACCCATTGTTATATTTAATCAATATATGCTAATAAGATATTAACTCATGAAAGAAATATTTTAAGGGATGGTAGAGGTGTGTGTGTCTGTGTGTGTGTGTCTGTGTGTGTCTGTGTGCATGTATGTGGATATGTAATATTTGTATATGGTATCTCTAAGATTTTCAACCACCCTAAAGGAAGCACATTGCTATAGTTAGAAAGTCAATCTGAGAAAGATCACCTTTCAGATTCATTTAGGGTTACATCCAAATCATAACTGAATCAAAGTCCTATATTATTATTATGCATTGCACTTCCAAAGGATGAGGCTCTAGTGATGTCATGATGACAATGTCTCTTCTTAGCTAGAGGATAGATAAAAGCAGATGATAGTTTCCTTATCACCCATTGTGCCCATCCCTATGACACACCTGTGAGGAAAGACACTCTCTTTTTGAGAAAGTTAAGCTGGATCAGAGAGGTCTTACCTCCTTCACACCTAGTAAGATTTCCATGAGTTCTTCCAAGTAGGAATAAATGTGTCCTTTGGTATGTAATTTGATTTATGTGAGACTCTATTCTTCATTTATTTATTCATTCAAGAAGAATTGGTTGAGAGTTTACTATTGAACTGATATTCCGTAATAACACTGAAAGGTATATAACATGAAGACCATGATCTTCACAGAGTTGTAGTAAAGGGAAACATATGAAAGCAGTTAAATAAATAATTGTATCTTGTTTGTTTACAACTGCTATGGGGAATGGAATTGAATTGAATTTTAAATGGCTGTCATGGAAAGCCTCATTGCAAAGGTAATGTTTGAGCAAATACCCAAAGAACATGAACAGGAAGCCTGGGTGGAGGTGCAGAAGGTTCCAGGAAAAGGGACAGATGAGTCTAACAGAACTGAGGTTAGGCTGTGTCTGGAATGTAGGAGAAGCAGGGAGGAGGTTAGTGCCAGTGGTGCAGATAAAGAAAGGGTTGAGTGGTGCCTGCGCCAGGGTCATGGGCGCAGGCTGCAGAAGCATTGGTTCTCATTGTTTCTGGGCTGTCAAGCAAGACTTTTGATAGAGAAACATGTGGCCGACATTCTCCTTTCACCTTTCTGTGACTGCAATAGAAATGAACTGGTGAGAATGGGTGACGCAGGAGTCCTCTGCTGAAATGAAAGTGTGATAGGTTAGGTATGTGTCTAGAAATTTCAGATTACATTTAGTCAATTAGTAAGCAAGATCGCCGTGAAGCCATTAAACTAGTCTGTTCCATGGGTAGAAAAAAAAGTTTTATTGGGATTCAAACTGTCAAGGCTATGTCCTCGGGGAGAGAAAGAAGAAAATGGCAGAAAATCAAGCAGACTTTATTATGAAAGCAGAGTAGGGACTCTGATCTGATACAAGCTGCTCAGAAGGACCAGGAACTAGATGCATCCCTAGTAAACAGAAACCTGCTTTTATGCTTATATATCCAATAACATGCCTTCAGTTTCTCCAGCTAAAGTTCTTCTGTTTAGGACAATGTCAGCAGTACTGCCATTTGGGAGTGGGGCGAACTCTGGGCTATGGACCTAACAGTAACAAGTATGTCATAAACATTTTTTGCATAGACTGTTTTAAGAGGTAAATTACAAATAAAATAGATCATCCTTATGTACAAGTGTCTGACATCTAGGAGGGTCCACTAAGATCAGGTCAGCTTGAACATTTTCAATACGTTTTAAAGATGTCATGAAAATGTCCTCTTTTCATTAGAAAAATTAAGAACAAAACATGCATGATAGTATAGGTTGTGATTTAAAAAGCAAAACAAACAAAGAAATGCCTGGCTAATGGCTGAGGCAGCTACTCATTGCTGCATCTCCCATCAGCATCTCAGTAAAACGTCAGTGAAAATGGAGAATGGTTTATCTAAAAATGTTAATCATCTGCACAGATGTCTCCTCTTTCTGAAGAATTCCTATTTTCACTTTCAGCTTCGCAAAGCATGTCTCTTTATGGACCATGTTATTAATGAAATGGAAAAGAATGCGCAGGAAAGCCTGCTGTTGTCTGAAATTATCTTTACTTCTATACTGCCACTGGCAATAACTGTCTCTTCTCCAGAATTCCGGAACAGTGAATTCTTTTTCTCCATCAGATTAAAAGCAAACAATAAAAACGAAACAGAGCAACTACCACAGGGAAAGACTATAACTCACCAATTTGGGATTACACTTTTGTTGTTATATTTTGAGATGTGTTGATGTGCACAACTCCAGCAATTCAATTTGTTTTTAATAATACAAGATTATTTCGAAGATTATCAACAGAGCATCTGATGATTAAGACAGTTTTCCTCGGGCTGGTGAGATGGCTCAATGGGTAAAGAACTTGATGAACAAAGATAAGGGCCTATGCTTGGATCCCAAACATCCACAGAAAAGCTAAATCTGATTCCACCTACTGGGAACCATGGCACTGGGGAAGAAGCATCAGGAAGATTCTCCGTGCTCACCTACAATAGCCAAATCACTTAGCACCAGATTCAGAAAAATGCCCCATGCCTGGGAAGATAAAGTGGATTGTATTAAAAGAATAAATGACATTGAGCTGTGGCCCCCACATGCAAGCACACATGTGCATGCACATGCATACACACACACACACACACACACACACACACACACACACACATTGATGACTTTCCCCAAACTTAATTTAGTGACTGAGAAATTTGATGTTGTAAGCACAGAATTTCAGTGGTCAGATGGATGCTACTGATTAACAGGTGTTAGAAATAAGTTCTGGGTTGCAAAGAAAGACCATGACTTAACTGAGGGTCTGGATAAGACAAACTTTACTCTTGATCAAGAGGGTGTGCCTTAGCTGGGCGGTGGTGGTCATCCATTTAATCCCAGCACTCTGGAGGCAGAGGCAGGTGGCTCTTTGCAGATCTCTTTGAGTTTGACACCAACTTGGTCTACAGAGTGAGTTCCAGGACAGCCAGAATTACAACAGAGAAACTCTGTCTCAAAAAGCAAAAAATAAAAATTAAAAATTAAAAATAAATTAAAAAAGGTGTGTCATAAAAAAGTATCCAGAAGCACACCTAGAGATAGTAAAATACTTGAGTTTAATTTGAACTCAGGTGATGGAATTATTTTTTCCCACTTGGCTGAGGTCTGAACTTACAGTCTTATCTGATTGAAAAGAATTGTTGCACAAAAAATGAAGGAACGGAAAAGGTGTCAATGTTCCAAGGGGGAAAAAAAGGTCACTATTCCAGGACATCAAATTCCTAGAAAGTAGCAGGGGCCCTTGTATAAACAAAGGTTTAGTATGTGGTGGGTTAAACATTTGCATAAAAGTCTACAAGGTAGAAGAGGTAAAAAGATTTGAATTTCTGTCCTAATCACAACTTTTAAAGTTGTGATTCACTTTGTATCACCTTTACATAGATCACAGAAATCTTAGAAATGGAAAATGTGAGGGCTATTATCAAGTCCAGGCGCACATACAGACACACACACACATGTATATATAAACATACATACACATATGCACATGCATGCAGTTAATTAAGTCCTTGGTAAGACAAAGAACCCGTCAAAGTAAAAATGAAGTGAAAGTAGAAATTTTAGGTGCTAAGTGAGTACTCAAATCAGATTTACCCAGCTTTAGTGTCTCCAAATCTTGCTATCCTTAAACTTGTGACTGACAATGTTCAGTGCACTGGAGATAAAGCCTTAGGATCACCATATACAGAGTGTACTTGGAGACTCCCTAAAAAACTTAGACTTGAGGGTAACAACTCAGTGTATGGTTTAAAGGAAACAAGACTCAGAAACTATGGGAAAGGAATTTGTAACTTTTTACTTTGACATTGAAGAGGAAAAAAAATACTAATAGACAAAAGAAACTTCCCCCTCATGTTAATAGTTCCATGCTGGAATTCATGAAATTTTCATTTTGTTCCAACTCTAGGTTGTGTTTAGGAGAGGTATTTAAGTAGATCCCATTACGGTGTGTTCCACCCATAACTATGAGAACAATGGCAACTTTTAATTCAAGTAAGTGCAACTTCAATAAGCCTTCCAACTGACTTCCAGATAAACATGCCTGGAACACAAGTTGATGGTAGAAAAGATCAGAAAAGAAGGCTTCAAGGAGGATGCCAGCAGATGTCAGAGGAAGAAGTCAACACCAGAGATCCTAGATACAGAGATCAAGAAGCCCAAATTAGGAGCTGACTATGTTTTCTTAAAGACTTGATATGCGAACAAGATTCTGGACAGCCTCAGACCAAAAAAGCACACGGCCAGTAGATGGTCTACATAGAGAAAGTACATATAATTGGCTTCAGAAATTCAGAAGAATGAACTAAAGTTGCCGTGTAGAAACAGATAATAAATTAGCTGAGCAAGAGCAGTGTGGCTCAGAGAAGAGTGCAAAAGAGGCCAATATGTGATGAGGCCAACTCTAGTTTCATTTAGAGTTTCAGAGGAATCAGCAGACACAAGAGAAGTAAAAATACACATGCCATGGAAAATGCTTCTAGGATGTTGAAACATACTATACCTCACAGCCAAAGGCTGCCAAGTGGCCTGGGACGAAAAACAAACAGAAACTTGTGGTAACTACTTTATAATAATGGATCCAAATAATCAAAATAGAATATACAAGAAAGATTCATGGCACTAGAATACCCACAGTGATTCAGTAAAATAACACATGGATGATAGCAGAGTAATATTTTCAACATGACAGTAGAAAGACCATTTTTCAACCTAGAATTTTACACATCCTAAAAATTTCTTTTAAACAGAAACAAGGGCCAATGTGACTGCTGAGCTAGTGAGGATGCTTGATGCCAAGCCTGGCAATCCAAGTTCCACCCCCGGATACTGATTGGGAAAAGGAAAGAAGAGACACATTCATGTTGACCCCTGATCTCCACAGATGCACTCACCAAGACTCATGCAGAGAGAAACACACAAAACAAACAAACACGTAAACAAATGTAACAAAATTACAAACAAAAAAGTAGAGTTTACCTGCAAACACTTCTCACTAAAATCAATTTCAATCTAAATAAACCTTTCCAAGTTGAAAGTCCAAAATTAAGAATGAATGACAGGCAAAATGTTCACAAAGGTCGATATATGCAAATAAGTATAGAGAAGTAAAAACATGGCAACATTTTGAGTAAAATAAAACAAGATCAGAAATAAAACTGAATATACTAAAAGACTACCAAACATATGAAGAAGGAAAAATAAATCATTTCATCTCACAGCAAACTTATCTCTCTTTAAACATTTTTTTTTGAGACAGGGTCACACTATGTAACCATGGCTGTCCTGGAATTCACTGTGTAGACCAGGCTGGCCTCAGACTGACATAGCCCTGCCTGCCTCTGCCTCTGTGATGCTAGAATGAGATGCATGCACCACCAATCTCAGCTCACAGCTGTTCTTGTAAAACCCCTTCTCTCTTCCTGACTTCTCTATTAGGTTCTATTCTTCATCATTGACTTGCTGAGAATTCACTCACGCGTTGACAAAAGTCAAAGGCAGGCGCGAAGTACAGGTATCAATCCAGTGTGAAGTATGAAGTTTTAAAATTTATCAGAAACTAGAACATTTCAAACATTTGTTTCAGCTGTTTTTTTTAGCAAATCATATGAGGGAATGCAAATCCCTAAAAGGTCCTTAAAATCAAATTAGAAGAATGGCCTGTGAATTCCATAGCAGTCTTCTCTTCTCCATTGCTCCATTTTCAATATAAACCCTGCGTACTAGGGCTGTTCCAACTTCCTTTGCACTGCCCCATTTCTCTTCCACCTGCCTTCATTCTCTATTTCTCCATTATCTGTCTTCATTCCACATCTTCTTTTCCTTCAAATTTTACTGATATTCACTTGCTATAGTTTCCCTATTTGCATTCAGATGTTTTGTGTTAAGTTTAGTTTATGCACATGAGTGTTTTCCCTTTGTGCATGTCTGTGCATCAAGTGTGTGCCTGGTGCCCACAGAGGCCAGAAAAGAGCATTTGGTCTCCTGAAGCTGGAGTTTCAATGGTTGTGAGTTGTCACTCCACCCTCTGATTTATCTTCTAAGGAAAGTTCCCAATGGGAAGATTGTTACATGGGCCAGCAAGATGGCTTGGCAGGTAAAGGTATTTTCCACAAGCCTGACAACCTTAGTTTGATCCTTTGGATCTACATGCCAGTTGTTCTGTGCCCTTCTGAGGAACATGCACACACATGCAGATAAATAAGAAAAAAAAGAAAGCCATAGATTAATAACATGTATAAAACAATGTGACATATAAAAATGAATGTATTCATTTTCCATAGTATATCGGAACTGAACATATGTGTTATTGTAAATTAGCTGTTGTAAGTTGGCTGCATTTCTCCATTTCCCTTTGGAAATACTCCCAGTGCAGCTGGGTAAGGCAAACACTGTGAGGTCACTGAACATAGAACTGGAAAGAGATGCCAGTGATTGTTTGACAGCCACCCTGAACTGTCCAACACATGATGTCAATATATTATGTAGAAAGTTGATAATGCTCATTAGGGTACTTAAAAATATGTAAATACTCAGTTATTTCATCTTGAGTGAGACTTTATCAATTAAACTCTGGAGAAATCTTTACTCAATTTCACATTAAAGTTGAGAAACCTGAGTATTCCCATAAGTTCATTAAAAATTTTCAAGATAGACATCTTATCCTAACACAATAGTTTGAGTAGTCAAATGAAAATTTTCATGCACTTTAAGCAAAGAGATTTACTTTACACAATTTTAAACTATAGATTACAATCAGGTTACAAGCTCATTCTTGATTCTTGTGTGCATGTTTGTTTATATATACATATCTGTGAAGTTATGTTGTATGACAAAAGTGTTGTTAAACTCCACAGTCAAGGAACACTTAATTTAGCACCTACTATATGCTTGTCTCACTACAAAATATTGGGGAAGGGGAAGTAGGTAAGTCAGATTCTAATCATAGGCATATATGTGTATTTATGCATTTTTGTTACATGGTAACTTTTTTTTCACAACATGTGTGCAAGTCTTTTTGTAATCATTGGCTAAGTTTGCTTTCTGGTTTTATCAATTTAACACAAACCTAAACACATCTGAGAAGAAGCAATTTCTTATGAGGAACTGCTATATCAGATCGACCTATAAGCAAGTCTGTGTGTCAATTTCCTAATTAGTGATTAATATATGAGGGGACAGTTTACTGTGGTCCTGACTGGTATAAGACAGAGATTCAGTAATCCATAGGGAGCAAGCTAGTAAACTCATTTCTCCATAGCCTCTGCTTCAATTCCTGCCTCCAGGCTCCTGCCTTGGTTTCCCTCCCTGACTTAATGGACTGTAGACTACAATGTTAAAAAAAATAACCTTTTTCTCCTCAAGTTGTTCTATTCTGTGTTTTATCATGGCAATAGAAAGAAGACAAGGAAAGAATCAAGACAGTAGATTTAGTCAACTTGCAGTGAAAATAACAACACGAAAATGTTCATTTATCTCTTTTTGTGAACTAATGTTCACATGACAATGTTAAAATATAGGAGTATGAAAGTTTAAACATATTTTGTCATCCTCTGTCTTCTCTGTAAAAACAGCAATACTATTTAGCAATAGTGAAAGTAATTACATTAGAGCTGATTACTGTGATAGTTCATCTTGATCATCAACTTCACAGTTATTGTGATAAATAAATATCACTTACATTCCAAGAACCTGAACCATTTGCTGGACTTCACAGTGAAAGCTGATAACATACTTAACCCTACAGGCTGCTATCCTACTGTGTACTCAGCCTGTTTGTTTAATCTGTCTATATCAACCACCCTTACTTGCCTTTGATTTCCCAGGTAACCAGCTTCTATAACCTAAGATGATACATAGCTCTAATCACAAATTATATATTCTTCCATTTCCCTGACCCAGTGAATCTTTCTTTGTATGTTATGATAACCATTTGTTGAAGCAACAAATAGGTTGAAAAACAACCCCATAAAACAAATATACACATTAAATGCTGTAAGCAGTATTTGGATATTGTTTGATAGTATTTGTTTATTATGTGGGTCAGCTGAAGTCAGTGACATAATTGCTTGAAAAACTCTGTTAAAGATTTCTGTAAAGTACCCTTTATTCTTCCCCCATGTGATGCATTCTATGTTGTTCATTAAATACAGAGGAAAAGGCTCCTTTTTAGTGACACACACAGACGCAGGAACAGTCAGAATCCTAAGACAGCTGTAAACAGACACAGCATTCTGCATACTCTGACACAATAAAGTGTCACTGTGTACACAAATCTCTGAATATACCCATGAGTGGTTTTTCTAGATCAGGTAAATTGGATAAGGAATACTGATTCTGAATACAAGCAGTGCCATTCTAGATGGCACAAGATGAAGAAAGCAAAGAACACCAGTGTTCTTGTGTCTCTGCTTCCTGACTGTGGATGTAATGTTATCGCGCACCTTAAGCTCCTGCCATCTGGACTTCCCACCTTAGGCCATTTTCTGGAATTGTAAGCCAAAATAAAGATGTCTTTCTTTACATTGCTTTTGTCAGGGATTTTGTCAACTCAAAAGGAAAAGTAACTATTCTAGACTCAGGACAAGCCTTTTGTTCTTGTTTCTTTATTTCTTAACAAGTGAATATTGGATGAGTTTTAAAAATACATAGATTTGAAAACAAAATTATTAGATGTTCTGCAAATCATGTAAGAAATATCTCAATAGTACTTTGTGAAACTTAATATGCAGAGGAATAATAACTATTCAGAGAACAAAAAAATGACATCTACATATAATCATAAATACTTATCTTTATGGTTTAAAATTTATTTTTTATGTATAATATTACACATATATGTAGCATACCATCAGGGCTAAATATTAAAAATTATTCCAAATGAGAGATCAAATCAAGTTGTAGGACTCCATTTCACTAGAATTACTCATAATATCGGGTGTTTACTTTCTGTGAATTCTAAGAAGCTTCTCAAGATCACTTCACCAGATGATAGACCATAAAAACATAAACAAAGACCCATATTGGTGATTCCAGAGTTTGGGGCATTTTCAAAGAAGGATAGAATCCTCATATGTCTAGATTTTTTTTTCTTCAACATAAAAGGGTAAACCATGGGTAAGCTGCTGAGAAAGCACCTTTTTTTTTTTTTTTTTTTTTACTTTGATATACTGGATAAGATAAAATGCTAAGCAACTGGGAATGAATTTCCATAGATTCTAAAGGACTAACCTAGCAAAAATGGATGCCACTAGTGGAAGGACAAGAAGAACAAAGAATGTGATGAGCCAGGCATGGAGCAAACATTTTCCTCCTGTGTGTTCCTTAGCTTAGTTACATTATGCCTTTCTTCTGCATTCGATAAATATTGCAAGTTATATCACAAAGACCTAAATATCAAGAAATGCAATAAGCTAAGTCTTAAATAATGCTTCTTATAAAGAGTTGAATACATTTCATTTTTAATCCAGATGACAGTAGAATGGAGATTTAGTGAGGACAAGTGGATGCATTTTGCTATGCTGCTGAGAACAGAGTTTTCCTTTCTATTTATTTGTTTGTTTGTTTATTTATTTATTTACAATTGCCTTCTTTCAATTTATTGTCATGATTTCTTCTGTGGCTAATAATTATTGGTTAGCATCGCACTATGAGCTACATATGGAATATTGCTCAAGAGCACATGTACACCCTGTTATGAGGAGCACTACTGCCTCCCTAATTTTCCCATCAGCACTCTGAGACTCAGTCCAGAGAGGCTGCCCCAAGACCACATGCATCACCTGGAAGGCTATTTGCTGACCTGAGCCCTGCATGGATGCAGACCAGAACGTAAGCTCACTGTATGTAATCCTATATTTAGATATTGAGACAGTTTCTAGTGGGGGCATCTAAATACTGAAAAGTATAAAACATACCCCCATATAATTTTGTTGTTAAGAATGTTCAATGATAGACTTTCCTAGGTACTTATTAATAAAAAATATACATAGAATAGAAAAGTCTTACATTTTACTTAATCTAAAGATTAAACACACAGCCATTGGCTCCTCCTAACCAATCTTACCCTTCTGCTTTTATTTAGGTATTCTCTATTCTCATATATTTCATTTAAAAGTCTTAACTCAATGATGGAAAACCCACAGAGTTTGAAACATGCCCCCTAGATTCCTCAAGCCTTTTATAGCTCATTTTCAAGCTTCTGATAACTCCTTTCAAAGCCAGCAACTCAGCTGACACCTATCAAGTGGTTATTATGAGCTACATTATGATAGCTGCACTTTCCCCTTCACTAATGATAGATGCAATCAATATATGCTTCTTATAGATGAACACACTGATGAACAAACAATGCTATCTAGCTTACCTAAGCTATTTAGCTTCTAAATTCTGCAGCTGGAATTTGAATGTCTGAGGTTACATTCTAGACTCTTCCTATCTTTAAAGCTGAATTCCAACTCTGAGAGCATGGGGTGTAAATTCAGACTACTGTAGACACTGGAGGCTGAACTTGATCAAGTTAAGACTGTCTGTCACCTACAGCCTTTAACTAGAAAATGAAGCATATGAATCCAGTTTATCCTGCAACTATGTCTCTTTAAAACTCAGTCCTAAAATTTTATAATCTATCAAAGTGTTGGATAAAGTATAACTTCTTTGAGTCTTTAGTAACTAAATGATTATATAGGCATAAATGGAGAAAAATTTAGGTATATTCATAAATATGAAATCAATTTGTTAAATTAATATAAATTATTTCTGTATCTCATAGTTTGCTTTTACTATAAATCAAGGATAGTTTCATACTGTTATAAAATTATTAAAAATTCTTTTTTACAACAATTTATAGTTTGTATCAGAATTCTTATAAGAAACAAACTTATTAGTTACAAATTGAAGGTGTAATGATGTCATTCACATAGCCCTAAAACATGTGGGGCCATCTGAAACACATCGAGGGCAAAGGTTGTATCTCAGGAAACACCTGGATGCCCATGTACTCAAGAAGCTTGGCATAATGCAAGTCTGTTTTATTACTGGAGAATTGAAGACTCACAAAACGGCGCACTCAGGATGCTATTCATATCCTCCTTATCTTTGCCTCAGATGGAGGCAGCACTAAATGTAGACTTAGGGTGAATGTACTCGATGTCAAACTGCATAGGGGAGATCCTTCTGCCTTGTATGCTTTAGTAGAGTCTTTCTCATGCTCTGCTCTTCACACCGCTCTTAGCTCCCTTCTAACATTTCTGGTTTCATCAGTTTTATATCGCCTCTTCACAGTTTCCTTTACCACCAATTTTAAGTCTGGACTTTCATATTATCCCTCTTTGTATGAATCAATATTAACCAAAATATCTTGTTTGAGCCATAGTGATACTTAGAGTTCATGAGCATTTATCGCTCTCATACCTGCCCCTTGAGCTAATCATCCATGTCCTATGTATAATTATACCACAAGTCTCCAAATAGAAGATCACAATAAATATTCATTGAATTAAAAAGAATGAATGAGTAGATTCTCAGTATCAGATTTATGAAGGACTTTGAAATATCTCCTATTATAATTCTGCCCTCAGGCAATTCTAGAAGCAAACAGAGTTTAGAAATAGGCCTCAGGAATTTCTGTAATTCCTGGCAGTGAATTATGCAGGAAGAATGGAACTGGGAGCCATTTGAGACGTGAAGTAATGGCTCTCATTTGTCATAGTCTTGGGCATTTAGATTCATGTATTTGTAACTAAAAAATTTTGTAGAAAGGCAATAAATAGTTCACAAGAAGTTATCATTATACAGTTGTATTTTTAAACCAGCTACTGCAAATTTATAATTATTTAAATGTAAGATATATAGATAAATTAATTTTTTTCAAAAGTTAGTTTAATAAAAAGTAGACCTCGGAGTCCTTCACATAAAATAAATGATAAAACACACATTGATCCTTACATGCTTCCCCTCTGCTAGCTGGCTGCTTTCTCCCTCTGTATTCATGACCTCTCTTTTCTTCCTCTGTTCTAATACGTCTAAATGCAGCATCCTTCCAGCTTATGGCACTACACATCAATAGGAAAAGCAACAGAATGCACACCTTCAAGTCTAGCACATCTTGTGCAGATAATCAGCAGGAATGGAGATTTTCCTGCTTCCCAGAGGGGTGTGAGTCCTCTTTATAGACACCTTCCTTTACCCTTCAGTGCTTATCAGCTGTTGCCCAGCAAAGATAAAAGAACGATTGCATCTATTTTCCTTGTGATCCTTTTGTAAATTAAGGGATTTAAATATGATTCCCAGACACTACGCTTTCAGGGACTGACTACTGAAAAAGAAATAGTATTGTTTCTGGCATCTAGTTTCCAAACGATTAAATAGGAACAAAGGCTTTCATGACCTCTTCAGATTGACTCAGAGGTACTGGAATTAATTCATCTTTCTACCTTGGCTCTTCCAATTGTGAGGCGATTTGGTTGAAGGATTAGCTCAACATTTCTTTGAAAATTTTCTCTAATAATCAGGTAGTAAAGCACCATTGAATCTTTGAAGCTTAAAATTAAAAGAACAAATAACAGCAATGGTCACAGCGATAAAAATCAGCAAACAGAGTTTCTATCTCACACTCCAGACCTTTCTGATATGTTTCCCTTGAATGAAAGTATGGGTAAAAAGGTAATACCCCCCCCCTCATTCTCTCATTCTCTATTCTCTCTTCTCTTTCTGCCTCTTTCTCCCCCCACCCCCATCCTTAGCTATCTGTGTTTCCCCTCTGGGTGAGAGAAGCAAAAGAGATGATTAACACACACAGGAGCATGCATACAGACACTAACACAGTAAATGATCAGATTATGTACCTAGGACTAAATAGTAACTTTTCTATCATCTACTTTCTTAATATTCTTAGAGAGGATGGAAATTTCACAATGAAATCCAGAGTTTGATGGATTCTCTTATTGCCTGTCTTTATTTCTGTATTTATAAGTCTTGCAAATGTTATCCCATTGATGTACAGAAATAATGCTATTAAGTTTTGCCTAACAGCCATCACTTATGATTATACATTTCTCTGTGTTTATACCATCTGCATGAGAAGTCTTGAGTCCAAAAGGATGGGCATATGCATATCTGTATACTTTATTACTTCAATTTCCCAAATCCTCCATGTTATTCTAGCTGTTATCTGATCACCTCAACATTGGACAACCTTTTAGATTCTCTTAGTTGATTTCTAACAAGATCACATCAACTAGTCAAATATAAAACCAATGTGGAGGAAACATGTTTTTTAGTAACAAGTTTCTTACATTTTTAGAACTATTCTTCCACCGTTTTTAGATCTTAAGCAGCAGAATGCTACCTGGACCCTTTTGCTCTTCAGGCTAGCTTTCTAAGCTGTTAACTGAAAGCCTGCGTACAGACATCTACAGACATTTGCTGCTGCAAGCATCATGTACATATTAAATTCTAGTATCTTGTGAGGTGATTACAACTTGGTAATTATAAATGGTGTTTTCTACAATATTTATAAAATTATCATTTATTACAGAGACATTCTAACCCAATCAGGTAACCACAGGTTCCTATACTTATTGTCTTCTATGATTCATTCTCTCATCTGTGTAACTCAGATTCTAAGACACAGCTATATAGTTAAACAATCTGAAAACTGACTTTAGTAATCATCAGTAAGTCAGGTAAAGCTATTTCTTTGCTAGAGGGTCCAACCCATTTTGCATATACACAAAGATGCAAAAATGTCCAAAATTTGACAATAAACAACAACAAATATTCTTTAGATATGGAATCTGTACCTGAAATGCCCTTTCTAGGCATAAACAACATGTAAACCCTTCCTGGACATGAGCCAGGTAACATTTTGTAACGGCAATAGACAAGAATGAGGCACACTGAAGCTCAAAGAGAATTTGAAGCTAGAAGTGCATAATGGACCAAGGTAGATAATCATAGGAGAACACTAGACATCAATGAGAGAAAATTTCTCAAATAGGAGACCCAGGCAACACAATAAAAGGAATAAATAATCCTAGGATCATCTCCCCCCTCTAAGGCCAAGTGATCCTCTTTGTAGGTCAAAGGTGAGTCAGCCATCTATCTGTGTGGGCGCTGGCTATTCTCACTACTGGAAAGCTTTGCCATTCTCATGGACTTGAAGCAGCCTGCACTATGTTTGTTAACCATGATTTGGAACACATCTCACATTATCTTCCAGTACCACCTCACCCCATGGGTGTTGAATCAAGGAGCCATCTTGAGTTGCGAGCTATTTCTAGAATTTGGGCTGCTCTACTCCTCTTTCCCTTTCTTGCATATTTCCATTTCTTGAACTTTATGGGTCTTTTCCTGCTCTGACTTTGGAAGCAGCCTCCTTGTTAGTCCTTCCTGGCTCAGTAGAGTGAGTGGAACCTGAGCCCGCTGAGTGCTCTGCACTGTGGATGACAGATGTTAAGACAAGACCTAAAATGAAGTAGGCTGATCTTCGGAACTAGAGCATCAAGACTTAGAGTATGGCCAGCCAAGTATAAATTTGTGCCAGTATTGATGCCAAAGGCAGCTACTTATATAATTTCTGCTATCCTCATCTATGAGTGGCATTCAGTTGCCTGTGATTGATAGGGCAAAAATGTCACTCCAATTCTGCTGCTGCTGTTCTCTCAGAACTGTGCAGTGTATGAGGGTTGGGGAGAAACTGTAGCTGTCTGTTCTTGGATTTGCATAGCCAAAGGAGCTCACAAGTGGTCTCTTGCCCAGTCAGGTCCTACTCCTTAGGTTGACACTGTCACTGAAGTCACAAGAGGGAACACACCAGCGTTCTTCCTGACAGCTCAGCTATTTAGCCCTTGATTCCTCCCTTCTATTAAATTAGACAATGCTGTCAGAACTGGGTGTGAGTGACTCAGGGGTGATGGAGTTCTCACCAATATCTTTCCATGTGCAGCATTTGGACCTACATGAGGGACTGACTGAAGGGAAATGCTTTGGTCCCTTTACTACTATTGAGATGCCTCTGTCATATGCCCTTGTTTTAGTGGGGCTAACAATAGCACCCAGTGATGTGCCTGTCACTTGATAGGAGCCATGATTGAGCATGCCACACCTGCTGCTATTCTAACCAGACATGCTTGAACTGTCACAGGGTCATCAATACTTTTTCATGTCTCCAACTGTGAGGAAGGCCAACTGCACACAGCAAACTGACTTATGGAGACAGGAAACTGTGTACTGAAAAGCAGTCAACTTTTGATCATCTAGCTACATGAATCTCATCACAACATAAAATATATGGGAAACAAGGTAAAACACTGTCTTTCCAACAATATAACTGTCTGTAGCTACAGCTTAGAAGGAGTCAAAAAGTGATATAATTCTGGTGAAAAGACTCAAAAGAATGATTATAAAGTAGTTCAATAAAAGCCACATATAATAGTGCACACCTCTAATCTTTGTACTCAGAAAGCAGAAACAGGTTTATTCAGAGTTCCAGGTGAGATTGGTGTACACAGTAAGTTCCAGGCCAGCTTAAATAAATAAGTGAATGAATGAATAAAAACTGTAGGAATGGCTCAGAAGTTAAGAGTGCTCGCAGCTCTTTCAGAGGACTGGAGTTTGGTTCCCAGTACACAACTAAGTCCAGTGGATTCCAGCCACATCTAACTCCAGCTCCAGGGGATCCGACATTCTGTTCTGTCATCCACAGTGCAACTTCACACATGGGGTATACACTCACACAGACACATAAATGAAAATGAAATAAGTCTATGAAAGTGAATAAATAAAAAGGACTACTCAGGGCCTGTGGGTACTGTTATAAGAGCAAACATCCACAGTTCTAAAGCACCTGAAGGAGAGGAGATAAATGTTAGGGGCATAAAACTACAGCCAATGAAGCAGCAATGGAAAAATTCCCTAATAATTAGAAGGGATCTTTGCCTCAGTGTATTATAGTAAAATTATCAAAAGCACAAGGTAAAGAATTTGTAAATCTCTGAAAGAAAAGCACCAAGTTTGGTTAAAAGCATCCCTTTCAGACTAGCACAGCTTCTCAGCAGGTACATTACAAGTCAAGATTGGAACGACTGGTATTTTCCAAGCCCCAAATGAAAATAACTCCCATCCAAGACTACTAAGCACAAAGCCATTCTCCAAACATGGAAAAGGAAAGACGTTATTCTAGAATGTTGAAACTGACAGAACGATAATCTAAGTCCTAGAAGAAGAGTAGATTCCCAAAGTAAAAATGGGAAGCATTATCAAACATTATCAATACAGTATTTCACTGAACTACAGAGATCCATAGAGGGAAGAAAAAAATGAATATATTTAAAACAGAAAGAAATCAGTTAAATAATAATTTCTTATTATTAATACTAATTTGACTATAAAAGGCTAAATTACCCACATATGAAAATCTGGGTAAATCTATTTATGCTGTTTTGTTTTTGAGCAGTGGAAGAAAATTTCAATAACTCTAGTTGACGCAATTATAAAATCTGATGGAGTATTTTATGGAATTGAAAAAAAAAATTTTTGAAAATAAAAAAGTCTGAATACAATATCGTTTTTGTTTTTTTGTTTTTAAAGTATTATTAATCAAGGTCTATCCACTTTCCTGACTTAAATGATTTGGTAAGTTAAAGGACTGGTACCTTCCTGTAGTCAATGGCTTATTTAATAAGCTACCCTTTGTCCAAATATGTAAAACACCATTTTTGTATCCAAACAAGATTCTAGTTCTTTTCATTCCAGATTTTTCTATTGTCTGTCAGCCTGTGCCAAACACCTCACTAGATCAACTCGTCTGGTTGGTGATGGATGTTCTTCACTACCGTCATCCCCCACCCCCTTTTTAAATCACATGATGCCTATTTTGATCTTATAATTAAGTTTTAGGATTAACTTTTCAATGTTGAAAAAAAATGCCCTCCTGCAAATATGATAGTATTGACACGAACTGTTCATTTTGACATGATGTTTATTCTTTACTGAGTTTTCACATATCCACACAGACAGACAGACAGGCTAGCAGAAATGCACACACTCTGAGTGTGGTACATTATATATATATATCTCCTTTCCTAGATTCTGTATATGGTCTAATACATCTGTACAATGGCAGTTTTATTAGTTTTCCTTTACAAATCTAATACATCTAGGTTCCTTTGCTTAATTTTCTTTGTTAATGGTATTTGGTGTTTATGATCTGTCACTGACACAGAGACTATGAAAAATCTAGATAAATGGCTCCCATTACCTTCAAAAATCACTATTTGATTTTATATTTATATAGTTTTTTTTAGCTCATTTAAAAATTCTCCACATATGTTGATTTATTAAGAAAACTATGTAGTATTTTTCCTTTAAATCAATTAATTTGATAAGAGAAGATTCACATTCTTATATATATTGGAGTCAGTTAAAACAGATTTCTGCAAAAGTGTCTACAAGCAGTAACTCCCTACTATGAGGAAAACCCTTACTGCAGACAAAGTGACCAGTTATTTTTCCAGCAAACCAAACTCTGTCTTAAAACCTGGAAAGAGTTTCCTAAGGGTCAGCACACAGAAATCTTCACTAGGAGAAAAGGCACTATTTTAAAATATACAGGTAAAAATGAAAATACACTAAAAATACACAGATATAAAATTCACAGCTCCTTCATTTTTAAAAATCTATTACTAGAATACTTTAATTATGTTTGTGATCTATATTGTCTATTGGACAAAGTAGAGTCAGAAAGCAATTGCAATAGCATTATCTTACATGAGTCCCAAGAGAGGAACATTTTGACTACTCTGCCTTTGCTGAACCATCTCTCCTGCTCAACATTTTAAAAAGCATTTAATATAGTTTAAAACATTTTATTAATTACAGATGCCAAAATAAAATTAGTTTCTGTTAGTTGATAGAGTGGAAAGGGGGTGTGTCAGTCAGTGTGGATAGTGAACAACACTGAAATGAAGGCAGCTGTCCTCCAAAGCCCTGGCTCCAGTTAGAGATGAAAGTACACATCTAACCTTCAAATCAGTAAACAGATACAGCCACTTTCTCATCTATCTTAGTAAATCACCAGAAAGACTGGGTTGATATTCCAATGGCAGGAATGGAAAAATAAATGTAATATAGCCTAATGTATCATACAGGGATCAATGAGAAGTTGCTGTGACCTGTCAAAAGCTAGCTAGTTCATGAGAATATTTTATGAAAGTTGAAGAATCCATATATATATATGAAGAAACCAATTCTTTCTTCATAAATTGTTGGAAAGATGGGTGCTTATATTTTCCTGAGTTGATATATACTCACTTTTTTTTATAGACAGGAATTCCTATGGATTAAGCCACCAATCTACACTGGAAATATCAGATTGTTCTGTGCAAGTTTCAAGGACTGGCATGAGATTTAAATGTCTGTTATATTCAACACGCATTAGGTATGTCTTTTTTGGGGTCTTTGTGCTATCTGTTCTATTTGCTCTTAGATGAAAAGCAATATAGTTTCACCATAGGTACTTTAATTTATAATTTGGCTCTACTTGTGGATATATGGTGTGCATACCCATATCATAATTATACTCATGAAAAACAAAGAAAAAATGGTGCTGTCTTTGGAGATGGGTTTGCATGGTGGTTTCAGGGGCATTTCTCATAAGGCAGCTGATAGGCTTATCATATTCCCATTGACATCTAGGCAGAATCAGAAGACCTAAATTTCAAATGATGAAATTGTTGACATTTTGCCTAAATCAATACTCTTCTGATGTCAAAGGAAAAGAATGAAGATTACCTGAAATGAATGTTAAAGAATTTATTCTTTAAATAGAAGTGAAACACAACAAAAATGGAATGACAAAATTGCTATATTTTGCAATTATCTTTATTTATATGTCCTGTATGTCTGACCAACTTCTCTAATATGATTAGATTCTGATTTTTTAAAAATTTAATTATATAAAATGTATTGTTTCCATGTACTTATTCTGAACAAGTCAGTGCATTTGGATCAGTTTTCTTTTACTGTACATGATAGCAACTGCAAGCTATATTTCATCCAAAATGCATTTCATTCAGGTAGCAGTATGGTAGTCAGACTTTTAGTGTTAAGCATTTAAACTGTCATATTTTATGTTTTGAAGGGACAAGCATGTCTTGAAATTTATGTTTTAATGATATTTTCTTACTACAATGTTACTTCTAAAATCCTGTTTCCCATAAAGGAAAAATCTATTGCAATTACCAGAAAACTCCATTCATAAAATATACGTGTGTATGTATCAATTATTTTGTGTGCCTACTTGATGGCAGACATAAGCGATCTGTTCTTAAATTTAATTAAAACATTTACCCTACTTCAGTACTTCAATTACAAAAGCACATGCTACATTTTCAAATTAAATTGTACATGACCATAATGTATCCTTATCCAACCTTTAGCCACTCTTCAATCTCACACTCTTGCTGTAGCCTAGGTTAGTTGTTAGTTGTTAGTATGCTGCTCTATGTTTACATGGCCTTTTAAGAAAAAAAAAAGATACAGTTTGATCTTAATTAAAAGGATGATTCATAAGGTTGAGAAGTGCTAGCTGTGATCAATTTTCATTGTACAATTGTTGCTAAAGACCATCATACTCACTCCTGCAAAGCATTCCAATCCTCAACTCAGTTTTGCATTGGAAATCCAAAGCCTCGTAATTAGCTTAGAGTCTTGGAACTGTAACATTACACGTAGATTTTTAGCCTCCTTGTCTGTCTTAGCAGGGAAAGAATTAGACTAGACAATATAGATGAAATACAGATTTCCTATTGTTAGATTGCTGGAAAAAAGGATTCATATTCCCTCCTAAAACACACAGAGGTGTGGTGTTCCACTCAAGTCAAGACATTTGTTTTCTTAACTTATTTCCCATATACGCCAATCTAAGGTTCATATTTACTATAATACTTCAGCGTCTAAAGAAATAAGCAAGAGATATAGTGACAAAAAACCTGCCCTTCATTAAATCTGACACTCAAAATATTTCACATGAATAATGATCATCCCCTCCCCCAAATACCAGAGAATAAATCACTGGTCAATAATAGTCAAAAAACTATGATGCCTGCATAACCTTCATATTTTTATATACAGCTCTATAGCAACAGGGTAGAAATGTCTGTGCCAGATATCTTCCTTAAATAACCCAAGAAGAATTACTAGTTACAAATCTGGGCTCCACTAGCTATATACATAATGAGTTTAGTGGGTCAGCCAAAGGTTTCAGAATTCAGTGTTAGCCCTTCCCTTGCTCTCCCTCTTGCTCTCCCAGTCTTGATTTCCTTCTGCTAGACTCATGGTCAGATAGGGTGTCCCACAAGTGTAGACATTATGATATACATATTTCAATATTCATTTTGATAATTTAACACTTTAAAATTGTTATTTCTGGACTGGGCATGTAGTTTAGTGGGCACATATTTACCAAGCATTCACAAAGCCCTGGATTCAATTACCAGTATCTTCAAACAAATAAATGAACAAAACTTAGCATTTAAATGAAGTATTATATCGAAAAAAGGTTTAAAAAAAGAATTATGTTCCATTTACCTATATGTCAACAGTGCCATTTATGGACACTGGAACTGAATGAAGTTGAGTCCTGAATGGTAACAGAAAATACCAAGATTTTCAATCTCCCTTCTTTTGATGAGAGACAGTTCAGAGTCACAGCAGTGCCTTAATGCTGCACATAAAAGTAAATACCAGGACAGAATTCCTCAGTCCAAGATGATCTCATAATAACTGTAAACTCTATACATACGTTTTTCTTAATGAAATTTGAGAAAAGTCATAATTAAGAAAGAAATGTTTTCATCCACTCTGCCCATTTTCCTTTTAAAGTTTGAATTTCATGGTTTGAACCAGTCAAGCCAGCATCTTGTTAGTTTGGAGAATACATGTAATATGTAAGAAAATATATAGCATAGATTATTACTATTATCATTATTATTATTATTATTATTATTATTATTATTATTACTATTAGTTTTTCAAGACTGTAGTCTTTATAACTCTGTAACTATAACTCTGGCTGTCTTGGAACTTACTCTGTAGACAAGGTTGGTCTCAAACTCACAGAGATCTGCCTGCCTCTGTTTCCTGAGTACTGGGATTAAAGGAATGCACCACCATTGCCCAGCTATAATTGAATACTATTATCAATATATATAGAAAGTAAAAAAGATGACATATTAAAGGGATATTAAGGGACATATTAGACTGAAAGTAAAGGTTCTGCCAGTGAACTCAAAGTTGTTCATGACAGTGATCATCATGAGAAAGGACTGACATGCATGTGAGGGTCTCTCATACTCTGCTGCATGTACTTAGTACTTAGTCCCATATCCTAGTCATCTCAATAAATTAAGTTACTCACTTGTCATATTGACAGTGATGATATAATGAAAACCATACATGGACGTCCTCAGAATCATATGATCTCATTATACAAGTGCTTTTAAAATGAGAGAACAAGCCAGTTTAGACAGAATACATCCCCCTGCCTTCAATGACTCTCAGGTTATGTTCAGTCATTTCCTCTATAATAACTAGTTGTCCATGCACTTTGTGTGGAAACTTATCTGTGCCTCTTTTATGGTCACCCAGTATTAAAAAGTCCAACAATAATAAAAACATGAATTTACATTGTGTGTGTGTGTGTGTGTGTGTGTGTGTGTGTGTGTGTTTTCCTAAAATTTTAGGAATTACCCAGCTATTATGATTTTGTTTGCTTCAACTGTCTCAAATAATTTTGAATTCTTATTAACAATGAACAAATTGCTTTGATTAAGATGAACAGTCAAAACACATAGACTCAAGCCTCTCAAATTGATGAGGTTCATGCTGTTAACTCCCTGGATGGATATCTGTCTTAGTTACTTTGCTACTGCTACGATAAGACAGCAAGTCCAAGGCAGCTTCTAAAAGAGAACAATAAATTGCCTTAAGGTTTCAGAGGGTGAGAGTCCGTGATAATGGAGCAAACCCATGGAGGCAGCAATAATGGGGCTCTGCATCTTGATCCACTAGTAGGATAAGAAAGAGCACAATAGGATTGGCCTGAGTCTTATAAAATCCCAAGTCACAATTCTAACAACTGGGGACCAGGTATTCAAACATGAATGTGTTGGAAAATTCTCATTCAAACCTCCACATCATCATATTAAACAATAATATTTATTCCTGTGAACTTGCTTTAGATAAATATTACAAAGTATAAGGACATCATAATTCTATAAACTTCTGTCTTGGATTCTAACATTCCTGGAGCCTGATTGTCAAACCATGAAAAACTAAATACAATAGTCAAAACAAATGATTAATAATATTTAAGGATCACAGTATATACCAGTCATAGAACTAAGTACTTTGCAGACAGATTCTAATTTGTACAACAAACTTCTATTTTGCAAAAGCAAAGAGTGAGGAGAAAGGTTACATAAAATGCAAGCATAACCCAGTAAATAACAATTCTTGTTCTAACTTCAAGTTTGACAGCTAGTTTCTGACCTCACATTGACTCCTTTTCTCTCAAACAATTCTGATTTTTTTTAAATGTTAATGACAACATTTGCTGAGTAAAATGTATTAGGTGATGTTAAGATATGCTTCAAATAATTGTATTGAGAAAGACTGGAAACCCCTAATTCCTCTTTTCTGTTAAATGAGGTGGCCCTCGAGTTTCAATGCTTAGGTTTTACTATGCTAGAAATAGCCCAGGAGCCAAAAATGCTTTGTCTGGGCTATGTGGCACAGCTCCCTTTATATCTGTTTCAGATTATGAAAATGGTTACTGATCAACTTCTGACAAGGTTAAATATACCATCACAGATGAGCATTCAGGCTACTTACATGCATTGCTTTGGTATTATAGAAAATATTTAAACACCAGCTCCTAAAAAGCATGCTATCATTTTAGCTTCCTTTCTTACAGAACACATGTAGGCTCTGTGCATTACTTTTACACCTCTGTAAGCAGGAAAGTCGACTCTTTTAATAGTGGTTTATATACAGAGGGGATAAACAAGGCTTTCACATATATATATACATATGGACATCTTTGTAAATTAGAAACATAAAACATCTATAACATTTCATGTTATTTAGGAAAAAATACAATGATAGAATGCTTCTGGTTAGCAGATATTATAAAAATCTGAATTGGAATTATGCCAACAATCAGGTACTAGCTACTCAGTGTTTCTTTTTGTCTCAGTGCTAGTAATCAAAAACAAGACATAATGTATGCTAAGTACCTGCCTATCACTGAGCTACATACCACAACTGATTCTGTGGGGTGTGTGTGTGTGTATATGTGTAGGGGTGTGCACATGTACATTGGTATATATGTACATGTGTTTGTTGTGGATAGAGGATGACTCTGAATATCCTCTTTACTGCTTTCTACCCTGTTTTTTGAGTCAGGGTCTCACTAAACTTGGAATTCATGTAGACTCTCTGGTTTGCCAACTTGAAGATCCCCTTGCCATTGCTTTCCCTGAACTGTGATTGCAGATGCTTGCACTCCAGTGTCTGGCTCCTACACATGGGTGTGGGGAATCAAATTCCAGCTTCAGGCCTGCATAGCACGCACTTTTCCGAGTGAACTATCTGCCTAGGCACAGATTCCATTCTTTATAATCAAGTCCTCCGATTTCCAGACACAATTAAGGGGTACTTAGTATCTCTATGCCAGTTTTATAAGTGCTACAAATGTGTTCAGACATTACCAATGCTTTTGATTTTGTTCATGAGAAAGAAATTATATATTTGTAACAGGCTGTTGTGTCATAATCTTCCTGTGTCACTATTTATATTTTATTTCATCATAAGTTTCACATAACATATCTATTCATTACCAATATGTCTAGTACTGCAATTATTTTAAACAGAAAATTCTTATTATATTTACTTAGTGTTTACAACTGTATTTTTCTTTTTTGGCAAGTAGTCTGTATTGTTATGGGTTGGGAAATAGAATAATTAAGCTTTACTTCCCAACTTGAAACACTAATTCAACTTGCTTAAAATATTCAATCCAAAGAACCATGGACATTACCATCACTTCTCAGTCAAGTAAACTGTGTTCTTTAGAATCACAAACAATAATGTTTAGAATATTGATTGGATGTTTTAGTTCGATATGCAGAAAGAAATTAAATATCATGGACACATTTGCTAGGAATAATGGAGGAATATGGGTAGGTCTGGAGGAACAGTTCCTGGAGGTGGCAGAGGAAGCATAAAATGATTAAATTATACATTAATTTAAAATTTCTTAATAAAAGTATGTACTAATTAATCTAGCAGGGACACACTGTTTTCATATCAATATCATTAAAAATTAACCTTTAGTGAATTAAGACTTCATTAACACGTTTTAGAGAATGAAGGCCACAAAGGAATACCAGCAAGGGTCCTCAAAATTCAGAATTCAATTTTGGGCTCAGTTCTGATCTTGACTCACTTAGTAGTAGTCAACAGAAGAGACGGGTGCTGAATCATGGATTCAGTCTGATTCCTGATCCCAGGCTTCTGTGACTGAATCTGACTTGCCTGGTCCTTGCAGTTAGATGAAGAAATACTTCCTCATTCAGTTCAGTTTTCACTACATTCTTCAGACACAAAATATTAGCACACAATAAAATTCAATTTGTCTATCACAAGCATATTTTAATGTCATTTGTGCCACAAATATTTGCTGTCAATATTTCCATAAAACTAAAATGTTTAACCCAGAAACTAAAACAGTAAAAACTATAGTAAAAGTCTATAGAATATACAGATTCAGTGAGCCAAATATATATTGTAGTCTTCAGGTGAGAATGAAGTTCATCAATAAAAATAAATTCATTTGTGTGCAGGATGTAGTTATGGGGGAAGAGTGTTTATGTTAGGTCCTGGGACATGTGGAAACTCTCTACTTTTTATATAATTGTGCTGTGAACTTAAAACTGATTCACACAGTTGTCTAAAAGAGGCTTTTATGCTTCTGAAGGAAATCTGGGTGTGTATGTTATTAAAGTAAATCTTAGAGGATTGTAAACCTATAGACATGATTTTTAAAAAGTGCCACTTAGTCACATTGCTTAATCATTTTCCCCTCAAATATTTATCCAGGTGCAATATCAACAAGTATTCTGAAGAAATCTCCATTTCCATTCTTACAAGTTAGAACCTCAAACCTCTCAAGGAGTTCTAACCCCCATTGCCTTGCTCTGATTTCATGATATCTTCCTAATCTCCATCTGTGAGCTGCTAGAATGGGGTACAATCGCTGGGTCTAGCTATGGGCAGTCCAGTAGTGTGTTGCTCTTTTCACTATTTACATACCTTCAGTAGAAGGAGGTCAGGGCCAGGGGGGCTGGTAGCAAACAGGTACCACATTAAGTGCAAAGCATTTATCTGAATAAATCATGTCTTGTCTAATCTTTCCTTACAAGGACTTAACCACAGTCTGTGTGCATATATATAGTATATATATACATATATATTTATATTTACTTATAATGTTGAATCAGCAGTAACAACAGTAGGCACATAAGGACTTGTAGAACTACTTTACAAAGAGTTTAACTCAAATGCCTCTAAAATTCAGATGCTATTCACTTTAGCTTCTTAACCAAATGCAAAATGACTGGCTACATATGAACAAGCCAATATATTATACCCAGCTTATGGAAGTGACTTTAAATTCTGCAGTTGTGAAATAAAGGAAGAAACAGATCTACTGGGTGTTTGTAAGAGCTTTTTATGATATTGATGAGTCTGGGGAGCTGCTGTCACTGTCTGTGAGATGTACCCACTAAAGCATCACAGCTCGATCAATGCTTTCATGTCTTAGAAATGCCGGACAGGAGGACAGAGAGGCAGTTGAGTCAGATCACATCATCTAGACTAATAAAATGCTCCAGGGTAATTTTAATTATTTCCACATACCGCCTCCCTGTCAGCTGTCACTAGTGATTTCATACAATAAGCATGTCGCCCTTATGACATTACCAAACACAATTTAGAGTCATTTAGGATGCTTGTTAGATTGACATGGAGCTTCACCTTTTGTAGGAATATATCCTAGGGAGTCAATGAACTTAGTAAATTATATGTCAATCATTTTGTCACCCAAAGGTTAGGAACAATATAATAAGATAATCAGAAACAAGGAAATTTTCAACATTAATTGTGTGAGCACTACTAAGATAATTAAGTCTAAAGATAAATTAGGCAAAAGAAACAGCCTGTTTGCATTGGAAGTTGAATGTAATGGGAAGAGAAGAAAGAAACATTTATTAATCATACTGTAATTATGTCTGTGAAGATTTGTTCTCTGTTTGATATGTGTAGACTTACCCTCTTCTTGGAGGTTATAAAACAAACAACAAAAGAAATGAAGGAATCCCTTTGTTCCATGTTTATGGCACAAATGCTTTTTAAAAATGCTAACTGTAGATCTTCTGTGTTAAAAACTCAAAGTGAAAGCAAATAAAGATACTTAGTGGCTTCGCTGGGGGCTCAAATTTAAATTCCTTTATAAAGCTAATGATAGGGTTCGTTTTGATATTAGAGTAAAAATGATAATTAAACAGAGAAAATAAATAGGCTTTAAGATAAGACTAGACAGGTAGATGGTAGTATTTTGAGAGAAGCAAGAAAAAGGAATATTCTGGGTTCATGGAGATGAATTATATCTAATCCCTGATTTGGGTGATAGACACATGATCACATGATAATATGTATGAAGATACTGTAAGATTCATACACAATGCTGAATGTAAATCATACATCAATAAAAGCATAAGAAATAAATTTATGTTAATTAATATTAACAGTAATTCAGCATTTACATTAATTATTTTATTTAATCTTTACCATAATCTTACAACAAATACTATTATTCGTAATACTTTTTAGACAAAACTGAGCTAAGAATTTATAATCTTCGACGATTATTAGTATTTTGCAGAAAGAGGGATAGAATTTAAACTACTTTGATTCCTAAGACTGCACGTTCCTCTGCCATCCCTGTTATTCCCTACTGACCTGGGCTGCATGGAAAAGAAGACAGTGGTGGGATTGTGCAGAAAAGAAGTAGAAGTATCGATAAAATAGAAGCTTAAATTACTATCAAAGTCAGTGAGTTTCTGGGATTTCAACAAGGTTTAGTTTGTGATTTATGGATGTATAGTGCTTTTAACAGTAAATACTGCATTGTTCCCCAAAGTGCTTTCAAGATGAGCCATGTGCCTATTGAGGTTTTTGTAAGATCAATGGGTGTCAAAATTTGTCAGCTGTCATTTCCCAACTCTCTCTCCACTTAAAAAACCTTCTACAGCATACTACCAGAATACTAATCCATCCTGAAAACAAATCCTGTGGGTAAAAACCAAAGCACAATCCATCATCTTATATGTAACTTCTCAGCATGATTTAAAAATAATAAAACATGGCATATCTCAAAATAGAAATGGATTCCAAAAGATAGGGCGCACATTTTACAAATACTCTTATGCAAGTTTCCAGAATAAATATAGTATGCTCAAGTGCACTCATCTAAGTCTTTATGAACACCTCTGAGATATTTGTCCCTCTCTTAAATTTGTGAAATGTGTGGGTTTGAAGTTACTTGTATTCTTTAGGAATTCTGGTGCATTCTTTAAATTCTGTTTGATCCTCAGTTCAGTAGCATCCTTTGGAAGCCAGCACCCTCATGCCTTCTCTTTCATGGTGCTTAGTGCTTTGAGGCATCTCGGTTTAATTTGTGCTCTGGAGTTCCAACATTTTGGTTTATACCAAAATGTTTTTTAACAGTCCCTGAATTTTCTTCCAACCTTGAGCCTTGTTTACCCAGGAGATAATCTAGTCTATATTTTTAACAAAGGAAAGAAAAAACTATTTTACAGCAAGTAAAATATCTTACTTTTTTGCAGTAATTCCATAAAGTTTCTGGCACCCACCTCCCATTGTTTTCCTCTTCTCTCCTTTAAAGTAGAGTCCTTTGGGTAAAAGATTGGCTTCTGTAACTATACTCCACATCTCTCTGGTCTCCTCCAGCCTCTTTCACCTTATGAACTGGTCTAGTTAAGTCTTCTAGGAGCCCAATTTTTCATCCTCAGATACCTTGTTCTCATTATTTTGTCTTAAAACTCCCTTCTGAGTTCAAGTTAATGTGTGGTATTTTCCTACTTTTCATAGAAAAATTTTTTTGAAATAAGTAATAAATATTACTATTATATATACACATATATGAAATATATATAATATATACTAATAAATATAATAAATATTAAAGGTGTGAAAGAGGTTTCACACCTTTAAACAAGAATCTATTCTTAGAGACCAGTGGTAGTCTTGCAGAGGACCTAGATTTAGCTGTCACCATCCACATGGTGGCTCACTACCACTCTTAACTCTAGTCTCAGGGAATCCAATATCTGACCTCTGAGGGCACAAGGCAGACATGTGGCACACACACAGACATGCAGACAAGCATAATAGAAAATACCACCCCAAATCTTCTGAAAACAGTATCAGTCTGTTTTCTGTTTTTTGTTTTTTTTTTCCACTCACCCCTTCATTGAAAAGACAACCCTTGTGATGAAAATCCATGTTCTTTCTTCTTCCTGCTTCCAGTGGGCATTTTGCATCTTGAAGCTTCCAGTTTTTCATCAGTGTTGGTGAGCAGGGTGTGTTCTTACTCTATCTTCCCATTGTTGGTGATGCAGTGCAGTCCCCCTAGCACCATATGCATGTCTGTCTGCACCTTCTTCATCTCCTTTGCCACTTTCTTCCTGTTCATGTTTTTAATTGTTTGCATGCCTCTTGGAAATCACCTTCATCTAGATACTTTCCTCTTGATCTTCAGATCTCAGATTACACATTTTCTTTGAGGAGGCTTTCTCTAAGTCTAGAGATCTCGTGAAATAAGTATCTCTTCTATTAGAGTGTTCCATCATGTTAATTGTCCATTCTAACTTTCTCTGAAAATTTACATTCTAGCTTCCTAGCTTGTGTGTTTGGGGGTGTTTGTGTGTGATGAAATGTATGGGAGGCACAAGTCAAGAGGATGGCTTTCAGAAGTGAGTTCTCTCCTCCATCAAGGATTCTGGGGCTCAGTGTCAGATCATCACACTTACCTCTGTAAGCTCCTTTTCCTGCTGAGCCATCTCCCTATACTCAACTTCTTAAATCAATGGCAATGCTTGCTTTTCGTTTGCATATGAATCTCACATACACATCAAAGAACCTTGCACATGACAGTTACTCAAAATGTCAAAAGAAATTTTACTTTTCCGGTGCAAGTACCATAGAACACATGACAGATTAATCAAACTGAGGAAAGCAATTATCCATTTTCAACTGAAAAGCATTTTACTTTCTTATATGTGTTCGTAGATAGGTCTTAGGAAGAGTTTCCATGTTTATTAAACAAAATCTGAGATTTCAACTGGGAATTCAGTATTTCCATAAACTAAATGTAGAACAACTAACATCTGTAGGACAGTGGGTCATTACTGATGACTGTGTCTTTCCAATGGTCTATGACTCTAGTATAGAATTTAATAAGAAATTTTGTTATGGGCACAGTTGCTATAAAGGGCATTTTCTTTTATTATACTTGACAGATTTGATTGCACTCATATTAAGTGCCTCTGTGTTTATAATACAAGCTTATCAAGACTCAGGGATCACTGAAGAGAAGTGGTAGAAAGACTGTAAGATCTAGAGGAAGTAGATGATGATAAGGAAATAGCATCATCAAGACACAGGAAGGCAGCTGCACATCTCAACACATAGCAGCAGTGACAGCCTGCACTAAGGCTTGTGCAAGCCCAAGCCAGATCAAACCCTGGCATGGAGAGAGCATGTGGACATCAAGTCCTCCCTCCTAGACAAGGAGCTATTACTGATCCTTGATAGTTGCTAGAATATGGATAGTCAGTTTTCTGTAAGAGTATTGGCACTGTTAAGTCGACCATGCTCTTGTAGAAGACCTCACTTCCATGAATATATGGGCAATAGAAATTAAACACACACACGTGTATATATATTATAATATAATATATATAGTGACTATATATATATATATATATAGTCACCGTTGTTAAATATTTGAATACTTCCTTATATGTTTAGTACATGTGTGTGTGTGTATATATACTATATATATTGTATATATTAGTATGTACTCTATATTATACTATATACTATATATACAGTACATACTATATTAGTATATAGTATATATACTAAACATATAAGGAAGCGTTCAAATATTTAACAACTGTGACTCAGCAAATTTCATATCATAGTCTTTGAAGTTAGGTAATAAAAGCATATGTGTAGTCAGTGATGATGACTTTACCTTCTTATCACCTCAACTACCCTAATTAGCTTTATATATTACTATTTTGTACAGAATTAGAAAAAAAACAATATTTTATAAAAGTAGTATTAACAGGCATATTAGTTACTTTCTATTGGGGCAATAAAACACCACGACCAAGGCAACTTACAGAAGGAAGGGTTTGTTTTGGTTTACACTTCCAGAGGGATAAGAGTTCATCAGCAGACAAGCATGGAATCAAGCAGCCGGCATGGTTTCTGGAAAAAAGCTGTCAGCGCACATCTTAAACCACAAGCACAAAGCGGAGGGAGCAAACATGGGTTGGTTTGAAGTTTTGAAAGCTCAAAGGCCACCTCCAGTGATATACTTTGTCCAGCAAAGTCAGACCTCCTAAAACACTGAAACAGCACCACCAAAAGGGGAACATATGTTCAACTGCTCAAGATTATGTGGTTCATCTCACTCAGACCACCACAACTGGTACCTATAATGTATAATTAATTTCAATCTTAAGTATCTCCAATATTTTATCAACACTATCAGATATTGGTTGTGTTAGACTGAGTGCTTCAGGAAGCTAGCCCTGAGACTAGGATGGAACTGGATTGCTTATCTAAGAGGTTAAGAAACCATAGTCAGGGAAGTAGGAAGATAAGAGAGGAAATCAGGCCAACCAAAAGAGGACACATCTGGAAGACAGTTAAGAGGCAGATGATTGTAGCCTCGGTGGTAGTGGTGCATGACTTTATTCTCAACACTCAGAGGCAGAGGCAGGCAGATCTCTGTGAGTTCAAGGCCAGACTGGTCTACAAAGTGAGTTCTAGAACAGAGAAACCCTGTCTTGAAAAACAACAACAAAAAAGAGGTAGATGATTGAAGTTTAATCTTATTGGAGAAAATCTAAAAGGCACTGCAGAACACAAGCCTTAAGACTGTCCTACTAGAGATTAAAGGAGCTTGTGTGTTTACCCAGCTAGAGACTTCTGTTGGACAATTGTACTGATAACAAGAACACCAGTAGGAGTTGCCCATCTGTGGTACAATTAGTGCTTAGTCTTTAACACAGTTACAATAATCTCCCCAGAATCTAGGCATTCTTAAAATTATTAGACATTTTGTTAAAAATATTTGAAATGTTGATGTCAGATAATAGATTAGCTATGTAAAATGTGTATCAATACAAAAGTTATCTTAAATCATCCCACTACACTATAATCCTGAGGTTATTTTACCTTAAAAAATCACTTAGTAAAATTTTCATGTACTTTATTTAGGAATTTTGTATGTAACAGCTCAAGTGAAGGTGATATTTAGTTTGAATTATATTTACTCTATAAAAGAGAATACAATTATAGTAAAATATAGGAAAACAACTACTGTTCAAAACATTTGCTACCTTACTACACTTGCATGTTAGGCAATTACAGATGAAACACTGTCTGTATACAGTATCCGAAGTATTACCATGCTGCTTGTTTTACAATAGAGATCTAAGTATTTTCTATTATTGGTGCATAATGGTATATTCTGTTTTCATGGTTTCCCAAGTAACTATCCATTGTACAAACATGATAATTAAAATATTACTGAACTAACTTATTCCAGTGACAGTATTCAATGCCTTGTGCTTAATGCAATCTCATCATTTAAAGTACATGTTTAGATTTTCAGGTACAGTTGTGTGGGATGTGTAGGGCATACTCTATTGATGGAAAAAGTAACACCTCTTGCTTTCAGTTCCCTTTGTGATCAAATTAAATCATGTAGGAAGTGATCTGTAGTAAGGTTCACTATTGTTATCTAAAGATAGAATGTTACAAGAAAATATGTAGCTCTCTGTGAATTGGAATCAGACTTCGCTAAAATAGCACTTTACAATTAAATAACATTTGAACAATTTTAGAAGTACTTTCCTATGAAGCAATTTAACTTTACGGGATTTTATCCTCATGAGCTTCTGAGGTAGGTTTTCAGAGTAAACAGTTTGGGTTGATCCACATTTGCTGTAACCTTTGCTCTAAAGAAGAAGACATAAACACAAGAGGGCATACATGATACCTACACAGCCATTTTGATGTCTGGGTCTTTCAGTTCTATGTCAAATGTACATTCAATTGTACTGTAAGATACTAAATGCTATGAGAATTTGCTTATCATCATCCCTCTGAGCAACAGAGATGCTGACACAGTAGCTATAGGGAACTAATTCTGTGGCTTAAAGTGTATTAATGTGTATGAATGACAAAAGCCACTTCTGTCACTTTTCAGAAGTCCTGAGATGAAATGTTCTATTGGTGGCACACCGCTGCACACTCCCAAGAGACCCTTGGTAATAATTGGATCCTTTACTTTGTTGTCATATTGTTTTGGTACAGCATCCAAATTCCCCTGAATTCTATTTCCCACGGTTTTGATTGCCTATAGACTTCCACAAGTCTGATATGGTAAATGGAAAACTCCAGAAATAAACATTTATGTTTTTAAACTGAATTTTTCTTTGACGTGTGATAAAATTCCATGCCATCCTGATTTGCCACACTGAAATGTAAATGATCCATTTGTCTAGAGTGTCTGAGCAGTATATACTACTTGCTGACCTGTCATTTATCATCTGTCACAAGATTAAATATTTGGTACTGTCGGGCTTGGAATCAAACAGCTCTTCTTTTACTCAGTGATGGACTCTGAGTGAAGGGAAGTGCTTCAGGAAGTTCAGAGATGCGGAAAAGACCTAGAGATGCTTTTGTTAAATGAAAAAGCACAAGGAAAGGGTGAGAAACAGAACATTCACGCGAGTTTTATGACAGAACATTGTGGTCATTGATGTATTTTATTACTGTTGTGGTTTTCCTCATACATCTAATTTATAAATTAAATTTTATCAAAGGTATGAAAGCACATGAAGAATCATAAGCCAAAAGAGGTTTGAAAGATATGAAGTTTCCACTTTATGCGTGTGCTAGGGATTTTGGACCATGTCTCTCTGGGACAGGGGCTTAGCCCTGGACATTAGGAACTATGACCTACTACTTGGCTCTCCACTCAGCAGAATTTGAGAGGTAATAGGATAGCATTATCTCCTTTTCCACAAGTTTGGACTAGCTTTGAGTCCAGTGGGCAATAGATTTCCTCAAATCTCATGAATTCATAACCTATGAGGTGTTGATTAGACCAACAAGGAGCTGACTGTTCTTTGTTGGTTGGTTTCAGATAAAATAAACTCAAATGGGATTCTGAGAAGACAGGGAAAGAAGCACCAAGACTCTTTCCTGCAACTGTGTAGTCCATTTCACTGTGTGTCATGACAGTGCCGCTTATCCACTACACAAGCACTGCTACGGCAAGCAGCCTCAGAAGCGCTTCTATACAACTTGCGCATAGGTTGGTAGCTGCAAAAAGGACCTTACCTATAAATAGCTTAGTCTTTTGCTACGTCTTCATGTTGATGATTTGACCAGAGAAATATCAAAAAAGGAAGAGAAAGGGCAGAGTTATTAGGTTTACAACCTGTGCCCTGGCATTCCTAACAGGTTATGCGCATCCTTCACAATCTAATTAAAGACACACTTCCTATTGAAAAACAATGAATGGAGATTTAATGATTGCTTGTATATTGAGAAGAGAGGATAAAAGATCCAATGATTGCCCTATCACTAATCTGTTCTGGAGGCCATGCCATAAGATTTACAATTATGTAAAATTCCAGAGGCTTAGGCATGGTCCTTTCCCATCGCTGATTCATCGCTATCTCGGTTCTATTCTCTCTTGCAAGGTGGTCTGAAAAATAGTCAGGACTATATGAAATTTCTTTCTTGAAGACAGTTTTCACTTCAGGTTGGTACCAGGCTTCAGCCTTTTTCTAACATTAGATTCCTGGGGCTATTATAATTTAGCACAGACCATTGTTTAATGTCTGAAGGCCAAGGGAGGAACAAAAGTATCCTAGCATTTTCATTTCTATGGAGCCAGTTACTGGTTATAGAGCCATGTTTTACGTACAAGAGCTAGAAAAATTGATACTGCTATGAGGATAAGAATACTCAGAGTGAAATAAAGACTCAATGCAAGCCTACCAGAATCCCAACAGCATTATACAGAAATATAAAATCCTATCCCAAAATTATATGGACCCTCAAGGGATCTTGAATAGTACCAGCTATCTTGAAGAAGAAGAAAAAGGCAGGAAGAGTCAGCTTCTTGATTTCAAAGTTACCTATAAAGCTACAGCAACAAGGGCTACATAATTCTGGTGTAGAGAAACATAACCAGAAATAATTTTGATAAGGATGACAAAAACCAGACAATGGAGAAGAGACAGTCTTGGAAACAAGGTACTAGGGACACAGGTGTGAACAGACCAAACAGCTGCTTTAGATCCTAATTTACAGTAACTCTACAAAATCTTTCATCTTAGGTATAAAGCTACAAAATTTGTAAAAGAAAAATGTGGCAAGTGGCTGGTGGCTTGGGATTTGTTATCCTTTTCTTGGATATAGCATCAAAGACATAGGCAATGACAGAAAAAATGGAAAAAGTTGGACTTTGGAAAATTATCAGGACAAAACATACACCAAATTATAATATCAACAGAGTCAAATAGCAAATAATAGAATGGGGGAATATTTATAAAAATACATGCTAAAATTCTACTACAGAAAAAGCACACCAATTATAAAATTGGCAACAAATTGGGTACATGGTTTTCCCATGAAGATATTAGAATTTCTAATCATATAAAAAGACTCCTGACACCACTGAACAAGATAGAAATGAAAATCCATCTGTAAGTTAGTACCTCACACCTGTTATGATGTCTGCAATAAAAAAATGAACAACTATGTGTACAATCTTGGAAGCCGTGTCAGTGGGAAAGCAGGATGACATGCAACAACTATCACCAGTATATTCTCAAATGGAATGAAAAATACATTGCTAGAGAGATATTTGATTATCCTTGTTCAAACAGCACATATTAGCTACAATGTAGAGATGAATGAAGCAACCATTGACGTATCAATGGATAAGTATGGCATACAGACAATGTACCATAGATTATAGTGCTAATGCTATCCCCAATTAAATAAGGCAGCTCAGAAAGACAAATGGACAAAGTATTTAACCTACTCCTAATAACATTAAGTTTATAGACCAGCACCTCTACACCTTCATCATAGAAGCTTCTTTGGCACTAGACAGTGATTAACCAAGAGACCAACAACTGACCAAGACATAGAAAATAAGAGACTGTTCAGGCCTAAGTGAAATGTTTATATTACAGTCCCTCTTCCCAAGGCTCCTGATCACTGAAGAAGAGAGAGGCTGGAAAGATAATAAGAAACATAGGCAATGAATGCCCACAAGGAAAATGTCTTCAGACACAGCAAGACATGACATCACAGAACTGAGAATGCCTGTGCAAGTCCAAGCATAAACCTCGCATGGAGCCGGGATGAGGGGTGGGGTGGGATGGGAACATAAAGTCCCATGAATAGCCCAACAACAACTGGCAATTACTAGGTCCTGGGAGAGAGTGAGTCTGCTTTCTCTAAGAGTGTTACGATTGGTAAGTCAGCCATGCTGCAGTGGGAGACCACATATCCAAGGATATTTGGGCAGCACATATTGGACTTAATGTTTTGGGAGACACAAAGTTGGGTGTGTCCGAAATGAGAATGGCTTTGTGAAGATGTAGGAGGGTCTGAATACGATCAGAATGCAGTGAATGAAATTATCAAAGAAACAATAGTTGTTTTTTCTTTCCGATCCCATTGATGTCAGGTAGTAAGTGGAAATCCAGATGCAGAAAGTAGAATTGTAGTTGCTAGGGTGGAGACTTTTAATGGTGTGAAATTTATTTTCACAGATGGGCATGGTGCTGGTGGTTATGGTACATTAGAAGGGATTTAACAACACTATGGTTTCTGTACTTCACCACAATGAAAACTGACTTAACTCTCTAGTGTTTAGAGGGTTAAGCAATTCACTGTTTTTCCCCCTGGAGCACAGAAGTGTCCATTTTGTATAGCATTGATGTGGAATTTCTTTTTCATTATTATTTTACAATGGCACACTTTGACACAGCAACTCATTATCACCACCATCAACATTACAAGTAGTGACATGGATTCGTGCCAACAGTTTCATTAAAATTATAATCTGAATTAACTCAGAATTAAAGTATTCTCTTGAACAAGTATTTTTATTTTGACTAATTCTAATGAGGACATTTATCCCCATTTGTGAACTCAGAACATAATTGATAAAGGACCTTTAGATAGGGTAGGAATAAGAATATTATCTAATTCATGAGAATGCAATCATGATTTTAATGCTTCTATCACCCAGATTTGTAGACCAGAACAAATCACATGGCCTCTTTCAATACTACTTACAATTATCATGTTAGTGATGATTCCCTTTCAAAAGAGGTGGGGTGTGTGGCACAGGAACAGGTGAATGGCTCTGCATTGATTTGTCACCTACCTTTTCTTTACCTCTCATTCAGTCCTTTCTATAACAGGGTCTCAGTTTCGTTATTTGCCTTTAAAAACTAGGATTCCAAATTTCTGTGCAAGGAGTGATGCAAAGTGGTCCTTTTAGGTATGGTTCCCAGGTCTGCACATCAGAAAGAATTTTTGTGTTTACTAGGGTTTATGAAGAACCAGAAAGGCAGTTTACATAGCAAGAGTAGATTAGTTTTCGAGATACTGCTTTAAGACAGCATATGTGTTGGTTCAGCACTAGTTTAGTAGTACGGTTTTAAGATTTTAAATTCAAAGAGGGGACTGCTTAGCAGCACCACACAGAGGAGAAATGGATATTGCTGAAGCTCCTATCTCCACATTTTACTCCATACTGAACGCAAGTGTGATTGTTGACACAGGTGGTGGATTGAGGAAGTACAGCTTCGCAGATATTGTGAGACTTCTAAAGAGACAGAAACATAAAAAGTAAGTCTGGGCCAGAATTTAAATCAAAGTTTTAAACTTGGACTCCACCTGGGGTTTTGTTCAACCTGATAAATAAACATATCAGCACAGGGAACTTTCTTTCGTGCCTTTCTTCCTCTGTCACTGTACAGTATTTAAGAAATGATGTACTTTCCTTATTTGGTCTGTCACAGGCAATTTCACTGGCACAGGGGTGGGGAGACAGAGAGAGAGACACACACACACAGAAATATGGAGACACACAGAAAGACATTTAACATATAAGGTATGAAAGGAAACTATTTTGAGGTTGCAAAATTATAAATATTTTTGGGACAAATTTTGATATCCTATATTAGAGTTGTCACTCAAAAATATTATATTGTTGATTTGAGTACTAAGATGTCACACAAACAGAATAATGAGCATGAGAATGTTGAAACATATTGAATAATTGCAAGTAGGAAGCAGTCTCTACAGTAAACACAAAACAGTTAGACAACTGGAACAAATTGGAGCATACCTGACAGCTGTATCTGAAAGTATCCTTTATAAAAAAAAAAAAAAGAAAAGAAAAAGAAAGAAAACCTACACTTACTAATACTTTTCAATTGCATGAATATTTTTTCTTTATACTGCTTAGTCTTCCGTCACTATATCCTTTTCCTTTGCTAGCAAGTGTTTCCAACTGCTTAAAGAGTAGGTTGAATACATGCTCTTTATGAATTTGTGAAAAGCCATGAATCCCCTTTTAAGGTAAAAAGTAAGAAAGAACATCAACTGGAAGAAAATCCTTATCTGTCTTCTTCTATGATAACTGTGGACATTCAAGGTTACAGAGGTTGTCATGTATGTATTACTGTGCTCGAGTACTGTGATGTTATCAAGGCACATGATACCCCTGCTTCCCTCTCCCCTTTTATGACCAAAGACATAGGTTCTCAAAATTAAAGTGGTAGGAGAGAAAAATAACAAAATCAAATGTTTTACAAAAAAAAAAAAAAATGCTGTATTGAGGGCCTGGAGGGAGGGCTTGGTACTTAAAAGTGCTTATGGGCTTACCAAGGGAACTGGGGTTCAGCTCCCAGCAGCCACATCAGGGGGCTCATAATGGCATGTAACCCCAGCTCTCAGAGGTCCAATGCCTTCTTCCGGTCTTTGGTGACTCTGGCATGACGTGGTACAGACAAGCACACTTAAGCAAATGTACATTAAATAAACAAATTCCCCAAAAGCTACAAAAAAACTTAATTTTTTGTATGCTGATAAAAAGCAAAGAATTCCAGAAGCTGCTCAAATGTTTGTCTACAGTAACGAGAAATTTAATATATTAGTTGCTTTGGTATATATTAAAGAGGCACTCCTCTCTAAACTTCTAAAATTATTTTTATTTAGAGTGAGCCTAAGTTAAAATAGCACTATGAAGTATAGCAATTTAGTAAATCAGAGTTACATATGGTGAACAGTGGACACAGTAGACACTTAGCACAGCATCTTGACTTTACTTTAAATATAGGATAGAATTTTAAAACCGGAATTCTGATGGCTCTAACACACTCTAGTATCTAGCACTCAACAAACCCAAATGGTGCTTGGCTCACTCTCTCATTTGACACCAGCTCATAAATAAAAGACAAGCTAGAGCTTATGGGCAATTGCCAAGTAATACCTGCTGATTGCTAACAAACTGCCATGAGACTTGGCCTAGGGAGAGCAGAGTGAGTGTTCAGAAGGAGAGAACTGAATGCTAACAACTTCTCTTAGAAGAGCTCTCACTTGCTTATTAATTCTTTATGTGCATTGGATGGAAGAAATATTGGGAATGTTATTCTTTGCATGGTGCTAAATTAAAAAGTAATGTTTCCTCCATTTCTATATTGGTGTTCCACTTCTGATATTTTTCTGGAAAGTCTAAGTCAGGATCCAAGTTTTATTTTTGTTGCTGTAGAATCACTTTGATTTTGTTTGTTCATTTGTTTTCTTGGTTTTCAGGACTAGCTCTAACTGTATAGCCCTAGCTTGCCTGGAATTCACTATACAGACAGAGCTGACCTTGAACTCAGAGAGATTTGACTGTGTCTGCCCCTCAAGTGCTGGGATTAAAGATTAGTAACAGCAAGTTTGACCGAGGAGCAGTTTTATGATCAACAAAATTTGAAGAAATCCAAGATTTCAGTAGAATCTGACAGAGGCAATGGTCTTTGTCCCACATGCTGATGTAAAGTGGAACATATTATGTCAAAACTTACAATTTCATGTCCTGTTGAAAATTCATTCCAAGGCCAGACATTTTGAAAAAGAACCAAACTAATGAATTCTAGATTTTCTTGGGTTTCTTTCTAGAAGAATTCCCCCTAATGCAAGTGCAACAGGAAGGGGTCAATGAAGCAGAGTTCTTGACTGAACACTCAAATGTTGGGGTTCGATATTGCCTAGTTGGTTGGATTTGAGCAGGAAGGCACTAGATAGAGAGAGCTCTGCAGGCAGAAGTTATGTGCAGGTTTACATGGGGCACTGGGCTGCACAGAAATAAGCACTCCCAAAATGCAAGAAATTCTCAGGGAAAGTCATGAAGTAGATGGAAAACCTTCCAGCAGAATTGAATCTGCAAGAAGAAACTAAGAAGACTGTGGGTGGTAAGTATGTGGGTAAATGCAGAAGACTGATTGCATGCCCTATTTTCTAAGACACAAACTGTATTTACAGTAAAAATAATGCAATGGTTTATGAGGGTGTTATAATAAATGTGGAATCACAACATTTGACCACAGTAGAAGGGATAGGATGATGGTAAACGGGCTTATTTTTCTTTTATAGTACTTATGCTTTCTATGATGTTGTTCAGTATTAATTCTAAGTATGCACTGATAATTTGAGCAAATAAAGTTTCATCTTGACAGGGCCCATTAACAAAATACAAACTGCTATGACTAGAAGCTACTTAGGAAGGAAAATGCATAACTAAAATGTATTCAATTACTGAGCTTAACCCAAGAGAAGAAAACATAGTGGTGGCACAAGAAACCATACCTAGTAAGGCGAAAGGCTTAAATATAACTGTATAAATAATTCCAGAAAATGTGAATGGATTAAACATTTCTATGAAATGCCAAAGATTATGAAAAATCACAAACAAGGATCATTAAAATAAGTGTATAGTGCACCTAACAAGAGAGTCGGACAGCAAATGAAAGCAAGTGTCTGTCATACACCAGCAGACAGAACTAGAATCAGTTGTCTTTGAAGCAGAGGTTGTTAGAGGTAGAGGAGAAACACTGTGGTACACAGCAAACTCATCATAAAGACAATCAACCACAAGTCAATCATAACCATAAGTGATCTCAGTAGCTGCATTTTAATATCTAATAAACACTATCAGATTAAAATGAAAAACAAAGTCAGATGTAGTGACACACGGCTTAAATCCCAGCCCTGAAAAGCAGAGGCAGGTAAATCTTTGTGAGTTTAAATCCCACCAAGTTTACAAAGTGCATTCCAGGACAGCCAGGGCTGTCATATTGTCTCAAATAACAATAACAACAACAACAATAATAATAAAAATGAGGAACAAACAATTTCTCAAAAATAATCAGAAAATTTAACCCCTTTCTTTCAGAGTGAAACAGCTAGACTCTAACAAGTATAGCAAATATATAAACTGAGTATCAGTCTGGCCACCTTGGTCTAATTGATATATAAAAATTGGAAATGAAACAATGTAATTCTAAATAATGACAAAAAATACAGCAAAAAAGACTTGCAAGGATGCCTCTGAAGTAATAATCATCTGGAAGTAATAATCATCTTTAAAAACTTGCATATTATCTTTTGTGCATAGGGTATATACATGTGTGAAGAGGTCATAGGGCAATTTCCAGAAGTTTCTTCTCTTTTCCTCCATGTGGGTCCTGGGGATTATTCTTGTGTGATCAGGCTTGGTGACAACTGTCTTCAACCTCTGAGATATCCCACTAGTCCTGTTTTCTTGTTTTGAAAACCAGTTTGAGAAATGATCGACATGCTCAAAGCACCTGTTTAATGCCTAAAACTTGGAGATGAGTGTACAACCATGAAACTGGTCACTGCTGTGAACACGCATATCACCCCTCCCTAAGGAGCCCCTGCTCCCATGTACTCTTACTGTGATGAACAATCCTGACCATCCATGTTGTTACCAATGGCAGCATTTCCTCCTTTTTAAGGCTGAACAATAATCCATTACAATTGCATTATAATTGCATTCCATTTGGAGTGATTTGTTTTTTCTGTTACATATTACTCCTTATGAGTTTGTTATTCTAACAATAGCCTGTTAAAAATGCAAACTAAAAACAATACCACCAAGAATTATGTGAGGATATTTATAGCAACTTCACTAATATTAGCACCAAACTGTAAACAACCCAAATCCCACTGGAAGACAGTTCCACAACTCAGGGAATATCCATATCACCTTGTGAAAGGACTCAACCAACAGTACATAATGATAAATATGTGTGGTAAACATCACACTGAAGGAAAGCAGCTACATAGAACACAGACATGAATTACAATTCAAATTACATAATGTTCTTTCTGTTTGTGTGTATACACACACACATACACACACACACACACACACACACATGTCTGTGTGAGTGTGTGTATGTGCCCTTGAAGGAGAGAGAAGACAGTCCTGGATATCCCAGAACTAAAGGTACAGGTTGGTGTGAGCTACCCAACTTGGATATCAGGAACTGGATATGGGTTCCCTAAAAGAGTAGTAAGTATGTTTTAACTGCTGAGCCATGTGTACAGCCCTCTTATGGCATATTCTGATGGGCAAAACTATAATTAGTAAAAGAACTTAAAATGTAAAATCAATGAGGGTGAGGAGTCACTTTAAGAGGACAAGGGGAACTTAATGACAGGAATACGATGTTTTTATTAGACCTTTAGATACACAACTATATATGTTAGCATCATCAAAATTGGATGTGGCACCTATATCTTTCATTGAGTTTATTAATGAATTATTCATTAAAATAATTGTTATTATTAATCTTATGTCTAAGATTATAATAAATGCATATATGAGGTAAAAAGAAGGACTTTTGTCACAGCTGTTTTAAATACAGCTTGTGTCCAATCGGTCATTTTCTGAAGGCTAGTTTCACTGTAGCCTTGACACTGGGCTTTGTGTAGGCTGTTTCATTTTGGCCTCCTGTACAAAGTATTTCTCTTTCATGCTCTTCTTATTAATGCTATGGAAGCATGCTATTAAATATCCACTAGGTATAAGGGTCATGTTGAGGCTACAGACTGCCTAAAATCTTCAGGAGTTTAATGAAGCAAGATTTATATGCCAGTATTTCATATCCCATGTGTCAACAGCAGGCTTGCGCTTGGACAAGACATGGACTATGAACACTTCTCTTTCTTGTGGTATTGTCCTGTTTACATGCACGTGGCAGGGAAAGTAAGGGTGGAAACTTACTCATGTGAAGTCCCAAGGTTGCATGAGAATCTTCTACTGACAACTCCTGGCTTAAGATTTCAGCTATGAAATCTTAGCAGAACTGAAGAGTGGCTGAGATATAAGCATGTGGGATTTTACCAAGTACTTTCATTTCTACTTCATTTTCAGGGTTCTTTTAATTTGTTCAGTAATCACTGCAAGCGGGGACCAGGGTAGATCGGGCCATAGTCATCTTGAATCATAACTAAAACAACTACCCATGGATTCTGGAATGTTTCCTCTACAGAGTTTCTCTGCTCACTTTAAACAAACAAAACCATTTGGGTGGGATGCAGAGCACTATGTCTGGTCTCTGGCACTGATGGAGGCAGCAAAATATCCAACATGCTTAATGTTTGCTTAAGCTAAGCAAGTACAATCTAGACTATTGGAAATTTGCTGTCCAATTTCCTAGTCTCATTCATGTCAGAGATGTACATGACTTGTTACTTTGGGGCCCACTTCTAGCCATGACTCCCTAACAAATTGTAGTTGGGACAATCTTGGATCTGTTGAAGTCATTTATGTGTCTCAGATGACAATGTGACCAGCTCTCATAGCAGAAACATTTTCCCCCCTGAACATATTTTAAGATTCAGGGGTAGGATAGCTTCAAGGACATCAACACGGAGCTAGGATTAAGGGTCATGTCTAAGACATGACAGAGAATAAGGAAATACTACATTTTTTCATTTTTATTTTGTTTGTTTGTTTTATTTGTATGAGTGCTTTGTCTGTACATGTGTTTGTTTAGCACATGTGTCTGGTGACCTAGGGCCAGAAGAAGGTGGCAGATACTGTGGAAATGAAGTTACAGATAGTTGGAACTTCCACTCAGGTGCTGTAAACTGAACTCTGGTCTTTTGAAGAGCAGAAAATTTACTTAACCATTGATCCATTGCTCCAGTCCCAGTAAGGCTTGTTCTAAAATGTATAAAAGTTACGTACTTGTTCATATTTCAGCATATAATCTATGAAAAATAGGAAAAGAATTACATTATTTTTGGTCAAATATTTTAGCAAGTATTTTGGAATGGCTCTGCAACCAAGAAACAGATGAATGCACTACTAAATATTGATTATAGAAGATTCATATCCATGTACCTGCACACAATCACAGACATACAAACATAAATATCTCTGGAAGACTCAGGACCTCTTTCTTGGTAGAGCATCTAATGACTAGCTTAGTTAGCAGTCCAAGACACTTGAGCTAACTTTGTAAGCCTCTCTCCCCCCAGGGCACCCATGGCACATGGCACATTATGGCCACATATATGTGCTGTGTTTCGATGGCTTTCTCTCTGTTTAGTTTCCTGACATGTTTCCTCCAATCAAAGATTTGTATGTTTAGTCTGGTCCCTGGTCTCTTCTTCTAAAGGATTGTGCTAATTTTATAAACTTTGGTTCCAACTACTCAGCATAGATGACCCACTTAATCAGCAGCAAGACCATTCCTAATTCTACTCTTTTTATACAGCATGCAGATATCTATTATATCATAAGTTGTATTAGTTTAACTTGGTATCAAACTTTTTTGTATCTTGGTTTTCTGTTCATTTGTTTATAATTCTCTTACACAGTAGTCTAGGCTTATTGCTCAGTTCCATGTCTAAGTGCTTAGAGAAACCAATAATCAAATTGCTCTTCAGTCTGATTGAATTCTGGGTCCTGAAATAAATGTAATGCCATATTTAATTATCAGAGAAAGTTGAAGCTGTTCTTGTCATTTGAGGCACTCAAACATTCCAACAAATTCCATTTAGAAATGATTCAAAAGCAAAGGTTCGTTCCTCATCAAGCCAATGGCCATACGATCCTGTGATGGGTGACAGGGGTCATCTAGACATGCTCTCACAGGACAGAAAAGTGAAAATAGAATTGTTACCTCAAGGGAAGTTGGCTGAGTTCATATCACTAAATTAAAAAAATATTATATTTTGTAAAATTTTTATTAATGTAGTGTATATGTGTATTCTGGTTATTTATCCTGTTTTAATTTTTTTGTCAACTTGACACAATCCACAATTTTGGAGGTGAAGCTCTTAATTTAAAAAAAAAACACATCCACAGCATTGTCCTGTGGGAAGTTTGTGGGGCACTTTCGTGATTAATGATTGATGTGGAGGGCCTGTCCATTCTGGGTGATGCTACCGAGGGTAGGTGGTCCTGAGTTGTATAAGGAAGCAAGATGTGAAAGTCATGGGAGTAAGTCAATAACCAGTGTGTTCTCATGGCTTCTGCTTAATTTCCTGCTTCCAGATTCCTACCTTGAATTCTTGCCCTGACTTCTATCAGGAATAGAGTGTGACTTAAGAGTCGTAAGCTGCTTTTGAACATGGTGTTTTATTACAACAATAGTGACTTTAACTAATGTAATGCATATGTACCTGTCTTTCAGGCATGTGTGTGTGTGTGTGTGTGTGTGTGTGTGTGTGTCTGTGTAGGTGTGTGTGCACAGGGTGCTACCAGGCTAAGATCTCTGGAGCTGGACAGTTTTGCACTAGTTGACTTGGGTGTTGGAAGGCAGACTTGGCTCTTCTTCAAGAGAAGAGAGTCTCTTGACCTGATGTGCCATCTCTCTCTAGCAACAAACTTAAATGTTTCTTAGAAGTAGGCTTTAACTGTGACCAGTCCTCAACAGTTCCTTAGAAGTGAAGATACAATCCGCTAACATATATATTTTGCTTTTTGTAGTTAAAAAAAATAATGGACTATGTTAATAGAATCATCAAGAAACAATCAACTCAAATATAAAATATTTTCACATTTCTAAGCAATTAGAGAAAAGAATGTTAAATGACAATCTTATAATTTAAAAGTTTCATCTTATTATTCCCTGTTTGTGATTCAGGAGTTTAAAACAGCAAAACGAGAAAATAAAAACTGGAATTTGTCTCATAAGTAGAATGTCTATGAATTAATAAATATCAGGCTTAGAGTAAGCTATTCCAGTCACACTGTGGTCAAGTATGACTTGAAGTGATTAAATCACTGTGTATGATATTCAATTATGCAGATTAGCTGTCATATAATATCTTGTATAATTGCCTTTATATTCTTAATACATTAATTTATGCAACATATTTGATTAGTTTCCCATACATCATGATGATAATGTTGTATTTCTATATTGTGGAAGAAACACTGAAATCTTTATCTTACAAAGAAATCATAAGAGCAGATCTTGTCACATAATAAAAAAGACTTCTGTGAGAGTCAGGTATCTGACCTCTTGGGAATTATGTCCATGTTAATGGGTCCCACTAATCCTTATCAGTCCTGCCTTCATGTCCTCTTCTCAGATATATGGTCCAAACACTCTGTCTCATATTGGTTTCTTGATGTTGAAGAAATGGTAAGATTTTATGTTGAGTATATCTGAAAGATAACAAAGGGTCTAGAAATGACTGCATCAAATTGTCTCTTGCATATCCTTTCTCAGTATATTCTGTTAAAAAGTAATAACCCTAGAATGTTCAACACTAGATGCCTTTGACTGACCTAGTTAGAAGCAGGAGAAATCCATATATTTTATGGGAAAAACCCAGTGGAATTATCTGGAACAATGAAAGACATAAAGTTCTTGCTGTGTCCTCTTCTACCAGCATGTCTGGGAAATATTTCTCAGCTGAGACTTAAGCAAGCATTGGCCAGTCAAGGCATAGAAACTATATGAACTGAAATGAAGGCTGCCAAAACAAAGCAAGACTTGTAATAAAGAGAGAGCTTATCTATGCAGAGAGATAGGTCACGCTGTGAACTTACCCTTGATATTTTCAGAAATTGGTCTTGTCCCACCCCTACCCCTGAATACATATAGAAATCTATGGTCATTTAGGTTCCTCACACACCACAGACAAGCATTTGAAAATCATACGTGCACATATACCTACACACTTTTAGCCATCTCTAGTTATCATGCTGCTTAACAGGGAAAGACAATAAGAAAAAAGGCATGTAGATATTTAGTGTAGATCCAAATGAATGAATATTTTTATTTGTAAATGGTCGTATTAATGAGCATACAACTGGAAGGTGTAAGTAACTATGGTTTTGTTGTTAGAAATTAGCTTGAGGGACATACTAAAGTATTACAGACACCTGTGCCTGTTTTTATTTCTGTTATATAACAATCTCCCAGATGAAATAATACACATGTCAAACAACAGTCAAACAACAGAAAAATGAAGAAATCAATTATGGTCTGGCCAAATGATTGAATTTTAGGAACTTATTAAATAAGTATTAAAAAAACATGACAATTCGGACTGGAGAGGTGGCTTAGCTGTTAAGAGTAGTGGCTGCTCTTTCAGAGGAGCTGGGTTCAATTTTTAGCACATATATGGTGATTTGCAACTATCTGTAACTCTGGTTCCAAGGGATATAACATTTTCTAGTGACCTCCTTGGACACTAGACTAACTTGTGCACAGACATACATGCAGGCAGAAAGAACACTCATCTTATAAAATAATAAAAGAAAGAAAGATGAAAAACATAAAAAACAATTACTACATAGTATTAATGGATTCAAATCAGAGCACTGTAATTTTAAAATTCCAATTTTGTACAAGGAACATTGTACAAGCAATGCACATTCATTTCTCTGTGCACATGCACAAATGTACTCATTATACAGAACTTGCCATTGAACTTTCCATACGCCTAAGAGTGCTATCTGACCAATAGGATATTTAGCACTTTTTTTATCTTTATATACTTTCTTATATTGTCTAAATTATGTACAAAATAAATGTAAGGGTTTATAACAAACAAGTATATAATGGTTTTTATAAAAGATAGCTAAAAAGGATCTGGAAAAATCAAGATCATGTGAATTTTAAAAGAATTATATTTTTCCCCCAAGGAAATGGAGATTTGGAGGTAAAACTGAGATGGTGAATAAGGACAGAAGAGATTCATGTCTAATATTTCACAGGAACTTATTGCAGTCTTACAATTCTAGAGTTGTGAGTTTAACAGGAGACAATCTATCTCTGGAAATGACAAATAGGTCACTTGTGCTACAACAGTGATCAACGAGTGGTCATAATATAAATAACCTTAATGTATACACCTGTAAATGGTCCAGATATGGATAAATGCTATAAAAGGATTTTAGATATAGATTTATTGCTCAGGTTGCTATGGTAACTGTAATCCCAGTTGTGCCTTCATAAACTAAAGTCTATTTGTTTTTTGTCATTCTTATCTAGGGGATTTCTGTATTCTAAGAATATTTAAAGCCCATTTGGGAAAAGGAAATAAGCTCTTAAAATCTCGATCCTTTATTGTTTTATCTATAGCCAAAAGCTTCTGCCCCAGCACAATGCAATCCTTGATATGTACTTGATTACTTACTCATGTACTTTAATTTGTGTGGTGATTTATTCTTTATAAGGAGTATCCATCCTGATTTGTTTACTTGATCTCTTGTTCTTGCTCTTTCTGTCAGACATATGTACGTGTACACTTAGAAAAACACAGACTGAGAAACCAGCTGTGCTTGTGAAGGTGTCTTTCATGTCTGGTTTTCAGGGTGTTACATCCTTTCCTCTGCTCTCAGTGCTTCCCTGGCCTCAAACACTGATGGCCAAGAGGCAGGCATAAAAAAAAAAAATCTCTAAACAAAACACCACGACATAACATATTTCTTCTTGGGGCCCCATTTCTTTTGCTTCGTACTCCCATCAAATGCATTTTTGAGAAGAGAAATTACATAGCTTTTTAAAGTAATTAAATTAAAATACATTTATGTGTATTAAAGAAAAAAAATGATAATAATTTAAACTAACTTTCCTTTATAGCCACTCAATCAGGCTTGTGAAACTTGGGTGTCTTCAACATTGGCACTTCACTTTTCTAGAGTTTTCAGGATTTGCCTTTGCTTGTGGGGGAAAGCCCCAAATTTATGAACTATAACTTGACTCTTCTGCATCTTTGACCATATTTTTTTTTACCCTTTCCTGAACTCCCCCAAAATAATTGTATGTTTTTTCTTTTTTTAACTCTTATTTTATGTACATTGGTGTGAGGGTGTCAGATCCACTGGAACTGGAGTTACAGACAGTTATGAGTTGCCATGTGGGTGCTGGGAATTGAACCTGGGTCTTCTGGAAGAGCAGCCAGTGCTCTTACCCACTAAGCCATCTCTCTAGCCCCTAATGTTGTTTTTAAGTCAATGATCTGTGGATACTTACTCCTCGAAGAACTTTACCTCTTTCACCACTTTGTATTGCCCTTTTATTCCTGTTTCCAGTATTGCACAGGATCTAAACATTTCTGTGAAACTTACCTATGACCCTCAGGGACAGGGCTTGGAGACCAACCCTAGGACATGACACCCTTTCACCTGCCAGCTTTGCATTTGGCTTTTGCTTGATTGTTACATTAAATATGCCTGGACTTAAACCAGTAAATGAAGCTGCATTTCAAAATGGTTCCCTTTGAAAAACAATATTTTTTTTTCTAGCCTAGGCAGATATGCTCCCAGATATGCTGTATATCGCTGTATATCGTGTCTCAGATTAAACTGTCCTTACTATTTCTACTCTGTCTGAGGGAAAAAGAATTTCCTTAGAATTTGAAACTAAGTGATTTCTTGATAGGTAAGTACTTGCAAGCAAGATCAGTGAGAAACCAGAAAACTCTCCATCATGTGGGCTACTGGTTATAAGCCTTCTCTAGTCATTGCTGTATTTCCTATATATCTCTTTAACATAGGATCATGTCTGCCCCCAAGGCCTTACCTCCCCATGGGACCTCTTCCTACCTGCTGTGGTGGGTAGAAGAACTTTCTAATTTCACTAATCCTTGTTAAATCGAGTTTGTTTTAAATTTATTTATTTTATAAGACAAATACTACAGTGATACTACATGAAACAATATTTCTGCTAAAATTAATAAACTGGAACAAAATATCCAACAAAAACAAGGCCTTTATGTAAAGGAGCCTTATGTAAAAGAAGCTCTGAGCACAGGCCACAGGAAATATTTGTCAAAGAAAATGTGCGTGCTGTGCAGATGCTTTTTGTCAGGTGTTACAGAGTTCACTTGGTTACATCCTAAAAACTATTAATGACTGCAGAACAGATGGAGCCATTTTCAAATACCACTGCCCTCAACTGTATAAGTGACTGAGCTAATCACTGCACAGGTCCTGCCAAGTCAATGAATTGCAAAGCAAAGCTGTTGGTATGGGAAGGGCTCTTGGACAGAAATCCAGTGTGGCTGCTGCCTGGAAGCACAGTGATGTCAGATCAATACCACTCAGCCAAGTTTTCGCCAGCAACTGCAAGACCGTTTTTTAACTATTAAATGAACAGCTAAGGCAATGGCAATTTATTTTCTATCCAAATAGTAATAATAATCAAGTACAGATAACAGATATTCAAAAGGAAGAACAAAAGTTGGTGTCAAAAGTCTAATGAATAAGTAAATATGAATCAGTATGGCACTACCAACAATAAATTCTTTGCATTGCTTTTTGAAATTCACTATTGTTTGAATTCCTTCAAGGAAAACCATGGATTATATTCTGTATTAATAATTTCCAGAAATATTTATTCCCTGAATTCTTGAGATGTGAGAGAGATAATTATATTTAATAGAAAATATAATTCCATTATTTCAGATATCTCTGTAATGGAGATCAAATCTTAATAGCATTTGAAAAGTCAGTGTTAAATTAAATATTTTCAATAATGGCCAATTTTCTTCCAGTGATCAGCAATCAAATTTGTCCTTGAGGAATCACAAGGACCTGCCTACATCTCCTACTCATACTGCACTTTCAAGAATGTAGTTTGACCTGCAAGAAACCCCAGTGTAGGAGAGCAGATTTTGACACATTTTGGAAGCAATTCTTGGTCTGGTTTATACAGAGCCAGAGCTGCCTCTTCCTCCCCCTTGTGTTCCACTGTAAGTTTAACAAGAGAATCTGCTAAGAACTTACTGAACTCATGATCACTCTTATTCAAATAGACCCAACAGTGTCTAGGCAAGACATAATTACATGATTAGCTATTGAAAACACAAAAGCCATCGCTTCAATTAGTATGCAAGCATCCATCTGACAGAGTAAATGCAGAAATCAAAGATGATTGAGCAGGTGATTATTTCTATTTTTCTAGGCACATGGAAGAGGGGGTAAAAGGTTATTTTTAAAAGGCTTTTTATCAAGAAAAAAATGAAAATTTTTAAAGAGATAAATTACCACCCCCAAAAGATACAGGGGTTATCCTTCTATAAAGTTATAGTCATTTAACTAAGACACATACTTTAAATCAAAATCTCACTATTTCTTTTAGTTCATAGAGAATATCTAAAACTTTTCAGTGATAAAAATGCAATTTCACCTCCAATCAAAATAGTTAATAGCTATCTTTGCTTATCTCATGAACCTCCTTTTGGTAAATGTATACAATAACAGTAAAAATCACAGCATCTTGTGTCAAAGAAAAGTCTTCCCCTAAAGTTTCAAATTCTACAAGATACATTCTCTTATATTATTTCAATACACCTGAGACCGGACAATCAGACACAACAAGATTCAAGGCCACAGAAACAACTCAATGTGCTTGCCAATCGGGCTTGCAGTGCCCAAATATATACCCTAAACATAAACCTTGGTTTCTCAGCTGCTGTGCTATCTTCTTTTTAGGTCAAAATCTCTTGCCTTCTACAGTGAAATATAAAAGTTGGTAGTAAGTGACTAATAATAACTATTAACTACAAATGGTCTTGTGCCAATCTTTCAATGGTTGTCACAATTCAGAAAATGAATTTCTTTTCTGCAAATTAGATAAGCATTTTGAGATACAGGTTTGTTACTAGCAAACACATAGATTACTGACCTGTAATTGGCGATCTTGTAAATCCTATCAAGTAGACTGATCTGCTAAAATAACAAGAGAGTATATATCTGTTTTACGTCCTATGGGGAATCATGAGTTGGCCTGGCCTAACTGCCTTGAGAGATGTGTCATAGGTGTTTTAGATTAGATTCCCATGGCTCCTGCGGCAATGTGTACTTTTCAGTTCCTGAGAAATCAAGGCATTCCCTGAGTCAGAGAAGCATTTAGGAGTCTTTGTGTCTCTCTATGTTCTCTATGTTCCCTTAGAAGTCAATGAAGCATATAGTTTGACGGGACAATTGGTCTCAGACATTAATCTTGTGTACCCTGTATACCTTGCAAATGTCACTGTATCCTGACTACTACAATTGCATTGCTCCTGAAAAATCACTATTATATGTTGTTTCTGATAAGGGTATAAAAAATACGATTGTTCTCAATATACTTGTCACAGCTTCAGTCTTGCTGTGGACAATCCAACTATGCCGGTTTTTCATTCCTCACCGGCCATACTGGATAACCTTGACCTAATAAGTAAGTCAGAGGACCTTACAGGTGGAGCTTGAACAGGAACCTGAAATATGGGATTTAAAAAAAAAAAGAAAAAAGTTAATGTTAAAAAGCAGTAAAAGTTGAGGAACACATACAAAAATAATAAGGCAGGAGATTAATTGAAGTTAAAAAAAATGGGATAGGCTGGGCAGAAGGAAAGGCATTTGTTTGTAGAAGTTCTGTAAATTTTGTTGCTGGTGAAATGAGTGAAAGTGGGACACAATCAGATGATGGCATTCCTGGAGTTAATTAGTGAACATCAGCCTTTTCACTCAAGAGGGATCTCTGCATCCCAGAACTTGATTCCAATTAGGAAGAACAATTCTAGGAATACCAGATGCAGTGAGACCAGAGAAAATTCCTAGTGATGCTTTTCAGTTTTGGAAGAAATAAAAAGTGATCCAGTAAAACTTAAAAGAGAAAGTAATCAGACAAACGCAGAACTAACATTGGCAACAGATAGAAAATTAGAACCTGAAGATACATCATCTAAGGTCTTTTTGTGATAATGTTGACTATTTTCCTCCTTCTTGTGATGATTTTTTCCACCATTCTTGCTCTAATATTCTCTGATTTTAAATTTTCTCCATTAAATGCAGTCCCTGATAACATGGAACCCTTTTTCACTGCCTGATTCATTTTTTTTTTTGAGGTTGTTGTTGGGGGGCCTCCCTTAAGAGAATTAATTCCTTGTAAGGCACAGCATGGACAGCAAACAGACATTTTATTGAGTCTGAGAGAAAGAAGACTGGATGTAGTGGAAGTTTATTTTTAGTAGTGTGTAAAATATTGTTTTGTGAACTGCTGGGTGAGGTTCTGCCTAGGTCTTGGCCTTTTGCATTGTCCCCAGGTGTTGAATTTATGTTGGGGTTGTTTAATTACTTGTGATCTGCACGTGGTATCAGAACACCTAAGGAGTTCTGAATCAATAAAAGCACCTGAGCTCAGAAACTTGGGTTTGACTGGCCAGTATGGCACTGGCCAAGATGTTGGTCTCCTCTGCTGAGGACTGGCAGGGATGATACCTACAAAAGTACCCCCTTGTCTTCTTTGCTGAGACCCCCAAGCAGAGACATACTGCTACAAATGGCGCACCAATGTGGGGCAGGACATCAGGTCAGCTAATACAATATGGAGACAGGAAGAAGAGAAAGAAACTTCAGACCTCACAGAGTCAGGTAAAAGTACCCTCAGGGAAGCTACCAGAGGATAGAGATTAAGGTATTAATTGAAGGCTCCTAAAGGAAGAGGAGAGAGAATGAGGAAATAAGCCTCTATAAATAGAAAAAGCTATGAAATTAATAAATAAATGAGGAAAAAGGCTCTGATGTGAGAGGCACAGAATGGAAGCCCTTAGAGATAAATAATTTATCTGGGAGCAGGAAAAAGCAATGTTCTTACTCCTTTTCCATGTCATGCAGCTGACGATCCCTCCCACCACTTATGGTAGCATACTATTTCATAAACTGAGTTTTCTGATAGCTGCATTGTATGTGTGTGAAGTTCAAGATGTTGTGTTTGATATCTATGGAGGGGGTTGTATGTCTCTCGTTAGAGGTGGTGAAACACAATGCCAAACTGCCAGAATGTTTCAACTGGCAAGTCTTCTCTCTGGTCCAGGACCTCTTGTTGTTGTGGAAGCTGCAGCTTGGAGTCAAAAAGCTGCTTAGTTAAACTGACCAATTTTTTTTTTCCTGCAAATCTGATTAAGAGAAAGACAAGTGGTCCAGATACTGGATGGTATAGTGCGAGAACTGCCCCCACAAGTGGACTCTTACTGCAGACAAAGTGACTTGTTGTTTTTCATGAAAACCAGACTCTATCTTAAAATCTGGATGGTCTTTCCTCAGGATTAGCACACAGAAGCTGTCTGCCAGAACTGGGCAAGGTTGTATTACATGCGGGTATCAGACCTTGGTACTGTAAGAGTCACCCAGGTGTTACTAATTTTGAAGGCATGAAGGGGTCTTTAGAGAACAGCTGAGGTCAGGAGAGGGCACTGGTAAAAATAAAGCCTCAGTAGCAGCTGAAGGCCCAGATTGAAGGGGTCATATAAAAAAGTTGAGGCTTGGTACCATGAAGAGAGACCAGGGGAAACTATTCATGAAGGTGCAGCCTCAGTGGCAGTTGAAGGCCCAGATTAAAGAGTCATGCAGAGAAGTTGAGGCTTGGCACCATGAAGAAAGCCTTTGAGAGTCTACAGGTGGAAGTCAGCCAAGAGTAAATCCAGCCATAGCCTGGAGTACAAGTTGTATGTGCTGCAGAGCAGAGGGCAGAGCCAGAGAAGTGATTTCAGCTCTTTGGAGGAGCCCAAAAGATCATGAGTGAACTCCAGATAATTAGACATTGATGTTTTTCTGCTGTCCAAAGGCATTGTAAAAACCTTGATAGATGTTTTGTTGCATTTGATCCAGTGCATTAGCAACCCTCATAATTGTTCCATTTGGAAATAGTTTTGCTGTTATACTGTTAAATTGTATTATAGAGGTAAAGCAATTCTTTTATACAGAAAAGGGGAAATTTTGTTGAAGTTTATTTTTAGTTGTGTTTAAAATAATTGTTTTGTGAAGTGTTGGGTGAGGGTCTGCTGAGGTCTTGACATTTTGTGTTGAATTTATGTGGGAGTTGTTTAATTGCTTATGATCTGCATGTGGTATCAGAACACGCATGGAGTTCTGAATCAATAAAAGCACCTGAGCTCAGAAGCTCGGGATTCCACTGGCCAGTATGGTGGTTCTCACTGCTGAGGACTGGCAGAGATTACACCTATGGAAGCACCTCCTTTTCTTCTTTGCTAAGCTGCCCTAGAAGAGATGTACTGCTACACACAGAAAGATTTTCTCTTTCACTGATGAGTTAAATGTCCAATCCTGAAATCGTGGGGCAGTGAGTTAAAAATTTTATACCCATTTCATTTAAGACTCTTGAGACTCTTAAGCAGGTTTATGCTCAATATGTGTTAGCTGCTCCTTTTACATGGTTTCTTTTTCATGCTATTTCTGATGATGCTTTTGTTCCCTCTGATTAGAAGATCTTGGCAAAAGCTTGTCCTACTAGGGGTGAGTATTTACTGTGGAAGACTGAATATTCAGAAAGATGTCAGGATCAAGCTATTAAAAATAAAAAAAAAATGCCTATAACTTTTAAAATGTTAGCAAGAAAAAGCATGTATAGTGTTGTTCAATGACAGATTATATATATCCTCTTGATGCTTCTGGTAAAATAAATGCCTTGACATTACATAAGTTACCAGATTCTGGAAAATAGAGGAACTTTCTAAAGTTAGACAGGGACCTGATGAGCCATAGTAAGATTTTGTTTCTCATTCTTTGAAGGCAGGCAGTCACCTGATGGTTGATGGGGAGGCAGGAAAGATTATTGTTAAGCAACTGGCATATGAGAATGCTAATGCTGCATGCCAGACAGCCATCCATGCCTTTTGAAAGAAAGGAGATATTAATGATTGCATCCATCTCTGTGCTGATATTGGGCTTTCATATACTAAAGGATTAACTCTGGCTACGGCCCTCCAAGGGCGGACAATGCCTCAATAATTGGCAGTTATACAAAAAGAAAATAAAAGGAATAAATAACGACAAATAGTTCAACTTTATGTCAAAATTGTGTTGCTATTGCTTTAAGGAGAGCTAGAAAGTTGTTCCCTCTTATTTTTATTATACATTATGTGGTTGATATACTGCTTTCTGCTAAGAATAATAAAATTCTGCAAGATTTATTTGTTAAAATAAAAATTGGATTAACCCATTATGGGTTGCCTATTGCTTCTAATAAAATCCAACAATTAAATAAATTACTCCAATTTTAACTTGGATAAATAATTTAAATAAATTATTAATAAAATTAATTAAATAAATTATTAATAAAATAAATAATTGGATAAATAAATTAAATAAAAGACTCCAATTTTATATATTAAAAATTTAATAGAGTCTTTAGCAATCATTTCACAAAGAGCAAAAATTAGGAAAGGCTTCTTAAAATCTCTAAGTGATAATTTAAATAATTAAAATATGTCAATTAAGATAGTAAAAATTCCATGTTATTGTCTATAGTTTTCCTTTACTCATTTCCTTTTTGCTGTTTCCCCTATCCAAAACAAAAGAAAAGAAAAGAACGAAAAAGAAATTAAAAGAAAAACATCAGTTAAGGATGTTATCGTCTTTTTACCCAGAGCTTTTACTGTTCTAAACCCCTGTAAAATATTGAAAAACATTTAAAAACTGATAGTGCTCCGGCAAACACTTTCTTGAATAATGTTGCCTCATTTCTTCCCACACATCTACAACAAAATACGCACATATAGACTTAAAGTAATAAATAGACCTAGCTAATGATAATAAACTAAATCTGTGAAAGTGACATCCACATCTGAAATAAAAATAAATAGGTAAGGGGCTATCTCTGGCACTTAGAACAAGATACAATCATGGTTGTGGGGTTTAGAAATTGAACACCACCTGATATTTTCAGTAGTTTTCACCACTCAGAATAAAAGGGGAGTTGTGTAAGTGTCAACAGAAGAGGAAACTAGAAGCATCCTTCTGAAAACCAGGGGATATATGGATAAGCTGGCTAGAATGAGGCTGGAAAACAGCTTAATGCAGCTGCCTTCTGGAGAGCTGTTCTCCCTACCAAGTCCAAATTTGTGATGAGAAATCCCAAGATATTAACCCCAAATGTCTATTGGCTATTTTCAGAAACTGAGATTTAATTTCTGAATTCAGAAGGAAACTTTCTCCCCTGGAACGTAAATTTCCTCCAGGTGAGCATACCGTACAAACATCAACATTTCACTGTGTGACTTTTAACTCTGATACCTTGTAGTGAAGAAGCTCAGAACTGACATGTTTGCTGACACACAGGAATCCCAGAACCACAGGAGTTATGGAGAGTCACAGGACAGGGGTGGGCTTGAAATTGTCAGTTAGTAGCTGGTGTCTGAACTACAGATATGAAGATAGAAATAGAAACAAACTAACTGCCATTTTACATGCTGATTAAACTTCTCTTCCAGAGGTACACTGATGAAGCTAAATTCACCATGGAACATTTTCAATGATCTGGGGACATTGGATGATAAATGGGAGATCAAGATTGCCATGTTGCCATCAATTTCCTTATATTCCATTTTTAGAAGAAGTTGTCATATTATAGTCCTAAAATTGATTGCAAAATAATTAGCTACTTGAATTTCTATTTTTCAGCTGACATTACAAATTCAGACTTTAACTCCCTCCTTAGAACTTTCTGGAAAGTCTCTCTGAGCACAATGTGAACCCTGTTCCTCCCACAGAAGTTGTGCTCCGTGGCTTCAAGTCCTTTGCATTACTACACAGCATGGACTTACACTGATCTATGGAAGAGTCATGGTCTCTCCCTCTCCTGGCTTCACCATGAACAAAACTGAATCAAATTCAGTCAAATACTGATTTATAATATGTCTCTTCAGAGCCTGATTTGGGAACACTTTTATCTGCCAGACTTTCATCAGTACAAGTGGCCATAAACAAATCTATCATTTTTCCAACACTGAATTCATGCATTGGGTAAGTACCAACATCAGTGTCTGGTTTCTCATTGAGTTACTCTGAGAAATTCCCAGTCCTCTCATTCCGTTGTTCTCACGGAACCAACATGGTGAGTTGTTACGTTATGAGGCAGCTGGGACAGAAGTCTTTGCTGAATTCTACATCCTGTCATCACAGTTTTCATAATGAGGACTTCTCACATGAAATTCCCTAATTAGTATTTGCCTCCTCTGTTTATGTGTAATGTAAGTCCAACATTTTATTGCTTAGAATCTGTGTTGGTAAGCATCTACAGGATTATAAAACACCTGCCCTGATTCTCCACATCTCAGTTTGATTTATCGTTTAAGGGCAGAATGCCACGTGAGGAAAAAGAAGCAAGGTGATTTCTACTTCTAGACTATTTTGTCTTAATAGATCTGCATTCAGTTTGGAGGGGTAGTTGGAAGAGGGAATAAATGATATTAACTACACAATTATATTAAGATGATAGAGAGCATCAGGAGGAATAAATTAATGTAAGTGTAAATAATCTTTAAGCAGCATTGGGTTCGTCCTCTCCCCACCTGTCTAGCAGGTACTCTCTTCGTACCTTGCTGATATATGCGACCCCATACCCATCTGATAATTATGCATCATAAAATATAAGTAAATAAATAAATCTCTATTGCACTAACATTTGACATACATGTTTATCAAGAACTTCCAGGAAATGTGAGGCAAATGCTTGAAACTCTAAGGTAGACAGATAATGACTGCTTTCTCTCTCTCTCTGTCTCTCTGTCTCTCTCTCCCCCCTCTCTTTTATTTTAAGATGCTCATAATGAGGCAGTTGAGAGCTTAAAAAAAAAGTTATTACAGAAAGTGTTATCACATGAAAAACAAAAACAAACAAACAAACAAAAAAATGTTTCCTGCAGATGATTGTCAGGGGAAATTCTACTGTATTGTAAATCACACCCAGAAAAGGAAACTTTAGGTAACTAGTTGAATGCTTCAATTGTATCAATGTGCTTGAGCTCCATTGTTGCATAGCATTTAAGCTCTGTTTGGCCTTTGGTATACATTGGATGATTCCAATGATCTTCTTCCTCTGTGACTAATCATAAAATTAATTGGGAGTTTTTTTTCTCAGTTTCCTGGAAAAACTGTATTTGATCATCTCATTCATACTAGTACAAACAAAAGGGAGAGTAACTCCATGGTCAGTGACACAACTATAAATTCTATACACACACTTATTTAATTCAAATTCTACATTGTAACTGTAGCAGTGACATCACTCAACTATTCCCCCTTTGAGAAACGGATGAATAACTTTCCAAAGACAGATATTTACAATCAAAGGTCTCTCTGTTAAAGTTGATGAGACACAGAAAACACCGCTCCCCAGAAACCATTGTACTAACTTTAGCAGAATCTACTATATGACCTCTGAAAATTAAATTATTTGAATTCATCTATACTAAAAACAAACATAACTATAGACTCACACTAAGTCAAAGAAACAAATCATCTAACTACTCCATCAATTAAAGAGATAAACAGAAATAATAAAAAAAAAACAGATAATACATTTACCCCAACTCAAGATTAATTTCCATAAAGTTAAACTGAGTATTGAGTATTCAATGGACAGTCAGAAACCAAAACAATTTGTGGATAAAAAATGTTATTTTGGTAACTAGATATAATAACAATGTACATTAAAAAATGTTAATTTATGCAACTTATATAGGCTTAAAAACCTGTTCTCATAACATGTAAAATATTAGGTGAGTGGAGAAAATATTCCTAATCCCCAATCCAACTCACTGCTCAGCTGGAAACAAGAGACAATAAAAACCAACTAGGTCATGATTCAGTGTGCTCAGGGGAAGACAGAGTGCTGATCTAATGCCCTGCTGTAAGCATCATAAAGGGATTGCTCCTGTGAAGACAGAGGAATGTGAGGCAGCCATTTCAGGCAGAATAAATCCCTGAGGCAGAGCCACTGAGAAGAGGGAAAGCTGACCAAGTCTAAATGAACTCTTCATTGTTTTTACACCTCTACCTTTTAAAACATCCACACTCATTAAAGAGCACAATAGCATTTCTTTCTATGCAAACAGTAACATTGGGAATAAAACAAACAAACATGTTGAGCATTACACTAACATGCAGCTTCCAATTTCTGTTGATATATTAGACTCTATTTCTAAAATGTATCAAAGACCACAATGAAACTGAGAAGAAAGAGGCCACTGAGATTATCACCATGTACCATTTCCCCAGGGTTATATTCATAAGATCCAAACGTTTTCAAAATTACTTATACATATTACTTTGTAATGTCAAATTTCAAAACACAGGTTTCCAACTTTGACAGAGATTCAAAGCACCCAGAGTCAACAGCTCTGCTTAAGCTGTGAACGGAGAGAATAGCTGGTAAGAGAAGCATCCTGTCAAATCCCTTTGAACAATTCTAAAACTCTTAACTTGTGTTGTATGTGCAGAAAATGCTGTAAAATCTATAGCAATTGTATTTGTTCAATAGTTCAAAAATCATAATTTTCAAGTTGGATACATGAAAAACAATACCTGTATATATTTTCTTCCTTAGTTTTTAAAATTTGACACATAATTATGAGGTATATATTATAGACAGAAACTCCAACAAGGATTCCGTTCTAAAAACATCAAAATTTGTATTAAAAGATTTGGTTTAAGATTTTTCCCTTATTTCAGCAAGTTAGATTATAAATTAGTGACTAACTATCTGCTTATTGTTCCGAATCATAGACACAGAGCAATTTTTTTAATATTTAAAAAAGTAATGTCATTCTAAAATTAGTGTTTTGCATTTACCTTTTAAGTATTTCATACATTTATACAAGGTATTCACAATCTCCAAGTCTGAATAATGTCTCTATCCCATCTCTGTCCCAACTTCAAGTACTCTCCTTTTTGTTTGTTGTTAATAGCCTCCTGTGTCTGATTAGAATTGCTCATAGTCACATGGGTATGGAGCCATCCAATATATCATAGATAACTTTCCAGAAGGCCCATCCCCCTATGAAAGTGTCTCCTCCTCCCCATGTAGCCATTAGCTGACAATCATTCCTTTGATAAGGGCGGGCTTCAGAGGCCCCTCCCACATAGATCTTTGTGTTTAAAGTTAAACTTAAATATTAACAGTAAAATGATGAAGAAAGTACTTTTTTTGTAGCATGGAAAAGACTGATTTAGGATGTGGTTAAATTGTAAATATTAGTGAGATTGCAGAAGCGCTGTAAAAATCTGTGAGGTTTTTTAAGAAGGTAAGAATAGATGCTTCATACTTTCAGTTGAATAATAAAATACAGAACATGTCCACAGAGCAACTTTGACTACAGATGTTAATATTCTGGTCACACAGCTACTGGGGAAAATACTGCAATGTTGATTCTCCCGAGACCTAGGTAATATAATAATGAAAATTAGACAGTGAGAGGGAGCATTACGTTCTTTAGTAAACATGTACTTGGCTATTTTAAATATGGCCATTTGTGTAAAAAAATAAGTAAACTTATAACACACTGTATGCTACTTTAACAGCACACTTCTTTGACAACATAGACCATTCAGGAGGATGCAAAGCACAGGTGATCACTTCCTTTCATCTGGTCTTGTAAGATTGACACAGCAGTCAGGTAATAGGCTCCAATGATCTCCCCCTGCTTTTACATGACTGCTAAAATAACCTTCATAAAATATATATCTCCTCTGTTCAGTTTATTATATTTCTCTATGTAGTTTCTATGTAGTCTCTCGGAGTATTCTTTGTATATATGACACATTAATTCCTTTCAAATAAATTGAAAAAAAAATGACATTACCTCATATAAGTTAGCAAGGTTAGTCTAATGAAAAGTAAGTCCAAAATAGTCATCAGGTGTTACAAATGACTACATTCCTACTTCACCCCAAATTCAAGGGAAAACTACAATCAATATCATGAAATACTAATTATTAGATTAAGTGACATGAACTCCTACCTACTGGGTATTTTGGAGCTTAAACATACAACATTTTAAAAAGGATGTCTCAAAACAAATGTCAGCAACTTTCTGAAGAAAACATCATAAAATCAGGAAATCTCACGGAAAGCAAAAGGAAAACAGAGAAGATGAAATTAGATATGAATAAAAAAACTAGAGGTAGAAAGAGAAAGTTACAGAATTTTTCATAGAAAATAACTTAAGACAGGTCAAGCCCTGGGACCTATCGAACAAATGGAAAGAATAACTATTCATTTAAATAGTAGCATGAAGAGAAGGAATCATGGTTGTTGAGAACAGAGACAGATGTCAAGAAGAGCGCCGATGGATCCTAGGATCAATAGCATGCAAATAAATTTGAGAACTTATATACAGTAATGCCTTAGAAAAGTATAAAACACCAAATATACTAATATCTAGGAATAATAATGTGCATAATTGCATAAATAAATGTATAAATATTATTGAGAAGAATCTATGAATATATAATAAGTGGAGTTACATAGAATGCTCAAGGATTGACGGTATTACTACATTTTTTTTTAATCTCAATGACTGCTAGATACATAGTCAATTCTTTAATCTATAAGGAAATAGAAGGGCTATAATGAGGCTTGCAGTAATGATAATTATATCTTATAAAGTTAATATAATTAAAACAAAGTGATATTGGTTGGTTTAAGCACAGTGCCTGAATATAAGCTCATTGACTATAGACTTGGAATAAAATTGGCACTGATGAACAGTTGAGGCATCCAGTTTTCGATCACATATATGTCTGAATTAGAGAAAAGAGAATAAACTTGTACCCACAGCATCACATATGATTGTGGTCAGAATGACAGGTCAAACAACAAGCCTTCAAAGCTGTCTTGAGAACAAAATCTTTAGGACTCTGGCTTAGCAACAGTATCATAAACAGAACACAATATGAAAAATGAAAAATAGGACAAATACAAAATATGATATAGTAAAATTCAAATTTTAGAAGGCACAACAACAAATATGGAAAGGGGAAACTATTTTTAACCATGACCATAAAATAGGTTGTAATTAGGTATAACTCTATAGACATTCTAATTTTACTTATTATTTGTATTTTATTTATCTTTCTGTGATGTGTGTGTGTGTGTATATATGTCCATGTATGTACAGTTGTACCACATGTGCACTTGTGCCTGAAGAAGCCAGAAGAGAGCATAATAACCTCTGGAACTGGAGTTACTGAATTTGGGAGATGCCCACCGTGGGTGCTGGGAAAGAAACTCAGGTCCTCTGGAAGAACAGCGAGTGCTCTGAAGAGCTATCTTTCTAGCCTTGATATTCCAATGTATGTCAAATAAGACAAATATTTAAGAAATGAGGATATCAAATGGTCAATACCTACATTTAAAAGAGGTTACTCTTATTAGAAATAAAATTATCATCCATAATCAACTCATCAGGTTGCATTTACATATCTATGTACACATGTACATATAACAATAATAATTGGAAAGAGGAGAAAAGAATAGAGGTAATACATGAAAGCAATAGGAGGGTTTTGAAGTAGAGGAAGGGGAACAATTGGAGGGTGAACAGTATATGGTTGTAATAAGGGATTGAAGATGATCAAAGCATACTACATACATGCATGAAATGTCATAATGAAACTCATTAGGTTGTACAACTAATACATGTGAATAACAATAAAAACATCCAGTACTATAATGTGGTTCTTATATTTGTCTATGAGAATAAAACATTGGAGTCTTATACAGAGGTCATTGTCTTTACCCAGACAAAGAAGTCATTATGATATTTAGCATTCAGAACACTGGCAGGCAGTTCAGTTGATAATGGATATGTACTTCACCATGCCCAACCCAAACCTAAAGATGAATCCCAGGAGTTCTTAGACTATGAAGAAGCCTTTCTTCTCCTAGATTGCTCACAACAATACAGGGACCTTGGGAGGAGATGGAGGAGAAAATAGGAAGAACTGTCTCCTGGAGAGCAATAGCTGTCACTGTTAGGAAGGTCAGACTGTCACAAAGCCTGAGGTTGCAAAAACAAGGACTTCCATGTTCAAGGGTCTCCATGGCCCTTGAGAGTACTTCTCCTTCTTTATTCTTTGAAAGTTCAAAATGATCTTCACTAGGTCAATGCCACAGGATAGAGACTATTTTACTTTCATAGTATGTGACAGTGATGAAAAGTTTTAGTTGTCAATTTAACACAATCCAGAATCCGGAATATGGGGGACTACCTGGACAGGGTCGGCCCATGAGCATACTTACGAGGGATTTCTCTACTTGGTTTAACTGAGTGGGAAGACTCACCTTGAATGTGGCCAACACAATTTCACTGGCTGGGCCCTAACTGACAAGGAGGGTGCCAAATAAGCACTGACATGCACACAGTCATTCCTGTCTGTTTTTGCTGGTTACAATGTGACCAGCTTCCTGAACCTCCTGCTACAGAGACTTTTCTGCTATGATGGACTGTGGGTTTTCTCTCTCTTCTCTGCCTGTGGAGTCCTGCTTCTCTTCCAGGCATATGGCTTCCCCGGGGAAGGAAAGTGCAGGGCATGGGTGGGTCAATGCATGTAGGCGGGCCCCAGATAGGCGGACTAAGAGCAAACAGAAAGCACAGAGTTTCCAGAAGTGTGTTGTCAGTGGAACATCTCTCTTCATTTAATGCAAGGGTCATTACATTTATAGTGTGGGGGCGAGGGAGGGTTTTTGGTACCCAGAGATGAAAGCCATTGGTTAAGACAGGGATATTGGGATAGCCACATATGCATCCTGGGGTGCTTTTGGGCATATTCCAGGGAACAATGACTTAGGTAAGCAATTCAGCCTATTGGGGCCTACCCCTACCTTTGGGAGGGGGCAGAGTTTTTCTGTGGCATGTGATCTGTCAGCACAGAGGGGAGGGACCCAACTCCCTCCACCTCTTTAGGATGAGAGCTGGGTCACAATAACTGCCTGACTCTCCACAAGGGCACCACAATGGACTGTTACCTAGAACTGTGTGCTGAAGTAAACCCTTAGGAAAAAAATGAGATGTTTTGGCACCACAACTGGACACATACCTAAGACAGTTATTTAAATCTCTGTTGACTTACAGGGAGTTGGTACTGAGTGAAGTTACTGGTAGAATCTGAATGAAAACTCCAGGGTCCTGGTGTTTCAGTTAAAAATATAAATAAGGAAATTGCAAATTAATATCACATTAAAACATGACTATAAGGATGGTGAGAAGTTTTAAGTATACGTAGGGCTCACCTTTACAGACCTTTTCAGATTGGATAACCTACCAAAGGGCTTGACTCTGGAAGGAACTTACTCACCTTCTCTCAACACTCATTGCTTGAATATAATTCTTCATGCAGGGATGGAGCTTTGTGAAAATATCCCCATAAATACTGGCATGTTGATTGGTGTGGTTATCGCACAATCATAGCACAGAGGTTTCACGGGTTTAACTTCTCTATCAGGTCTAGAAGACACTATCTTATAACTGCATCCTTGTCCTCGGGCTCTTATGATCTTTCCAATTCCTCTTCAGCAAAGTTTCCTAAACACTAAAATGTAACAAAACTCAAGTTCTTGTCTACAAGAAGTTGTGCAAGCCACAAGAATACTCCCCACACCTAATTTAGCCATCCTGTAAATCATGTGACATCAAGCGCTGGCATGAGCATTTTATCTCTCTCCAAACAATTCTCATATGCCTGAGATTATTAGGAGATGTATGCAAGGTCAACCTAAAGGCAATATTAAAAGTATCAGTGGTATGTATTTTGGACACAGGTCTCATAGGATTCTTCCTGGCTCTGACTTGAATGCCTTTTCCATGATGACTCATTTCCATAGACTCAAAGGTGCTATTCAAGCTACCAAGGGGGAAAATGAATCAAGAGTCCTACTAGCTGTTATAGCAGTGAACTGCAATGGTGACTCATATAACAAAATACCCCTAGAAGTGCAAAAGTGGTACTCACATCTTGGCACTAATCAAGAACTGTCTATTGTACTTAGTCCTCACTTAACAGGATGGAAACCATGCCTGGTATTAGAAACCCATCGAGCTACCCAGCTATTGAGGCCATGGATCATAGAAGAGAACCTATTCCCACTGCTCACTAAACCAGCATAACTTCTAACTGCATTTTAAGTAGTTACTCTTAGGCTAACAGAAATGTGTCAATTCTAATTCTCACCTAAGAAGCTCACCTTTGCAACAAACAGAAACTTTTATAGAAAACTGTAACTAGTCCAAATGCAGAGAACAACAGTCATGGGATTCCCAGTCCCAGTGAATACATGAACAGTGCAATTACTGCAGCTTAGGCTCAGGGTACATATTGGAGGAGTGGTGTGTGTGTGTGTGTGTGTGTGTGTGTGTGTGTGTGTGTGTGTGTGAAAGATTATAAGAGCCAGAAGACCAGGAGATTTATTTTGAGATTGTGTCTCTTCAACCATGATTTCTTAACCACATGGCTTACTAAAAAAGATCTGAACCAGCCAACACCAATAAACATGCTAATGGAAAATGGAAAAATCATAACATCTTACCCCGAGACAAGCAAGTGCAGTCGGATAAGGCATGCTGTAAGTGGTAAAAGTAGCCTTCCCCAAGGAAGAGCACCTGAATAGATTATGTATACCAATTGTTTAGCCTGAAATTATGTACATGCAACATTGAATAGACTTAGTATGCTGTATGTATGAATTTATGAGTGTGTGTGTGTGTATATATATATATATATATATATATATATGTATGTATGTATGTATAAGTATAATATATGTGTACATATATGTAAAAAATAGAGTGAATTAGGAGGGTGGACATGAGAGGAACTAGGAGAAGGAAAAGGAATGGAAGAAAATGAGAAAAGTTTTGCAATCATGCTTTAATAAAAATTGTACATAAAATACTTTGAAAGTATTGGATATGTATTATATTGTTAGAAATAAGAAATGTGTGAGTTTCAGATTTGCACTGATTCTTCTCAGCCATATGACCTTGGGTTATCGATTCAGGGTTTCTTATCTTACTTTTGGGATCTGCATGTGGGTGACGGACCATACCATTTCACAGTGAGCATGTCAGTATTAAATGAGAATGGGAATATGAAGTACCTGTTACACTAGTAAGTACATTAGCATGTTCTCAAAAGTGGTGGCAACATTTTTGGCAAAGGTTTTGAGTTTTATATGTGTTCCATTTCCTAAACGTAACTGATTTCTTTCCTCATTCAAGATCCTAGTCATTCAGCGTATTATCTCAAGTATTTCTTGTTTGCACCTCACTATAAAAGAGATAAAATTGAAGGACTGGTGCCTGTTCTCACCTCAATTCACCTGACAAGACAGTTATGGCTTTTGTTGAAACTTAATGTTTCACATTTATTATAAACGTAATGTTCTTTACTCCAGAGAAAAGAGCTATTTTTACATTAAAGAGTAAAAGTAAATTTCTAAGTATGATATACGTGATATAACAAAATTTGTCAATCTGGGAATAAATTCTGGATACTTGCAAATATGCTGTTTGTTATACATTGAAACTTGTACAAACACAGAAAACAAACAGTTAACAGGGGACAATGTGCCTCCATCAGGTAAAGGGACAGATTTAAAGTCTGTGCATGAATTAATATCCACCCTGTGTTTTGTTGTTTTTCATGAATGCAAAAAACATCATGCCTTCTTTCCCACTCTCCTGTTTAACATTTCCTACTTGTTTGCTTGCTACACAGAAACCTCCAAAGGCACAGACTAATTTTGTAGAAATATGGTCAACAAACAGTTATCAAGATGAAAATTATTTTCCATCTTTGGTGCAGTCTACTATTTTGAAAGTAATTGGCAGCTGGAAAAACCTTTTATAAGCAAACACGGTCTCTCATTTTAATTAAATGTCAATAAAAATTCAATGTCAGCCTGGTCAAAGAAATATAGAATTTCATTAAGCCAATCACAAGTCATAAAACCAAGAGTTTATGCCATGACCTGAGCCAGGGCATCTGAAAATTCAGCAGTGGTAAGTGCAGTACCAGACTGGCTTGCCAGACCATCCAAGGAAGCCTGTGAAAACTATAGATGTGCAGCTGCCGTTTGAATCAAGAGTACTCTAGAATCTACTATTAAGTTTTCCCAGTTCATATTTATGCATATTAATCTTTCATTTGAGAGCTGTCCCGTCCTTGGACTTGTGCAGCTTGGGACCTGAAACCCTGACTAAGAAAATGGAGAAATCACACACACACACACACACACACACACACACACACACACACACACACACACGGGAGGGTGTGGGGGAGAGAGGGGGGGAGAGGAGAGAGAGAGAGAGAGAGAGAGAGAGAGAGAGGGGGGGAGAGAGAGAAAAGCTGGAATCATATAGACTGAGCTCTGTTGTAGAATTTAATTTTTAGATGTGTTTTGTGCACTGTTGGCTGAGGGTCTTCCTAGCCTAGGTCTTGGCATTTTTTATTCTCTACAGGTGTTGGTTTTATGTAGGGGAAGTTGATTGTTAATGATCTGAATATGCTACCAATAGAATACCCAAGGATGTTTGGATTTGGATCCATAAAAACACCTGAGCTCACATACTAGGTGTTCCATTGTTCAGTATGGCATTGACCAGGATGGTGGTTCCGTCTGCTGAGGTCTGGCAGAGTTTGCACATATGAAAGTACCTCCATGTCTCTTTGCCGAGCTGCCACTGTAGGTGTACGACAAAGAAATGGAACCTGCAACATGGGGCATGACATCACTCCAGCCACATCCAATGAGGAGATAAGAAGGAATGAAAAAGAAACTCCAGGCCTTGCAGAGTCCATTTTGTTTTGTTTTGTTTTGCTTCCAGCGAACAAGATTGTCTTAAAATCTGGAAAATGTTTTCTCAGGGACAGCATACAGAAGCTGTATTCCATAACTGGCCAAGGTTATATCTCATGCTGGCAGCCAAACTTGGTACTGTAAAGAGTCACCCTAAAAGTGCTAGTTTTGAGGGCATGAAGGGGTCATGAAGAGCAGCTGAGGCTTGGTGCTATGAGAGGGCAGATTAGGCTACTGGTAAAAGTGCAGCCTTTGTAGCAGTTAAAGGCACATATTGAAGGGGTCATGTAGAGAAGTTGAGGCTTGTGTGTCTTGCAGAAGGCAGAGCCAGAGAAATTATCTCAGCTATTTGGAGGTGCCCAGAAGATTATGAGTGAATTTCAGATAAATGGACATTGATAATGTTTTTCTATTGTCCAAAGACATTGTAAAAATCTTGATATATGTTTGGTATCATTTGATCATGTGCATTAGAAGCCTTATAATTGTTTCTCTTGTAAATGGTTCTGCTGATATAATATTAAATTGAGTTGTAGAGATAAAGCATTTTTTATTGGCTTATACAGAAGAAGGGAATTGTTGTAGAAGTTTAATTTTTTGTGCTTAAATATTGTTTTTTGCACTGTTGGGTGAGAGTCTGCCTAGGTCTCAGCATTTTGTATTGCCTGCAGTTGTTGGAATTATATCATATGGGATGATGATTGCTAATGCTCTTCATATTCTACCAACAGAACCCCAAGAAGTTCTGGATCAATAAAAATACTTGAGCTCAGATGTACATGGTTTCCTTGTCCAGTATGTCACTGGCCAGGATTGTGGTTCTCTCTGCTGAGGTCTGGCAGAGTTTGAATCTCTGAGGGTTCCTCCCCGTTTTTTTTACTAGGCTGTCACAGTAGGTGAACTACAACAGAGCTCTCTAGTGGGGAAGCCACAGCACCCCGTAAGCTCAATATGTTTGCTGTATATAGTTGAAGAGGGAAGTGGGGTTATCGCATACAGTTAAGCAAGGAGTTGTTGTTTTTACATGTAGATAAACTAGGCAGGGTTATTCTGTACAGTTGAACAAGGAGACAGATTTACCTAATCTTAGTAGGAACAATCTCTCTAGTGGAATTTTCTGCAAGCCATAAACATCTGAGACAACGAGAAAGATATGTAAACATTTTCTGTATACACTGTCAACATTTTCATGAAGAGCCAAGGGTGGCTTTGTTATTCTTTGAATCTCATCAGGAAAAGGCCTTGCCGTTTCCATGAGGCTTAGGCATTGAAGTCCTTAACACAGCTGTGCCCAAACCAACATTGCATACCCACTCAGGACTTCATTCCCTCCTTCTGAGAACATTAGTAAGAGCTGTATAACTGCTTAGAAACTAGAAAGCTCCAAACCTGTTCTTTAATTGCATGAAAATTGTTACTAAGTTGAGTTGTATTAGATCCCTACCCCTATACTCCATGAGGACACTGAGCAACCAAGCATGCTGCAGCCAAAATGGATTACCATTTGTCATTTCCCATTTCATAACCCAATCTGAATACCTTGCTTCATACCCTGCCTCCTACATGCTGTCCCACCTCTGCCTATTGTGCTAGCCTGTAATCTTTATGATCATCTGGTCATCCCACCTATAGCTATTGTTTATAAACAGTGAAAAAAGTCCTCATAAAGCAGAGGTCAATAAACCTGGAGTCACCTTCTCTTCATCAATTCTTAAGCTTTTGTCCCACCTCTGAAAGTGAAAGAACTGAATGGTATTCTGACGGTGCACTAGAAAATGTTTTATCCCAAACCTAGGTACTGAGTGTGAAATTGATATTCATCTGGAAGGAAGAAGAGCTGTTGGTGGCAATGAAGACTTTCCCTTTCAGAAAAAAGAGTACTATGCCTTATGGCTGTCACACAAATGCATAAGGAGAAAAGGGACAGCACTTTTAACATATTTCATCTAGAGATCATGTCTAAGACTGTGGAGAATCAAACATGGAGATTTATTCATGGTACCTTTAGGCTTATCATGACTAAGATAAAAAAGAAACCTGTCCATTCCAAATAGTTATCTGTATTAAGAAACAGTTGAGGACCTTCATATCAAAGTTGACTGTCACTTCAAATGTATATCTGTCAGTTTGCTGTTTGAATAGCCTACATATGAGTTAAGGCAAAACTCAGTATGGAGCTGAAATGCATCACCAGTAGAAAGGGGATTCAAACATTCTAAAGCAAAGTACATGGGCGTGATGAAACCTTAACCCATTTTATCAGAAGGAAGAAATAAGGCAGTTCAACTGCAGCAAGTACATAAAAAGACACCCCTGAGGTGTTGCCTGGCAACCCCACAATATGTTTAAATATCACTATCAAACAAAATAGGTTCTTCAGAGGTCTTAGCAAATGAAGGAATTTGAACTCTATGCCAATTCCTAAGCTAGAAAAAAAAAATTGGAAACCATTCTCTCTGTTTGTATAATCTCTTGTACTCCTTTCTATGATGAAGATAGCTTTAATAATAAAAACAATGTCCAGTCAATAGCAAATTTCTTAGTAAAACTAAAATGATCTGTTCTGAAGCATCAAGATCTTCAGACATATGAAGCAACCAAAGTAAGTAGCAGAAAACAATGGTGAAGAGATTTCTCCAGCTGTGCCACATCCTTCAAGTCCTTGACGATCTGTAGCCTGAAGACTTACCTTCTTTGCAAACTAACCTTAAGTAGGGAACATGGAAAATCTTATGTGCACAATCTTCTATCAGTGATGCAGGGTATGTATGTGGCAGAACACACAATAATTCACTGTGTTTGAAGAGTGACATAAATTAGTCACATTCTGCCTGTGTTGTTGAGCCCAGACCCCTCACAAATCTCTTGCTATACCCATGTAAAAATATGAAAAGAAAGAAATGAACTGTAGACTTAAAATGCTACTATTTCAAAGATGCATTTTTTTTTCCTTGGAGAACAATCTATTGTTGTAGAATAATATGTTTGTAGGTAATTGTTACTTTAGGCAAAGATTATATTTAATTACTGCTGATTTTTCTGAACATTCTCTGGCTGATATCTGTCTATATAATACTGAACAAAGAAGTTACTGCCCTCATCAGAAGAATGTCTGCTGAGTATCTGTGAATGCAATTTGCTAAAAGCAGTTTGGTAAGTAGTAAATAAATTTAAATCATGGTGACTTGCATCTTTCTGAGTCCTATTTGATCCAGTTTTGTTTTCCTATAATTCTCCAGGCACATGCCCTGTCTTCATTTTTCTCTGAATTCTGGCTTTTTCTTTCACTGAAACTATCCTTATGAGAACAATTGACTTTTGAAAGCAAACCTGGAGGACTGCATTCAGACGCACTTACTCCAGGTACTTGACACTCTCCACTCTGACCTTTTTTTAAATTTTTTTCCTTTTTATTCTTTTTTCTTTTCCTTTTCCTCTCTCTCTCTCTCTCTCTCTCTCTCTCTCTCTCTCTCTCTCTCTCTCTCTCTCTCTCTTTTTTTTTTTTTGACTTCTGAGACAGTATTCTCTCCTGCTTTCCCCACATCCCACATTTCTCTAATGTCTACATTGGGTTTTGCTGGTTTGTTTACCTTTGGTTTTGCTATTCAATTTCATGCTGATCTCTCAAATTTTGCTACTTCCCAATAGGTATTTCCATGTGGCACTTTTGCCTGCTTTGCTGCTTAACATCATATATTTGTGCTTTGCACCCAAATCAGATTCATGAACCTCACATGAACTGAGGTTAGGGGTGGGCAGTTGACCCAGTGTAGGCCAACTAGAGCACTGAAGCTCCTGTGATCACAGATGGACAAATGATTCAGGGCAGTCAAACGGCAAATATGATAATATCTCTTGCAACGTGAAGCCTTGAAAGATATCTTTACAGGGGAAAAAATATAGATTAAAATGGAGCCAGGAAAGGGAGAGTTCCTCATGAGAAATAGGAAGCATCCATTAGTTAGTAGAGGTGCCACAAGACCCTAGTGTCTATGCTGGTCCAGTCCAATACTTCTGAAGTTCAATATCCACTTCCCAACATCTTTTCCCTATTGGTTCAGTCTCAAAATTAAAAGACTCTAATAAATATGTCCGTGTATTGTATAATACTTTATTTCTCAAGATATATTATGTTCATTTAAATGTTCTCATTATTATATGCATTTGGGAGTACGTTCTTGCCCATGGGAAATCTCCAGAAGGATTTTACAGGTCTTGGAAAACAATCTATTCCAAATTCATGTTAATTTTTCTTCACAATATATTTGTGTTCTAGTCACTATTTCCCTTAATGGTGCTATCTACCCTGTTTTCTGACGAAAAAAAAAAATAGTGATTTTTTTTCTAGTTCTGATACAAATAAAATAAACCCAAATAGCATTAAAAAATATAGAGGTACATACAAATACCAATCAATTTTGTACTTTCAAAGTTATAGAAGTGGTAGTATTAACTACATTAATTACGCTTTGTTTTATGATTGAAAATTCACTACATCAGCTAAATCTTTTAAATTAGACAAAAGACTGTTCATTTAACATTTATTCAAACTGACTTGAATGACTACATGTTTCACTATCAGAAATGTTTGACTATTCCATATTGTGCCTTCAGATTACTAGAGAGTGAATAGCAAAGGCTCTGTTGTATGTATGGGTAGCTACTCTGCTGTTGTTGGAACCACTTTGTCTTTACTGTATGGTTTCTGATACTGTGCTGCTATTATAAAAGTTTTCTGTTTATAGTGACCTGTGGTTCGTGCAGGCTCATAGAAGGACATTAATCCTCTCACTAACACTTACCAGACATTCTACTTTACATATGTCTCTGCCTTCCTTAAGTTTTTATTCCAGAGGACCAAGTATTAAATATATGTGTCCAGGGTGACTGTTAGGAGATTATGGAACATTTTAGCCTCTGGATGTTGGGGGTTTCCTTGAAGAGGAGAGTGGAACCCCCTTTACTCATAATTTCTGATCACTAGTAATTCTGTGACCCTGCATGTCCAAATCAACATGGCAATTGAATCATGAATCCATATTCATGAATATAGAGGCCCAAATAAACCCTTTTGTGATATAACATGACTAATTTGTAGAGTAATAAAAAATAGACTAAAATACAGCTCTGGATGTTGGCTACCAGACTAGACAGTGTGCTTAAATATCATACATAGACCTTCTTGTAAGAAGTACATATTTTTCTCTCCCTGACACATATTTTCAGTTACTTCATACTTATAAGTTGCCTGTCATTTTTTTGTCTATTCTATATAATTCTTGCTTTTGATCATATAAAATACAATAATCTAATCTATAGATCTCATATTTCAATTAAGGAATGGCTTCACACCATATATGAGCTTCAATAGAGCTGGTATAGTCACTCTTTTCATAACACAAGAAAATGGATTACAGATAAGTAATAAAATGCAACCTCCAAAAAGTATATTGATTTTCATGTATTAAATGGAAAATGCATCATTAATAAAAAATTATTTTCATTCAGTTTTTTCAAAATGAAAAATATTCATAATAAGATATGTTTAACTTATGTTTACTTTGGAAAATAATCTTTCTTTGCTTAGGTCTCATTCTCTATGAATCTATCTTTTGTCTTGTTTTCAATACTGAGAACATTTTTCTACCACCAAATATTATTATTATTTATTTTTAGTTTTAGTTTTATATGGGGATAATTTGCCTGTATTATGTCTGTAAACCACCTGCATACCTTGCACTTGGAGAACTAAAGAGGGTATTGGAGAAACTGGAATTGGAGTTCTAGATGGTTATGAACTACTATGTGGGTGATGAGAATCAATCAAGTTCTCACACTTGGACCCAGTCCAGTACTCTTCATGGAAGATCCAAAGCTCTAGCCCCTAATTCAATTGTTTTTATAATTACAAATATACTTGGAATTTTAGTATAAAGTATAACCCCACCCAAAAGAGTACTTGTCTCTTTTGTTTTCTTGTAATATCTTACACTCTGTAAGGTTAAATGCATCTATATTTTCTGGATGGGGTGGAATAACAAAGACTTTTCTGCTTTAAGACACAATATCCCAGACAAATTACATAATTTTTCAGGCATTTAACAACAGACAACACAGGGATATTATCTCCATGATGACTGAAACATAACAGATGTATCCTCAATTATGCCCACCAATATTCTACATCGCTTCTGGGCCAATAAAAGAAAAGTACCTATGTGGCACCCAGCATCTTGGTCAGTTGAAGTAGTCATGACCAAATTTTGGGAAGTCAAAGAAACTAGACTTTTGCAGGGTGGACCAGGAGAGTGAGCTCCACAGAGAGATCTGCAGAGATTCCACTTACTCTCTCACTTGATGCTGCCTTGTACATTCTTGAAATAAGGGAAGGGACTCAGGAAAGATGATAAAAGCATCTAGATTTCATGTGAGACTGGGGAGGAAATATGCATCAGCTTGCCAAAGTGGAAAGATGTATCAGGAAGAGTTCAGGGAAAGGCACTGCTTTCATCTTGAGCTAAGACAGTCTCAGTGCAAATGTTTCTCAAGACATGCTGAACTAAGCTTAAAAACAAATACAGGAACAATTTAAAGAACATAAAGATTTTTTTTTTTTCTGAAAAGGGCTAATCTTAGGAAAAAGACCAAAGCGTAATGAAATACACCTGAAAAATACTAAAAAGTTCAAAAGGATCTTGTACTAGTAACTTAACAACACTTTTGAAAGCTCTAGAACTGAAAGAAAAAATAACACCAAAAAGGAATGGAGAGCAAGAAATAACCAAACTCAGCACTGAAATAAATAAAACCAAACAAACAAACAAACAAACAAAAAATCCACAAATAATCAATAAAGCAAAGAGTTAGTTCTTGGAGAAAATCAGTAAGATTGGCATGCCCTTATCCAAATTAAATAAAAGGCAGAGAGAGAGAGACTATCCAAATTAACAAAATTAGAGATGAAAAAGGAATCCATATTAGATAAATGTATATATGTGCATGTACAAAAACATAAAGAATCCAGAGAAGAGGAATATATATTTTTTAACATATCAGTATTTAAAAGAAGTGTCATAATAGGAATAGAGGGAGTGAGGGACAGTCAGGGAGTGAGAGAAATAGTATTGAAGCAGACCAAGAAAGAACAGTCAATGCATAGAGGTGGGCGAAAGAAAGAGAAGGGTAGGAAGGGTGCAAGGGACAGAAGGAAGGAGGGAGGGAAGAAGAAGGCTTTTCTTCAGAAATTATTCAAACAGTAGACAACAGACATCTTTGTAATACCATGAGACAAACTCTCGTCTTTATTTTGCTCCTACTAAACATTCAAAACTTGGAGAGAATGATGAGAAAAAAGGTGTGACTTTGGAACTGGCACCTGACTAGATTGCATATAAAAAATTTCAAAATATTTAAAAAGGAAATGACTCATTAAGATTTTTTAAAAGTTTTCAAAAACCACTAGTGTGTATGTATGTGTGTGTGTGTATGTATATATATATATATATATATATATATATATACATACATATATATGTTATCATTAAGTATTGGTGAAATCCCTGTATGTGGTGAAGTATCTATTAATATAATATATAAAGAATTGTACAACTTTTATGTGGAACCAAGAAATTCAAATTATGCATTATTTTACTAGGTATTTCATGAATTAAGTTATATAAATAAAATATAATAAAATATAAGCCCATGGGAAAATGCACAGTGTCATAAGTTATTAAAGAAAGAAAATCAAAATCACAGTATGAAAATATTAAATACTTAGTAATATTACTAAAATCACTAAAATTTTATTTTTTGGCATTTTGAGACAGAGTGTCTGTATATGGTCCAGACTGGCTATAAACCTACTCCAATCCTGCTTTAGCCAGAATACTGACATAACAGTTGTAGAACATCACACCTGCAAAATAAAACTTTAAATTCCAAGATGTGTGTTTAATAAATGAACAACTGCAAGTGTCACTCATGGGCAGTACATAGGCAAAATGTCATTGGAATGTTGAAAAGAAAATTATTTACAGTTAACAAGCATATCCATATAATTCTTCCATTCTCTTTAATGTTTGGTTATTTGTTTTCGAGACAAGTACTCCCTGTTATAACTTTCACTGTCCTGGAACTCACTCTGTAAACCAGACTGGCCTCAAACTCACAGAGATCCAGCTGCCTCTGCTTTCTGAGTGCTGGGATTAAAGGAGTGTGTCACTACTGTCTGGCAAATTCATCTATTTTTTTTTATCCAGGTTTATTCTATTGAAATAAAACTATATATCCTAGTTTGCTTTCTGTTCTGTGGTAAAACACAATGACTAAAACAAGTTGGGGAGGAAATGATCCATTGACTGAATCTTTCCAGTCACAGTCTATCATTGAGAGAAGCCAGGGCAAGGGAAGTAGGGTGGGAGAAGGAGGCCTCATGGAGGAAGGCTACTAACTGTCTTGCTTACCTTTCTTGTACTCAGCCATTTTGCTTATATCAGCCAGGGCATCCTGCCCAGGAGTGGTTCTGCCCACACTGGGCTGCTCCCCTCTACCCCATATATGTCATTAATCAAGAAAATGCCTCACAGACATTACAATAGGCTAAGCTAATGGAAGCAACTCCTCAATGAGGCCCTCCCATGTGTCTCTATTCTGTGACAAATTGACAAACAAAAAAACCTAACCAGTACATATGTTTATAAAGCTTTTAATACAATGATGATATTTAGCCCACATGCCTTTTATAACTAAACAAAAAATAGTTCTGCCCAGCCATACTATATAATTCTGCTGTGCAGTAGGAAGATGCACTCACTAAGTAAAACACAACCATGTGCAAGAAAACAGGAGACATATGAAGATGGTGGTCCATTCACTCACCCTGCTAAACAATCCATCAAATGAAATGAAAGGGTGGTGAGTGGAAAGCAATACTTGTCAATTACTGGAAAAATACTTGTTCCCCTGGTACAAGGGGGAATCATTGGGAGGGGGGGCGGTAGTGGTAATTCAAAGTTTGATTTTCCTAAATTTGAAAAGGCAGATATTTCAGAGGTCACAAAAGTCTTATAGAATGATTGTCAGGATGAAGTGAATTCTTACATAATAAGTGTCCCAACAGTACTTGGAATCATGCTGATGCAGCACAATTCTTTATATTGTCACAAGAGATTTGAAAATATTTGTCTTTTAGCAAGAACTTCTGCTGAGTGGTGGTGGCTTATGCCTTTAATCCCAGCATTCGGGAGGCAGAAGCAGGTGGATCTCTGTGAGTCTGAGACCAGTCTGTTTTACAGAGTGAGTTCCAGGACAGCCAGAGTTACAACAGAGAAACCTTATCTCAAAAAGCCAAAAAAAAAAAAAAAAATAGAACTTCAGCCAGAGTTTTGAAGACTTGTGAGTAGGTATAATTAGACATTGCAGGACATCTGCTATCTTTCTATCTTTGTCAATCATTCCAAAGGATAGAAGGAAAGTTTGAGTGATTTCATCTTGTCCAGACACCTAGGAAGCTAACCATCTCATCCCAACTTCTTGTGCTCTGAGAACTTTTTCACCCTTTCTATGCCCATGGCTAGATTCAGGTAAGATCTCTCAGCAGAGACTTCATGGCTGACTTGCAACATTATTTATTGTTCGCTTTGTGGTGTTCATGAGTCTGTCATTCACAGTATTAGATCACAACAATACTCTTCAGTGACACAAGTTTGCATAACAATAATCTTGTTAACACATGAAAATTACAATGGTTGTTTTGATAAAGTTAACTTCATCAAAGAAAATGTTAAGATTTACCATATTTAGTAATATTTGTATTAACAACTCCAGTTAATATGAAAAATGAGGGAGGCGTGGGCTGTGAAAGATTCCAAATTACATTTGACTAGCGGAATAACTGATTTTGTTTTCATTAATATAGATCATTCAGCACTTCCTTGAGAGTTTTCTTTAAAAGGCAAGTCATCAAAAGATAACTGGTAAATAACATTAGACAACATAGTCTGAGTTTCAGATCTTGTATTCTTTAAAATCTGTGTTTTAAAAATATAACTCTGGTATACATATTTTGTTGTAGTAAAATATAACTAACCAAGAGTTTACCACTTCACTTATTTTAGAGTGCACAACGAGATAATTTTTAGTGAACTTACAATGCTATGAAGCCATTATGTCTAGAACTCAAATGTATCCATTTCCCCCCAAAGCAATTTCCCCATGTAATGACTACCTATTCTCTGAAAAAATAGTGTGTTGTGAAAGTCTGTTTTTAGTTATGTATAAACTAATTGTGCACTGCTGGGAAAAGGGATGCCTAGGTTCTTGGCATTTTGCATTGTTTGCAGGTGTTAGATTTCTGTGGGGATTGTTTAATTGTGTATGATCTGCACGTGGTACCAGTAGAACACCTAAGGAGTTCTGAAAGAATAAATACTCCTGAGCTGAGAGGCTTGGGTTTTCACTGTGAGTTTGGTAACTGACCATGATAGTGGTTCCCTCTGGTGAGGTCTGGCAGGGCTTCCATGTATGAAAATGCCTGCTTGTCCTATTTGCTGAGCTGCCACAGTGGTGTACATCTACAAAAACACAATAATTTTTCCATCTCTAGCTCTATGTATTTTAGTAATCTAGATACTTCATTTGCATTGAATTATAGGTGACCTTTATATATGTTTCTTTTTTTTTTTTACTCTTAAAACATTCTCTTAAGCAAAAGGTAAACCTTTAGGTCATTTTCATATAGTTTGGATGATTCTCCCCAAGCCTGATCCTGTCTCCCATCTCTTTGATTCCCAAGTATCACTCCACAGACAGTATTTTGTGTTCCAACTTTTGAGTGGGTGTTCATTTGTTTTCAGGTGTGTGTGTGTGTGTGAGAGAGAGAGAGAGAGAGAGAGAGAGAGAGAGAGAGAGAGAGAGAGAGAGAGCCAGAGAGAGAGGAGGGGAGGGGAGGGGGATGGAGGGAGGGAGGGAGAGGGAGAGGGAGAGAATGAATGAAGTAGAGGTTGGGGCTGGAAGGATGGCTCCATTGGTTAACTGATCGCCAATGGACCCAAATTCATTTCATAACCTCCTGTATCTCCAGCGTTAGAAAAATCCAAGGATCTTCTAGCCTCCAAGGGTACTTGTACACACACACACACACACACACACACACACACACACACACATACACACATACTTAAATATAAACAAACCTCACAAAACAATTAGAAGATAGGATTTGTGCAGAGAGATAAAGAGAGAAATAGAGAGAATATTGGGTGTTTGTCTTTCTGTGTCTGTATTATTATGTATTATCTCAATATAACATTAACCTTTCTAACAAAATTATTTTATATTTTATATTTTTATAGCTGAATAACATTCCATTATGCATGCAAACTACATTTAATTATTTTTTCCCTATCCATTTTTCCATCAGTTGAAGGACATATGACTGCTTCCATTTCCTGGGCACTGTGTCTAGCGTATCAATGAACATAAACAAGAGTATATCAGTACAGCAGGATATATAGTCCTTTGGGAATGTACCCAAAGTGGTGTAGCTATTCCTCTGTAGTTGTATTTTTAGGTTTTGAGAATTCTCCTCATTGATTTCCATAGTGGCTTTGCCTTTTGCATTGTGCCATTTGCCAATGAATAAGGGTTTCTTTCCTCCACATTATCAGCAGCATTTGTATTTTTGATGACAATCATTTATAGCAGGATGAGATAGAATCTAAAAGTAGTTTTAATTTGTATTTACCTGATGGCTAAGGATGGTGAGCATTTCAAAAGATAATTATTGGCCACCTGTATATTTATAAATTTATTTTTAAAAATGAATAATACCAACTATAGAGATGATGTTACATTTATTAATTGGTTAAAAAAAAAGAGGTGTTTCTGCCTTTTGCTTATTTGAAATGTGCTACTGTAAAGGTTTGTGTACAAATTGTTTGCAAATATTTGTTTTTAATCTCTTTTATATTCTTTTATTTTTTTTTTGCTGTTGTTGTTGATATGGTCTCCTCTCTACATAGCCCTGACTATGATTGAACTCACTATATAAATCTGTCTGTCTTGTTTCATGAGTACTGGGAAGTACTCCAGGAATTACTCCATGCCCAGCCATTTTTAATATTTGATTACCACCTAGCAATAGAATTGCTAGCTGATAAGATCAATCTATGTTCAACTTACTGAGCTGAAATCTTTGTAAATATATTGATTATTATGTAAATAAGGTGATGGAATATTTTATGTGTATACATTCATGCTGATTTTAATATCTAATTACAAATCCATTATTGCTATTTACAAGTGTATATGAAAACATTTACATTATAAGTATAAAAATATACATTAAAACATTTCCCCAATACTATGAGTAATTATCCTTAATTATCACTAGTGGCCAGATCCTACACTAAGCACAGAGCACATATTGACATGATTATGGCAGTATTTTGTTCATGTTTCCTAACCTCGAATAACTGACAGACAAGAGTGAATGTGGTATCCTACATACCACATGTAGGTGGAAATACAGTAAGTGTGAATCAGAGTAGACATAGGCCGTCAATCTTTATGTGGATGAATTCATAAGATAAAATCTTTGTGATAGACAAAATCTGAAGATATTCATCTGAAGGTAAAGGCAGTACACGTTGACTACTTAGTACAGTCAAAAAATGTCAGGATCAGAGGCCAACGGAAATTGGGAAGTCTCAGAGCCTGAAAAATTAAGGGCTCACAACTTGTCCTTACTGGTCCAAATTGGCACCTTGTCATACCATCCTGGCAGTTCTGAACTGTATTTTCTTTTTTTTTTTTTCATGCCTGCTTGTTTCCTGCATGGAGCCTTGCTTTGGATAAGTCCCCACACAGCTGCAAACACAGATGTGGCAATGGCTGAAAATTTCTAAGATTTCTGGAAAATTCAGAAAAGCTAGGGAAAGACTTCCCAAGTTGTTACACCTTGGGTGTATGCAAGATCACCGGAAACAATATTTCTGTTGATTAGGGGGTCCAGATGACTTTGAAGAGAGGCAGAATTTTGAAGTGCATAATGAAAGGACAGTTGTAGTTCTTTAAAAGAGAAAGACTTCTGTGTTGATCTCAATTCCAGTCTTCCATCTCAGAAGTACATGTCAGTATCTTGGGTACTCACAGCATGACAAAGCGCATAAGCTCTCATTATTAACTACAAAATGACAGGCAAAGTGTATGTAACTGGCTGTCTACTGAAATGTCTACTGGCTGCCAATTTAATACATAGGATTCACACATTTCACTTGGGTTGCTTAAATGATTTCAAATAAATATAATAAAAATAATGATGAAAATCTTATGAATAGTAATGAATTAGGATAGAAAATTCTAACATTAATACATATTAAATAGAACCTATAAGCATCCTTTCTGGATAGATGGGATTAAAATTACTTGTTTATATTTTTATTCTTCTAGAGTGGGTTAGAAATACTTCGAGAGCTTATTACTTAACCTCTTTACCCACCCCCCAAAAAAAACCTCATACACATTAAACCTAGCATAATGCACATGGGAGTAAGATAAGATGTAATTTCTAGGTTCTGATGGATCTTAGCAATGGCTTTCAGATAACATTTATTTTCATTTTTACATGACACACTGGGCATAATAAGCTCATTCATACTATGCTGGTATTGGTTTCTATCAGAATGATCAAAGGAATTATCTGATTACTACTATTGTACCATGGTTTTCCTGTTTGATGCTATTTTTTTGAGTCTGGTTTAATTTACCCTCTAATTAATAATGCTCAATTTTCATTTGGGTTGTTTTTCCCTTCAGCAAAATGGATAATATAAAATGACCTTTCAATTTTATGGAAAGATACACTTCATATAACATTAATGCTATACAAAAGGCCGTATTAAATTTGATTTTCTTTTGACTCTTTGCATTTCTGAATACAGTATAATATCAATGATTATGTTGTCTGCCAGTCTCACATTTACTAATGGAGACCATGCTGGAACTTTGAGCAAGTGGTGATTCATTCATTTAAAAAAATCAAATTTGTGTATGTATATACTTTTCTGTGGCCCAAGGAGGGTGGTTGGAAGAAGACAACCAGATACAAACTTTTCTTTCTTAATTAGTATATATCATGAAAAATAAAATTCAGTTGACTTTCTTACTGTTTTTACTTAATCTAAGGCTTGAATTACAATAAATAATTTCTCTTTAACGTAGTTTAGATGTATCCTTTCAACATTTGACATAATATTTAAGTAAACCCATCATGTAGCCAGAACTTAAACTGACACAGACATACATTCGCACACTTTAAATTACTGGGAACCATAGTTCACACCACCAAGAATTTAAAAATAGGCGTAAACGGCAGTTATATATAAATTGCTGATCTAGTCTTAACATCTTGTTGCTGTGTTCTTTATTCTGTCACATGAGGTGGATCTTTATGACAGCTACAACTTGTTAAAGTTTCTTCATAAAATGAGACTAGAAATATTATGGGATAGTCTTCAGATCTGTTTGACATTCTAAGAGTGTTGTTTATAAAATCCTGAAAGAATGAGGACAAGTAGTCACATCTCCTCTGTTCACTAAAATCAGTCATCTTGAATTCTCTCCCTGGTAGCAGCTAGGCCTGCTCTCATCTGGCCTTAGAGACATAATACCATTTACTCCCTTACTAGCATGTGCCTCAAAATACAGGTGGCAAACAGAAATGTAAGAGAAATTAAGTAAGAAAATTGGCTGTGTGTGAAAATTGACTAGTGAGATAGCATGAAAAACAAGTCTGTGTTGATATGTGCAGTTAAGGTCAAGTACTCCAATGTGAGCCAGGTTCCAAACAATGCCATAAGGTAGCCGACTTTATTGTAATACACAAAGGGCCATGTTTATTTTTAAAAGTCCAGAGTGGAAAGGTAAGGTGGCACATGCTTTTAATTCCCACCGAAGGCAGAAGCAATGGGATCCCTAACAGTTTGAGGGCAGCCTTGTCAGCCAGGGTTACACAGGAAAAGCGGCTCCCATCTTTCTCAAAACAAAAGTTCATTGCTTAAAGTAAAAACTGCAGCATCCATGGCTGACTTAATGGCAGTTAACAATCAGTGTAAAGCAAGAATTGGTACACCTTCCTGGATAGGTTCAGATTTCTCAGTAAAAATAAAAACTTTAGCTACTATGTCCTCTTTATGTGTTCTTTTCCTTCAACATACATCACTTCATTGTGCTTAAAGCCTGACTGTCCTTCTGCTTGCTTTCTTACTCAGAATCCAAAACAGTATCTATTAATCAGAAATATATATGTTATATAGATTTATCAGAAATATGTATGTATATATTTATATTTGTTTATCAGAATATATGCATTCATTTGTCAAAAATATAAACTGTATGTACACACACACACACACACACACACACACACACACACACGTGTGTGTGTGTGTGTGTACTTTATTTTTCAGGTACTAAGATGTAACTGTAAATGTGATGACCAAGTTCTCACTGTCATGATCTTAATGGAATGAGAGCAGACAAGTCCACTCCAAAAGAGAATGTCAGCAGATATGTGTAAATATGCAGAGCAGATTCCCTATACTTTGTGTCATTGGGTGCATGCATCTGGACTGAGGCACACCTGCCTTGCAGACTTCAGCAGGAAGAGATCTACTGAGGATATGGTTTTAATGAAATGACACCCAAACATTTGATTGACTCATTTTTAGAACTTCTAATGAAATGTAAAAATTATACCCCATTTATTTTTAAGTGAAAGTTGAATAGTCAGAGTTTTTAAATAGAGAAAACCAAGCTAACTGATTCAAATATTCTGAAAAGATTGTTTAATATGGGGAAGTCAAATAAAATATTGTTGAACCCATTACCATTTTCACTCGATTTTTTTCAAATTATTTCTTTTATTTTTTTAAATTATAATATAATTACATCATTTCACACTTCCCTATCCTCTTCCAAACCTTTCCATACCTATTATCGATCTCTCTCAAATTCATGGTTTCTTTTTTTTAATTAATTGTTATTCCATTATTAATCATGTTTTTATTAAATTGTGGTTTAAAGTTAATACGAAAAATTCTGATTAAAACTCAGAGCAGTACTGATATGTTGCATAAACAGTGCCCCAGAGAGGAGTGAGCTCCGGAAACAATGTCTAAAGATGCTAAAAACACAACTACAGTTTATAAGCAGCGAATATAATAGAAATACCATTATTGCTCTTGCAAAACATACTGCTTTAAACTCCCTTTAGCTATATGTTACAATATTGATTACAATTTAACTATTCAAACAGACTGAATAAGAAAATAAGATCACTTTGAAGGTGCTTTCTATATAGCAAGGATAAGGGAATGGGAACATGTCAGGGCAGAGATGGTTAGTGTTTGTGTGTGTGTGTGATGTGTTAAGTAAATGTGCATGTTTACCTGTGCATGTGTAAGTATGTGTGTATGTGTGTATATAGTATATGTGTGAATTGTATATGAGCATATGTATATGTGTGAGTATCATATGTGTGAAGGGTGTTTGTGCATGTGCACATGTGCAAGTATGTGAGTGCATGTGTGTATAGAAAATATGTGTAAATGGTGTATGTGCATGTATATATATGTGTGTGTGTTTGATTATGTGTCTGTGTAGAATATAGGAGTGTATGTTTGCATGTGAGTTTGTGTAGTATGTGTGAGTATGTGGGGAGGTAAGTTTAAGTTGAGGGGAAACAGCAGGGCTAAGTCATTACTAATATTACTGAGTTTTCTCTGAGGCTCATTTCAATATGACTGCTAGACTGTTCTGCAGAGAAGCCATGTTTCTAGTTTGGAGAAGTATTATCTGGTCAATAGTAATACTGCTATGTGTGGATTTTGCTGACCTGACAGTGGATATGTCTGGACAAATCCTGTTTCTGAAGATCTTTGCCTATGAGATAAAAAGATATTGGCATTCTGTGCTTCAGTAATATTCTGTACCTGCTACATTGTTTGATGCTTTCTTTCATAGCCACCACTTCTTCACACAGTTTTCTGCTAGATATGGAATCTTGCTCTTTGTTTCGATTTCCAGAACCAGATTCTGCTTGATAGCAAACTGGCACGGGGATGACTGTATGAATGGCGATGCTTCCTGACAGTTAAGGCCCTCTGAGTGTCTTCCTTTTAAAATAGTCTCTCTTTTAAAGTTTCCTAAACAGTAGCTTCGCATTGAAAAGCTAAAATAATTATTGCACCATAATTTTAATTATTTGACTACATAATGACAATTTTGGATAATATGCCTCTAATGAAATCACAACTATCTATGCTTTTGTCGAAATCCAATCAACCTGATGAAGATTTCAAATTACCCTCTCACATAGTAAAGTGATCGTAGATGATTATGCAAGCTACTGGGCTTCACAGGGTGCGGTGCCAGGGCCGTTGTGCTTGTGCACAGCCTGTGGTTTTGAAGGTGAGTGGCGCCTTCATCATTCTGGCATTCTGTTTTAGTCTAAGTCTCCATCAGAAACCTGCCAGGGCTCAGGGCTGATAACAAAGCACCATCGCTTCTTGAAGTGACAGAGCACAGTGACATATCAACACGAGGTCTTAAACGAAAAGTCCCTTCTAATTTAACTAGGAATCTGCTGAAGCCTTATTCAGTCCAACACTCTTGTTTTCAATTAAAACTAACATGTGGCAAAAGGAGAAAGTTCGGCATTTCCTTTCCTTTTCAGAAGCAGGAATGGAATTGTGAAAGGACACAGTAGAGAGCAAAATGGCCCAGAATCACCTACCTTCCTCTTGGCCTCTACAAACTAATTGCAGTTCCCTGTGATTCAGAGAAAGCTTGACCTAATGCTTTAAGTTGCTGGAAGAGTCCTTCTCGTTACTACTCTTTGAGGAATTTTTTTTTGTCTAATACACTTCAGGAGCACTAAAAGAGCCAAACTTTCTACGTTACTTAGGATCTATTCTGTGTTGGGTGCTACTGATGTGGGAAGTAAACAGCTCTCGTGTGAGCAAAATAATTAAGCAAATTCTTTGTAGTCACACCAAGTAAGTGGTAAACATGAATGCAGTTCATAGCACTCAAGCTTGAATATTAGCTATAGCACTGTTAAATTGCTGTGGTGCTGACCACCAAACTTGGGATCTTACTCACATATAGCCTACTACAATACATTATATCTGTAGCAAGTATTAAAATTTTAGCATAAACAATTCTGGGTAATATTAGCAACTTATATAAATACATGGAATTATGAAAACTTAAATGGTACTTGTAATATTGCATTGCTCTTATCGTGGAATTCCTCAAACATGCTCATCACACAGTCTTTCTTTCCTGCTTAAACCATGTCATAATCCTTAGCAAAGCAAATTAGAAAACAAATCTATGGCTTCCTGTAGTTGTTTGCCTGCTGTGGCAGCTCACCAAGGATGACAAGAAGGCATATTCATATGTACAAACTCTGCCAGACCTCAGCAAAGGGAACCACAATCCTGGTCAGTGCCTGGTCAGTGGAACCCAAAGCATCTAAGCTCAGGTTTGTTTTTTTTTATTGATTAAGATCTCCTCAAATGTTCTACTGATAGCACATGCAGATCATAAGCAATCAAACATCCCCCAGATAAATCCAATACCTGCAGATAATACAGAAAGCCAAAACCTAGGGAGCCCTCACCCAGCCATACATAAAAAACTTATTTTATACATAACTAAAAATAACTTTTACAACAGCATCCCTTGGATTGTGCTTTAGAAAACTTGCATTTTGTTGCATGTTCTTTCTCTGAAGCTTCCTGCAATTTGCATGGACTCATGGCTGAACTAGACTCAGTGCTCAGCAAAGACAAGTCATGGTTGTGAAACCCTTCAGCTGCCAATGTTTCTATGGCTCCTCAGTGCTACAGAGCTGCATTTTTACTGTTTTAGGACTGATTTTTATGTGTATGCTGTGTCTTGCCTGTGGCTGTGTATGTGTAACTTGGGAATGATGACTACTGAGATCAGAAGAGTACATCGCATCTCCTTGAATTGGAGTTACACATGATGATAAACTGCCACGTGGGTGCTGCAGACCAAATTTGTATCTTCTGAAAGAATAAATGGCTCTAAAATACTAAAGCATTTCTATAGCCCCACCATTTTGTTTAAAATACAGTTTTATTCTATTTATTATTATTGTGAATCTCTCTCTTTCTCTCTCTCTCTCTCTCTCTCTCTCTCTCTCTCTCTCTCTCTCTCTCTCTGTGTGTGTTTCTGGTATATGTGCATGTGTGAGTATAGGCTCTGAACCAAACCCTGCTTGGCAGGCTTATATGGTTATCTGCTGAGCCGTCAGCAGACCCAAGATTTGCACTTCATAACTAATTAAGATTTAGAACTATTTACCTCATTGATGTTGTAAACTTATGGTCAAACATTTGGGCTCTTCACTTTGAACCCATCAGTTTTGGGGATATGCTTAGTCACCATTTCATGGCCTCCTGGTTTGCTCTCCTGGATTAACTTTGTATTTATTTTAGTCTGTTCTGTTTGTCGCTCTGTACCTTCTTTCTTCTATGTTCATTTTTCCAGGTCATTTTGCATACTTTCATAGTGGCCCCTGCTTCTTCTGGAAATTGGGTAAGCTATACATAATTTAAGAGTTTGGACTAAAGTCATAGAAAAGGCACAGGCCAGTCTTCTTTGCACACTTTCCAAATGACGAGATTACGATCGGAGCATCTATCAAAGCATTTTGGAACATTTTACAGTCATTTAAACACAGCTGAAGTACAACATCATTGGCTTTCCTTTCTATTTCACTTGCTGTCAGTGTAAGAAAATGCTGTGCTGCTTCTGGGGATAACAGCTATGGTTACTGCTGATGAAGAATAAGTTTAGTCATACACATGAGCACAGTACCAGTTGATAGTTTAGAAAAATTATTTCCCTTTAGGGATAAAACAAATTTTGAAATTTGTCTCTTAGAAAATCATTAATTATGATTTCTTTAAATTTTGCTTTCGGTTTGTTGTTGTTTTTGTTTGTTTGAGAGAGGGTCCCACAATGTAGCCCTGGCAGGCCTGTAATTTCCTCTGTAGACCAGACTGGCCTGCAACCCACAGAGTTGGCCTGCCTCTGCCTCCTGAGGGATTGGATTAAAGGAGTGTACAACCATGCCCAGCCTCCAAAATATATTTTTATATAGTTCTGTATTTGGTTTAACTCGAAGCACATCTTTCTGTAAAGAAAAACACTTCAGTAGATTGGCTTCATACCAAACCTCTTCCTTCTTTAGAATGCCATGAGTCACTTTGGCATCATCTGATTGATCAAAACTTGGAACAAAGAAGGGCAGCCATATGGCAGCCGAGTCAGTGAAGCCGTACTCCAAACTGGCAGATCTTGAATCAGCAGATGCCAAGAAGTGAGTGCATAGTAATGTATGAATTAATGCAGACAGACAAGGGTGGAAATATTGATGTATTCTTTAATTGACATTGATACATGATGTCAGTGAGTACTTATAGGATTATTTCCATTTTCCAGTGACTGGTCTAATATCCAAATAAAGATTATAAAATGGCTTTGGTTAAAAATAGCCATCAAATATGAATTAAGTGCTTAGAGACATGGAACTAGCTTTGGGTAAAGTACTATAAATTCCTTTTTTTTGTTCTGAGAATAAAAAATGATAAAAATAGCCAAGTACAATTGAATATGTATTTAAAAATCATACTTTTGACATTTTCTTTTGTAACACAGTAAGCTTGGTAACAGATACCACATTCAAATTATTACTGAGGACTTCTTAGCTCCAGGCACTTGTCTCAGGTCTACTGGCACCCTGAATATCTGATACAGCATACACTAAGTATAAAACATAACGTAAGGAGAACCATAGGAAATTAGAGGCAAGTATTGTGTGACATAATAAAAAATACGTGTGGGCTAGAAAATGAGTTCTCACATCTGGCATTCTCTTGAAGATTTGAATGGTGGAAGATACGAACACTGGAGGAGAAAATACTCTGCAGAAGTACCAAGGATACACAGCTCCAGGTGAGGGCAAGCTAGAATGTTTGATTAGAAGGAGAACTTCTTTGGCTGCAGTATTCTGAGTGCACAGGAATATGGAGATGTACCAGGAGACTGCCCTTGGACAACACAGGAGGTACCTACTGCAAAACAGTATCACCTCTTGGTCAAACAAATTGACCTTTCCTGGCTGAATCATATCAGTCATAAGCTGATCTCAACCATTTCCCCAGCTCCAAAACACACCATCAAAATAATTATTTGAGTTGGTAATTAATTTTGGCAATTCATTCAAATATGACCCTTGGAAGCTCAGGGAACATCATGGAAGAGTGAGCAGAAAGAATGGAAGAAGCAAAATATTGGTAGAAGGGCTAAAAAATGTGAACTTGGAGGGCATGGCATGCCGTTACAAACAAGCTCTCACGGAACTGCTGTTGCCTGAACTGGGCTTGCACAAGACTGGGTTTTTTAGCAGTTAGTCTCAAATGGATGGAGGGGCGGTTCACGAAGCCCCTCCATTCTATTCGCTACTGATGGATTCTGAGGGAGGGCAATCGTTATTTATAACTGTGTCCCCACTTGTGAGCCCTCCAAGCTCCAGTATATATTTCCAAACCCATGATCACACAGACTGTCCTGGTAAACTCCAGGAGTCACAAAACAAAAGATCAGGGATTTTTAGGAAGGAGGGGTGATGGCAGAGGTGGGAGGAAGATGAGAGCTGGGAGTGAGAATAATCAGAATGCATTATATACATGTATGAAATTGTCAGCGAACAAATTTAATAAAATATTGTTGGCCTTTAGAACACTCGGTCCTAGACTAAAAGAGTTAAGTCAGTCATCTGTGTTAATGTACTGCATTTTTAAAGCACTAGGTAAAATGTACTTATAATGTCAATTTTCCCAAAGTGTTTGCTGCTATTAGCTGAGAGTGTTGTCCGGATTTAGAAACTGCATTAAATCCCTGTAGGATGTTAGGATGCTATTCTGTAAACGGCTGCTTTAGTTCAGTGAGTAGGAAGAGCTAAGCGTTCTTCTAGTCTGCCAAACTCTAAGCACATATAGGTGGTGACACAAAGCCAGTTAATACTTAAAATCCTAGGTTTGTAAATCTGTGGTTTCACCCATTTTCTGATTACCAGACTACTCTCAAATGCTCATTAGTGACAGCACTCAAGGACGGAAAACATTATCCTACCAGAGCATTTGCATAATTTGCTCTTTTGACAATGAGATTTCTTCTATGGAAGCAGTATTCCTTTATACTGTTTTCCACCAAGAATCATTCTTCTAAAATTATAAATCATACGAACAAATGCATCGTAATAACAAATGTTTTATTTCTCACTGCAGCCCAAATAGCTTTCCTTTTGTAACTTTGGCTACTTAGCATTTCTCTAGTTAATTCCTTGTCAAGTATCTCCCTGCCAGGGTTCTGTGACATGCTGTTATAAAGAGATCAGATGAAAATGCGTCATTCACAAAGCCACTTCATTCAATATAGTGTATGTGTATACTGGGTATTGGCTATTGTGCATGGTGGTGAGGTTAGATATATGAGATAAAGACACATGCTTTCTGTCTCACAGACTCACAATCTATTATGTGTTTGTATGCTGAGGTATCAGGGACATTTATAGGCAGTTTAACAGGCACATGTAACCTGAGGAGGCACTGTCTCCGACAGGGAAAACACTGAATGAAACAGAGTTACCAAGGAATGATAACTTACACAGGTTTAAATAGAGATAATGGGGAATCCTATCTAGACATAAACTAAGAAAAAAGAATCAATAGAGCAGATAGAGTAAATATAATAGGATTTACAAAAAAGTACTAACAAAGGCATGTAGGTAAGAAAGTTATTATAGTAGTTAACCAAGATTAGATTATGTTTGATTAGATTGTATTTGATATCAAATTGGAAAAAAAACTATATGCATAGATTAAGTAATGCAATTTGAACATATTTGACATTGGCTTGTATTTTTTGTGTGCCATCAGTACATTAGAGTATACACCTAGTTCATAGTTGAAGTTTTGGTTGAAGTTTATATTCTGCGCTATAAAGAATGGGTTAGAGGATATGGATGCAATACTAGCCATTGGTTCTGCTGAGAGTATAGACACAGATGTTGCAGCAGAAAATTTGTTCCTATGTTAATCCTATGAACAGTGGATCATGTACAATATTATATCTTTCTTTCTTCTTTGATAAGATACCTACAATTATAATGGAACTTAAAATACTAAATTGGAAAATAAATATCCTTCTGTGTGTTTCAATACAATAGATTTTTTTTCTTGCTGATAGAGAATGAGAAATCTTCCATAACACTCAAGGAAATTAAGAGCACCTTGGTACCCCAATGTTGTGCCTAGAGTGGACTACGATAGGATTTGGTCAGGCGATTTAGTGGGGGCTTGGTTAAGTAGAGCATTGAAATGTTCTTGCATATGCTTGCAGATGATGAACTGACTTCTCATTAAACACTGCCTGTTGGCGCATAGCTGCCAGTACATTAGGATCTTGAGGTTTTACTGCTAGGTTGAACAGTTAGGTTGAAGGTATTGTTAGACATGTAGCATCACGAATATAGAGGTCACAACAATATTAGGAAAATAATATTGAAGCTTCAGGAATAGGAAAGAGGATGTCTGTGAATTTTTAGCCCAAGTCAGCTGCCAGATGTATTCAGTCAGATGGTGACCTGAGCCAATATTGTGTGGAACAAACCTGCCTCCAATATCAGAATACTGATAAATATTACAGCTTAAGGTACAGTTTAGGGCAGTTTGTTACATTATATTAAAATGCATATCATTTGAACTCATAAAAACATTTTAATTGCCTATTCAGCACTCACATTGAGCTCAAATCAGAAGGAAATTTAGCTATATCACAAATCTAAACCAAGCCACAATTTTTCTCACAGGCACTTGCCTCATACACAGAAATAGTTTTCCAGTGTGAAGGAAGGATATGAGAGTGGAGAAAATTCCTAGAGAGAATTCTTCAGATAAGTTCTGTGGCCAGCCTGAGGAGTGGTGGCTAGTCAGGAACAGTGAGATGATGACTGGTATTATGCCAGACTTTACTGAATGACCATTTAAGTTCCCAGCAGAAGCAATGCATCGCAAAAGAAGAAAATTCCATGATGTACACTGTATGGAAAGGATCTGATATAATAACGGTAAGTAAGCCCAGACTTGAAGCAAAGTTAATAGCAATGCAGAATAGCACAGGGGTCATTCAAGTAGAAATGACACCAAAATAGAAGAGAAAATAACAAAGCCAATAGTGGGTTCTTGGGAAAGGTCAGGAAATGACTGTGTTTGTTTTGCAATTAAGAGAAAGAACATAACAGAAGAAATCAAAATGTGAAGAAAAGAGTTGTATGGGAAATAGCCATCACAATAAGCCCTATAAACATTAAACGATTATGAGATAATGCCATGAAACCAATTATCCATATATGAAATCAAATATGTTTTTCAAAACATATACAACTCCTGCCTTGTTTTACCAGAAACATTAATTTAAGATAGATAATAGACCTAAATGAAAAAGTTATCAATACATAGAATATCTTTGAATCTTGTTAACAAAATGTTTCTTATACAAGACAAAAAAAAATCTTTCACTGGATATTAAAAAAAATAACACTCTCCGTAAAAGTGCTAAGTTGAAATACTAAATTTGTCAAAATTATTAATGCTTGATATCAAGCATATAGTAATGATACCAAGATATCATTAAATTGAAAGAACAAATATAGATATGGGTAAAGTAAATTCAGGAAATAAAGGTACAGAAATAGAGAATATATTCATAGCATTCTTTTTCAGACACAGAAGTTTTGTAGAGAGAATATAAAGAGCTTTTGCAGATCAATAACACGAAGAAAAACATGCAGAAAAATGGACAGTTCATAAACAAAGACACAGGAATGGTAATCAATCAAATTAAGAAATATTCAACATCCTAAATCATTATGGAATGCAAAGTAAACCACACTGGGATGCTATTTCAATTTTTTAAATAAAAAAATAGATTTTTCTTCACATATAATATACACTGATTTGGGCTCCCTCACTCCCAACTCCTGCCAGGTCCTTCCCACTTTCTCACACAGTGTGACTAAGCCCATACTAGAATTGCTGGTGCCAACAAGGTTGAGGAGCCACTAAAACTCTTAGAAAAGTATTCAGCTGTGATTTCAGAAACCACCTGCCACTTCCTACACCATTTTATTCAGAAATTTTCAGCACTTTTTGCAATTCCACCATTCCCCATGATGAATGAAAAAAAAAAGATTTTATGTTAATATTAATAGCTAGTGCAATACTTACAATGAACTCAGGAAAATGAATAAACAAATGTTGGATTTTCATAAGATAAGAATTCCCTTTAGCCATAAAAGAAGTGGGGCTACTGACAAAAATGAAACCTGAAAGAATTCTAAAAGCACTGTGTGCCACTGAAGAGCCCACAGAGGAAAGAAAGCGTAGTTTTAAGATTCCAGGTGTATAAATTATAAGAGCAGACATAGGATTATAGAATCAGTTGCCAAAATTACTTTTGTTGAACAGTGAACATAGAGAATTGATTGGAAAGTGGTACAAGACAACTTCATCAATGATGTAAGTATTCAAAACCTCCTAGGGATAATTCTGAGTGTTTCTATATTTGCCAGTTGACTAAATCTAGTAACTGAGTTGTCGATATAACATCTATTGTCACTACATTTCAGTTGATTTTATGTAGCTGACATCGTAATAGAATTACCAAAATCCAAAATCAGTTTAGTTGGAGAAGATTTGCTTATATTTTAACTGGCGTAGATTTTATATATAATTATTTGGTAATACACAGAGATCACACCTGTATTTTATGAATACTGCAGCTTAAAGACAACACCTGAAATAACAGACAGGTTCAAGATGAAAATCACTGACCTTGAGAAACATGGGAATCAAACAACAATGAGAATAGAGAAAAAGGAATCAGGGTGACAGGATCCTTCTCATTAATGCAGCCCTTAATTGTCTAAAAACTTATTTCTTCAAAAATTAAAATAAATATTTTAGCTGGGTCAGAAAGAGTACAGAAGATCTTTAAATTCACCTGTGTTTATGAAACGAATATTAGTAGAAGCTTGCCTTTTTTGAACTTTTAATACAAAATTCTCTTTGAGTCCATATTTTATCAGACAACTGTCAGATTAAAATACTTCCACTTTCAATTTTGCAAGCTTTTCCAAATTTTACTAAACTAGACTTAATCTGTTCTCTTGTAGGAAATATATCTCAGTAACTGTCCATATCTATGATATACTTTAATATAACCTTAGCTTGAATTATGCTAACGGGAATGTCAAATCTTTGAGAATGGCTTAATGCCAAGCTTCTCCTACAAACACACACAGCTTACTAGTCTGTGTATGCTTCACAGCTCTTCCTAAGTGTTTTATAAAGCTGAATCAAATTTACTAAGTGTCATTAACCATACCTAATATAAGTGTCTCTACCACTTTAATCAGTTGAAATGAACAGATACGTTCCTTTATCTGAAAATAATCAACAAAAGTTATAAAATATGCAAATATATTCTAATAAACATCATTTTAATGTTAGTTCCAATATCCTAATTTTGTTAAGTATTATATATTTAGTTAGGATATATTTTTGATAGATAATTCTTCCTTGATGGGAGATGTCCTTAGCCTACTTGTGTTGAACCATTCTGAGAAGGGTTTTGATATATCTCCAGATCTATTTTGAAGAACAAAGTATGTCAGGCACTTAATGTTGAAACAAATTGTCATAATAAAATTACAGGAATAATATCTACATGACCGTTTTGTGGTCTGTTCATCCACATAAAGAAATATCAACTGAATCACACTCTAAGTCATATTTAGATTTTTTTAAAGGTGTTGTCTAAGTCGCTGAATGTTACGCATATTATTATAATTACTATATACATTTATCACGGGTATTTTATTTTGTAATCCAATCAGATTAGAAAATTTAAAATATAAATTCAGTGAATTTCAGTCAGAAGCCCACATTTCTAAATAAGGAAATTTGCCGAAAATATCTGAGTATGTTTGAAAGTTGAAGCTGACCTCTAGTTCATATTAGTTATTAATAGATTAGATTTTAACACTCAGTTTTAGGCTCACAGAAAATATGTCAGAATAACAAATGTTTCAAGAGCACTGTCTCACACAGATGAAACCCCCATGAGGATGTATCCCACAGAACATCACATTTGCTATAACTGATGAAACATGTTGCTATGTCCAGAGTTGTTAGTTTGCAGAGTGGTGTACTGTCAAGGTTTGAACAAATGTGCCAGACATCTGCCATTATACATCACATAGAATAATGTCACTGTGTCTCTACCTACTGCCCTGCCTATGAATCCATCTTTGCTCCCCACTAGTTCCTACCATTGATTTTTATCTGCTTCTACAATTTTGCTTCATATAGATTGGGCTATATGGCAAGCAACTATTACATATTGGAATTTTTACACTTAACATTTAAGCTTCCTGCATGCAAGCATTCCACTGTATAGGTGGACCAAACATGGTCTAGCCACAATCTGATTCACATCTAGAATGCTTCCAAGTTTGGGCAATTACAGTCAGGGAATTCTGGATAGTAGTTCTCACGTGAACAAAATATTTTAGCTCAAATGGGTAACTATCAAAGCTGTGGTTATAGGATCACATGGTAAGAATATGTTTGGTTCTGCCAGTGTTCTCCACACTGGCTGCAGTGCACTACATTCTTATGAACAACAAAAGATAATCACCACAGTCCATATCTCCTCAGCATTTGTCCTCAGATTTATAGACTTGGAACATAGTATTCCAGATGATGGCATGCATCTCATTATTTTTCTTTTTTTCTTTTTTATTTTGATATTATAATAATTGTACCAATTCATTCTTCCACTCCCTCCCTCCAAATCTTCCTATATATCCCTCCTTGCTCTCTTTCAAATTCATAGCCACTTTTGTCATTAATTGTTGTTGCATGCATTATATGTGTGTGCATGTGTGTGTGTGTGTGTGTGTGTGTCCACCTACACATATATTCATAAATATAACTTGTTCAGTCTGTATAATGTACTTGCTTATATATTTTCAGGGCTAATCTGTTTACTCTTATTTTGTTTTGTTTTATTTGATACCAGTTTGTCTAAAGCCCAGGATCCTCCTGCTTTACCACTCAATTGTTGGAGTTACAGGGGTGCCAAAACACTCATCCTATTTTGCACTAATTTGTATTTTGCTGACAACATAACGAGGACCATATTTTCATATGATTATTTATAATGTGCATTTTGATGTGGTATCAAAATATTTAAGCCACATTTTATTTGGTTGTTTATTTAAGAGCTCTTTTTATATTTTTGAATAATAGACTTTATCAGGCATGTCTTAATTTTTTATTTATTAATATTCTGTGTACATGTATGATGCATATGGGGAAGGAACACATAGCACAGTGACCAGGTGGGGGTCAGAGGACAGCTTTGTAGAGTGGGTTTTCTCCATCTACCTTTGTGTGTGTTACAGCAATGGAATTCATATCCTCAGATGAGCATAGCAAGTACTCCTGCCCGATGAGCCATCTCACAGGCTTCAGATGTGTCTTCTACAAATACTTTCTCCTAGGTTGTGGCTTCTGTTTTCATTTTCTTTCACTATTTATTTTTTGTTTATTCATTTTATTTTTAAGGGAATTGTTCTGGCTATTGTTTTATTTTATTTTATTTTTCTCATACAACTTATTCAATACATCCTGACACCCCTCCTCCCCTTCCTCTGCTCCTCCCAGTTCCCCCATCTCCCATCTCCCTCAGACCTACCCCACTACCACCACCCATAATCCCCTACCCTATTTCTCCCCAGAAAAAAACAGTCCTCCTATGGTTACCACTCCAACGGGGTATGACATAGCAAGATGGAACAAGGCTGGCTACTAATCCCTACATCACAAGTGAGCTAGGCAACCTGCCAGGAGCAAAAGGGTCCCAAGAACAGAAAAAGGTCAGAAACTCCCCTCTGCCAACTTGACCCAAGCTAGAGTCATGTTGGAAGAAGGAACCTCAATTAAGAAAATGCTCCCAACAGCCTTTCAGAAGCCAGTGGTGCATTTCCTTGACTGATTATTAACATAGGTAAGAATCAGCTTACTGTGTCTGGTAATACCCTGGACTGGTGATCTTGAATGTTATGAGAAAACATGTTGAGTAGGTCGTGCAGAGCAAGCCAGTATAAAGCACTCCTTCATTGCTTCAACAACAGTATGTGTTTCTAGGTTCCTGCCCTGAGTTTCTATCTTGACTTACATTGATGATGGACTGTGATGGGCAAATGTTAGCTAAAATAAAACTTTTCCTCCCCAAGTCTCTTTTGGACAATGTTTTATAATAGCAATAGAAACCCTAAGACAGGAGCCCATATTATCCATTAATTCTTTCATGGACTATACTTTGGCATAAAATCTAAAAAGTCAAAGTTTATCCAAGATCATCCTGGCTTCCTTCTGTGTGGTCTTGTAGTATTCCAGGAGTTTTGTGATTCACATTCAGGTCTATCATCTATTTCGAGACGCTTTTTAATGAAGGTTATAAGTGATGTGTCTGTATTAACATTTTACATGGTAGTTTGTACTATGTTATAGTACTGTTGTTTCTGTACTTTTAGTTGGAAAGCTACCTGTGATCAGTTATCTGCTTGTCACAGATTTGTTGGCTACATTTGCAAGGCCTGTATCTGGACTCTTTACAAGCACTGATGTCTGTTTACTCTTTCATTTTTACCACACCATCTTGACTCCTGACTGAGCTTAGTCAAGTAGCCTGGTTCTTCATGCCTGCTTTCTGGGCCTTTGCCTTTAACACAAGCTTTAGAATAAGTTTGTCAATAACTTGATGATAACTCTAGAATTCTACTGGGACTGCATTGAGCTGATAGGTTAATTTGGAAAGAAAAGACATAATGACCATATCACCTTCCTATTCATTCTTATAGAATGTTCCCACTTAGTTCTCTTTTATTTTCTTCATAAAGTTTTGAGATTTTTCTTGGTGTGTCTATGCATTGAGCTAACTCTCCCTCAGTATCATTCATTATCTCAGTTTTCAATATTGTTTCAAGTTTAAATTTTCTCTTGTTATTTATTAGAAAGTAGAAGGAAAATTAACCATCATTTGGCACTATTTGTCCTGCAGGCTTGGAAGTAACTTACTTCCAGAAGGACTTCTGTAAATTCCTCTTGATGTTTTTTTTTTACACATTATGCTATGTCAAACAACTATAGATTTATTTCTTTCCCTGTGATCTGTATGACTTTTATTTCTTTTATATTTTTCCTACCTTATTTTAGGATTTTACATGTTACTTACTGAATTACTTAATGGAATCACAAGTCTTTTATTAGCTGAAGAATGTATAATATGTTTTATAATTATAATTACAAAAATTATAAAAATTATAATATTTTTCTGTTCTTTCCTTTAATCATATAGTCATTTTTCAAATTAACTACTTTGGTGGTAATAAATATGTACACATATTCTACCATGTACTCCACCTTGTAGGTACATGTAGAGACCTGAGGCTGATGCTGCAATGCATTTCTCAGTGTATAACTAATAATTTGAGACAGGATCTCCCACTGAAGTTAATGGTCTACAGCATCACATTTTCTGCAGATTGGCTGACCTGTGGATCTCTGGAATTTTCATGTTTCCATTTCTACCATCTCCCACCTCTCACTTTAAAAAAAGCATCCTAGTGATTTGAACTTAAGCCTTCATGTTTGCACTGCAAGCTTTACACGTGAAGTTATCTCTGGAGCCATAACATGAAGAAAAACATCTATTTAAAGTTTCTTACTTAAATAATTTTTAATAGACTCTTCATTCTTTAGTTTCAATTGTATTCCTTTCTCTTTCTCTTATGTTGCTTTTTAGTATTAGCTATTTAACTCACTGATAGTGTGTATTCTCTATTTCCTAGTAGTGGTAAGTTTATGGTTTATTATGAAAATTGGCCCTTTTATGTTTAAGCTATTTGAAACAACATAAAAATTTAAAATGTACCTATTTTTATCAATAGAATCCTTGTTTAATGTAAATGTAAGCCCCTAATAATTGCCTTTATTGGCTCTTTGTAATGTAGCAAATACATGGCAAAGCACTTTAAACATTAAAGAAAAACAAACTGAGGGATTCATAGAATATTTATAACCAAAATAAATATGACTGAGATACTTGATAGTAATGCTCCTCACTAACAGAACATTAAAAGCATAAAAGAATTATAGAACTGTATTACAAGGGCAATGAGGCAGAAGCACCCAACATAGATCCAGTGAATTTTCTACTTGGGTTATTAGGCCAGGAGTTAATGAACAAACTTCTAAACCTATAAAACTTGGGTAAGAACAGGATCTATGTTAGACTGTTTTGGGGGATAAGTAAATGCCAATTATCTACTTTGAATTGTGTACTTAGTAGCAAAGGCTGAATGGGTTATAGTTGTAACATCTTCTACTGAAACCTGTAGGTCTTTAGCTTGCGATACAGACAGAGCAATATATGATAAGATATGATCAAGCTAAACATAATAAGATATGATATGTCTTCAGATGGCCAGCGCTACTGACAATCTAGAACAACAAAACCCTGTAGTGAAATATTCTCTTCCCTTAGTACATAGATATAATAGAAAATTGATTTTAATTTCAGTGAGGAACACAGAACTCCAAGATGACTGGCATCTTTTGTATTCCTCATTTTTACCACAATTTTTTAAAATCAAGCTATATATTTAGTTTCTGTAATAGTCCTTAAGACATGACAAGAGATTAGGATATTGTGTTAGGCAAAACATGTGGTTGCAATCAGTCTGGGCTACACAGCAAGGTCAAGGCTACTTTGAACGACAGCACAATCCCACCTTAAACAAGCAAACAAATGACAAGTACCAATTGTATTTTACTCTCACATAAAATAAATTAATATTGATAGGAAATTAAAAATTCCAGATATTGAAAAACGCTAGTTGATAAGCAGGCTTTATCTCTGTAGAGCTTAGACAAAATTCTACTTACTTACATTATATATATGAAAAATAATCAAGGGTTAAAATCTAAGAGAATGTAGGTCATAAATGAACAATGCAATGTTCAAGGAGGGGAGGGAGAAGACAATTGGGGGTCGAGGCAGATCTCGTCAAAAGGAGAGAAATTGGAGTTTTCATCATCTATGGTGCAGAATACTTTGTGACTTTTTCGGATTTTGAAGATAGATTTTAACAAAGGCAAGAATTTAGGAGTAAAGACTTTTCTATCTCACTGTGTGTAACTCTATACTTATCCAAAGAAATTTACTACCATAGGCTTATAGAATTAGACTAGCCCCTCAAAAATCAAATGGCAACAAAATAATGAATCATTAAAAGAAGATGGTATATGCCATTTTTTCTTCAGATCATAGCATTCATACTGAAAAAAACCAACCACATTACTAGACTTAGATCAAAGAAGAAAATTGTAGGCTGCATTCAGAGGAAAACAGCAATTCATAGAAACAGGCATCCCAGCATAGCGGACAGAGCACTTTAGAAAAGACCTTGCAGATGTGTTCAGTAATTTTAAAGGCATATTTATCACACAGGCAGGCACTGTTAGCAACAAAATGACTGTCAAACCAAAGAAGAAGTTAAGATCAAAAATTAAAATTTAATATGAAAAAGATATTCCAAAGAGTCATAGCAAGAGGCAGTGTTCTACAGGAGGAATTAAACAGCAGTATATAGGCAGGGGAGTATAAAATTCCTGAGCTGAATGACACAGGGAGACAATGGTCACAAGTGTCAGACATGTTCATTGACAACTTTTGCGCCTAATATATGTTTCTCTGAAGTCTAAGGGGAAAAGACAAGATGACATTTTATGCCAAATTAGACTTGATGGATATTTACCAAAAGTTTCCTATTATTTTCCCAATTTGATACAAATACAAAATCAAATCTGCAAACGGTCAATAGCATTCTGCATCAGACCCATCAAAATATTAGGCAAAATATCAAGACCTTGTGCCTTTTAACCATGACACATGGTTAAAAATGAACGATAACGATAATGGGAAATTTTTCAAAGGAATCCAAGGAAAATGCTTACTACATTAAAAAAGCAGTTTATTATTTTTATGGCTGTACTGTGAAAAAAAATTCAATAAGAAGAAGGAATCTGATTCTTTTAAGGTCTTGTGGAGTAAATACCATTTGCCACTGGCAGGTGTGTGCTTCAGGGAAAGATAAAGGAAGATCTTCTGACTGAATGGAGAAGATATCTGAAAGTACAATGCACATAGATAAAGAAAACTACAAATATGGTCAATAAAAACAGTAGATCCAATCAAAAAGAGTAGCAAGCATACAGACCTTACCAGACTCATCTGCAGCTACACTGCAGGAACTCCAATAACAATCTATGCTGATCATTTACTTAAATGATCGAAGCTACCTGGGTGTATTGTGAAGCACAGTCCTTCTATAAGCTATGTAAAACAAATATTTAATAGAAACTTGAAAAGATGGTAAACAATGCAGACCATACGCACTCTTGAGAAAAATATAGACTATTATGGCAAAGTTGTCTTTAAGATAAATATTATCAGTCACAACTGAGAATTTTAATCATTATTAAATAAAATATTCAAGAAGATATAAGTGATCCTAAATGCATTATATACAGTTAATAAAAACCTTCAAAATATAAAGGAAATAAATGTTGACATTAAAAAATGTAAGTACATAATTATAATAGGCTATTTTTGTACTTCTCTCCAATAGGTCAGAAAAATAATTCAAAACCTAGAAAGCATGAAGGATGTGGTTTTGCCTCTAGAAAATAGCTAGACGGCTGATGCTGCTGACTACTGCAGAGAGGCTCCTTTTCCTTTCGTGTATTTTAATAATGCCCGTGACCTAGCAATTCTACTCTTTGTTTACAACAAAGGAAAATTCAAATATAACAAAACACATACAATAGACTCCCACAAACCTATGTGTTGATTTTTGATGAAAATGCAAAAGCAGTACTATAGAAAAACTCTACAACAGGAGCTGGGATGATGGACAGGCAAAGGTCCTGGACCTTATTGTGCAAACCTAACCATGTCAATCAGGTATGGCCCAGCAATTGCACTCAATCTGCAGTGTGTTGTTTATTCCAAAGAAATAAAAACTTATATCCACTCGAAATCTGCATATGAATGTTTCACGGAGTTGGAGCAGTGTGCAGAGGCTCATTTGTAATCATAATCAACATGACCTTTAATAAAATTTACAAATTATAAGGGAGGAATCAGTAACTGTTTAATTGCTAAATCATATACAGCTGACAAATTGATGTCAAAACCTTTTAACATTAGTACCATACTATTTAAGGTAAAGGTCTGCTATTATCCATTTAGCATGAGTAGCCTTGCTTATGTAGTCCAGTCCCAGCTTTCCAGTACTAGCTCTAGGTTATCTTGATTGTATGTAACCTTCACAGACATTTATGCTTTCCTCCATGTGTGGCAACACAATAAAGGAATTGTGTGAGCAAAAGAGATGGTTATGTATTATGCAGGGTTTTATTATTTGTTTTTTGGTTTGTTTACATTTGCAGACCTAGGAATCAAACACAGGGCTTTACATAGATGAGTTAAGTTCCCTAAAATTGAACTCATCTGGAGTCCAACATGGGGCCTTAAAATAGATGTAGCTAAAACATCTGTTGAATGTTGATGTAGTCAAGATTTTATAAGCACATTCTCGGCCATAAAATGTATCTATATAAATTATCAGAGTTGTGAGAAATGTTTCCATGGAAATAAATATGACCTTCAAGAGCAAGAGCTGTATTGCATTAATGTTTGGCCCTAAACTGTTCTCACTCTGTCTTCTGTTTTGCTGTCTCAGGCTTTCCCTTCCTCTTCCAACCCTTCTCCACCTTGTCTATCCTTTACTCTCCTTCCTGTTCCTTTCTTTCCCATTCTGCCTTCTCTTTCCCCTTTCTCCTTTTCCTTTATTCTGTCTCCTGCCTTTCCTTAATATTTCTAGTTTTTCCTTTCTACTCCTTTCTTATTTCCTACTTGACTAACTTCCTGCCCTCATAAAGACTGAATTCAGGGCCTTGCACACACCAGCCTTATGCCAGAAATACATTCTGCTCTCTGTTCTTTAGTTTTTTTTCAGTGCTTCTCAACCTGTGGTTTGCAATCTCTTTAGGGGTGGGGTGGGGTTAAACCACTTTTCAAAGGGTCACCTGAGACCATCTCCATATCAGACAGTTACATAAGAATTCACAACAGTAGTGAAATTACAGTTACAAAGTAGCAACAAAAATAATTTTATGGTTGGGGGGGGATATCACCACAGCATGAGGAACTGTTTTAAAGGATCACAGCATTAGGAAGGCACTTGATTAGTTGGACTCAATTTCTTGGTTTTAGGGTTTTGGATATATTTTTAAACAAGATCTCAGTATGTAGCCCAGGCTGGCCACAAACTTGCTATCTTCCTGTCTTCGTTTCTCAAGTACTAGATTTAGAGGCACGTACTGTCTCACCAGGACATTCCCACTCTCCATTCTAATGTGAAAGGAGAATCTGTCAGCACTGATGCATATAGCCAATGCTCAATATATGCTATGGAATTGCAGCAATCAAGCCACTGAAATGGATCAATTTATACATCTGCTAATGAGTTATAAATTAGGGTGCTGTAATCTTCCACCCAAGAAGTAGAATAGTAACAACTGGAATAATACAATCATTTCCAAGAGTTTCAGTTCAATATATGAAGAAAGATGCAGGATGAGGAGTGGAGGGGGAGAGAGGGAGAGGAAGAAGATGAAAGGCATAAAGCCCAAGAGACCAACGTACATAAAGTATTTAGATATACACAGCTCACAATCCTCCAGCGCTTGGTACCTGTATAGATCCCCACGCCCGCTTCAATATATCTTAATCTTGAGAATAATTAACATCCATAATTTCTTTTGCACCCAGATTATGTGAGTAATGCCATTTTACTTTATAAATGCAAATTCTGAGGATGAGAGAGGATAATTTAGTCAGAATCTGCAACTTCAAAACAAAGCGTTTCCATTTTCCCATTTCATCCCTTAAACAAAAATAAAATCAAGTACAACAACGTCCAGGGAACATGCAAAAGAGGCGGCCATAGTGATCATGGTTTCACTTATGCTATCATTTCAATCAACTGCCACTTTCCAAATTTAGTTACATCATTAGCTACCTCTAAGTTCTGCACATCTCTAAAATTGAATTACTTAGATAAATCAATCTTCTGATCAGATCCTGAAAACTATTGGCTTTCAAATAATTTTGCTTAATTAGGTTGTTATTTTTAATCTTGTTCTGCTTACAAAGTGATATTTTTTTCAATACATACCGTCAGCGTGTCAATACTTGCCTTTACCTGATGAGACTTTAGCACATCAGAACACTCTGTTCATGCTGAGTTATCAGTAGATATTTAGACATTGCTTTTCGAAGTCAGGCTTAGTGCTGGATAAGAAAAAATGTCCCAAGTTCAAAGTTAGTGTATAAGAAGGCTCTGTAGGCTGTTGTGTTTTTCTGAAACAAATCATACTGCGACACGGGTTCTTTTCAAAGGTGAATGCTCCATTGGGCAGTGTGCTTCAGTTCCTAATACAATCGGAAAGTCATTTCCTGACGATAAACCAGTGGCAGGTGTGCCTTGGTGTTGACAGCTGGGGATCTGACATGGATCACAGGAAAGCTCTGCCGGCAGGGTTAGAACATCTGGAGCATTTGGTCAGATTTCAAAAGCTAATTCGAGTGGACTGTCTTCTTCCATTTCAGAAAATAAAAAGAACTATGCATACTTGAACTATATTTGCATTGTGATGAGTCAATAATACATTTATTTCCTACTATTAAGCATAGAGACAAAGACAGTAAATAATATCAACAATTCAAACTCTAGAAATACAGTTTCCTGCACAGTTTGTTGCAATCCCTTCCAGAGATTTTGATTTCCTTTGATATTTTAAAAGCAAATGATTGATAGAAGACAAATTAAAATTTAATCCCTATTAGTTTCTTTCTGAGAAGTTGAGGCACCAATTTATACAGAGAAACCATTTAATACTTATTGAACAAGTTAATGAATTAGGTGTGATTTTTTTTCTAATTTCTTATTGGGAATATATCTACTAATGCTTATTAAATAAAATTTCTTCCAACACCACACGAAACAATATAATTTAATCTTCAGAAATATTCCATGAGGCAATAGCAAATGATATCATCTTATCTAATAGATGGAGACACTCACATCCTAAATTAAAATGATTTCCCAAGCTCCACAGCATAAACATTACATAACAAAATGCCCAAGAATGAAACATTCTCCCTCAGGTTAGGATTATAAAGATCAGGCTCTCTACTGTGGCCCACCGACATATGGATGCTTAGCTTTATGAATGTATGAGGCTGGTAAAGACATCACACAGCTTGACCTTCCATCAATTTAATCCTCACACACTGGGCCACACTGTAGATGCTAAGAGAATTTTCCCCCAACACAAAAATACTAGATATTTGAATCTGCAAGTGCTTAGAAAACCTGAGATGGAAAGTTTAATTATGCTTCAAAATACAAACTGATTCTATCTAGAGAAAAGACTGAATAATGAACATAGACCCTCAACATCTATCAGTCTTGTGATTGCTATTTATTGGTCAACATGACAAGGAAGGGATGAATCAGCCTACAGGGAAGGAAGTACTCTGCCAGTGCAGCTCAAATACAAGAATGTTGCTTGCTACAGATTCAAGAGTGACTTAAGGAAATGAGCAACCATGACGTCTGAGAATTGATGCTGCTTTTGACCATTTGTTTTGAATAACGTAGGAAAGTTGAATTCAAACATCACCTTTCAGCTTTTCCCATTATCCCAAGGAGTAAGTGGGCAAGAATCCAGAAATATTAATTGCAAACTCAATCACTGTGCTCATGTGGGCTACAAAATAGAGGAAACACTTCCAAGCAATTTGTCTTCAGTGTTGTGCCAGTAAGGACATGGCTTCTTCCAGTACATGTACTGGAGGGTGTCCATTCAAATGAGATCTGAGTGTGTTCTGGATGAATGTGTGACTAATGGCTAGAGGCTAATATATTCTCCTGCCCTCTCATTATGGAGACCAGAGTATTTATTTACTAGTGCACATTATGACAAATGGTTCCACTTAAATTTTTTTCTTTTGATCCCACTAAATCATTCTTAGATTATACTGGTAGCTGTTCAGAAAAAAAAAAAAAAGTGACACGATTTGGGGAGTGGCTTTTCAAGAAAACAGCATAGTGTTAAATATCTTGAAAGCAATGCATTCTGGTACCACACATGACAAAATGAGCAATAGTACCCACTCCGGAACCTGAAAATGTTGGTTGATGTTTGGCACCTGAAGAAATTGCCCATGAAATGAACACTTAGGGTCTGACTCATTAGAATGCAGCTTTAGTTTTTCAAATGAATAAGAATCTCTACGCAGGACCTGAGAAAGAGAGATAAAAAGTGCAGGGGAATGCCAGTACCTTCAACTATGCAAGAAATGTAGATTTTTCAGGAATCTGCTTTTTAACATACACAGTGTCAAGGCAGGGCCACAGGTCAAAATGGTTATTAATTCCAAGCCCAGACAAATATCTAATCACACAGTAGAATAAAACCTATTGGCAAAATCCAGCCTTGCGTTTAATGTGCTCCCTTATAGCTCTACACGTACTCTATTTTCTACTTTTATTTTATAACTCAAGCAAATAGGGGTTAGAATTCTGTCATGCAAAGAGGATAACAATCCCAAATGTATAGAACATTAGGACTTAGTTCTAAAATTAGCTTTTCTTAAAAGACGGGTTATCATGATGCATACTTCAATTTCAGATTGCTTTTATTGAAATAAAATTGAAATATTGTCAGAATATGTATTCTATACACATGACATATTACTTTTCTATCAAGGGCTCAACATATGGCATTACACACTTCTGATGATTCTGAAACATTCAATAACACATTTAATACATTTTGTACAGAATATATAGGGCTGTATTCTTTTTTTAATATTTCTTTTTTATTATTTTAAAAGTCACCTGTATGTGTGTGTGTATCTGTACATGCTCTAACTCGTGAGCCATCTCTCCTTCCCAGGGGTGTATCCTTACATTGACTTCCCAGTAACATAGAGTATCCCCCAGTAAACATTTGAATAGCATTATACATTAATAATATGAGAAACAAAATGAACAGCAATGGTATTGCAAGCTTTAAATGCCATGGTCTGATTCTGTGGTCAAATGTGCATGTGTGAGCTAACTCGTTCTCAGGGAGGTGGCATGGGAGGAGTATAACCTATATTAAAAGGGGCTTGGTACAAGATAGGAGGTTCTTTAAGACCCGTTCCTTGGAAAATGTGAAGATACCATTTTTACAGTATGAGAGCTCAATCCCATGCTGGGCCAACTGCCACTCAGCTGCAGGACAAGTCCCCATCAAGGTAACTCTTACAGTATCTCAGTTAGCTTCTGGGAGAGTGATGGTTAGTAAAGAGCAGGATTGGCTCTCTTCTCTCTGGCTTTCCAGCCCACACTGTGATCTGTTTTGCTGTGTTATCATCATGATGCCATCTGCTTCTCACCAGTGGCTAAATCAAAGGTGCTACTTAATCTTGCACTCCCACACCACAAAGCTACATGCTAGGTATGCTCTTTCATGCTAAAGAATTAAAATTGGTTAATACTGACAATCAACAACCACAGTTTTACTAAGGGTGCAAAATTTGATTTCATTTACACTTCTAAGATGACATCTCTGCTTTATCCCCCATATAACTTAGCACAATCATTCCCAAACCAAGTAGAATAAGACACTTGCTACTTATTTACTTACTTACTTACTTACTTACTTACTTACTTACTTACTTACTTACGATGTACTTACTTATTCATGTACTAGGTATTGAACCTAGGGACTCAACTATGCCAGACAAGACCTCGACAATAACTGAGTTACACACTAGCCCAATATTCTATATTTTTAAAGAAGTTGTAAGATATTGATCCAAGGGCCTTATGCATATTAGGTGATACTCCTCTGTTCCCCATTCAGCCATCCTAGCAACAACCTGAAGACACAGGAAATGACATAAACAGACTGTGACACAGTAAGGGAAGTCAAAGATTGAGATGTTAATGCATACCTCGTACTTTGAGTGATGTTAATGCATCCCTAATATTTTGAATGATTTTAATACTTAAGGAAGCTTATGAGCCAAAGAACACCATATCCACCTGAAAATCTGTATCAAAGAGGCTACATACTGAGTAACTGCTTTCTCTCTAGCCTACTAGAATTTGCTATCAAGTGTTTTAAACCACAGACCTAGGCATTAATTTTGAAGATTACCATCCATTACATTGATCCAAGCTCCCAGTTAATTGCCTGAGATTTTGGAGGACTCTCCAAGTCTCATCCTCTCCAGAGGGTTGCTTCTCCTGTCAATAGATGGATCAGAGGACTGGGAAGATTGTTGGTGGCTTTTGTTAAAAATTCAGAATTTCTGATTCCAGCTTAGATCAACTGAATAAATGGACTGAATGTCACCCATCCATATTTCCCATCAGATTTGGCAGAAGAGTCTTTGGAATAACAAATTTTGAGCACTTAAAAATAAAAAGTGTTTGTTTTCCTTCTCTCCTATAAAATATCTCCACACCCCTTCTCCCCTCCCTTCTAGTTTTCAACGTACTCTTGCTTTTTTGAATAATAATTTTTGAATCCATAGCAATAATATCTCTGAAGGGGATACTGGGATCCATATTGTCTCCATAAGAGTCACTTATTTAATATGCAACATAATGTTTCTGTTTCTTTTCATAATGACTCTGTAATCTACAGATCAGCACCTCTCTTTGGATTTGCTAGCACTTAAAAACAAAGATCTTCAGTTAAAAATGTACATTCTGATTTTCAAGATACCCTTTTATTTCCTTCCAACAATCCAGACTTAGAAAAATGAACATATCTCCCAGTTCTTTAGCATGTATCTAATGCAACTTTGTTATGGAGTATGCTGTATTGCTTAACAATAAATTGAATGAGATGCCATTTAAATTGAATATGTTAAAAGACCGTTTGTGTCCTACTAACTGTCTTAATCATGTATGATTTCTAGTGTATTAAACAGAAATTTAAAAATCAAGCATTTTATTAAAACTTATTAATAAAGGGGATTATAAAATGGAAAGTATAATCTAAATTAATAATTTATAAAAATACTTAAATAATGTCATTTTAGACTCACAGCAAATATTTTGGGGTTGAATATAGCTCAGTGATAAGAACACATGTCTAATACACAGAAGGTCTGTGCTCAGTCATCAGTACGCAAAAAAAAAAAAAAAAAAAAAAAAACGATAACTGAATCTGTATTTTTAATTTCACTAAACTCTCCATCTTTCTCAGATAGGTATCTCTTTAAAATGAGGAAAAAGTAGTCTTTCTTAAAATTAACAATTCTGAAGATTATGAGCAAAAGGATATACTATTAATATGGATAAAAGAAAATTTTTAAGCATCAAATGGGAAAGATCTTATACGTCATGAATATGCACGGTTCCGAGGGAATCTACGCAAGGACAGGCCTCGTCCATATGTTTTAGCATCTGCACACAGGGACGGCTGTGTATGTACAAAAGATGAATTTTCTTTTCATTTGACTCTTTTTTCATTTTATTAGTTTATGAAAGATATTTTAACATAATAAAATGCTTCTGGTACAAATGTCAAATATAAGCTGTAAGTCTATTTTAAAAATCACTTTTCACATTTTGTAATGCATTCCCAGAAATTACCCTCTACTCTTCATTTTTATGCCATTATGAAAACAATCATATGCCCTTGATGAAAAGGAAACAGAATATTAAACTTTAACCCTGCTCCCTGGGATTCTGAAGACCTTGTATGTTAAGCTGACAAGGATGGAATGGAAAAAATTAGATAAATGAACATAGCCAATAACCTTCTCTAAGCCCTCAGTTGATGGTGTCACTGATGGTAGGAAATCAATAATTTTATTTTTCTTCTCCTGGATAGGCCAGAAATGTCAGATGGATTTATAAATATGCTCTGATGAACATAGGAAAAAGGTGCTAAACTCTGTCTGATTTGTGACAAGTCAAATGCTGTGCTCAGTGCACTCTGGGTTTAATTTTCTTCCTCTAAGGTTCTATCACCTGGTGACTACATCTTGGTGTATGTTTTCCCTTCCAGTGCTTACATGGAACTCTTGGTCCATTGATTATGTTTACACAAAGCCAACACAAATAATTTAATAGACAGTTCCCAATCTGAAATAAACAGATGGCCATGAATAATATTTTCTAATAATGTTAAACATCCTCAGCCATAAAATGCAAAATAAAACTACATGGAGAAATCATTTTACCCAAAGCAGGTATCTACGAACAGGAAAAGAATCAACCACAAATGATGGCAAGAATATGAAAAAAGAGTAAATCTTATAAATTGCTGGTGAATGATTAAAGATGATGTGATACAAACTCACAGACACACACACACACACACACACAGAGTACACATGCACACACATGAGCACACTTGCATACACATATAATGTGTATGTAATGAGATTTTATTCATCTATCCAGACGAATGAGGACATGACATTTTCAGGGAATGTAGGGAATGATACAAATTTCATATTTCAGTTTTTTAAAAGTGTTACACGTTGCTTCAACAAATTCATTTTATAGACAAGATAAAATGCAATAAGTTTATGACAAGACAACACTGTTAAACATGAGAAACATACTTCCAGCTTTGTTCAATTGTCACCTGTTCAATTCTGACAGTAGGGAAACTTTTGCTACTTATAGCTAATTTTTGAGATATAACTCCATGAATTTAGAGTTTTTCACACAGTGTTCTTTGTGATATTATGCACACGTTATTTATCTTAATCAGCTATGATGTCTTATACTACTAACTACAACTCATGTAAAGTACTATTTGACTTTTCTTTTGTGGATAATGTTTTTATTGGTGACAAGGAGGGACACATAGTTATGCAGAGATATTTATAGGTGATGGTCAATCAGTATTATACCTGGTAATCACTTCAAAATTTTAAGTACCCAATAGGACTGTTTCTCAACAAAGAACATCACTGAGAACATACAGTATCATAAAGTGGCCCCTTTAAATAGGAGAATGTATCAGGAGATAATTAGTATCCATAACAAAGAGTATGTGTGAACCAAAGAGAGGAAAGATCTGGAATGCAGGGGAACATTAATGGAGAAAATGAATTTGCCAGTCTTATTTAATCAGATAACCAACATGTTTAAAATAATTTTCTTTTTGTTAATGCTATTTTTGCCCTATCTTCATCTTCATAAAATAAGAAGAATATTCAGCCATCAATGTCTAACATTATCTCTGGATTCATTCAATGATCTCATGGTTTTTGAATAGCAGAATTATAAGAAGAAACAAATAATTAATAGCAAAATACTTTCTACAGGGCATGAAATCTATAGAGGAAAAAAAGTGGTTCACAAGTTGAGATTTCTTTAAAGAATACATCTGAGCTTCAAGTTTAAAAAAAAAAATCAGTGCCAAAGATTGGTATCAGGTGATCCCAGTGGCAGCTTATTAATAATCTGTCATGAGGAACTGACACATCAGGAGCTGAATTCTGCTCAGCTTTACAATGAAATTTCTTCTTTTTATTGCTACCAGAATCAAATACATTCTGTGGAAAGGCTTTAGTAAGCTTTAATATGCTTTAAACCCCCTTTTTGTCGCCATATTTACTGCCTTTCCTAATACCTTGTTATCAACAAGTCAAATCAACAAAAGCCTAATCTTGAATCTTTCAGATACCCTGGGTATACCAAACAGAAGGTAGATAACACACAAATTTTTGTAGAAGTTGATATGTTTTCTTCAGACAAATGGAAAAGCCCTACCAGCTAAATTAGTTGTTCTTGAAATGTTTGGTGCAGAGGGAAAGCTAGATAGAGTATGGAAATCATAGAGAATGAGTATTAAAGTTAAGCCTTTGGGATTCACAGGTGGATAATTTACTTAATCAGAATTATGTTTAAGCTAGTCAGACAGGAACAATCTGCCCAAAGGTGTGAAGAACAGATAATCCATATGTATCCATACTGATTGGTTTACATTACGATTTCTTCTGCAAGGAAACATCATTGAACCAGATTTTTATGAATAGCAGTTAAATGTTTGATCAGAAATAGAACTAAATTATTAATAAATCAAATATTATCCTACCATTAATCACCTAAACTATTTTGCATGAACTGTGTTAACTCCAGGATTTCCAAAGCATTTAGCTGTATGAGACTATAGGGGCAGCAAGGAAAAAGGGAATATTTAGCAATAGAAAGAGAAATTTTATGGGCTGATTGAAGAACTTAACAGAGTCCAGAGAGTTTGACCTAAATTTTGTACAGAAATTAGTGAAGCATGAGTTAAGCATGTATACATTATTCTATGAACATGCTCAGAGTATTAGTTTCTGGATATCAGACAGACAAAAATACATTTATGACCTAAACTCAGACTCATAATATCAGATTCACTTCTTCTTTTTATATGCTAAAAATATTATTCAAGTAACAGTCAAACATAGTTTTTTGTGTTTTGTTGTTTGTTTTATAATCAAATTCTATTTGCCCATTTCAATACAATGAAGGCTTTTGGGTCACATCCAGCTTACATCCTTCAGGTGTTGTGTTTGAAGCACGTAGTTGGTAAACAACTTGGGCAAAGGCAATAGCCTATATTGTTTTGGTAGTCTCTTGGACCACAACCTACTTTTAACCATCAGCTCAAAAGGATATTTCCTTTACCTTGAAATGTACAGTAGTTGTTCATTTTTTTTGTTTGTTTGTTTGTTTTCACTAGAGAGTCTATGGTCTGAGGCTCTTGGGTAACCATTGTCAACTCATGTGGTACTGTTACATTTATACATCTATCTATGTCTATGTCTTTGTCTATGTCTATACCTATATCTACCTATCTATGTATATATATGTATAGATAGATAATCTGTGCATGTACAAACACACACACACACATGTATTTATAGTTGAGTCTACAAAATGTTTTCCTATAGCTTTTAACAACCTTAGTATTGTCTGTTTCGCCTTCTTTTCTCTTCCTCTTTATTGCCTCATTATTCCTCCCAAGTTAATCCTCTCTCCCCTATTTTTCTTATATTCTGCTTTATAGCACTTATTTACTATTCTCATAATATTGGAAAGTTTTATGCAAGATGCCAAAGAAGTAAAACAATCAGCACTCCTACTTAGCTGTAAAGCCTTCAAACCTCAAGAATGACAAATATGAAAAGATACCAATAAAGATGCAATAGTGGCCACTGAATCTTGAGTTATAACTAACAGTTGGCTGATTACAGTGATTAGCCCTGTTTAATAGGTGGGAATTTATGCCTTGTACTATATATCTATCTAATCATCCATGGTAGGAGAGGTTGTAGTTCCTACAGGACGACCCCCTACTGTCATTTGCCAAAAATCAATAGAGTTTTTAGTTCTATTCTAAATACTTTTCCTCAAACCATGAGATATTCTCAGCTCTATGAAAGCTCTTTGGAGGATTTTGTTTTTGTTGTTGTTTTGTTTGCATGTTTTTCAGCAATGGACATATAACTACAGAGATTCCCCCATTAGGGAACATCATGAAACAGTGGAAAGATTGAAAAGGCAGAGAATGAGAAAACTAGGCACAAGAAAGTGTCTTATAAACAAGACAGGTATACTGCTCCATGAAATCTCAACAGTTATGGTTGCCTAAACATGACCAGAACAATGGCAACACCAGTTAACACGCCAGCAGAGTTAGGGGAAATCTCAAAACGCCTCACTCATAGATGTAGAGATATAGGCAATCAATAGCTGCCAAGATAAGAAATATTTGGCTTTCTCTATTTACACACTCCCTGGTAGGTTGTCTAGACCCTCTTACTCAGTCGTAAATATGTGTACATATACACACCATGCCAAGTTAATCTAGCATTGCTGGTATGGACACGTGTATGTAATAGTAATAATTAAGAAAGAGGTTATGAATTCAAGGAGATTTGATGAGGACACAGGAAGTGTTGGAGGAGGAGAGGTAAGAATAATATAAATATAGTACTCATGTAGGAAATCTTCAAAGTAAAATTTTAATAAAAATTTAAGTGCTATGAAAATCCCACACCTAATTCTTTTTATTTAAAATATTCATTTCATGTAAAACATTAGGTATTATGTGGAGAAATTTCAGTAACTTCTGGCAGCTAACAGTGCAGGAGAATTGAATTTGGGTGTGGGTTACAAGAGGTAAACATATACCAGATATAGAATTATTATGGAAACTAGATTGCTCTGTCTCTTTCACTCTGTGTGTGTGTGTATGAGTGAGTTTGAACTTTTTTATCATTTTTAATCATTTTTATCAACTTTTTATCATTTCTTAGAAGGTGAAGAATTATGTTAAACATTTTCAAAAGCCAAATAAATTCCTAAGAATAAATTTCAGAAATTCAAAAGAAAAGTGAGGCATTCTAAGCCTCAGTTTCAGATATTGTGGGGTGGGGGGTAAAGTTCAATCTTTACAAATCAAGAATACATTTGTTTGAACTTCTTCAATCCAAACATGACTCACAATAGCTGGGTAAGTGATACTATTTTTTCTCAGCATGCAAGAGAAAATTTTGTTCAAAATAAAAGTGGTTTTGTTAAGGAGCAGGCACTCAATTGAGATGGCTCAACTGTGGGTCTGCTGGTTTTGTGATTCCTCCAAATAAATAATTCTTTCAAATGAAGTCATAAAGCATTCTTTGGAAATCTCACCATGAGTTTTGCTTTTTGACATTTTCCTTAATGTGTTTTGCCATGTTCTCTAGATGTTGGGTACAGCTGGGATTTCTTCCTATCACCCATGCCATCTAAAAGGTGAACAACTCACCCCTACAGTGTATGGGTGTTTGCTATGTGCAGTGGCCCACAGGCCAGTTGTACTTACTGTACTTTGGTTTCAGTATATGATGAATTTATAAAAACATAAATTAATCCACCTTAAATTGACAGGTCTTTGTAAACTATTTCCAAGATAGAGACCATAAGTTTGAATTGTTGGCAATAAAGAAATGTAATTCTGAGTTTACAAAAGGCTTTGGGGAACAGTAATAACACAGTAAAGATGGTAAACAAATTTACAATTGTTAGTGTCCAGATACTAAGAAAGATTTATCTTTTAATTGAATGTGTGTTTGCATGGACCTAGGATTCTTATGGTTGGTTGGGTTCATTTAATCTACGATAAATCTTTTGTTTTCAAGGAGGTAATTAAAACAAAAACAAAAAAAATCCCTATCAATTTTCCCCAGAAGTGTTACTTACATGATTACACTTTTTTTTTGTGTTTATGTGTTTGTTTGTTTTAATTCACATCTCCCCACGTAATCTTGTGAGTCTTGGCCCTGACATGTTGGTATATAAGGCAAAACTAAAGTCTTTGACCCTAAGAATTTCACTGTATGAAGAGTCAGTAATCTCTGGCATACAGACATCTGTGAAGAACATTATGGTGGTCTGGTTGAGAGATGTCCCTCTGGTTGTTTGAATTAGAAATGCTCCCCCATATGTTCAGACTTTTGAACACTTTGTTCCCAGCTGTTGACAGTGTTTTGAAACATCTAAGAGGTATCACCTTGCTGGTGGATGTACATCACAAGGGGTGGGCTTTGAGATTCCACAGCTTGTGGTTGTTCTATGAGTTCTCTGCTTCCAGCTCCTGCCACCACGTCTGTTGCTTGCTGCCATGCCTCCCTACCATGGTAGATTTTCATCCTCAATTCTTTAGCCAGAATAAATTCTTCTTTCTATACATTTCCTTGATCATGGTATTTTATTACAATAACAGAAAAGTGACCATTACAGTGCCTCATAGGGTAGTGTTTGTGAATACTTTATCTCCAGGTGTTGGTGGTATTTAGGTAATTTTGGGAACCATTAGCAAATAGGACTTTACTGTAAGAAGTAAGTCAATGAAGCCCTCTAGAACTGTTAACCGAAATAAACCTGTTCTTCCCTGAGTTGCGCGCGCGCGCGCGCACACACACACACACACACACACACATACACACATACACACACACACACACATACACACACACACAGACACACACACACACACATACACACACACACACAGACACACACAGACACACACACACACACAGACACACACACACACACACACACACACACACACACACACACATTGCATCTAGTTCTCAAATATGTGTTCTTTACAGTGTTCTCCAGTCCTCAGCTGGGTCTTTGGTACAAAATTATTCTTTCTCTAGGATATACACAGAGTTTTGAATGAATGAGTAAAAAACCCTTTGCCGAGCAGATTGTAGTATCAGTTTTTGTTTCAGTTAAATCCACTGAGGGTGAATCAAAAACACACTATCATCTTTATTTTTCCAGTTTCCCATTATTAGAAAACAATTTTGGTCAGCAGATTGCAATGCAATCTTTAGGAAGAGAAAAGGTAATTATTATTTCTTTCCAAGGTAGTTTTACTAAATAGCAGCAGTTCTTATGTTAGCCAGCTCATTCTTAAAGTGGACGACCAGGAGGGGCCATCAGATGAGCCCCTGTGTCCTCATTACTAGACTACTGTTGTGTCTAGTACTGGCCACTGCCAAACATATGCTTTGTGTTAGAAAGGTTGTCTGTCAGCCTCAAGTGGCTAATCCTATATTGCTGTAAAATGGACAGGTGATCAAAGCTCCCCTTCTACATATTTCTTTTTATTTCTTAGATGATTTTTATTTCATGTGTAATCTGTGGAATTAGTTTATATTTAGTTTCTTTTTTTAAAAAAAAGATATCTTTAGGATATCACTGAAAACCTTGTTACATTTGTTTTCATGGCATAATTGTACTGTTTCTAATCCAAATTAAAAGACTATGTTATCTGTCATGAAACTTAAAATGGAAACATTCATTCGTCCTGAAATGACTCATGTTTTTCGATCATTTATGTTATTTCCTCTCTTTGATATAAACACATGTGGGTATATTTTCTTTGGTAATTATTTTGTTTTTCTGTGCAGAATTTCAGTAGTTACTCTTATATGTTATTATCATCAAACAGCTAGAATGATTTGTAAACAAACTTTATATCATAGTCACAAAAATTCATATTTTTTTTCTATAAATGTGCTAAAGTATTCATTCAGGAAAAAAAGAAAAAGAAAAAAAAACTCCATATGGCAAATAAGTTGTGAATATTTCAGGACACTATGAGGAAACAAATATCATACTTGCAAGTGTCCCTAGGCTGACATAGATATTATGTGGTAATGTGGACTCCTCCCTACTATTCACTGTCCCTGTCTGTAGCCCAGGGTAGAGCATACTACTGGTTCTACAATCTGCATTATCTTCCATTAAGCCTTCCATGGCTTCTGCACTCAGTCTGTGTTGGATCAAATAGCTGCAAGTTCTCACAGGAATGGTGAGCAGTGACCGTGTTCTTCCATGTGAATCTGCAGGAAGTCTTTGAATTCTTTATGCACTCACTCTTAAAATTATTTCCAAAGTAAAACTGAAGTATTGAACAGGCCCATTATCTGGTTATGTGTGTCCTTTGCAAAGTCTAAGTGGATTTTTGGTTTTGCGTTAAAGATTATGTACTCAATTTAAGAAGACTATCTTTCATTCCTCTCTTGAGGAAAAAATAAAACTCTGCTAAGGGTACCAGATTTTATCCTGTGTTCAGACTCAACCTTTTCCTGACTCAATGATTTGACTTTCAGATTTACTAGTCGTATCTCTACATTGCTTGTAGCCTTTAAAACACTTGCATGGTCAGCTTTGCATTACACAATATGAATCATGCTTGAACTCTACATTAGGAAAGATTCTGACTCTGGAACTTAATGATACTCCTTTGAACTATGGAAATCCCAAAATAATATTATGAATGATTAAAAAAGAAGAATTCTGCTGCAAGAATTAGATTAAGAAATTTTTTTAAATATGTGTAGAAAATATACGTAAATTTATCTGAAATTTTGAAAATAAGTCTTAGAAATGGAAGACCATCATAACTTGCTGTGCTATTTCAAACATGGTCACTCCAAAATTATGCCATACCACCTTATTTAGTAACATCAATGTGTCCTGGATGGTGTAAAACATCCTGTGAATGCAGAAATCAATCAATGAGGTCTATAAATCCTTTACAGTAGAAAATGCAGACAAATTCACAGAGGATCATGTTTCCATGCATTTTTATTTTATGTGTATGACTGTTTTGCCTGAATGTATGTTTATGGACAATGTGTATGCCTTGTGCCTGCAGAGGTCATAAAAGGTCATCAGAAACCCTGGAACTGAAGTTACTGATGATTGTGAGCTACCAATGGACATGGAGTCCTCTACAAGAGCAGCAAGCGTTCTTATCAATCCAGCCTCTTATGCTCTATTTATTGTTATAAATAAGAGCCACCATTCCATCCCCAGTTATAGGGTTTATTGGTATAGATATCAGGTTAATTCCTAATGCTTGGTTTCATAAACCTCACAAATAAGAAATTCCACATGGTTAATAATTGTTACATATATGTTCAGGGATTCAGTCAACCTCAAGTCAGTTTATCTTGTAGATTTCACATCTGAGACAAATATCTATGTTTTTAAAAGAGAACTGTCACTGTCTCCAGATAATAGACACACAGAGAGTTCAAAATTTGCTTTGTGCTTTAACTCTCTCCATCTTCACACACCCAAACACACTCAAACAGACACCCCATATCCATACCTGCTGAAAACATTCAACACAATAGAATTATCAAGAAAGCAATTATTAATGAACCTCTCAAAGTGTCTAATGTTTGGAACTAATAATAGACTCTCCTCAAATTCCGAGTTTCCCTGGCCATTTGTACAATTTCATCACCTTTTAAAATAGTGCCATCAATCAACTGACTACCCAGCACACCTGCCAAGATTGTTTGGAACTCAGTGGATATCTAAGCCATTTAAAAGACACCATTCTAATCTCTTATGAAATATGCTTATCAGCTAAGATATGCATGAGCTTACTTTCAGCAGATAGCAGACCTCTCAATTGACTCTAAAATTTATTTACTTTTTTGAACAATATGTTTACCCCTTTTGAATCAGAAATGTACATATCTCTATAAATATCAAAATAAAGAAAAAACTCTTACTCTCGAGTTTATTATAACATAATAATGTATTCATTATGATATCATGCCTTCTTTTAACCCACTAGTTTGGAATAGCAGGCAAGAATTTAAATGACTTTGTATACTAGATTCGTCTATGGTAAAGACGAGATGAGTTCATTTTCAATAATAATATCAAAATAAGCTCATAGAGAATGTGATCATAAAACATAACAATAGATTTCAAATGGCATACTTCTGATTATTTATTTGAATTTGAGATTAAATATTCAACTTTATAATAGAGAAAAGATGGAATAGAGGCTGTGTTTTTCTACTTCCATTATATCATAAGTTTGCTGTGATTGGCACACATTATGTTATCATGAGCAAAGAAGAGCCTCTGCAATGATACGTTAAGTCAACGCATGCTTTTCTGCATCATGTTCACATGGTTGGATGGCACATGTGGTGTGCTCAGCCATAGTTCAGATCTGCTAGAGGAGTGCATAAATGGTGGCCACTATACTTGCAGAAGCTGCCCCGTTTTGCTACAGATTCATTTTAAATCCAAGGATTACAGATAACTGTGGTATTAAAAATAAATTTAATGATGATTATTTCCATAGAATGCTGATGTTCCAATAAATGCCATATATTTTATGTGTTAAATTAATATTTACATATATGTTCATAGACTCCAAAGCAGGATAGTTCGCTAGCACAGAGGATTCTTTCAGGTATCTCCAGTTAGTCTTAAGGCACCCTGTGAATATCCACCCTCAATTCCTTTTCTCTATTCCTAATCTACTACTCACTTAAAGTTGAATTATAAATTACATCGTGACCAGAAACTGTTAAAATGGGACTCATTGAAACCATAAATGGATTTATTCCTTCCCATATCCACCCAGCTTGGCATCTCATGCTTCCTTAGTAAAGCTACGAATGGTCCTGCAGGCTGAACAATCAAGCAGTGGGTTCAGAACCCATACTAGCCATCTCTTTTCTCACTTTCTATATATTGGCAATTACTGTCATTTTGGTTCTTTGGCCAAGTGGATTGTGATTTCTGTAGCAAATCCACTCTAGGCCAGGCAGCTAACAACTGCCTCTTTCTAAAGATCTCCCTGCTTGCATCTTACTTCCCACTAAACCATTATTCACGTAGTATCTTAAGATGTAAATTAAATAAGGCTAGTTACTTTTGTATGAAAGCACCCATGGATCCTTGTCGCACTTACAATTCAATATGATATATTTAGCATTGCCTAAAAAATTCACTCTTCCTCTTATCTTTCTGAGTTTTTGACTAGATTTCCCTTTCATGGAGCTCTATGATCTGCTTCGGGAAAAGCTCTGAGTGTCCTTGTGCATGCTGCTTCTCAAGCTCCTTCAGCTCAAATACTCAGCGTGCCAAGAGGCCATAGGTTGGGTCTGGCTTGAAGCTCATTGAAGGCTTACCTCATCCTCATCACATCTTTTTACACATTGCTGCTCAGCTTTTTTAATCTTCCTCTCTTCTGAACCTGGGCATCTCTGTGCCAGAGCCCTCTCTGTTCTCTCATGTGGTGAACTCTAACTGTGCTCTAGTGTAATGTGTCACTTTGAATAACCTCTCCTCAGAATAACCTTTCCCAGAGCTAAGGGAAACCAACACTTGAGAGTTTATTTCTCTATAACATTTTATTAAAACTGTGATCCACTTTGTGCATGTGTGTTTAATCTTTTAGATATTTCTCTCACTGGACAGTGGAATTGATAAAGATAAGAATATTGTCTGTTCTACTATTATATACTAGCTTTTTCTTCTCAGTACAAAACTAAATACTTTATAAGAAATATTCATCAGTGGGGGGATGGGGTAGTGTGAAAGTTCGAGGAGACAGGTATTTGATTTAGCAAAAGGAACACTTACTATATAGCCCAAGAGGGATAAGAACTTATGTAGATGCGTAATAGTTCTTCAGATTCCTTCTGAGTACTAGATTACATGGTGATATCATAAAACCCAAAACAGAAGACAATTATTTCTTTCTAGTTTACAACCAATTGATTACCTAAGAAACAATTTTTAAGGAGAATTGTGGCTGATTGTAGAAGACATTTCTACTTTTTAGGGAAAAACAAACCCTCATGGGACTCCACTTCAATGTCTTGATGTAATTATTGAAGAGGTACAGAAAAAGAGTATTTTTGAGTTAAATAATTCTCAGATTCCAACATTATTCATATTTCTCATGCTTTTGAGTTACTTTTAAAATTTGTGCATATCAATTCACCTAACATGTTTATGTTTTGTCAGTCTTCAACTATTTTTGGCACGTTTCCATTTGCATTTGAGGTTTATTTTTCTCAGTAATCTGTCATTCTTATGAAAATAAACCAAACTACAGTGAACAGGCATTGCTTACCTAAAGACTTATTTCTCTTCTGTTTGTTTTTAGCTATTGTAGTCTCAAGGACAAAAGAAATCATCTGAAACACATGCTGCTATAACTTGTACTCTATATTACAGGTTCACAAATATATCTTTTACCATTGGGATGGCTAGAACAGGGTCAGGACTAATCACTCTGCTTACTGTCCACAGAAACAAACTTTGAAACAGATTCATTTTTGTTCCCCCTGCACTCATTAACACCACAAAGGCCACCTAATTAGCTTTTAGTTAATATACTCTGCATTTCATAATCATTAAAAAATGCTAAGATTTTTTTCAAAGCAAAGTTCTAATACAAATAGGATACTCTTCATATATATAAATTTACAACATTCAAGAAAACATCTTTCTCTAGAATCAAGGGCACTCATTTCCAATAACTAGTTTTCTTATTAAATACTCTGATGTTATGAAGATTTGAAACATAACTGTCATTAAAACAACAAATTACTTGGTTTTCTGTTGTACAACCACTGCTTTGAACTTTGAATTATTTGAAAACTATGACACAAATTGTCTTGAAGATTTAGGCATGAAAAAGAAACTGTTTACATACAAGTATGTAATAATAAAGCTAATGCAATTTCCAGTAAAATAATATGATTTTACTAGGTTTCATTATATAGCTCAAAAAATTAATTACTATAAACTACCCACTTTTAAACAAAGCTATTATTATTTTAAAATTATTATTAAAATTATAATAGCATTATTATTATATTATATCAATATAAAATTGCCTGCAATTCAAATGACATGAGTAATAGGGAAATTTAACCCATGGCACATATGTGCATAATTGATTCAGAATTTTAAAAATGAAATAATAGAATTTTATAGCATCCTTTCTATCAGTCACAATGCAAGTGTGTGTTAAACTATTATATTTACCATGGAATTTAATATTCACATCTAATGAGCATAAAGTGTTTGCTCTCTACAAATTTTTGTTTGTTTTTGAGGCAAGATTCTACTTGGTAGCCCTGGCTAGATAATAGACCTTAGAGAAGAAGCTGATAAATGGACCTAGGATTAAACTGCCTTATACCTTAAACTTTATAACTCATATTGTTCATATCTTTATACCCACATATTAGTACCTCTCCTATACTTCATCAGAGAAGTTTACTTTAGCAATAGATGGTAATTACTATAGAAGACACAAATCACTAGTCAATGTGCAATGAATTAGTGGCAGCAGAGTACCCGAATCTAAATAAGATATCTATATCATTCATTTCCACCAAAAGCTCAGAGATCATCACAAAATGAGGATCAGAAAGATTGTAAGAGACAGGTAGTGGACACGTGCAGAAAAACATTATCGCTTGAAATGAGAGGACTGATGCACACATGAACTAACAGCAGCTGTGTTTCATGCACAAGATCAAGCCAATCAGAATCCCAAGACTGACAGGGGAGGGGCTATTGAAGTGCCGTGCTTATCTGAGAAGTGATTTGCACTTGCTGGCTACTGGACAGAGAGGGAGTCATTTATTTTCAAGGATGTAACCACAGAGAATCTAAATGTCCTGGGACAGATAGTTTCATGCCCTTGTACATAAAGGCAGCACTCAGAGAGCTCAGTGGGTTTAAAAAAAAGAAAGAAAAATAGAGAGCATACATGCTGTTGGGAGAGAAAACGTGGTAGAGAGGGAGGTGCATTTGATTATAATACATTATATACATGCGTGAATTTTCAATGAAAATCGCACAGTGTTATTTAAAGTAAAAAAATGTAAAAGCCAAATTCATATTAAGCAAAAAATGTTATATTTAATAAATTTCATAAATATATTGGATATAATAAATGTAGTCTAAAGATTCATCTTTTTAAAAAATCTTTTCTTGTGTCTCCACATATGATATGTGTGTGATCTGTGTGATGTGCATGAGTGTGCATGTACTGTATTGGAGAATATATTACTCTAGGGATAAATAATTCATCATAATTCCTTCTGTTATTGTCAAAGTCTCTTTGTTGCTGAGATGTACCACTTTTTTTCAACAATAATCATTCTAAGTACCCTATGTGGAATGTTACTTTAAAAATGTAACCAAGAGTACAGGTTAGAGTACCTAAAGGTAATGGAACTCTTCATCATCTAAGACACTTTCAACGTATGATTTAATAATGATACACAGCCAGGCACGCAGTCATATTACACTGCTTCTGTTTGCTAAATCTATATTTTCCCACAAATACAAAGTTTATGATGCACCACTAGCATGCATTTTACATGCTGATTAGAAGCTGGCCACAATCATATTTGCTATTAAGGGCCAGATGAACAGAATGTTGACTTGCTAAAGATTAACCTCAACTTTCATAGCACAAACTTACACTTGCATATATTCTATAATCAAGTATTAGTACATTCCAGATCCACATTTACCAATTATTACTATATATAATCAGCTAATGAAAATTACAAATGAATAAGGCCTTGTCATTTGCCTTAGAAAACATGTATTTTCATATTTTACTTCTATGGCCATATACTTTACTTTCAACTCCTTGAAGCTCAAATATTAAGCCTTCATAGGAAAAAAACAACTTTGATAAATCTTGACAGGTGATAAAATAAGTTTTACTTTAAATAACTCATTTCCTCTATTCATTGGCATCAAATAGACTTCCCTACAAAAATCTTGATATATAAAATTGTCATTCATGTCCAAAGAACTGTCTTCTGTTATCTGAATCTTTACCTTTCTCTACCATGCCATATATGAAACTGCATCAAAGACTCTTAATAATCCACCCAGCATTAACATTTTGGTAGATAATTTGCTTAGTTTCCTCAACATTTAAGGTCGAATACCAGTAATTTATCCCAGTTTCTTCTTGCTTTAACATCTACAACTAACTACCTATTGACGCAGACTCACGTATGTAGCATTTAATCTTCTGAGAACAAAATGGGAGGATGGTAGCAATATATTATTATTTTAAAGTAGATTTTGATTCCTTTTTCGCTCGGATGCAGTGTCCCCTTTTATATCATGCTACTATTGAGACCTATTTGACTACCTTTGGAACAGCTCAAATGAACATCAGCAGATTTTGGCCCCAGTGTCCAAGTAAGATTTTCATGGAGTGCAGAATCTCAGATGGACACAATACTCTGACATTATAAATACTGAAAAAACTATTTGAAGATAGTATTAGTACTATTATTAAAATGATTGTGCCTAAAACATATATATTCTATCAAATTCCACTTAGGTGGCATAACTCCTGTCAATCTTATCCAAACTCTACTCCCCCCACCCAACTAAGTATCTTAACACTTTATATCTGGGGCTAGATTTCAGAACACTCATAATGGAAAAGTGGTTTTAAGTCATTTAACATTAAAAATAGCATCGACTATATAATTCATGAAGATCTTTTATATTAATCTTTAGTCTTAAAATTCAACCTCCATGTAGAATGTTTTCAGAGACATCTGGGATCAGCTTTACATGGTGGCACTACTGCCATTTACATTGTGGTTTTACATCTTAAGCAACCCTTAATTTTGAAATGCAGCCTAGGTTGGGATTCTGTAACTATGACTTTACAGGGTTGCCTCAAGCCAAAACCAAGAAAAATTTAAAAAGCCTTTACTTCAGAACCTTTAATCAAACAATGCCACCTTGGAAACTAAGATGTTTTTGTTTGTGTTTTGTTTTGTTTTCTCAATTTTTTTTTAATTATAAAAGGTACACTTTACATTTAAACGACAAGGAAAAGAATGAGCAAAGTTGTTACTGATTTCCTGTATCCGAGGATTCCTATTGCTTTACCCACAGCAGACAAGTAATTGTCAATGTGTTTTTGTTTGTGGACCCTTCATTTTCCCCACCTTCCTCCATTCTTATCTCCGCATTCCGGCTTCTGGATGTAGTATTTTAAAATGAGTTAAAGTAGATTTAGGAATAAAAAGCTCAAAAGGATTTGTTAATTGTAATCTTACCATCGACTCAACAGGTCAGGTGTTCAAAGAAAAGTTCACTGCCCTGAGACCTAGAAAAAATATAATACAAATCATGCTGTTAGTACTGAAATTTGATTTTAGTTTAAAAAACAACATCTCTATGATCCAATGATAATTTATTATATGAGTTATTAATGTACATTTAACTTAACAGTTTTGACTATACTGATGGTCAGAAATAGAATCATTCAACTCACATAAAATGTTGATATTTAACATTCATTTCTTTAATCTAAACTATTTAAGGCAGAGATTACAGAGAAGCAGAACACCTACTGACATTTCTTAACAGAAACCTCCCATACACAGGGATCTGTCAGACAGGACTAAAAGTACTTAACCCTCAAATGTCAGCTCTCACTGGCCTTCCTTCCTGCTCTTCCTTCTTATCAACAGAGATACTACATTAAATTTTGGTAATATAAAAAAAAGTTGAGATGTTAGAATAAAGATTTGCCTAAAACTAAATATTATCACGTCAAAATAAGCTGAACGAATACAAAAATTAAAAATATTGTTACTACTATTTTATTACTAAATATGAAAGTCAAGGTTTAATATTTGGCATTATAATGCAGAAATAACAATTCATTTTTAATGTCTTTTAGCAGTATCATATGCTAGATTGCTCTCTCAGGCACTGCGTTGCCTATTTTCAGTTTTAAATGGAAGCCTGTAACTGAATAATCAAATTTAAATATAAAAAAAATCACATAGTATTTATATTCTCTAGTTACATCTAGGGTATTTATTTGAGTTTGAGACACTAATGAGAATCCAAAGGCCATCTTTATCTGTATTACTGACATTATTATATTGATCTGATGTAGCAGGCATGTGCATTGTAAATCACTGTTCAGATTTCCATTTAAGGATTCAGAAATAATACCAAAGGCATCTGACAAATTTGTCTTCCCAAGTTAAATTCAAGCCAAAGAGGTGATGTTAAACATATATGAAGCCTAAATGCCAATGTGCAGCTCACTCCAACTTAATTTATTTATTTTTCAATGATTTCTGAGGTTAGACTATAGCAAAGATATGAGGTACTGGGATATATTTAAACAGGAAAGAGACAATTTAACATGACATGCATAAGTAATTATATTTAGAAGAGGTGTTTGTGAAAAAGGACCAGTTGTGAAACTGTCAACACCTTTGGTACCGCATTAGTTTTATCCTTGATGCAATTCAGGAAATTTCATTTCATGCAAGAGTCCAACAACAGGAATTTATCAAACATATCACTCTCATTTGAACTAATTACATTTGGAAGTTCAAGCAGTTCACAAAGTACTATGCTAAGAAATGATTGCTGACTTCAAATATATTACTGGACATTTTATAAATCTAATATCCTAAACCTGTTAGGTCAAAGAAGGAATACTTTATCATTACTGTTTGACTAAGTAATATAGCCCAGAACTTTTGTTAGACCGTAACACAAACTTTTGTTTTCTAGATCATAAACTCTTTTATAGAACACATACCATTTCTCCAGAAGCACATAGAATATTTCATTCCTCTCACCTCATCTCCACCAATCTTGCTGGCTACTTTTAACATGATGTGCACAAAAATGCTAAAGAGGCTAACAAACACAGCCAAGGGCCCACAACCAATTCACGATGGAGTTGACTCCATCTCTCTTAGACCACAGTGAGATACAGTCTTTAGCCTTTTTTCATAATTTGCATGTGTGTAATAAGAATGTGGGTGATTGTGAGGTTCAGAAGAGAGGACCAGATTCCCTGAAGCTGTAGGTACAGGCAGTTGTGAGACACCTGACTTGGGAACTGAGAACTAAACTGTGGATTTCTAGAAGAGTAGAAACTACCCTTAACTGCTAAATCATCTCTCTAGTCCTATATTCTTTTAAGGAGGAAGTATGCATTAAAACAAACCTTCCACGTTAATATGTTTAGAAAGTACATAAATTTATGACTTCAAGAAGCATAAACATTATCTATCCAGCTGTAAAGGAAAAATGAAATCACTAAATTTTTAGGGAAATTGATAGTCGTAGAAGCAACTACATTGAGTGAAGTAACTGAGATCAAGAAAGATAAACACAGCTTGTTCTTGTTCATCTGTACTTTCTAGGCTTTAAATGTCTTTACTATAACCTGGAATAACTGTAGCAGCCAGGAAAGTAAGAGGGGGATAAGGAGAAGGAACAATGAATAAAGGAATAGCAGGATACAAGTGATTTGAAGGGGGAAATCGGACACTGAAGGAGCTTTAATTAGACACATGGAATCAGATGAAGGAGGAAGGTAAAGTGGCAGTAAGGAAGTCTGAAAAAGCCATAAGACATCATACTATTATCTATTTTCCTAAAATACATATAATACCTATGAGTTTCTGTATGCACACACATAACTTACTTTAAGAATTTTTATTTTTAATGTGGGCTAACCATGCTCCTTCCAAGAGCTATATGTTATCTAACATAAACACAATACCAGGCATGAAAAGTCCTCTTTGATTTGTTGACGAAGATTCTCCAAGACGCTTAAAACCCTGTCAATTACTATTGACTTGGTTGCCTCCTGGAAGTAGAAGGTAACTCCCATGCACTTTAACACAGGTCTCAGAGGATCTGAAGGAGATCTGACTTGAAAACCTCCTTTCTGAGGGCTAGCTTTCATGATACTAAGTGAGGGAAGCAAATTATAGGCTCACCCAGCTATAATGCCTATGAACCACAATACCAACTAACATGGCACATTAACCCTCAGGGTACAATAGCGGCATGCATACTTGATGGTAACCAATAGCTCTCTGAGCAGACTTAGAACCTAATCAAGAGGAGTGAAATAATTCCTGGTTCTGAAATCCTAGCAACTTCTTGAGGAAAGTGAAATTATGGATCTTGGAGGAGAATCAACAACTGTCACTTACTAAACCAGCATAATCCCTAACTGTATGTTATTTTTTTATCTTTATGTCCACAGTTGATGTAGAAGTTTATTTTTAGTTTTAAAATATTGTTTTTGCACTGTTGGGAAAAGGTTTGCCTAAGTGTTGGCATTTTGCAGCCTGCAAGTGTTGGATTTCTGTGGGGGATGTTTGATTGCTTATGATCTGCACCTGTGTTCTGAATGAATAAAAACACCTCAGCTGAGATGCTCGCGGTTCCACTGTCCAGGATGGCTCTTTCCGTGACGATGGTTCCCTCTGCAGAGATCTGGCAGAGTTTACACCTATGAAAGTAACTCCTTATCTCTCTTGCTGAGGCCGCACAGTACCTAACTACTACGACACACAGATAATTTAGCCCTCATCCCTCATTAAAGAAACTTCTCTTTGAAACAGATGGAGACTATTTCAGAAAACCATAATCAATCAAATGTAGTGAATAAGACATTGTGTAGTAGTGCCCAGTTCCAACTGATAAACTTACATCACAGTTTCTACACCTAGGCTCAGGGACCGTTTCAGAAGAAGGAATGGAAAAAGTGTAAGAGCCTGAGAAACCGGAAATTTGCTATGAGATTGTGTCACCTAGAAATGTCAATCCACAAAGTATCATCAACATGACTACCTAAATAGGAAGTGGATAATGATGATCACAGTGGACATACCAACTTGGAAAGGAGAAATCTTGCAGAGGGATATTTAATAATTTAGTCCAGAAACATGGTTGCTCTGGGAAAGGATCACATTGAAAGGCCTATGACATGCCGTTAATCCCCGTATTCAGAAGGCAATGTTGGTGCATGCCTTTAATCCCAGCAGTTGGGAGACAGGAAGTAGAGCTCATAGATAGAAAGCAGTTCTCAGAAGGAGTAAGTGTAAGACAAGAAGTGATGTCTTAGATGAGTCAAAGTGAAAGGCAAGCAAAGTGACTAATCAGAGGAAGAGTTGGCAGAATGAGTCAGAGTGAGGATATGCCCAACTCTCACTATAAAAAGAGAAGCTATCAGTTCAGTCTGAGGAACACAGAGGATAAGACACAAAGGCGGAGACACAAAGCTGTCAAAAGCAGTCAATAAACAGCAGCCTGTGGAGTCTGAGGCAGAGACACAGAGAGAGTTCAGCAGAAAAGTCAGTAGTAGTAGTCAGTTTGAAGTAGAGCAGAGCAGTTCAGTCAGAAGTTGCAGGAGCCAGCCAGAGTCTACTGGAGTCAGAAGAATTTGGTCAGAAACAGTCAGCTGGCTCAGAAAATCAGTTTGACCCAGTCAGTTTGGAGAAGAGTTTGAGCCAAAATAGGAAGTAAGTTGAATCAGAAGAGTCAGTTGATTTCAGTACAGCTCTGAGTTCAGAAGGAGCTAGTCACAGTGGCCCAGTAAACAGTAACTACCAAAGTCTTAAAAGTCCTAGATAGTAAGGAGGCTGAAGCTTCCAGTTCTAGACTTAAGATTGCAAAAAATAAATGGGGATAGAACTAAACCCCTAACTTCAAAGTAAACCATAAGGAATTGTAGATGACTTCTAAAGTTTCATACTTAAAACACTAATACACAACATTAGGTCATGCCTATCCCACAGTGTCTGCTGGTCAAATGCTTAGTTTGCACTATACATTATTTATCAGACATCTCTTATTTTTTATATTCTGTGAATAAACTTTATAATACGTAAAATTTTTATAAAATATGTACATTTTAATAAAATATATGAATGATTTTGACATGGGTTATCAAAAATACTTTCTAGAAAAATATAAATAATAACTTTAAAATGAAAAACTTGGAAATTTTCCTTCCTTCCAGCCTGTCAAGCTTATCTCAGAAACACAGCTCTTTTTATCTTTGCAGGCAGCACATGTGAGGGAAAAGTCAAATGCTTCTGTAAAATTCTGCATGCTGTAAGATCTCAGTAAATCAGTAATAAATACCTATATACTAATAATGCACTATACTAGAAACAATCACTGGATAAAGTCCTGGCTGGACAGATGCCCTCCTTTGGGTGTTAGATTTTACTGGGGCTCAGTGATGGTCAAACTGCCTCAATGTCTTTTTAGATCCAATCTTGTTTTACAAATAAGGTTTTAGATGCAGAAAAAGTTGGAGTGTTGACCAGTCTACCAAGGCATCTTGTTAATCTGGGTAAACCTGTCATGTAACTCTCAAAAGGTATACAATATCACAATTCAGTAACAATTCAATTACTCAATGAATACTGACTAATTATTTGCCTGCCATTAGTGTAATATTAGTGACTGTGAATATAATGTGTGGATTATACAAATGTGGTTTGCTTTAATAGATTTAAAGTTTTGCTATTGGTGTTTTTAAAGGCTTATTTACTGACTGCTACCATGAAAAGCTGCTATAATTCCTTCACACAGTGTTTAATATTTCCCATGATTAACCCATCAGGTGTTGTAGAGCCTGGTTTAATTCATCTTTGAATTAACACAACCCCTCATTTTAACAGGTTTATGACTAATTGGCATACGAGAGTGATCCATATTCTCAATATTGCATAGATTTTTTCCCCTTCAGTGAAAAAGAAGATTAACTATAGAAACAGAAAAATGTGTGTGTGTGTGTGTGTGTGTGTGTGTGTGTATTGTAAGATGTAAGATTTTTTAAAGGTGTTCCTATAAATGTAACAAGCTAAAATTCAGATACTACCTAGTTTTCCAACTTGTGCATTTGCTGTCTTGTCTGGAGATCAACTTTTAAACTGTGCTTACCAAATCTAAAATGTCAAAGCTTCTAAATGACATTTATATTCACTAATATGGCATAGACTGAAATACCAAAAAAAAAGATTATTAGTGTTAAAATCATATGAAAACAATATTGAACAATATAATTTGGTATGATTAGTTATCTCAGTACAAAATGTATCCATTGTTTTTCTGAACCACTTTTGAATTATTTAGGATTTGTTTGGGGTTTTATGTAGCTTGCAGGGCTGGAGATACAGCTATGTGGTTAAGAGCACATGCTGCTCTTTCTGAGAACCCAGTTTTGGTTCTCAGCATATACATCAGCATATACAACCTCCTCTACTTCCAATTCCAGGGAATCTGAGGCCCTCTTCTCGCCCCTGTAGATATCAGCACATACATGGGACACATACATGCAGTACACTGTGGCATGCACACACATAGAATAGTAAACAACTATTGCTTTAATTAACATGATCTTGGTAAGAAATGGGTTGCTCTAGGGAGTATGCATGCATATTCCCTTTTGGTTGATTTTCTGCCCCTCTTGCTTCCCTGCCTCCCTTACATCTGCGGTACTCTCTTATCCCCAGTTTTATACTCTTAAATTTTGTTCCGTTGACTTCTCCATCTCTCTTTCTTAAAGCAGACCCCATTTTTCTAAGCACAAGTGTCCTTTTATAGTTTCCTGGCCTTTATCCTAGTTTACTTCACACTTAGATATGCATATTAACAACAGGAGACGAGGCTATGCTATCACATGGAACATATAAAATGTGTGCTTCTGAGCTAGCATTGGCTTGCTTACTATAATTTTTGCAATTCTGTCAATGTCCTGCAAATTTCACAATTTTCCATATTGCTCTCTGTTTTCATTATTTTTTTCATCTGTTCATGGGCATCTCTATTTCCTTACTCCTGTGAAAAGAACAGTGGGTAACATAGTTAAACATGTGTCCCTGTAGTAGGATAAAATCTCCTTCTGGAATATGGACTACGAGTGGTACATCTAGGTCATATGGTGCATGGCTCTATTTTCAGTATTTTTAAAGGGTTTCTTACCAATTTCCATAGTAGTTCATACTCTCGTGAGCAGTGAATAAAGGTTCATCTTTCACACACAGTCATCAAGGCTTGTTATTCATTTTCTCGATGATAGCCATTCTAACTAAGTAAGACTTCAAAGTACTTTTAAGTTGCATATCTTTAATGACTGGAGATGTGGGACATTTTAAAGAATATTCATAGGTCCTTTGCTTTTCTTCTTTTTCGAACACTGTCCCGATTACTGATTTCCAGTTTAGATAATGTTATTTTCTGTGTTTACTTTTCAGATCTTCATAAATTTTAGATATTAGCCCTGTCTGAATTAAAGCTGGAACCCACTCTATGTGCTGTATGATAAATGTATTACTAACTACTTTTGGTGTGCAGCTTTTTAACTTCATACAATCCTAGTTGTCAATTGTTGGCACCATTGTCATCAGGATTGTATTCAAGAATGTGTTGCCTATATCCACAAGGTAAAGTAATTTTTCTATGTTCTTTTTTTACCAGTTCCTGTTTCACAATTTAAAGCCTTTGATCTGGTCTATGTTAATATTTTTGTGCAAATGAGAAATATGCATCTGATTTCATACACTTGCAGATAGATACCCAGCAATAGAAATTCAATACCATTTGTTGAAGTCTTGTTTAGTATTATATAGACTATATACTCTATTTTGAGGTGTATTTTGTATATTCTAGTTTCTTTGTGGCTTTTTTCATGAGAATATGTTGAATTGTATCAAATGGCTTATTTTACCTGTGGTGATGATATGCTATTTCTGTCTTTAAATCTCTTAAAATATAGTGTCTTACATTTATTGTTTTAATATGTGAAACAAACTTTGCATCACTGTGATGAAATCAACTTGATCATGACATATGTTTTTAACTTACTTTTTCTTTCTTGGTTTTTCAAGACAGGGTTTCTTTGTAACTCTGGCTATCCTGGAACTTACTCTGTAGACCAGGTGGGCCTTGAACTCACAGAGATTCACCTACCTCTGTCTCTCAAGCAATGGGATGAAAGCCATATGCCACCAACACCCAGCTGACATATGTTTTTAAACTGATCATAAATTCATCTTGGCAGTATTTCATTGAGGATTTTGCTGTGTCTGTCTTCATTAGGGAGATTGGTCTCTAGTTTCCTTTGTTGTTGTGTCTATCTGGCTTGTTGATCAGAGCTATACTAGCCTCATAGATTAGAATTTCCTAGTTTATCTTCAATTTCTATATTGTGTAACAACTTGAAAAGGGTTGGTACCAAATCTTCCTTGAAAGTGCAATAGAATTCAGCAGTACCTGCATACATACTGCCATGGACTTCACTGCATGAGGGACTTAATTATTTCTCTGAACTCCTTCTTTGATATTTATCTGCTCAGGATCTTTAAATCTTCTGGCTTTCATTTCAGCTGATAATATTTAATTAGAAATTTATACATTGCTTCTAAATGTTCAAGTTTGTTTGAATAAAAGTTTTCAAAGTATTTCCTGATAATCTTCTGGCTTTTTTTTTGGAGTTTTCTATTTTCCTTTAATTTTGTTAATTTTTCTTCATATTTCCCTTTCTTTTGATTAGTTTGGTTATGCATTAGTTAACATTGTTCATTTTTTCAGGTATCCGATACTTTGGCTAATTCTATGGATCATCCCGATGTTTTACTAATTTCTGTATTGAGTTATAGTTCATCTGTCTTGTTCTTTTGAGTTTGACTTATTTTCTAATTTTAGATCTTTTGGGCACATCGTGAGGCTAATTATGTGAAATGTTCCTGATTTTATCACATGAGCAAGTTTAAGTATGAATATCCCCCCTCAGGATTATGCTGCTTGATCCCAGAAACTCTGGTTGGTAATGCTCTTATATTTCCTTCACTCTAGAATTTAAATTTTTTCTCCCTGATTCCTTCAAAGCTTCAAATATGTGTACCACTCACTCTCCAGTGTTTGATTATCTTCTGAGGTTAGTTTTGGTCTTGCTTTCTAGTTTTAAACCATACTAGTCTTACAGAGCACAAGAAATTATTTTTACTTTTGTACTTTTTATGGTTTCCTTTGTGTCCTATAATGTGTTCAATTTCTGAGGACCCATACTCCCCAAGAAAAGTGCGTTTTCCTTATCTGTTGGGTAAAACGTTCTGCTGGTGCTTATTAAGTACATTTTACCAGTGAGATACATTGGATCTGAAGTTTCTTGGGTGTTTTTTGATTTGAAGGATACCTCTATTGTCAGTATGGGGAACAAAAAAATTTCTGATCATTATTGTGTCTAAAATTGTGTGGTCTTTTAGTCCCTTTAATGTTTCATTTATAAAATTGGAGCCCATAATTTTCAAACATTAAAATTTTATGCAAACCTTTGATGGAAATAAGTAATATTAACAAAAGTTTCCAGAACCGATGCAATCATTATCAAAACTTTAACAATATTCCTTTCAACGTGGAAAAAAAAATGAAGCCAGGTGGTAGTGGCACATGCCTTTATTCTCAGCACTAGGGTGCCAGAGGCAAGCAGATCTTTATGAGCTCGAGTCCAGCCTGGTCTATAGAGTGAGTTCCAGGACAGCCAGAGTTACAACAGAGAAACCCTATCTCAAAAGGGAAAAAATGAATAAATAATCTGTATTAGGGCTGGAGAGATGGCTCAGTGGTTAAGAGCAAAGAAGAAGAAAATAAACAAAAAGAAAAAAATTCATTTGGAAGCAGATAGATAACCACCCCCAATCATGATATAAAAAAAGAGTATGAATCAGAAGATCCAGATAAAAGTGCACACAGTTACAGTTCCCTTATTTATGACAAGGATACCAAAAGCACACATTAGAAAAAACATTGCCTTTTAAAAAATGAAACTGTGAAACTGTAAGAAAATAAAACTTAGTCCTTGTTTCTTCCCCTGGACCAAAATCAACTCTAGATGAATCAAATACCTTAATGTGACCCCCGAACCCCGAAATGCTTGAGTATAACAGTGGCCAAACCCTTGAAGATACAAGAATATGCTAGGCATTCTGAAATGGACTTCATTAGCTCAGGAAATAAAGTTAGCCATCAAATAAGAGGATCTTATAAACTTAAAAATGGGAAACTATTCATGAGATACATATCTGATAGAGGGTTAATATCCAGAATGTATAAATAACTAAAAATTAAATAACAAAGTAATCAAAGTTTTGCCTATTGTATCATTCTGCTAAGAGAAGGCAGGTGTACAACCCACTGGAAATAATAGGAGACAAAAAGAAGGCAACCCTTTGTTCTTCTGGTAGGAGGAAGGTAAATTAGTCCAGTGTCTGTGGAAATTACTAGTGGTTTCTACAAAATCTAAAAATAGATATGCTCTATGAATGTCCATCTTGCCCCTGGGTATTTATCTGAATGAGTTTGTGTCAGCACATCACAGACACATTTACACATCTGTTTATGTAGCTCCTGTCACTACAGCTTGGTTCTGAGTCTAGCCCAGAACTGAGGAATGGGTAATGTAAAGGTGACTTGCCTATGCCGTGATTTGGGTTTTCAGCAATAAAGATGAAATTATGTCATTTGCAGGAAAGTGGGTGCAACTAGAGATAATAACATTGAGTAAATTAAGCCAGCTTCAGAATGACAAATATAAATATTCTCCAGTTGTTGTTCTTACACTTTACGGAGTTATATGCAGTCATTTATGTATATTAAATGAAAGGATAATAAAAGTAAAAGTGTTTAGAGAAACAAAGGTAGGAGACAGTAGGGAGAGGGAAGGTAGAAGTATACATGGGGGAATGCAAAACGTACAATGTATAACTGTATGAAAACTTTTTAATTAAATTAAAGGTTTTTAATTGATGTTGTGTAAACTTTACATAGTTGACAAGAATAACTGAAATTTTAAGTGGATAAATTCTAAGAGATACAAACCTCCCAACTGATACAGGTCAAACGATGACACTATTATAATTTTCCTGAGTTGATGCTCTTCCACGTCAAATGGTAGAGCTTAAAAAATGACAGTGTTCATCCCCAAAGCTGCCAAGTTATGGATGGCTACTTACTTCATAAGAAATTAAGGTAGTTCACTCTATTTGTCAGAATTCATGCAATGATTCCTTAATTACTGGAAATTGTCATTTTGGAAATCCTGTAAGAATGTGGACAAGTTCACACAATGTGTTTAACCTGTATGTAAATTAATAATTGGTAACCATGGCAACATCTGTCTTCATCTCCTTTCTAGAACTGCACCAGTTGAGAGAAGTGCAGACATTGTCTTTCAATTACAACCTTAGCTGTAAGCCGCTCCCCTCCCTCCTTCCCTCGTTATGTATAAGAAGATACCCATGGTTGCCAATGATGCATGTAAATACATTATATGACCAATGGTTATGATTGTCCACCTCTTGCTGAACTTTCTGTGCTTGCCTACTAAGTAAAGCCCTGGAAAATGACCTCCATTGCCTGATGTCTTTGTATGCCCCTCAACTTCTTGACAATTGTTAAATCATAGGGAAGAGTAAGACACATGGCAATTATCTCTTATACTCAAATACATACAAATCAAATTTATGTTTTGTTAAAAACAATTTGGGCCTGGGCAAGTCTTTATTTGAGTGACTATGTTGATATAGCTATAAAATGCTTTTATTGTAAATTCATTACAATAAAGTCATCTTTATATTTAAAAACAAACTCGATTCTTCATGTTAATCCTTTACAGAAATGCAGGTACTAAGAGACCATTCCAGAGCATGGTTGAGAATGATCATTTTAACTATATTGGCAAGTTAAACAAGTTATATCCTTCCTTCATCATCCCTAAAATGGTAAAGTCTCAGGACATGGGTGTCAAGTACCTCCTAACTCTGTCTTCCTTCTACTCAATAGTATCTCATCTCAATTTATTTCATAAAATTCACTGTGAATGCTGGGAAATGGACAGAGTCCCAGATTTTGGAGTTACAGAAGTTTATGAGCCACAATTTAGTTGTTGAGAAAGAAACTTCAGTCCTCTGGAAGAGAAGCCAGTGTTCTTAACTGCTAAGATATCTCTCTAGTCCCAAAGTTAAGAGACTTTGGGATTTTATTGAATGCTTCATAATTTATCGAGAGTGTGGTTATTTTAAAGATGACTGAACTTTGAATGTTTAAAAGAGGATTAACTTTTAAACTGTTGTAAGAACTTAAATGTTGGAATGTTTTATATTGTCATATTAATATTAACATGATATCTTGTAGGATAACAAGAAATGAAATGTTTTGATTTAATTGTACTATATTTGTGTATCAATATGATAAGGCATCAATTGTTATGGCTAGCTTTTTGTCAACTTAACAAAAACTAGTTACATTTGTGAAGATGGAAGCAGAATTGAGAAAAATGTCTCCAACATTTTGACTTTTGGACAGGCCTGTGGGTCATTTTCTTGATTGATTTTTGATAAGAAAGGGCCCAGTTTGCTGTGGGTGGTACCACCTTTGGGCTGGTGGCCCTGGAAAGTATAAGAAAGCAAGATGAACAAGCTACAGGAATCAAGCTACTAAAGAGCATCCCTCCATGGCCTCTGCATTATTCAGTTCTTGGGACTAGGTTTCTACCTCCAGGTTCCTGCCCTGACATCTTTAGATGATGGACTGAGGTGGGGAAGTAAAAGTGAAATAAACCATGTCTTCCCAAAGTTGCTTTGGCCATCCTATTTTATCACAGCAACAGAAACCCTAACTGAGATATGTGGGGAAGCCAAAGGTAAAATAACTGAAGCTGAGAAACTTGTGGGATTTTTGTAGGAGGAGTATGCTCATATTTCTATATTTACTTATAAGTTGAAGTTGGAAAAAAACCAAGGATAATCATTATTCATTTATCTGAAAAAAATGGCCTGTTTCTGTAGCAGTTTCCCCCGCCCCAAATGTTAGTATTCCATCCTAGAGGGATGACGGGAGCTTCTAGGAGTCAAGAAGCTAAAGAGACATCACTAGATTCATGAAAGCAGAGAGAGTTATTATATTTGCTAGGTTCCTCCTCAATGTTATAAGAGCAGTAAACCACTGTGAATGGAGCAACTCTTTATGTAGCTTCTTGACAGTAGTGTAGGAAGAAGATTCCAGTGATGTGCTTTTGTAGGTTGTCAGTCATGCTAGATGTGGAATTTGTAGAGATGCACCTAGCCACCATTGAGTATCCCATGGACTTCTCAGGAACACCAATGCATTCACTGGTTCACCAAACTATAATTGGCTAGAATTTTGTTGTTGTTGTTGTTGATGGTGGTGGTGGTGGTGGTTTACCAGTTTGGGATCAACAGATGTTTCTCACAAATTCTCAGAAAGTCATACTCACCTGCATGTTTTGAACATCTTGAGCCAACTGTTGCAAAAGCAATGGCTCTATTTCCTGTGCCTGCCTCACAGATTTTTAAGTTGTAGTTTGTCATATATGTCCTAATGTTGTTTGGTCAGAAAATTAGTTTTATGACTCATTTTTATTTCTTCCTACAATAATAAAGCTATTCTTTAACTTAGACAGAAGGCCGGAAGTCACATTCGACACTGTAGTTTTAGTTACAGAGAAAAAAAAAATGTTCTCATCTTCCTACTCCAAATTCTTTAGATTAATATTGTTTGAAATATTAAAAACATATAGGTACAATGAATATTTGTTAATAAAAGTGTATGGCTGGTATACACAGAGATAGTAATGGTATTCATGTGTTACTATTTTCATTTATGTGTGTGTTGTATGTGTGTGAGTCTGTTTGTATGCACATGTATGTATATATGAGCTATCATATTTACTTCCCAGAAAGGAAGATTATAAATTCCCCAAAGCAGCAATCAAGAAGTATATCAAATATAGTGAACATGCATTAACTAGAGGGCAAATCTCTCTCCTTTCCTCTGCCATGGGGGATCCGAGACAACTGACTCCAAGCAAGAACTATGGGTTGCTTCCTAACTGTGTGGCATGAAAGAGAAAGCCACTTCACTTCATCTTGTGCATGGGAAGCTTTTTCAAAGCCACAACTATGCTTTCCTCTAGGGCATTAATACCTCTTTATAAATCTCTCACCTAAAGAACAATCCATTTTCATGGTGTCCCTCTGGAAACCTGAGACTTTACAGAGAGACTTTACACTATCTGGATAGGTACAATTGAATCACTGCAAGCATTAGAATCTTTTGGTTACATTAGGTGGGGCACAAGTCAGAGAGACACAGAGTGAGAGGAGTTACTCGCCATTTCTAGGGAGAAGTACATGGAAGTACTAGAAGGAAAGTGACAACCTCAAGGAGCAAATGTCACCCTAGATAGCAGTTTGCAAAGAATCCAGACATCTGCCTCAAGGACAAGGAAGCAACTAGGCCCAACAAGTTGGATAAGTTTAGAAACTGCTCTATTCCTGTGGCTTCTAGAAAGTAACACAACACAGACTAATACCCAGTGTTTGCCTCATAAGAATATGTAAGGGACCCATCTGACTTGTGTTGCACTCTGATGTCTAATATATGAAAATGTGATCTGACACAGGGTGCTTTTTCTTTTCTTTTTCTTTTTTTGGTAAATTATGTTCTTTTGTATATAGGGGCTTTACCTGTATGTGTATGCCATATGTGTGCAGTTCCTATAGAGGCCAGAACAGAGCATAGAATACCCTGAAACTGGAGTTACAGAGAGTTGTGAGTCACCATAGATATTCTGGAAATAGAATCCCCGTTTTCTTATGTCAGATCTTTCTTACCTGCTTGTCCATTTCAAAAATATTTATGTATTTGTCTATTCATTCTTACTTTCTGTGGACATGTGTTCCTGACTGTATATATGTACACCAGATCCAGAGGTCAGTGTGAGTAATCCAGTGTGATCAGAATCACCAAACAAGCATCCTCTGTAAGGGCAGAAATTGTTCTTAATTGCCGAGTTATCCTTCCAGCCCCTATAAGGGTGTTTTAAACCAATAAATTTGGGATTATTTATTTTGGTAACACTTAAACAAAAACACTGCTACATCACCAATAATCTATGTTTATAATATTATATCATATGTCTACAAAAGTTCTTGATTATCTTTTTCTACTAAATACGTTATATTTGAAATTAAATAGATTTTAAAAATGTTTTCAGTAAGGACTTGAAATGTTTGTTGAAGGCCCAGATTGAAGGGGTCATATAAAGAAGTTGAGCCTTAGCATCATGAAGAGGCCAGACGAGGCAATTGGTAAAAGTGCAGCCCAGTTGTAACAGAAGACCCCAGTGTTCTGAAGATACTAGGACCATGGGATGACCACCAAGAACAGCAGCAGCAGCAGACGGGAGCCAGCCAAAACCTGGAGGACAAACTGTGTGTGCTGCAGAGGGCAGAGCCGGAGAAGTTATCCAAGCCCTTTGGAGGAGCCCAGAAGATGGGAGTGAATTCCAGAGAATTTGACATTGACAATGTTTTTCTATTGTCTAAAGACTTTGTGAGAAGTGTGATGGATGTTTGGTTTTATCTGGTCCTGTCCTTATGACTCTTCCTCTTATAAGTGTTTTGACTGGTATAGTGTTAAATTGTGTTGTAGGGATAAAGCATAATTTTTTCTTATAAAGAAAAGGGGAGTTGTTGTAGAAGTTTAATTTTAGTTGTGTTTAAAATATTCTTTAATGCACTGTTGGGTGAGGGGCTGCCTAGGTCTTAGTGTTTTGCATCATCTGCAGGTGTTGGATTTATGTGGGGGATGTTTGATTGGTCATGATATGCATGTGCTCTTCTCTCAGTAGAATACCTGAGGAGTTCTGAATCAACAAAAATATCTGATCTCAGATGCTTGGGGTTTCACTGCCCAGTATGGAGCTTACCATGGTCGTGATTCCCTCTGCTGAGGTCTGGCAGAGTTTGCACCTATGAAAGTGCCTCCTTGTCTTTTTGCTGAGTGACACAGCAGCATACTACTACAGACATTCCTTCTTGAAGTTCCCTCTCCTGCACATATATACACAAATACCTGAATCTGTATTAATAATTTATACTTGCCTATCTTCCTCTGCCAGAGTTGGCATATTGATCAATCTTGGTCCTTGGAGAGTAACAGATTTTGACTCTGTGGGTTGGATTTTCTGAGAGGAGATAATGACTCTGGGGTTGAAGGAGAGATTTTGGTTCCTTTTAGAACAATAATGATAGTGCAATAGGTCGTTTGATTATATTAGAAGGTTGCAAAAATCTGGAAGACATGTCCCAAGCCTTTGTGAGTGTGAAGGCATTTCCACAGAGAGTGCCAAGACCAGTGGAATCTTCCCAGGAATAGAGAATGGAGAAGACTCTCTTCTATAGGGAAGAACTAGGGGAGAGTCCAAATGAAGGGTGCTGAAAATATTACTAATTCCCCCTTGATTCTTAGCTTTCATTAGAATTAATAATATCCATTTGCTCCAAACATCACCTATAGGATTCATCCCTTCTTCCTCATGGTATTCTACCCACGGTCTAATCAGGAATTGTGGCCCATCGTATGAGTTGCTTCATTACTTTGTCATTATATAGTGAAAACACAGTACTTCCAGAAGACTGCAGGTGAATGTGGTCTGAAGGAAAGTGGTTGGAGTCTTGGTTATCTGAGGTATTGTATTGGACAGTACGCAGCACATCTCTGAAGACAACAGACTGTGGCAAATGATGTAGTTTTTTACAAGTCTACCGTGTCTGTGGCATTGACATTGCCAATCCCATAGGAATCATTTTGAAATAAGGAACAAAGGGTTTGATAATGTAGAACAAGAAGCTGTCTTCAATTGAGTATAAGAAGATATGCAAGTGAGAGACATTTTCTCATATGTACGGTAAACCATTTTGTCAGTCTTCAAGATGGGCTGATGGGAAAGCTAATACACAACAATATTCCTGTTTGCATCATCACAAAAAATTTTGCTCTTTGCTCTATGTGAATATTTAGGCAAAATATATTCACTCAGATACAACCAAGTTATCATTCGTGCATATGTAAAGGAAAACATTTATGCCGAGTACTTCTTACATTAAATAGGTAACAATTTATTCCTTAATGCAACCTGTGGGCCAAACCTCTAGTTAATAGTTAAAAAATGATTAATGAGTAGTTTGGAGCCAAGGAGGCTGGTAAAATAGATAACATGCAAATGACTAATTCATGGAGAAGTGTGGACCTTTACTCTGTGATCAGCATGCTACTCAAGCACTACACATAACCACTGTTTTATGTACGACAGAGCACACAGAGGTTCCTGTGAATGTCTAAAAATTTCTTGTAAGAGCCTCTCACTTTGGGTTATTTTTCATTGTTCACAGTGTAAAATCATATTATTTTATTTAGAGAGGTCCATTGATATAGCTAATACACAAATAGTTTTAAATGGTACTCTCACTTCATAAATCTTTCATGATGCTATTCTCATTTATCTAAGACTAGACAAATGTCAAAGACATGACTGATTGTCAGTGTTCTTTCAGATGAGATGGTGATAAAAAAGGCAGAAATCATAGAGTCTAAGAAGTGATTAACTGTGAATGACAGGGTGGAGTGATGGCTCGCTTGTCGATGTGCTTATGAATTCATCTAAAGGACCAAAGATCAGTATCCAGAACTCACATTGGGTGGCTCATAACCAGTAGCATTGATCACCAGTAGCATCGGATCTGACATACTTTTCTGGCCTCTATGGGCACCTACAAAAAATGGAGCACTCACTCACACAGTCCTAGTTTGCTTTCTATGCTGTGATAAACATTCTGACCCAAAGCAATGATTTTTTTGTTGTTGTTGTTACCTTGCCACAAATGAGGAAACCTAATTGAGAAAATGCCCCTATCAGATTGCCTATAGTCAAGTCTGTGGGGCATTTTCTTGATTATTTATTGATAGGGTATACACACCCCACTGTGGGCCAAACCACCTTTTGGACAGGTGGTGCTGGTGTGTATATGAAAGCAACCTGTTCAAGCCAAGGAGGCAGTGTTTCTCCATGGCCTCTCCCTCAATTCCTACCTCCAGGTCCCTGCCTTGAGTTTCTGACCTGACTTTCTTCAGTGGTTGAATGTGACACAAGAGTTGGAAGCTGATAAGACCCCTCTCTCCCTTATGCTGCTGTTAGTCATGGCGCTTTGTCACAACAGAAACCTAAGACAGAGGTGAGGGGGCTCATTAGGCTTATACCTCCTGATCACAGTCCATCATTGAGGTAACTTCAGGGCAGGAGCTCAAGCAGGAACCTGGGAGCAGGAACTGAAGCAGGGATGTCCATGGAGGACGCAGCTTACAGGCTTGCTTCCCATGGCTTGCTCTGCCTCTTTTCCTATGCAGTGTCCCCTGGTGGCACCATCCGCAGTGGGCTGGACACTCCCATATTAATCATTAATCACAAAAATGCCACACAGATTTCTTTACATGTCAGTTTGAGGGAGGCATTTTTTTCAATTAAGTTTCCCTCCTCCAAGGTGAACTGAGATTGTGTCAACTGGACAAAAACAATCAAACAACGACAATAATAATATAAAAAAGCCTGCAAAAAGCTGAGCGGTAGACACAGATGTAAATTCATACACATAAATAAAAGTAGTACATATAAAATTTTGTTATTAATATATTTTATTATATATTTTTATATATAATGTTCTTTATATATATTTAAAATAAATATAAAATTTTATTGTGTGAGAGTGCCCATAATCTTCTAAACAGTTTGTAGATAATCCAACAGGCTTATGCATGTAAACAGGAGCTTCAATGAACTGCTGTTAGCTTAACATGTGTCTAAATAATTGATTGTAAAAAAATATAAAAGATGATCTTCCCTCAGTTTGAAATATCTTTCATAGCTATAAATTAGTCTATATTATATTTATAAATCAGTCAGCAGATGCCTGAAGGTGATCACAAATGACACTCAAATGCACTATTTAGAAAAGATTATGCTTCTTAGAAAATAATAAAATGGACAAGAGAGCAGGAGAGGAAGGTAAAGGAAGAGAATCCTTCAGGCCTAAGGAAAGCATAGTTAGTAGGAGTGTGGAACTTCAAGTAAGTTTCTGAAAAAAATCATGGACAGAACAAATGAGACAAGGTGGTTTTGTTTGTCTATTCTTTTTAACACTGTGGGAATGGGCTACAGTCAAATCCAAATTAAAAGAAAAAAATGTGGGCAAAGAAAAAACAGCAAAAATATAGCCTTCCCATCAGAACATCAGCCCGTCCAGGTGGGAAGAGAAAACCAGTTTTACCTCAAAACAAAGATGGAAATCTAAGCTCTACTGATGTTAGAATTCTAATATCACTGAATGGAATACATCCATTATTCAAAAATGACTAAGAAGTCCACCTTTTCCATATTATTCACAAGGAAGGATAAATATTCAGTAAAAGCTGCATTTGGATACCATCCTTCCTGCATGACTGTGCCACATGGTGGCTTCAGGAAAATCATTGTCAGAGAAATACTCAAAAGCAGGTTGTATCTGGTTGTCTGCCTGTCCAGCTCTTGCCCACATAGTCATGGCCTCTGCAGCCAGCTCTGCAGAAAGAGGGAGGCTTGGAACCCCTGAACATTCCACTGTGAATCACTGATGTGATTCAAATCTTGTTCCAGAGTTACATGTTGAAAAATGATGAGGGGATTGCTACAGGGGCCTCTTTATCATCAGTGCCAAGAGTGTCCTTTGTCAGATCATAGTCAATGACCTACCCATGGGATGCCCTGTGGATGAGGTTCTCTGCCTAGACCAGGCCTTTCAATGCACAGATGAGAGTGAAGAAGCCTGATCTGATGGTAGAAGACCATCAGGGATGCAGTCAAGGCCACTGCATCCCTATGCAGATGATAGCAAGGAATACTAAACACAACTAATGGTTAAATATTAGTAAGCCTTAATTCTTGGATCTCTCCTCTGCCCCTACCTGGATGTCCTGTGCTAGCCCAAAAAGGCTAGATTAATTTCATCCATGCTCTGGAGAAGGGATGGAGGCTCCTCCAAGGTATTTCCATTCCCCATCTGGAATTTGAATAGTGAGCCTTGCATCATATTCTGTTTTACACAATATTCATCAGTGATTATGTTTCATACATGCCAAGATCCTTTACTTGATTTTCTTGACATACGGATTCTTGAGTGTTAATGTATCTTAATTTTTCATAGATAATCTTAGAAATGCTCCTCTCCTAAGATGATATTGCCTTCACCTGATATATTTCTCAAATGTTCATAAGAAAGAGTAGCAATTCTGATTGCTATTGCTTATCTCTCTCCCTCTGAACAATTCAGAAGTTTAAAATAACAGTTCTAAATAATTTCAATGACACAATCTTGTATACTCCTGGAAAAAATGACATAAAAGTTACCAAACTGCCTGCCATATTTTCAAATATCTGGTTTTTATAAAATATACTAGGACAAGAATAAGGGGGAGAAGTAAGGTAGAAAGATGGCTGAGCATGTAAAAGGATCTGCTGGGAAAGCATGTGAACTTGAGTTAAAATTCTCAGCATCAACATGAAAAGTTGGGCCTGGATGAACAGACATGTGTTAGCCCAATGCTGTAGAGAGTGAAGACAGCTGGAGGATCTCTGAGGGTTAATGGCTGCCAGCCTAACTCCAGGATCAGTGAGAGACCCTATGTCAAGGGAATAAGGTGGAGAGTGATAGATAAATTAGCACTTTTACACACAGGAGCATGTAGATAACACTCTCCATAGAAATATGCAAATATGGCAAAAATACACACAGAGACTGCCCCCGACACACAAGATGTAGGTTTGGAGACTGAGAGGGAGAGATGGAAAAGACACCAAGAAGAAGGAAATATTAGTCCAAACTCTGAAACTTTTAAAGAAAAAAAAATAAGGGAAACATGTCAAGATATCTACATGGGTAAGAACTTATAATTAGACTCTTACTCAGAAAATAATGGTACCCATTGATAAGTGGGATTTCATGAAGTTAAAAGGTTTTGACAGTGCTTATTGCCAAGTTGGAAAACTTGTGTTCAATCCCCAAAGCCCACTTAATGGAAGGAGAGAATAGATTCCTGCAAATTGTCCTCTGACTTTGAGATGAACACTTAGGCATACTCTAATCACTGTCCCCCATACACAAATAAATAAACTGTAACCACATTAAGGCTTTTACATAGCACAGGAAACATTTAATCAGGCAATGAGACAGCCTACAGAATGAGAAAAAAAATGATGGAATAAATATGACAAATGAGTAATATGCACAACATACAAAGAAAAAACTAGAATGTGAAAGCTCAAACAATGCATGTATCAGCAATGCTAGACAATGTCACTTCTACAAGTGATGGCTCACTAAACAAAATCATTAGTGCCAGGTGTGTGATACCTTCATACAAGCTGTTGGTCAGAGAGACCCCAGAGGTCTCCAAAACAATATAGGCTTTTTCCATTTTTCTTGGTTGCCCATGAAAACTAAATAATAAGACTCTGTTACTGAAGACTTCATACTCCCTAGATACAAGATAGAAATAAATCAACCAGATCACACCGTTTAGGCTGCTGAGGGAGTAATGATCATTGGTCTTATCTACCTGGTAGCCCTATAAACTACAATATTAACTTTCCAGGCAAAACATTACCATTGGTACAATAGTGGTACGCCTATTATGGGATCGACCAATTACTCCCTGATTGAGTTTGAGGACTACTCTATTAGAAGAAATCCATCCTTTTACTGGAAACCCAGCCAAAAGTTATGACTAAGATTTTCTTGGGCCCCAAATGGGGAACCTAATATTGTTGTTTAACTAAATTGTCAGTGTATCAAATTTTCTCTTAAATATCTATTGATAGTTACAAACAAAGACTACTCTCATCCTTTATCAGAGAGGTCTTTTTTGAGTGAATAGAAATAAATACAGATGTAGAGATTCATGACTGCATTAGATGCTGGGGAAAAAAGATGGTTGATGTCTAAACCTTAAATTAGGCATTACACCATCTCCTTAAGTCTCAGGAAACATTGTTGATAACCTGTAAGAATCAGAAGATAAGGAGAAAAGCTGGAAAATGTCATCTTCTATGATGACATAGTCAGGGCAGCCATAAACTCAAAACAACTGTACCTACTGATACTGTGTCCCCACAAATCATCTCTGACTATGCACATAGCTCATGATGCCCTACCACTTAGAATTCACACCTGATAGATTCAGGGTGACACAACTCTACTACTCAGCTGTGTATCACCCAGTGAGCCAATCGGGCTCCAATGGATAGTTCTAAACTCAGTTCACTCAAATGGCCCTAATTATCTTCTGTGCGCCACAAAACAAAACTCATTAATATGTAAAGAGATTTGTAAGAGAGGAGGAGGGCTGAGAGGAGTGGGTGGAAAAAAGGAGAAGGTGGGTGATAATAAAGCAAGCAAAATGTATTTATGTATGGAATTGTCAAAGAACAATATTCATTAGCAAAAATAAAAAATAAATCGGCTAAGAAAATCAATAGATTTCACAATGTGAAAAAAAATGTTCAACATCATTTGCCTTCAGAGAAATGCAAATAACTGTGAGAGTCCATCTTATCCCAGTCAAAAAGGCAGTCATGAAGAAAGCAAACACAAAAAGGTTCCTTTATACACCATTGGTAGAGATTTAAAATAATCCAGTTTCAGAAATCAACAAACTATATGAGTTTTAATACTATTCTTGGTAATTATCCAGAAGACTCCATTTCAATGCATCATAGAGATTTTGAGATGCCAATGCTTCTTGCAGCCCTATTTATAGTACCTAAGTAATGAGACAAACATCTGTGTCCATCAACTAAGGGATGGGGAACTAAGATGCGATATACACAGCAGGTTTTTTTTTCAGCCATCCAGAAGTGTTATAAGGAATCTCACCCATGTGCATCCCAGTCCTTGGTTTTCCTTGCCCCTTGAAGTGACTGGCCACCCCCCAGATTGAAAGCCACATGGGAACTTAGCATGGCCAGTGTGGTTCTTACTACATATCCAAACTGCCTTTGGTCAGAGTTAGGGAGCAGAAGAGCACAGGAACTCGGGAGATGGGGCCGTCAGTGGGGTGTTCTCTCTTTATTGTAAGGGTTAGGGTGTATTTATAGGGTGCAGGCAGGGGAGGATCACTGGTATCCAGGGATGGGATCAATTAGTTAAGACAAGGATACTGGAGTAGCTTCATCTGCATATGTAGCTCAAGTCTAAATGTCAAGTGCCTGCAAGGTCACCTTATCAGTAAATGGACTTATCCCTATATTTCCAGCTACAGTGCAGATAAGCACCAACCAAGCCACATTCCTTTACTAATGAATTTCTGTGAAGCAGGCAGTATTTAATATTTAGCTGGGTTCTGGCCAGGGCTAAAGGGAGAAGCAATGGAACTTCTACCAGTCTCAGGATGAGAAAATCTGGGGTTCCAGGCCAGCTTTGACTCATCCTTAGCTCTAGGACAACCCCACACAGAAGAATGAAGTTAAATTACTTGACAGGAAAGTGGATCTGCAACCTGAGATAGCAAGTAAACTGCCAGTGTCTGAAGCACCAATACAGTATGTTTCCTCATTTGAAGTTCTAGATTTTATACAGATGTATAAAAATGGCACATTTACAGATGGCATGAAAGAAGGGATGAAAATGTCTAGAGAAAAAGGACTAACTCTGAGATTGGGGCAAGAAAGAGCATGGTTGTGGGAATGGGAGATTGTGCTGAAAGTACACTAGAGTCTAGAATTAAAATAGCCTTATGTCACCCAATTTAAGAAAAAATTTGAAACAATTATAAAAAGAAAAATTAAGGAAATAAAAGAATTAATTTTGTAAAGAAATGATTGATGATGGAGATTAACCTGTGAGTCAACTGCAAAGAAATATGGTGAGGGAATTTAAAGAGGCAATGCCTACAGGAAAGAGAGTCCTTCAGCTAGATGCTTCTGCAAGGCTAAATGTGGAGATCGAATGTCTGCTACTGTATTTGAGCTCAGTAACTTTGTGCTGTTCTGGTCAGGCAAATAGTGGGCAATGAGCTAAGTTCCATTGCATTCTTCATGATTTCCAGTAGCTGATGATAAGGAAAACTAAAGTGTAATAAAGTCTAAACAAATGTAACAGCTACGTGGATATACCACAGTACATGTAGTGTATTTCCATGTCTCGTTTTCCAGCCCTGTTTCATAGCTAAGATAGAGACTCTTGTAGGTGCTGAAGTACATGGTGTTCCCTGAACCTATAGGAATAAATAGATCTTCATTCATTTTACTACAAACAAATTGTAATATATAACAAAGAGGACAGGTGAATGATTGATGTATGATTATATTTAGCTTTAGAAGTATCAGAGATCGGTGGAATTTCAGCATTTAAACTAATTCATTTACATGCTTTTAAATGAATTCTTCCTGTTACAGAAGCTCTCATGTTTTTTGGCATCAAAGTCATAACAAACTCAAAATACTACCTTCCGCAGATTTTTTTAAAACTGTATGCTTTACACTGGTTCTTTCAATAACCATCACTGTTACTGTTGTTAACATACCTTGTTAACAACACCTTGTTTTAGAAACTTAAATGATGGCCATAAATGTAGAGGTAAATTTTTGAAAGCATATTTTGACAAGGTCATCTATGATTAATTTCCATGGCTCAACACTTGCATTCAGATCTTTACCATGCCCTGTGGGTGTGTACTACACACAGAGCCTTTGGTGCGATGGTTGATCTTCATTTTCACCATGGAATTTAGAATGCCTGGAAACAAACCTCCAACATTGTCTATAGGAACATATTCAGAATGGTTTATGGAGATGGGAAGACCCACCCCACTGTTCTGTGAGCTATGGTTTCAGACAGAATTTAACAGTGGATAGAGCGTCTGTGTTCAACTCTCAGCTTTCCTCCAGGCAAACAGTGTGGCCAGCTGTTTCTTAAGCTCCTGCTGTCATGCCCTGCCTTTCAAAATAACCCTTCCTGCCTTAGGTTATTTCTTGTGAGATATTCTGTTACAGTAACAAGAAAAGTAACTAATATATTTGGTCACCAAGAAAGTCTCATATCTTTAAGACGAAAAAAAGAGACTAAAAATAAAAATATGTTAGAAAATGTTGAAAATGGCCTCTTCTTGTAAACTTTGTAATCTGGATTCAAAGTATGTTGAATGCCAGTATGTTCTCTGATGTAAGATCAAATCTTAGTGAGTCAGTTTATTTTCAATTATGAGATAACTTCATAAGCTTAGATTGTTCCATTGTTTTCCTTAAATGCTTTGAAACTATTCTTTTCTCTTTTCACTGATGTTTTTTTACACAATTCCTACACTGGAGTGACTACAGCATCCCCTGCTGGGTCTAGAAGATGATTTTGTATTGTATGTTAGAGCTTCTCATGTGAAAATAGTTAAGAATGCACATACTGAGTATGGAGACCTTTATGTATGGACTATTCTACAGAGAGAAAAGTATCTACAATAAGTCCTCTTAAATTTTATTCTCAGCAATGTCCATTTGCTGACCTCTATTGTCTATATATCTGGAAGCTATGAACTGTGTGTGTGATTGTGTGTGGTTGGGGGGAGTAGACAGAGGTTAAACTCAGCTTGTTATTCCTTAAATGCTATCCACTTTGCTTTTTTAAGACAGGGTCTTATTGACCTAGATCTTGCCAATTTTACTAGGCTGGTTAGCCAGGGATCTGCCTGTCCCAGCCTCACCAGTGCTAGGATTACAAAAGCATCATGATACCTCACTCTCTAAGGGAGCTTTTGGGGCATTGAATTACAGTCTTCATGTTTACAAGGCATGCACTTCAGTGACTGTGCTGGATACTTATTCTGCTATTAGATTTTTAAATGAAAGAATATGCAGGGAGTAAAAAGACCTTGCAATATTTGAAAGCATTGTCTTCTACCTCCTGTGTTTACAACATTTAAAATAAAATATTGATTCATGTGCATATACATGCATATTTTGAAAAAAATCCATGCTTTCCTCACCCACCTTTATAGTTGCTACTTATATACACTTCACCAAGTAGACAATGATGCCCTTTGGCAATGTATAGTTACCAAAACTAAGGACTAAAGTTTGTGTTCAACCATCAGCATAGAAAACAGCTGAAAGTAGAATGGAGTCAAGTTAAAACAATTTAAAAGTTATGACAAGAGTACAAGAGCAACTCCTTTAGAATGTGTTATAGTTACTGAGGTTAATGCTTCAGGAGGTAATTAAACTTCCTTGGATTAGGTGAAAAATGAGCAGTATTAGATGATTTCCTACCACAATGGGGTTTGTCATAATGAGAGTCCTTTATGCTAGAAGTAAAGGCCAAAGTGCAGAGCTAAGCTGCTGCCTGGCTATTTTGCAGTACAATGAGCCTGCTGTCTACTCGGATAATTCTATGCTTAAAATATATTATTATATAAAATTCTCCTAGAATTTTAGAAATGCATCTAAAACTTCTCCAATGAGTATCTTTTAAGATAGATTTTTCCATGTCAACCAGCAAAGGATTTTCCTGGATATAACCTAATTTAAATGCATAAAAATCTTCAACTTGTCATTTGCTGTGTAGATAATAACACTAATACAAAAACTTAGGTAGCATTACCCTTGGTCAAGTTTACTATTAAGCATGTGGATAATAAACTTGCGGCATTTCATATAATTTATCATTGCAGATGTGATTACAGACAGACCCTGGAGCAATTTTCAGAATTTCCTCCTGAAAATCAAAGTGTAATATCATTATCTGGTTCTGTCACTAATTATTATGTAACATCATAATTAGTTTTGTCTCAATACAGGAGCAATTGTTGCTAAAGCTTTTGGTACATTGAATAGAATCTTTGAGATTAAGAAAGCTACACACAACTTCTGGGTATTTACTCTGCACCCCAGACCAAGCATTCTCCACTACTAAATCATTTCTCATTTCAGATTTCCCGTAAGGTGAGAAGTTGCTTCTGAAACTGACAGTTTGGGGGAGGGGATGTCATTAGTTCAGATGCAATTAGTCCAGATTAAGTAAAAAGACACTTCAATCATAAAAATGGTATGAAAAAAATGCCACAATACTTCTGATTTTTATGCCATTTAAATTATGTCTCATCTAGGAAAATCCAGCCTGCTTGAAACGAAAAGGCTTCTCTCAAATGCTACTCACTAGCGAATAGTTTTAGATGGTTTTCTATAGTACTAAAAGATGTTCATATAATAGTAACTTATTATATATTTATACATACTATGTATAGGTGGAAAAGATAATGCTCTTAGTGAAACTTGTCACATAAATCTTCCTTTTAAAAACAAAAAGAAAAACAGAAAACAAAACAGAATATAACAAAAAAGCAAATAGGAAAATAAGTCTAACTATACCTATTCGCAGATGACATGACATTACTTATTAGACATCCCTAAAGTTCTACCAGAAAATTTCTACAAATGATAAACAACAATGCAATGTGGTAGGATACAGAATCAATTTGTACAAATCAATAGTGTTTCTATATCCCAACAGAAACATATGTGAGGTCTCAACACTACAAACCCTTCCCTATGTAACTTCCTAAACATGAGCTCATCAAGGGTGATAACTATAGACATGCAGAGGGGAACGGGCAAAATGCTTAGGCATCAACCCTACACAAAAAACTGCAGACAACTAAGGAATGTTGAGAGCAGAAGAAGAGCATATCAACTGGTTATTTAATACCAAATGGTCATTATTTAAACGTACACATAGATGTGACATTATTTGGACTGACAATGTCGTACTTATGCATTGAGGGATACATACACACATATGAGGACGTAACAACAGTAAATGAAAAAAATGGGGAAAAATCAATATGGCAGAGAGCAAGGAAGGCATATGGCAGTGCTTGACAGGAGGATAGGGAAGGGGGAAATGATGTAATCATAACATCAAAAATTTAAAAGAAATATTTTTAAAGGAAAAAGAAGATAGAAGTACAAAGAAAAAAGAGAAGGGGGAGGGGAGGAAGAAATGATAGGACATATCTGGCCAGCTGGGTTGACATTGATTATTAACTGATAAAGGAAAGGAAAGAAAGGAGAAAGCTGGATGGAGTGCAGTCTCAACGTGGTCCTTTGCCTATTTGCTCACGGAAGCTTTGGCTCTCTCTGCATTCCTTTCTAGGTGCCCAGAAACCTGACTTACTCCTTGGATACACCTTTGCAAGATCAGACCATAGATGCTAGTCCTAGAAATGGGTACTCCTTCATGCCTATGGTCACAGGTGGCAGGCACATCTCTGGATAGTCTGTTTTTTACTTTGTCAACTCATGTTACATCACTGTTTCCATCAGTGGAAATTATTCACTGTGTCATATTGGCACACACTGATCATAACCCTGGGTTGTTCTTAAAAAATAAAAATAAAAATAATTAAAAAATAAAAAACCACGAAGGAAAAAGAACTACAAGCACTGGTCCCATCTCTGAACTCTCATTTCTGATGTTGGGTCTGCCATTTGGACACAATTGTCTTTTTCTCCTGAAGATTGTTTCTGCAGGTTTTCACCTAACTGATTACTCTATGGTTTACTTTATTTGAAGCTCATAATAGCAAATTTAGTTAGGTCCTGTCTTTGTCAAGGAGATAGAATCTATCATGGTAGGGAAGTCTTGGTGGCAGGAACAAGAGGTAATGGGAACACTCAAAACACAGTTGAATTTCTATCTGCTTCATCATCAGTTAATGTGATTTTGCCACCCACTGATGAACGGAAATTGTAATCAAGAAATAGAGGCAAGGAGGTAGTGGACAGCATAAAAACAAATAGCTGAAGGGCTTCCGATTCCACATTTGTAGAAAGGAAAGTTCAGATGAATGAAGATTCTGGAATTTTAACACTACTGAATTGGGCTTAGAGAATGAGACTCCAATCCCACCCTTTACCAAGCAAAACAACTATACTTAATCATGATGAGATTTGAAGATGTCGGGATTCCTGACTCTACCATGAGGTAATCAAGTTCAAGTATCTAGACATTTTCTCTTGAATTCCTTCTAAAGCTGTAGGTGATATGGTCTCTTCATGAGTTTATTAAGGACTAAATGCAGAATGCCATGTGGGTACAAAATATATGTATGCATTGATACGTTGCTTATGAGACTTAGCTACTTTCATTTTTACAATATTGTCATGCAGGGCAGTAGTGGCATACACCTTTAATCCCAGCACTTGGGAGGCAGAAGCAGGTAGATCTCTGTGAGTTCAATGCCAGCCTGGTATACAGAGTGAGTTACAGGACAGCTAAAGTTACAAGAGAGAAACTCAGGGGAAAAAACACACACAAACACACATAATATTCTCATTTCATTCAAATTTATAAAACATTTTGATGGTCTACGTTCAAAGCATCTAAAACATAGGATTTTACGTTCTTGATACTCCATCTTCATTATAACTTTATTCAAAAAACTGGACTGGATATCTTGAATCAAGCCATTGAGTTGGGTAGGTTTTCTTTCTTCATGCTAGTTGTGTACAAATTCAGCATTTTCGCTTTAAACACTTCTTAACCCTAAAAAACACCAATGAACTTTCATGCCAGGGGAATCTCCTAACAGAAGACTTTTAACTCACAAGAGTATTTGGTAAATGCAGCATAGACAAGTAGAAAAATAATATGTCCTTGTTCAGGTTGCTGAAATGAGCAAATACAGCTTCATGCAGACATGAGAATTTTCCCAGTTTATCTATTTGCCTTTCCACATGCTAGAATGTCAACCCTGTCCTCAGGTGACAGTTGTGGCACTCACACTGACAGGAATTTCTTGCTCTGATTTCTTGCCCAGGGTTTTATTAAGAGTTTTAGATTAGATCTACTAGAGTTCCCTTGATCCTTTAGTAGATTAAACTATACATCAATCCTTAAGAATTACTTTTTCCTGCTCAGCTGGCTTCTGGGCACTAGGACTTGCCTTACTATTTATTCTTGGCTTAAAAATATAGTTTCCCTTTTTATGATTCTTTTTTTCCCCATTTCCTGAGAGAATCTTACAACATTGTGGTTATACCTAGGTTTTCAAATTCAAATATTATGCATAGCATTTTCTTTAAAAAAAAAAAAAAGTCCAGTTACAGCTTAATGAGCATTCATTCCTTAAGAAGCCTGGGGAGAGGGTGCATGATTTGTGCACATTTACTTTATTTGCCTATATTCTCACCATGATTATCCATGACTTTTATGGACCCACATAATTCATTATGAAATGAAAAATTTAAAAGCTCAATGATTTTAAAAGCTAGCATGTACTTAAAATAATGAGCTTAAAATGAAATGATATAATTTAGCATCAATAAACCTGATAATAAATCAGGTTGAGGGCATTTTTTTTTCAGCATACATATTGAATATTAAGACTCTTTTAAAGGAATGTTTCCCCATACAATCAGAAATCCAAAGCAAATGGAGATTTCCAGAGGACTAAAACCAGTGGTGATATACAAACTTCATAACCAGAATTCTCCCTGTACCTTCCTACAAGTCCATTTTCCTGCTGTGTAATGTTGCCCAGGTCACCATTTTAAAATAATGAGAAAATGTACAACTAAAAAATAGATTTCTGTTTCTCCAACCATCATAAAGCTTAGACTAATCATTCCAATATGGAAACTTAGCATATGAACATTGTCTGTGTCTTGAACTCACAGACTCCATTACTCCAACACCTGTTGGCCACTTCTCAACTCTCGGTATTGGCTTTTATAGTAGTCTCCACAGGTGCTTGTGTTAGGGGCCATTGACATAAAGATGAAGAGGTGCCAAACACTCATTGTCAAGTAGGTTACAAACCAGCGGGTACAGTTAGGCTCCTTCAAGAGGCTTTATACTCTACGCCTTTTCAATATGAGCCATAATGCAAATGAGCATAATTACCCACTTAGCACTTGAACAACTGCAACATTATGCAGCCATTAAATATATTTTCAAAAAACATCATATGCAAATATAAAAATGATTTAGTTAAATAACAAAATCAGATACATCACACTGTTGTGGGTAAATGAGGATTGACTTATATCGCAAAGAGAATTTAAACCATAAATGTACTGTCAAGACAGTACTGTCGATGGATAGATAATCATTCACAATTACTGTGCTAAATTTTACTAGGGTAAGCAATACTAGGGCCAAAGATTAATATTTGTACATTAATTATAGTTAATTATGTATTCAATAAAATATTTTCAGAACAAATTAGAGAGACTAGCATGTTTTTTTGGAATAGTAGAGGAAGTAATTATTATGAGTATCATCTGAAGTTGAGGATCAGAAAGAATTGTTGAATACTTAAATAGAATTAAAGATCATAGTTATAAGACTCATAAATATTTTATTGATTAAGAGTAGGACATTTGAGTAGGACAATTACTTTTTTATCATGCTTAATTTTCATTGTAAGTGATTAGACGATGAAGATAGACACAATTTTTATTGTTGAGATCCTAAAATACTAAAAAGTATTAAGTTCTGAACTTTTGTTTCATGACTTGATCTTGCTAAAAAATAAGCACAGGTCTAAGAACTTTGCATTTTCCTCATGAAGGGAACAAGACATGAACAGCATTTGTCAAGACCAAAGCACCTGCTCAATATAAACATTAAATGCTTACGAACTTGATTTTTACTGCATTAAACTAGTGGTTTCATTTAATATCAAGTTGCAAACATTTAATTCTGTGTTTGAACAAAATTGTTCCTAAAATGGCTACACAATACTTCATTATGCTCACTGTGGGGGATTCAGAGTCTTTCTATAGAAATTCTTTCATTAAATTAATTCAGAGAGGCCAGCAAAGTAAGGTTCCTTAATGGGTAAAGGTGTCTGAATGTAAGTGTGAAAACTTGAGTTGGATTCCCATATTCCAAAAGGTAGCAAGAGAGATACAATTGCCTAGAGTTGTACTTTGACCTCCACAGTATGACAGGGCACTTATGTCCCTGCACCCAAACTCACATTCACCCCAAAAAGTGAATGAATGAATGAATGAATTAACTAACAAATACAGTAATTCAGAGAACATCTCTGCAAATCCATCAGTCTCATGTCTGATTATTTATGGCATGTAAGTGCCAGAAAAGAAAATATAAAACATTTCACATGCTTCTGACAACTAAAACTTTTCCCAGTGCCATATGAAAAATTAAATACCTAATTGTTTTGATTTTTGATTGCTTACTGAAAATATTGAATATTTTCAGATATCAACATATTTTTAAACTTTAAATGTTCAATCAGGTATAATTTTATCTTAGAAACATGCTCTCCCTACTCCTGTCTCTGTTTCCTGCACTTCTGCTGGTCCCAGGTCCTCTAGACTCTTTCACTTCTATTTCCACGTCACAGACACACTTACAATTTCATGTATCTATATGATATCTAGACGCCACAATGAAGAAATGAGAGAAAACATACAGTGTTTGTCTTTCTGAGGCTGATTTCGTTGACGTGATATAACAGTTGCATCCATTTTCTTACAGTGATGTAACTTTGTCCTTCTTTAAGACTGGAGAAAATTCCATTGTATAGTTATACAGACATAATAAATTTGAAATATTATGAATCTAGAAATTTAATACAGAATGTGGGTTGTGAAATGAGTCTGTATTGTTATGGAAATATAAGTACTGAGCCACAAAAACTATATTATTAAGAGTATACTAGGTCACTCATACCTTAGTCTCTCTCTCTCTCTCTCTCTCTCTCTCTCTCTCTCTCTCTCTCTCTCTCTCTCCCACACACACACACACACACACACACACACACACACACACACACACACACATCTAAACAACTTTCTGTAGATATGTGATGGAAGGTATCCATTTTGCAGGCACTGGCATATACAATGAGTTCTATGACTACACTGCATTTACTGGCAAATATAGGATTGCTTTCTGAAAGAACACAAAGAGACTTCTAGAGTATAGAATATAGAGTATAGAGATACAGTTTTACCTGTGCTATACAGTTAATTAATAAACCACATGGTAAGCATGTAAATATAGAAGTATGCAATGAAGTTGCACATTTACTCTGGGTTCCTTAATTTTTAGTTTGTTCTTTTCTTTACCATAAGACACTTCACTGGACCTCATTCTAAAGTGGAAGGAAACCACTATTTGTGTTTGTGAAATAAAGTTGAAAACGTACTCTTGATTGAGTACTCAGATGGCAATGGCCAGGCCTGTCAGCACCCTCCCTGTTCAAAGAAACCCTCTGCCCTGACACCTCTTGACACAAATCTGGTTGCAGCTGGACATCTTTCAAATTCAGCGGTGGCAGATGTGTCTGTCTGAAGCTGAGATGGGATCCATCTGTAGCTTGCAACTGTTGTTTTGCTGAGGCCAGAGTGCAGGTGTAGACGTAAAAATGGAAAAGGAGGTTGACAGAAAAATTAAGAAAGTGTTTTTTCCTCTCGTATGATCTGTTTCGTGTTTTTCTTCCTTTTCTTCCACCTCAAGAGTCAAGATGCTGATGGGATAACAACTCAAGGCTAGCTTCAAGCAATTACCCTAAGATAGTAATTATCATAATTTTTACAACTCTATTTGAAAATCGGAATATGAGGAAATCTGATTTGAAAGCCTAAAGGATTAAAAAAAAAAAAGGATAAATTATCCTCCAGGGAGGCCTCTGCCTTAGCTGCATTGATTCGTGTTGATATAAGAAACATTTTTCTAGCAGTACAAGCTATGCTACTCTGTCTGATTACATATGCAGCATTTGTGTGCTTTCTTTTTTACTTTAGAAAACCGTTTAATTAAATATACTTTAAATATACTTAATACTGAGATATATTATTTTTTTCCTCGGAGCTTTGGTGGCTGATTACAACTTAAAAACCAAGCCTTCTAGAGATCAGTTGACTATATATGGGAGTGTTATTGGCATTGCTACATTTACACACTCAGCAGCACCTGGGCAGGAACTTTGAATTTACAAGTGTATTTCCCATGTTGCTTGTTCAGGGAATACCCTTTTAATAGAAAAGTAGTACATTATATGTGTACCACCCTCATGTAAACTGTGTGAAATTATTGTGTAAACTAAAAAGAGAAGTTTGGCAAATAAAACTAAATGTTGAGATGCTTAGGGTTAGATTTTCTAAGACAACGAATATAGCCAATTATATCAGCAACAAATAATACATAACAAATGATTTCCATCCACTTTTAACATTTTGTGTTTGTTTTAATGTCTCTAACTTGAGAAGGAAGTTGACCTGAGTTTGGGTAAATGCTGCCTTTATGGCCTTAATGTGCTCCTGAAGCTGCGGTGGCTGGGTGAGCATCCTTTTCTTCCTTAAACCTATTTCTTGCCTGTCTTCCCCTTAGTGTGGGGCACACATCTATAGGAGGGTCTTCTGTTCCCTTTTGCTTTTAAAGAGTAGACAGTATAGTGCACTTTTGAGGCTCTTCTCTTTTATTTGTCTACTAATACAATTAATGAGCTGCTATTGTAAACTCATTTGGATCACAACAGTGCCTTTGTCCTTTCCAACCACATTTTTCTCTTATCCATTTGGTTCATAGCTTCACAGTACTGGCTTCAAAGGGGGAATCCCAGGCTCATTCCAAGCTTGTCAATTCAGAGCCTATATTTTATAGAGGTCCTCAAGTGGTTCATGTGCACATGGCAGGATGAGATGCAGGGTTCTGATTAATGCATATGTCTCCATTTTGTCCTCAAGTTACAATAATGCCTACACTTGGTGGGAGCTTTGGGCACAGACATTTACCCCTTCAAATGAAAGCCATAAGGTCTTTGAGATGATGCTTTTGAATGGACAATTCAAGAATTCTCCCCTGTTTCTTCATTTTGAGAATGCTAGGAACCCTATCTCCTGTTCAGACTGTGGTTAAAAAAAAAAAAAGTATGATGAAAATACTGATGGTACTAAGCACTGAATCTGGCTTACACAGAGGGATGCAAATTATATAAGGGAAAGGGCGTGGTCATTAATGACTGACAAGGGAGAGGGCATGGTCATCAAAGACTGGATGAGCAGTAAATAATTTTTACTCACTGCTGATTTGATGAATATTGGAACACATTCTAAAACCAGGGTATTTTACCACAATAAAGCAACTCTTAGCAGTTCAACTAATTTTTTTATCTGCAAAATTTCTACTCTCTACCCTCCAATATCAGGATCAGCATAATATTATTACTTTTATTTTCTCTGAGAAATATTTATAGGTAATGATGAGGAAAATGAGTCCTCTCTTACAATATATCAAAGGGATATATAAAAGTCTGTTTAAAATACAATTCTTTGCAAAACATATTAGATAGATCATTATTTACATGAGGTTTTTAGAAGTCATTATGGACTCTTGTGCACACCTTAAACTGACATTGAATAGGTACATTATGTTTAGGCAGTTTTCAGGGTTGATTTCTGATGCAATACATCACAGCATCTCTTTGATAAGCTATTTTATAATTCATCAAATTATTTTCAACGTATTCAAAACCATCATGATGCTAATGGATATTCACATTTAAATTATGAATCAAAATTACCTTACACCTCAAATAAGCTTATCTTCATATCAAAAACATAAAACTGAATGCACTATAAAGAACTCAGTACTGCTTGAGTGTTGCTTTATGGTGATGTGTTACCATCAACTTGTGGTTTCTCACATCCCAACATTGCTTCAGTGAGAGGAATAAGAATATTCATCTGGATATCTTTCCTATCTTGTTTCATAGTGTGTTGGAAAACATTCCCAGTAAAGGATGGTGAAGGGAAACCATAGAAGACAAAGCTTCATGTAATCCACAGCTGAGACTGGACAACTACTGCTGTGGAGATTCCCACATTATGGCCAGTGATTCTGGAAAGTGGCTAATTCCTTAAGTGGTAGTAACTGATCAGATAGCATACTGAGATTTAAATTTAAAGCAGTTTACTCAGGAAAAATGATCAACTGTGAAATCAAAGCAACAGTCTTTCACTGCAACCTCTGTTTATAGCTATTTTCTTATTTTGTCGATGTCTCAAAGAACTTACTTTAAACAATAATGGCTCACATTTTTTTCTAAAATAATTGATGAATATCATAGTTCATACAAGTTTATTATCTCAACAGAAATTAATATATTTGAGGATGTTTTTTGCAATATTTACAGCCCATAGTCTTTTGAACTCTCATGCCTTTCCCAAATTGATACAGTATAGCTCCATTTTTATTAAAAGTTATAAGACTCAAGGGATAGAGTAGATGTCCAAGTAATGTATAACATATATAGTAAGTATGTATATCAGAAAAATAATGATTACTGATAAAAATGTTGCATGTGGCATAGTTACAGTAAATCTCCCCTGTCCCAATACATTTCTGTAGTCATTTTATTTTATTTTATTATTTTTTTATTGATGTGCAGGGGTGATTGTGTATACATACAAATATACCTAGAATAACTAGAACACAGAGCTAAAGGACAACTTTGTGTATTTGGTACTTTCTTTCCACCTTTATATGAGTTCTGATGATCAAACTGAGGTTGGTAGGCTTGTGTGACAACTGATTTTATCATGGAGGCATTTCTTCATCCCTGAAATCCCATCTAGATTGGATTAAGCTGCAAGCAAGTTAGCAGGCATACTATATCCATCTTGGTAGAACACCTGCATGCTCTAAGAAGCCTATATCTGAGCTGGAGATAGAGTTCAGTGGTAGAGTATTTGCTTAGACTGCCTGGACCCTGATTCAATACAGAGAGAGGAACAGAGCTAAGATTTCCCTCCCACTCTTATTTCTATATATCAACGTATAACTACACGTTGCTCTGTGAAATGTAATGGAAGCATCGTGAAGTGAAAAGAAGATGCTTTTTCTTGCTGCCTTCCTCTTCCTAGATAGATGGAAGAGCCAACACCTGGAGCCTGAGTGCTCTGCATGGCTCATGAGGCATGATGGAGAGGGTAGTGCAGAAGAAATAGGGAATATAGGTCCCCATTGACAATGGCAACTACAGACGCACGACAGAGTGCTTTTCCTGGATAATTTGTCTTGTAAGCATCAAATAAATTTGCTTGGCCTGAATCCCAGATAATCCTGTTACTCTTGTTTGCAAAGTTAAATGTAATCTACAAAGATGCAAAGCCTTATCTTGGAGTTTCATTATTTTTATCTTTCTGAAATTACCAAGAGGGAAAATTGGTGAGAAATTAAAGGTCTTGTTTATATCAGTATAGAAAGAGATAAAATATTTCCTCAAGAGCAAAACAAAATTCCACTAATTTATTCTGTCCAACCTAACCATTTATACCTCCTTGGTCACCATTATACCAGCGTCAGAGAAAAAAGTAGTAATGTGACATCACCCTTTAAGGCTGACATTTAGCACAATGAGCCAAGTTACTGGATATTAAGTCACAAGTCTGTTTTGTTTTTCTCCAATACATGTATTCACAAAATTCAACCAATGACAGGTAGGATTTTATTGCTAGCCATGTCAGCAATTAGCTCTGCTCTGTAACCAAGCTGAGAACATGAAAAGTGCTAGTGAGGACACAGGGACCGAACAGACAGACATCAGAGAAGTAGAGCAACTGATCTTTATGTGATGATGGTGGAAAGAAAGAAACTACTCTAGTGCTTGGAAAGTGTTGGGAGGAAGAACTGGAAGAAAGAAGGGGAAAGAGGAAAGAGTAAGCCTCTTTTGGGATGTTTAGGACAGGTGAACACTACATTTTCAAGTGGAAATAACCAGTTTGGTAATGTACTTCTGAAATTCAGACGAAACTTTTAGGCAGCAGATAGAGATTTACACACGCTGTGGCTTGGATGAGGTTGCAGTGTGTACCCCAAGAGTTTGCATGTTGGAAGCTTGGTACTTAGTTGGGGGATGTTCAGCAAAAGAGGAACAGGTGAGAGGACAATTTCCTGAGGGATTTCCCTTCAGGACAGATTAATGTGCTTCTTGTGAATCTACATTCTTGTGGATGTAACTCCTGTTATATCCTTCAAACTGGAGTTAATATGAAAGAATGAGCCTATATTCCCACATGTCACACATACATGTTCAAAAGCAAGCCTGACTCCCAATTTGCTTCTGGCTTTGTGTTTTATCATGTGATATTGCCATGTAATCCTGCTATGATGTCATGCTTTGTTACATGATATTACAAGAGAGCCCTAAAGAGAGTTAGTTCCATGCTGTCTTAAAATTTCAGATTCTAAGAGATAGACTTACGGGCCATTTGTATAAGTTATTCACCTAAAGTTTTCTGCAACAGAAATGGGAAACAATAATACATGAAGTCATTGCTTTCAAAGTGGTTGTAGAAGACAGGAATGTCATGGGATGCCAAGAAGAATGTACAGACATAAAAGTGACAAACAATGTGCTTGAGAGGATTCTCAGTGGGAAAGAGCATCCACTACTTTTGCAGAGGAACCAATTCAGTTGCCAGCACCCACATTGGTGGTCCACTTCCAGGGAATCAGAGGCATCTGGCCTCCACAACTACCTGCATACACACACACACACACACACACACACACACAAACACAAGAAAAGTTAAGAGTTAAGGAAGGTTCTGAGAAACACTGCTATGTAATAAATTGCAAAAGTACAAAGAAAAAGAGGAGAAAGCACTGTCCTGGAATGAGATGAAACAAAGCAAAGCACAACAATAACTGAAACTGTGAGTTTCTGCTTCAGCCAGGAACATAAAACTCATTGGTAAAAAGAATGAAATGATAAGATAAATCTTATGTTACTGCAACACGAATCCACAAATTACTAAGGATGTATATATTTTGAGTAAAACAACTATTTTATGATGCTTATAGATGAAAGTAAAGATGAGGGCTGTAGGGATGGCTCAGTGGTTAGGACCACTGTCTGATCTTCCGGAGGACATGAGTTCAGGTCCCAGCACCTTCATGGAGGCTCACAGCTGTCAGTAACTGAAGTCCCAAGGGATCTGACACCTTCTGGCTCTATAAGCACTGCGCACACAAGGTACACAACATACATTCAGGTAAACTTTGATACATGACATTAAAATTCACACAATCACAATGTTTTTAAAGAAAAGGTGCAGATAGTAAATGTCAAGGAGATATTTCGTTATTTCCTAAATGGACAGGCCTGAAAATGTTGAAACCAAGCTGGGGAATTTTGAGACTTTTAAGCCACTGGGGCCATAGTTGATAAGACAAAATCCTCAAGTAGGCAGAAAGAAGACAGAAATGTTTTGAGACATTTTATAAAATAGTTGAAATAAAAGATTCAGATCTTTATTCTGAACAACATAAATAAGTCATTCATATTTAATGTTCCAGCTTTATTCTTTAATGATGGTGTTTATTCACTCAATAGCTATTTATCAAACATTTAATCCATTGATGTTCTTAAAAACCTGTATTAGCATACATTGACTGTATGGAGTGATGGGATTCATAATGACGTCTTTGTTGAAGTGTATCATGTACGTGACCATATCCACTCACATCGCCTGGTCCTGTCCATCTTCACCTTCCGCAGTTCATCTTCCCACAGAGTCTCCCTTCTGATTTCACATCACTCACTATTGCTGCTCTATTTGGCAGCATGAACCTGAGAGAACAGGGCCTAAAAATGAGGCAGACTAAAGTCTCATGAAATAGCCAGCTTTATTCAGAGTATCTGACAGTTTATATTCTGGAGGTATTCTGAGGGTTCAGCAAAGTCACATGGGCAAAGGTCACACACAGTTAGGCTGTGTAGAATCAGGAGGACAACTAGTGCTTGGAAACATTGTTCTGAATAATAATGGGTGAGATGATGAGCAATCTAAAGTAAATCTATTCCTATTTCTACATCTAGGATGGTCATGGAAGAACATTCTAAGAATAAACCAATGTTATAGGGCAACAGAGATTATAAGACTCTCTTGTTTACTTGGAGATTGGTCACAAGCTCACAGAATTCTCCTACATATCTCCATTCATGGAGGTGTTCCAACAATACATGCTTAGCAATATTAGCAGATGGACATTACATACATATATTTATATATTACTATAACTGAGGTTAATGTTTTTGACACTGACAACATTTGAATCACGTGTGTGGATATACACATACACTCATATGTGTGTATCTATACATCTCTCTCTATATCGGTGTTTATGTATGTATGTATGTGTGTGTGAGTGTGTGTGTGTGTGTGTGTGTGTGTGTGTGTTGTATTGTATTGTGTGTGTGTGTGTTGTATATAAGCACACAAGGGAGAGTAGTAGTCTGAGTTTGCCATCCATTTGTAAAGTTGCCATTATGAAACTTGCATGGCATTCCTTGCCAGTAGAATGCTTCTTATGGAAAATTCTACTTGCTTAGGAGTCACAAACCTATCCTTTGGAATATCTGAGTCCTTTAGTGTATGTTATCCAAGTACCCCATTCAGAGTGGCTGCTGAATGCATAGATCTGTTTATGGTGTCATAGTCCAGTTAAAAGTTACAGGGAACGAAAGACAGAAAATTTCAGAAAGTTATTCTGGGATTGCTGTATTCTTTCCTACACATTCTAAAGTACAATTTCTATGGCACTATTCTCCATTCTCCTAACTGTCCTGTTATTTTAACTGGGCAGATAGTCACCAATTCTGATAACCATGTTCACTCTGAGCTTGCAGCTTCCCTAGCATCATTTTCTGTGTAAGCTACAGCCATATGAATTAATTTCTTCATATGCTAAACACAGCAAAGTAGCAAACCAAGTTCTTCGTCACTGAAGTATTCTAAGCACCATAATATTGCTCATTTTTTACAGCTTTCATTTTCATTCAATCCGCTTTCCACTCCCTGTAATTTTCAAGTTTGACCTTTCAACATAAACTTGAATACTATCACTGAGGCTTAAACTAGGGTCATGCTTCCCCCTTCCCCCAATTTTGACAGAATTAAAATAAGTTCTTGCTTCAGAAAAAAAATAATGTATGTTGGCTCTTTGCTTCTTTCTAATTTTAATGATTCAAGTGATGAGAGAGTGCTTTGTCGTTGGCTTCATCAGCAGTTAGCTTTGCCAAGTGAGGTTGCTATCTCTTCTAAATGCAAATTACAAGGGAAAAAAAAAAAAAGAACAACGCATTAGCCAACAGCAAAATGATATGGTACAGGGCCAGCAAGGTAATGGCCTCTACTGCAGCCAAGGCTTCATCCAGAGGGTTATCTTACAAAGAATGGCAAACTTAAGACCTAGCTCTCATGGTGTTGATATCTGTAAAGGTCAGGAGTAGTGACGGAGTGGTAGATAAGGAAATCTAAAGCCTAAAATAATCACCAGTGTTCTTCATTAACAATTCGGGGATGGAGGTGGAGGATGAGGGGTGGGGCTGCCTTAAGTCCTGGGGAAACATACACTGTGTAGGCAGTGAGGAAAGGAGCCAGGAGGCACATACTCCGCATTTTTCAAAGAACTGTTTGGCAACAGGAAAGAAGCTGCAGTGTCCTCATTCCCAAAGGACAATATGACTATATCTTATCAAATCGTCCATATTGGAAGAACATCTCATCTCTTTTCAGAGTTTTATTTCATGTTCTAAAAAACATTCCCATTTTTCTCTTCCTGAAGAGTACCACTTGAAGAGAAACGGCCATCCCTCACTCCATTTCATTATAGAAACACTCATAACAGCCCGGTTTTCTCCTATCAATAAATATGGTTGATGTTCCATAGGAGTTCTATGTAATACATGCAGAACAATGGAGTCAGACTCAGAGATAAATTATTACCAAAACAACTTTAAGTGATGAGCTTGCCTCTGATGCTTCCCTGCGGATGTGATGTGGATGCTCAGAGTGAGAGCAAGATGCACAATAAAGCCGACGAGTAATAATCATAAATCCCAACCACGCATTCCCCATTCTTGAGACATTTTTAAACCCTTGAAAAGGGCTATAAGGTGCAATCTGCGTTGAGAGGCATTCTATTTTTCAATACATTTAGTTAAAGTGTGAAGTGGAGCATGCCTTTGCCAGGGTGAAAAGACACAACACCCTCACCAAGCAGCTTCATCCAAACTGGTGTGAGAGAAGCTTCCTGTCCTGCCATTATTTGGCAATAATGTTCTCACACATTCACATTAGAGCTTCCCCAAACCTGTTTTCAAAACAAAAGTGTCTCACAATACAGAATCCACATGGAGAGTCTTAGGGAATGAGAATAATCAATAGGACTTGTTTACAGAATAGGAAACAGAAAGAAACTAATGTTTTTAAAGGAAACTGTTAAGGCTGCAGCATTGGGCTCTGATACTCCCTGTTTAGCACCTAGTTTAAAAAAATGCAGGTGCTGACTGCCAAGATCAATAGATTTATTTTCTGCATTTTGTATTTTTCCCATGAAGTTGTATATACACAACCAAGCAGAAATGGGAGAACTAGCATCATGTGCAGAGACTGCCAGTCTAGATGTGTGTCCAAGAGCAGTCTAGAGGACTTCTGTCCAATGTGCACAAAATTAGAATTTATTCCCTTTTCTTGTCATGTATTGTATCATTTACATAGTCTGTGACAAAAATAGTACCTGAATTGTAAAACGAAGTATTAAACTATCCATGATTTGTCACCTAAATCACCTCAGACCTTATCCCTACCTTTCTAATATGATGAATTTTCTGTGATGCTCAGTTCAATAACTGTGCCCACTATCAAGTTGAAGAAATCCCAGAAATTGATGGATGTCATTTTTAAAAAGGTTCAGACTGTTCTTAACATTAGTAAAATATATTTTTGGTGACTAAGTTATCATGGTAAGGTAAGTCAGGGTAGTTTTAGATCACACTACTCCAGAATACAGGTCCCATGTTGACAAACGGAGCAATCTTGCTCACAGCTCGAAGGATGGAAGCATTAATCATTTAACACAGCTCTCCTAATTCTTAGCAGGTGCTGGAGTTTGAAGGATATGTCTCCAAAATCCTACACAGAATGCTTTGGGTTTAAAAGTTTGGATTCAACAGACTTCATAAAAAGATGTAGAAAAAGGCCTCCTTCTATGCACATTTGAGAGACACCAAAGAGTGAACCGTGGTAAGTTGATCATCTACTCAACCTTGCCAAATGAGTCAAGAAAGCCTGCCATTCCAATGAAGGGGTTAATAAATCCTACTGCTTTTGTGGATGCTATCTGTCAAAATTCATATAACTCCATTGATATGATAGTCAAATGGGAGGAAAGACATTATTTTACATTTAGTGTTGCTGGTATCTCTGTGGTTCCGATCAATAAACAGGTTATCAAAAGCTGGAGTTGCCTCTTCAAGGAAACTTGTCTTTATAATACATGGAGATGATTACAGAAAACTACAACCAATCAAACTGCAGAGTTGTAAGCCTAGTCCCAGTGGATACATCTGTAAAATACTCCCCACACATTAAAGTTCAGGGACCACTGCAAAAGAGAGAGTGGGAAGATTGTAAGAGTCAGAGGACCAGGGATGTTTCTGTGAGATTTTGTTTTCTACCGATATCAGAAGCTACACTCATAATGCTTTACCAACATGACCACCCAAATGTGAGCTGAGCAAGGATGATGATACCGATGACCTGCTAGCCTGGATGGAGAAAAGTCCATGAGGCCTCAACCCTACTAAAAAAACCATAGGCAACTGAGCTGGAACTGGAGAATTGGCCTTCCTTAGGGAAGAGCACACCGCTGTTTGTCTGGTGCTAAATAGTCAGCCATGACAATATATATAGAGGTATCAATATATGGACTGAACAGGTTGTAATTAAGAATGCATATGTATATAAATATACATATATTCATGCAATAATAATCACTAAAGAGGAACCTATGAATTTTAAGGAAAGGAGGGAGAGATATATAGGAGGATATGGAGGGAAGAAAGGGAAAGGAGAAATGTTTTACTCAAATTATAACCACAAGAATTAAAAAAAAAATAAAGATAGAAAGCTGGGGTTGATAAGGCTACACAAATATTATGTTTTAGACTTGGGAGTTAATCACTTCTATAGATATCACTACCTATTATTACTACAGTGACAAATAACATTTTAAAATAGTATTTTTGTTTTTAACCCCTTCTTAGATTTAATTGTATCTGGGTACATAGACTGCATACACAACATCCCTTCTGTGTGCCTGCTGTGTTGCCCTGGACAGGAAAAGTGGTTATTGAGTAACATTATTTTTTTTTTAAATCAGAGAATAAGTGAATGAAGACACCGTATCTATTAACACTTTTGATTTATCTATTCAGTCCATTTTTTTTAAACTAAATATCCAGAAATTGCTGCACAAAGGGTACATGACCAATTATAGGACTACTATAGACTGGCCAATAAATAACCTGGTGGCATCTGGCTGACTATTACAAAATCAAATACCTGGATCCCATTCCAGATTTACTGAGTCATAATCTCTATGTCTCATAATTTAAAAGCATCACACACAAAATTGAAAGTCTTCTTGTGAGAAAAAGACAATGGATCCTTGAAAAGTCACATTGAAGAAGACATACTTCTTTTATTTCCTCAATTGACTCAAGGTAAAATTTTAGTGGAGTAGTTAAAAAAGAACAGTATGTAAGCTAAAATTCAACACACAAAGAAGAGCACACTTGAGAATGCATCCTTAAAAATATCACTTATGACACTGAGATGGGACTGAGTTCTCTGGGGTCACAGATCACATGACAGCTAAAGTTCTACCCAACTATCACTGCACATAAATTCAAAATACATATTCGTAGTGCTTAAGCAAACCCCAGCTAACTTCCATTCCTCATACCTTAATTTTTGATACATTCTTAGCTGTATCTTTCATTTTTCTGCTGGCTTATCATTGCTACTTTTTAATGTATTCTAGTAATTAGTACTTTCTGACTACTGTAAATGTCAAAGGACATCTTTCTGAACCCACACTGATAGTCTAAAAGATTAATTTGTTTACTTTCTTGAACATGTTTCAGTGGGATCTATTCAGTACTCTTAAAGATATCACATTTGGAGGTCTCTTAACACTCTCGGTTCCCAGATGTCTGACCATGTTGCCTTAGGGTCAGCTGTCAAAAGAAAAATGATTGTTTATAAACACACCATGGATGTTACAGCCAAAAGGAGCTGAGACATATCTATTGATTATAAAAATGTAGCCTGGAGTTACTTCAGTTCACTTTCCTCTAAAGTTCAGTCAGCTCTCAATTAAAGAATTGTGGCAAAGAAGAAGGACACATACATGCTTTGTAGCTGCTAATTAATACAGTCAGAAAGACCTTGAAATTCACTGTCACGACTTTTAGGTCTAACAGGTAAATGGAAGCATAAACTATAGAAGACCTTAACAAACTGGGGGTGTGTGGATGTGCACAGGAAACAGGAGCCATGGACAGAGCTGTTCTCAGGTAAGGCAGGGGAAGCCTGTTGTACTGCCTAGAATTATATCAACTTGACACAAGCTGAGGTCTGCTGAAAGGAAGGAACCTCACTTGAGAAAATGCCTTCATAAAATCTAGCTGTAGACAGGAAAGTTGTGGGGTGCTTTCTTAAAGTGATCAATGGGGGAGGGGCCAGCCCTTTGAGGGTATGGCCACCCCTTGTGGTCTTGATTCCTGTAAGAAAGCAGATTGAGCAAGCCCTAGGGAACAAGCTAGTAAGCAGCACCCCTCCAAGGCCTTCGCATAAAAAGCTTATGGCTCAAACAGGTTCCCAACCTGTTTGAATTTCTTCCTTGGCTTCCCTCTGTAGACTGGCTAAGGATGTGTAAGCCAGATAAATCTTTCCTTCTCAAGTTGTTTTTGGTATAATGTTTCATCACAGTTATAGTACCTCTAAGGAAGCCACCTATGGACCAGTTTGAGGGACCCTGTTCAAATTTTCCTCAAAGCTCTTTGAGCCTGATCTGAATATAGGTACTTAGAGCAGTCCTGGCACAGCAGCAACAGAGTCTGGTCAGAGCTTCTGTCATTTTCATTAAATTCAAAGCTAGCCTTCCACCCTGCCATGCCCACACCAGCAACTCTGAATCACATTTGAGTTCCGAACAATTGCTGCTACTATTGCCTGTCTTCCCGCCCCCCCCCCCCCACACACCACTGTATTGATGAAGGTAGGAGAAATCAAGAGAAACTGGGAACAAGAGCTGTTTTTAGAGTCTGAGATTAGTGTAGTGGATTGCGTGCGAGTGGTCCCGTAGGCTCATATACTTGATACTTGGTTCCCAGTTGGTGGAACAATCTGGAAGGGCTTAGGAGGTCTGGTCTTGTTAAAGGAGGAGTGTCACTGGGGGTGGGATTTGAGGTTTCAGGATCTCACAACACTCCAATAAGCTCTCTTTGGCTCATGGTTGTGTCTCAAAATGTGAACTTTCAGCTGCTGCTCTAGTATTATTCCTACCTGCTGCTATGCTGCCCACCACAATGTTCATAGACTCTACCTATCTAAAAACCTAAGACCCAAATGAAAGTTACTTTGGTCCTAATATGTTGTCTGAGCAATATAAAAGTAACTAAGGTGCATAGCTTTAAAATAAAGGAAAGCTCAGGTTTTCAGAAATGGCATGGACACAGAGAAATAAAAAAAAAACCATACCAGGCAATATTGGTGAGATTCTTCACATAAAAAAAAAAGAGAGAGTAACTTATATTTTGTGTATTATAAAGCAAAGAAGAACAGTTAACTATGGAAAGGGCCATCCTTAATATACTTCTAGATTTTTAGAGAGATGATACTGGATTGGTGTTGGTGCAAAGACACTTCTACTGAACAAAGGGTTATTTAAGGCAAGAAGATATATACCTATGGTTTCGCTATGACTGTCTATCCTTGTGGCAGGGTATGAAACCATCAATGATAAGTAAGCACATGAATATGAATGTGTTCTAAGGCCAAACCTGGCAGAGCTGAATTAGACCTATGAGCCATAGTTGATCTATTCATGACTGAGAATACAAAATTCACGAAGAGAAAACTCTCACACTACCCAAGCCTGTGGGGATAACTGAATTTGTCATTTTCTCTGTAACTCAGAAAACAGCGGCCTGTGGAATCGCTATGCTTGAATGTACAAAGGCTGCCGGTGTCATGCTAGCTCTGTAACGATGCTTGCAGGGCAGATCGGAAAGCAGGGGTCTATTGCACATCTTGCTATTTCTTATCATCTGGCACAGTTCCTAATGACTCATGGAGTGTAGTAAATTTTTAATATGAAATCCAGTTGAACACAGGCAAATTCACAGTTCATAACTGCTGTGGGTTACCTAAAATGATTTAAAATAATTAAATTATTTGATTATAAGATCATTAACTATGAAAAAGGAAAAAATGAAAAAGGAGAGTCGGATGGAAGAAAATACAAAAAAAAGAGAAAGAAGGAGGGAAGAAAGCTTATCAATCTAAATATATTTAAAACTCCATGTTTCTAAGCAAATATGCATGATAATAGAACAGTTTGTCTTTGATATCTAATGTAATGCTGAAATTAGCTATCTGTAATAGAGTCTGTGATTCCCATTGTAGAGACTGGGAAAAATAAAAAGGTAATCCTAAATGAATTGCTCTAATTTAATTATCAGTATGGACACAAGTTATATATTCTTAACCAAGATCTGTTTTCTGATGCTGAGGAAATCATGCCTATGCTGATGCACAGTAAAAGACAATGGAGGAATTTTGAGGGAGAAGAAAATTAAACAAAATTATCAATATTAATTATTAGCTAAATACAAATCTTGACATAATTTAAGAATACTATAAGGCAGCCAGAGCCCTCCATTCCAATAGCAATGTTATAGTGAATTGTTTCTTAGGCCACTTCTCTGGTTGACTTGTTTATATTTAATTTTTGGACATTTATGTTCATTTATTATTTGGCTGATAGGATTAGAGAGCTGTAAGTAAATGAATCAATTTGAGTGTACTTCTTTTGCAATAATAGGATTTCATAGCTTATTCAGTTCTGCCTGGTAAGATGACTCTAGAGGATAGATGAGGTAACTGTTAGTGAAGTAAAAGGCACTCCTGTCTAGTCACACGAAATCAGCTCATATGCATATTGAACTGCTTCTTCCAGTTGAGATTATAAGAAAGGGTAAGAGAGGGAGATTTGCCAGAAAAGTTAATTCCACTACTGGAAACCATTTGAAATTAAGTTCTTCCCCAGTAAGCCCGTTGAATGGATTTGCCTATGTACGAAGGCTCTCCTTTATTACAAATTTAATTTGAAACCCCTGGTGTGTGAGTCATTATGATAGACATTCCACATAGTGCATATGACAGAGATTGGGGACATTAAAGGCAGAAAGACATGTTGAGGAGAGAAATCAGCCAACAATGACAAATCAAGGCATGATAAAGAATGCCAATTGAATCTTTTCAAAGGAGATGGGTACTCCTGAACAAATACTTCTAAAGGCATAAGAAAATACAATTGGAGCTGGGATGGCTCAGTAGTTAAGAGCTATTGAAGAAGACACAGTTTGGTTCCCAGTACTCATGCGTTGGCTAACAAGCACCTGTAACACCTGATCTGTGGAATCGGGCGTCCTCTTCAGGCTTTCATGTGTACCGGACAGGCCCCACGATCCACATGTATACATGAGACAAAGCATTAATACACATATAACATGAAATAAATAGATTTAAAAATAGAAAAGAAACCTACTAAGACACAGCGAGCTAGGAATGGTAAAATATTAGAACAGGTTACCCTGAGAGTACAGAGTATGATATTTGCATTTAAAATGAGAACCTCCTGGCTAGTTTCCACAATTATATTGTTTTCCACTAGTTAGCCAAGCAAAACCTCAGTCATTAGTCGTCCTTTATTAAATTTCTAAATACATTCAGGTCATAGCTGTCACTCTGTCTTCTCTGTTTCTTCATGTAGCCCTTCTTAACAACCTCAAAAACTTCACCTAGAGCTTGTATGTTAGTATCAGGTCTTCATCCCTGACCAACTCTGATAATTCTCCCAAATTCTAACTTGTTTCATCATGTCCATGTTTATAGCACATGGTTCCCCTCCCTGCATCTCATTTTTGCCCATCATTGCTGTGAGAAGCAGTTCTAATGGTGTCCAAGTCATCATGTAATTCCTGCCCTTCTACTTGCCTTTATGCTTTGGGCATGGAAGCAAACACACACATACAAAGTTCCTGATCAATTAAAATTCTTTTAATCTTCTTGGAAAAACTTCTATTATCCCAAAGATATTATAGTTTGGAACATTTTTGAAACAAAATATAAATTAAAATTTATAATCACACTTCAGAAGAAACATTAAAAACACTATGAAGATCCCTACCTCCCTCTCTGCAATCTAAGAGCTCTATGTCAGCACCTCTTCACTCTCCATCTTAACTTTCTCCATTTTATACAATCTAAATGGCTCTATGGAATTCTAGACTTTTACAGAAATAAAGTAACATATATGTAACAGATTTCCCTACATAACAATATACATATATATACACAATAGTTTGTTCCTGTAAATATGCACACACAAACACATAGAGTCCTGAGAATATATGTGCATATAGTGTGTTTATGTGACTGTTTGGGTTTATTTAACTTAACTGTACATCCAATTTAGTTCTTTCACTTTATGTGACCACGTAATATTTTGACCAATACTTTAAATATATTCTCTACTTTATACAAGGGTGGCTGTCTTGACCATAATAAGAAATGTAGCTGCTGCCTCTTTCTTTTGAAGAACACTCCTAGAATATGTAACATTGTCCTTAAAATGGGGTGTTAACTGGAATCCAAAAATACTTTCAGACTTGAAGCTAAGTCCTCTAGGTGAGAGATTAGAATCATATAGTCCATTACATTTTAACTTCCAACAAATATCCTTGGGCCCTGAGGAACAACTAATCTGTACAAGATTTGTGGAGAGCCAGGCATAGGCAGATATCTATGATTTCAAGGCCAGCCTGTTCTATAGAGTGGTTCCAGGACAGCCAGAGTTACAATAGAGAAACTCTGTCTTGGAAAAAAAAAAGACAAAACAAACAAACAAACAAACAAAAATCAAATAAAAGACTTGTGGAGAAGTGACCAACCAGGGAATTAGTTTTAAGGATAGCCCCCAATAAACCTCCATTTCAGCTCCCCTACCATGCCAGCTGACAAAAAAGAGGGCGGTATGGAAAAAGAAAGTTGTTCAAGGTCAGATAGGAATGAGTTACCTCCTTTCATATCCAGTGTTAGACATGAATGTCTTAAGAGAATCTTGAAAAATGATACTGCCGGCTTAAATGAACCAGAAAGAGCATTCAGTTTCCCTGTGGGTTCTGATTACAGAATGAATGGGCATACATTCTCATGTAGCCAAAATGTGGGAGGAAAAAAAAGACCATGTCTGAGACCTAACCAAATGAAGAATTTCTATAAAAAAAGGAAGCTACACTTGTGCATCTATATATTTCTAGTTCCTATAAGAAAGATTATTCCCATGTGTACATTGAGGGAGTTTCTAAGGAAGGTTCTAGAAGAAGCTAGGCATTGGAGTGTTTTTAGGATCACCACAATAAGGAGTGTTAGAACACATGTTAGCAGAGATAGTATGGTAATGAGAGGCGGTGCCCCGGTCTTTTAGTAGGTTACAAATGCTGAAAGTTGGGGAATGGCTAGGAGGTAGATTCCAAGGGGCTAGGTGGTAGAGCACCACCATTTTTATTTAGGGCACATGCAACACACAGGCATTTGTTCTAGACAACAAAGGACGGTGATTATTTATTGCCAACTCTCTCTAAGAAATTCCTTCAATGGTATTTCCTCCTACATTGAACCTAGATGTGAAGACAGGAGAAAAATGATTTCTCAGATGGGCCCTATGCTCCCCTCTTTTGCACACTGTCCACTTTGTGTCTGAAGTGCCCCTAGTCTGTGGTAAGTGCAGAGCTTGAAATCATACAAACGGGTCTCAAACTTGTTAAATAAACAGGGATTCAATTCAGGTGCTTCAATGAGAAACCCCTATTAAGCCACATTGAGGACAGTTTAAGACATGTGACCAGAATTCCATTAGAAACTACTAAAGAATATAGAGTCAGTCACTGTGGCATACAGACATGCCAATGCCATACTTGAAATAGCAGAGGCATTTTAACATATTGAATTTATACTGTTCTCATACTATATCATGGTCATCTGCATACAAATGACTCTAAACTCTCCAATAAGATTATATTAAATATTTAAGGTCAGATATTAGACCCTTAACAATGTTATTCATATGGAAACAATAGTGTGTGTGAGGGGGGATGTCAACCATTAAATGTTTGCCAATTAAAAATAAAGAATTAAATTTAAATAAATTTGGAAACAACTAAAGAATGTAAAATATAAGGCCATAATTGGAGTGAGGTATATTGCTCCATTCTGCTTCCAATGTTGTCAATGAAGGAACAGCAGAAACAGCTCTTACATTAATTAAAAGTACGAAACCAAGACTAAACAAAACCAAAAGGAACTGATGCCAAATGTTAAGAGATGTGGATTAGTCCAAGGACCTTACAGGTCCTACTACTCCATACTCCATTCCTCACTCATAACTGTGTTCCTAGAGGAGTCATTTCATTCATTTGTTTTTAAATTACCATCTTTAATCTCTCATTTCAATCCCAGGCATAAAATTTACTAATCCATGAAATAAAAAGCAAACGGTAGATCAAAGGACTACAGCAATTACAAAATCTCTATTGTTTAACTATTTAATTTCAGTTGGCCTGAATCTATAGCCACAGTTTTCTTAGAAATTTGACTTACCTGAATAAACTGTAATGTATAACAGTCTCCTGTGGTTCATAGAGTTACCCAAGCACATTCCTATTCTGATTTTATAAATCCCATCTGCTTCAAGATGCTCTGTGATTTAAGCTGCAAATAGGACAAGGAGAATTGGCCTCATCTCTTACCCCATTGCAAAGGCCAGGTCATACTGAAGGAGCATGTTGTCATCCATGTATTCCAAGTGTGTCTCCTCCCATCTGTGTTGATGACACAGACACAGTGAAGCATAAAAAGCAATCCTTTAAAACTAGCAGGAAGCATCATTCCACAGCAGCAAAACAATCAGAGCCTCATTTGTAGCATGAAAACAAACAGCCAGATTCAGCCATTTGCTGGGTAGTTAGAGTAGACTTTAATTATTGGAAAATATAAGTAATTGGAAAAGACAAATCATTATCTTCATAAAAATACAATTTCTCTGAACTCATGCTGTCAACAGGACGCAGAAATAGAGTTTGTTCATTCTCATGCCTAATCAGATATAACTCAGAAGCATTTCTCCCATCCTAGCTTCTGTGGCACACTATCCAAGGTTCAGGGAACATTGCAAAAGAGGATAGTAAGAATCTAAGAGCCAGAAGAGAAGAAGACTTGAAGCAAAAAGACATCTTGGTATGGCATAGTAGTTGTATTCATGGGTGCACTGCAGCTGTCCTTATCTGCACAGGAACAAAACAAGATTAGCTCCCTCTACATTTTATCCCAGATGGGAATGAAGCCCCTCCCTGAAGGATTGTTGTCAGTTAAGAAGTATCCGGAGATAGGTTTTTATTTTCTTCAGTGGTGTTGCCAGTGATTAATTGCCCTTGCTCCAGAAATAACTCACAACCACACTTAGGTAAGAAATCTTAAACTCAGTGGATCACAATAAAAAGGCATGACAGTTTGATGGGTTTGAGGGGGACTTGTTGGGAGGAAGGACTGAGCAAGAAAGGGTACAAGATGGAGAGGACAGGGGTCACAACAACCAGCATGCATTATGTACTCATAGGAAGGTGCCAAACAATAAAAGTCTTTCTGGTATGATGTAATAAGTTTGTCTATTTTTGCTTTTGGGCTGTGTTTCAGGAACTGTACTAAAACAAATTCTTCCCCATTCCTATGTCCTGAAGCATTTTTTCCTTCTAATATTTTCATAATTTCCAGCCTTAAACTTAATCACGCAATCCATTTTGAGTTGATTTTTGTATATGATGAGAAATAAAGGTCTAATTCTCATTGAATATTTTATTTTCCTAGCAACAGTTATTAAAATCACTGTCCATTCCCCAATGCTTCTTCCAACTATTTTTGTTAAAACAGCTGGTAAAATATCTAAGTGTAAGACTTTATATTACAACAGAACCCATTGTTTTATACAAAAACTATATTCTAAGAATATTAAAAAATAAAAGATAATTGATGATGATGATGATGATGAAGAGAAGGAGACCTTAAATACCATTAGTGGGAATATGAATTTGTATAGATACTGAAAAAAAACTTTATGGAGGCTTCCCAACAATTAAAATTAAACTACCATGTGATTTAGGAGTCCCACTGCTGGCATATATTAATAAGAAACAAAATTACAATGTCAAGAACACATTTGAACTTCCATATGCCAAGATAAATAATTAGCCTAAGTATCCATCAATGGATGAATATAAAATGAATCTGTAAAATACACACACACACACACACACATATATTTTATCATATACGTATGATAAAATATTATTCAGTCATCAAAATATGAAAACTTGCCAGCTGCTATGAAAGTCATAAACTGTCTGCAAAATCTTCACACATGTTCAAAAAGATGCCTGATAAAGCATATAGTAAATTAGACAGAAAGAGACAGCAGATCAGATAGATACATAGATAGATAGATAGATAGATGTTAATGGCAAGGAGCATTAAGTTTAAATAAAGGATATTTCATAAAGAAGGGAAACAGTCAATGAATAGACAATGTCTGTGGGAAATGTGATGGCAAAATGCAAAGAATTAAACAATAGATAAAATACAGAAAGATCGGTTACAGTCAGTGGGTAGGGAAATTCCATACTACAATTGAGGAGAGATTTGAAGTTTATTCTGTAGATAGCAGGACATTAAATATCCCATCAAAATATAGTTCAAATAATCAATCCCAAATTCAGTGTTTGGGGAATTATTCCAAAACAATACCTATTAATTCCTTACTCATATGTATAGGTTCTAGATATATGCTTTAAAAGAGATTAAGGTAGATAGGGTAACTACCCTATTTGAGGAATCTAACTCTTTCTGAATGTCAGGTTCCGGCCTCACTCTCTCAGCTCAGTCTGGGTTGTGTGACATTGTTAAAGATAATTTTTAGATATTACCAAATATTTTCTTAAGGAACACGTAGTTAAAGAAGAGATTCAATGACTTCAGAGCTGGCACATATCTTACATGCCTTCTATACATTTGAAAGTAAAACCATCACTTCAACTTCAGAAAACTGGTTTCTTTAATGAATATTTCAGGACAAGGTTCACTATCTTCTTTAGTTCATACCATCTCTGCATGAGTAAATACAGCTAAATGCAGCGTATCCTTTCCAAGCAACTGTATGCACATATCCAACTTAGAATTCTTCTTGTTAACCTCAACTCTTTAGTTGCAGGAAAAATAGAAAACTTATCACCTTAATGTTATCAGCTTTATGACCTGAAATGAAATGATATCTTAATCTTTAATTTTTTTTTTTTACCATTGGTTTAAAAAAAAAAGTAGCGTATATTATGAAGCAGCATATATGAAGTTGAGAAGGCCACTTCAACTGTGTGGCAAGAAAGTCTAGATCCTAGCAATGGAAATGTTTCTCCTTTCTCTGTTCACACATATCCAAACTACTTGTATATGGATGGATATACCAGAAACCCAGGTATATTATACTATAATATTAGTGGAGTGTAAAGTACTTGAAAACTCGTAATGTTGCTTCTTGAAATTGATACTTTATCAGTAAATGCTTTTACTTACTGGTGTCTTGTAAGGGATTAAGAGTAGAGGGAATCATTGTCAAAATTAATTTCAACGTTACAAATATCTGTTGAGCCTCAGCAATATACTAGTTCAGTGAAAACAAGAATGTCTCTTCTGACCATTCATTTACATCGCATGAGAGAATATTGGTATGTGCTGTTTTATTCTCTTAATTTAAGTAATTTCTGTCACACTGTAACCTGATGACTATTTAAATTTACAGATTGCATGCATCACAGGAAGAATGGAATGTCTGATTATATTCTTACCAGGTAACATTCATGTTTCATAATACAACCACCAAATACGAAAGCTAAAGTGATGTCTCTCACAGCAGTAGCTTCTCATCAAAAGGTATAAGCCAAGAGGCAGCCAGTTCTAGAGGCTCAAAAATCCTGATATCAGATTCAAGTAGACTTCTGTGCATTCTGCATATGTACTTCCATTTGGATGAGAGCAGAGTTAAGTACATAACTTCACACTGTGTTAATGGGAAGTCTAAGTACAGTTCCCACAGAGCAGGGATTATAAGTTGCTTTTATGTGGAGTACTTGTGCTATTTCAAATGTAGCTACACTGTGGGGTAACCTGTTAGAGAGGTAAGACTGGTGTAAAGCTGTAAGATGAAGAAAAGAGATTTACGATGAAATGAGACAATGAGAAACACAGATGAATGGATGGATTAGGAGCCATTTGATGTTTAACAGTATACAGAGTGTGAATGATATTTAGTGGTTGAACAAGAGAATGTGTACTACTTGCTTTTTCATGGGATAGAATAAACCAACCAAGTTTTGGCTGAGGACACCTATACAGACTGGAATCAGTATCTAAGGATCGTATTATGAAATTGTCTATAGAACCTAGAGTGAAAATCCTATGCTTTAAAGTTAACTGAGAGCCTGTTACATGTTACTTTTGATTTTGAGCAATTTGCCATTGTTATGATCTTCTAAACAGTGCAAAACCTTTTGCTCTAGGAATCTTTTGGTCAATCGTGCCTCAGGGTAGTCCATTCTTTCCAATCATCTTCCAAATTTAACTATGTGCAAGGAAACCACTCTGAAAGAAATATTACTGACTCATCAGACCAAAGTGGAAAGTTTTCCAACTTCCATTGTGTTCCAGGGGCTGTGAAATGTTTGTTGTGCTCCTGCCCCTGAGGAAGGACAGTTTAGGTTTTAGGGGCACTGGTAGATGCAATGAATACATTATAGTACTTCTGCATCTTGACAGCCTGTTGTCATTACTTTCCTTGTATTTCATTATTTCTTTCCATGTTTTCAGCACAGCCTGGCTCTGTGGTGTCAGTCATGTTAACAAACTTAAAGCCCACCAGTTGTCATCATTACATGCCCATCACTGAAACACTTCCACAAAACATTTGATCCCTTTCTTGAGTAAGAGAATCCTTCCACGTCAATGTCGTATCAACCTACTTCTCTACATTTCCACTAACAAAATCCATGTCAACATTTAACTTCATATGGCAAAGTTCTTCACCATCCACTTCTTACTCAGTCTGATTCCTATTCACTGCATAAAGGGTGACACTTATGATTCAACAGTTTTAGAAAATGTTATAAAATCGCTTACCATGGCATGCAAGGCTTTCTCCAACATAGTTTAAGTGAAAGTTCCTTTGCTTTCTGAATTCTAGCCCCACTATATTTTCTAGACTCTATTTTTTGTGGTAAAATGTCTCATATCCTGTGTCTCTACATAAAGTACTTTTCTAACCACTCTACACATACAAATCTTGCTCATTTTCTTGATTTCTGCTAAGGATCCTCATGAAACATTTGCAGACACTGCATTTTGCTAGTAGAGACTTTCACAGATGCTATAGGATGCCATTACATTCATAGTGTTTATCTGTGGCTTTAATGTATTGATGTTCATGGTAGTTGTTTTGATTGTTTTGGTTCAGAGCAATGAGTGTAATTAATTCCTTCTGCCTTCCCAATTGATGATAGACATAAGCATATATTTATATATCCAGATTCACAGAGACACATTCTCAATATAGCCAAAAAAATGTCAGAAGAAATCTGATGCAGGTCATAAGATAATTGGGCTTACTTCCATGAGAAAAAAATGTTGGAGAAACATGGATTTATTTCTTCTGGCCATATTGTGTTGAATATGTGTGGTGCAATTAAATGACTATAATCAGCCAATACCAAAGACAGGAGCATGGAAAAATAGTAAGATTCCAAGAAGGCAGCAATATCATTTAACTTTGCCTCAGTAGACATGTGTACTGTAATAGAATTCCAGAGTGCAGGTAACTAGTAAAGGATATAAATTCTTGTCTTATATGTCTGTAGGGTGGTAGGTCCAAGACTAATGTACTGGTAGGTTTTTTTTTTTTTTAATGTCTCTAATAAATGTTAACTCTTCCTAAGAGAGAAAGGCATGGAACCTCTGAGGAAAGCTTTTACTCAGGAGCATTTTTCCATTATCAAGAAGGAAGGTCTTAGGTATAAAACTTCTAGCAAGGCTCCACATTGTTACATTGAGGGTTAAGTTAGTAATATATAGATATGAGGATTATTCAAGCCATAGGAAGTCTCCAATCTCTTGCAGCACCTGTTTTAACATTTTTACAATTAACATTAATGATCAAACCAGTCTGAGCTTAGCAAGTGAGAGATGTCTACATTTTTGAACCCGTTCTTCAATACTGTAGCTATATCCTTATGAAGGCTGCTCTGGGGCTGCTGTGGCTCATCACTCAGGTGCCAGAGTCCAATGCAGTGACTCTTACGTGGTTTATGGTTTGTGATCAGCAAGTACTTCTTGAATTAGAAGCTGACATACAAACCACGAGCACTTCCTGAAATAAACAAATTTGGAGGATAGTAATTATTTTCCTGACTTGTTTTTGTCCATTCTTATTACAAAGCTTCTCAACTTCACCTGGCCCTGTCTATTTCACTATATGTAGACCTTATTTGTCACTGTTCTCTGGATTATGACACTAAGTACTTGTCAAATTCATTACCTATCTTCTGGGCAGATGAGAACTATACATATTTATTATTGAGACTGGTGTTTACTAACAGAACACATGTGAGAATTACTGTGGGTCTTTTGAAACTTACATACATGTCTCCAAATCTTCCTGAATTTTTGGTGTGTTGACATTATGTTGTGGATATACAAGTGTTTTACTGTTCAAGTCTCTAAAACACAGTTCCCTTTTGTCAGCGAAGCCTAAATTTGCATTAGTACTTGAGAAGTTGATACATCAACTCTTCCTCCTAAATTTGTTATAGGTTGACAGTAAAAATGCCATTATTTATTTGGAATTGGACAGGTTGAAGTCAAAGGAGAAATAAGTTCTGTTTCGAAGGGTGTTGTAACACAATAATGAGAGGGAATTTCAAGAAATGATATTCATGTGGTAGTTTGAATGAAAACAGACTCTTCGGATAATACATTAGAATATTTGGTTCCTGGCTGGGAGAACTGTTTGGAAATATTATAAGGTATGGCCTTGTTGGAGGAGGTGTGGCCTTGTTGGAGGAGGTTTGTCACTGGGTGTGGGCTTTGTTTTTCAAAACCAGGCCAGGCCTAGTCTCTCTATGTTCTCTGCCTTCAACATGCAGATAAGATGAGCTTTCAGCTACTATACCAGTGTCATACCTGCCTGCCTGCCTGCCTGCTGCTATGTTCTCCATCATGATGGTCATAGATTCACTCTCTGAAACTGAAAGCAAGCACCCAGTCAAATGCTTTCATTTATAAGTAGACTTCATCTTTGTATACTTCACAGCAATAGAAGAGTAACTAAGACAATTCATTGGACTTCAAAGATATATTTGCTTTGCTCTCAGGATCTAAAAGTGGATTGTTCATTGAGACTGAGGGCAGCACTTTCCTCTAAGGTGGTATAAGTAGAGCTTCAGCAAGTTTTGAATCAAAGGCGCCCTTGTAGCATTTGTGAAAACAAAGTACCCTGTTCCTTCGGGTACAGTGCATGGGATTGGTGGCAAACATATGATCTGATTGTCTATTAGCAGAAGGTGAGACTTTTCTTTCCCTGCTAATTTTCAGCCAGTGATGGGTACTCATTTTTATAATTTTTGAAGCAGAGCCAGAGAGAAATTCTAGGACTGGTGCTGTCATTTCATAAATTTAGGGTAGAAGCCTGTCTAAAAGCGATATAGCAGAACCAAGAGATCATAATGGAAGGACAAGGGCCCAATGACACTGTATTCTATCTCTACACTGTCAGGACAGAAGCCTCTGTACTATCATGTAGTATGGGGCAATAAATCATTTTGCTTAAGGCAAAAGGTTTTCTATCACCTGTAGCAGAGCCTTCACTTATAAAAGGAGGAAGAGCCGTTTAATTATTAAATATATTCATATAAAAATTAAATCACTAAGAACCATAACATTGCTAATCACTAGAAGAAATCATATGCCACCCTTAGACAAATAGTTGAAATGGTCTAAGTGTCAAAATGGCAGTAGGTGTTGATGATATCTAGAGAGCCAGGAAGTGGGAAGTGAAGAGGTGATTGCAGGTAGCCCTCTGTCAAAAAGAAAGGCATCTTAAGGGGCTGTGCTCTGGCCTGGGGCCATCTGTCTGACTCAGTTATTGCTAAGAGGTTGTTGTAAATAATATATACTTAAGGAAAGTGTGCAAGGCTTTGCAGACACTAAGTGATTTGAATTGAGTGATCTTTTCGGAGTCAATGTAAGCTCAAATCCAACTGGCATACTGCCAAAATAGCTTTCTGTATGCCCAACAGGTTGTAATATTTCACATAGACAATGCTGGGTCAGCAGAAATTGCTAATGAGTTTGGCAGCCAACGAGCTCCGTGAGGTAATAAGGAAAGCTATATCTTTAAATAGCACAGTGGGAAACGCAATGGGGCAAAAGGGAACTGCGATAGACTCCCTGAACTGTTCTGTTGATGTTACTGAGCAAATATAGCTCCTTGAGTTGTTTTCGTTTCATCAAAACCATGATACTCTTGAGTGTTGGCAAGGGAATTTCCGGTAATGAGAGTGCACTGAACATGCCTTCCATCAGCTGAAATCCTTAATTGTAATTGCAGCATGTAATGGTGTAATTAGTTGTCTAAGTGACAGGATAGGCTCAAATCTTTCCTAGCATTTTGCAAAAAGACCATTATGTTTCCATACCCCTCCCTTTTCTTTTCAAATGAGATGGCACACAGACAAACACTGGGAAGGGTTTCAGTTTTAAGACTATTGATACAGCACATGCATAACATGAAATTGTAATATGGTATATAAAATAGAGATCATACTCAGACAAGTGGTGTTTCTATATACACAAAGATAAATAATAAGGACCATATTCTAAATGACTCAAGGGTCTACAGGTACTTTCCACCTAAACCATCGCTATAGCCTTGAAAAGACAGTCATTATCACCACTTCATGTTCAAGGCAACTAGAGCACAAATAGATTAAATAATATATTTATGGTTGAACAGCTAGTATAGTGAAACACAGGGATACAATTTGAACCGAAGTCTAATCATGAGTATAACAGATATCAAAGTTCATTATCTTATTCTTAGAAGTAGTTACCTGGAACTACTTCTAGACATTTATATAAAGAGAAACCCACAGAAAGATTTCCAATGAAACCTTGATGGCAAAGAGCAACATGTAATACTGGCTCATCCTTAATTGGAACCAATCTTTAAAAATCCTGGTCTTATCAGGGATTAAAAAAAAACAAGCAAGCAAACAAAAAACAACAAAAAAAATACAAAAAATAAAAATAAAAAAATTACCAACAAAACATGTGCCTTCTCAATCACTGAAGTCATAGTGAATAGTAAGCATGTCAGCTTTTTAATCTGTAACCTGTTTCAGTGCAAATGATAATACAATGAACATGCTGAACCCTAGAAAATATTTTTCTTCATGAAGGAAACAGTAGAGTACCAGGTGACTCTGCTTGATGGGTGTGGTAGCAGATATCTCTGTCAGGTCCTCACTCATTTAATCCATTCTTTTTAAAACACAAAGAAAATCAAAAGATTAGAGGAAAAAAACTATTTTTCCTTTTTCAGTCTTTTCTCTTATTAAGAATAGATTTTTTTCTCAATAGTATATTTTGATTACAGTTTCTCCTCTCTCTATTCCTCCCAGTTCCTCCTCACATCAAATTCCATCCAGATCCACTCTCTTTCTATCTCTCACCAGAAAACAAATAGGCTTCTCAGAAATGATAGAAAAATATAATATAATAAAACAAAATATAATGAGATAAAATAAAAACTAACACATTGGATTTGCCAAAACAAACAAACAGAAGAAAAGGAGCCTAAGAGAAGGCACAAGAAACATAGACCCAGTAAATTGTACACTGAGGATTCCCGTAAAAGCACTTAAAAGGAAATGATAATATCTATAATGTCATATCTAGTGCAGATCTGTGCAGGCCTTGTGCATGCTGTATTAGTGTCTGTGAGTTCATATGAGCTTTGATCATGTTGACTTAGAGAGACTAAATCTTCTAGTGCCCTCTGTTTCTTCTGGCTCTTATACCCATTCTACATTTTTCTACAGGATTCCTTGAACTCTGTGGGAGGAAGATAAGGAGATATCTCCTCTCAGTCTCTGCACAATTTCTGGTTGGAGTCTCTATATTTGTTTCTACCTATTGCAGGAGAAAGCTTCTCTGATAATGGCTGAACAAGTACTGATCTATGCAGAACATTATCAGGAGTCGGCTGAACAAGTACTGATCTATGCAGAATATTATCAGGAGTCATTTTATTGCTATGCTTTTTGTTTTTCTTTCTTTTTTAGAAAAATTTGGCCCTAGGTCCCTAGGCTATCTATTTATCTAGTCTCAGGTTCTTAGTCACCTTAGCATGGTCAGATATGGATTCCTTTTCTTAGAGTAGCACTTAACGTCAAATCAGATATTGGTTAGTTACTCTCACAAGCTTTTGTGTCATCATTAAACTAGCATGTCTTGTTGACATCAGACCATTATCAATCAAAAGGTTTGTGACTGAGTTGACATATTCCTTTTCTCTTTGGTAGTGCATAGGGTACCTTTTCTGTGTCAAAAAACACTAGCATGTAGGGATGAAGGCTCTATGTAGGCAACAGCTCAACTCTTCCATGTCTATTAATTGTGTAGGTGTTGTCTCCAGCAATGGGCATTGTCATCAGTTTGTGGAAAGCAACCTATGGTCTTGGCAACAGTTTGGGTTGCTTGGGGGTTCCCATTGAACACCTTTGGCCAACAACTCAATTAAGTGTAACACAATCCTGGAACTGGAAGCATCATTTGGTGACAAGTGATAACCAGTTGTACCTCAGTCACCCATTAGTTGGCAACCTGAGTTAGATGGTTATGTTTTAGGAAGCTTCTACTATATTAGGTTTCCATACTACCCCTCAAATGGTCCTTAATTTTAGCTGTTTCTCCCTGTATTCTCTCCATCACCCCTCTCTTACCTCTCCCTCCCAAATTTATTCTCCCATTTCAGTCCTTCTCATCTATCCATAACTGTCTATTCTATTTCCCTTTACTGAAAAGATCTATCTGCCCCCTTCCCCTGAGTCCCTTATTTTATACCCAACCTCCGTGGGTCCATGGACTGTAACTATTATCACTGACCTCGTAAAATATGCAGACAGATAGATAAAAATAGAAAAAAATCATCTTGAGTCAGGTATCTCAGGCCCAGAAAAAGAAATATGGTATGGATTCACTTATATGTGGCTATTAGCTCTTAAAACCAACTTTTCAATATGGAAAAGCTCCAGAAAGCCTGGCTTCCTTTGTCTGCTAATATCACCACTGGAGCGGTGCCAAATCAGACTTTAGAAGAACGATTGTTTAGGGATCACAGTTTCTTTTATCGAATATAAAGCCACATTCCCCCAAACTCTTCTCATGAGTTTCCAAACACAACAAATTCTACTTTTGTAAAACAGATGTTTTATTTTAGAGCTAATTTTGCCTTCATCTGAAACATTGTCTGGTTAAGAATTCTGTCAGCAGAAGGCTAACATTAATCTAATATCTGAAAACTATTAACACATTGTGAATTTTACTGCCTGCATGGTAATGACACCAAAGTCATTAATTTTAACAGTAAAATTTATGTATTGAAAGAGTATATCTTTCAAAATCCTGCTTCCTCAAGTAATTTTTTTTTTCCTGAATGGGTGTCTTTTACTTTGTTCTGTATTATAGTGCTTTGCTAATCACATTTATTCATGGGAATTCTCACATGACTATTATGAATCCCCCAGGAAGCATATACTGTATTTGGTGGCATTTCTCCAACCCTCTTTACATTTACATTTACATTTGGGATTCTCCTCCTGCAGGAAATAGGGAGGTTATCAGCTGTGCGGGCTGTTGGGGGTGGGAGAAGCCAGTAAATCCTTGCATTGTCTGGGCTTCTCTGCAGTTGCTTTCAAGCAGCAAAGAACAGCAATCCGGTGTGATCACTGAGGGTGTCCACACAGTTCCTGCCCATGCTTAGATTGCTTTATTCTCAAAATAATGGTTTTCCAGTTACTTGGTGTAAATAAAGATTTATTTCTGGTTAGGCTTTCCTCCTGTTTCTCACATCTCTTCTGTGAGCAGATGAAAATCAAAGTAGGGTCTTATTCTTTGTTATTTATTTTATTTTATTTTATTTTATCTTATTTTATTTTATTTTATTTGAATCTTTTCAAAATGGGGTTTTCTGTAGGACCTTGGTTGAAGCTCCATCTCAAGGACAGATGGAGGCTGACTGAGCTTCCAGTTTCTCACTGCAGTAGGGAACAACTTTTCTATTCTTAAGCCTTCTTCTAGACAGAACATGGTACAGACTTCTGAGAACAGCTTGTTCATAGTAAACTCATTGTCTTTTTCATTTAAGAGGACTAACAGGTATTTAGTATTTATTTATCATGGAAAACACAAAATGTCTATTGTTTTTCTCTTTTCTTTTTCTGAAATAACCAAAACATTTCTCAGAAACTTTTGAGCATTCTAAATAAAGTCCTACAGCAGCAGAAAACATGAGCCATTATGCTTTTGAAGGTATTCAAAGCATGAACTTGAGAATAAGCCAAAAGTCCTCCTCTTGTCTTGATTGCTGCTTTCTGTCTTTTGTTCCACTTCTTCTAATTCTTTGGAAAGAAGAATCTCTCCTTTAAACCTTTTAGAACTAAGTATTATGTTTAAAATTTAACTCTTCTCCTGAACAAGATAAGGATATTAGAATTTTGAGTACTGAATTTCCCCCAACATTAATTGCAAAAGTTTGGCCACACTTTCATCCATTCCTTCTCCTGCCTCACGAATGAGACCCAGCTGTTGTGTGGTTCAGAAGTCAGTTCATGTTCATCTGTGTCTAGAAACATATTTGCACATATCTGTCCTTCTTGTGTTGCCCTCCATTTTCTACCAGCTATCTGGAATCATGTTTATTAACTCAAGTCACATTTTTAGAATTGCATATAGTGTCTGTTGATTTTAAGTGTAGTTTTGTTTTTCTGTAACCCTCCATATTCTACTCCTGGAAGAAAGTTTTACAGGATACTATCTGGTATAGAATTCTGGATTGGAAAATTGTGTGTGTGTGTGTGGTGTTATAGTTAACAGGTAGGATTCAAGAAAGACTAAGCAGATTGTCCTTTAGAGTTAGAAAATTAGATGGGAGTTTCTTGATGCCCCGGAAGACATCATAGTTTGGATTGTGAGGAGAGTTTAGGCCCACAAGGCCAAGTAGGGGTACTCCCTCACAAGACCCCAGAGAGAGGGGAGCCTCATGGCATGTAGTTGGTGAGCCCATAGTACATCAGTGAAAGAGTAAAGTCCAAAGGTTCCATTCACCCTTAGTTCCTTAGAGTCTTGGATACCCTTGGATAACTTGGCAAACTTCCTTTTGAAAAATATTATTACAGAATCACATCAGGCTATGTGTCGTTTCCCTAGACTCATGGATAGAGTTCCTGACATTAAAGCAGCTTTGAAGGGGTATATATAACTGTATAAAGAAGCTGTCTGCTATAGATTCTGGTGGCCTGTGTCGTTCCTAGCCCAAAACTTCTGTGTATGTGTATTATTTGTTCAGCACATATATTACTCTGCAATCTTCAAATTCCCATTGTTGAGACATGTAGCCCTTTGTTGGAATGTAGTGTACCCCACGGTAGATTGACCAAACTCCAGTGGAAGAGCACACATCATAGAATATTTCAATAATACAGATTGATTTTAATGAGGTTGGGGGGCGGGACGACAAAGCTGGGTTGAAAGGGAAGAGGGGATGTATCCCGGAAAAGTTGGAGAAGGGCATGAATACGATCAAAACAAACTCAAAACTCTCAAAGAATGAAATAAAAAATTAGACATGATACAAATGTGCTTTGAAAATATGGTCCCCACTGGCTTATTTTGGCTTATAAATCATAATTTTGATTTTCATGTCATTTAATTTTTTATGATGACAAAAATATATTAAAGCAACTGAGCATGGTGGTTACTGCCTTTAATCCTAGCACTTGGGAAACTGAAAGCTAGCATATCTCTATGTATTCAAAGACAGCCTGGTCTGTGTGGTGAGTTCCAGGTAAGCTGGGACTCCACAGTTGAGACCCCTTCTCAGAAAGGGGAAAGAGGGTCTAGGGAAGGAGGGATGGAGAGATTCATCAGTGGTTCTGAACTTATACTGCTTTTTCATTAGACCTGAGTACAATTACCAGCACCCAAACCAGGTGGCTCAGAACTGCATGTCACTCCAGCTCCAGAGGGATCTGACCTCTTTGTCTTCTGAAGGCACAGAAACTCTCATGCACATGACTACACACAGACGCACACACACATGCACATTATTAAGCATAATAAAACAAAATTTAAATGTGTTAATGGACTCTAAAGGAGGGAAAATAAATATAATCACCATTTCCTTTTTTAAAGTACTGCACAAAGAGGCTAGACAGATGAGTATGTTAAGAGCACTGACCTCTCTTCCAGAGGATCCAGGCTTGATGCCCAGCACTCACAAGGCAGCTCACAATTACCTGTAACTCCGTTTCTAAAGAATTCAGAAGTCTCTTCTGATCTCCTTAGAAACCAGAAACCAGGGATACATGTGGTACACATATATCTTCGCAAGCACAAAATAAAAATAAATCACACACACACACACACACACACACACACACACACACACACACACACATATCGCTGAAAATACTCATGAACTCATGAGGAATTAGATGAGGAAAAGTTTAGGGTAAAACATGCAAAAATAATAAAAGTTTCTCTTTTCTATTCAAAGTCATCAAAGTTCAATTTTCTAGTCTACTTTCCCTAATGCACATTTTAATAGTAGAAAAATATACTTTAACAAGATATCAAACAAACCAATCAATAAAATGACAAAAAAAATACATTGAGATACCATCTTTCCCCTCAGAATGACAATCATCAAGAAAGAAATGACAAAAAATATTGATGAATATACACACAGAGGGGATACTTATACACTGTTGGTCAGACTACTATGAAAATTAGTATGGATATACTTCAGATAATTAAGAATCGATCTGCTATATACCATATATATGTGGCATCTTTCTTGAATATGTTTCCCAAAGGACGTCAACAACTTCAACAAACTTTCCCAAGATAGATACTTGCACATCAATTCGTATTGCAGAACTTCTCACAGTGGCTATGAGAGAAAACCAACCTAGATGTCCAACAGCAGAGAATTTACAGCAATAAGCACCAAAATTGTTACATGAAGGAAAATGGATATAACTGAAGACAGTTATATTAAGAAATTGATTCAGTCTTAGAAATACAGATACCAGGCTTTCTCTCATTTGACGGTCCTAGGTTTTATACATCTGTATAAAGTAATGGATATAATGAATATAGGTATATATACCATGAAATTTGAATCAATACCATATAATGGAACAAAAGAAAATAATTATAGGGAAAAGGGTGGAAGAGTATGTTTGGGGTCTGTTCAAAATACATTATATACTCGTATACAAAGATCCTTGTGTAACTCAATAAATATTGTGTACAATGAATATACACCAAGGAGAGAAAAGAAAACAATCTTTTATCCATTCACTTCATCAGACTGTACTCCTTTATTTTGTATAGATACTATGCATATATATGATATTTATTTTAAATTTTTAACTAACTAAGCTAAATTTTGAACTATCTGCGTAAAAAGTACAACTTCTCAGGTGAAAACAAAACAAAACAAGTCAACTGATTTCTGATGCTGGATGTAGTGAATGTGAAGCATTGTATTCAATTACAAATACTGCTATTTCCACATAGTTTTGTCTAAAACAAAGCACATGAAAACATTAAGAAAGATTTCTAACATTGTCAGAGAGAAATTTCTAAGATTCAGTGCTGGGACTGGAACCACAAGAACTAGCCTTAGCCAATTTTTGTGTCAGTTCAATGGTTACACTTGGCACCTCAGTGTGAAACATTATAATCCTTAATTGTAAGCTATACATAGTAATGCCACTCTACAGTACAAGCCAAGAAATAAAAATTCCTTTAGCGTGTCATTTTCACGCTTTTCAAAATTTCAATAATATAAATATTTAGTTTTCATGCTGATTTATTAGAAAGAATTAATAAAAATTACACATTCAAATGTGCAATTCAAAATGAATTTCACATATTAAAAAATCATGAAATACCATATTATATTATTTATAAGAGCCAATAATATTTTGAACATATAATTAAGAATGCATTTGAATGTAGGTGAATTTATCTGTCTCCATATAAGCCCAATTATAAACAATGTTCTCAGATAAATTAATTTTAAAAAGCTAAATAATATATCTATAATGCCTTTCCTTATACTCTTGAACATTTGAAAAAAGATCTTTCTTTTATGTGGATGTGGATGTGCATGTGCCTCTATGAGTTTATGTGCACCAAGTGTATGGATGGTGCTCAAGTAGGCTAGAACGTATCAAATCTCCTGGAACTGGAGTTATAGGTGGTTGTGAGCTGTCTAATGTAGGTGATAGGAACTTAATTTGTGTTCTCTAGATAAACAGTACATGATTTTAACTGCTGATCCATATTTCTAGCCCATTTTGAGCTTTGTAATAGAATCGCTAACATATTAGCTTATAGTTAAAGCTTATAAAAATGACTGTATTAAATAATTTTGGAAATTACTATGGCAATGCAGATTTAATATCACAGCTTTTTAAAACTATATATGAACCCTGTAAAATTACTTAGTAATCCTAAATCTTCCTTACCAATTTAAATTAATTTAGAATCATCCGGGAGGTATGTCCCTGGGTGTATCTGTGCTAACTTTTTATGGGGAGGTTTAAGTGAGATTGGAAGATCCACACTAAAGATGGTTGCCACAACCCCATGGGTTGGAGACCCAGACTGAATGACCTGAGAAGGAGATAAAGCCTAATGAACAGCAGTGCTCACAGCTCTCTTTGCTTTCTAATATACAGAGATATGAGCCAAGGCTCATGTTCTTCCTGTCATATATTCATTTGAGCAGTGCCAAGAGCAATGCCTTCTATGTTGTGATCGACTATACCCTGAAACCATGAGATAAAACAAATCTATCCTCCCTGAAGTTGCTTCTTGTCGGGTATATGGTCTTAGAAATGGGGGAAAAAACCAACACATACACATACAGCCTTAGAGCTTGTCTATATTGTTACCTATGCTCACTTGCCATGCTAGCTACTACATCAGCAAATATCATGAGTTCTTTCCCATCATTTCAGATACTGTATATTATTTTAGATTCTCACCAGCTTCCTTCCTCATTCTGTGCCAATGATCTAAACAAAAAATCTGAAACTTGTTATTTGTATGTTCTTTTTTATCTATATTTATTCTATATTTCTATATTTCTCATTGTAAAATAAAGCCCTGTGTTCCTATCCTGTGACAAGGAAGGTATTTGCCTTTGTTTACACCATAGTTAACTTATATAATTTAAAAGAGTTCCAATAAAAGGAACATATTCTAAGCTTCTGGGGGAGAATTAAAGGTATCTTTCAGTAGTTGTTGCATCTTGTTTACTAAAGAACCAGTTGTAACGTAAAGTACACAGTGTTTATTGCTTCAGGTGATCCTCCTCACATTGTTGGCTTTGTGGGATATGTTTGCTGTGGACTTTATTAAAGCTCCTGATTCAGCTTTAAAAAGTTCCCCCTTCTTAGGGCCATTGATTATTCAGTGGTTAAGAGTAGCAGTTAGTCTTGCAGAGGACCCATGTTCAGTTCCCATCACCAACATGGAAGGTCATAACCGTTTACAACTCCAATTCTAGGGGATCCAATGTCCTCTCCTGGCTCCAGAAGGCACAGCTGGCCTGTGATGCACTTAAATCCAGGCAGGAAAACATATGTGAAAAATAAAATAAACCTTTTTCTTAAGTTCTCCATTCTGTTCCATAGCTAAAAACAAAATAATAGCTTAGAGATAGTAAATGGGTTAGATCCTTGAGAAAATGAATACAAAGCGGCAAAATAAACATTGCCCCTTTATTCATATATAAGCATTAATTAAAACAAAATTAGTGAACCATCCCAATATTACATCATGAATAGATGTCAAGTAGACTGTTCAAATGTTTTATAATTTCTGGCATGTGTCAAATTTTTTTCATGGCAGGTGTCATTCAAGCCTATGATATAACTCAGTGGTGAGAAGGAGTATCCAAATGAAAGCTTTGAAATGGCTAGTTCAGAGAAACAGAGAACAGTGACAAAATTAAGTGCTTGGGATATTATGAGGATTTTACTCTGATACATTTACTGGATCTTTTCCCCTAAAGGAAGTTGGCTCTGATGAACAATTAACTAAAGATACACAGTAGCTGAAGTGATAAAAGGAAATTACCTTCTTGTTTTATTATGCAAGTCTTGAAATATACTATTTCAATAGAAGGCTGATTTAAATTGTGGTTTTGGTAGTTTTATTATGTAATACGAACTTTTTATTTATGCTTTGATGTAGCTGAGACATTACAGACCTCACTTGGGAAATGATGAAAGGAAGGTTGGGGTTACGAAATTGAAATCTCACAAGGCTGGTGTCTCAGATCAAAGACTGCAGATGAAAATAATGGACTGACTTCTGATGACTCACTCTTACAAAGAGATACACTTTTATCAAACCCAAGACTCTATTATGAGGCTTCACCACAATAACATGTAACTAGGCAGTTAATGACACTGAAATATTTTAATAGCCTTATTGTTACCTGATCCTACTATCTGAAGTAAGACCAAGAATTTGTAGAAATACTAAAATGAAACATATATAATTCCATGAGGAATAATGACTTATTTAATACTTTGATTATCACAAATATAAATATTAAAAATAATTTCAACATGAGTAATTATATCTATACATATACATCTATATTTGAAAGTATTATGTGTAATTGTTAAGCATAGAAATACTGTAATAAGCATTCACAATAGCATCATCATCCTTACAATTATCTTATAAACACAATTACGAATACAGAAATACAAAGAAAATACAAAATTAAAAAGTAGCTTCTAGATGCTAGAGAGATGACTCGCAAGTTAAGAGAATTTGCTTTTCTTTTAGTGGACCAGGTTTCCCTGCATCCACACAGTGACTCACAACTGTCTTTAACTCCAGTTCCATGGAATCTACCACTCTCTTCTGGCCTCTATGTGCACCAGACAATCACATGGTGTCTCACAGACATCATGAATCATGCAGACATACATGGAGATGAAATAAATACCCATGCACAAAAACACAATCAATAAATAAAAATTTAAAGATTATATCTCACCATATGAATAAAATGTACAATGACTTTAAAGAAAGACTATTACTCATAAGAAATTTCTGTATTTACAAGTTTGATTGACGGATGTTTGGGTTCCCAGAAACTTAAAATAATGTGACTCTGAGGCTGATTACAAAGTAGTGCATACCCAAAGCACATCACCACTTGCTGAGTCAGAATCCAAACTAAAACAAGCATACAAAAAGACACATCAGGATTCTTCAGTACGTGCCTTACAATTGAGCTGAGCCACCCAAAGAGCGTAAGACATAAACAAATATTGGTCATAGCAATAACTATAAAATATTCTTCACTTATTTTGTATATTTCTGGTATTCAAAAGAGAATTGGCTATGTACAACGATACAAGATTTTTAAAATTTCAAAGTATTTTATTTATTCTCTTTCTGTGGGTGTAGATGCTTTGGGGAACAGAAAATGAGTGGAGGACAGTTTTTCCTAGTGGGTTCTCTCTTTCCACTGTGGATTGCAATGTTAGAATTCAAACCACAACTTTGAGTGCTTTTCCCTGATGAGCCATACCACATCACCCCCCAGCTAACAAACTAAGGCTTCATATATGCTGCGGTTATTGACAATGTTTGCTTAGATGTCTCTTGAATTAGAAAATATTAATTCTCAAGCTGCCTTATTTTTTTACATTGCGTGAATATTACGTAATTAGAAGAATACCACAGGCTGCAGACTTTGGGCAATATTTGCTAAAGATATTTGATCAAAGATTATTATCTGAAATATAAAAATTATTCTTAGGAGTCAAAGTCAAGTAGTTAGCTAATATAAAAAATGGGAAACAAGACTTGACCATACATCTTACCACATACACAAACAAAATACAGATAGTAAATAAGTACATGAAAATTTGCTCAAAATAATATCCTGTTGGGGAACTGATAATTATAATACTGATGTAGCACAACTAGGAACGCGCTTGAATAGCAGTTTTCAACCTGTGGGTCATGACTCCTTTGGGAGGTCAAATGGCGTTTTCATGTGGGTCGCCTAAGACCATCTGCATATCATATTTACATATTTACACGAAAATTCACAACAGTAACAAAATAGTTATGAAGTAGCAACAAAAATAATTTTATTATTGGGGTCACCACAACATGGGGAATGGTATTAAAGGGTTACAGTATTATAAAGATTGAGAACCATTGTGTAAGAACAAAGATAATCCACAAGTATAAGAGTACCAGTAATAGGAAAGGGTAGAAATACAAAAGGGCACGGTCACTTTGGAAGAGAGTGAGTTGGTTCCTCCCATTGGAACATACTACAGGGCACATACAATTGAGCATTATACTATATTAAAAGAGAAAGAATACACAAAAATTAAGATTAAAAGCATTTTAAAGCAAATGAATAGCATGGAATGTGCTTGGAGCATAGGAATAATAGAGCCAAACTGAGTACATAACTCCATTCTAGATCCTCTTTCAGAAACTAATATTGCCTTATATGATCAAATGTGCACATGGTTTAAAGACAAATGTCTTTCTTTTTTAAAGCTGGGAGCTAACCATTTATTGTAATCCTAAGGGAATTCTCAAGACTGGGAACTGGAAATATCTGGGTTACCATACACTCAGTGATGTATGGTGCCTCTATTACTTTGGTTCTGAAGAATACAGAGGCCAGAGATTCATTACCTTGTCATTATATGCATCATGTTTAAACAGAAACTTTGAGTAATTTAGGAACTTGAAGACTGCTGAGCAACTTTTTTGGAGAAATAACATTTCATTCAGATAATTATCTGAGTGTCTACATTTTTATTAATGAATCAGCACTTAGCTTTTTCAAAAAGTAAAATAAAATAAATGAGGACGATAACATCAGATAGGAAAAGTCAAACACTAATACATTGGACAATTTGCTAGAATATAGGAGTCTAATTCAAATGAAAAAATATACAGTACATAAGTTCTATGGAAACCCACTCAGTTGCTTGTGAAAGCATCCATCGTGGGGACAAGATTGTCCCTTCCTCTGTCTCCCACACAGCATTTTCTATGTAAGGTTCGTATTTTACATAAGTGCTACTTGTATCAAAACACTTCCAGATAAAAATGTCACTTTAACTAATACTTCTTTGACTGAAATAAACCAACTCTATATTCCTAAAATCAGCACTGTTTTAATTTGGCTTGTTTTATACTTTTTCAAATCATATTGATATAAATGTATTCTCTGTGAACAAATGTAGGCTACCATTTAATATGCATGAAAACTCTGGCATCTATCCTGGACAGTGGAGAACACAACTACCTAATTCTAGCTGATACATGTCTATATCTTGCATGATGTGGTGTTTATATTTGTACCTAGAGTCCTTCGTGCTCAGTACTACAGCACCCAGAAAACAGGTGAGGATGGTGTGACTTATGTTTGAGTCATGTAAATGTCAAAGAAGTAAAAAAAAAAGGGGGGGGGAGAAGGAAGAAGATAAAGGAGGGAGGAGAAAGAGGTAGTGGGAAAGAAGGGACAAACACAGTAAGGAAGGATATGACAACTATGTGGAGACCTGTGAACCAGCTGTTGGTTTTAGATAAATATCATATTAAATAGTTCAAGTTATTTTGAGGCAAGCCCAGTTTGGTGTAATGGTTAGTTTACCTATCTGAACTCTCACGTTTATAATCTGTACTAATACGGATTGCACAAGGCTGACATCTCTAAATCCTGACATAAAGTATAGTTGGCCCTCAGCAACCTCACAGCATTTGTTTTTGTCCCTCCAGAGATATGAACACAGGTGCTCAGATTCATTGTCATATAATATTTACAAAACTTCCTGGGTATTAAACAGTTTCTAGAATGATTAGAATACATAATATCATGTAAATGTAACATTGGTAATTCTCATAAAATGTTGTGTAAGAATCATGATGAGAAAAAAAATAGTATGTTCTATACCCAAGGAATTTTGTTAGCAAATGTGTTTTGATACCATCACAGGTTAAATCCACATACATAGAACTCACTAGTACAGGGTCCTAACGACAATTTCATAAACAATCAAATAGTTCCAATATATACAAGAAATAACAAGATAGCACCATTTTGTTTGAAGCTAAATAACTGTAGCATTTTTCATATTTCATATGGTTATAAACATGTTGAGATGCTGGCCAGGAAAGGCCTTAGTTCTAGAATTTACATATATCATTACTGAACCTCCTATTGCTGAGGTTCATATCAAACCTGTTATCTAATTATTATAAGAGTGGCATTCAACTCCATGTGTAAGAGAGGAAATTGTTCAAATATATACCTTAGGTGACTAAATTGGGAAACTACAGCCGTGTTTCCTGAAAGAAAGTAATCACGATCATTTTATTTGCACCATGTAACTGCTGCAGCAGCAATAGGTTTTGTCTCAAGAGAAAACATTTGGTGCCATAAATAAGCAATAACGTATGAAGAAACCATCAACAAGGAGATGAGTGCTGAGTTCTGCTATAATATTCCTTATTATTTTACGCCGTATGAAACAATAATGTTTTCTTCCCCTGTTAAGAGAGCTGAATAATGTCAGCAGGAAATGCTAGAAAAAAACATTTTCAATCATCACTTCAGTAGCTTCTCTACGTAAGGAAAATATGCCCACTTTCAAGGAAGAGTCTTACAAAGCCAAAGAAAATCCCCAGTTGCCCAGGATACATATATCTACTGCAGGACCGTCTTATTCAGAGTATGGACAAATTAATTCAGGAGTGGGGGTTTTCCAAAGCGTTAAAAGCGCTTTGATCCTGATACATTTTGTGCTGTCACTTTGTTGTATTCTTTTTCTTAATCTCTTAATTTTTATCATTTTATTACTTATCTTTTATGAGTTTACTAAAATATTTTGCATATAAAAATCGCATATTGTATTTTCTATCAAATTTGGCTACATATAAATAAATAGAAACTTTCATTTGTTATTACAAAAACTGCAAAATGACATGTGTGCTTCCATGCTTGTAGACATTTGAACTAGCAATTCTGGGATAATTAAAACATCAGAGTTGAAACTAAATGCCAGAGTGGCCTGGTGTCATAGTTGTTTTTCTATTGCTATGACAAAACATCATGACCAAGGCAACTTACAAAGGAACATATTTAATTTGGGAGCTAACTGTTCCAAAGGGTTAGACTCCATGATCCTCCTGGCAGCATGACAGCACGCAGGCAGGCATGGCACTGGAGTAGTAGGAATGAGCTTATATCTTGACTGGCCAGTTGGAGTCACAGGCTAACAGGGAACAGAATGGGCTTTTCAACTCTCAAAGCCCTCCCACAGTGACACACCTTCTCCAACAGCCCACACCTTTTAATCACTCCCAAACAGTTTTACCAACTGGGGACTAAGTATTGACATGAGAATATGGAGTCTTTCTAATTTAAATCATCATAGTTTGAATCATTAAGCTATTCCTTTTCGCCTCTCCAGTGCTCAACAGTATCAAGGAATGGAAATACTTATTATGGTGAAACAATAATTAAGAACAGAAGATTAACCAATACAAGTATCTACACTAACCTGATTTATTGTGCATATGTCCTGATTTGGTGTCTATTGCTGTGAAAATATTGACCAAAAGTGAATTGGGGAGGAGAAGGTGTTACTGCTTACAGTCTTTCATTAAGGGATGCCAACGCAGGAACTCAAGATAGGAACTTGAAGCAGAAACCACTGATGAGAAAGACTGTTTACTGGCTTGCACCTAGTCTCATGTTCAAGTACCTTTCCTTTACAACCCAGAGCCACCTGCACTGGAGTGCTACTGCCCAGAGTGGCTGAGCCTTCTGCCATTAATTAGGAAAATGTCCCACAGACTTAAGCACAAGCCAATCTGAAGAAAGCAATTTCTCAATAGGAGAATCCCTTTCCCAAGTGTGCCAAGTTGCCCAATAAAGCTAACTATGATAGCATATAATCATTTCATATTAAACTTAGTAACTATGGAACTATGTAATTAAATGTAAGTTAAAAAAATAACATGGCTACAGAATGAGAGCCCAGAGTATCAGAAATAACTGTTTAACTCTAAGTTTTCTGATAAGCAGATCAAACACAAGTAAAGAAGGATTAACAATCAAACTCTAAGCAATTCCTGCCCAACATTCAACATTCCCACATTAATCAGTAACCTTGCCATCTAATCTACCTGTTTATATTAAAGCCATGGGAATCATAACTGTGATTTCTTTCTCTCTCATTCATATTAAACAGCCAAGACTCCACTATGTCTTTACTCATTGGCAAAAGCTTCATAAAAAGTACTTTATGCTGTTGTTATTAATATAAATACAAGTATGCATTTCCTTCTCATAACTGGAAAATAGCCATAAAAACTGACTAAATTTTCATACTTTTAATGTCAAAAGTAATGTTTCATATGAAAAAAGTTAATTGTTTTGTTGCTATTATGTTATGGGTTTAGGTGATATTTAATAAAAATAGTTGAATTTAAAAAATCATATAGCAATTCATCTTTTACAAATATATTACATATTTCAGGAAAAGTGAATGCTTATTTATGTACTTCATATTATATTACCTAATATACAATTTGCATTTTAAACAAACTAGTGCATTATAAAATCAAATTATTAACACAGATGTGTATGGGAAAAAAGCATATTGCATGAATTGGTCTTTTTTTCTAGAATCTATATTTAAAATTATAATTAAGAATAGGGGCTAGAGAGATGTTTCAGTGGTTAAGAGTAAATGTTGCTTTGCAAAGAACTGGAATTCAGTTGCTGGCATTCACATCGGACAGCTCATATCTACCTGTAACGCCATCTTCTGGTAATCTGAAACCCACTCCTAGTCTCTGAGGGCATTGCATATATGTAGTAAACCTACATTATACTCAAGGTACACACATACACATAAATAAAAATAAAATAAATCTTATAAAAATAATAGCTATGGATCTTAGCCATTGATACATTCAGTAATTATAATTAATAATAGCAAGAATCTATAGGCTTAATATTTGTTGCTATAACTTGACTCAAGACAAGGAATATGGTTTTATAAAGAGTGGAGTAACATTGCCTTAACCATTGTTAAGGACGACCCCTCTTACATTAACTCCATTTACGAACTGTGCTAAAACCCAATGATCATAAGCAACTGAATTTGACATATCTGCTTGGACAAGCAATTAGATTAGCTCATTTTCCATTTTAATCCTAATACAAGGGTTTCTAAATTAAGCATTCAAACTAAACTAAACCGTATAGGGTCTGTCAATTTCATCGACAAAGCTCTTTTGTTGGACAGTTCCACCAAACGTTGGAAAATTCATTTTCCTAGAAAAAGAACCAATCAGTGGAAGAATGAATTGACTCTTTAAAGCATAGACAGATCACTAGATTATTGCTAATGTATTACTAGCCAAGCAGAATCTCCTTCTGAAGGAGGCTTGCAGCCCATGGCACAAACTGATTAAAAACCAGCGAACAAGTACTCTCTTGCGTTCGTATATGTTAATGAGAAAATGATTCCAAAAGCTTTGCTGCACTAGTGACCTTCAGCTTTCTGAAAGCAGGCCAAATGGAAGCAGTTCTGTCAGTCCTTAGCTTAACGCTTGGCATTTTAAGATGAACTTATTGCAGTTCATTGTGATTTTAAAATTTTATATCTTAGTGTCTGCCCTCATGCTTGCATCCTCACACATGAGTAAATGGTGAGATGGTGTCCCTCTGTGTTTTATGTGCATGTGTTTGTTTTTGGAAAGCAGAGAGATACACAGGCAGCAGCTGCCAAAGGAGTAAATAATTACTCAGAATGTGCCAGCTATAGAAACAGTACTGAATTCAAAACCCTAACTTTGGATAGTCAAATTTTCAGTACTAGACAAAACCTTGGAATTCTATTTAAAATAAAACAGTTGAAAGTCCTTATCATGAGACATAAAATGCAACATTTATTAATGTTTCAATATGTTTTTTGGGGATGTATACACTTTAAAACAGATGCTGCAAGAAGAATTCATTGGAGGATATTTTTAGATGACAGATAAAATAGAGTTTACTTGATATTAAAAATAAATAAAATGCTTATGTAGATTGGGCACAGAATAAAGAACACCAGCATTTGCCACATGTTTTCTAGATTTCTTAACTTCTGATATATGGTAACCCAATTGCTCAGTGAGAAAAGTAACCTTCTATAAAGAAAATTATCATACTCAGAATCTCTCAGATGGTGTCAGACAATATCTCAGATGCACAGCTGTGGTACATAGAGTTCTATTCTTTCCACACTACATCTCCATCATCCGTGTGTAAAACTCTCAGGCTATGTCCATTTGAATATTTTCAATTCCCTCCTTTCCTAGCTCATGTTCGTAGGATTCATTGAGAAACAGAATTTTCAAAGAAGACTGAATATGTTAACAAATCACTTCTTTGAGAACACTGAGGTAAACTCAGAACTTTGGCAAATGTCCAGGTATCATATTACTAAGATTTTCCTTGGCAATCTGACTCACATGGCATACCGCATTTCCAATGCTAATTACTCTACTTATTTGAGTAATCAAAGAATGATCTGAAGTATAGGAAGAATGAAAACATAAGTTATGATGTGGCCAAATTTCATTGAGCTCAAGAGTAAAAGTTCACTAAACACCAAGAAACTAACTAACTGTCATCATTAGGGTGTGTATGTCTTCTGAAGTGTGGTTCCTCAGTAGTATCCATTTGTCAAATGTATGTGCATTTGGAAATCAAAACTCAGCTGTAGGCATTTTACAAAATAAAACATAGTGCTCACAAAATAAGCATGGAATCCATCTTGTGTTGGCTAACTACTCCTCGCCATAGGACCTGCCCTGAAATGTGTTTGATAGATCTATTGATGCTCCATTATAGAAAATTGATATCCCCTTTCCCAGCAGGGATTGGTTGCAAATGGCTTCCTGGTTAGAAGGAAAATTTTGTGTCAACTCCTGTTCTCAGTGTTGGGATTTTTGAGTGCATCGAACCTGCACAAGACTTGTACATATTGTCACATTCTCTGAGTTCTTCATGTTCATGACTGCTCTAGTCATAACAGTAAAAAAGGAAAGAAAAGAAAAATGAAAAGAAAGAAAAAGGATAAGAAACAGGCTAGATGTTCTAATGGATGGATAATGAAAATATGGCTCATTTATAACATGTGTGTTTTAATCCCAATAATTAAAGAGATTAGGTACATGGAGGAGAAAGGGATTTTTCATGGAAGGAGAAATGGAACATAGAGCTACAGAGATAAAGGGAAAACTAGAATAGGAGGATTAAATGAGGAGGGGGTTAAAGAGAAAGGTAAAGGCGCAAACGAGAGAGTGTGGAGACGGAAAACTAATACTGAAGGCCTTTTGAAAAAATCATCTGGAAAATCTATTTATATATTAAAAACAAAAACAAGAGACATTCAAATTTTCACCATGTAACAAATGGTATGTTGTGTAGTTATCTAGAAGACTGTTTTGACTTATATTAACTGTTGTGGAAAGTAGTCTATGATACATTAGTAAGAAAAGCAGTTTTATTTTATTTTATTTATTTATTTTTTGAGACTGGGTTTCTCTGTTGTAACTCTGGCTGTCCTGGAACCCACTCTGCAGACCAGGCTAGCCTTGAACTCACAGAGATCCATGTGCCTCTGCCTCCAGAGTGTTGGGATTAAAGGCATGTGCCACCACTGCCAGCAAAAAGCATTTTTATTATGAGCAATTTATAAACTATGTAATGTAGGAGGAACTATTGTTCAATCTAGAAGTCATGTGTCTACTAAAGAATTCCTGGGACTTTCACTTTTTTCTTTACACTCAAAAGAAGCACATGGTTCAGTTTTATTAAACAAAATGATAAAAATTGCTAACCACATACTTGCAATACACTGTGTTTTGAGTCATTGGCATTGTATCAGTAATCAACAGAGAAGTTGTTCATTTAATTTCTAAGTCATTTTTCATGACTGCTGTATCTAAAACCTTTGTGGTCTTTACACTATCACAGGGTACCTCAGCCTCTGTATTTCTTTATCATTCCAGTCTCATGAATTCTCTGTATGATACCTCTAAGATTAAGAACTGGTATAATTCATACTAAATCCTTTATTAGAATTACATAAGCATAATTTTAGAATGATTGCTAGCTTGCTGCTTCTCTTGTGCTTTCCCATTGTACTAGTCCTCTGCTTTTTCAGACCCATTGCCTGTTAATCCATTGTTAAGTCAGCCATGGTTGATGAACATGGTGTTAAACACTGTAAAAGTGGATCCTGCTCATAATTTCCCTGAAACACATTTCTGAGCACCTATGAAACAAAAATATAGCCCACAATGCTCCATGCCCATGTGCATTATAATCTTCCCCCGTCCCTCACCAAGCTTCATTGTAGTCCTGAGCAACCTTTCTCAACACCTTCTCTAACTCCCCTGCTTCTTTCTTTCCTTTTACAGTAGTGTTTCCTTCAACCATTTCCACCTCTTCAAAATGTGAAACGTTCCCTTTCAAACATTTCATTTCCATCTCTAAAAATTTCAAATGGCCAGTTCAGACTCTGTTCTTTTCCCCACAACCCTTCTGAGACACACATATTCATAACCAGATCATCCTGTTTTTCCATTTCTGATTCAACCTTACATATGAGTAAGTCCCTGGCAATGATTTAAGTACTAAATGGATACATGGCTATGAAGACCATATCCAACAACCCTCCCTTTCCAACAATCTGAATATAAGGAGAACTACCTCATGTTCATAGACTTTATGTATTAAATAAAAATAAAAATGCATCCTTTGTTACCATAATTACACACAATGGCATTATTCCCTAGCTTTACACACTGTCTTTATCTCAAAGTGAATCTATTGACTTGTCCAGGGAACTGAGATTTGATCTAAATGGTAATAACAAAGGCGACATCACCCAAATGTCTGGAGAACTGAATTTCAAGCATTAGGGTACCTCCAAATCAGTTGAACTGTTTATCAAAATTCAGGTGTCTGGTTTGCTGGCCAGAAATATTTATTCTGAGATTATGAAGTAGGCGATTGGAGGCAGTTCCTTATATTTGATCAAGCACCTAGGTGGCTCATAAGCAGCTGTCCCACTTTATAAGACAATCTCAGCAATATGGCATTCATAAATATTACTATAATAATAATAATAATAATAATAATAATAATAATAATAGATAGCTTCTATGGATTATTGGAACAACCTTTGATGAAGCAAAATTCTTACTGTTTGAGAATTAGTGTTAGATTCATACATTCCTCCATACTCAAATTAAGCTTGTCTTTGTTAATATTAAAAAACAAAATAAAACAAAGCTGATCTTATATACCTTTGAATAAGAGGCCCTCAGGTCTTACTCAGGAAAAAAAATGGAAGTATTATTTTGAGCAAAATCTGATTATTAAGGAAGTAAATTCTAGTGTTATTTTTCCCCTTATGAAACTCTATTGAATAACCATCTGGACTCAACAATTTCTTTCACGAATGGCCTTCAGTACAACTTCAAATTTCCTCTACAGAAATAAAAATTTCAAAAGATTTTGCTTATTAGTGGAAATTTTTGCTAATTGCAGTCTTCAAAGTCTAAATAAGGGCTGATTTGGTTACCCGAAGACATACAGTATTAGAGTATATTGTATTAATCCTTAAATGCCTTCTTAATTATTGCTGCAGTTTTTAGTACATTGTTTAGCTTTTTTCTTTTAAATGGATCCAATTAAGTTTTGATTGGCCTTTTTTCCCCAGTGAGATTATAAACTAACTCTTATCTTCTTCACTTGTAATAGATTTGTTCATTCAGCATAAAGAAAAACTCAGTTGTAACAACTGCTTAAAACATAAATTTGCCCCTGGCATTTGTTAACACTCTAAAGGTATTTGTACCTATTTACTTTTATTACTGTTTTTAAGCTCTTAATTAGTTCTGCTAAACACTATTTTTGTTTTGTTTTGTTTTTTTGTTTATTTGTTTTTTGTCTTGCATTGATATTATTTTTTAAATTCAGGGCACTGATGTCACTAATAGTTCCTCTAAATTGTCTTAATTTTCTCCTGCATCTGTAACTTCAGGATTTTTTTTGCAGGGTCTGCCATGTACAGCAATCCTTGTTAGAGATCAGTCCTAAATACGGGTCCTCCTTTCAAAATCAGCTCACTTAGCTACTGACAGAGAGAAGAATAGCAGACTGAAAGCACATTTGTTCTTTATTCTTTTCAGTATAAGGACAATGGTAGCTATGAATCCCACCACTGAGAGATAAGTAAAGGACACAATCAATAGGGACTCCATTGCTATAATTGATAGTATTCATTATTCCTTATTGATATGGGATTTAGTTTTGGACAAACACAAATAATCTCATTTCTCTCACTAGGGATTCAAATTTTTCAAAAGACGAGGAACAAAACCTCAACATGATGGCTTCAATTATTCTTCTTAAAATCACATGTAAGCTGTTAGGAAGGAATTAAAAAAGAGTACTCTTAAATAACTAGTTTAAGAAATGTTTTAAATAATGTGCTTTATATGTGAATATTTGGAGTACTAAAAAATGAATTTAGTATTGCAAAAGTATCACACTTGTCCTATCTCTATATTGATCTTCAGCTTGATATTTTTAAAATATTCAAATAGACTTATTGTATATTTGTATCAAATATATATATATATATATATATATATATATATATATATATATAACTTCAGTAGATATCCAGTGTTACCATATAACTTTCATAGCAAATTGAAAATTTGAAATACTGAAATAGAATGAAATTGTGTAAAAATATTGAAGGCTGAATGAAAAATGAATGAAGGCTTATAATCAGTTAAGACATTAAATACACAAATGCCAACAATTGTAGCCATATAGTCTGAAAACATATACATATAATCCAGTGAAACTGTAAGTACAATATTATTAATTCTTTCACTATTATATTTTACAAAATTTTATTGAATGCTAGAGATATGACGCTGTATTCAAGGACATCACATGATATAGACAGAAGATTACTATTCATCTCATTATAAATTAAAGAAAACATATAATTCTACCTAATTCTATGTTATAATACCAATATATGATTCTAAGTGTAGTAAGTAAAAGTCTAGGTCTGTATACTTTTAATAAATTCTATCATAACGTGTTGTACTAAATGACATTGAGGTATGGTTTACAGTGAACAATTTGTATAAAAAATAAATTATTCATATTGGCTAATTATTAAAATGATATTCCTAACTATACTTAGAAATTGGCTGCTATACACTACTTAAGTACGTTATTCTATATTAACTTATTTAATACTGAGAACAAACCCATAGAATACACTATCTCCATATTGCACAGGAGGAAGACACATACACATGTCTTGCACGTTGTCTAAATCACGTAGTGAATAAATTATAGAGATGAACCAGTTTAAAAGTCATTATTTAGACCACTACACTTAGAGTTGCTTAAAGTAAATTCTCAAGTTCTGCCTGCTGATATGTCTTTCATTAATTTTATCATCTACCTAATGTCAGTCATGAGAAACAAAGCTCCAAAGCATTTGGCAGACATAAAATTAAAGGTTGTAAACTTAGTCTAGACATACACCATTAATCTGAATAGTTCTCATGCTGGAAGACAGGAAATATTCCAAAAATGCTAAGGCACTATAAATAAATGGTAAGTTATACATATATATTTTTGCAACCTGAAATACTCACTGGGATTACTTATAAGTAGTGAGTTAGAGCCTTGTTAGCAGTGGAAAGGCAGTATGTATACTGGTATTAATATAAATCTAAGTGATCCTGAGACAGTGTACATGAATCGTTGGACATGGGTGACATGGCTTGAAATCCCACTACATGGGAAGTTGAAGTAAGAGGATCATAATTCAGAGTTGTCCAAGCCACCCTGGACTACATGAGACACACTTTAAAAAAAAAAAAAGGAGTTGTTCCAAGTATCACAGGGAATTGGAGTTGACATGTTCAAAATGAACATTTCATTAAAATAAAATTGAAAACTCAACGTAAAACACATCACAAACAGAAGTGATCATGTAGAAGACAGAATACTGGGGCTTAATAACAAGGTATAAAAATTTAATCATATACTAAAAACGATTTAAAAATAAAAGAATGTGTAGATAACAGAACACTACGAAAAGAAAACTTCTATGAATTATAGATGTGAAAGGAGAAGAATCCTAGGTCAAGATCACAGAATACATCATGAATGAAAAACCCCAGAAAAATACCCTCAAATCCAAGAAGAAATTTTTATCAGCTATACTATCTGACAGGAGGCAAATATAAAAAATTCCAAAACAAGGTATAAAAAAATACAAATAACCAAATGACCCAATCAAAAATGGGTTATAGGTCTAAACAGACTCTTTTTAAAAGAAACCCAAATGGCTAATGAATATTTTTTTCAAAGTATTCAACATCATTAGCAATTAGGAAAATGCAAATTAAAACTAGTTATGGTTTTATGTCATCCAGGTTAGAATGGCAATCATTATAAAATAAAATTTTAAAAAATGCTGACAAGGTCAGGGAAATCACAAATGCTTATTCCCTTGTGGTGGGTGTGAAAACTCTCGTAGGCATTGTGGAAATCAGTGTGGAGGCTCCTTTAAAAGCTAGAAACAGAACTACCATGTAAAGGACTACGTAGCCTCTTGTAACGACAGCTGCCCATGTTCATTGTCCCTCTATTTACAATACCTAAGAAATAGACTTGGCCTATATCTCTGCAAACTGATAAACAGATAGAAATCCACTATCATGTAATGGAATTAAAACTACATAAATGTATATAAAACTAAAATGGCCTTTAAAAGTGATGCCCTGCTAGGGTCCAATCCTTCCTGCACCCTTGCCAGCATTCACTTTGTTTCTCTGTGATAACCGTGCTGTCTGAGGTGAGACGGAATCTCAAAGAAAACTAGAGCTCTACAAGTCATGGTTTATTCAAGAAAAATCTCAGTGCCAAGTGTGGGAGACCTGTTTGTGAATTGTTTACCAGGGCGGCCACAGAGGCCTCCACACGATACAGGTTCTTGCTATTTCTTTTGTTTGCCCACCAAAGCTGGATGGTAAGAGGGTATTTCTGAAAATATGATGCACCTTGATTTCAAGATATAGAAAAATCAAGGTGAAAGTGAGAAAGCATCTTCCTCCCTGATGACTAGCTTTCACGGTGCTGGAAGTTGGAATGCAGTATACTAGGAAAGAAAAGATATGAATGTTAAATAATAAACAAATAGTAAATAATAAACAGGCACAAAACTTTTTAAGACTCTACTATTAATAAAAATGACAGACAGTAACAAACACTGGTGAAGATTTGGAGAGAACAGAGACTAAGTATATTAATGGTGAGAATGTAAACTGGTGTAACTACTATGGAAATCACAAAATAGGTTCCGAAGTAAACTAAAAGTCGAACCTCCATATAATCCAGCTATCTTGCTCCTGAGAATATGCCTGACAGAATGGAGTCAGCATACCACAGAGGCATCTGCTCACTAACAGCATCACTTCACTATTCACCACAGCTAAGTTCTTGAATCCACGTAGGTGCCCATCAACCAAAGAATAGATGTATGTGGTGAGGTTCATATCCATATTGAGTTTTACATAGCAAAGAATAGCATGGAGGAGAGCATTAAACTCGATCTAGCTCAGGATTGTTGAGGCAAGAATTCCAGTCAAAATATTAATAATCAGATTAAGCAATATATTTGAATAATAGAACAAAGATCTAATATGCTTGTCACTTCCTCATTTAGCATGTAAACAGTAGAAATTTTAAAAAGTAAATTATTATCTCAAAGTGTATGGGCATTTTATATAATATTTTGTCTTTAATATTTTCCATAAAATGAAAGAAAATAATGTTTCCATTAGACATAAAAGATCTCTAAAAAAACAGCAGTAAGAATCCTCATTTGTGAGCATGACATATTGCAGCATTAATTAGAGAATCAGTGAACCTTCAAAGTCACATGTCCCCAGTCCTCCACAACCAATAGAATTTAAATAAGGCAAAAATCCTCTCAGAGAATGTTCTCTGTGTCACTAGACCACAAAGAGCACCGACTGTAAAACAGCTGCAGACAGAGAAGGAAATACAAGCACAGTCTGAGACCAGGCAACTTCAAACCAACATCAGAAAGTCCAATCCAACCCCATGGCAACACAAAATCAGAAAATGCAATGTCCAGAGTGGTTAACAGAAACAGCAGAATACTTATGCTAGACAATGAGACTGAAAACTACATGCATGTTAGAGGTAGTCTTCAAACTAAATGGGAAGAAAGTGTCAGAAGGAGAGCCATACAATAGGAAATAGGTCCTGAAAGTAAAACAAATCAAAGAGGCGAGCGATACTTGAAAGAGAAAAGGAGCCAAGAATAACATAAAGTATGCCATCTGTGTTTCTTACACACACACACACACACACACACACACACACACACACACACACACGACTCTCTTAGACACAGTCTCGCATGATGTTATCAACAAAGACTATGTGAATATCATTCATCTAGGAACCTTGTAACTTACTAATAAAATGACACATGTGAGACCAGAAAATCTGATGCATACATAATTAATCAATAGAATCCTACCATTGTAGGACAAAAGAGCATCCCAAGCTAGAGCTTTAAAAATAGAAGCTTGTGCCAACCAATGAATTTCTAGGAAATTAAGGCACTGGAAAAACACAATTAGATGGCTCAGCCCTTTAAAGAGGGATGCTTTAAACAACATCATAGGGCAGAGGAAGATATGTCAATCCAAAGCACTTCCAAGTTATTTCAATTAAAGAGGAGTGCTGAAATTAGTGGTTACTTTTACTAACAGGTGTCTTACTTCCAGAGAGTTAGCTTCTTTGCTAGTTGTTAAAGTACAAACAGAACTGCCACAGAAACCAGCAGACGGATACCATTCGGAATGCAAGAGCCTGAATATAACAAAGTACTAATGTAGTAAAGTCATTAACATTTATATAGGGATGGCCATATTTATGTCTATTTCCAGTTATTACCATTCCAGAGCTTAGTGAAGACATCACTTGAACTTTCTCCCTCCCCTCTCCAGTTCTCTGACAATCTCTGATGAGTTTGACAATCTCCTTAAACTTCCAAGTCCATAATTCACAGAGGCTCAAACTTGCCAGCTCCTGCAGAGCAGCAACTAGGAGGTTTACAGGAGCCTGGCACTCATTTTGATGGAAATTTTGTTTCCTAAGCCAGGTTGATGGCTTATCACCCCTGAACTTCTGCATGGACATGATACAAACTCTAAGGGGAGAAGAAGACTGACGGATTCTGGGATTTTTGATGCCCTTCTCCAGGGCTTTTTAACGCTGTAATAATTTTTCACCTGTGGTCCCCACGTCCACTGACACACTCTTCATTTTCTGACAGCAGCCGCTGTTCGCTCCCGTCATCACTTTTGAGTATTATTACATTTTTTTAATCGCATTTGTAATTTAAAAATTTTAAGGTTTATTTAAAAAGAAACATGAAGCTTGGGGCTAATTTTCACCATTGTTTTATTTCTGGTAAACAGATGTGACAGGGAGAAGGGGAGAGGAGTATGCGCTCCGGAGTGAGGCACTGTCTTCACGCACATGGCTTTTCGGCAGACAGAATTTTCCTTTCCATCCTCCGAGCAACTGCAGAGCTTTGATGGAACACTGCCCAATGAGTTCTCTGCGTTTCTGTCAGTCCCACACTGTCGGAGCCCTACCAACACTGCAGGGCCTCCTAAGTCCAGGGATAGTGTGGCTCAGATCTCTGTGAGGTAGCCTAGCAAAGGCTACTGATAGGAACATCAACTACTGAGTAAGATCTGACCAGCTTTAAGGACAACTTTTCAACTTTTATCTAAAATCATACATATTCATACCAATGTGAATAAAACCATAGACATTTTGTAAGACAAGAGACATAAGTGAAAAAATAATGATATGGGCTATTGGTTGTTCTCTCCAACCTGATTATAAGCTGCTATTTCTGAAGAAAACACTTAACTTATGTCATTCACTAGGGAGAAGTCTAACTGGTATCTAAAAAGCAGCTTTTCCCTTACTGACTAGTGTTCATGGTGCTGGAAGCTACTGTGCACTCTACCAGAGGCAAAAAGGTAATCATCAATATCATACAATCACAAACCCTGTGTCCTGCCTACAAGTTATACACTATATATGCACACTATATATTATACACTATATATATATATGTGTGTATTTATATATATATAATACATATACATATATATACACAATATATATCTTATATATATTATACATATACGTGTGTGTGTGTGTGTGTGTGTGTGTGTGTGTGTGTGTGTGTGTTTATTTGTGGCACAAATGTGAAGGAAGTAATATACAAATTTTATTTTAAGGGCCATTGTATGAGACAGAACCTATAGCTGATGCTGCTAAAGTGTCCAAGAACCTGGGAATGAACATATGATGGGCCTAGGAGAAAATGTACTATTATTCTCCTGCAATAGCGGAGAATCAATAAGTAAGAGGCCATGTAAAGGCAGTGTTTGAGGTGAAAAGACCAAAGCACTTTCAAAAGAATGAACTTCAGATTCCAGTGTAAAAAGTATAATTGGCCTACTGATGTTTTAGAGCTTTATTTTATTCTATCATTTATTCATTTATTTTTGAGACAGGCTCCTTGTACCTTAATCTGGCTTGGAAGTTTTTTATGTGGTCAAAGACAATCCTGAACTTCTGATCCTCCTGCCTTCACTTCCTAAGTGATGGATAACAGGTATGTCCCACAATGCCTGTTTGCTCAGTGCTGGGAATTGAATCCAGGGCTTTGTGCATTCTATGTAAGCATTGTACTAGCTGAACTGTATCTCTAGCCTTGCCCATTAAATTGTAGGGCTAGATATAAATGAAAACACAGTAACAGAAATCCATAATGAAAAATAAAAAATAATCCAAGAAGTAAACAATTATAGCTAATGACAGTATTTCAGGAAAGTAGGTGAATTCTCACCATACATGTTTGTGTGTGTGTGTGTGTGTGTGTGTGTGTGTGTGTGTGTGTGTGTGTGTGTGTTTGTGTATGTGTGTGTATGGAAAGAATATATAAGTGGTGTGTGTGTGTGTTCAGAAGAGAAATGATAAATGATAGAAAACTCAAAGATGATTATTCATTTTATTATGCTAATTGATTTTTAAAAGTATAGTCTATCTTAATTTCTAGGATTAACTATCCTAACACTAACAGCACCTCTGTGACTATAGCATCCATGCTCTAGATACAAGCACAAACACCACTGACACTGTTTGTATTCACCACTGTTCTACTGCTGTGAGAACATCGTGGTTTGAGAGTCTTAGTGTCCATCATGAGAATGTGAAGGCATGGGGGGAAGAAGAGCTGAGGGCTCACATCTCATTGTCACAAGCAGAATGCAGAGAGCACACTGGGAATGGTGTAAGACTTCTGAAGTGTCAAAATCCATTCCAAAGTGGCACACCTTCCACAACAAGAACGTCATAATCCTTCCCAAACACTTCCAAAAACTGGGGATGAAGTTTTCAAATGTCTGAGTCTCTGGAGGACATTCTCATTCAAATCACCATAGTGTTGAATGAAGAAAGCATGCTCTTAAAGTGACTGGGAGGTTCTGTGAACTTAACAGACACAATACAGACATCAGAAAAATAGTGTTCACAGTGTTGAGGAAACCACTTGCTTATCTTGTTTAATAAGAAGTCAATTTGAAGAAAGAAAACCAGGGTAGATGAGGTGGATTTAAATAAAAATAAATAAAAGAAAGGCCTAACATTTTGTGTCACACTAAGAATCAAATTCTCTTTCAAATCACAAGATAATTCAAAACAAATCCTCTCGCATTAAGATATTTCTTAGTGCAACTTGTTGAGCTAATTACTATGGCACTGGAATATCTGTGATGTAATCCTTTTCCCTAACCCAGATCTCCTCAGTTTTTTTATGAATGAGATATTTGGCCAAAGGCGCTGGGAACATCAGTTTTTAATTTCCTAGATCAGTTTAACTGGAAAAATATCTACAGAAATGTTCTTTTAATTTTATTAGTTTCATGTGATCTAAATAAAATAATATGCTGGCAACAATAATGCTCTTCCATGGTTCACTTGTATTATTTTATTATTTCAATACAATTTCACTCTTTATTATTTTAACAATCTGCCCGATATTGAATACTGAAGGTCTGAGACTATTTAAAAAACACTAACCAGGTAAATAAACATAGCAGTTTCAGAATCCATACTCAATGAAAAGCATTTTAGCATTTTATTCATTTGCTCATATTTGTATCTTTATGCACTACAGAGGTGAAAGAATTCCCTTTAAACCTGAAGATTATATCCCAAAATAAAGTTTGCTTCTTTTACCACCACCGATGTCACTTATTTCTTTATTGGATTCTCATAAAATGAACCTATGGTTATGATCGAAGGTTAGTTGACGAATGACACGAAAGTCATCAAATAGTGAGGCCTGGGTGAGAGTAAGGAAAAGTGTGACTAGAGCAAACCTTCTCTGGGCCACAAGGAAGAACATGTGAATGATTGTGGACTCCTGGATCAACTCTCTTTGTGTCATCTCCTACTGTATTTTGTTTCTCGGTAAGTGATAACATATCTCTAGCCTTGTTGACTCCTATCCCACTAAAAATAATTTAATTTTCTCACAAGTGTTGAGAAATTTTACACATTCCAATTTCCAGAGATATTTTACCCATAAAATACTTTAAAATCAGGGTAAAGTTAGATTTTATTTGTTCTTTGCCGTATACTGAAAAAAGTGAGAAAAAGGAAATTATATTGTTTGTTACCAAAATGACTGATAAAACTGTTGAATATTCATACGCACACAGACACAATTTCTTTATACAAAAAGAAAACTGAAATGTTGCAATTACTAGTTGTCAATTGTATAGAAATATGTCAATTAGTCAGGTACATTGTTAATATAGTCTTATATGGTTAAATAAGTATTCAAAAATTTGTGTCATCTCTGTAATTTCCTGCCTTCATTTTGAGTAGTGACTATCAGGATAGCATGCTTTAAGATAGCAATTATCTTCCCATGGATAATATATGTTACTTTTCTTTCTTCTTGTCTTTCTCCATCTGAAAACTGTAATTCTAAATGACTCAGTGAAAACCAAGTGCAATGTATTGCTTTATTTTATAATTACATATTATAGTAATCACTCTTTAAAAATGTTTTAGTTTAAAACAGAGTTGGTATCAAATGAATATTTAATACTTAAGGAGAACTCTAAAAGGGTTCATAGGACATAGGTATCATGTTCAATAGGACATAGGTATCATGAAGGGGAAGTAGGAAAAAATCAGGGTGCTTTAACTGGGGAGTAGAGAGTGAGAAAAATAAGGGGGGAGAGAGAGAAAGGAAGATTGAGAAATCCCTAAGAAAGCAAGCTATTTCATAAGCTTATTTTAAAAGCCACAGATATTCATAAGTACACATGTATATATACACTCTACATATGTATGTACCTATATTTTAATAAAGTTATTGCACTTGGGCTGCAAAAGCCCACTTGTTAGGCGTGGGAAACTTCTTTTCCACTTGCTGGTCAGGGCACTCCTAGAGACACTCAAAACAATATAGGCTGCTGTATTTGCCTTTGATTGCCTTTTAGAATTTGAAGATAAGACCCTATTGTTGAAGACTTCACACACTTTGGACACAGGACCTGAAGGAATAAAGCCAGAACTTACTTGAAATCTTCTTTCTTGACCACAAGCTGTCCTAGTGTCCAAAGTTGCTAAGCAAGTTATAAGGGAAGAAAATAAAAGCAATCAACAGTTCTACTCAATCCATAAAGCCTTTGAATGACAATGACCAGCCCAGCTGGTTATGCCCAAGGATGCAATAGTGCAGTGTTCCTCAACTTCCCTAATGCTACAACCACTTAATACTGTTCCCTTTGTCATGGTGACACTCAATCATAAAGCTATCTTTGTTGCTACTTCATAACTGTAATTTTGTTTCTAAGCAGGGTCTCTGTTCCTAAGACTATTGGAAATGTGTGGTTTCCCATGGTTGTGACCCATTGGTTGAGAACAGCTGCAGCAGTGGCACTGACCTCTTACTAGTAACCAACAGCTGTCTAATAGAACACAAAGACCACTCAATAGGAGGAAAGTCATGCCTGTTATTGTAAAGCCAGCCTACTCCGCAGGCTGATGAGATCATTAAACCTCTAAAAGAACCTTCTACTGCCTCTTCCCCAAACCAGTAAGATTTCGAACTGCAGTCTAAATATTTATCCTTATTTACTGCTGAAAACACTAAAAAATGATAGATGGGAAAAAAAATTGCTGAATTAGGATGCCAAAAGTAAAGAAAGGTCAACATGTGATTCAATTTCCAAACATGAATTTTTATTTGTTTTTAAATGTATTCTGCTACTTTGCTTCATGTTTATTAAAAAGTACAAATCAAACAAATGACAGAAATTTATATCTTACTGCTGTGTTCTGTTCAATTAAAATTAAATATTTTAGTGTTACACTGGCATATGGAGTTTTCAGACATGTCCTTTACATCTGTGGTTATCATTTATGAAAAATGCTGCACTATTTATGACAAAAATCACTCATAATTGGAATTTTGGTTGCACTTAGGTTCTCTTGGAATTTTTCTCATATCTGCATTTTAGGGGTTGTTTCTCCAAAACACAGCCAAGAGTTCCTGCCTTAAACATGTAGCTTCCTCTGAATGTGATAAGATATGGAGTTGGGTTTTTTTTTGGGGGGGGGGTTGGTTTTGTTTTGTTTTATATTGCAAGCCTAATTTAAATGATTTCCTGATAATTATGACATAAATGATTTCTGTTTCTCTGTGTGAATTATTAAACATCTTTTACTTTGCTTTCAATAGAATTTATGTCCAAACTTTGTGGATTCATATTTAAACCTTTAATTCCTTTTGGTTCATTTTTCCTTCATAGGAATAAAATGAGTAGAACCAGAGAAGTGGAAATTTCCAGTGCCCTTCTGGAACCTCTCTTTGGTTGCTCACTTAGGAGAGAAGGAGGTTCTTTTGACCAAGTCAGTGCATAGAAAGCTACAATAGCAGAGCTCTTATTGGTCAACAGACCCCTCCCCATACTTGTTGAAAGCTGAGGCAGATTCAAGTTTCAATATTTAAAATTAATCCATTAACTAGAACCAGAAACAAGACGCCAGTAAGTACAGGTGACAGCCACAAATTATAACCATTAAGCCACCTTGGGAAAAAAGGTGATGAAATCTGAGTCAGCATACTAGTTGCTCATTTAACCTGAGGTTGCAACTTTTTCCTCTTCTTGAGAGATAAGACTACATGGAAATTTTGGTCTGACAAAGTAAGTGTCCATCAGACTCACTGGTTCAAGGAAGTGCTTGTATCCTACTTTTTACTTTTACATAAATGTTTGGGATTTGAATTTCCTAAAAATGATATTCAAAATATAAAATCATTTATAATGAAATTATGTCACACTTTCACCCACAGCAAGTATAACTTTGAATTGGAAACATTACTGAGCTATATTTTATTATGACTGGTATTTGCTAAGAAAATTTTATTTTATTATAGTATTATATTTGGAAATATCAAATGTCAACATATAAGGGCAAGCATCTTATAATAAGAAGCCCCTCGACTTATATAAATATCTCAGATCTTAACACAGGGAAAATGGGGGAAGAGACTTTGAGTGCACATATAACAAACAGGGAGCTTTATACAGAAAATATTTATGAAGCTATGCTACTTTTCTGTAATATGGTTAATTCCAGTTTATAGAATTTAAATATGCAAGACATTCTATAGAGCTTTGGATAAGCACATAAACTTATCTGCTGCTCTCAACACACTGCATGTTCATAGAGAATAATGAAGTGTTTGTACAAATAGAATGTAAGGTAGTAATTGAAATAGTTATTAAAGGAACAAGAGTAAACAAATGAAAGATCAGATTGTCTTTACAGGATGTAGAAGGCATTAAGAAAGGAACACACAGATTCGACAAGTATGTGGAGAGCTGTATATGCTCCCTTCTGAGAGGAGGTGAGGATTGACATGGTTAAAGCATAGATATACAGAGACATTAGAAGATAACACTGCAAACTTAACACAAAGAAAAAGCCATTTAAATGTACCAAATAGAAAGAGTAATTAAACATTCATTTTGAGAAATATAACCCTAAAAATTACATTAGGTGGTATACATAAAATGCAGAGATACTACAAGGATTGGTTAGTACTGAATTTGGGGTGGGGAGGTGCTTGGAGACTGTGGGCCATGACAGTTATATTGTTTTATCTGATGTTAATGGTGATTTAAATGCTTTAGAAGTCTCATGTCTCACCACCTTGAGTGCTTGGCATAGTTGATGTTTAGGAAGGCACTAGTGATAAATTTGCATTTAGCCAGCATCTGCTTTTCTAAATGATATAAATGAGGGTGGAAAAATGGAAGATGAAGAGGATAGATCTGGGGGAAAGGAAGGTAGGGGACCTGGGGAGTGGAGGATGTGGAGCAGGGAGTTGGGTGTATTGTATAAGTTGTATGAGAGAAGAAAACTAAAAAATTAATAAAAAGAAAATGTTAGACATATGAAAGACATCTTTGAGTGAATACTACACAAAACTTGCAATGAGAGAGTCAATGTTCCTGTTAAAGGCAGTTGGAAGTCTCTAAGAAGAGAGAGTGGCAGTTAGCTACAGTGTCAGTCTGCAAAGAAGACAAGGATGCATTTTCATAGGTGCAAAGCATGCTGAACCTCAGCAGAGGGAACCACCATTATGGCAAGTGCCATCCTTGTCAGTGGAACCCTGAGCATCTCATCTCAGGAGTTTTTATTGATACCTAAGCTCCTCATGTGGTCTATTGATATCATGTGCAGATCATGAGGAATCAAACATCTTTTACATAAAGCCCGCACCTACATAAAATATGAATGCTAAGGCCTAGGTAGCCCTTTCTAAACAGTACACAAAACATACCTAAAAATAAAATTATGCATCATTTCCCCTTTCTGTATAAGACAATAAAAAATTGCTTTAGCTCTACAACACAATTTAACAATACACCAGCAAAACCATTTACAAGAAGAACAATTATGAGGCTTGCAATGCACAGGACCAAATGAAATCAAACATCTATCAGCATTTTACAATGTCTTTGAGTAGCAGAAAAACATTATCAAAGTCCAATTATCTGGAACTCACTCATGATCTCTGGGCTCCTCCAAAGGGCTTGTGTCACTTCTCTTGCTCTGCCTTCTGCAGCATACACAGATTGTCCTATACTTTCCAGGTTCTGGCTGGCTCCACTCCACAGCTGAGGCTGTTCTTGGTGATCAGATCATGGTATTATCATCTTCAGAATTCTGGAATCTGGGCTGCACTTTCACCAATGCCTCTTCTGGGTTCTCTTCATGGTGCCAAACCTTAACTTTTCTGCATGACTTCTTCAATTCAGAAAACTCAGTTTGTAGAACATTAAACTCTGATTGCCAACATGCCTTGGCTACTACTATTGGCACGAGGGAGCTTAGGCTTCATGATCAGAAAAAAGCAATTAGAACCTTGCTTTCTGATGCTTTAACTGGCCTCACCAAAGTTCTTGTTCTTTGCCAGAAGGGCTTCTCAATTTTGTCAGTATCCTTTATCTGTACAGGGCTCCCTCTGTCTCTAGAAGCCTCTCTCTGTGCCTCTCCCTTTGAAGCCCTCTTCCTCAATTTCACAGCCTTCTTTCTTATTTCCTTCCTCACATTGCTCTTCCTCCAGTAGACTTCTACTCATTACTTTTTGCATATACATAATCTCTGTCCTCTTGGAGCTGCCCTGATCATACTTTCTGGACTCTGTGAGGTCTAGAGTTTCTTTCTTTTCTTCCTTGTCTCACATTGGATTAGCTGGAGTGATGCTGTACTCCATTTTACAGGGACCACATGTTACTGTACACCCACCGTGGGCTCAGCAAAGAAGACAAGGAGGCATTTTTCATAGGTGTAAACCCTGTTAGACATCAGCACAGAGAACCACTATCATGGAAAACATCATTAAGGATGATGGAACCCTGAACATCTCATTTCAGGGGTTTTTATTGATACCTAAGCTCTTCAGATGTTCTATTGATAGTACGTGCAGATCGTGAGGAATCAAGTTATCTTTTACATAACAGAAACACAAAGAGACAATTCAAATGCCAAGGCCTAGGCATCCCAACAGTGCCCAAAACAACCATTTTAAACATAAGTAAAAATAAACTTCTGCATCAGGAGAGGAAATTCATTTTTCTTGGAGTGTCTACATGGTCTCCTAATCAGGTTCTTGGAGAGCTCTGATTCACTGAAGGAAAATTCCAAGGATGTGAGCTCACTATGGCACCAAGTACTCATGGCAGCAGGTGAAGTTCCCTCAGAAGGCAAAGGTATTCTGCTAGGCACCCTCCAGCTAAGAGCAGAGGGATGGACTGAAGTCCAGAAGACAGAAGAATTTCCCACATGAGCTCTATTCAAAACTCATGACCACAAAAGTCAGAGATGAAAATAAAACAATTGTTTGAAGCCACTAAATTTATGAGCAGTTTGGTAAATCATGGTAAATCATGACACATTTATGACACTCCATTCTATCTTGTTTCTTTCCTGTTCCTAGTGGATTAGAAGCAAGCCTGCTTTAATGCCATGTAGACTGGATCATACAGAGTTAGATATCCATTCTAAATACTTGGCTGAACCTTTGGTCAAATACTATTTAGTAAATAGTCACAGAATTGCCACTGACAGGTAATATTTCATGAGAGTTTCTTCATTCTTATACTAGAGGTTTATGCTGCTGGCTCACTGTAAATGAATTAGGGTTTGAAGAGAATTTTGAAATGTAGAATTATACATTTTCCATTATGATTAGTTTAATTAGATGTAAAATTAACTCAAGAAAGTTTGCACAGGCTAGAATCCAATATTTTGAAATATGATTATGTTGAAATCAAAAATTAAATTTCTCTTTTTATATTAAGTACTCTCAAGTGGCATTAATATGGCATACAAAGAGTTTTTCTATTTTATTTTACATTTGCCAAAAAATGAGATAATCCCTATCTAAAATAGAAACTGCTGTGTGAAGCACTTGAGTTCTTTGTTCTCCAGGGACTTAGAATATCATAATAAAATATTAATGATAGTGTCTGCTGATTAAATTATCTTTTTGCTGCTAATGAGCAAGTTTTATATTATAACATATTTTAAGAGAAACACACCTACCTATACATATTAAAAGTTAATGACTATCAGCAGTATTGTATATCCTAATACATGAAAGACTGAAGTTTTATCTTCCCTTTGTCTGTGTCGAAGGGATTTTCAATTCACTGCTTTTATCAACTTGCCTTGCTGCTGAGGAAACCCTGATGTTAAGATTATAGAGCTAATATTTATCCAGATGCTTTTGAAGTTGCTGTTTTCTGATAGCAATTTGAGCACTGTCCCTCAGTAGGAAGACCACCCCAAGCACAGTAGAGCAAACCCTGGGCACACAGTTGTTGAGTCAGCTACTTCAGCTATTTCAATAGGACATGTTTTTTTCAGTTTTAAAATGAGCATCCTAGGAGGCCACCACAAAGATGAAGTTAAATCATCCAAATGAAACATAGGGCAGCCATTGACCAAAAGTGATCAACAGTTGGCACTATTTTCTCTCATGAACATTACCTCTATTTATAACTACTTATATTTGGTTTTGAAATCCTCACATATATAAAGGAAATACAGTTACCTTAGAAGAAAACCACATAACACTCTACCTGAGACATCATTCCAGTAACTATTGTAAAATTGTAAAATATTTTATAGCTATGACCGCATTTCTGGCAATCACTGCCAAATATCTTACTAGTATCCTTCCAATATACCATTTGATTTCACTCAAAAAATGTAAGGAAGAGTAGTATATTGTTATCTATTAATCATTTGATAAATCCTAAGAAAATTTCACTTAGCAAATCCTAGAACCCAGTTGTAAATCTAGTCAATATACAATGCTGACAAATGAGAGCCTGCCAGAGCAGGAGGAAGACTTGCTAGAGACATGTTGACTAGAAGGAAACAACAACAAAATACATACATTAAAAACTCAGAAAATTCTTCTAATCAAATAACCATGAAGTCGTCATAACCAGTAATTTGATATTAGCAAGATTAAATTATTGGGCTGGTTTTAAACAGCTAGAAATAAGAGATGACAATGAAGAAATTACTGTTTTGAAATTGCAAAAGAAAAAAAAGTGGTCTCACTTTAGTAAAAATACCAATTGCTAAGAATACATTTGTACATTGGAACAACATTTCTGAAATAGCATAAAAAAATGTGCATGCAAATCTGGTATTTTCTTTGATGCTTAGTATAAATGTACATCATACAATATTTTAAGAACAATATAGAATATCATATAAATGTGCGCATGTAAAGTATATTCTGAAAATCAAGATGAGGAATATATAATTTGTGGAAGTTATCACACTGGTAAGATAGATTGAGTATTCTCCTGATGGCCCCACTATGCTGCAGCCTGTGGAGATCACACTCCTAACACGGTCTCCTACTCACTTACACAAGACACAGATTATCATGTTGTGGATAGACATGAGATATTTTATTTTTAATTAATTTCTAATTATATTTAGTGGAGCAAAGTATAGAAGAGAGCTTGCCAGATAGATTGTGGTGTGTGTGTGTGTGTGTGTGTGTGTGTGTGTGTGTGTGTGTGTGTGTTATGATACTGGAAGATAAGTACTTCAATTAATGACGATATACTAATCAGAGAAGTAGGCCGTTACTGTGTGCTCTACTATACATCATTCTACATCCCCAATAGCTCAATAGATTCACATGTTTTTTAAGTCCTCAGAAACAGAGAGCTTTTTTTTTTTTCTTTTATCAATTGTAGACTATAGTTTTCCTTTGAAAAGCACTTAGGCTTTTGAAAGATTGTTCTCACCGGATCTACTTCAATGCAAGTCTTTATATTATCCACAAATATATTCCTAAAGGTTAGAAGTCTGCTCATGCTCATTCTGTAATGTGCCTCCTTATATGGTGACATGAGAGAACATTACATGCTTCTGATGATTTGCTGAACAGAATGTTTAAATGGCATTCAGAGGGGTTTTTCCAAAAAACTTGGCAACAATAATTGAGGAAATTGCCCCATCTAGTTAAGGTTTCTGATTACTTCCTTCAGGATGGCAAAGTTTCCTGGAAATGCTACATTTATACAAAGTTCTGTAATTAGTTGGCCAAGCAGTCTTAATTTTAGGACATTTTTGATGCTTTCATATATGAGTTTTTCTCTGTATTTTACTACTTGTTTCTACCTGAGTTTTCCCTTAAAATGGCAATTCCTTTCTTCCTACTTTTTTGGTGAGGTCACACCGGGTATGTAGCAAGGAAAGTAGCAGCTTACATTTATCAGTTAATTATTGATCCATGCAAATTTACTTAACAATTTGGTTAGAAGTTGCATAAAATTTGTCTTTTCAGAAATCTAATTTGGGTTGTTATGGGAAAATGTCTATTTTCTGCATCCTGGCATTTAGTTGAAACTTCACTGAAATTTTAAAATCACAGCATGTTAAAAATGCAATTCCATTACACAGAATTGTTTTTCTCCTTCTTGACAGTTACAGATCTTTGCTGGCTCAACTCCAGGTTGAATTCCCTACCATTAGCTATGTAAGAACTCCATTAGAATACCAATTACTTCCTCAAATTTGTAGCATTTGCCAGATGAAGATTCCCTTGCTCTGAATATGGTGAAGGATCAGTTGGAAGTGACAACTTACCATTCTGTTGAGATATAAACACTCAAGCTAAGAAATATTAAATAAAAAGATGTTTATTATTTTTTCCATTAATGATTAGCATTCTCTTATAATTCCTTGGACCATAACTGTGTTTGAATTCATCTTTCAGGTTGTATTTGTCTACTGGAGAGTGTTTTCCTTAGTCAGATAATCTAAATATATTTTAGCAAATGGCTTTCATAAGCCAGCCATTATCAACTACAGTGACATCCTCCCACTCCCTCAATAACCTCTCTGTTATGCTTCAAATGACAAGATACTGCATTTGTACTTTTCTGCTGTGTTAAAGGTATACAAGTGACAAAACTCTACAATGAAACCTACCACAGGTAGTTAAGGATAGACCTGCCCAATAAAGAACTAGAAACAAAACTGATGAATTACTATTAAACAAGAAATATATAATGAGCAGCTTTGATTTATGGTATTCATTTCCACTTCACATAAGCAATCTATCTTAATACACACTACAGAACTGTGCATCTGTTTATTAAGTAGTACATTTCACATTCGGCTGTTCTGAAAGAGAAAGGCAGGCTGGGGGGTAATGTAGCGCAGCATTCGCCTACCAGAAGGAATCCAAGACATTTAAAGGGGCAGAAAGAAAAGGAGTTTGCTGTTATGTTACCGAGCAGAGTTCTGCTGTGGACATTTGCAGATGTGGCAGAAATTGATACTTCCGGAGAGCTGGAACCATTTCGCTATTGGCCAGTTTCTCCAAGTTCACCCATGCCTGAGTGCATTTACTAAAGGACTTTGCTTAATTGAATCCAATTAGTATAGCTCTCCAGGTTTTGCCTGCATGCATGAGGCTATCTCCTAGCCGGGAGTGACTCCAGGTGAGTGAGAAGCAGGGATGGTGATCACAACAGCTTTATTTATTTTCTTATAAACATAAATTTTGCTTTTTATTGTGGAAAAACCTTCAAGTCTTTCCTATCACTGTCATGAATATCATGTTAGTCAGCTGAAAACATCCAAAATAGGGTGTTTATCTGCAAAGCAAATATATTTTAGAGCTGTTTTGTTTGATCACTATTTGGAGCTCTTTCTACAAATAGTATTTATTACAGAAAAGATGATTTTTATATTCATTAGAAGTTTAGGGAAGAATAATATTTGCATATGAAAAATTGACTCAACAAAGTAAGACAGAAATTTGATTTTTTTGTTTGTTTCTAGAATTCAGAAAGTAACTGAGTAATTTGAGATATGGACTTTTGTACTTCTGACTTCATTTAATGATCTCATACTGTCCATTCTGATGAGATTTCCCTTTTTTTTTTTTTTTTTTGGTGCTGTATAAATTCCACAGATTCATAAGATAATAAAATCCTATTCCCCAAAAGACACGTTACTTAAATTATCTTATCACTTTGAAGTCCCCCTTTCAGATTGAAACACAGATGCTCTAGAGATAGATCGGTTAGTTAAGTACCAGCCACACTAGCATGAGGGTGTGAGTCTGTAAGTACATCCCATGTACAGACTAGTGCAGTGGTTTATATAAGCTCCAGTGTAAGGAGGATGGAGATAGGAAGATTCCCACAGGTATTGGGGGGGGGGGGCGTTGTTTGTTCGTTTGTTTGTTTTTTGCCAACCAGCCTGTCCAAATTGATGAACATCAGGATTTAAGCGGGGGCTTTGTTTCAAAATAGAGATGGAAAGTAATTAAGGAATCTCTGGCCTAAGCAAATATATACTTATGTGTAAGCAAAACTATGTGAACACTCATGTATGTCATACAAAATGTATATTTATACCAATCACAATGACTATACTGTTTTCTTTGATGTGAAAGCATGCAGAAAGTTGTCTATTCATGTTATTAATAACAAACATTAGTTATCATAAACTGGCATCAACCAGAACATGTTACATGTATGGACATATACGTACACACATTATATGTATGTGTATATATACATATACATATATAAATATAAATATATGTGTGTGTGTGCGCACGCGTGTGTGTGTGTGTGTGTGTGTGTGTGTATTAGCGGATAGTACATGTGTTGCTCTTATTTTTAAGTATTGGTAAATATGAAACATTAACAAAAATCAATGTAAACAAAGAAAATATAACATTAAGTGCCAAATGACAATCTACTTAATGTCTTGTTTTAGTGATTGATTCACAGAGATGGGATACTGAGAGAGTCTCAGCAGGGATCACATCCAGGATACCCCATTCCAGCAGTTCTCAACACAGGACCATTTTCCCTGCATACGGTAGTATTAAAAACAGCTAGAGACACTGACTAAATGCTCAGAAAAGACAAGGCACTATTCTGTGCCATCCATACAAGGTAGTGAAGGTGTTCCACTCCCTCCACCACACAGGGCGGCTAGAATGTCAGAAAGTAAAGATTAAGGAAGTTCTGTTACCTAAACAGCTCTTTTCTTGTGGGTTACAAGGGGTTCACATGGAGTGCATAGTTAGGCATATCTGCTTCAGAATCACAGCGTGGCTCCCAAATTCCGCAACTACACTCACCTGCACGAAAGGTTGCTCACTAGGAAAATAAATCGGTAAAGAGATTTCAGAACACAAACGCCATCATTTTGATGCATGAAGGCACACAGTGTTTATGTTTGTACTTACTCCAACATTAGTGCTCCTAGATCTTACCACAATTCTAACAAAATTGGAAGCCCAAATAAGCTTTTTATTGATTTTAACCTGCAGAATTTAATTTTGAGTTTCTATGGAATTTGATGTCAAAAATAAACTAATAATAATAGAAGAAAATATTTACTGAGTTTTTCTTTAATGCTTAATTTCAAATTTCTTTATTAGTCAATGTGAAAATTGTAACCATCTGGAATGGAAATGGAAATAATAACATTTCTCATTCCTAAAAGAAATCAGTAATAACTATAAGTGCGAAAAACTAAAATTCATCAAATTTTCTCCCTATTGTTTGAGCCTAGGGACATACTGACAGGCTGACAACTCTGAGATATGAACACAAACTTTGATCGTGATTTAATAAAAAAAAAAGTCATTTTATTTTGCCTTTTACTTCAGTTCATTAATATTTTTAATTTGCACGCTGCCAAAAGCATGATGCTCTGTTTCAGTCGGAAACAAATTAAACCCTCAGGGAAGGAGCAATGCTGTCCCATGAGAGAAGCTTCCTTCCCCAGCCTGTCATGAAAGGCATTCTGAACTACTAGAGCAGTTGACAGAAATGCCAAGGAATACAACCATACTCTGATGCTCAGCTGTTCTTATGTACAGGGGGACATGTGACCCTAAAATGTCTATTGTACAAATAAGGTTGATAAAATCTTTCCTGAGTCCATTCATTGGTCCCAGAATAATGCAAATTTTCTTGTGTATTGTAAGTAATTAAAATCAGGAGAATGTCTGTACAGCAGACTCTTCACAAATATAGCTATCAAAAATGTCCAAAGAATGTCATTTACTAGTAGTTATTATTTTCAGTAGCAGAATAGGTGAATGTTCTATTGATAGAAAAATTTGGTGTAATAATGCTTACAGTGGTAAAAAAGATACAAGACATCAATGAAAAACTCATTTGTGCAATTAGATGCTAACCTTGTCATCTTTACATGCTTCAACATCTGGAAACATTTCTAACACTCAGCATGTTTAAGTCATGTTTAAATAATTTTTGGGTTAAATAATTATATTTGCTAAGACTATTCGACTTAATATATGATCTCAAGCTCTGATTTCTGTATTTATCTCTTTGAAGATAAAACAATTAGGATTATTTTCAATAAGATAAATTTGGATTGTTTATTAATACTTTATGTATATTTTAGAATAGTTCATTATGGTATATTGGTTTATCATATATTATTGAAATAGAACCAAGAAAAATATTAATCAAAGGTAAAAGAAATACTAATGAAGGAAGGTGAAATGGTTCTGACCAGTCAGAAAAATAAGATTAAATCTAGGAAGGAAGTTACTCATCCTTTCTTATTTCTAGTTCAGGGTTATGATCCTGATCATTGTCACTTATTAGAGGGAAAAGAAATGATCAGAATCTAGAAAAAATATTAGATAATACCAAGTTAATAATATAGAATTCAAATCTTAAATTCATCATCACTTGTGATACTCTAAGGTATAGAGACCCAAATCAAACTGGTCTTTGACATATTTGTAGAATATAAAACCTAAATGCAGAAACTCTTGAATCACCCATTTTGATAGAAAGTAATATCATATTAAACTGTTCATATATAAGCCTTTTATCATAGGGCAGGGAAGATATGAGAATGGACTATGACAGAACATATCTTCAGCAAGACTTCAAGAGCTATAGCTACTCGCCCTCACTTTATAATGTGGGAATGGGTAGAGTTTAGCATCATTGTCTTCCACACTGCCATAGCATTTCTGTCTCTAGACTTCTACCCATAGCAGCTTAAGTGCTTAGATATATGGGAAGAATTTTCAGGAAGTTGGCTCATCCTGCCTCCTTCTAACCACCAGCAAGTTGAGTCAACATCAAAACCCAACCTTATTCCCAAAGTAGTTTTTTATGGTATATAGTTGGTACAATGGACCAAATACATTTTTAATCTGGATGGTCATTTGAGAGAAAGAAAAGTGAGTACAAATTAGTCTCCACAAGTAAGGAATACAGGTGGCCTCATGAAGAGTCCTGTGTGGACTAAGCCATGGTGACAGCACATTTGCTTTCTTTCTATTTCCTTTTTGAGTTGTTCTGAGGACAGAATCCGGGACTTCACACCTGTTCATCAAACATTTTGTGTCTTTGAGTCATACCTCATCTCTGTTTTTACTAATAAATGACATAGGTGCCTCACTCACAAAGCTGAAACAGATTTGTCTCATAGCCTCTTATCAGTTTAAGAAGAGGAGAGGCACACATTAATAGATTGTTTTGCATTACAACAGAAACAAATGCTCTGCTTCAACACGCCAGTGGTAATGTGAAGCTATGCTGAAACTTTCAAGGTCTGGCTGAAGTCTGTACATAGTCATAGAATTCTGGGAACAGATGAGAACATTTTAAGAAATATTATCGGAATAGAATGTATTTTGACATATTAATATAAAAATGGATATTATGATGACTACAGGTACCAGTTTATTTGTACAAATCAGAGAGTAAAATATTGATAAGCCAGTAATGTGATTGAGACCATTTCTTAGCTTCCTGCCAATAAAATAAAACTATATTTCTTTGTCATACCTTGCAGCAAAATTGATTAATCTGAAAAAAAATGAAATTTGAAAAGGCACTCTAAATATACTAAGGGAAGAGATTAAGAGAGGGTGTTAGGGGAGGGGAATATAATCAAGCTACATCACATGCACACACACATGAAATCGTGAACTAATGAATAAAGGAAATTATACTACTCTTAGAATCTTGAAACATATCAAATCATTTAAAATAGAACTTCAAAATCAGACACTATAAACGAAATACATAATAAACATAAAGTACATAAAAAGATCTCAGTGGCAAAAAAAATTGAAAAACAAGAGAAAAAAGTCCCTAACTGTTCTAAATATACATAGTTAAGTATATATTACCTTATTCAACTCAGTAAGAATTTCTAACATTCTACTGAAAACAGGCCAAGGACAAAGATGCTAATTACCCCTGTGCACGCACAGGCTTAACCTCTCACAATTTCAGCCTCCGCTGGTTTTTGTTTTTTTCTCTCAAACTCTAATAAAATGAGTTTGAACTTCCTGTTTAGTCTGTTCTAAACTTCTATCTATAAGACTAAGAGCTCACAAAGGGAAACCTGATTCCTCAGAAACTGTATAATGATGATAAGGAAGTATAAACAGTACATGAAACAGGGATGAAAGACTAGAATTATTTACAGTATGTTGTGTTTTTCATTGATGATGTGTATTCATAGTCATTATGGTCTTCATCTTTATTTTTGCCAACTGATAAGGAGCAAGAGTGTACCAGCAAAAACAATTCACTTCACATAGCACTTGGCTGTGAATCAGGAAGGAAGTTAGCAAATCTATTTTCATCTGTACTCTCATTATAAGATCTGTTTGACTTTGGGCAAATTGATTTGCATTTTTGAGTTATAGCACTTTTAGAAGTCAAGAAGTCAGTGTGAACATTTGTGATACTGTAATTCATAGTGTTGTTCCCACTGTACAGAGGGCAACTTGAAGGGTCACAGGACATTTTATAATGACAAGTCCTCAGGGTTGGACACTAGCACATGGTAAGTAACTGCTCTGGAAAGATTTCCTGAATTCTATTAATTAGCTGACATTTTAAATCAGCAATGACACACTACTAACATCTGTGTGTAGCTATGTCCTCTAAATTAAAATATTCCTCTTTAAAGGGAGGAGGAAAGCTCTTGAGATTCAGAGATAAACAAATTCTGGAAACTCAAAATAGGAATAAGATTCACAAAGCCTCTCCTCACATATTCTAAAACTAAAGGCAGCACAAATGAAATTCTCCATGCACACAGACATTCTCCAGTGAGTTGCCTGTGATTTGGACATTGAGTTCCAGAGATACAGGTTTCAGGAGTTCTCTCCCATGTGGGCATCGGTTTCTCAGTGATGTAGCTGCTAAGTCGTCCACAAACCTGTAAGTAAGCCCTCATTTATATACCTGTAAATGACCCAAACTCAGATTCATTTAGCTAGACTTCAGTAGAATTGTCTCATTAGTCTGTTGTCAATGCCCAATCTGGATTTACTAAATACTGCTGTTCATTTCCTCAAAAAGTCATACAACTTAACCTCTTTACCATTCTAAAATATTCACAAGCAGCAGTCACTTTAGTGCTTTGGTTGGAACTGACAAATGCAAGAATGAAGAAAATGTTCTACCCAAATTTAAGGGGAAATAGTTGATAGTTTCAGCTGATTCCTATAATCAGAAGAAAATCAGACAAAACTAAAGGGGAATATGTAGTAATTAAATCTGTGCAAGTCCTTAACATCAAGAGTAATCTAGAGGCTTGACTTTCCACACTATATATGCAACCACTCTATCCAGCCAGAATCTGTACACATTTCTCCACTGTCTAGCCAGGAAAATCATCCTTATACAACGAGTCACAAAACTCCCCAACCCAAGAAATAGCGGGGTCCCAAATTCAGTACCTCTGCCTAGTCTGGCCACTCCTACCTGAGCTGCTACTGATTTCTAAGATTCTGCTAGAACCTGCTCTTCCTACACCCAAACTACAGGCCCCTACCAAGCTACATCCAATCTCTCCACACTGCCAGATTCTACATATCTTTCTCCAGGCTCTAGTTCATTGATTCTGCAGGTGTATCCCCTACATCTGACCCTCTCCAACTCCCAGATATATCCCCAAACTCCAGACTTGGGACCAGATACAAATCTTTCGCACCAGCCTAGTCCCTACTCCCTGCTTGACTTCATCTCACCTGAGACAAATCCAATGTCTAAGCTCAACTTGAGGCACATATTGTCTCTTAAGTCCCACACTGCTCTGTCCATAATGAGACACGAAGCAAAGAAGTCCATAAGCACAGATTTCATTGCGAAAGTACAAAAAATATGAAGGGTCCATTCAGTATCTGCATCTCCGCAAACCCCAAGAATCCCGTAGAAATGTTGGCCAATGCAAATTAACTAGATACACCCAAGGACACAGAATTTAAAATAATAATCATAATCTTTAAGAAATTCAAGCAGCTCAAAGAAAATATAAAGAAATAGTTCAATGAACTTGAGAGATAAATGAAAAGACAAAAATTCTTTAAGTTTTTGTGTGATGTCCCAAAAACAGAAACATAAGGCTAAAGGAAATGACAAAGACAAACCAAAATTTGAAAACAGAGTTCAATAACAAGATAAAAATATTTTAGGCAACTTAAGCTGAAAGTGAAATGGAACTAAAATCCCAATAACCCACATACACAAATCAAAAAGCCTAATAATCAGAATGCATGTAGCCATTATTTGATAGAATACCAGTACTCAAAGAAAAAGCAGATGATCTAGATGAAATATGAAAATATCTTGACAATACAGAAAATGAACATTTAAGAATGGTGGTACAGCATGAAAAGTCCAAATTTCCAAATTATAGAAACATACAAATAAAAGGGAATACAGAATAATATTCTGTATGACTGTAGATTCAAATCCACTTAAAAAAATGCTTGCAAACAGAATACAGACATACATCAGAAAGATTATTCACCATGACCAAGTTTGCTTTAGCTTTAAGAGGCTGCTATGGTTCAATATACACAAGTCAATAAATGTAACAAACGACTAAATGGACTTATTGATAAAATCACATTTATACATACTGATAAGTTTAGTTCTTGCCTTCATCAAGGAAATTTCTCTTTGCTATGAATGGATGCCATTACAGAATACCACAACCAATCAAACTGCAGAGTTGTAGAGCCCAGTCCCAATTTATACATCTACAATACAATTCCTGCATCTAATGCTCAGGGATCATTGCAGAAGAGAGAGGAAGGAAGATTGTAAGAGCCAGAGGAACAAGAAGTTTGCTGCGAGATTGTGTCTCCCAGAAATGTTAGCGAATGGAGTTTCAGCAATATGGTTGCCTAAATATCACCTAACTTGCCTACTGCCTAAATATAGGAATGCTAACATTGAAGGAACAAAGTCCACAAAGCCTCAGTCCTAGACGAAGAACTACAGACAACTAAGGAATGCTGAGAGCAGGAAAAACATTCTTCCCCAGGGAAGAGCACCCAATATCAAACAGTCAGTCCTGAAAATATATACACATAAGTAACATTATATGCACCAAGCATGTTATATTTGTATGTGTTTAGGGGGGAAACATATAAACATATGTAACAATAATTAAAGAAAATGATGTCAAGAATTTGAAAGAGAGTGGGTTACATGGGAAGGTATACAGGAAAGAAAGGGAAGTGGAAAAATCATATCATTAATCATAATTTCAAAAAATTTTTAATTAAAAATTTAAAAAGAATAACTACTTAAAATTGATATGCTGATAGAAGAAGGTATATACCACAGTTCTTAGAGAATATATTGATTCATTCCTAAGTAAGGTCTTTTCCTTATCTCCAATATGAAAGGGTCCTGTTTTTAAGTTTGTTTTTATTTGTTTGTTTGTTTTTTCTAATAAGAGGATAACCACGCCTGAAGAAAGAAGAACAATGCAAGTTGCAGAGTCTGAAATTCTATATGAAGTAAGCTCTTTAATAACCAGGTAGTCTAGCAAGTTTCTTAATGGATTCAGAATAGGAATCAAGAAAACGACTTGTCATGCATTTATATGACTTTTCTGGACATTTCATCCAGTCTTACAAGATTAGTTTTAAAATAAAAGGCAAAGAAGAAATGATTTAAGTGAAGTGAACTTTGATCCAAACGCAACCCCTCCCCATAAATCTGAAACACTGACTTCATAATGCTAGTGTTGCAGGTGTCTAGTAGCATGGAAAAGAATGATGAGAAGTAAACCAGGCTCCTGTGTACAATGCATGAAAGCAAGTTCTCAGTGCAGCCATCCCTTCACATTGGCTTGCCACTCATTACACTTATGGAAAGAATTTAGGGTATAGGAACATTTGTTACTACCTTATATGAAACCCTTATGATTAGGACTTATTAACAGGGAAGTCTGAAAATTAATAAAATAATTATAATTGTGGGGCTTTAAAGATGTATTTTAACAAGATTTATTTATTTTTATTTTCATGGGAATGGGTATTTGGTCTGCTGAGTACCACATGTTTGCAATGCCCAAAGAAGCCATAAAGGAATGAGATCTCTTGAAATTGGAGTTATAGATGTTATGCTGCCAGGTGGGTGCTAGGAAAAAAATTCAGGTACTCTGCAAGAGAAGTAAGTAGTCTAAACAACTGAGCCTGCTTCTTGACCACTCATCCACCAAAAAAAGAGCATACATTCTCACAAAACACATTCTCAAAATGTTGTGTATGATTGTGGTGAGCTGAACATTCGTGTTAATCATGGCCAGTTTAAAGGTATCTCTCCTTTTTTATTTTAAAGAAAAAGGAAGAGAAGAAAATGCCCATACAAGGACCATGAAACATTTCTTTTGTTTTTAAGAGTAAGTATAAGCAAATAAAAGTAAATAATAGTAAATAGTTGGGCTATCCCTTAATATTCTTTAGAGAGAGTATAATTAATTATTTTCTTTTATAAGAGAAATAAGACATTGCGTGTATGAATGTTAAACCAGAGTAGAAACATTTGACCAAAGCCATCACATTATTACAAGAACCATGTACTTCAGCTCTTACACAAAATTTAGAATGTCAGCTGATATCCCATTTACCTAAGTATCAAAAGAGAAAGGGTGAGATTTTCATCCACAAAATATCTACACATTTTTGTTTATTTTATAGATGATATATCAGAGATCCAGAGATAGTAAAATATTTGCTGAAATTTATAGAATCACCTAGTTAGTATGCCTGGCCACAATTAAATCTCAAAATTTATTAAGATGTTCTTGTATCTTCTCTGCAGTTTCTTTTAATGCACAAACCAATAATACAAATCTTCATGTTTTAAACTCTTAATTCCTTAAGAGCATGAAAGGAAAACCTTGAAATTAGGACACACATTTTAAAGTGTGGGGATGTACTGGACATATGTAGAACAACTGTGTGTTGCTTTGAATTAAAATTGATCACAATAACTTTAAATGTTGAATAGAACCTTCATACATAAATGGCTACATTGTAAATAATTTCTACTGAGAAAATCTGGCTTCGTTTGCTGCACTGTAACAGTGGGTAAGCACAGCACATGGGAAGTTGCCAGAGGGGATCAAGGAACAGCTTCAAAAATGATGTCTAAGATTTTACTTTATAAATTTTAAAGTTGCAAAGTTTATTCTCTAGACCCACTAACTGGGGAAAAGGATGAGATGATGATGGCATAAATTAAATGCCCTAAAAGTATGCTTTTAAATGGTTCAAATGCAGAAAAAAAAAAGGATCAGGGTCATAGTATGGGTGAATTATGAGAAAACTAAGAATTTCTTCTCAGTAGCAATTAATTAGATCAAATGTGCATTTTGTGGAACAACGGAAATGATGGGATACACTGTATACTTCCCTGGCAGTACCAGCAGGAAGATGTTAAAATATTCTTAGTTTCATCATTAATAATAATTTAAATTATCTGTATGTTCTGTTGTGGAAGTTTTTAAGTTATGTATAAAATAACTGTTTTGCGCACTGTTGGATGAAGGGCTGCTTAGGTCTTGCATTTTGTATTTTCTGCAGGTGTTGGATTTATGTAGGGGATATTTGATTGCTTATGATCTGCACCTGAGGAGTTCTGAATCAATAAAAACACCTGAACTGAGTGCTCAGGGTGCTTCTCTCCAGTATGGCACTGGCCATGATTGTGGTTCCCTCTGCTGAGGTCTGGAAGGGCTTGCAACCATGAACATGCCTCTTCATCATCCTTGTTAAGCCTCCACAGTAAGTGAACTACTACATAAAACATACTGAATATGAGGTCATATGATAAAGTTATCTAGGGATGTAACTCAGTGAGGTCCTGGTCTCCATCCTCATCTTTACAAAACATTAAATAAGATTCAAATTAAAATAAGAAAACCAATCCAAAGTGGAGATGATTATCTCAGAACTTTCTCAAGATCAGGGGGAAGAGAATGGTAACTTTACAGAAAATTACCTGCAAATGGCAATGTATTTCTGGTCTGTGGAACACATAATAGTTGTTACACAATGGTCTACAGCAGCAGATATTTAAGGACAAGGGTATAATACTCAAGACCAGGGAATAACAAACAGATTTGAGATTTTTGAAGGAGAGCTATAAGGAGAGTTTTTCTGGTTTGTGAACACTTGGAAAAGATAGGCATGATTTAGCCCAGAAAGCAAGAAATTACACAAAGGATTCCAAGTTCGATAAACCACAGATCTTCCTTTCAGTATATTAATAACATGGTAGATAATGTTAGTATGTTTATTAGAGTTATTCCATGTTTTGGTAAACTTAGTATTCTATGTCAGATGGTGAAATTACAAAGAAAAAAAAAGTAGTGAGTTTCACTTTCCATGGAAAGGGCATTCTGATTTCATTCTGCTATTGACAGTCTTCAAATGCAGCTTCAATCATTACTAACAAATGTGTGCATCTATACCATCCCACCTAACTAACATGGAGCAATGCTTGTCCAGTGCCAGGAAGGTCTGTGTACATGTACCTGTCTTGCCTACATGGAATGGGCTGCCTTGGTGAAAATTTTTACTCCACCTTGAAAGTGAAACTAGGTTAACAAAAAAATGAAGACATTCCCAGGATAGACTTTCTTGTGGGTATGTGACATCTCAGTCAGAATGAACCACTGATGCAGGCGCTCTGGTGATAAAAGAGAAATAGGTACTAGCGAGGTAGCTTTGAACGTGCCCTGACTGCTTCAGAGGATGTAAATGATTGACATGAAATGCTTTATGAGGCATAATTTGTGGTGCCCCTTCCTTAGCAATAAATTTAAATCTTTCAATTCCAGGTAATTGTATACAATTATTTTTGATCTCCAGTCCTATGTGTGAAGGAAAGAGGTTATGTTTAACTAATTAGCTGTTGTAGAAATGACACTCTTTGGACATGTTGGTGGCATTTAAATTACTATGGCTCTTAAAAACAGTACAGAGAGATTTCCACTATAAAAAGAAAAGAGCTGAACACATAGACGGTGTTATCTTCTCAGGTCATTTGAACAAACAAGGTAAATGTTGAGCACAGGGAACTGAACAATGCACCAAAACCATGCATCCAGGAAGGCTAACTCTTTTTAACTCAGGAAATGACTGCTAGATTGTCTTTGACACAAATTGTTACTTTATGACATTTAAAATTAATGAAATAAAAGTATACTTACCAAAATACTATTTATTTCTAACAAGAAAACTGATTCTTTTTGCTTAGTGATGCCCTGTCCATGTAACCCAGTTCACATGTTCACCCTAGTAAGTAACTAATGCAGACATTTATCTTTAAATACCATGAATTTTCTTCAAGAGTATTATTGAGTGGATTAAAGTGACAGTCTGCCCCCCTCCAAAAAAAAAAATAGAACCCGCTAAAATTTCGGCGAGGATCAATAAAAATTACTTCAAAACCAAAACAGACTTGCAGAACTGTGTCTGGGGTTACAGGCTTCTGCATCTGAGAGTCACTGCAGTGGTGTAGCGCCCAGCAAGTAAGATACAGAGAACGTATTTTAACACATAGTGTCTCTGGTTAATGTCTGTGGGGTATATACACTGCTGACAAGGCAAAGCAAAAGCAGCTCCACAGCTTGAAAAAGCAAGTTTTGGTTCTGGCTGCTAGCATTTGCTATGGAAATGGGACTCTCCATAGCACCTGTCTTCCATGGGGCATGCCATCTCAAACTTAGGTGTCCCTACAAGCCCCACTGCAGTGAGAGATACCAAGCTATTACCTTCTCAGTTTGCACATAAATGATGGTCTTCATTTCTATCTGTCCTTGGCCATGTGTAATCCTATCATTTACCTTCCAGCAAGTGGAATCTTTGAATCTCAGAAAAGAATGGAGATGTACTGTTACAACCCTTAACATTCAAGGAAGAAAGGAGATCTGCTGGTACCTGTGTGATCTCTCGTAGTAAGGTGATTTGCAGTAATCTGATACCTTAGCAGGGTATTCAACAATTGTCCAAAGTAAGTGTTCATAATTTTACTAGATAGCAGTTAAAATACTATTTTTTAGATAACACATACATAATACATAATAACTGTGGATGGAGAGATAGCTTAGTGGTTAAGAGCACCAGATGGCTGTCCATGGGAACTGGGTTTAATTCCCAGTACCCACTTGGCTGTTCATGGTCTGTACCTCCAGTTCTTTGTGAGCCAGTGCCCTATTCTGGTCTACACAGGAACCAGGCAAACACATCCCACAGACATAAATGCAGGCAAAACAGCCAGATATATAAAAGGAAATTAAATTTTAAGATATTAGTAATTAAAAAAGTAAAATAATGTAATTGTGTAGAAGACATAAAGGACCAAGTCAGGGTCATCTTTAGGTACTGTTAAATAATACTTCCATATTCTTTTCTGAATATTTGACAAATAGCTCTCCAGAGAGTTTGAGAACATGAGCAAATCCATGAGAGCATACATATATTATCCTTCCTTTTGTCTAAACACATAGTCTACATACATAGAATGGCGATCTGTATCAAGATCACAGACTAACAATGAAAATAACTGTGATAAATGTGTGTTAGATTAAAATATCCAAAGTATTTTCACGTTTGGGTTTACTATCTCCAAGCTTAGAGATGGACCTGGTTGGTTCATTTCTTCCAGTCTGTACACATAACATAAAAACATTTTAAAAGTTGGTCAAACTTAACACCAAACTTTTACTTTATTTTATCTGATTCCCACAGTCTTGGGATTTGAACTCAGGGCTTAAATTTAGAGAAGTGCCTGGGAACTAAAGCTATAATGTCTAAATAGTTAAATTTTTTGAGTGAAGAGTTCTATAAAACATCAAAACATTTTGGCTTTAGGAGGAAAAAAATCTTCTTTTAAACTTTTTAGATGGGAGACACTACTCATGTCTTGAAAATGCAATGTTACAATTGAATAATTCATATGATTTGAAGGAAATTGCATTGACTAATGCTAACCATATGAATGTGGCTTAAAATTTGCCTACAATACCATAACAACAACGACAACAAAAAAGAAACATGCCCAGGCTTGCATAAAATTTACATATAAAACTGGGCACAAAGAAGAAATAGGAGTTTCTATTAATCACCACCATTTGATTATGAAGAGTTGTTGTGCTGCTATGAATTTCACTTCACTGATTTTACCGAGTAGGGCTATGGTTTTAAAGATACAGCATATAAATGCATATTTCAAAGTTTGGGAAAGCTGGAGCAATGCTCTTTGAATGTTAAAAGTAAGTTGCCCTTATTTCTAAGCACAGTAAAAGCCCAGTGAGTGAAATCTCAGTTTAAACACTCATGCTCTGGTTCACTTAAGGCTTATAGGTCAGGGCAGCAGCCAAGGCATCCATGTAGCTAGGTTTACTGAGAACTTGGTATAAGGGTGTCTTCTTAGTCTTTGGAATCAGGAAGTCTCATTGCATCTTAGCATCTTGATCCGTCAATTCTATGACTGAAGCAAATAATGAACTCTTCTTCTACTTTACTTTCCTTGTCTCTAAAACAGTACAAAGTATGCTTTAGAGATTAAACTAGAGGGAAGAGACCTTCAACACACCTGATTCCCAATGATCTCTTACAAACAGGAACTCAACTGTATACGTTATCATTTTGACCTCTTTAAAGGTCAGGCTCCAAGTACAGAAAACAAAGTTGATGAAATGGAACAATCTGCTGCTGTTAGACTCAAAGAACAATATCAGTGAATCATAAGCTTTAAGTACCTTACCTTACATAACTGAATATTGAAAAGAATTTTTATTGCTGATAGCTGATCCCAGAGCTCCTATTATTTTTTAGTTTGAGAATTGTATGGTATTGACCAGAGTTTATGTAATGTAACTAATTTGTATTATTAGTTTGCATATTCTCATTTGTATCTCAGAACTGCTGAGGTCTGAGTTTAACAGGTAATGCTGTCCCTCTTCCCTGACTTCATGTTGCTGTTTGCTTTGCCAGTCATAACTGGAATGAAGCAAACTTAATGAAAATGAATTTCAAGCTTGATGTTGTCAATGAAGCAAAACTGTCAATAAGCTAGTCAATTAGTAAAATGGTTTTATTTTTGAGGCGCTACTAAGCATAGAACAATGTGTTTGGTGTGCTATAGTTAGCAAACTGGGTGCCATTGTTAAGTTATTCATCAGGTTGTGAATTTGATCTGTAAGAGCCATGAACACAACAAACACTCTAGAAACAGTGATAGTTTAGTTAAATAATATGCTGAACTTTGTGATCCAGAAAATAAAAATTAGTGGAAAGAGAATTAAACCACACTATGTAAAACAATCAAGCCATCTAGGAGAAATGGGACTTGAATTTGTCTTTAAATAATGAATAGGAATGGGTATAGCAGTAGATATGGTAGATGGCTCTGTTCATAGAAGTGGAATTAATAGAATTACTGCAGTTAGGGAAGAATGGAACATATAACCTGCTTTCAAGGTTCCTGGCATATACTGAAGGGAGATTATTTGTAGATAAATGGAATAATATTGGATATCAAACAGTACAATGGTTGGGGGGAAACCTACAGGAAACATGATGTTGTAGGCTCTCAGATTTATTAAATAGGATTAATTAAGACAAATTAGATAATAGGAGAAAATGCAAAATAATCCTCATGTTGATCTTGCATCCTAAGAGCTCCTTCATTATTTAATGAAGATGTAGAATTCAGGAGAAAGAACACCGTACAGCCCAGCTCTAACTCTAGTGGCTCAGAAAATATTTTGGGAAAAAATTCCCAAGGATTCTATTAATGATTCTATCATCTGTTACGACGGGAAGATAAAACTTCCTGCTGTCTTAAGATGCTATATTCCAATAAGGTTGAAACAGATTTCCTACTTGTAGGAATAAGCTGAGAGACATAGGATGCTAACCTTCATCATCTTCCTGAGAAGGAACTGGTCCCAGGACATGGAAAAATTGGTAAAAATAACAACACCTGACTTTCATCACACAATTTTCGAGTGAAACTCCAAATTTATCATTATTAATTTTTTTCCATGCCTAATACAAGGGCATGCAAATTCTACTCATGACCAGTAAAACTTGGCACATTGACTGGCTAACCTGTTGTGGGTAGCCAGAGCAGAAAACCTTTGAGGCGGACAGAGTGAAATGCAGAAAGCATTTTAACGATAAATTGTTCATTAGTCTCATGAAGCTCAGAGATAGGAAATGAAGGGGACAGAAATAGATCGAAGTGCATTGTCCCAGAAGGATGCTGACCCTGATGATATAGTCATATGCTGGTACAGAGGAGGAGGGACCAAGCACAGTTCCCCATGGGAAGGCATGATCTAGAAGCTCTTAGAAGTGACACGATCTCACACATAAGTTGAAGTACTCTCTTTGTTTACTGTAATTCACTTTGTTTAACATTAAGCAGTGTAGGTGCCACAAGGGTGTATTGGTGTTTAGGTGGATTTTGAAGACCGGGAACAGCATGGAAAAGCCATAGCAAGGTGACAATACAGATGAGGACAGGACCAGGTGTTCATCTATAAAACCTGAAAGCGATTTGAGTTGAATGATGAAGGACCACCCCAAAGAGACTGGCCTACCAAGCTTCCCACTGGAGTCCAGCTCCTGGAGAGACAGGCCTTGTCCTGCAACTCTTGTGGAAATGCATCTGACTCTTGGCTCAGTATTGCACAAAACATCCCTGCAAGAATGAGGAGAATGTGGGACCCCCCAGAATTCACAGGATTGAAAACCATAGAGTTTTCAGAATATTAATAAGACAAAATGGAATATGTTATTTCATATTACGATGTATAGAACAAGGACAATAATGTGGCAAAGCCTGAGTATATATTTGAATGTGAACATTATTTCAATAATATTTACACAAGGCTGGCTGGAGTCATTAAAAATACCAAGTTGCTCTACAGAAAAACATTCAACTTTACAAAAAAAATCTATTGCAACAATTATACTTTTGATCAAACAGAACACCTCTACTTGCCTATAATTAATGTTGTAGGTAAATGTTATAAGAATTTTAAGAGTTTTGGTGTAGAAATGCACAGTGCCTTCAGTATTTTACAGCTCTATTTTAATATGCAAAGCATTTTTAAAGTTTGTCTAACCTTCTCTGTGGCTATTTTTTTTAATTAATTTCACTCATCTGTAATTTTCAAGTTCATCCTACATAACTTGTTCTATTGGCCTTGTTTGGGATGCTCTCCTGACCCTGGGGGTTAACCACCAAATGCAAAGATTAAGTACATCATGATACCTTCTATATATGAAATTGACTTGAACCTTATAAGATTCACTCTCAGCAAATAAAAATTAGGAAAGCTCATTTCTTAAATGAGTGACGCTTACGTGAGAAGAAAAACATCCTATAGGGATGAGCAGAAAGTAATACATATATGAGACGGTTACCAGTAGCACCAGTGAAACAGAACAGAGCAGAACAAAACTCACCAGACAGCTGACGTCACCAGACAATCCAGGAGTCCAAGCCTAATGTAAGACATAACAAAGACGGAGAAAACAAATACTTTTAATAGTCTGTTTTTAAAGGAAATACATTGTTATAATTTCACGTCATCATCACAAATATTACAAACTAAGAAAGTTATTTTGGAAATCATTTCCAAGACAAAATAAGTTTTCACTTAAAACATATTTAATTAATCTCATATTGTCCCATCCTAGTTAGCTGTGTAAGTAGACAGTCTAGCTTCAGAAAACATCTTTCAATTATTCAGATGACCATACAATAATTTGGTAAATGATTTAATTCTCAAAACCAGCAGGATTGTTATTGGATTTATTTTGTCTGTCAGTATTTAGCACACAAACTTAATGTATTGAATGTGAAGCATATCAAAACTTCTGTTTCCAAACTTTCTTACATTTTCAGGCATTTATTGGGTATAGGAAAATAATTAGTTACATCATTAATTCATTTGGGCAAATTAAATCTATGGAAGGAATTATAATGAAATAAAATAAAATAAAAGGCTTTAAATTTCCAAATATTTAAATCAACCTCTATTTTCCAAAGATGTTTGAAGTTCAAATAAAAGGCAGTATCCAGGCAGCACAAATTCCCCAGAGAAGGCCTGGCACCTGGTGTGGGTGCAAAGGTTTTATCAATGTTGTCTTGTGTGAAGGAAATGGCAAACAGAGAGCCCTTTTGTAAATACAACTGCCTGCCTCTGTGTTTGAGAAGAAATATTGAACTTCCAACCATTATTATTACAAAACACTGGAGCTCATTTTTAAAACATTTGGTGAGAGCCTTTTCATTTTGCCTTGGAAAACAGTTCAAGCTTATATATTGAATATTAAGAAAACAAATCTGTGAAACAGAATGGAGGACACAACATATGTGACAAGGTGTCAAAGCCCTTTTGCTTAATCGTTTATGTGCAGAAGAACATGTGTCTACATCTTATCACCAGAAACTTGAAATGAAATTATTTCTATTTTATAATGCTAGATGGTTGAAAGGTAGCCACAGGCCCAAGTGAAGATACTGAGATGTTTCTTCAAACCTCCTGTTCTGTTCATATACAGTCTCCTGTATTATGACTGAGCTCACCAAAGGCTCCAGTCTGGTTTCAATAGTATAAAGTGGATAGTTTGTGTTCTGGATCATACTACTTCGCTCTCACGAGAGGCATGAAGAATGTCAGCTTGTAAGTTATTTTTGTGAATTCTGAGATGCAATAATTTCTACCTATACACATGTACAAATATGTATGCATTATACACACATACAGACACACACACACACACACACACACACACACACACACACATATATATATATATACATATATATATATATATATATATATATATATACACAAGTAAGCACAAAGTGAGCCTCCATCATCATCACCCATGAGACCTAGAAAACAGCCAACACAGAAGCCTGTGGATGACTCTGTGACAGGGCATTCAGACATGGGAAGCATTTCCTGGAATGCATCAGATGCACGTGTCTACCATAGCTTCACATGACAAATAGACTATTCATTGCTAGGGAGGATAAAACTTGGAATATATCATATAATGCCAGTGAAAATAGTAGTATTATCACAATGTTGTCCATGGGTCACTATAAATTTCACAATATTTCTCAAACCTCAGAAAAGTGTAACCATTAGAAGCAGATTCCTGCCCTTCCCTCTATTCCAGCCTCTTAGATTCCCTAGCATTTGTGTCTGCCTCGCTCCCCAGTCACAATGCTTGCAAGATCTGTCAGTGGTAGCATGAAATGATCCTTTGTTTCTTTTATGTATGGTTAAATAATAGCTCGCTGAATATTATTGCACATTTGCTTATCCATTCATTAGACAAGGACATTTTGATTGTTTTTCCTCTGGAGCTGTTATGAATAGAGCAGCTCTGAATAAGTTTTCTACATGTTCAGGTTTTCAGTCATCTTGAATGAGAGCATACACGTAGAATTTAGCTGTTTGAGGAAACAGTAAACTGTCTTCTACAGTAATTGCATGTTTTAAATTCCTACCAGCAGTTCAGAAGTGGTGTCATTTCCCATATCTTAGCTAGCACTTGTGTTCTCTTTTTTTAAATGTGTACATTATGTTTATTGCAGTGGGCATCACAGAGCTTCATCATGGATTTCATTTTATGTTTCCCTAAAGAAAAGTGATAGTGAGCAATTTTATAGTTATTTGCATATATTCCTTAGAGCCATATGTGTTTAAATACCTTTGACTCCATTTTTGTGATAGTTGTTTTGCATTCTTTAGGTATGTGGAGCATTAAGCTCTTGATAGACACATGACTGTGAGCATGTTCTCTTCTTCTCCTCTTCCATGACTTCCCTTTCACTGTCGCTCACTCACTGTATCCCAGTGATGTAAGGAAATGTTCTATATGGAAGTTTTATAGTCTTCCGGGTATTCATTCCTTTGTGAAGATTCATTCATGTCATCAGACATGACATTTTAAAATTTATTTTTACTTTTTATAATTTATTTTTTCTCCTCTTGTATAATACATTTAGACCCCCATCTCCCCACTCCTTCAGATGAACCAGGACCCCCTTACCCCTGTTTCACCCCAGAAAAGAGCAGGCTTATCTGCTCTTTTTATTTTCTGTGTTTCATTGACACATAAATATAATCAACTATTGTTCACATACTAAGTGTTCATGATAAAATTATGTTTTAAAGTTTTATTTGTCTTAAGATTTATTTTTATTTAGGTGTATGCGTGTTTTCTGAGACTAGAAGAGGGTGTCAAAGCCCTTGGAATACCAATTATATGTCAGTCTGAGCTCCCTGATATGGGTGCTGGGAACTGAACTCATGTCCTCAGCAAGTACTCTTAACCACTGATCCATCTCTCAAGCTCCATATGTTAAAATTTAAAAATGTGTACATAATCTTTTAAATTTATCATTAATACTTTGATATTATATGGAAATAATAAAAAATTCCTACTGTATTGATATTACTGAACTTTAAAGCATATCCTGTGTGTATTATGTATGTATGCATATATGTGTGCAAACAGGCATATGTATTCATGTTAGTGAGTGTCTGTTTTGTGTTACGGCCCTCTCAGGACTGTTAGCACAGCAGATGTATGGTGGTGCTGGGCATCTTTGTCTTGATCTCACAGCAAATCATTACATGAAGTCTGGCATTTGCTTATGGTGTAGCTGGTTGTACTTCAGCATACAAGAGAGCACTTTTCCATTACTATTTACTGAGGGTTATGTTTAAAGGTTTCTCATCTGTGAAAGCATCACTTTAAAGGCAGACAATTTTTTCTTGTTAGTATTGTGTTTTCCTGAAATTTTATTTGATTCCAAATTTCAGTGGTTCCATGGGAAAGATCTAACAACTTCTGAACATCTTTTGTCCTTGGGATCGACAAGGCTCTGTTTTCACTCCTAAAATTACTCACTTACACCTGAGAGTTTTAAATTTAATTGGCTGAATCAAGCTCTATCACCGTCACTGATCAGTGGTGTAATTATTTTGGTTGGTGCTTGGGAATGGACAGAAAGCCTCATAGATGAAGCCAAGAAATCTGCTACAGAGCTGCCTCCCCTCACACAGTGTCACAGCAGGCTGTGCAGGTCCTCCTGAATGAATAACTGATAGAATACACAATGCAATTTATTTCATTTGGCAGTACCTGGGATTTTTCTGTGTTTTGGTTAAATGTGTTGTGTTCTCTGTGACGTGTTGAGACACAAGCTTGTGTTGAGTGTCTGCATCCCCCATATCCTCCACCATAAGCATAAAGTTCAGGTTTTTCCTCTCACATTAGTTTTATGGTATTAGAACATTGTGTGTGTTTCTAAATATTTTCAGGTTGTTGTTTTAAAACTTTTACGCATCTGGAGAGTTTTTCAGTGTATGTTAATTTTTAGATGAAGCATCCACTAGCCAATTTTCTGAATTATATCGAAGTCAGTTTTATAACCCAGGACTTGGCCAATTTTATAAAGTTTCCATGTGCACTTGAAAAACAGAAATATCCTAAAACTATATGCATGTCTCTAAAGACATAAATTTTATTAAATATGTTAATCTTGTTTGTGCAGGTGTTAGAATTTGCATGTTTTATTGTCGTATTATTACTCTGGGTGTACTCTTTATTTTTCCTTTAGTAATCACTCTTTATAATCTGTGTATGGTGGTGATAAATACACAGGAATTTGGAAGTTTTATGGCTTCTTGTTCAATAGAAACTATTATCTTGAAGTGATTTCATTTTTCCACTACCAATTACCTCCTTTGTTTCTAGGTTGGTTTTGTTTGAAGTTATTGGAACTGTACAATTGTTTCATTGATTGTTGGCAATACAAGAACAAATAATTTTAGTAGGCACAAAGAAATCATGAGCTGTAAACTTACAAGTACAGTTCTCTGCTTTCTCAGAGCAAATCATAGCCTCATTCCTGGGAAGAATGTCTACCCCAGACAGGGAAAGCCACAGGTGCAATGCTTGGAGGACTTGCTTTACGCCAGATCACAGATTTATGTGTAAATAAGTATGAAGTTGACAAGCATGTGAAGAATTTGACAGTAATTTGAAAGATTTGAAAATAGTAAATTCTTTATAATGAGCAATTTGAAGATATGGAAGACAAAAATTTCTCTGATAAAAATGATAATGTTCATTTAAGTAAAATATTCTTAGAACTTGGCAGACAAATATGGTAAAACTATAGCTTCCTTGGGTCAATGGTTCTTGGAGTCACCTGGACACATACACTTGAAGCTTAAAAGAAAGCTGAACCTGCATAAACAGACTTAGTATTCTTTATTGTTTTAGTTGTAGACAAAGCATGGGGGTAAAAGTAATATCACTTCACAAACACACACGAGTTCAGCTACATCTGATGAAAAAAAAACCCATAATAAACAAAACTAGCTTGAAATTTATGAGAAGAAAGGTGAGAAGCTAAAAAAGAATGTCACTCATGTTAGGTGTTATTCAGTATAGACCCTGCTGATGCAAACAGAAACACAAAGTTCACTGTGGCCCTTAGTAAGTGTCAGGGAGCAGAGTCGTGAGAGTAGAGGCTCACTGCCTGCTCTGAGTGGCAACTTAGATACATAAGTCAATGCAAGCTTTTCATGCTTTAGTTCATATGAAAGGAAGAAAAGGACATACACAAAGCTTGAGTGAAGAGACAGGGTTAAGGATGGGCAACTGTCATGGAGGTAGAAGTTACATGAAAAACACATGTCCAATCCTTATCTATTCCAGTCTTAACATTGTGCACACTTACTAGAACTTGGTGTCTGCTTCTCCTTTCTCTCTCACATCAATATGGAACACAAAACTTTGTCATTAATACATAGTTCTTCATGTTTCTACTTGGGTGCCTAATCTTTCTCCTGTATAAGAGCATACTTACACATTCGGTCTTGGATCTTCATGTCCCAAGTTGGTGCTAGTGAGGTCTCCTCATGAACTCATCATTCTGATGCACTGCCTTTCATTTCCTACAGTTCTGATTGTATCCAGATCATCAGGGTGGTCCAGGCTCCCAAATAAAAGGAAAGGAAAGGGCACCTCTCCCAACAGGTCACTCAGAGCCAACAAATATAGAAACCTACCTCATTCCTTCTAACATAAAAATATTTGTAGGACTAGAAAGGTACCAGGAAATCCATATCTGTCATCTCCTCACAGGGAAGGATAAGACAGGAAGATTGTGAGCTGATGACTACCTTGGGCCTCATAGTGAATCAAAAGTCATCCAGGTCCTCTTAGAGACTCTGAGATCATCTAAGGTCTCATAGTGAAACTGGGGTCATCCTGGGCTATATATGGTGACTCTGAAGTTATCCTGTGAAACATACTAATAACTCCTTTCTCCTCCTCTCTTTGTCTGTCTGTCTCTCCCTTTATTCTGACTGACTTTATTCTGACTGTCATGAAAAGTAATAAGGTTTTCAAAGTTAATATTCACGAAGAAAAACTGATTGTTGGTGATTTAATCTCTGACTGAGCACCAAGACTACATAGCATCTTGTTATAAACAAAATCGACAATCTATATGCTGTAGTGATCACATCCCCATCTTCCTGGTTTATTTCATTGCTACGAAAATAACTCTAATAATCTGTTCCTCTCACTTTCCTCTGCCTCATGTTTAGTTCTATTTGAGGAAAATGCTGCAAAAAAATCCCTTAAACATGCAACTCCATGCCCATATTTCTCTAGGCAATTCCATCTGCCACATGTCTAACACTGCACCCCAAAGTTGTTAACAACTTCAGTGGATTTCATAGTGTATTGTCACTGGGTTAAGTCCCCTTGGCACCTGCTCTGAAACAGTACCCATGTTGTGTGGAAAGTAAGGAGGATGAGCATGCTCATGCATTCAGTTCCTGAATATTTAGTTGAGAATGCACACTATGGGGAACAAGTAAGCATTTTTTTTTTTTTGAGGAGACAGTTCTTGAAACTGAATGTTTTTATCTCTATAGAAAGTAGAAATGCAGGTGTCTGGAAGAACTAGATACAGAGAGGAAAAAAATAACTGAAGCTCTTGATGTTCACGGCTAGCCCTGTGCAAGGTGTTATACAAACTGATTCATAAATACCTAAATGAGGTACAAACTCTTTTCAGTGAGTTGTCATTCCTGGTGACAGTTGTAGCAGAAGAGGAAGCATTGAAATTGCTCTAAAGGATGATGATTTACATTTGTAGCATTAACTCACTGTTTCTAGAGTAAGTCCTGAGGAGAAAATGTTTTAGTTCCTATTTTCAAATATGTAAATATATCCAGTTACATGTATTGTGCTTTTTCTTTATTCATCGTAGATTTAAAGAGATAATATACAATAACTTCAGACTATCTGGGCAGGGCTATAGAGGCACACACCTTTAATCCCAGCACTTGGGAGGCAGAGGCAAGTGGATATCTATGAATTTGAGGCCAGCCTGGTCTACAGATTGAGTTCTAGGAGAGCGAGAGTTACACCAGAAAAACCCTGCCTCAAAAAATCAAACAAACAAAAAACAGAAAAGACTTCAGACTAAAAAAAGCCCTTTGCTTGCACAGTGTCCTCTCTCCCTGCCATTCCATGATTACACCTGGGAATTAAGTGATTTGGGGTAGTAAGATGTTGAGTTGAAGGCAATGCATTTCTACTTTCAAGCTTCAAATGGTTACTACTGTTTGAGAATCAAATAAAAAATTAATTGCACTCAAATATTGTGATTTTTTTTATTTCGCTATTATTTTTATTATCTCCATTATCTGACTTCATGGAGTAAAGCTATACAACAGACCATACTCTGCTATAAAATGTGATTTTACAATATTATTACCACTGCCCTTTTATAGAAAGGGCCCTAAATAAAGCAGAGTTGTTGAAAAATTTATTTATAGTCACCCTAGAAAGCATGTGACAGGATGTGGACTTGAACTCAGAGCCTCTGCTTTTAATCATGATGGAATGAATTTTCTTCATGTTCTCTAATAAAAAGGAGTAAGGAATGCAACTCTGTATTGTGTCTGTCACAGGTGTAATACAGAGACGGACACCTCAGCAACATGATTGCAATGAAGTTTGCAGAAAATGGATCCAGATGTGTGAACCCGGAATCACAGACAAGGCAGTGGTTGACACTAGCTATAAACCTAAAGGCTTGCGCCCCAGTGAGCCACTCCTCTATCTAGATTCTACTTTGTAAAAGATACACAATCTCCCAAATTAGCACAATCAGCAGAAGATGGAATGTGCAAACATGTGAGCCTGTTAGGAACATTTAACATACATACTATAACAAGTAGGTTTTCCCCCAGAGACAGTCAGGGTTGCCCTTATTAGAGTTCAGTGTACAGAACTAGACCATGGTTCTGCTTGGTTGTCAAAACAGAAATCAGCAATTTCCTGCTAAGTAAATATCTGACTTTCTCAAACAGTTGACCAAATCACACAGCGCTTAACAGTTTTCATTTTATGTCAGACAGCAAAGTCTTCTGGTCTCTCATATCACCTTTGGTGAGAATAAATTGTTCTAAACATTTAATACAGCAAGCAGTAAGAAGAGGGACTAAGACTTACTGTCTCCCACATTTTATTCTGTTGAGCTACATTCAAAGAAAAGAACTGAAAAAAAGGTAAATATTTAGTGGATTATGTGTCAGTTCTATAAACCTCCACTACTTAATCATAGTATAAATTGTATTCGGACTTGTAGATTAATGATCAAAAGAATAATTTTAATCACAGTATGCTATACTTTAATAGTGAATAAATAAATCAAAATGTAGGTACTCATAAAGAAAATAAGTTATCTTCTTTGGTTGTGGCAGAAAATAGACATCAATAGATAATACAATTTCTTTAAAAAGCATGAACCATAAATACTTTATTATGAGACATTAGGTTCACTCTGATGACCTAAAAGAAACTCTACAGTGTTTTCAAAGAGTATCTCAGAATGATAATGAAAAGTAAAGAAGATGAATTGACCAAGAAGATAATGTATTTTTCTAAATAGAGAGGTTGTGACCTTAAAGGATAAATTAGCATGCAAGACTTAAAAGAGCAAGTATACCCAGCACAACATATATTTAATTGTTTTAGAAAAGAAGATGAATGGAATTGTTACCAGGTCATAAAATTGTTTGTGCTCAGTTTAAGCAAAGAACAGAGTCTCAAACATTGGACACATGGTACAGGCACCAGGGTAGGTATGTCAGGACAGGAGTAATCAGCACATTGGGAAAAATACCTCAGGACTCAGAGCAAAAGTCACATCCCGAATCTAGACAGAACTGAGAGGGACGTAGGGAGAACAACATAGATTTGTTAAAATTTCATCAATGGAGCATCATAAATTGGCATTCTCCAAGTTGGGGTAATTTATAATAAACTGAAGTCAGTGAGGAAGTCTGAGATGTTAAATGAGAAGCAGAGTTAAAGAGGGCTATGGAGCAGAAGAAGAGCAGCACAGTAAATAGGACCTAAAAGACAGAAATGTAGACTACGGGTTGGAGTTATGTGTTTTCTAGGAACCTGCATCATTCAGGAGAATACCAGCTTCAGAATGTGAAGACAGACAAGATGTCTTTGAAAGAATTTTTTTTCTGACAGATGCAGTACACATTTATCTTTTAACTGTCAGAAGAAACATCTAGAAAAGCATTCTGCCAAAACAAATGTCTGAACCATAGAGCAACATGGGAGACAAAGGAAACACAACAGTCAAAACCTACAAACTGTGCTTTTTCTCCTATTTCTGATCCAGAGGTCTAATAGGTTAAACTGCTGAACATTCAGTTTTAGGCCTCCTAGCAGTCTATAGAGGAATAAGAGAATAAAAGAGAACACCACGGTCATATCCATTGCTCAGAAAAAAATCAGGAAAGAAAGATATTTTTGATGGACCTAAAGGAGTATCAAGAAAAAAGGGAAAGATCATTCTAGAGATTTCATAGTTCACCTGGGGCTTCATGTACAAAACTATCTATAGCTCTGTCCAGGCTTATGATGTTTCCAAACATATAAATGTGGAGTTCAAGGAGGAACTATGCAAGAATGCAGGTTTCCTATACTTATTCACTCTAGATTTAGAGTTAGTGGATGCATTCAGTGAAACACAGAGCATAGTATACCTACTCACAGGTTCATGCATGAGCCATGTCAGGAGATAGAATGCCTATTCAGGGACTAGAAAATTAAACATGCCCAACACACCATGTAAGAAAAAATACAGATCAGATTAACGTAGTGAGTCAATCTATCATGTTATTTGTTTCTAAAGTTATGGCAATGATTCAAATGTTTCAAAAATGGTCTTTGAGATGGGAACATATGTGCAGGTTGATTTCCTCTAAGACTGCATCAAAAACAAACAAACAAACAAAACCCCCAAAACCATTACTGACTGTGGTAGAAGTCTGTTGCATGGATTCAGAACTAGGGTTCAGAGACTAGCATGTACTGTTGACATCTCTGCAAGGCAGAATACCAAGGAATACTTCTGTATATGCTTCTCTTCACTCACTGCTGAATCTAGGTTTCACTGATGGAGTACATAGGGTTACTGTTTTTTTTCTAACTTTAGTTTTTGTTAAGATAATATGGTAATAAAGATGAATGTACTATTAATATTATGCCTTTAAAACTGGGCCCTAGAGATATGGCTCAACAATTGAGAGCTCTAATTGTACTGCTTTCTTGTGCGACCTGAGTTCAGTTCCAATCATCCACATTGGGCAGTTGACAACTACCTATATCCCAGCCCCAGGGTTAACAGACATCTGTGGCCTCCATGAACACTGCAATTACATGTGTACATGAACCCTACACACACATACATACACATAATTTAAAATAAAGTAATATTAAAAATTGTGAAACCATGATACTTGCGCAGTAATGCTATAGATGTCCATTTAGAGAGTAGGAAAGGGACTCATAAGACCCTATTCCTAACTGAAATTCTCAAAGAATAAATTGTACTGTAATTTTAAAATGTTAGACACATACACACTAAGATGTTAGGTAAATTTGCATAAACATTACACAAGCATTACCATTATTACTAAAAATCAATTTTAAAAGAAAAAAATTAATAAAAGTGTTCAGCAAATTTTACACTGTCAGTGAAGTAGAGCAATAGGTATTATCATGGATGCTTAGAAGTAAAGCAAGCAAAATCAATAGCAGTAATAGTAGCAAGATGGGTATAGAGAAACATTCATTCTTTCATCCAGCAGCATGGCTGCTTTAGCAAAGGATTATACTGAAAGGCCTGTGTGGTAGATATTTGATCTCTGATCCAGCAGCATGGCTGCTCTAGAGAAGAAAGAATGTTAGTACCCACTTTTAATCCTGAAGTAGCACACACCTTTAAACCCATTTCAGAATGAGGTGGTGGCACACACCTTCAACCCTAATTCAGAAGAAGCAGAGTTCAGGGTTAGGAGAATAGAAGCAGAGTATGGAAGCAGAGCTCAGAGGTTGAAGCAAGGTGGAAGCAGACAGGAAACAGACAAGAAACAGAGCTAAGAGAGAGAAGCAGATGGCTAGTTCAGTCAGGCAGTTTGAGTGTAGCCAATTTATAGATAGGAGAAGCCAAGGAGAGCAAAGCCAGTGGAGAATAAACAGAGAGAAAGCAGAGAGTCAGAAGCAGATGGTTTACCATTTACGGGTCAGAGTTCACAGTACAGATTAGGGTAGTTCAGAAGATTAGCTAGTCAGAGTGAGATCAGTCAGTAGTAAGTGTTGGAGGTCGAAACATTCTAGGTTTCTAGATTCGATCGTATGGAGGCTGAGGGTTTCTAGGTCTAAGTTTAAGATTAGAATGTATGGAAGCTGAAACCCTCTAGGACTGGGGATTGAATTACCAAAGAAAAATTGTCTTCTGCCATGAATACACAAAAATAATTAATAATAAATCAATTCATACTTCTAAATCTACAGATGGGGGAGTGAAGGAAGGTATACTTCAGATGAGGCTCAACTTATTTCATGACAATATGGGGAGATGTGTGTGTGTGTGTGTGTGTGTGTGTGTGTGTGTGTGTGTATGTATAAACAAGAAACCTACAAAAGAAATCAGGTGGTGTTTATCTTAGAAGAGTAGAGTTTTGAGATAGGGTGGAAGCCTCACAATCTCCTAACTCTCATGCTCTGATCAGTAATCAGTGCAGACACTTGGCTGATGAGCTAAGCAAAAACACATTAATCATGGACTATATAAACATTGGAATTTAACTTAGAAATTTTTATCTTTTAGGGTTGAAAGGATTTTTACATAGGAAGGTGATTTAATGTGAGTGTTTTAATAAAACTTGAAATCTTAATTTGAGACTTTTGATATCAGAGCCAGACTTATTTATTTATAATGTTTTAATTATATCTGACAACAAGGATGGGAATAACTTCAGAAAAGAGAAATCAATACCATGCTCTGTCCTAACAGGCTAAGAAAATTTTGAGCCAGAAGATGGTGAACAGAATCATCCTTCTGTGTCCTCTCTCTCTCTCTCTCTCTCTCTCTCTCTCTCTCTCTCTCTCTCTCCTCTCTCTCCTCTCTCTCCTCCTTTAGGATCTCCATTAAAGCAACATACATGGCCCTTGACCTACTTCAACCAAGCCAAAGCTGGCAGAGGCACTGAGTTCATCCAGCTCTACCCACTCTGGCTCCTGCCTCTCAGTGCCTTCCAGTCCTCATAGCTCTGTCAGTACTACTGATGCCATCTGGCATACAAACGGACTCACTCAATGCTGCTAGACAGAACATTGGCTGTCCAGTTACATCGATGACTAGGCTGGACACTTTGCTTAGCTCACTGCTGGAGCATTAAATCTCGGTGCCCACACCTCTGAATCTGTATTTTTCAATAGTCTTTATAATAAAACTGGCTATTTGACCTCCATTTGTCTGCCTCCTGGGTCTTAATTCTGAATTGATTCCTAGCTCAGGAGGGAAGAACATGGTATTCTTTATTGATCCCTTAAACTCTCAGAGCAGTGACTTTAATATAATCCAACACTGGATGTCATTATCAGATGTTATTATCAGATCAATCATTGTTTAATAGTCTTGATTCCTCTATGAATCCATAACAAAGCAATAGCCTGCATAGAATCTAGAGTATACACGTCCCAGAGGCAGTAGATAAGGTCTGACTTTTTTAATAAATCATTTCTTTGCTTTCTAAATTCTCTCAAGCAATGGCGGCCTTAGGAAGGAACCTGCATTAAGACTCTGACACTCATCTTAAACCTTTATAAGGCAAAGGCTAAGGGTGTAGCTCTCTGAATAACTCTGGATTTACTACTTCCTGCCTCAATTCCCCTGTCTCCACAGGGAATAAAGAAGACAAAAAAGAAGTTGCATTCAGCTAGAGCTAGAGACAACTAAGAGAACTTCAAATAACAAGCAATCATGTCTCACTGCCAATAAGAAATAATAACATGAACTCATATGGTAACTCAAGTATATGAAACCACTTACATAGAACTTCATAGGAAATAGCTCTGTGAGTTTAGAAATCAGAATTTTCATTGGCAAAATTGGAGTCTTGTATGATTAAGTATAAAATTGATTTAGCAACATCACCCTAGTTTACCAACTCTTAATAACATAAATTGCAAAGTTTTGCTAACATGTCATATCCTTTAAGGCTTTCCCCAAGGCATAGACTAAATTTATTCAGAAGTGATGTTTATTGAGAAGTGTAATTTTATTCCTACAATTATGTACTCATGTACCTATCATTGTAATGCTCAAAAATAAGACAACATGAATGACAATCACAGTAAAAAACAAAATGAATTTTTTGCTTTACTCCATCAGCTAGCAAATTAAAATATAGTTGAAAACAATGAGATTAAGCTCCTTTTCTATAGATTCATTAAAATGAAACTAATAGAGTCCCTCGGGTCAGACATGCGCAAACCATGATTCTACTAAAACTCCTACTAAGAAAGCCTAGTTCCAAGCTCTCACCTCTGTGTACCCTGTCCTGTATCAAAGACTCCATTGTGGGCACTGTAGACTGTTTGGTGGGGGGTTGTGAAATCAAAGAATAAACAAAACAGATTTTCAACAAACTGTGTGCTCTGAGGCCCCAAGATGTTCCACAAACCTTGGCATTTAAAGCACATATGTTTATCAAATACAAGTGCTGTCTTGCAAAGTATGAGTAATCTTGAGTTTGAAACATTTATGGCTACCTAGTAGAAATTTTGAGATGAGACAAACCATTAGGAAGTAAAGATCATTCATTGGCAGCACCTGAGAACACCTAGGACTCAAGAATGATGGAGTATACTAGTTAGCTCCATCTCATAAACATGTGCATCCTTCCCATGTCCAATCTCTTTCCTCGAAAACCCCAGGTTCTGCTTTATCTCACACTTCATGTGTTTCTCATTTCTTGCTTTGGAAATTCATATGTCGAAATATCCAGGTGTTGAGGCAGCAGAAACAGGATGAATTATTAAGGAGGTAAGTTTCACACAAGTCCGTGTCTCGTAACTGTTTGAATCCTCTGCAAATGGTTTGGCAGCAGAGGAGTTTGGAACACTTAGCTAATTTGAAATTTGGGGATTATCTCTGAATTTAAAGTATCCATGCCATTTTTGGCCCCTATTAGCACAAATAATTGAGAGGAAAATCTTGCCAGTTATGCTTTCTGTGAGGCTTAATGCAGGCTTCAATATTTAAGTAACTCATTAGCAGTCTTAAATGGTAGCATGGACCAACATTAGCGGACATAAGAGATAGCTTTGACCTTCATTTAAGAGATGAGCAAATTGAGGCCTATAGAGGTTACAGTGGACTCAAGGTTATATGATTTACATTGGAAAAGCAGACACAAAATTCCCTTTTCTCCTAATTTTCTGCAAGTACCAAGTGTGCCTGTCGGGTTTCAGTGTTACTTTGAGAACTCAGTGGAGCCTCCAGAGTCAGCATGGACCCACACCTTGGCACATACACTCCAAGAGCAAAGTTAGAGGGGTCTAGGTCTGAGAGAAAAATGTACCATCACTAAATATTTTCAATAACGACATCTCAAGAGTTTGCATTTGGGGAAGGGGACAGTGGTGGAACAGAGGACGATTATTTTTGCACTCAAATTATTAGCTGCATAACACATTTAGAAAAATCCTTTTACACTGTTTATAAGATCCATTAAGTGTGACCTGGCAGCACTTCTCTGGAACAAGTCATCAAAGCCCTAGATGAACTTGGTGATGTGGCCCCCTCAGATTGAAGTCATTTGCATTGTATTTAAAGACTTCAGATGCTCTGGCCAGCAAGGTCGCTGAGGTGGCTGAACTCCGGCATGGCATATGACTTTTTGCAAACAGAGTGTCCTCACCGCCCACTTAACAGATAACCCCACTTATATTAAAGCGAGCGGCCTCCTTCACCTCCGGGCGCTCAGCACTAAGTAAGCCTTGCGGGAAGAAATATTAGACTTTTAATACAACAAACTTTGTTTCATTCCATTTCCTTCTTTCACTTTCGTTGGTTTTGTAAAGGACATTTCCATGTTGCCTGCCTTAAGGACATCCCTACTGTAATTGAGGGCCCAACTTTGAATTTATCCGGAAAGAATCATTTGGGTTCATTTTGTGGCTCCATAGCCTGGAACCAGAACTTTTTAAAAGACACTCAATAACACCAGTGCAGGGAACCCTCTGGACAACATATCAATTTGTATTATGAAGTGAATTATGGTTGGATCCACCAGAGCTGGTATAGTTAAATATCTGTCAGTGTTTCCATTATATTTTGAGGGTTTCCAACTCAGTTGCAAAAATACCCTTTAGGCTGAACCATACCAGGCCAATCTAGGAGATGACTGTTTCTTTTGTGTAGCCTTAGTACTTTGAAATGTTAGCTGCCTTTGTGTTTGCTTATATACATTTCAAAATAAAAATATGGGTCTTGAAGTCAGTGAGCTCCCAGAATGATGGCAGATTTAATGAGGAGATCTCACAGGATTCAAGCTCAAATGTGTGGATGGGATCCACTGTTCACCTTGGAGGTAAATGTGGCTTTGGAAATAATGGTTCAGTCATGAGTATTTGTATCTTCCCATGAGTCAGAGAATGAGTACGTCATTGTGTATGTTCCTATCTGTACTTTGAATTCTTGTCAATTCTGTTAGTTGCTCAAAAATAAAATCTAGCTCAAATCTCCTATATGCTAAGAAGAATCTCTTTACTCCTACAAACAGGTTCTGGAGACTCAGGGAGCTTTCCCTGTAGCTTGCTTTCCACACAATTACAATACAGTTTTATTATGTTGTGGAATTTTTCTGTCTTTCTGTTTCTTTACTATACTACAGAAACTGAGGACAATGGTTATGCACTGTTTATCAGCAAAGTGGTAGATATTACATAGACTCAGTAGTTATCTATTACATACATGAATGAATGACTATAATAAACGATTCATAAAATAAGAAGACTGAAAAGAGTTTTGAAGAACAAGAAAAATCATTTTTTGAAAAACCCAGAATCAGCCAGCAGTGGTGGCATATGCCTTTAATCCCAGACCTATAGAAACAGAGTTTGAGGTCATCCTAGTCTCCATAACAAGTTCCAGGCTACCCCTCACTACACAAAACAGGAGGTATTCCTGTAACATAATTATACATTCTAGTTCTCAAATGTCTAATTGTCTAACATCGTGTACATCCCATAATAAATTTCACAGCAAAATTGATGACATAAAGTCTTCTAGGAAGAGGTACAGGAAACAGGATATGTCTCTGATTATAGTTCAGAAAATTACTGATCTTGGAGCTGGGTGATGAAGTGTTTGTGCTGACTGACTTACTGACACTGTGACCCTCTTCAAGATACTTAATGTCCCAGTGATTCAATCTCTCTGCAAATAGTGATAAATAGTAGCAGTTCCTGTGAGCTTCTCAGGGATGTTTGAAGAGAAATCAGTTAGAAGGTCAAAGAGACATTTACAGAGAAAACTTAAACTATGTTCTATATAATTAAACATTGCCTGTTATTGCCTGCTGCAGTTTGAATAATTATTTACTGCTTACGGGTCTATTTGTGAAACTATATTCATATCATGAAAGATAAATGATACATTTAATTCATCTTCTTATGAGTACTCAGTCTCCATTTTATAAATAAAAGTAATGAGAAGAAGTTCAACCATTTTTGTATCTGACATTTAGGGGTGGTCCCTGTGGTTAATATGATATGGTGAATAAAAATTCCTGCAAAGAAGCTAGATCTGCAGAGACTGTCTGATTAAAATTGCAGTGATGTGCAAAGGTTGGGATGGTGCAAGTCTAGAGGCTAAATAACCTTATCTTGGGCTAGCTTTAATCCCCTGAATAGCCAGTTCTTACCCACCTCTGTGCCTGAACTAATATCCCATGACTAATAAATAAATACCTCCTGAAATCTATTTACTTAGCAGACTACTAGCTTCTACCAAGTCAAAAACTAAGAATGTCATCGGATAGCTTTTTGGGCCTATAGAAATTCTTCCCCCATCTTGCTGTAACTGCCTCTCTGACAAACCCATCAATGTACTTTAAACTTACCTTGATTTATTATTCTCTTTGTTCTGTAAAATTCTAAAACTCCATGAAACTGCTTCCACATTGAAACATGGAATCTTGGGTAAACTAAATATGTGTTCCCAGACCACAGTCACTCAAAAGGGCTACAAAATAAACTATCTCTTACACTCTTTAAGATGAGAGCTGTGTGTTTGCATTGACAATGAGTTAGATGCTATGCCCCACCTGAATCTTTAAGCACATTTTCAAGGAAAGTACTAATGTAAATCAAATGTAAAATCAAAAGAATCTGATTGCAGGAAATTTGTCCTCCATTTCTACAGGTGTGTATAACAGGCCTCAAGGACTGATTTGGCCAGTATGTATTTCCATCAGCCATCTGCTGCAGTGTAATCAGAAGATGTCACATCTGTAGTTCCATGGGATCCACTATGGATTAAACGACTAAAAATTTTGGGGGAGATGTCATAAAGGATAAGAACCATTGAGTCCTAAACAAGATTTTAACATATTTCAGTGAAGAACTGGGCATAAGAAGAACTGTGAAATTTTGGAGGCTTAGTCAACCAGGGCAAAACTACAGAAGACGAAGAGCCATGAACTGTATTACCCAGTGTACCTATCATTAGGTCTCGGTTTTCAGGGTTCAAAAGAGACACTAAAGCAAATTATTCTTTTGAGTAAGATTTATTGATGTGTTTTTAAAGCCAAAGATAGCAGTCTGGTCAGATGTATAAGAATAAATAGAGTTCCCTTATTACTCTATTCAGAAAGAAAGAAATATCTCACTCTATGTGATTAAATAGTCCATAGTACTATGGTTCAATCCCTGGATTATTGACTGTTGACCACACAGGGTGTCCCAATGTATCTTTCGATTGTATGTAGCCCAGGCTCAAAGACTCTTAATGGGAACCTGTCATAGCTTTATGTCATGTGTGAAAACTGAGAAATTGGTTGCTGGAGAAGACTTCTGCTCAAACCTACACCAAAGAGTATTTAACTTTACTACACTTTATTCTTACACTGATGAATGTTACATTTAGTAAAATATGTAAAGGAATTAGAAATGAATCATTACTGTTTTAAGGTAGAAAAGAAATCTTGGGGAAATTGGAACAGGTAAAACTAAGAGGCCATGAGAAAGGTACTGACAGCTGAAATTTGCTGAGCATCACCCCAGTTCAAAGGTCACTTGTATCTACAGGAGAATATGGAGATGTTTTAACTTTCTTCCTTTTTTTTTTTTTTTTTTTTTTTTTGGAGGGGGCAAATAATCAACTTTTTTTCCTCATGAATTTATCAAGAAAAGTAGTAAAAAAAAATCTGATAATAGAGTACTGTTGTACAGTGAAAACACCCTTGAATGTTTGCTTAGAGTAATAAGCTAGCATCTAATCAAGTAGAGACTTCAACAACTATAAAAAGAATACAGACACAAATGAGAACTCCCTAGGTTCTCACTCAGCATCAGAATTGTCACACCCATTTTGATGGACGTTTTTCCAGAACTATACATTCACCATAGAATGTGGTCTTTCTTATATATTTAGCCCAATAATTAAATTTACATATATTTACAAAAATATATATGAAAATGTACTTACTTATTTTACTTTGTATTATTTGCTTCTCTGTGTCAATGGAACTTTTTTAAATCTTGTGATCATGAATCCCTGAATTCAAAATATCAACTGGAAAAGAATCAGACCTCCACTACAGCTCCTCAGCCATTTGCCTGCCATTTAGCTCTTTTTTTCTACCCTTGGAGAAATATATCTCCCTCATAGCCTTCAAACTTCTCTTAGTTATGGATCAGAGATACCTGGAATAATACGTCTTTCACTCAATATCTGTCTGTTCTGAATTCTAATGCCAGTATAACACTTTACCATTATGTCTACAGAAACTCAGATGAACTTGGTTCTAGCTGTGAGATTTCTGATGTTACTGAGAAGCATATGAGATCCTTAGAAGTAAGCCAAATAAATCTGCAGATTCTCCCTTTTGTTTTTCCATCTCCTGATGAGGAATTTTTAGAACACTGGTTCCTTCATGCATATAAAAGGGCCAAGTAAATTTAAACATCTTACCACATTTACTTGAAACTCACACTGCTCCTGATTTCTCACAAGCAGCTTATAAGGTCAGCCACTGACTATGCCTGCCAGTGATGGTATGGAGAACATACCCACATTTTATTCAAAAGCAGTCTGGGACATGAGAAGTAAGTACCTACAATGAGTACAGAATGTTTCTTTGGCATGGTGAAAGAATTCTAAAACTAAGTAGAAGGTGAGAATATCTATTTTTTGAAAGTACAAACTTCACTGAATTTTGTCCTGAAGATGATCAGTTCAACAATGAGTAGATTTGACAACAGTATCAATAAAGAAATGAATGGAATGGAACCCATTGGATTCCAGATCCCATATTCTTAACCACTGCCTGTCATGTGGTTATATTGATTCCGTATTTTATTTTCATGATTCAGTATTGCTACAGTTTTACTAGAGAATTCTTAAATACTTTTGTTTTAGATTTGGTAAGTAGTATTTCTTATGCCATGTTTTTACAGAATCATTTAAACTGGTGAGCGACTGGGAGAATATGCTTCATAAAAGATCTTTAAGGAATAAGCGAGAAGAAGAACATTTCTCACAGAATTGCTCTAACTGTGATGCTATACTCAAATGTGTCAACAAAGCCTCACAGTAATTCAAGTCCCACAGTAAAGATGGGCTTCATTTACTTAGATTCCTTTCATGATAATTTCCTTAGCAATTGTTCACAAATGAAAATAAACAAACCGAGGAAGGAAACTTTCATCTTCCATTGTGTGTGTGAAACAATGTAATATTTACTCTTTATTCAAAGTTTGTGCAAAAAGAAATTCTGCCATGTACATATTAAACTGTTTAGATTTCATGATAAAAACCACTTGGCAGAAGATTGTACTTTTGGGATCTGCAGCTTCAACAGCAGTTTCTGGGCTTACCATAGCTACTATAGGCATGATATATATCTGGAGAAGTCATAGACTTTTCAGTATAAATTTTATGGCTTCATTTTTCACTCAATTGTTTTTTCTAGTAGAAAAGACAAACAATTTCAGAAAGAATTGAAGTGGTTGAGAATTCAGAGCATAATTTATTATAAAATCATTACCTCCTCCTTGGTCAAAACCACCTTATTAGACAAACTTCCTCCTTCCATATCTAAAGCTGATTACTGTCATTGTATAGAAAGAATGCGAGCTTGGAGTCAACTACACAATTTGCATCATGTGTATTTACTCATGTGCTTTAGGACTCAGTTTCCCCGTTTAACTGTGAATCACCCCATCATAATTTCTTAAGGAGTACATAAAATAAACATGTTATAACACTTCCTTCCAAAGACACATCATCCACCCTGCTCATTGTATCCACAATCCTGTGCCCCTGTCCCCTCCAGCCCATAGCTGTGGCTGTTACCCAGTTTCTTTCTTTTTTTTGCACAGTCTAGAGCCTGTTTGAAACCATTTTGTGGACACTCTTATTTAATCCCTCTGAAATCTGATCTTTGTAAGTTATAATTATAAGCAGTTTGGCAGTGCTTATGTTTGGATAGAGCCCACATTGGAGTGCGCTGCTGAGCCTCCAGCAATGCTGGGAAATTTTCCCACTTACCCACTGATGTATCCCCAGTGTGGCCTAATACCTTCGTCTGTGCTTTAACTAGACACGGTGGTTTTTACCTCAAGAGAAAACCTGGCTCAAACAGTCATTCTTCTACTTAATGTATCTTCTTCCAAATAATGCTAATACTATTCCCATACACTAACTATTTCCCTGAGAAGAGAGCAGGCATTATTCCATCAATTTCATCTAGCCAATTGCTGCCTCTAGAGTAAGGCTTACTTTTTTTTTAATTAATACTTTAAAAAATATATCTTACTGAAAACATATGTAAACATGTAGCCTCACTCAAAAAGTGTGTTTAGTGCTTTTCTGAAAGAGGAGCTGATATGCAATAGGATGGGTAGTCAAAGGCAAGCCTTAGTCAGACATACTTACTATGCCGTGGGCCTATGACATAATGAAGTCACCAGAAGTGCCTTGCCTGCAAGTCTATCCAAACTATGGCTACGAGAGAGGCACATCTTCTGACACACAGTCAGAGCCAGAGCAACAGTGACAAGTACCTACTGTCCTAGGTGTAGAGACACTTGCCAAAGGAGTTAGTGGGATGTCGATGTCCCCAAACTATACTTTGCCTAAGCCAAGACAGATAACACCAGAAAGGAAGACAGAATATAAGAAAGCAGAGTATCTCCAGCAATCTTCCTATTCCCCATTCCCCATCCAACCACATCCCTCACACACTCTTCCCCATCACACGCTCCTTCATTAGTAATATTTAAGTGATTGACGAGCTGTATTCTTTTAAATGGGATTAGTGTACCAAGGACACAACCCAGGCAGAAAGGAAACAGATTTGTTAGAATGTGCTGCTCAGGTTTCTTTTAGGTGTAATACATATTTTATACTTTCAATATTTAATCTCTTAAACAACAACAAAACTTTATTTTTGATCTTCACAGAAATAATAATTTTCAAAAACAACCTATTCTTTTGTTTGTATCTTTTGTCAGTCTTGACAATCAGATCTCTTCTTTTTTCTTAGTTGTTTTATTCCTAGTCTGATTCCCTGTGATGCTGTAGTAATAGGTACATAGTTCAGGCTGGATTTCAGTCAGTCTGATTCTGGCTGGCAACTAGAGCACTTTACATTTGATGAATGAGCACTGACGGATTCATGCTCCGCTCCTCTTCTCTGCTTTTGCAGATGTGCGGTCTCCTCTAAACACTCCCACAACTCAGAAGTTGGTATACTCAACTAACTGTCAGCGTTTCCGTGAGTGGTACACTGTTAGTGGCTTTCTCCAGTTAAGAAGCCTAAATCGAGAGTTCCAGATGCCCCAACACTTTTCTCTTCTCTGGCCCATTGTACACTTTTTCATGTTAAGTTTCTTCTGACAAAAAATATTTCCTGCTTTACCCAGGAGCAAACGCCTCCTATACACAGACGTCCCAGAGAGGGACAATCTTTCTGTCTGAACAGAATTTTCTTGCAGTCTTTAAAGAACAAACTCCTTCTAAAGCATCTCTCTACTCTCATGAGCAGCCTGGGTTATTAATTATAGTCATGCAAAACCCCCTGCCCTGCTTCTGTACTACATACCAAACACACACACACATACACACACACACAAGCACACACACACACACATCTGCTTTTCTCAGGAAAAGAAATGCATTCTAGCCAGGCAGTGGTGGCACACACCTTTAATCCAGCACTTGGGAGGCAGAGCCAGGCAGATCTCTGTGAGTTTGAGACCAGCCTGGTCTACAGAGTGAGTTCCAGGACAGCCAGCGTTACAATAAACAAACCCTGTCTTGGAAAAAACGAACAAATACACATACACAACACACAGACACATACACACATATCGTAATGAGACTATTTTAACATTATTTAGTATTTGTGGTCTTCTAATGTTAGAAAATTTAACCTTAAATTCTTAGAAATATTCAGAGAAGTATTATTTGTACAGGTCAAACTGGAATCAGGTGCCTTCTAACAGACAAACTGTATCTAAAGCTCACAGTGGAATACTGCTCAACAACAAAAGTGAATAAACAAATAAAACAACCATGACATATTCAGCAAACTGGGGGAATCTCCAAAAATTTACATTGAGCAAAACAGTCAATTCTAAAGATGCTTCTTTATATATCATCTCTGAAAGAAAATATAAATGGACAGTGCAACGGTGCTCTGACCTCTGAGGAGTCAGAAGCAGAGGGAAGATGGGGACGAGATATGTGTGAGCACGGTTGCAAGAGGGCAACACAAGATATGCAGTAGTTGGGAATCTCTTAGAGTCATGACTGTGCAGTGGGCATGTGGGCCTGCATAGGTAATCAACTGTATACAGCTTATAAAAACATAAGGAAAATCCTAACAACGTTGTTGGTGTTTGATCTTAATCTTAGCATCAGGTGTTGATATGATGGTAAAGCTTACGGAATGATACCATTGGGGAAAAACCATGCAGAGTATATGAGGAGTGCATTTTGTTTAACTGCACATTAGTGTACAATTGTCTCGATAAAAATTTTCAACTACATTAAAAAATAAAAGCGGTTACTATTGCTTCCCCAAATTGCTTTCTTTATTTACCTAGTATTTTTTTGCATAAACTGAATAGAATCCCAGTTACCGAAGACGAGAACTGGGACTCGTTCCGTATCTCTCCCTTTCTTCTATTTCTATCTTGCTAAATATAGGATTTTTATAATCATTTGACTAGTACATTAGTTTGTACCAATAGTGGTTTAAACAATGTATAAAAAAACAGGAAAAACAGTTTACATAGTTCTGCAAGCTGAGACATCTAAGACAAAGAATATCAGCGTATTCCTAAAACTGTATGGCAAGCCACTCCCAAAGCTAAAGAATTTCCTATCTGCAGGGTCTTTAGGGTGGATCTGCTTCATGACTTTGTGTGGAGGTCATACGGCCTGTTGAGACACAATGTCATCCTCATTCTTTAGAAAGATCAGCATGTGTGTGGAATCACATTGCTCTATTATCCTGTGAAGCCCAAGAAATACAAAAAACAGCTTTCATTTGGCCCCACTTCTGTCCTCTTTATTTAAATGGGCAGAACTCCTGAGCCTAAAACATCAGCAAAACTTTGAAGTCTAGCAAATTCTTGGTACGTTTTAAAAAACGTCCTTTCTCATTTTTGTAACATAGACAGGATGAAAATTTCCCAAGTCTTTAAGTTTTGAAATTATTTTCTGCTCAAAAATTCCTTCTTGATCAATAGAACAGGTCCTAGAAAGCCCCTAAGTATTGCAAGCTACTGTGAATGCCCTTGGTTGTCCAGTGCAACTCACTCACAAGACATCACATACCTGGGCTGTGTGACACTGACAGATCAAGCTGCATCTAAGCTACAAGTTTACTCTCTATCAGGTAGCGTTCATAGTGCCAGAAGGTACCTTGCATAGTACTGACAGAGCAATGTTATCAATTGTCCTATCAAGCTGTGGGTCCCAGGAGCTATAATGATTATAATAATGACCTATCTGGCAAGTTAAGACCATTGGTGCAATAGTGGCATCACTATTACGGGAGTAACCAATAACTTTTAGATCTAAGACTGGCTCCATAAGAGAAAATACCAGTAGTTGGGGAGGTTATAGGCCTTAGGTCAAAACCTATTAATGAAGTTTTACTAACTGGAAATGATGTTAATACCCATAGATTTATACCCATAGATTTATTGGTTTATATTCATTATAGGTTTATACCCATAGATTATTGTCATTCTCAGCATAAACCACAAAAATCTTCTTTTTTTGTAGTAGCCATTGGTTAATGCAGACTTAAATCCTGTCAAGTATAGAAAGTAAATGTTTGTAGAGCACTATGCTCTAAATGGAACATCTATCTGATTCCCTCCAGGGCTCAGAGAACGTTGTGGGAAATGAAAGTTAAAAAAAAAAAAAAAAAAGAGTTTGGGCAGAATTGCTGAAACAGTGCCTTCTAGTCTTGATAAGACCATTGCACTCAGGAACTCAATGCAGCTGTGTCTACTCAAACAAGACCTTCACAAGATTGGTCCTGTCGCCATTTGATAATAAATAAATAAATAAATAAATAAATAAATAGATAGATAGATAGATAGATAGATAGATAGATAAATAAATAAATAAATAAATAAATAAATAAATAAATAAATATGAATTCAGAAGGCTTTGTCCCTACCTGAGGTAGTATAGGTAGTTGATAGGTGCTAGAGGGGGTAGGAATTGGTTTCTTCAGTCTTATAGCCCTATGTTGCCCTGGTTTTAGTAAGTAACCTCCAATCCTGAGAACATTCATAATTAATCTCAGGACAGAAAAAACTAAAGATAAAAGGAATCAAGTTAGGAAATGGCTCGTGAGAAGAAAGGTTTCCCTGGAAGAGAAAGGGGGATAGGAAAGTTCTGGGGAGAGAAGTTTGGAAATGACCAAAATTCAATAAACATATGTAGAACATTATCAGTGAATTAAAAAAAAAATTCATTCTTCATCCATTTCTCTTCCTGAGAATGTAGTCATGAAGATCAAAGACACTTTCAAGTCTTCACTTAGAAATAGTCTCAGCTAAATGTCTGATTTTATCGCTAACAAATTCAATCTTCTATAAAAATACGCAAAGAAAATTCAGCCAAGAACAAAAATGTATTTTCCTCCAGATTCTAAAAGACATGCTGAGGCTTCATCAAAGTCACCCATATTTCCACCATGCACCTCTAAGCTGACCAAGCTTCTTTCCAACATTAGTTTCTACAACACCTCCACATTTTAGGCAGTATCCAAAATTCGACCCCACTCCATTTTAATATCAAAATGTGTCTTAGCCCAGGCTGCTGTAATAAATGGTCATGTACATGGTGGTAGAAACAACACAAATTTGAAGACTGAAAGCCCAAGATTAAGATAACAAGATGAATTTTATTCCATGCTCCTTCTCTGGCTTGCATGCAGGATATTTTATTCCCTATATTGGATGTTATCAGAAGAATTCTACTTTTTCAACTAAACTATAATTACATCCTAGATGTCCTTTCTTAAATGCAATCAAACTGGTGACAAATGTCCTGATATAACAAACAATTGGGAGACATAGCAGTGCCCAACAAGAGAGTTCCCTCCTGTTGCAAAACAGACTGCTATTGATTTAGTAACTTAAACTAGTCCACTTTCATCATCAAATAGATTTCATGAATATGGCAGGGATGTCTTCCTTGGGAGCTCTGCAAGTCTGAAATCAATGTACCACCTAGGTTGGGTTTTATCTACTTCCAATTTACTTCAGTTGTTGGCAGGATATATTTCCTTACAATTGTAGGACTAAGGGCTAGGGCTAGTCTCAGCATATGGAAACCACCCCAAGTGCTTCCCTAGTTGACTGCCATGGAACTTTGTCCATAGACTGTCTCATGCCCTGTGATAAGTACTAGAAAATTCTATTTTTGGCTTATAGTTACTTGCCCAGGATTTCAAAGCGAGTAAGTGACACCCATACATCAAATCCATTTTGGAGTCATACTTGGCAACCCAATTCACAAAACTTCCTTACACTATGAGAATTTACTAGAACTCACATTAGAAAACACAAATACCCTAGTTTTCAAGACATTGTCAGAAATTCATTTCTGAAACTAACAGGAATGGGTAACCCTAAAGAGTCCTGGCAGACAGACTGAGTCTGGATTGCTATACGTGAGGCTGAGATTCTTTGCATTCTAATATTTCATTTGTTCCTTGTAAAATGTCATCCTCATCCTTCATGAGGAAAATCTGCACCTGAACCCATTCATTCCTTATCTGGCATTACCCGTCAACTGAGATTCACTTTAGATACTATAAAGTCATATCAATCTCTAAACCGGGATTTAAAATGAATCCATGGGGGTAAAGAATGCTTTAAGTTTAAAATCTTAAAGAATTAATCACATGTGCACTTATATAATATATAAATATAGAATGCTTCCCTGTTCATAGAAGAGAAACAAAATGAACATATACAGTATATTTTGAATCATATTAAATTACAATGTACATAATTGCATTTCCTCAAATATTATGTTTGCATAAAAATTGTCAAACATCAATCATTACTAATGATAGTATGTATATATATATTTTTTTCCTCAGACCTACAAATCAATACCCAATTTTTCTTTCAAAATAAAATTGCTTTAATACATAAAAGTAAGAATACTGTCTTACCCACTCACTTCTTAGGCCTATAACCCTGAAGGCTTGTAGTGGGCTCTATGATGATTTAAGGAAACTAGAAAGAAAATGTGACTGGACCATCAGCCGATTTGATATTTACCCAAGTCCAGAATAAATAAAACTTTTTTCTCTATCTTGTTTTAAATCCCATTTTGATGTGTCCTAGCATCTCTAAGTGTTCTCTTTTCTGGGACGAGTATTGAGCCTTGCTAGCTCCTATGTGTGACATTTGGTTTTCAGTTCTCATCTCTCCTCATTACTTTTCTCAAGTGTATACTTGTCCTGCTCTTCATTCACAAGTTTTCCTCTGCATGCATTCTATGTATCTCTGTCTTCGGTAGAGCAGTGGTTATCACATTCATCTCTTCTTTCTGACTAAGCATGCCCAGTCTTTCAACATTGGAACATGACACTGATATCTATGAAGTTCACACTCAAAACCCCACAGCCGAGTTATTGAAAATCACATAATGCACTGAGTTTATGAGTTTTGGTTTGGCCACATTTCTGTGGAGTGCGGCTTGGCCTCCCTCTTGTCCTTAGATTCAGTTACTATGTTTCAACACTTCTCGGTGAATCTGATTTCACTAGTTTGTAAAGCTACATTGGCATCCCAGTATGAAAGGACTGACACCAGGAATGGGCTTTACATTACTCTTTATTGCTCTTATAGTATCCCTTACTGAGCAGTGGGCTTGCTAGGTTTCCCAAATATTGCAGCTTTCAAACTGATTGATACTTCTAAATAATTTATTCACTGAACATCTAGACACATATAAGTAACAATTTAGAATACATACATTCTATTTCGAATATGTATTGCCAGAGTGACTAAAGATACACCTTCCCTGAACACTGGAACAGTTTCATGTCATATTAAGAGGGCATCAATGGTAACAGTTTGCTAGACTCCAAGAATCTGTTAGAGTTTGGGTGGATTAAGACTTTTGATACCCAGGCAATGGTTTTATCTGATAACTAGACTTCTGTTTTTCATCATGCACATATTTTGCTAGATGTGACAGGACATTATATACTGTAACCTATGTTCATATCGGCATATTTCTATCCTGCATCATTAAATAATTATCAAAATTATTCACTTTGTGCACATAGAGAATGTGGATGTTACATACCTTCATCCAAGGCTCTTTTTGCTGTGGTCTCAGGACAGGAACCTAATGAAAGAAAAAAAGTATTAATAAAGAGATTGTTCATTACCAGGACATAACACATGGTTTAGGCTTCTGTGATCTGCATGTATATGTACATGTTAACTTAAATATATATTATCTTTTACCTTTTTCATTAAAATTCAATAACACAAAAGCCATGAGCCATGAGTATGCTGAACCATTTCTCAATTTGAACCTCTAAGAAAATCTATTTTGTGTGTGTGTCTGTGTCTGTGTACATGTGTTGTGTGTGTGTATATATATATCTTGACCTTTTTGCCTGACGGATACGTAGGAGCATATTCTAGTTCAAAATTCTGTCAATTTTATGCTAAAAATCATATGCCACAATTTCAAAAAGTTTACATGAGTTATCTTCATAATAGTAGGAAGAAGAAACAGGTCAAACAAACAGAATCATAATAAAAGCCTGACAACATTTGCTTATCAAAAAGTGTTAGTGGAGATCAATGAAAGCTAACCATGAGTCATTATCATAGTAAGAATGCATTAAAGTTTCTCAGTGAGTCTGGAATAAATGCACAGATAATAGACTTGAACATAGCTAAATGAACTTGGGCACTTTAGGAATCAAAAGATGAAATAGAGTCCTCGTTTCAATTTTATTTTATTTTATTATTCTATTAGATTTCTAATTTCCAAATATTTTCAAAGACATACTCCATAACTTCAGTGAAATGTATAAAAAAGAAAGAAAACCCATTATTTTATGCATTTTTGGTCACTTGCCAACCTATCAACACACACACATATATATATATATTTTTTTTTCTGAAGTTTTATATATAACTTCAGAAAGCAATATTCTTTGTTATCTATACCAGTATCTTCAATTAAAAATTTTACCTTGAACGATAGGTGACAACAATACAAATAAATAAAACCCTCAATTTTCTTTCACATATCAAGCTTTAAAACACTCACAGGTCTTTGTTCTTAAGGGTATCTATGTGAGTAACCAAGTCAGCTGAATTCAAATTATACCTTAGGGGATTATAATTGCTGTAGAGGAATGATGTAGGTGTTTCTGACAGTGGGAGGAAACCAAGACAGTAAGCATTCTAGAGTAAGGATAATGCAGTCAAGATAAATATGCACAGGAAAGTCCATACACATTTGCGTGCACAGATATGAACACACACATGTGCACACATACATGTATGTACACACATACATGTACATTTAATGTATACATACTCAATACACACATACATACACACATACATACATAGTCACACACATATTCATTTAGGAATATTTCACAACAGGGTGATAAGGAGCTTAACAATCACTCTATATGCATGTATGCATAAACAGAAAAATATTCTAGATCACATCCTTTGCTTCATAGTAAAACTAGAATTGAATGCTTACTGGATTTGGATCTCTGTTCCTTGTGTTAACAGACCCTTTGAGTTTTATATAATTTATATTCTCTGAGACTGAGCTCTCAGAGTGAGTTGTTTGTAAATGTTAAATTAGTTATCAAAAAGAACTTGAGTAGAATAATCTGTGGCATGTAAAAAGTGGTCAAAAAGTATCATCTCTAAAACAACTACAAACTGTTGATAAGCCAAAATAATTCACCCCAAATGTTCTGTAATTTAGATTTCGTGATGTGCTTTCCTCCTCACATTTCTGTTCTTTTCTTCATTTTCAGTGTGAAATCACTATTTGTCACATTTCTTTCTGTTATGTAGAAAACGCCTGAGGAAGACAAGGGACAAGCTTCTACTTTGGAGAAACTAACAGAAAAAAATGGCAGTGCTTTTTACTTATTTTATTTTGTTGGAGTGGAGCTTTAAAATGGAACTCAATAGATGTAATTCTAGGTTCTGTTTACATGTGGCCTGGCATGACTAGAGGAACAGAAAATCTCTTCAAATCACAGAGATTCACTTAATATTCTCCAAGGCCGAGAAAATCAGGAATCCAAAAGTCTATTGTTTGTGGCTTGTGATGTGAGGCAGTAGGATTGTATAAAACCATGGGGGTCAACATCACTACCAGGATAAAGTGAATTATCATGGAAAAACATAGCACCCCCCAAGTCAGAGCTGAGCTTAGAAATGACACATTTAATCAGCCTCTAAACACATTTGTTTGGTCCCAGGAATAGTCACCACATTAAAAATAATACTAAAGTTGGTTGGTCTGGTGTTTATGAGTTTATGATAGGTAGATAAACCTGTGATGGGAACATTTTATGTTAAAAAGGAAAACACTATTTTTTTTTTGAAGATCATTAAACTGAAAACAGCTAAAATTAGGGGAATAAAAGTCTTCAAAGATAAAGAAGTGAGCAGAATAATAACAGAGAAAACAGGGAAAAGACTGAGTAGAAGAACAATAATGTCAGTAAGAATAGTTTTAAATGTCAAGCCTGGCATGCAGACACTAGGAAACTGGCGGTTCACATACTGGAGGTGGCAGAGAATTTCTTCCATCCAATGTGACTATCTACAAGACTGATTTCCCCTCGTCTCCAACACTGACCATTTAGCAATATCTGGAGATAATTTTGCTTTTCATGTAACTGGGGGTAAGGTGTGTTTTGTATGTACTTGGGTGGCAGGAATCTGTGAAGATCTCCGTGATAAATTTGCTGAACAGTGAAGAAGTATTTATCCCAAAGTATTATGTATGGTAGTTAAGAGGTCCTGGTTCCTATGGGTATGTATGGCAGCCTCTATCTCAGCCAAGTTTTCATAAATCCTGAAAACTGTAAGAGCCCATCAGATGCTTACAGTGAGTCTTCCCTGGGCAAGCATCTGAGCAGAGGGTGTTTTAACTACTGATATACTTCAGCTTGAACCATATGACTCTTTGTTGTCAGTTACCTAGGCTTTCCCTCATCTGCCCAAAACCCTGTGGTTTTCCCCAGATGCACAGTGTCATTGTGCACATGCACATGTGACATTGCACAATGTCAGAAAATATTTACTGAATATATATATATATATATATATATATATATATATATCATATATATATGTGTGTGTGTGTGTGTGTGTGTGTGTGTATTTCCAAAATAGGCACTGCATTGGAAATAATTTAAAGAACATGCTATTCTCTTTGTCATAATTAGACCTTTTTTTCATCTGTGCATATGTCTGTATTTATGTTCAGGGCATATATATGTCAGAACATGCTTAAGGAGGTCAGAGTTCTGTTGTTTACCACCATGTACATTAGACTAGCTGGCTAGTGAACATCCAGGGATATTCTTGTACCAGTCCCATCTCATCACTGAAGAGCTGGGATCATAAACACATGCTACTGTGTATAGCTTTGATGGGCTCTCTGAATTTGGATTCCTGTCCTGAAGCTTGGCTGACCACAACTCTACCCATGAGTCATTTCTTCAGCACATAAATAGAACCTTCAATGGATAACAATAAAAATTATTTTTAAGGAAGGTAAAATGAGTTGCAAATGGTGGCACAAACCTGAATTCCTACAATTTGAAAAATGGAAGCAAGAAGATAGCAAGTCCAAGATTAGCCTAAGTAACAAAAAAAGACCCAGTTTCAAAGAATAGATTTCTCATTTTAGTTTGTTTCCAAATAAGAAATTAATCACTATCAATAAAACTAATGTTCATTCTTAAAAAGACTTGATACATAGAAGTGTTAAACTAAACTAATCTTAAATACTAGAACTGTTAATATTTAATGGAAACTCAAATAAGATTTTACTTTATTCTTGTGCTTATTTGAGAATATATCACTATTATAATAGAGTTCAAAGGATTTAACCTGTAGAATATTAGTGTTTTAATATTGATTTATGAAGATTTCTAACTTTTAGAAAAAGCTCAAACCAAAAAACAAAACAAAACGAAAACATCTCACAACACTAGATATTGCTGATTGTTTTAAAGGATCCCCATAGAGACCCAATATCTGAGAAGGCAGGGATAAATTCTGGAAAATGTAATTACTGATAAATTTCTACTACTGAAATAGTAAATATGAGGATAGAAGTGGGAAAGGACATTTGGAATATTTAAAGATAGGTCTTTAAAAAGACCATTAAGGTAAAAATGATAGTATTAGATTGAAACCTATTCAGATGTGGTGAGTAGCCTAAAAAGTTTAGGCCATAGAAACAACAGGTGACAGAAGGGCTTTGTTGCTATTGCTACTGTTGTTGTAAAGAAGATGGTAGTAAAGTTGGAAATAGTCAAATATGAACAGCAATCCCATAGGACCCACAAACCAGTAATCTTAACTACTTGACTATATTTTAACCATGATGAGAGGTGTTCAAAAGTTATTAACTTTTCTATTACAGTAGAATTGCTAGTTCATGCAAAGTAAATTATAATCACAATGATAAATAGCCCTGATTACTAGCAAAAATGCTTCAGATTCATTCAAAACTCAGATATTCTTCTACCTTTGTAGAGGAATACTTAATTATTTTAATTCAGCTACACAGCTGCTCTGGAAAAGAATAACATTCAGAGGCCTGTGTGGTCCAGATGGAATGTAGAAAGAACATTAGTACACACCACTAATCCCAGTATTCATAAGGCAGTGGTAAGTCTTTAATCCACAAGAGAAGCAGAGATAGGAAGTGGGTCTCAGAAGGAGTCAGTATCAGACAGGAAGTAACATCTGCGATGAGTCAGAGTGAAGGACAAAGTGATGAATCTAGTTCTCATACTTGCATGGCAAGTGGTTTATGTACAGAATGATATCCCAACCCCTAAAGTCCCCTTTCACGAGTGAGAGAGTAAAACACTCCATTTAATAAAAAGTAGACATGACTCACAATTCACAACTGTATTTTAGAAGAATCTTTAAATACAACATGTAAGGGGTATGTCTCTATGTATTATGGCCACAGAGATGGGCACTGCCAGTGTTCAAAGGGAAATCCTTAATTCCCTCCGAGATATAGAGTATCTCATGATCTAAAATATAAAGGCATTGTTCTATGCTCTACTCAACTGCCTGTAATATGGTTTATACACTCTTTTATTAAAATAGAACAATATAATCCTTAAATACAATGACCCCCAAGTAAGGTTTCAGCAAATTTATAGTTTTAGAAATGAGCTAGTGTACAATGCAGATAATCATGAATGCCAACCTATGTTGCTAAGGGTAGATTGATACCGGGATGACTAGATATTCTGACATATAGTTTTTTTCACAAATTGATAATGACAGGGAAAGATACTTTTGATATAGCCTGCACAGAGTGTATTCTGAAGAAAACAGATGGAAAGCGTTTTGTGATTGTCCTTTACTAGTTTTGTTATTTATTATGTGTTATCTAATTATTTATCTACTGTTACATTGTGTTTAACCTAAAATGCTGCCATATATTATTCCAGAAGATAGTAATTATTTTACAATAAATATGATAATTGTGAAGGACTAACTTAGGCTTGTACCTGATGTGTTAAGGTCTACCTAGCCCAGATCACAATGGTGACAATATCACAGACATCAGCATTTGGAGTGCCGGGCCACAGGGTACCCTAAAGCAAGCAATATTGTATCCATGTGTTACTATGTTGAATAAAACACTTGGAATTGACTTGTATTTTGCCTCCCTAAAGGGACTTACATCTTAAAATTAATTTTCCTGAAGTAGGGGTATTGAAAACCTTGATTTGATATGTATTTCATAAAATGGAGCCCCTTTAGGGATTATTTTACTTCCCAATAACAGTGGAAGAGTGACATACCAAGGTGTTTGGAGCCCTATTATAGAGATGATGAGTCTTGGTGTCCCAGGACTCACAGAGTAGTATCTGTGTTCATAAGTAAATTGTGTGTCCTCACAGAGAGTGAAAAATATCCAGAGAATCCCATAATGAATGTTATGAAGTTCAAAAGCTAACAAAAGGAATACATCTCAATTCATACTATGCTTGTAACACTTTTTTTATTATTATTCTAGAAGTTATTTTCTATTTAAACAGAATACTGTGAGGCAGAAGAGATAGCTCAGTAGCTACATGCACTGAGTACTTTTCCAGAGGAGTAGAGTTCTGTTCCCATCTCCCATATGTTGCCTAACAACTATTTGCCACAATTTTCTGGCCTCTGTGGGTAATATATGACCAGGTACGCATACACGAAGGGACAACACCGATGTACATAATTTTTTAAAGATACTACATTCTTTAGATAAAACGAGATACTCTACTTCTATGCCTATTGTAAGCATCCATCACAAGCTGAGAACATTCCAACTTTAGACAAAGTACTAAAGCTTTAATGCATTTCTTTCATTGCAGGTTTGTGGATATACTGTGGAATTTACAGTCCTAAAATCAATCATAATATTCTCTTCCTTATCTTATAAATTCTGGACTTTCTAAAAGCTCAAACCTCTGACAACAGAAAACAAAAGAAGAGCTGAATTGGTGCAGTGCAATCAGCCCTTCCAGTGGTTCACCTCATGGGAAGCAGGATGGAGGACACTGGCTCTTTGTTATTTCTGAATGCTGGACTTGAGTTCCAGCTCAGAAATCTGAATGCTCCATAATCATCAATCAATACCAGGCATTAATGAATCTGTCACCTCACAAGATTATCAACTAATTACATCAATAATCCAATCCCATTTTACTTTGTCTTTTTAATTTTAACCACAGAGACTTCCCCATGAAGGTCACTTGCTTTATGGTGCTGCTAACACAGGCACATCATTAATGTGCTAGTTAAAATATTTCTCTGAAGCTGAAGGGCTGGATCTTTGTGAATTTCAAGCTATTTTTTTTTTTTTTAAAGAAAGGAGACCAGGCCCCAAATTCTAGCTTTGGCAGAAATTTAGAACTTTGGTCAAGTCATTTTACTTGTTTGGCTTTCATTTTCTTCATCACAGAATGGAATAATTAAAAGTACAACTTGAGGATTCAGTCATTTCTGAATACTATTCTGATTTTACATCGTAGTTTACAGCTGTAGGGAAGTGTGATACATAAAGTTTCACCTACTAGCCAGAGGCTGGAATTTTTAATTACTGATACCAATTTTAGTCTCATTTTAGTCATCTTACATTCCACTTCAGGGAGATTACCCTAAATGTTAATTCTCTCCATGTTGTCCTACCCCCTGAAGTCACACAATAGCTTTCTACCTATGCTCCTGTATACAGTTTTGGTCCCAGTATTTCAGGAGTCAGTGGCTCTTATTTAGCTGTACTACCCTTCAAGTCTCGGGACACCAGTCAATGTGCTGTAATTCACTACTGTATCTTTCACTCTCGTTCCCTGTTTCTACACTGAAGCTGCACTCAGCCTGAGTCCTGTGACACTCATCTCACACCATCCTCCCTTCTAGCCTTAGCCTCCTTTATGTCCCCAATATGGGGAAGTCTGAAATGTCTTCCACTCTGTGTGATAGTCCTGAAGTGTGGCTGTTATTTTATTGTCTGTCTTTTGAAATACTTAGAAGTTGCTACACAGAGGGATTTTGCTTTTATGTAGTATCTTGTACCTAGCACAATGCCTAGCATACAGACACACACACACACACACACACACACACACACACACACACACACACGCCACTCTGAAAATATTAATTGTCTGGAAGCAAGAAAAAATAAACAATTTATTATAGTTTCTCTTTACCCATGTGCTAAATCCAAAATGTAATCTATAACTTCCTTCACAACAGAGAGCTAAGCTTGTAAGCTGAACGACATCCCTGGCTGAAGCATGTCAGTACCAAGACAGTGTCTTCCAACAGACATTTGAGTGTTTTAAAATAACTTTTTCTTTCAAAAGCTTACATTGAAAACAAAAAGGAAGATCATATAGCCCCGTAAGGCACCATTTATATCCACTTTCCACCAACTACTCACTTCCACTCCACAGAACCCCAGACAGCAGATCTCATCCATTAACTAGATAATAGCCAGCTAATTTTAAGCACGTTTTCAAATTAGTTAGAACACACATTCTCCCATCTTCTGCATTGAAAGGCTTAAATTTAGGGACTCAACTCTAAAAATACTGTGATCCTGAATATCTGTGTGAGAATATCTAAGAGCCACTGAAGAGATCGTTCTAAATATGTAGCTTGCCACATAAAAACTCACATTTTGAAACCCTTGTTTCTTCCTGACTGACCAATACCAGCATAGAAAGTACATGGGGACTACAGACATTCTTACATCTGGACCTCAGATCCTTTTCTACAAAATTAGATGATCAAAATAGATTTTGTTTAGACAAGTGTCAAACATTCATTTTGAAATGGGAAAACATTTCTAAGAAATATCTGTTACAGCTTTTATCTGACGTACTTCTCCCCCTCCAAGATGTCTGTGCACAAACACACAAAGACCTAAAACATATGCATCTCCTTGGGACATATACTGTTTTGACTCTGGAACAAAGAGACTGAACCACTGTGCTTTTTGTCAGCTCTCAAATCCCTTTTTTTCCCGGAAGTGGCTTCAGACTCCCCAGTGGCTACATGAGGTTGTTTGTTTTGTTGTTGCTTTTTGTTGTTGTTGTTCCTTTTGGGAATTCAACAACACAAAGGAGTATGTATATCTGAAAATGTAGCCAAATAGACATTTTGGATGTCTTACAAATAATGTTTAACATGTATCTTGAGATTTTGGTAAGATGAAGGTTTTCAGGGGGTCTATATTGAGGGATATTTTATAGTTATGGGATCATACTCCTGCGTGCTGTTTAGGAGTCAGGTTGCTTCCTGATGCCTTGCAGTATGTAAAAGATTCCCTTCCTACCTGTTAACACCTCTGTGCTACAAACAATGGAGTAGCCAACCAGATCTCCATATGAATAGGCCATTTGTTTACCTTAATGCAGATGAAGGTCCCTATCACCTTCAATGGTCTGCAGCCAGGAGATCAGAGAAGACTCTGACTCACCCCCAGCTTGGACACCAGCAGGACAGTAAACATGCCAGCCTGCAGACCTTGAGAAGTGTTAGGTTCCATTCATTTGTATAACGAAGGCCTCTGTGGAGAGAGGGAGGAGTTTTGAATGAATAACCTAGGGGCTGCAGCAGAGAAAGAGGAGGAGAGATGAGCAGAGATGGGATGGAGAACCATGGGGAGAATGGTGTGAAGAGGCCGATGGATGGAGTGAGCTCTGCCTAAGCTGCCTGGGTACTGGATCCATGAGAGTTATCATGGGTCCTTATTAATATATGGAAGGTGAATTAAAAATAATAATACTTTAACAGGTCTATAATGGTTAATTTTGTTTTTCGGCTTGATGTGTAATGGTATCAACCAAAACTCAAGTCCTGTAAAGCTATGAGACATTTTCTTGAACAGGTTGTTTGAAGTGAGAAAATCTACCCTAAATAAAGTTCACAGCTTCCAGTGACATCCCCGATAAAAAGTGGTTGAGGAAGAAGTTTTGGCCTGCTTGCCTGCACTCTCTCTGGTAAATTCATCTGCTTTCTTACTGTTGCTGCTATGGCCATGGCATTCATTTACTGATATAAGGACTCAGCTTCTTTGGACTTCCGAATGTGACTGAAGACCAGTGACTTTTGATTATTTTCCAAATCTTTACTATCAGGCTGAGCAGCTACCAAGTTCTCTGTCTCTCTGAGACAGTCTTGCTGGACTACTCAGAATGTATCATGAGAGTCAATTTAATAAATCTCCATCAGGGTCCCTAACTCCTTCAGACCACTGGATTATAATTTGAATTATTAGGATTGCTTGCTGACACTTAATTAATTAATGCAAATGAATTTTTAAAAGACTATTGAGAATCTTGAAATTTTCAAAATGGAGGTAAGTTACAAATGTATTAATTGAGAAAGCAAAATTAGTACTTTCTATGATTCTCAGTAGACACACATTGAAGCCTAGATTGGGAGAAGCTTAGAACTGCTAAGACTGTGCAGAGAATTAGTGCAGGCCTAAAAGTAGACCATTCAGCTCCAAATTTTTTTTTCCCTTGACTGTGCTGTTGTCTGTTGGTAAAACCTTTGTAATGACCAAAAGTAGCTCTCTGGATTATACACAAGTACTATAAAGACAAAGAAGGTTGCCTCAGGAGCTCTACTACTTGAACTGTAATATCCTATCAGCTGAGTGGCTGTCACAAACACTCATTATATAAAAAGTGATTCAGGCTTTGAAATAAAATGCCTCCTCAGATACTTAGGAAATCCTCAGAGTATAAACTATTTTGTTGGTCTGGTGTTCCACATATCTGTTTGCCTTAGAAGATGTCTAGTTTAACACTATTTGGCAAGTAAATAATTAATAAATACCTGTTGACTGAATTACATTATGCATGGATCTGAAATAGAAAGCCAAATAATTTAAGCATATCAGTATAAACAATCAAATCATCTCGAGATTCACTGCCCCATGTGTGTAGTCATGTTTAAATGCTTAGTTTAAATTCCTCCCAGGTTAACAGTGATGATTTTCATTTTAAAAAAATGAAAAAGAAAAAGTATGATATTAAATGTATTATTCTAGCAATCACAGTTTTTACAGGTTCCTTGTGGAAGCCTAGCTCTTCACTTTAGAGTCTGCATATGTTACATTTCCGAATGACGTTTTTCCTATTATGAAATACATACACTGCCTACTTTTTTTTACTGACTTTCAAAGCAAGCATATTGCATAGTACAGTGAGAAACAATTCCAACTTCTCTCTTGCATAAAATATCAGAGCTAATAATTTAACAAGAAGAAATAGAATCTTCTTTTTCTTTTCATTACACTTCCTCTTTCAACAAAAGCTTTGTTAGCCTACCCAGTCATGACGAGTAATCCTTTATATGCTGGGTACACTGTTCAGAAGGCCTTAAAAAATTAAAATGTAATGTGCACCGATGACACTGGGAATACTCAGGATGGGTGCCAGTGTGGGAAATAATCTATAATTAAACCAAAATGAACATTTTAATTATAATTTCATTAAACAGATAGCATACAATAAAATGCAGCTAGAAGAATTCAAAGGACCCCGAGCAATGAGTACAAGCAACGTGTCTCACAACTTGCCCCTGTCCCTGCTTTCTGCTGCATGCCCTCCTCTCTGAGCTCTGGTTTTTATATCTTTCCAAGGATTTAGAAGCAATTAAATCACATCTTTTGCCACTTCCTTCGAAACTAAGGTAATTATTCTGCCTTTGTCTTAAACTTCATTTGCTCAAGAGTCAAATTGCCCACAGCATTTTTCTGTTCACTGCATGTACAAGTGGGTTCCGAAAGAAACTGACCAGTCAGCTGCCAGAGGTTTGCTTCAAACCAATGAATAATTATTAATAATAGGGAGAAAATCCCTTCTACACCTGCTGTAAAGCTAAATGATGATCTTAGTCATAAGTCAATGTATTTTGCATTGATATGTCATCAAACAGTCACAAAAAGTTAAAATGGGTCCAAAAATCTTTACTATAATATGATCAAAGAAAGCATTTACCTAAAAGTAAAATTCCATTTTCTCTGACACAAAATTCTTTCAATTTTCTGGGTGGTATTCTAGATATATCTCCACAGAGCAGGAAGCTAACAGATTAAGAAAGTTTTCTATCCAACTCCAACTCCAAAGCAGAGATCAATCAGAGACACAGTTGGGATTTACAAAATACACAACAGAAAATGTGCGTTGCTAAACATAATTAACATTGTATTATTTAAGCTTTTGCAAGTTTACGGTTTCTGTGATATCAATAAACTTTCAATCAGAGCATCCAGTACTAACTATATTTATGGTATCATGAGGATTTTAATTCGACCTTTCCATTGTAGAATTACCATTCATTTTATCACTTTCTTCCTGTCTGATGCACCTCTTTCCACCTTTATGGTAAACTTTTATAAGGAAGCTCTAAAACCATCATGGCATATCTTATTTCAAGAGCTATGAATTAGCAGATGGATGATCTAACATACCAGATGCCTCAGTACCAAATACTACTATGTTAACAGAGCTCTGTGAGCTTAAAATATGAAGAAAATTTCATGTCAAATGCATTGTTCATGCATATTTCTTGCACTAAAAGATCAACCATATATGTGTGTATACTTATGTAAGCTTTTATCTCATGAATTCTATTGAGAATTTTTTCCCTTGTTTGAATAGTTTGAATAGAGTTCAGATGAATGGACCTGTGTTAATGACCACTGCTTAGTGACAAGTATGTCTAGAGGAGGAACTTTAGCATGCTCTAGTTCCAGTTCTTCTAAAGCATAACAAGATAGCTCTAGATAATAAACAGGGACATAAATGGGAATCAGCCAACATGGAGTGTGTTGTAGAAATTTTTTCTTAGTTGTGTTTAAAGTATTGATCTCTGCACTGTTAGGTGAGGGATGACCTAGGTCTTGGCATTTTGTATTGTTTGCAGGTGTTGGCTTCATGTGGGGGATGTTTGGTTGCTAATGAACTGCATGTGCCGTCAGTAGAACACCTAAGGAGTTCTGGATCAATAAAAGCACCTGAGCTGGGAGGCTCATGGTTCCACTATCCAGTATGTCTGCATGTCCACTGCCATGATTCTCTCTGCTAAAGTCTGGCAGGGCTTGCACCTAAGAAAATGCCTTCATCTTTTCCTTGCTAAGCCTACACAGTGGGTAACTACTACAAATCGTGTACCAGCATGGGACACTGACATCACGCTAGCCACATCTAGCGTCGAAACAGGAATGAGAAAGAAACTCCTAATTTCACAGAGTCCATTTTGTTTTGTTTTGTTTTGTTTTCTGCAAGCCTGTCTATAAACTAGTGAGGTGAGGTGGTCCTGATAAGACACATCTACGGTGGTGATAAGACCTCTACCCCACAATGGAATTCTTCCTTCGGACAAGCTTACCACTTGTTTTTCCAGCAAACCAGACTCTACAGTAAAATCTGGAAAGTGTTTCCTCAGGGTCAGCACACAGAAGATGTCTTCCAGAACTGGCTAAGGTTGAATCTTGTGCTGGTAGCTGAACTTGGTAAAGTAAGAGTCACCCAGATGGTACTAGTTTTGAAGACATGAAGGGTCATGGAGAGCAAATGAGGCCTGACACTGTGAGATGCCAGGAGAGGCCATTGGTAAAAGTGCAGCCTTAGTAGCAGTTGAAGGCCCAGAGTGAAGGGATCATGTGGATAAGTTGAGGCTTGGCATCATGAAAAAAACCCACAAGAGGCTATTCATGAAAGTTCATTCCAGTTATATGCAGAAGACCCCAGCATTCTGAAGATGCTAGTACCATGGTACAACAACCAAGAACAGCAACAGCAGTGGAGGGGTGTCATCCAGAGCCTGGAGAACAAGCTGTGTATGCTATAGAGGGCAGATCCAGAGAAGTGATCCAAGCCCTTTTGGAGGAGTCCAGATAGTAAGTAATTTCCAAATAATTGGACATTGATAATGTTTTTCTACTGTCCAAAGGCATTGTAAAAACCATAACAGATGTTTGGTCTCATTTGGCCTTGTGCATTAACAACCCTCATGATTGTTCCTCTTTTAAATAGTTTTGCTGGTGTAGTGTTAAATTGTGTTGTAAAGCTAAAGCAATTTTTTTTCATACAGAAAAGGGGAAATATTGTGGAATTTTATGTCTAGTTATGTACAAAATAATTATTTCCTTTACTGTTGGGTGAGGGGCTCTCTAGGTCTTGGTATTTTGTATTGTCTGAAGGTTTTGGATTAATGTGTGTGGGGGATGTTTGATTGCTCATGATCTGCACATGCTGTCAGTAGAACAGCTGAGGAGTTCTGAATCAATAGAAATCCCTGAGCTCAGAAGCTCAGGGGTCTACTGTTAAGTATGGCACCTCCCATGATAGTGGTTCCCTCTGCAGAGGTCTGGCAGGGATTATACCTATGAATATGCCTCCATCTCTTTGCTGCTGAGTGACACAGTAAGAGTGCTACAACAAGGTGCATCTCAGTGGTAGGCATATGCAAAACATGCACTAGGCCAAAGTTCAGTGTACAGAAATGGAACAAGAGAGTGTGAGAGTAGAAAGAATATCATAAATAGAAAATTGCTACCCAGCATACAGCATTGTAATGTCTACAAGCAAGATGTCACAGTGCACAGTTAATGTACTAGATGAACTATGAACCCAAAATATCTCTCCAAACATTTATTAGTTACAAATGAAAATTAGAAAATCTAATTAGAAAATCTAGACCAGGAAGTCTAGATACAGTCACTGCACCAATACCACAAACCCTAATATAGTACCCAGAGATAGGCCAAGTAGTATAGCTTCAGTGTTCTTGCTGACAAGCAGTTCATTTAATGGAAAACACTTCAAATTTCAAATGAGAAGCATTCTTGAAACATAGAGAAGTGTATACATCAACTGTCTCAAGGTCATGAATGTATAAACATCTATATAGTTTATGTGCTCATTACATATGTCCTTAATAGTAAAACGCAGAGCCATCCTTATATTTCCTAGTACAGTAGATGGTATAATAATTTGAAGTAAACTACAGACCTTACCGAAATCTCACCTGATTAGTATTCCAGACATAATCTCTATATATCATTAGTTATTATTTTAAATTTCAGTTAACTGAATTTTCTATCAGTTCTTAACTATTCATATTTTAAATGCCATTATAATAAATTCTAAATTAGGTACTGATGTTAATGAAGCTAACACATTCCATATACTACCCTGCACCTGCCAAGCAATTCCAGTGTCGCCATTTCAGTAATTTTACAGACATTTTCTACCCTTTAGCTTTTCCCTTCCAAATTATTCTTGTCTATATCACTATCAATTTGCCAAATTATGGACAATTATTTATTGATTGTCACTGCACACTTTGTGATTATGAACGTATAAAACAATTGTAATGCAAGCAAAGAAAATGCAGAATGTAATTTATATTACACACGCCTGTTCCAAACTAGTAAAAGTTAAAATTATTTTACAATTATAACATATTTGTGCACAATTTCCATTTGCATCATGGTTGAGAAAGAAGATGCATAACTGGAAGATTTTTGTCAGAAGAAATAAAATAAATTATCTTATAAACAAGGTTGTGTTGTTTTGGAGTGTGAATTGTGGTTGTTTTGTTTTCTGGGACAGTATTGGGTCACTGTGCAGTATTGGGTCACATTTAATGGTCTTCCTTGTCTTACCTCTCAAGTGAAGGAATTACAGCTGTGTACAATCAGGATCAACAATAACAAGAATTGTCCAGCTTTGAACATTAAAACAAAGGAATACATGCCAGAAGTCACGCCAATTGTTAGAAAGACAGTGCAAAGCAGAGTGGAAACCCAGGCCAGGAGGGAGCAGAGTGCCTGTCAAAATATCATTGATTGACAGCGGACCAAGAGAATCTGATCTTTATACTAATCTTATTAACAATTTTAGTCACAAAATTAATTTGTACTGTTCCTTATTTACCTAAAAAGATATTTTAATAACAAATAATAATAATATTTTAATATCATTAATTGATAATAGATATTTAACAAAATATTATTAAAATACATAATATTATATATTATTACATTAATATCATTAATTAATGATTAATCATATTATATCAATATATTATATATTAGATAATAGATATTTAATAATAATATAATAGATTATTTAATAGTAGATAATTTTAATAATAATTAATCATTTAATAATGAATAATATTTTGTTTTATAAAATATTTTATTTCAATAAAAGTGAAAATATTATTGTTTTGTTTGTGAAGATTGATGTCAATAAAATAGTTGGTGGTAGACAGGGTCCCACAGAAAACTTAAAATGTTTATGCGGTCGTTACTAGGTAAAAGAGCACTTTTCATATGACATGGAAGTGAGGCTTTGGTACATAATTACTGTCACTTCAGTTTGTACTTAAATTGACCTTACTTTGGTGTGAGTGTTTTGTATTGTGAATAAATGACTAAGGATAATGGTAGACACATTTAGAATTAAATGTTGAAATCTAGAATTTAAGGAGTTGGCCTACTAATTCTTTGTTTTAATTTCATCACTGTTCATTTCAAATTCTCTCTCCTAAATATATGCTTTTCATGAAGATAAGGCTGATTTCAGAAGGCCAAAAAGTTGAAAGCAGAGAGATTTAACAGTATCAAGTGAACAAGACTTGGGACATCCAGTAAGGTAGGCAGAGAGAATGTAATTAGAAAGAATGTAATTACAATGGTAAAGACAGAGAGATTGAAGATATAAAATAAATGAAACTACAGGAAATTTTTATTTTGAACAATTGATGTCAGTTTTTGTCAGCAATAATCTACAACTAGAATTTAAATGTATCAATAGAATTATAAATTTTGAAAAATGTCGTATTCCTTTCTATTATTTTATATTCCTCTCAAAGTTCAGAATAGAAGAATAAGATCAGGTCATAGTTTCTAGCATAAAAAGGTAGCACTAAAATGTTATAAAATAGCTCACTAAGGAACACTAAGAGGATGTATTTTAGTCCCATAGATAAAATTCAAAGTATTAATCATGAGATGAAAACAATTATTTAAGGATGGAGAAAGCAAAATAAAAATACAAAAACAAAACAAAACAAAACAAAAAAAAACCGAACAGAAAACAAAAAGCTGAATAGCCACAGAGTGGAGTCCGCCTTATTTATAACATTTTAGGCAGTGTGATTAAAAACATTGTCAATATTTTAAATAGTTATCCTTTTTCCACCCCACACTAGTATTTAATAATGAGCAGGTTCTTTCAGTAAGCACTCCTCTCCTCCGTGTTCTTCACTGGACTCAACATTACGTATGAAGTGAAAACCTCAAGAAAAACCTGAATTCTGACAATGGCTTCACTCAAAACTCTAGAGTGTCTCCCTAATGTTTTTGTGGATTGATTCACTTCTTGGCTGAACTTATTATACAGCCCATCCTTATAAACAGACCTGACAAGGAATAAGCACCCAAGCATGTTGTTTCTTTGGGCTGGGTCCCATCACTTTCTCCATTTTACATATGGTTAGCCTTTAATAGGATTACTTTGCATTGTTTAGGTTTTCACAGCACCAGTTCTTCCCTTTGAAAAGAAAATGTATGTCAACATTGCAGGGCCGCTCCTTATCCCGGTAGGAAAAGCATTCACTCATATCAAAAATAAGATTCATAATGTAGAGCAATGGTTAGTGCTCTTCTAACCAAGCATGGATATGCACAGGACACCACACATGCTCATAGGATATAAAGAACCCAAATAAGAACCTGTTCATTACAAACCATTTCTTCCTCGTTGGTTTCTCTCTGTCCCCAAAGCTGAGACTCTATGTTACAGTGGAAGGTAGTTTGGTTGTTTTCTCCAAAAACCTTAAACCCAAACAAAGTCTTTGCTGCCCACCAGAGGGCAATAGGAGCATGAACCAGCTCCCCATGCTGGTTCATTAGTGACTTTTCTCTCAATGGTTGTGTTTTTTATTCTGTTGTTATCTGAAAATACTCGGAGTTTTTCACCCTGTAAATTCATACCAGTTTAATAGATGTAATTTTTGATGAACTTTTCCATTTATAATAGGAAATTAAGTACTTATGTATATCACTTTTGTTGGCCATTAGGACTGTGTAGATATTACACAATCCACTTGTCCACCTAATTAGGTTCTATCTCCTGTTATTTTCCTGTAATTGTTTTATGGATCTGTTTAAACACACCCTGTGTTTCAGTTTGGCCGAGAATGTTACTGAGTGTCATACTATGTGACGAATACATTTTGGAAGAACAGTAAGTAAACAAATCTCTTCTCTTACATGTGGACAACCATTGCCTACCAAGCATGCCACCTTCTGTCTCAACAGGTCATCTTACTCCCAGAAGACTGAGGATTTAACATACTCCATGAATTTAGAAAGGAAAAGGAAAACAACAGCTGAATTAAGTAGATTTTTTTAACAGTTCATAGTAAACTGTGTTACCAAATATTCTACAGAATTTCTACTCTAAAGTCATATTACAGATATATTTTGGGTGGTGACTGTATTCTTTTTTCTTTCCTGCTAGCTTTATTAACACTATATAGTGCTAGAGACATGTAGATTCTCAGCTGAGATTTAAAAGATATTTATTTATTTATTTATTTATTTATTTATTTATTTATTTATTTTGGTTATAAATACCTGTGGTTAACTGTCATAGTTGTGAAGGAGTCACAGCTTTAAAAATGAACAGAGAAGACTCGAATTCTTAAAAACTGCATGTATTTGTTCTATGAGAGATTCATCAGATCATAGAACCATAGCTTTTGTGCTTTTTTAAAAAAGCCCAAATGGACTTTAAAGATGATAAATGTAAGGAGTTTGTTTTGAACCTGTGCAATTACGATAATGACCTTTAATTCTTTCCTAATGGCCTAGATGGAATTAATTGGTTATTTCAATACCAGGGCTCATCTTCTCTGGAATTTTAAAAGATTCCCTAATGGGTTCCATCAAGCTTATTTAAAGGGGTTGGAAAGCAGCATTTTAAGAGCCTGGCCACTCTTCACCCTCTCTCTCTTCCTTTCATCTTCCACACTATTTGTAGAGAAGAGCCCAATTTCATATCTTTGCGATTCTGCTCTGGTCAAGCTGTCATTTGGATCTTACTGATGGTCTCTTAACTATGTTTCCTATATGGAGAAAACTGTATGCTCATGGATCTGATATAGTTCAAAAAAAGAAAAAAAAAATGCAGAAACTGATTTTCACTTACTGGAAGTTAGTAGTCTCCATTTTCTACATCACTGCCATGCTGCCACCTCCTGGCTATCCTGAAAGTTTGTTTTTTTTTTTTTTTTTTTTCCCCTCTTTTTTTTTTTTTTTTTATGATTGCAAATTTGAAAATGTACATTATGGTGCATTTTGAGGCATTTTAAAAATATATCTACTGTTATACAACTGTTTGTAATTAGTGGCAACAAATCTATTGCTCAGCTGGTCTGAATCCCAAAGCAGATGATAAAATAAATATCAAATGGGAATGAGTCAAGATAGGGGAGAAAAAAAAAAGAATACTTTGTATCCCATGGTTAGTTAAACTGGAAAACTAGTGGAAGAGTCCCTGGCATTTTCTATCATATTTCTATTTTCACAGTTTTTCTCATCTTTTCAGTGGAGCAGCAAGATGATCATTATATTCTCAAGAGATGGGAAGCTTCCCAAATCACATCCCTGCTAATGCTTGAATGCTACTGAATTCCATGACAGCTAGCCTGAGCTACTTGACAATTTACCAGCTTATCTTCACGTTAAACCTTGGCTAGCATTTTGAGGGGTAACATAGACCAAACTCTCACAAAGCAAGGATATCAGGAAGGAGGGTCTCATTTCAAAGTACCATTGTCATCTCTATTTTTTTTTCAGGCCACTGTAATCTAGTGAGGTCTTGTGTGAAAACAGCCATTTACTTCATTGATAGTCTCATTATAGTGTCTTGGAGACAAAGCAGAGCAGTATCTACATTAAATAAATTGACATCTTACAATAAAAACTGGTTATAAAATATAAGATATATACACTGATTCTACTTCAAACGCAGAAGTACAGTCAAAGGCGTGAAGTCCTATACAATTGTCCTTCAATGATTATACAGGGTGATAAATCATAATAGCTCATTGAAAATCAGAATGCAAATGGTCTCAGTAAATGTTTAGCAACAGAGGATTTTCTTAACTATTTATTAAGTGCAATCTAAAATGGAAAGCAGCTGAGACAGGTGCTAATTTCATTCCTATTATTAGTAATTAGTGGTGAAATTTAATGGCATTTGTAAGTAGGTTTGAAGCATTTGCCATATTAACAGGGCTTAGATATAAGGGGCCATTAAAATGTAGTTTTAGAGCTTAATAGACTCGGACAAACAGGTATTTTGAATAATCAACACCTCTGAAAGCATATGCCAAGTTTAAATGGCAAAATTGGCCCATTTACTATGAGCACATGGATGACCTTGTAAGTGCTGGATGTGTGTAAGTGTGTGTACTGTGCCATGGTATCCAGATGGCTACTAGCTGCTTAGTAACCTGGAAGGAACTGGGATTCCTGTCATTATTTTGTCAGTGGATTAAGTGTACCCCTCAAATGTTCAGATGCAGGAAGTATGATCCACATTATGATATCACTGAAGTATTAGATACTTTAAAAGGTAGGGCCTAGGGAAGGTAGTAGACTCATGACTAGGGGGCTGCCCTGAAAGATAGTTTGTGGGACCCTTGTTATTTATAATATAAGTGGTATATGAAAATAGCAGTAACATGATTCTTTTTGGTTCCTTTTGTTATCATACAGTGCCTTCTCTCTTCTCCATTATGTTCCTATGACTCACACAGAGAACTCTCACTAAAATACAAACACCATGCTCCTTGTACTATCTAGATATCAGAATCATGGGCAAAACTAAATATTTATAAAGAATCATTTTTGGTAATTTCAATTACCAATAGGAAACAGACTAAGGCAACTTTCTATGAAAAATTATTTCATGGTTTTCTTATATTAGTTTAAATATTGCTTTCATAAATTAACAGGTGGCCATTGAATGGACTTTCCGTCATTGTAGAGCTTCAGCATTAATAAAATAGACACATGTATCTGGAAAATGTATTATATGATGCATTCCTTTGAAGGAATTCCTGTGAAGGAAAAAAAGTATTTCTAATAACTTGCAAACGATAAGTAGTACCCTTCTCCAAACCTATAATGTTTCATCCATTAGCTGTCATCAAAACTATGAATTATCTAAAAGCCAAGGGATTAAGTCATCTCCAAATGTAAGAATTCCTTAACGATTATGATACTTATCATAGCAAAACCACTCAGTTTTCAGAAATGAGATGGCTAGGTTGAAGCCAGCTGCTGAATAAATTTTTTGATTTGTGAGATGTTATCAAGTTGTTTATACTTTGAAAAAAATTTTCGTTCCAGAGTTTGAAAGCAAAAATTGACATGAGATTTAACATTTTTAGCAGATTTAAGTGTTCAGTTATATGAGCTAAGCAAGCATATTAGAGGTGAAAACAAACACATCAATATATTTGAATCATGACAATGTTTCAAATGAGATCAAAATCATGGCAAGCTCAAATGAATCCTTGTGATTTCATGACCTTTAACATATTAGCTAGGCAGTCCTGTGAACAGTGAAAGCGTGTAGCCTTAGTTTTCAGTTTGGCATATACATTGAAAACAGTTTCAAGGCCTAAAATATAGTCAATAATTCAGATTATGACTCAATTTTCAATGGGCATAAATGTGCTCTCCATGGAATGTTTCATGAATTGATCTTAAAGAAAGCATCGACCATTTCATCTGACCAGAATTTTATAGGCTGAATCTTCTAACCATGCTATTTTCACGACATAATTTTTGCAACACCTATAGTTGTAAGCAACTCTTCTCAGAGTAAGAGTAAATGTAGAAACTCGGGGTAAGTGTAGAGACAAAATGCCTACCAAATACTATATCAAAAGAACTCACTGAAAATTATAACTAGTTTCACTGAACCAGAGAATGAAGCACTGGCTTTCCATGTACAAAGTTAAATGTCCCACTGTTTTAAGTTGTCCTTTTTTGGTTTTATAATAAAATAGGTTTTTAAAAATCAATGAGGTTTTACTATTCAGATATATTTATATCCTTTATTAGTGATAGCAAATTTTGGATATGCTGAACTATTTTAAAGGACTCATCAAATGGGCATGTGCAACTGAGATTATGTTGTGAGTGGCTGGCTCAGCAGCTAGAAGAAATTGTGCTTGCAGCAGACCAGGGTTTGATTCCCAGCACCAACGTGGTGATGCACAGCCATTGGTGATTCTAGTCCCAGGGAACTTGACACTTTCTTCTGGCCTCTGCCAGCACCAGGCAAAATTGCATTTGCATAAATGTAGGCAAAATACTCATGATGAAATAATAAAATAAAGATATCTACAATAAAAATTTTAATGTCATTATGTGAGAATTATTCTGATTATATCTGGTGGTAGACAATGAAAAAAATATGCACAAATATTTGTTCATCAGTATTTATTAGTGTCTTACAAAATGTATGGCCAAAACCAATTCCTTATCTAATGCTGCCCAGAGAAGCCATTAGGCTGGACAACCACTTGTCTAATACAAATTCATTCCTCAGTCTAAATGAAAGATGACAAATGAATAAAAAGAGGCTCAGACATCTCAGCTAATATCACAAAGTAAATTCGCTAATGCACATTAACCCAATGGCATGGGGAATCAGGGAATACTCTATGGTGTCAAGCACAGGGGTCTAGGTAGATTACTGGAGAGCTTTCAAGATTTATACAGGAGGCATTTATGCCTAAATAATTGGTACTGTATAAGGGAAGACATGTTCAAGAGGAATAACGAAATAACGGCACCAATTTTGAAAGATAATTGATAATAGAAACATAAGATGAAAGGAAATAGGCTTCTGTTGACAGCTCAAGATAAAAAGTGGAAGTTAGAATGCCCTACCCGGTGTGACCTGACTAGAAGAGAAGAATTGACAGTACAGACACTGAAGAGTATTACATATGAGATGAGGAGGAGAGTCCCAAAGAACAACCAAGATGAGGCACAAACAAACAAACAAAAAACAAAAGACCAATTCACAAAGTATTAGTAGGCAGTTGAGTCCTGAAGTTGAAACCATAAAGGCCTTCACAGCAACTCTCCCAAAGACAAGGTGTTCAGAGTACAACTGCAGTAGAAACTGAGCAAAGCACAATTCAGCAGAGAGGAGCTGAAATACAGAAAGCATGGCTATCTCACAGCCTCCATAGTCACGGTAGGAGGTGAATGAGTGCCTTAATTTCTGTCAAGAAACACTGAAAATGGAAGTCAGAGTGTACTATGTGGAAGCAAAAACTGACACACTGTAAGGCATAGCTGAACTCAATTATATAATAAATAAACAACATAGTTATATGGTTAACATTATATATTAAGTATATAATATATATAACATATTACATATATTTATAATTTATATAATATTTGGATTTTTACTCAAAATCACAGTGCTTTTCTGGTTTGTTTGTCTTTTTCAGTGTGTATTGTGCAGGTTTTCTTTGAAGACAACTTTCTTTTATTATAAGAAAATACCATAATTATGTATGCATAAATGATTTTTAAAACACATTTTAAGTATAAAAATAAATCAACCTTCTTTGGTTAAATAAGAGGCTGAATTTAAAATAGTTTAAACTGAAGAGCAGATGTTAAAAGAGAATTAAAAACTCAAAGATGAATGAAAATGGGAAATAGAGCAGCCAAGACTCAGACAGAGTCTGAAGGATGGGTAGATGATCTAAAGCAATGCTCTGGTCTCCAGCTACGGGACAGTCTCATCTTATACACTTAGGATTGAGCTTAAGATAGAATTAGAAAATGGTACATTTATGGTGAAATTGAAACAATAACAATTAACTAAATTTTCTGATAATGAAAGACATTCATTTTCTACAAAATCCAAGAAAGCCTTAACTTTGTTGGAATTTCATAAAATATTCACAAGAGAACTGTAATAAGAAAAGATTTGTCAAGTGCTGATGACGTCCTAAATTCAGCTTGATAATCACAAATCATGTTATTAAATTATTAGCTTATTGTTTACAAAAAGCCTTGCAAGACAGAAATCTTTCATTATTTATTGCTAGGTTCATGGTGAAGCAACTAACCAGCAAAATATTAACATAATAAAAACATAGACATTTGAGTTTCATATGTTGTGCAATCATTCACAATGAAGGTGAAAAGCAGTAGAATATGTGTGTTTTATAATAAATCTGATGAGTACATGGGTAACTCTGGTGGATCATGAATGGACCAAGAAAGCATTGTATCCAGGTAACTAATACTCCATGGTAAGGGCTAGTCAAGCCTATGTCTCCATAAATAAAGATATTTATTTTCTCTAAATATATCTCTTAAATATCTCTTTAATGAAACTCTTATGCCCTTTGCTGAAGTGTGAAAAAGATCAAAGAATTATCTTCCAGCCTCTGCTGCTTCCTTACATTCAATCGCACCGTATTTGAGTCCTGGATTCTGTCACTATGCTGTAGCCTCAAAGCCAAAGTTGGAAGGAAAATGCAAATGTTTAGACTAAAACATACAAAGAGAAAGCTCCAGGACATGAGGTGCATGAAGTACTTGCCAATCGTGTGGATGAAGTGATTGATTTAGGAGAAAAGCGGGAGGTACAATCAGGAAATGGAATGCCACTCAAAACATCAAAATGTAGATTCCAATGAATTCTGAGACATACTGAAAGCATTCTGTAACCAAATAAAGTTAGAAGGTTTCCTCCTCATTAAATTCATTTCCAGGGAATTCACAAAGCTGAAGGGGAAATACAAGGTAAATAAATTACTGCAGTTTTTAAAATTACATACTTTCCGAGTTTTAGCGTTTTAATTGTAAAGTTCTATTGTATGCACTTTCAAAGTAATAGCAATTAATTTCTGTGTAGGACATGAATGTGGAAGGCTCTTACATTGAAGTGTTTGATAAACAATGGTATAATTGACTGAGATATAGGTTTTGGAACAGGAGTTCAGTTAAAAAAAGAGAAAGGTAAAGATTTTGCATAAACACTCATTATCTATGTAGTTTTTTCAATGAAATATTCAATAGAATGAAAACGAAGACCATTAGAGTTTAAAACTGTTAAGTCATGGAATTAGTCAGTTAGAAGACAATGGTGGTACCTGCAATCTTCTGAAGGCCTTAGAGCAGACAGAAGTACTGAGAAGCTAATCAGTTACCAAAGGTACCAAAGACCTCCAAGAACAAATGAAACCACCTAAAGACCCAATGACCATAAATGTTGAAAGAATTATAGCACTGATTTTTGGAGGTGATGGTGGTGGCTCATATTAAAAGTATGCATGCCTTAATTGTTCATGAACACCAGTGTGAATAAACTAAACAGAGACAACTGATGTTAATGACAAAATTCACAGACTACTACACAGTTTATTTTCACAAAACTAACTTCAAATAGGGAGTGCTCATGCATGAGATGAAGAAAAGGCTTGGACAGAATAAAATAATTTTAGTATATGCAGAAAGTTTTGGTGAAAAGGACTCCTTGTTTTACTGCGGAGATACCTGTTCATCTATGTTTGGTTTTGCTTTATTCATAAGAGCAAGGGAATGGAATTCAACTAGATACCTATGAGCAAATGAGTAGATAAGGAAAATGTGGCACATGTGTACAGAGGGATTTTATTCTGCTGTAAAGTAAAATAAAGTTGTGAAATTTGCCAGAAAATGATAGTATAGAAAGTGTTATACTATGTGAGATAACACGGGTTCAGAAAGACAAACAGCATGGTCCTTTGCTTATACAGACCTGATCTTGTTTCCTATGTATATGCTTCTTTATTTGGGAGTGAGTGTGTATAAATGTCAGGAAACTAGAAAGGGACTCATGAGAGGAAAAAGAAATGCTTTAAGAGAGAAGACCAAGAGATAAAAGAACATAAGTGATGTGAAGGTTGAAGGGTATTGCCCAGAGTGGAGGTTTTTAACCAGATAATTCTGGTTGGGGTTGGGGGTTGGGGAGGTATAAAAGCAGTCAACCAAATATAGGTATGTATGCAAATACATACATACATACATACATACATACATATATACATACATGAAGGAGCATTCTACTTTATAAGCTCACAAAAAGAAAACTAAAGGAATTTTTTTAGGGGGTAGGGGTTAATGATGTTCTAGTAACAAAAAAAAAAAAATGTTAAGAATGAGAACAGAATGGATCCCTAACCAAAGACAAAAAATGTCAAGGAAGAATCTTAAATGAGCTGAAAAGGAGAAAGATTGAGTGGAGAATTTTATTTTGAATATCAATTATTCATAAAGAAAACAGAAAAACAAACAAAAATACTTAGGATTAGAAGCACAAGGAGAATGGACTAACCACTCAAGGTCTGAAAATTTCCACTGTAAAGAGACATCAAGAGCTTGAATTCCCAGAACTGAGGAGATGGCTGGGGTATGTGGGGGTGTGAAGTACCCACTGGTCAAGCAGATATTCTAAATGCCGTGTTCATGTTACAGTGTCTGTTAATGAGTTTTATTTGAACTAAGGTACAGACTGCAAAGTAATATCAACTAAAAATGCAATGAAAACACCTTTAGGAGTCTGCAACATTTACATTTCTAACATGGGATAAATGGTTACGTTTTTTATTTTCTTTACAACTGTTGGAGCATTTCCACAGCAGGAGCTCAGATTACATTTGAATAAGAAAGACACTATAAATGAAAGGGCCACTTCACTGAGCTTTTTCTTTAATAAAGTACCAAAGATTTAGCCATCTTATCAAGTGTAAGTATTAAGCATTTCCATCATCTAGCAATGTTGAATTTTAGGTATTTTTAGTGAATAATATAAATGGGATGTTTTTAAAAGTGAGGAACCAGAATACATTCAGAGACATTGAAATACTTTAGTAAATGTTAGCTCTTTTAAAGAAGAAAATCCATCTGATTTAAGGTACTTCAATAGATTTACACAGGCTATGGAAGATTAAAAAAAAAAAAAAAAGTACCTACATTCTAATGCCAAAGAGGAAAATAATTGCACTGTTTTGGTTCCTGGGTTAGAGGCTGTGTTTTCATAATCTGTGTTTGAAAGTAAGCTAAGCTAACTGCCATGTTCGTTTCATTTTCTTGGTTGTAGTTTGAAAAACGGTGGAAGAGCATGTTTCTAAAATAAATGAAGTTCCTTGTTGATGTTGGAGACTCACTAAAAAAAAGAAAAATCATTCTTATAAAAAGAAAGGTGTCTTCATGTGGGACTCTAAGAATACAGTGCCAGTTTATTAACTGACTGGCCAGCAGTTATTTTGAATTTATAAGCTAATAATTCCATGAGTAGAAGATGCATATCAACTTAAAGGTTAAGCTCCTCAAATAGAAGGGAATATTATGGAAATTGCCCAAGTCACTGCAAGACTTTATACATTCCTTATAAACCAAATGTATACCTTTCATTTCAGATCAGAAAAAGTGTTTTTTCACAGCTCTGCAAGCATGCCCACATCAGAACTTCAAGGGCAGTGATAAGAGAACAGGAAGGCAAATTCCTCTTGGTAACTGTCACAACATATGCCCACAATGCTGGGCACTGAAGTAATATTTTGTATCTTTTCTTTTCTATTTAAAATGTAGTCTATATAGTATGAAGTACTTAGTTGTCCTTCAAGTTTTCTGGGTATGATGCTGTTTTCCATATTTCTTCCTCTTAATGCAGGTTTGAGAAGAAGTAATATTGAAAACTTGAACTCACCCTTTGATTGCTTTTATTGTATTCTTGAAATAGATATAGACAAGGCAAGGGGGTGTGGCCCCATAGTCTTCCTTTATTTTTACTAAAATCTGTCTCAATCCCATGCTTTTTTCAACGCTGTGGACTCAAGACTTCCTCTAGGTCACCCACAAAATACCTTATGTTTCCTGAATCTGTAGAATGTTAACACAGCTCACTGAATCACAAAAGACAAGAATTTTCTCCTCAGTTTTCCACATACACAAACTTAAGCTTATTTCCATTCACTCATTTACAATTACTGCTTTTACAATATGGAAACCTGTTTTTCTTTGTTTGTTTTTTGTTCTTCATTGGTCTGTGTGTGTGTGTGTGTGTGTGTGTGTGTGTGTGTGTGTGTGTGTGATGTATATGTGTGAATATATACATGATGACACATGATATACATGAAGGCATATATATGTGAGAATAATATGAGTATATATATATATGTATATGTATATAAATAAAATCAGTGAGAAGGCCTAGTTTTATAGAAACTCAGCTCACATAAATAAGGCCTACGAAGCACTGTTTACTTTATTCAAACCTGTGTCGTTGACATCCAGAACACAGCCTAGCTTATCACTGTTTTCTTTACATGTTACATGAATACATCAGATTTTTCACATAACATTTTTCACCAGGGACCTCTAATATATGCTGCTACCCTTCCCACATACATGGAGATCAAATGGGACAATCTTTGTGTCCTCATTTTCTTTCCTATAACAGTAATAATGCTAATTGTTTGCTACTCATGAGTGCCAAACAGTTCCCAAATCATACTTGACCATATGAACATTGGGAAGTGATGGACAGCATTACCAAGCCACGTGAAGTTTATGTAAAGATTCCAGGTCCAACAAGGTCTTTAATCAAGCAGCACATTTATGCTACACAGCCATATCTGTTGACTATTCCGTGATCTGTCATTAGGTGAGTGTGTTGTTAGATACTCAAGGGTTGTAAAGAATGAAGTATATGCTGAATCACTTTAAAGTCTAGAGGACTATTGAGGGGGAAATTAGAGGAAAACACTAATTTTACTGTCATCCTCACTCAGCTGGGCTACTGACAAAGCATGTCAGTAAAATATATAGTGATACTTTTCATTACTTTTAAAGCATTTATTAGTTATACAAATTACCAAATATTCACAAGAAACACTAATATTTCCATCACTCTCAGTATGATAGCAGAACTGAAGACATGTCAGTGGACTGGCTTTTAACGTCTACAGTTCAGAAATAATTATCTTCTCAGGCTAATGGGACATTACCTCCAACAATGGGCTATAATTGCCTTCCTGCATTTTCTCATTTAAAAAATATCAGAATATTTTTTCTCATCATAATGGTCTTGAACACGTGATATTATGGCTATCACAATTACCACTGCTTTAAAATTAAGTACCTTAACACTCAATATAACAGCTACCTCTGTCATGTCACACATTTCTGCCTAATACATCAATGGTATCTGTGAAGGGAAAGTGGAATTTTCAATTAACAAATTAAAAGTAACTTAATTTCACTTTTTCTCTCTTTGTTGGAAGGGAAAGATCAGTTTCTCGTGTTGTTAGGTAGTGCAGTATAACATTATAAGTAAAAACACAAGAAATTCTTTAGAAAGGAAAATTTACAATTTAAAGACATGTAGATGGGTGTGAGAGCCACAGGATGGAAGGAGAGATGGACAAGGAGGCTGGCATCCTGGGTTTATAGTGAACTGGAGAGGACAAAGGGTCTAGATGACACTTATTAAATATCACCTCGGTAAAAATGTTAGGCAAATGTTTTAACTGAGTTATTTGGCCTGCTCAATGCAACTAGGAGTTTCCAGACAAATGCCCACTATGCTATGCTCTGTTTTCAAAATTAACATCAGAAAGGTAGCATGTGAGTTACTTTGTTTATGCAAAAGTTATTTTAAGACATAGTTTTTATCTGCTTTCATAGATAGGACTATATGTCCAGTTCATTCCTAAAAATATTTTTAGTCCCATAGACCAATTTCAGCTGACTCTAGGTATGCCAAAGGGACAGGATGTGGTAATTAAATGAATGTGTAATATTTCAAGTCATCAGAGAAATCACACTGAGTTTCCCACTTCTAACCCCACCAGGAGGAATATGAGTTAATTACCCTTAGCTCTAAAGCGTACCTGCAACATTGTATATGTAACGCAGTGTCCATCTCCCAGAAAGTGCTCTGTAGCAGGAGACTATGTACTGAGAAACAGGCGTGGAGATTAACATATGAAGGAATTTATAGTTTATGTTAAGGGTAATTAACTCAGCTTTTGAAATATTTAGACATTTACTCCTGGTCACAAAGTATAGAATTAAAATGTTTCAAACGATCATGGCATTTATTTCTCCTTACTGAATTGGTGCATTTTAACTTTCTTTATGTTGATCAATTTAAATATTAGATATTACATTATGACACTGTATGTAAACCACAGTGTCTGACAAATAAATATAAGGTGCTATTCTTACATAGTAAAATCATAATTTATGCCTGGCTATCACTTTATGTTTAGAACAAAAACATAAAGTTTTTGATAATTATTGTCAAAGGTATTTTTCAATGTGCTTATTATTTGAGGTGTTTATGTAAAACATTGCCAAAGTCAAATAAGAGATCAAAATTCCATTTTGAATTAAGAAATTATAATCACACAGGTCATACTCTAAAAACACACCGCATTCATCCTTTCCAATTTTTTGCTATACAAAAGAAATGACAAAGGAAAAATTTGATATAAACTAACATTGTTTGTTCATTTCTAGGAAAGAATGAGTCATGAGCTAAGCAACCTTCGAAACCAGAGAAGGTTCAGGGAATTGCTTTATACAATGGAGGCAGTGATTCTAAAAAGAAAACAGATATGATGTAGGAACAGCAGTTGAAATTGTCAATTCAGTTTTCCTCCTTGTAAAGAGTAAAGAAGACAAAACTTCATCAGGACCTCGGTGAAGGTGTCCTGTGAGCCTGTGAGCTCCAACACCAGCCTGTTGAGCCCCATCCCTTCCACCTCTCCTTCTTCATGGTGTAAACAACAGGGTTGCACAAAGGAACTCAGGAACAAGGCAAAAGCTGCTAGGTAAGGCAATTCTTTCTGGAAAAGGGTGTTTTAGAACCAAAACTGGGCCTAGCAAGCACATTAGGACCAAGGTTTCATCCTTTGTTGCTGACATAGTTGATGACGTTGTTCATCCTCTTGTTGGGTGCTCTCCTCACAATCTTAAGCAATTGGCTAATGGGCACAAAGAAGTAAACACAAGCACTTGCTACCTTCAACCTTCGATAGAAAAAAGTTCCACAGTCCTCTCCCATTACACTATGATTCTACTTAATTACTTTCATATATATGCAGCTGTATATATATTTTTTTCAGGAATACATCATAGCACAGAAAATCTGACTGACACCAGACTATTGTGGAAGAAACAATGGTATAATATCAGAAATCAGATGCATTTTATATACCAAGAACGTGCAGTGGGAGGATGGTAGAGTCAAGGGGACATATGATTAAAAGATGCTGCATATTTGTATGAAATTGTCAAAGAATAAAAAATATTTTCAAAAAGGAAAAAGAACTGTCTATTTTTGTGTCATATTTCATTGGGCATCTTTTGTCTTATTGGCCTTTTACTTATATAGTATGGTTTTTGATTTTGTGGGTTTTGCTTTTGTGTATATTTCTGTGTGTTTCTCTTTTTTTCTATATTTTTCTGGTTTTTGTTGCTGTTGTTGTTTGTTTTGTTTTGATTTTGTCTGTTCACTTTCTAAAGAGACAAAGAATGAGTTTGATGGGTAGGGGCTGATCTGGGAGGAGAAAGCATGATCTAAATATATTGTATGAGACAATACTTTTTCTATTAAAAAGAAAATTTTGTGTCTATTTATATCACTGTCCATGTATTCTCAGTGTCACACCTATGACAACATGACAAAGATCTTGTTAACAGTGGCTATTCTTACTGAGGAGAGAGTAGATATCAAACCACTGGTACATTTGTAGGCAAGAGTGTTAGCAAAGAGTTAGGCAGTATGACTTTGCTTCAGTTCTATACCAGTTCATTGAAATGAAAATCAAGTCATCTGTAAAACTGTGCCATCTGAAGGAGCCTTTCAGATTAATTTTTATAAAACAGAAAAGTAAATTTGCATATTTTAAACCCTTTTCATCTATTCTGACTCAGGGTTTATGCAAGTTGAAATCTCTTAAAGTACACTTCCATGCATTCATTATTTGTGCTAGAGAACCCTTTCTTCAGTGAAAACAAGATGCAAGTTTTCAGCTTAAAAAGCAATCTAGTTACAATGGTATCCAATTACTCCATTCACAGAGGGAAAATGACCTTTAAATACATGTTTATCAGCTTCCTGCTCATGAACATTAATGTTACTCTTGAACTCAAGTGTTCTCTTTTCTTGAGTGAAAACAGCTTAAGAGCACCAAGTGTCAACAGATTACTATGAAGGAACATTAAGGAGAATGAAAGACCCAGAGTAAGAGAGAAGCATGAAAAAAAAAAAAGTTGAATGGAGTAGAATTAATATAGAATTAATGTATTCAATCAAAAATCCCAGGCAGATCTACACAGAAACAGCTATTAAAGGGCTAGTCCTTAGCTCTCAAAAAGAACAAAGTGAACAGACTATGGCATAAACATGGCAAAAGGGGAGAGACTGAAAGGAGACACAAAAATAGTGGGACACAGGGATCTTAATTTAAACATTGTCAGTTATTACTAGAGGTTCAATGTTGACATCATTATGTTGTGAAGAAAGCGTTATCTGCCCACACTGACTTCTTCAGTGTACCTAACCAGGTCCTGTCATCATTAAGGCAGCACCTCTTAAGTATAGATAAGGATTAGCAAACATCTTCCAAGGAACTGGTAGGCATATAGCGGCGTGTGTGTGTGTGTGTGTGTGTGTGTGTGTGTGTGTGTGTGTCTAGATTCCATAATTCAAACAAGATGGGAAGGGTGTCAGGAAGTTTATGGGAGATTCTCAAAGAAAGAGTAATGTGAGGAGCAGAGTTACTGTGACCTGATTTTTCTCCTTGCTAAATCAATAGTGGCAATTCTCAACATCATATTCCCATAGGAAAACAAATCTCAGCTTGTTTAAACTTCTGTTGATTAGATTTTCTCTTTCTTATGCTCAAAACTGCTCAAACTTATTACATATGCTGCAATTCCATGGCTTATAGGGGTAATAGAGATTAAAGAGTAGTTGGGGGGGGGTTAAGTGATTTCACAATGTACACAGTAAAACATAATTAAAAGAGCAGATCAAATGAAACTTGTCAGTTGATGAGGGGAGGAGAAATAAGATTAGGAGCAGTGAGAACGTGACATAACAGCCACATAGAAGTTGCCTTCACGGAAAAGCATTGCTCCTAAGTAAATTCATAATGTAACTAACATTAGGTTGAAAGCTGGGTATCTCTGCCCGCATTTTCCAGCTATCTCTTTCACCCTGGGGTCAACTGATTACCTCTGTACATAGGTGTACTAATCACACAAGAAATGTACACTTAACCTATCTCATGCTTTTGCAAGGCAGAAGATATGAAAATGAGAGTAATAGATACCTTGCTGTCAGCTTTGTATAATGTCCTATTCTTACAGACAAAAGTGTAGCTAAGTGTCACTATCCATTGTCTTAAACTTATAATGACATCTGCTTCCAGAAATGGCAGAGACTTGTAAGACAGGACACTTCCCATGAGAAATGTATGAAGGTAGGGCTGTACCCTGAAGCTTCACTGATCATCTCACGAGAACCAGTTTATCCCTCAAGCAATAAGGACATTGCCCTAAAATTCTGATAACCAAGGAGAGTAAAGAAAAAAGAAAGAAAAGAGATAAATCTGCCTCTGGGCTTCAGAATACATTTACTGACACAGTGTGACATGGTGCAATTGGAAAGGAAATACCGATTCTGATGTTACATCAAGACTAAGGCTGTGTTACACTGCTTAGATGTTGGAGGTTATAAAATTTATATCAAGACGGAAAACTAAATAGAAGTATTTTTGTAGCATCTCACAGGAAAGTTGACATACAGATTGAAATTCAAATACAGAGTGAGGGGTCTCAGGAACCTGGGAATGAGAGGTGGAATGGAAAAGTTCATGAGAGAACTAGAAGACTTCATTTGGCATGCGAGTAGAGCTGCAGAAATAGAAATCATAAACTCAGACTTTTGGGGATCTAACATTCAAAACAAAGGCTGTAAGAAGGGATACATAATTAATGTTATTTTATTGATTAGTTAAAAATAATTAATGAAGGATTAAACAAGCCCAAAATGTGAAGGCATGTACCCAGTTCTAACTATCACTTTTAAATATAAACAATAAAAACAAATAAATAAAATTATTTTTTTAAAAAGTGTGTATTTTTTAGTGTGTGTTTGTTTTGTGTGCATGTGCCTGCAGAGTAAAGAGTAGGGTGCCAGATTCCTTATGGATTCAATGGTTTTAAGGTGCTTGTCATGGACACTGGGTACCAAACTCAGGTCCTTGGCAAGAGCAGCAAAGTAGCAGGATCTCTTAACCACCGAGCTATTTCTTGATCTGTCCTCCCCAGGATGCTTTCAAAGAAAAGTTTGAAGCCATTAGTGAAGTTTACAATAGGATGTTAGCAAATCTTAATGGCTATACAAAGAACTCTTAGCATAGGTAAGAAAGTTAGAGTAAAGGCCAGTGGCCCAGAAAACAGAGAAGAACAAAAATACATTTTAAAGCCTCTACTGATAAGGAGTCTTGTCCTATATATTCACTTAAATATTAAAGCTCTTTCCAGGGAGAGTTTGTGTTATCTAGATTGTTCTCATTACTAAAATTCTCTAACATTTAATGATCATTAAAGTGGTTAAAGGACATATGAAAATATAAAAATCATAAAATGGGATTTCATGCAAGTAGAAAATGCCTTTTTAACTGGAAAATGAGGACTGAGACATGACATGAATATAGAACACTGGAAGCTCTGATTCTCTGAAACTATACAGTTGTTAATAGAATCCAGATTAGAGGAAATTAAGAGATGTCAACAGAATTCAGTTAACATAGGTAATCAAAATATATGCTAATAAATATTGATAAGCAGAGATAGATAACAACTTGAGAGAAGGGCAGTGTTTATAGTTCAGTTTATAAGCAAAAGGGGCAATAAGAGGTGCAAGGCTGAATAATGCACAAGGGTAAAACCCTCAGTCCTTGCTATGCTGCTCACTGTTCAGTAGTCCCACAGGAAGAATGTAGACAGGTCATAAACCCAGAACTAGGAGACATATGTGAGGAATGACTGAGAGCACAGGAACAACAGGCTATCTTCACAGGCAGAGGCTGATACAGCTTAAAGGCAGTCAAGAAGATCATGAGCAAGTAACTGATATTGCAAAGGCACCTAGAGAGATACTGAAGAATGTCTCAACCCTAAACAGTTTCGTCAATAATAATGGTGGTAGTTTTCTACGAAGAAGGGTTTTGAGCATGTCAGATGTAACTACAGGGGAGCTGATGGGAAGCTTGTCAGAACTAGAGAACTTTTAATGACAGTGAGACGTGAAGTTGACAACATAGAGTCACAAAGGACCATAGGAGATGACATGAACAAATAGATCAAGTTGGATGACATGTAAGCAAGGCTATGTTCCCATAAGAATACAATCTTCCAGCAATATGTCATAACCAAATGTAAATCTAAACAGACCATAGAGAGTGGATGTTAAGACAGAACAAAAAAAAAAAAGCCAGCACCAGATGACTTCAGGAACAATTGCCTCAAATATTGAAGGTGAATTGGCAGGAGGCCTTTTTACACATTTCCAAAACTTAGAAGAAAATATTTTTAATTTCATGTCACAGAACTAGTAGTGACATACACCAAAAGTAAAGTAAGGACACTACAGGAAAAGAAAATTATAGGTCATTGCCTCTGGTCAATAGAGATGCAAAAATATAGATATAACAAGATATACTGAATTCCATAGCACACTGAAAGGAAAATTCATACAACTAAGTAGCAAAGTACACAAAACTATCAATATGGTGTCTTACACTACTAAAATGAAGAATAAGAACGATATGGTTTTCTTTAGAGTACAGAAGGATCATCTGAAACATTGAGCATCAGGAGACACATGTTAAGAGGTGGGATTAGTGGTGGGTGGACGCAGATGGCGAGGGAGGGGGGTTGGGAGTCCATGGAAGGACAGCTCAAGCAAACAATCTAAACCACATCCCTCTAAAAATATAAACAGTAACAAAGAATAACATTTGGTATATAGAATGTATCTCTCGACTCAATGAAAGTCATGTAGGAGAAACTCACAGCTAATGGAGAAAAGTTCCCCTGAGATCAGGAATACAAGCACGCCTCCAGCACATCTACTGAAGATAACTCTGGATACTCTAGGGACAGGAATTAATGAAGGAAAAAAATACAGTACATCTAAAACAGAAAGGAGGAAGTTGATCCTCCCAATGACTCCTCTTTTACCACCAAAAGGACAACTAAAATCCCTATAGATACTAATAAAAACTCAGTAACGTTACACAATATGAAAGTAGAGTAAATGTGAAGTGACAGGTGCTTTGAGGATGATAATACTCATCCTCAATAATACTCATTGAATCCCTGCATCAATCATATTATATATTTTAAATGGAATGTTAATTGCTAAATGTTTGCCAATTATACACTTAACAATGCATTCGCTTGCCCAGCCAACCTGATGAAGTTGACAAATGCCATGCTTCGTAATCCAGCATATTTTATGCCAAACAAAATTTCTGTTAAAATATTTAAATCAATACATTTAGCAAAATGGTAATCATCAAGATGTTTATTACAATATTAAAATGTGTGTTACAACATTAAAACAAACAAAACACGTCTTTTATTGGAAACGTCTTGATCCGAACAACATTTTACATATTTAATAGAGGCCCGGTGTCTTATGGTAGCTGAGCTGCCTAATGTATAATAATTGCTGAAGTGCCTTGATGCATTTACATAAGCGGCACTATTTGAACAACATGTCTCCCTTTTAACATACTTGAAGGAGTTCTTTCCCTGCAAATTCACTGCGAGATGAAAAATGATGGAGGTCAAGACTGTAAGTGAGCTTCACCGAGGAGCTCTCAACCCAAGATGCATTAAGGACAATGAATAGGAAACATTCCTTTCTAATAGGTGCTGAACAGGGAAGAATCTTGTAGCCCTGCGATGCAGAGCCCTACTGCCCTGCTCAAGAACTGATCATAACCACCACCAAAGATTCAAAAAATGTCTTGAGGCAGGGCATGTGGCATGTTCCAGCCCTGCTTTTTATCCACCTGAAGAAAAGTGTCACAGGACTTCAGTGATAATAACAAGAAAGAAAAAGGTCTAAAATTGTTTGTTTTAGTGGTGGTGATGAATGGGAAATAGGGATTCTAAAATTACTTAACTGAAAATTATTATTTTATGTGAGTAAATACAGCATTAGAGACCTAATCAGGAAACTGTAAATAAGCAAATTACCAGCTGTCAAAAAAATCATAACTATCAAATTAAATGAACTTCCCTCAGGCAAACTAACATTGCTTTTGCCTGAGGCTGAATGAAAAATGAATCATGAGGGAGACACATCATATGAATACAACAGACTTTTAATTAATTCTGTTTGTGTAGACTGACAAGGTATTAAACCTTAAAACTTATGTAAAGTTCTTATGACAACAAAGAGATTACAACAATGGCCAACAACTGCGGGCCAGACTAAGTATTCTTCACTGGACTCAGATCTCCGGTTTTTCAGATGAACGTGATTCTACAACGGCAAATCAGCCAGCAAGCATGGCTTTCCTGTGTACAGAGGAACCTAGAGTGTGAGTTTCAGCATGAAAGGTGAAAAGACAAATACATGGTGGTGGCTGAACATTTTTACTACACTGAAGCCTTGGCTAGCTGCTGAAGAGATTCTTGTTCACATTTCTCTTCCCTGGACTGTGGATGCTGTGGTAGAATGCTTGCCTGGTCTGCATAGTTGCTGTGTTTGATAACCTTTACAACCCATATCTATAATGGTTTTCCACTTACTCTCTCATGTTCTTTTACTGTCTATTTACCCAGATGAATCGGGAACCAAGCAAAATGCTAACAATAGTTCACCATGCTTTACTTTTGTCTTATTATTTCATTGCTTTATTCATTCCTTTTCAGAAAAAAAAATAATTAGCTTGGGGATTAGGAAAACTTCCGTGACAACTATGAAAAAAGAAAAAAGAAAAAGAAAAAGAAATTGTCCATTTTCCCGGTACCTAGGATGGCTATCGAAGGCTGTATAGGAATAGCAAGGGTTCTACAGTGTTGTTAAGTGAATTTAAACTTAATTTATGTCTCAGTGGAAGCAGAAAACCGGTGGAGCCCTTGCAGAAGAGTTAAGGAGAGCAATGTAGGGAATAATTCACAATATTTAAGACTCCTATGGGCATTTTACTTCGGTATCAAGTTAAAACTTTGATCTTCCATCTAATTCTAAGAGCTGATGTGGGCTAGGGGGCTTGGCCATAACTAACTGGTTTCCCGAGTTTGCTGGTAACTAAGATAGCCCTCTGTCTGACCTATTTCTCAGTTTTCAGTCTCATCTAATTGCTTTCCAAGTCTCATTGAAGTGGGGAATGAAGATTTAAAAGAGGGAGGCCCAGTCAACAAAAAATGCCATTTGAACTTAAAAAAAAAAATTCTTAAGGGTAAGAGAGCCACATCATTATAGGAGGTATTTATAGGAGATCCCCCACTTCTCTCTCTCTCTCTCGTTACTCAACTGCCAGTGTGTGAGGTCAGCCCTCTCTAGATGTTGGTAATAGAAAGAAACTCCCATGTCATCTGAGCATTGAAGCTCCATACTTCACCTAATCAAAAACCACTCAGTATGAAGAGTTACAGATCACAAGTCTTAGGTGTGCTCCTTTTACCTTTCAGAGTTTTGGGAACATTATTTAGTTAAAAAAAATCAGGAAAACACTACATACATATACATGGAAGAAAGGAGGGAGGAGAGGGAGTGGGAAGCAGAGATACGGTGACTATTGGGAAGATTACATATCTCTCAATTTCCTTTCTTAAGTATTTCAGGTATTTTTGGCAAATTTTTCTTTTTGAATTGAGTTTCTGTTTACAAACATTGACAATTTTATTATCAGTCATGTTTTGAGTTAGGCATCCAAATGACATGCTTGTTCTTTTTTCTTTAAAGTTCAAAGATTTTTTTCCCCTAAAAGTCCAGGTTGATATCTATAGGTAAGTAAGATCACCTTTCAATATATATCTTCAATAGCAGCATGATGTTGTCCTGTCTTTTGATTTGAATCTTGGTTCTGTTCTTTTGTTTTCTTGTTCCTGGAGTCCTATTATTGTATGCAATGACTTCTTTGTGTGGGTTCACTATTTACTGATGTATGTGTTTATACACATTTATGTAGTGTTACTAACTTCTGATAATCTAATATCTATATAAACATTTCTGGACATATTTATCTCAGGAGAAAGTTCCCACTTCCACTCATTGACATCAAGGGGGACAGAACTTCTTCTGCACAGAGACGAGGACCCAGCATGTTAAGTAGGATGTTGTTCCACACACTTTTAAAGACACACAGGATGGTACTGAAAGTACACTACTGAAGTCAAGTGATAAGGTACATAGAGGATGGTATTATTAAGATACTTTTCTGTCTCTGTTTCTGTCTCTGTTTCTTTCTATCTCTCTCTCTCTCTCCCTCCCTCTCTCTCTCCCTCCCTCTCTCTCTCCCTCTCTCTCTCTCTCTCTCTCTCTCTCTCTCTCTCTCTCTCTCTCTCTCTCTCTCTCTCTCTCCTCTCTCTCTCTCTCTCTCTCTCCCCAGTACTGGAATGAAAGTCTTGTACAATTCTCTTCAGTAGACTTGATGCACTTGGCTGTATCTCTATCAGTTTTCAGCTCTAACCTTGCTACCAAATCTAACACATTCCTTTCAATTGAATTGAATTGAATTGGGTCTTAGTTTACACTGTGATTTACCTCCAAAGCTACCTAGAATAAATGCATTTTGATTATCTAGCACTTAAGGATATGTATGAGTTTGAGAGTCCTTAGAAGGCTGTATTAATTTGAGAGTATGGAATGGTATGATCATTTGATATAATGAAGATTAAGAATTCAGTGGTTCCCATTGGCTGCCAGAGGGAGCCTCTCTGATGTCTATTGGGCTAGGCATCAACCTATGAGCATTTCAGAATACCATTAGGAATCATTTCTGGGTATGCAGTCTCCAGTTCCTGGCTAGCCCATCCCTGCAGTATCAGGCATGGGCTTCCCCCTTGGCATGGAGCTCTTCCATTGCCTCAGCAGATCCTGCAGGCAGGATAAACCTATCCTGCTTTGAAGGTTTTGTGGCTGTGTTAGTTCAGAGCCAAACATCTGGCAGAGCTCAAGGGACCTTGTGGAAAGGGGGAGGGGCATTGTGGGGATCAGAGGGGTCGAGGACACCAGGAGGACAAGACCCATGTAGTCAACTAACTAGCACTCTTAGGGGCACACAGAGCCTGAATGGTTCCCTACATATATCTTATGGTTGTCTGGCTTGGTGTTCTTGTAAAAGTCCTAAAAGTTGGAGTGGGGAAGGGGGTTTATGACCCTTTTACTTGCCCTTGGGACCTTTTTCCTCCCATTGGACTGCCTCTTCCAGCCATGAGGTAGGGGCTTGTTCCTGCCTTGTTCCATTTTGATATGCCCTGTTGGAGTGGTAACCCTGGGAGGCCTGCTCTTTTCTGAGAGGAGGTGAGGGATTGGAGGGAGTAGAGGAAGAGGTCAGGATATATTATATGAAAAAAATTAAAAAAGAAAAAAGAAAAAGAATTCAGTGGCTCTGTGGTTGAATGGGACCTTTAAATGATTTGGGCAGTGTAAGGAAAGCAACTGACACATCCTGATATCTAAATTCTCAGCTAAAGGAAGTGAAACCTTTAGACAGTTTGTGATATTACTTTAAAGTCTCCCCTAGTATATAAAGCCACAGATAAAGCAGCCAATATACAAATCTCAAATTCAGTTCTATGGCTGAGGGCTTCCAGTGTTAGCTGAACTCATAGGATTAAGCGTCTTTGACAGGATACTTTAAGGGTTTAATTTATAAAGAGTTCAGGAGCATTCCAAGCATCTAAAGGTCCTGATTTGCCTAGGAGGGCTGTTCATTGTCTGACTGAGGACAATGTTCCTCTTCTCTTACCAGAGTTAACTTGGAAGAAAAAAGCCAATAGCCCCCACACTCTCTTCCACCTATGTATTAACTCTTGATGGATCCCTGTTTAATTGGAAGAGGAGAATACAAGGTGAAACATTTAGTCCAGGGATACAATAGATGTTTCTCATTGGTTTAAGTAATTAGGTAATCACTTTTTTGTTTATTAACAAAGGTGGAGCATATATTTCAATAAAACTAAAATTATTGACAAGTGTTCACTGATGAAAGTTTCTCAACTTACACTAATTTAGACCTTTATGTGGTGGCAATAATTTTCTTGGTTGGCTGACAAAAACACAAACTCAATCATGGCCCCTATCAAAGGAGAGAGCAATACCAGAAATAGCTCGGTATACATCATTGAGTAAGGAGTCCAATAGCTGGGAAAATGGAAATATGAGAAGTCATTTTTCAGTGTTTAATATACTTATAATGACGTGATCAGAACACCACAGTAGAAAGAGGGCCAATCCACAATGAAAAAATAAGCCAAGAATGTCAGTGCTGTATGCTTTTCACAGAGCAGCATGAAGGGGAAACATGTATTTTAAAACAAATCTGTGATTTCAGTGGGAATGGGTTAATCTTGGAGAAAAATACCAGAAATGCAGAGTAGGCAGAAGAGCCTGCTATGCTGAAATATTTGAATCATAGAACTCAAATAAAAAGGTAACCTGCTGAGGTTATAAGTAGCCAGTACTCTTTCCACTATGTAATGGTCATTTATTTCATAATTCATATTAAGCCTCAATTTTTTGGCTATAAAATAACTATGTGTTGTAGAAGTTTATTTTAGTTGTGTTTAAAATATTTTTTTGCATTATTGGGTGAAGGGCTGCCCTAGGTCTTGGTGTTCGGTTTTGTCTGCAGGTATTGGATTTCTGTGGGGGATGTTTGATTCTTAATGACCTGCATATGCTATCAGTAGAACACCTGAGGAGTTCTGAAAGAACCCAGACCATAGATGAAGTTTTGCCCCAAACTGACTTCTTTGTGTGCCCAGTGATATTCCCAAGCTAGATTTGTCATTTCTATGATATTTGTTCGGAAATATACATTTGAAGAGATAAACTAGAAACAAGCAGAATCTTGCAATTGGTTAAGTGGATTTTGCAATGATGCTGTTTTGGAAGAAAGAGCTAACTAGAGGCTTCTAGAAACATTCTCCTAATCCAATTAACAAAAATCAATATAGTACCATAGGGTCTAGCACAGAATTAATATAGCTGTCCATGTTTTTAGTAACAGGATGGCGACCTCTACTGCATCCTCATTTCCTTTACTATTTTGGCTAATGGAGAAATGGATAGCCCTTGAAGGAAGATTAGCTTGGATTTAATTGATTAATAATTTCATTTCCAATGTGAGTTCCACATGTGGTTTACTTCTTTAGCCTAAACTATAAGACCAAGCTCTCTGCAAATATATATTAATCTACTAAATGCTTTTCACTCCCATGCCAGCACAAAGAGGGTCAGAAACCATTAGTTTTTCCTGGCCAGAAGATATTCTAATTTTATCTCTGTACTTTATTATTATATCAGTCTTCATTTATGAATCACAATATGGTAGACTGCATATTATTCAAGATCCTAAAGCATATAAAGCATTCTATTTCTTTAAGGAATCATATGCATGGAACAGTGGGTATCCTGGATATCTCTGTATAGTATACATGTAGCAGGGCTGGGAATTATTTCAGTGGTATATACTTATTGCATAGGTGAGATTCTCATCTGGTTTCTATTACCAACATCTTCAGCATCACAATAATGATAGCATACATGAATTAGAATAAAATATCAGTACTTCTTGTCTCAGGGAGCTGTTTTAGGATTCAGTGATCTTGTCCCAGTTGGGTAATACATTCCACAGTGAAAATGGTGGTTATCTCTGCTTTCAGAAGACAGGCATAACATTTTGACTGAAAAAATTGTACAGAGTCACCTTGGGACAATAATCAATTACATGAATAAATATGGTACTCCAAGAATCTCTAGCATTGAGGTTTCAATTATACACACAGTGAGTATAACCCATCAGGTTAGAGTATGCAGAAAAGAACAACCTTGGTGAGAATGTTGGATGAAAATGAGCATGGATAACATTCATGTTTTCTTCAGTAAATAATAAATGCTCTTTAACAGACTAACCTGACCAGTCCTAAAATTTGCTGTATGAATAAGTAACAACATGGGAAACATCATTTGATCTATATCACTCCATATCTTAGTATAATGGACAAAAAACTCAGGTGGCACAGAAGTAGAATCAAGTGTAATACATTTTAAAGATCATGGGTGCCTCCTTACACACCACAAACCTTCTTTCAACATTCATTGTACACTCAGCTCATGTCCTAAAGAGTAGGAGACTGACATTCAGTGTGGAGAAATTACTGGAACCCATTTTATAATGAGTGCTGAATGATCTAGCAGTAGCTAAAAAGTACCACTATAGAATCACTCCAGTTGTCAACATTCTTAAAAAGCCAGGAAAGACATCACTCCATCTCTAAGAGGAATGCTATTATCAGTATTTTCTCCTTCCACTTCCTTCAAGAAGATGTGTTAGCCTGAAATAAAAGTCTACACTAAATCACAGAGGAAGCTGGATAGTTTGGATGGATGGCTTGGGAAATGACTATAGTAAGTGTCAATGACTAGCAGTAAGGCCATTTAGAGATGAAAGATGTTGAAGGACCTCCTGGAATAACCCAGATTCCAAGGACACACTTACTCCGTAGGACAGAAAGTAATGGGTTATTTGAAAGCTTCCACGTACAAAAAGTTCTTTATATCAGGTAGACAACAGCCTTGCTCAGTTACATAATTGTATAGCTTCTGCTGAACCTGCTACATGAGTCCAGGCTATTTAGACACTCAATAACTTTCATTTTATCTATTAAATTTCCGTTATCACTGGATACATCTAATGAATACCAAATCTTCCCCACCCCCCAAGAATGCCAGCATTGCCCTTCTTGTGGTAATTAAATTACCAAAAAACCTTGGTTATCTTTTAAAAAATATAGACATCAATATAAGGGTGTCCAGGATTTTATAGTGAGTCATTTCTAAAATATGTCCAATTTAACGTCCTCATCCTACTACTTATTACCTGTGTGAATTGAGAGATTAAATTATCTTAATTATTTTTCCAGAACACTGAAACAACCTGTGTCTCATGGTTGATATGAGAACCAAATGGCTTATCTATGTAAAACACATAGCACAGTGGCTGATAATAGTAGGTAGCATGCAAACAATGGCTAAGTAGATGATACAAACAGCATGTGTAGCCTTATGAGTAATTGGTATAATATTCATTTGAATGTATTATTAGTACAAAATAATAGGGTTCTACCATATTTGAGGACTAAATATAATGGCCACATTAACTTTTAAAAATTCTCATCCATGTATGGTAATAATTGAAAGTAAGGAAAGCCTACATAGCTAGTTGAGGGATAAAAGCACAAATACAAATTGTACCTTGATAGCCAGTCATAGAAATATGGTATTCAGTAGATCTACCTATATCCGTTCCCTGAAAATCATGTTTGTTGTTGTTACATGTTTAAGAGTAAATGGTATCATTTTTTCTTTTGTTTTCCTCCATATTGATTTCTCATGTCTATGCATTGAGTATGGACTCAATCACTAGCTTCCATGCTAGCCAGAGTTTTCAGGATATGAGATATATCAAAGCAAGTGACAAAGCATATAGCGCCAACACCATCAGTGCCAGAAGGGAAATGGATATTTGTATGTTTCTGATGATTTTTCAAAGGGCAGTTGTAATAGTAAACAGAGAAGCAGTGTAAGAATAGTGCAGCTGTCATACAGCTAACAGACTAAAGCATATTGGGAATCTGTCAATACTCAGCTTCCAGCTTCCTTTTTCTTTTGGGAAGAACTTCCATCGTGTGGCTCTTGGTGGCAAGTTTATGAAGGTGAAAAGCAGATACAGTTATAGACCTTTAGTTTAAAAATTGATCTTCAACTCAAGCTTTTGATATCTGAAAGAGTAAACTAAAGACCTAGTTTCCTAGGGAAATTATTCAAAAGATGTTGAAATATTAAAGGTCTCACATTGAGGAAAAGGGCTGTGACAGCAATTGTGGCATAGTGCAGAACAGTCTTCTGGGCATGTTCTCCCTTCCCTGCCTTTGCTGCCTTACTCCAGAAAACTGTATTGCCAATTCTCTCAATAACTTCCCATCTGATGCTGAACATTCAAGAAATCAAATATATTTATGTCTGTCTTCAACTATATGGATTACCCATCTTAAAGAAATGCATTCACATATAAGATTTCTTACACTGTGAAAAACTATTACATCAATATACTAATATATAACTGAGTGACAGAATCTTGGGCACATGGATGCATATGTGTGCTTTGAATATTCGAAGAAAAATTCAAGCATGGTAGGCTTATGAATTGCTGAATACTGATTTAAGTATTACTTTTGGTAATTGTAATTAGCAATTGTTCTAGCTATGTTTGTCCTTTTCTAGATATTCAGTTCCAAGTGACAAACTGAGAAAAATAGTTACATAAACCTAGTGGAGAGAGAAGCAGTAGAGAGATAACCTTTAGGAATCTGCAGACTGGTGAGTGGGACAAATTGAGACTTCATACATGATAATCAATATTGTCTTTATGTACTCTTGCAACTAAAAGACATATGTGTTAAAACTTGGGCAGTGATACAACGTTTCTTTGAAAGCACCTCATCATTTCAATCATGACCTAAATCTCACCTGCAGATGGATAAGCTGAAAGAAGATGGAGTAAAGACTAAAGTTACATAAAGTTTTAGTTAAAAATTTAGAATATAATTCAACTTTCATGACTCTTATCTCAATATTTTCTCCATCTGCTATATATTTCAGGTTATACAATTTACATATACATACATATTCAATATGCATTTACTAAAAGGATACACATGCATGCACCACAGGTTAATTGCTATCATAAATATTTAGAATTCATAAAATTCTGAGAAAGAACTGTTGGATGCTTGTTTCAACATATATTTGTTTCTTTGCTATGTTGAGAAATACATAGAAGTATTTACATTAAAATTTTTTCTTGATTATATTCAGTTAAGAGAGAATTAGGATAAATATCTAATGCATTTATTAAATACTAAACATTTTTAATACTGGGGACATTTTTGCTTATTTTTCCTGCATAATAGTGAATGGAAAATATAGTTTTAGATGCGTAAATACATACTTACTGCACTCATCTATACATTAAATTATGAGTTAAATAAAATAGGATAGTGTTTAAATGACACTTGTATTTCATTTGAATCTGATGCAGCTAATTGGTGACTTGATGGCCATGACTGAAAACACAAAAATTCCACATTTAATTTTAGTGACTAGAGCACTGTTTATTGGTATAAACACAAGAAACAAAACTCAAGCGTTCTTTTTTCATTTCATATCATCCTTTCCAAGTGAAAATTCATGCTAGAGTTGAGAACTGTTCATTAAAGCTTCTAACTCAAATGTGTGCTTATATGTGGTGATGCGAGTGTGGGAGCATTGTGTTCTTGGGAGGACACCCAGGGCTTCATACATGCTTCAACACATTCTAACAAGTAGTGCGTGCGTGCGTGTGTGTGTGTGTGTGTGTGTGTGTGTGTGTGTGTGTCTACCTGCAAACAGATCCAACTTCAGTCTCTTTCCTCAAGCACTACTGACCTCATATTTTGTGAAAAGATCTCTCATTGTGCCCAGAGTTTATCAATGCATGCCATGGCTTTGGCTTTCAAGTGGGTGCTGGGGATCCAAACTCAGGCCCTCGTGCCTTTGAGGCAAATACTTTGCCAAGGGAACCATGTCCAAAGTCCCCAAATAGGCTTTCATTTAAGAAAGAAAACAGCAAAAGCAAAGGATAAAAGACAGATTCAGGAGCTAAAGACAAGTGGTCTAAAAACCACTGTGGTTGGTAAAATCGAATGCACTGAGTGTGAAGGAAACAATTCCTTTTAGTAACCCAGCACGTTCAGCAACTCTTCAGAACCTTTGCTTTCAAATCATTGCCACATAGGCTGTAAGTGCCACATAGGCAGGGCTCAGTGGAGCATTTCACACAGCATGTAAAGGCCCACTGATTTCCACTTGCCTTTCACAAGACTCTTTAGAATGACAACTGGCACCTTCCATACTGAATGAACACATTAGAACAGAAGTTCTAGTGACATCATACAAGTAGGCAAAATTGTCTATGAAGGGTATGTATGCAGAACAGTGTAACACTGTAAGCAATAGCAAATGTGACTGAAAGGGCCGGAGATCACTAAAGTGTCAAGCCAGGGTTATGCAGCTCTACCTCTTAAGTCAAATACAAATCTAGCACTTGATTTCTTTAACAGCAATTTTGTTCAAGCACAGCCATGCTTCCTTATTGTCTACATGTTTTGCCACTCTTAACTAGCAGGTTGCTTTAAGGACAACCTTATCGTTCAAAAAGGCCAAATACTTATTATCTATCTAGTTATATAAAGGGGTTTGTCAAACTACTCCAGAGAAATAAGATGCAAATTCAGGTCAAAATTTCTCTGGATAATGCCAAAAAAAATCGCAATTATTAGAAACTTGTTTCTAGAGTTTATAAATAGTTGTTACACCCTTGAAATTTTCTCAGCTAAAGGAAAAAAAGGCGTCAGTGTATCACTTTTTTTTTTCTTACCATAGATGCCAAGAGCACTTATATATATTTCCTTAAATTAGGCCATCCAGTTGTTGCTAAAGTAGGTGAATGACCTTGGGCAACTTCATTAGGACTGTGAGCTTCATTATATTTATATGGGAAAGGTAAAGCCATTAATGTCTCACATGATTTAGTAAGGACAATCACATTTGCATGTTCTTCATGTTTATTAAGCGCACCTCCAGTTCATGACAGCTGCTTCTCTTTACACATATTTTAACAAGATATATGCCATGTACATATGACTTCAATGTTACGATGTTACCGGTTTTTGAAAATATGGATTTCAGTGTATGTTTATAAACTGGGTAGTCATCCTGCAGTTTCAACCCTTTGCTATGCCTCATACATGCTAAATATGAGCTCCCACTGAACTATATCTGAAGCTCCTTGGTTTCTATTATCAATAGAAACAAGAAAGTATTTTTATTGTTTTGCTGTCATGAATTTTATTTTTGATTTCTTGTTTGGTTGAAGGGATTTTTTTTTTTTTTGAGACATTGTTTCTCTGTTGTAACTCTGGCTGTCACTGGAACTCATTCTGTAGACCAGGCTGGCCTTGAACTCACGGAGATCTGCCTGCTTCTGCCTCCCAAGTGTTGGGATTAAAGGCATGTGCTGCCACCATCCAGCTTTGGTTGAACTGATGTTTAAAAGTCAGCTAACTGACAAGCTCTGGGTTTCAAGTATACATCATGGTGATTTGATAAGCATATGTGTGCAGTGAGGGCCACTATTACATGGTTTCTACACAGTGCTGATCATTCTGTGTCTCACATCATAAAACTTATGTGACTGTTCACTTTTTAAGAATATGTGTGAAAATGGAGAGAATCAGGCTAACATAATCAGACACAAAATGACATTCTCTTACTATGTGATCTTACTAATTTGTGAAATCTTAAGAAAGAAAGAAAGAAAGAAAGAAAGAAAGAAAGAAAGAAAAAAGAAAGAAAGAAAGAAAGAAAGAAAGAAAGAAAGAAAGAAAGAAAAAATTAAACAGCATTCTTTTACCAGGGCATTGATTATAAATTTTCATAAGTTTTAACCTTTATTCTCTGTTATAATAGCCAAATATTCAGAAAATAGTTTATCATAAATATTCATAGGCAAAAATTTAAGGAATTGATATAAAATTATATCTGGAAGGAATGAGTAAAAAAATAACAGAATCCCTTTTAACTATTGTAAATTACTAGAATTGACAGCTATATGGATAGCTTTGTGTAATAATCATCTTCAATTTTAAATTAGATATGCTTCTTACATACAGATCTCATAAACATAAATTTGTTCAAAACAGAAAACTTCACAGAACAATCTAATATTTTTAGAATACTCAGATCTGTTTTGGAAGTGACCACCTGGAATATTTACTATAAAAATAAAATTTCATAGTTTATGATGTTTTAATGCATAAGTCTAAAGAGGGAAATAGTGTGTCATCATAGATACACAATGTGGGTTTTGCATCATAGCTTCAATAGCTGCTGGAAAATATATGTCATTGACCTTTTTCTTTACTGGTACTGGATAACTGAACCCAAGACCCCATGCTGGGAATCATTCTTCCATAGAATTCTTCTCCTGACCTTTAAATGTCATCACCTTTAATAACTAAATTTTAAATAGAAAATATTTACCTTTTAACATGACATTAAAATACTAGTGTCATTTATACTTATAAGCAGTAATCTTGATATTTATATCTGAAAACATTTTCTAGTGTTGCCTATGAAATAAGAGAGGAAGAGATAGATTATAAATGATAAAGCTCTTATGTGCTGTATCCCCAATAACCCATCCACAGGGGCCACTGGGATTAAGGTGCGAAGACAAGGGAGGTGTGGCCTTTTGGTTTAGACAGGTTAGAGTTCAAGTCATGTTAAAGAATCTGTCCCCAGGAGTTACTAGTAACTAGCTTCAAGTTATAGTAGAGTGCTTTTCAACCCCAAGTCATGTTTGCATTCAGAACCATGTCTTGTCTTGAATCAGGCCGATGTTGAGGAGCTGCAAATTCGATGTGGTAGGTCATGTTAGCACTTACGTGGTAAAGCACAAGCAAATCTGCAGTATGACTACCTAGTTTATAAGTTAAACATACATCTGTGCTTTGGGGCAAGTTCATATTAGGGGGACCTGAAATTAGTCATACGAGAGAATATCTGAAGTTTTAAGAAAAATCCAAGAGAAACAGATGGGCAAGCTCATGGGCTGGGTATGTAACAGGGAACAGAAGGCTAACTCTCCAGGCCAGGGCTATTCCCAGCCCCACCTCCTGATGGGGAAGGAAAACCAATATCCCTGCTGGGAGGTTCTTTAACTATGGCACTTACAGGGGATTAAAACAGGCAGGAAATGCATCTGTCTGTGTGCTGTGAAACTCAAGTTCACAGTGTTAAAAAGTTCAGTAGGATAGAAATTAGCTTCTTAATTTGGGTGTTTATTATTTGAAAATCATCTCGGTGGTAAAGAGATTCATTTCATTTCTCAATTTAACAATAGGTAAATCGGCCCACTTGGAAGTCTCCATCCTTGGTCCTAAAATCACTGCAGAGAGAGGGTGGACAATCACAAGTGTACTTGTCTTTTCCAATTGTCCACTCAGCTTCCATAACTTTATACACAGGTAAGAAATCAGACTGTGGAAACATATTTGATAATCTGTAAAATGATAAAGCCACAGATAACGAACACCTGTTTTCCCTTAAGCCTTATATAAATAATTTTCTCCTAAACATTTCAATTCGAGTTTTATAGACCAAAGATATTTGGGCAATTTGGTTTCTGGGAGCAAAATTGTTTCCCACCATAAGGCAGTAGTTCTCAAAACTCAGTGTACATAAGAGGAGTTTACAGATTCTCAGGACCATGTGGAGGAGCTCAGGACTACAGCATGGAGATAAAGCTTTGGTACTTTTGAAGCAAGCCACTAAGATCATTACTTTACTAAACAAGAGTAAACAAGAGATGAGAGAAAAATAAGCCTGAGAAGTGTGCATATTGACACTGGGCAGTCCAAATGGACTATTAGAGGGCAAAGGGAATTAAAAATTTCATTTGAGTGACTAAAAGCTGACAAAACTGTTTTACACTCACAGGAGAATTAAAGAGAGGGATTATGATAAGGCTCTTATCTCTGGCAGAACTGCAGGAGTGTGAGCGCTGTGACATGTGACACTCACAGGGAGAATATATTGTGGAATAAAACATTTTCTCGGTGTGCCAGAAAAGACACCAGGGCCCCAATGTTCAGGAATCTGGGTCACTCTTCTAGTTCATTCCTTTAACATATTATTAAATGTTTGATGGAAAATCACTTTTAAACAGCTATTAAATAGAAAGAATATTATCTAAACCGACCTTAAGCATTCTTTCTAAATAACTGTAAGCCCAGTTTTGTGGTCTATGTATAATTAAAAATTAAATAAATGAAACAATCATATTGAACTTATATTGAATATGGTTACTTTGTTGCTTTCAGTTCAATGAGACCACTGTAAAGAAATTAGTAGTGTGTTCTATGACATTTTGCAAATATATACAATGTCTTTTTGTTGCGAGTACCATCTGCAATATTTCAAGCATGCAAAATATTTCGGTGCTTTAGGGGATTTTACATAATTGAGACTCTCATTTCTGAGAATAGTCCAAATGATTGATTATGAAATATCCTCCTACTTTAACTTCCATTAACTCTTGAAAACAGCTTCTCCACTCCATGACCTATATGGGTCTTCACTGTTTTAACTTTACCACCTGGAACAGTTTCTTCATACACATTATACTTGATAATAAAGGAAAATCAAGTATTTTCAGCAGACTGTAGGGATTTCTATCTAGATCTCCTTGGCCTTTTTCAGAAACAGTATCTGAATGCTCTGACCACACCATTCCAGTCTTCCCTTGGCAAGGCTAGGCTAGCAGCTCTTGACCAAAGCACCTCCTCATTACCCAAGACTTACCTGAGCACTGGGTGCATTTGAGGAAGTGATCTTGGAGGAGCTCGTTCAGCTGTCGGTGCAGCTGAGCCTGTGGGCCTGGAAATAAAAAATGCTTTGCCTGTTCACTGAACCCACTGAAAAACCTGCCTGTAGGTGATGTACATCACACTTTTAAAAGAGGCATCTCCACGTGATGAAGCCACATCCTGCTAGAGCAGCCCCCAGCAAGAAGTGCCACAAAATGAAAACCGCACGAGGTAGCGGCAGCCCACGTGGTTCACAATCAGCACTGAGGACTTTCTCATATGGAAGGACTTGCGAAAAATCAGATGAGCTGAGAAGTCAAATTGAGCACATTGGAGGGGGGTGACTTCAGAAGGGCCTCCGAGAAGCTAAACCTCACCTCAGAGTCTTTCCCCTATTTTTAGACTGAACTTTATACCAAACTCATGAATTAACCCACAGAATTTGCATGGTAATTTAAAAGGTTCTAGCTGCTGCCTAATATATTCCCAAGTGCCTTTTCCCATAACAACACACACCCATAACCTTCTTGTCTTATTGGGATTTGTTGCACAAATTCACAGAAATAAGACAAGGAAGCCACATTTTATAAGGTGGTCAGACGTACATTTCAGAAGTAGAATCAGCTTACATAAAATATGAAATTGAATGCTCAGATATGATATTAATGAGCAGTTACATGGATTGTCCATTTGGCAATACAATTTATGAGGCAAGGAACAAGACTGAGAATCGAAGACCTTGCCTAATAAGGTAGAACATCCAAGAAACAGACCGATGCTTCAAACCTCAGATTCCTGTCACAGAGGATTCCACTCTCTACCAATAGTTTCTGAATACACAGAAAACAGCATCAAATATTAGGAAGAAATGTTATCATACCAAAAAAAAATTGATAATGATCTTGATAACTTCCTTCATTCCATCTGAAAAAAAAAATGTTTTCCAAAATGGTGCTCACATCAAGAGAACTGATGTTTACTCTTATATCCATTTTTTGGTAGTTAGGGGCAAGAAAAAAAATATGGATAATTTATCTTTAAATTTCTTAGTTACAAATCTGAGTAAATTGCCCCCCCAAAATAATTGAATATATTTCTGGAAATCAATAAAAGTTATACTTTGGTAATTACTAATTGATAGCACATCTTTCAGAAAACACAGTATATTTTCTAAATTGAAATACAAAAATGTGTGCTTACATGATGACCTGAAAAATATATGCAACTGGGTATTTAGTAGTGGTCACTTAAGAAAGTAACTGATGATCTCTGGTAAAATATTAGTTGTAGAACATTTATCAAGCAAATTGGTTTCCTGGACAAAACAGCAGATTCTGTTTTTTGCAGACAAAATTTATTGCAGCTTTCTACATAAGAAACATTTCAGGAAGTAAAAATAGCTATGCATTATGATAGATGCATAGGAAGAGAAAGGTGTGTAAAAACAAAAGCATATATAAATTTAAGAGGGTGCTTGGTGTGCAGTGCCCCAATCAGTTACTGCACAGAAGTTGGTGAGCTTTACCTAAATTAGAACAAAAAGTCAAACCATGAATATTTTGAATTTCCTCCTGAAATTTGACTCTAATGGTCTTGTCCATTCTAAAATTTTGAAAAGAATGGCCCTGAGACAGGGAAGGGAAAGCACTTACAAGGGGAGTGCAGGGAAGTGTTTTGGATCCTTTGAGACTTCAAGGAGAAGCACAACATCTCAGGGACAGTGACAAGCTCCTAACTTGCCTTTTAGTGTTTTAGTTCATGATCTCCAGAAGTCAGTCTACTGCATGTGTGCTAACTTAAAAGCTGCCTTTTATATCTAACCAACAATCCATCCAAAATCAATGAGCAGAGATGAGGTGGTAAGTCAGTTAATAAAGGTCATACCCGAGTGGTAATTATGAGAACCTGTATTTGGATACTCTAGGAACCACTTGAAAATCTGGGAATGGTCAGTCCTCCATGTAACTCCAGCTCTACTGGAGTCAGTGGAGGTGGACACAGCCCAATCCCTGACACTCATTGGCAAGCCAGGCTAGTCGAATAAATGAGAGCAGAGTTCACTAAGAGACCGTGTTTCAGAAAATAAATGTGGAGAGCAATTGAAGAAATACATCTCACATCAACATCTGAGCTCCCTACACAACACACACAAAAAGGCACCTATCATATACACACATATACAACATTACATACATACATACACACACACATACACACACACACATGAGCAAGCCTCTAAGAATTTAATCAAAGTCTTCAAGTGCCTTATGGGAACACAGTCATACATTTAACTGTGGTTAGTTGTTTTTATTTTTATTTATGCCTTTATGCAGTGTGTTTGTCACTCAGATTGCTCCCAGAGCAGCTACCAACATGACCTGAGAACAAGGCAAAAGCAGCCAAAGTGAGAGCTGCTTCTGTTTCTATGCTGGGACATTTATCTTTCTGAGACAGGATCTTGCTAATACTCACTTGTAGCAAAGGCTAGCCTTATGTTGCTGCAGCTTCTTTCCCTTTTCATGCAAAGTGCTAGGATTATAGAGGTGACTCCTAGTTTGTGACCTTTTGTTAATGAAGCCAAGCAGATAATGCTAACCAAGATGACAACTTGTTACACTCCTATCAGGATATTTATGTTTAATTTTGTAGCATGAAGTACCACTCAGCATACTTAGCTCTTCAAAGATACTAAACACTCTTTAAAACATTTGTAAACAATATTTGATCATCATACTGATGCTTTGTGGAATTCCGATGCATTTGTGTTGAGACTTGGAAAATCAGATGTCATGTTGGATGTAGGAAAGAATCCTATTATGAACAAGTATTCAATATGCAAATAAAAATTATTACTATGGCTGCTGTTATCTTGCCTTTCTATTCAGTCCACTGACTGGAGGGATTGGCACCAGTCAGTGATGAATTTCAGAAACCCCATAACTAAAACAGTTGTGAGTTAAGTTGAAAAGGGGGAGGTCTGATGTTTTCTTTTTATTATATTCTAAATTTTTCATAAAATTGCCTAGATTTATATAAAATACTAGGACTAGGTTACATGCAATTGGGTTGTTGGCCAAAGGAAACCCAGAGAAATCCCCAAACAATCCAGGCTATTGCCAAAACAATAGGTTGCTCTCCACAAACTGACACCAAGATCCAAATGCTGAAGACAACACCCACACAACTCATTGAACATGAAGCTGCTATGTTGGTACATACATAGAACCTTCACACCTATGTTCTAATGTCTTTGGTATGGGAAAGTACTCTGCAGGCTACCAAAGAGAAACATATACACCGATCCTGCCACAGAATTTTTGATCTACAATACTGTCATGCCTGGAAAATAAACTAGGGCCCTGGTGGCACAAAACTTGAGGGAATAATAGACAAATGTTTAATTTGAGTTAGGCCCACTCCACGAGATGGAACCTATACCTAACACTGCTTGGGTAATCAAGAACCAGAGAGTCAACAGCCAAGAGACCTATAGTCTCTGGTAAAACCAAATACTATTGGTCTTAAAATAAGTTGTGATAAAATAATTTCTAATGATATTCTGTTATGCACACAGATCAGTGTCTTATTCAGCGGTCATTAGAGAAACTTCCTCCTGCAGCAGATGGGAACAAATACAGAGACCAACAGCCAGACATTACACAATTACACATATACACACACGGAGAGAGAGAAAGAGGCAGGAGGGCTTAGAATACTCAGCTCTAAATGGGATGGTTTTACAGAATCCCTCCCCTCAGAAATCAGGAAACCCTGTGGAAGACAAGGCAGAAAGATTGTAAAAGCCAGAGGGAATGGAGTGATGGAGGGCAGTAGGAGAACAAGGCTCTCTAAATCAACTAAGAAAAGCTCATATGAACTCATAGAGCCTAAAGCAGCAAGCACAAGGCCTGCAAATGACTATACTAGGTCCTCTGAGTATATGCTATCATTCTCAGTTTAGTGATTTTATGGGACTACTGAGAGTGTACTAGTGTGTCTCTGTCTCTTGTGCCCTCTCTTGGGTTCCTTTTCTTTCTCTCTGTTGGTTTGTGTTGTCCAAATTCAATGTGATTGCTTTTGTTTGATTTAATTATATTTTGTTTTGTTATGTTTAGTCATTATCTGTTAGAAGCCTGTTCTTCTCTAATGAGAGACAGAAAGGTAGTGGATCCAGATGGAAGAGGAGGTAAGTTGGAACTGGGAGGAGTAGGTTGAGGGGGAACTGTAATAAAGATATACTGCATGCGAAAATAATTTATTTTCAAGGAAAGGGAATAAATAAGTAAACAAATAAATAAACAAACAAGTGAGATTTATATGGAGGGTGAAGGGCCTCATGGGGCTCTTCTGCACACTGCTTATCTACTGGCAACCAACAAATTCTGGGAGAGATGGAGGTATAGAATCCAGTTGTGTGCCTACTCACAGACCCACTAGATCTAGATAATTATTTCTGAACTCGGGAGTCACAGAGACAACCCTAGTCAAACACTTTGGGACAACAACAGAAACAAAGTTAGTGAATAGGGGAAGGAGATCGGTAGAGAGGAAAGATCTTGGAAGGGATGGGAGGTAAACAGGTGGCTCGGGACTGGAACACATAGTGTACGTAAATGAAATAGGGAAAGAACAAAATCTAATAATACATACATAAGCTAATATCTATACATTGTAGAATGCCTAAGCCCAGATCATTAACATGCAACTATTCATTTTCTTTTAAAAGAGATGATTTTTTTTTGTAGAGAAAATGCTGAAGATTTACTCATTCAGCAAGAATCAAATATATAACACACGCTGAATGATAGTCACCATGCAGAGCAATAGATATCTCCAAATTATTTCTTATATTTAACAGAAATAATATAATTCTTAACAAGCATCTTTCTCCATCCGCCTGACCCTAAGAAAGTTTTAAGCATAGGCAAAACCTTAGGGTAGAATGATTACATGAACACAGGCATGGTGATTAGGAGATGTGCCCAGAGAATCAGAAAAACTCAAATTCCATATGCTAATTGTGGGGTCATTTAGATTCCTAACAAAGACACTAAGATGTTAGTGTAGGCATTTTCATAGAATGTATTTATGGTGCATATACATATACAGCTACTTATTTCAGTTTCATCTAACAAATGACTGATCAGAGCAATCTCCTTAATGTCAATATTAGCTTCCTCACCGAAGGACACAAAATCTATATGCTGTAGATATTCAGTGCAAACATTAATGAACTTTAATTTCTGTAAGTTCTTAATTTCAAAGCCAGTATTAGATTTTATTTTCCTGATCAACTGAACAGACTTTGCAATTCTTTCCATCCACAGGGGATTATATATAGACAAGGTATAATGAAGAAAGTGTGTGTATGCGTGTGTGTGTGTGTGTGTGTATGTGTGTGTATAAGAGATCTAAAGCCATTGATGGCACAAATAAAGCAATTTCTCATAAATTAATTTTACAGACAAACATAAAGAATTTTCCTTTGCAAAGAGTTGATGAGAAGGAGAACCTAAAATCAGCATTTTTCAGCACTGTAGGCCAACATAGTAGCAATTATTCTCATCAATAAGGGAGCCACCCAAGCATAAAAGAATGTGAAACCAAGATGAACAGCAGTAGCAGGCAAAGATGATTAAACACTGAGAAATGAATGAAGAAAAAACCTGCGACTATAAGTAGTTTATTCCTCTTTTAAAAAGTCTTTCATGAGAGGAAATTAAAAGTTAAAAAAGAACTCTGCTCAGTAAATCATTATGTGTAAAGGGGCTTATGCTCACTCTATGAAAAGGAGATGTAATTATTAACCTTTCATAAGAACATGAGAGCCCACAGCCATCCTTTGTGTTGTCGCATGTGGATTTCTTCCATAATTCTGACAATGAACATTGCCAGATTTTCTTGGCTATTTTGCATCAGTCCTGATACTGAGAAGAAGAAGATTTCCTTTAGCTCAATGCTAATCCTTTCTGACAGACACTGTTCTTAGCCTGTTCTCCAGATAATCCAGAAAGGTGGGGAATATTTATCGATTAACTGTGTATGTTAACACATAAATCTACACAGGAGGGTCCTAAAGCAGAGACTCTTGGTCACTGGGATACATCAGAGTAAATCAGACATGAACACATGAACAGTTAGTAAATGTGACCCTGGGGTCCCTTGATGCAAGACACCACAAGGTTGAATTCTGTTTGATTTGTTAACACGCTCTCAATATACTTCTCATGCCATTTTCTGTGCAAACATCTAGTCTCTACAGAAAAGCAGGAAGATGTTCCCTGAAAACCAGCAAGTAAATATTTTAGGGTTTTTAGTTTATAAATGTAATATTGATGCTAAATACTTTTACACACACACACACACACACACACACACACACACAGTGAGAAAAATTCAATATGGAAACGAGTAAGTCTGACTTTGTCACATTAAAATTTTGTTTACAGACACAATTTCAAGTTTGATATAATTTTATGTCAGGAAACAAGTCTTATTTTTCTCAAGTATTAAATCAGGGATACGGATCCTGAACAGGACATCTCCCGTGGCCATGGTTTTCAGTGGTGAAACTAGGACATCATCCGAGCCACAAAATCTCTGACTTACGGCCTATCTGGCCTGCAAGATCCTTGTTGATGATGGAAAGGCTGAACTCCAGGCCAAAGGAGGGAACCCCTGCATGAAACTGCAGGACAGACCAGGAACTAGAAGCTGGATAACTCAGAGATAATTTCTAATGATGTTACACTCTGCTCATAGATCGGTACTTAACCCAGTCCTCACCAGAAAGGCCCCCTTCAGCAACTGAGAGGAGCATCTGAAGAGGCTCAGAGCCAAACATTGCACAGATAGGGGAACCCCATGGAAGAGTGAGAGGAAGGATGGTGGAAACCAGAGGGGCTGAATACACCAGAGAAGAACAACATCAACTGACCAGCACTCTTAGAGGCCCAGAGAGACTGAAGTCATAGGCATCGAACCTACAGGATCCCCTAAATACATCACATGGCTGTCTAGATTGGGGGTGTCTCTGACCATCTTAGTGACCTTTGAGACTCTTTTATTCCTGCCTGGCTGCCTGGCAGGAGATGTAGGGATTGGTGCCTGGCCTTGTTCCATCCTGCTATGTCATTTCCCTGATCATGCTGTAACCCTGAGGGGATGGTCCTTTTCTTGGGAGAAGGGGGAAACATTAGTGGGTTAGATGTTAGATTTGGGGGAGGGATGGGACTGGATGGGGGTGGAGGGAGAGGGGAAGGGGTGCTGAGATATATTCTATAAACTGTATGAGAGAAAAATTAAAATTAAATATATATATGCATGCTCAGGAGGTCATATAAAACTATGTGCTGGATACTCTAGGTCACATCCTTATATTTGAAGATTTGAAACTAGGAATCACTATAAATATGAAATGATACCAAGAGAGCGAGAGAATAGTAGTACAAAAGTCATAAGAAGGCTGCAATAAGAAAAACTGGAGGGATTTTACATGTTTAAATTATTTTATGTGTATAGGGTTTTTTTTTTTGCCCGCATTTATGGCAGTGTACCATATTCATACAATGCTTGCAGAGACCGAAAGAATCAAATCCCCTGAGACTGGAGTTGTAGAGGTTGGAAACCACCATATAGGTGCTAGGAATCAAGGGTAAGTCCTCTGGAAGAGCAGACAGTGATCTGAACCACTAAGCCATCTCTATAGCCCTTGAGAATATAATTTGAGTGGGGAGAGAAGTCAATGCAGAACAAGAAAAAGGAGGAGGGAAGACAAAACTAAAGATGTTTGAAAAAGCCATAAGGAATTAGTGTTTTTTGATTACCTAAAATTACACACAGTACATATAAATGTGTGTATGTATGTGTGTGTGTGTGTGTGTGTACAGTTATACTACTTGGGCTAACAATGCTTTCCCTAAACATACCATCTAATTGAAACTCCAGTACCAGAGATGAGATTTCTCTTTTTGTCAATCAGGGGAGTCCAAGGGGGTTTCCCAAATAAGATAGGTTATTAACTATTCCCCTTGGCTGTTCCTAGAGGCTGAAGGTAATTCCCTTTTTCTAAAGACATCAGGTGTTTGGATACAGGATTCAGAGAATTTGAGCTGGATCTGACCTGAAGGCCTTCTCCATGAGGACTAGATATCATAACACCAGAAGGTGAAAGGCAAACTTCCAAGGAAAGAAAGCAACCAGTTTTCCAACCCAGCTGGGATACCTATGAACCACAACAATGACTATCGTGGCAAGCTATCACTAAGGGTGCAATAACATCATTCATATCTTGGCAGTAACCAATAGCTGTCTAATTGGACTTAAGAATTTCACAACAAGAGAGAAATCATACCTGGTACTGGTAATATGGCTAACTCCCTGGGGCTAGTGAGGTCAAAGGTCTTAGAAAAGAATCTCCTATCACTTTATTAAATCAGCATAGTTCATCTATATATATATATATTCTTTGTATTCCTTCCATTGAAAGTAGTTTCTTTCCTCATATACTATAACCAGATTCTGGTTTCCCTGCCCTCTACTACTCCCATTCCATCTCTACCTCACCTCCAATGTGGATCCACCCCATTCTGTCTCTCATTAGAGAGGAACAGACTTCTAAGGGATAATGATAGAATATAACAAAATATAATGAGATAAAACTATAAAATCAGAGCTGGAAAAGGCAAACCAACAGAAGAAACAGAGCCCGAGAGAAGACACAAGAATCAGAGCATCCTAAGTACTTTTCCTTATACCCACATATAAGTATAGCTCTCAACTTCCATTAAAGAAGCTTCTTTCTGCAACAGACAGAGATCATTCCAGGTTACCATAACTGGTTAAAATGCAGAGAACAGGTGATGGTGGGTACTCAGACCCAGACTCAGTAGATAATATCTATCATACAGCTCCTTCATTGTAGGTTCAGGGAACATCGTGGAAGTAGGAAGATTGTAAGGGCCAGAGGACCAGCAGATCTGCTGTAAGATTGTGTCTCCTAGAAATGAGAAGGAAGCTCATCAATGATATCTCAACACCGGCTGCCTAGATGGGAGGTGAACAAGCATAACACCAATAGTCATGCTAACATCTAGTATGTGTTCAACAATGCTATCAATTCCCCAGTACTATACCATATATAAAGTAGGGCTAAAGCAAGAGGATGCTTATCTGGTCCTAAAACCTAAGTCCTGTTTATGCAGATTAATAGTTAAATAGGATATCAGGAAAACAACAACAACAGCAAAGGCTTGTGCATATTTACTGTGGCGATACTGGAAAGTTTATCAAGGGAGTAAAAGTAAAATATTGAATCTTTTCTTGGAAGTTTTGGAAATGAAATACAAAAATTTACCTCTCGAAATGTTGTGTAGTTCTCTCTCATATTTTTCCAAATTTTAAAAAATGCCTTCTCTATATATTTTATCATATTTCTAAGTTAAACTAGGTTATCTGGCTTATAATATAGTTTTCAAATGTCACTTTGAATTTCATATGTTCTGTAGAGCCTAAATCTCCAAAAAAGCAATAAAAAATAAAAACAGAATGCCTTATCTGCTGCCCATTTTGATAGATGAAGCCAAGTAGCAAGCCATCTTGCGTGTAATTGCACCTTTTGGCATATCTGCAGTAACATTCAGAACTCCCAGGAGCTACACATTGTATCAACTTTATTTTCCTCAAACAATTGCACTAGCAAATTGACAATCTAAGGAAACTTTTACTTTAACCTTTAAAATTAATAGAAGAAACAAATATTTACATTAGTTTCAAATACATAATTATGCATACATATATGTCTCTATATGTATGTGTCTTCTTCAAATGTGTTTGTGTTATTCAGCTTGCCAAATAGTCATAAATTAAGAATAATAAACAATACAACAGTTTTCTAGGTTTCCTATTGCTAATTATTTCTCTATGTTTTTGTATATGTGTGGAGGTGCAGGAGTGAGTGTGTGAGTATGTGTGTGTGTGTGTGTGTGTGTGTGTGTGTGTGCATGCACACTCATGTGCACACATACATTAAGGGATGTTTCTAAAGGTATCATTCCTCATGTTCCATCAACCTTTTCATTATTCATGTTGAAACAGGATACTCTGTATCCTGGAGCTACCTCAACAAGAAGGCCAGGTGAGATGTACAGACAGCTGTAGGGTCTTTCTGTTACCTCTCCCCAGTAGTGGATTACTGGTACACTCCTTTACACCTAGCTTTTTTATGTGTGTTCTGGGGATTAAACAGATGTCCGCAATCTTGCAAGGTCAGCTCTTTATAGACCAAACCATTCCCACAGCCATCTAATTATTTTTTAATAAGCTTATAATTCATTCAGACACAGTGGTTGTGATACACCTTTGCTATCATTTGTGACCTGGTGGCTTTGATCTCACGTCAGGGCAGCTTCTCCTTTCTTTTGCGAAAGCAAAGTATATAATGTTTGATTATTAACATTCCAGAAGCTGACATGAAGCATTAGAGTAATGCAATTTGAAAGAAAACAGCCAGAGAATGGGTGACTCCTTTTCCCAAGGTGCTACTGTGTTTGTTGAATCCCAGACACACGGTTACAGTCCACAGCATTGGCAAGTGATGTAAGAGGTCTCCTAAAAGGCAGCAGGAGATGTTTTACTTTACCATAATGTAGCTAACTGCTGGAAACAAAAAGAAGTCAGAATTTCCCCCAAAGAAATACTTCCAGAAATACCAGTGTATAATTCCTGTTGAAATATAATGAAGAAAGGCCACCTAGTACATGAATAAAAAGAGCGGAACCTTCTCTTCCAAGATTAGCATAATGACTGGTAGCAGAAGAAATCTGCAGCATAAAGGATTCAAGGGATGAGAAAGAGCCCTGCATTCCCCAGCACTTCCCCAAGAGAATTAAGTTTCAGAGGAGTATTGAGGATGAAGGGAAGGTATCTCTAAATTCCTTGGTGGGGAAATCCCTCTAAGTGCTCTAAGGATTCCTGGAACCTCAGCTGGCCATGTTGTGGCAGGAAGGCCTTTCTCAGGGAACATCTCCCGATTGTTTATGAAATTTATTTCTCCTATCCTTTCTTGATTGTATGTCTGTGTGGAAAAGGACATCACTTAATAGCATTGGAGGATTGGTTCTAGTGATATGTGAGCTACAAAGATTGACAGATTCTGAGTGGACAGTTCTCAATTCTGTCAATTCAATTCTGAGTAAAATTGAAATCACCCAGTTAAGAATGGTAGATAGAAGGGATCACAATTCCTAGGGACTGTGTCCTCTTCTCTCTCACGCTCCACCATTAGCTGTGAGCCTTGGAAGCAGGGGACATTGGCTACGGTTCTCAAAAGCTTGTGAAGCATCAGTATCTTGCAAAATGTTTTTGATTCCAACACCTGCCTCATGGCTACTGCAACTGGCTTTTCCCAATTTCAGGGGCTGCAATATAGCACATCATTATGGTTTTTTGTTTTGTTTTGTTTTGTTTGTCTTTTTCTTAATGGTAGTTTTTCAAGTCTTCCAAATTCTCTGACTTCTGGTTGCCAGGGTGGATGGCGCTGTTTGCATTTCCCATTTGACTTGCTGCATATTAGGGAGAATGGCAAAAAGGAACAGCAATTCCTTGAAATTGAACCCAAGTCAGTTAAATGCCTCCTGAATAAATGTATCTCTTTCCCAGGCCAAGGTAATTGCTTTTTTATTTATCTCAAACCATTTTCATCCTCTCCCATAGCCTAATAGAGTCCCTCCCTGCACAGTGCATTTCCATCACAGAAGCTCACAGGATGCCGGCTTTGCTGATAATAAATAAATAAATAAAACCTCAGAGTCCATATTCCGGCTAGTGGTAGCTGAAAGTTTATGTTTATATATTAAATTAAAATTGCTTTCTGCCTATATTATACCAAATGTAAATGGTAGTTCAGGCAGACAGCAGGCAGGAGTTGGCTACTTTTGAGAAGAGATGTCTGAAATTTCTATTTCAGGGCAAACACTCTTCATGAGCCATACATTTATTTAGAAACTAATGCGACAGCATTCATTCTAATCACATTTAGTATCTGTCTTGGGCAAGACTAAAAGTCTGAGTGAAGAAAGAGAACGTTAATATCGTTTAAATGAGCATGGCTGATGAATATTCTACTTAACGTAAATGAAAAAATTCAAATGGAAGGAGATCATTTTAAGTGACAAAGAGAGAGTAAAGATAAAAAGGGTGCATTATCGTTCCACACTAAACCGTTATCTATGTCACAAGATTCACTCCTTAGCACCAGTCAGAACTTGATACTTTTTCTCACAAGTAGATGACACCCTGGGAACTATGTAATCTGCAGTCTGCAGTTGTGTTAGTGAATAAAGAGCCACAGGCCCTGAATTATAGACAAAGTCATTTCTCCAATGAGAACTCTTTCTTATCACTAAAATATGCACGATTTGCTATGCTCCAGGGGCACTATAACCAAGACATCTGCTATTAGTAGACACACATGAGCAATAAGTATGATACCACAAAATAGTTATGCTTTAGTCATATGCAGCTAGTGAAATGTGAATATGCCTGGTGCAACACAAAGGAACACTTTTCTTTTTTATTTTTTTTCAAATTGTACCTTTGGCTTCCAAATTACTCCAAACTTCTCTACTCCCAGATTTGACAATAAATGACTATTTATTATACTTGGGTATAATAAATACTTTAAAGATAATGAACAGAAAACACCTGGTAAGTACGTGGTTTTCTGATATCCCACCAGCAAACAGACAAAACTAATAGATTATGATACATTTTTTGCGCATGATAATAATATTTAGACTAAAATGACACAAAGAGGAGCACAAGATGGTAGCTGACTACTAGTCCATGTCTTAATTTCTCAATCTTAGAACATGAGGAAAAAAGCTCATGGCTTATGGGACTTTGGCTAAATTAAAGAGGAAATAATGAGGATTATATTGTATGGCTGCAATGCATGGATGTAGAAATAAGAACAGTTAGGTGATCAGTTCAAATGGAAATGCTAAAACAGGAAACAATCTTAGTGAATATCACTCACTTGTAAGGAAACTGGCTCAGAACAGGGGTTTACAAAAGGCTGGATGCCAACTCTCATGTCAATCTAAATGCCTTCCTTGGTTCATGAATGGCTTCACTAAGAAGGAATAGAAGTTCAGTCTCCCTGACTGGAAAAGAGTTTCAAGAAATTAGTAACATTTCTAGATTTGAGAGAGGGTGAGGAAGAGACAATGTACTGTTATCTCCCATTTAACCTTCTCACTCTAAGCTCAATCACGAAAATACTGTTATGATCATGATATGCATTCCCAAACAACCCTTGTCTAACTCATAAGAAGGAATGTATGTTTTGTTTCTATATATATTCAAGTTTATATCAAAATATTAATTTGCAAGAGAGAAAATTAAGTTCATTTTCTGATTTAATACCACAGTTCTATGAACTTAGCGAATACTCACAAGATCACATTCACTGTTTTGGCACATTCAAATTTCTGAGTCTACAAGTTTCAAGGTCAGTTTCTGGACTCAATGCCAGCAAAGTATCACGATACTATATCAAGTACAAAGGCAGGAAACTTTCTCCTAATTAAAACCCTGCTTCTTGATATTTCTTATAGCTGTAGTCTTGAAACTTTCATTCAATGCAATTAGTCAGCAATATGGGCATTCACAACTTAGAAAATAAATCTGAGCATTTCAGGCAAATGTGTTTATAGCAAGATTCTTAATAACAAATTCCTATGGCACTTTTAAAATGAGATTTATTTCTCCTAAATTGTTTATAAGTAACTTTTCACAGTTGCAACTAGAAAAGACAAATAATTGGTAACAATATTATATAAGATGCAGTTATAAGTAAGTCACGTTCAAAGGATGAGGTTTTGAGGAATTTCCATTGTCACCCCAATTTAATTCCACTAAAAATACACAGATGTCAGAAAGAACTGCAAATTCAGAGATGTAGATTCGTCATGGTTCAATAACCTATACATGAAAGTCCAATGAAAGGCTAGCTGGAACTAAATTGTAAATTTCTTTCCCACATACACATTTATCTACATGTGACTGGACATAATTTCTTCATGTGGACTAAGAACAGACATGACACAGTGTAGCTTGGCTCAGCCCTTATCTATCCTGTATGTGTGCACATGAGGAGACAGGGGTGCTAGGCTAGTTTTTGGTATTTCTAAAAACTTGTTACTTTCTGCATCTCTCTGATGGTAACAGTTTTAAACTGCCTTCTTTATTTTAGCTTTCAAGAATACTCATTTCTTCTATGAGTTCAAGGCCAACCTGGTCTACAGAGTGAGGTTCCAGGACAGCCAGAGTTACAACAGAGAAACCCTCTCTCAAAAAAAAAAAAATACTCATACTCATTTCTGATATGACAAATAGTAGACTCACATTTCAAACTGAAAATCTAAAATTAAACATAAACAAAAAAAACCCAACAAAACTCAAAACAAAGAAAAAAAGGTAGGGTTCAATATACCACCCTATGTACCATATAACCACAGATTCTTAGCTCCAATATTAGTGTCAGATATGTGTTTCAACTTGTGGACTAGGCCTTAAATTGAACCAGAATCTGATTGGTTATTCTCACAGCATTCACACCCTGAAGGAACCAGTGGGCATATCTTGCCAGGCTGGTCACAGTTGAATCTGCCTGGGTTTGGGGATAAAAATGGAGATTGCTTTTCTCTTCTGGTAGAATGCATTGCACTTTTGAGCACTAAGGAAAATAGGCGATAAGGATTAAGGTTCCATGTTGATGATTTCTCTATGTTTTATGTCTCAAGTATTTGGTGTCTTCAGCAACAGGATCTCACTATCATGCTTTGAAGGACAAAAAAAAAAAAAACATCATCAGTAATCTTTAATGTTTGTGGATCTTTGGGATGTCACTGGACATATCCAAAAGACTCAAATCAATTTTGGCACTTGGATTTTTAGACTCTGTAATAGTAGTTTTCCATATATCTTTAAAAATTGTCTTTACTCTTTGTCTTAGTTGGGTTTCTATTGCTACAACAATATTGCTCTATAAAACACCATGGCCAAAAAGCACATTGATGAGGAAAGGGTTTATTTGGCTAGTACTTTCTCAGTACTGTTAGTTATAGAAAAAAGTCAGGACAGGAACTCATACAGGGCAGGAACCTAAAGACAGGAGCTGATGCAGAGTCTGTGAAGCAGTGCTGCTTATTGGTTTGCTCATCCTGGCTTGCTCAGCTTACTTTCATATAGAATCTCACCAGCGCAAGGAAGGGCACTACCCACAATGGTCTGGACCCTCTCCTGTCACTCACTGAATAAGAAAATGCCTTACAGGTTTACCTAGAGCCCAATCTTAAGGAGGTATTTTCTTAATTGAGGTTCCCTCCTTTCAGATGACATTAGCTTGTGTCAAGTGGACATAAAACTATCCATCACACTGTTCACTAATACTCTTTTACTCTGCTCCAACCCCTTCCAGATATAACCATTTCTTTACCAATGTGCCTTTAATCTTTTATATCATTGCTTTTTATCTCCATTTTTTAAAATTCCACATGGCTTCTCACTAATTTACAAACAGAACATACATATCTGACATTTCAAAGCTAACATCCACAAAAAAGAGAGTGTACATTTGTCTTTCTGGGCCTGAGTTATCTCACTCAGATTGATTCTTTCTGGTCCATTCATTGTCTTATGAATTTCTCGATATCATTTTTCTTGACAGCTAAGTATAAAGTGCACCACATTTTGATTATTCATTCATTAGTTAATAGACATCTAGGGTGACTCTATTTCTGAGCAGTGCACACACTATGCAGTGTAGTAGAACATTTTTTTTTAAAAGGAGGTAGTTCTACAAATACCAACCCTAGTATTTAATCAAAATATGGTTTGGATTTTTGAGGAAAGTATCTATGACTCATTAAATGCTCCTCCCATTTCCTGTGTATATGTTTTAGGTGTTCTTGTATCTTTTAAATATATTTTGATGGAAAGTTAAAGAATTACAACTTATTTTTATAGTAATAGTTCATAAAATAATCAGTGGATTTTCAATAATTATTTTCAATGACACACAGGATAGAATGCTATTTAGCCATAAAAAAGAATGAAATTGTGTCACTTGTGGCAAAGTGCATGGAACCTGAAGTCATTATACAAGTTAAGTAAGTAAACCAAACAGAAGCAGGAAATTACCTTCTGATTTCACTCACAAGTGGAAGCTAAGAAAATCAACTTCCCAAAATCAGAGAATGGAATGGTAACCATTACAGGCTAGGAGGTGTCTGGGAGAGACTGAATAGAGAAGAAAAAAATACAGTATTAACTGGAAAGTGGGGGACACTACAGGAAGTGGAACAGAGTAGAAAGAAAGTGCTTGTGAGCATGACCTTGAAGGAGGCATGGGGATCCTGCTATCCCATTAACTACCTGGTTACCAGGGAGTTAGACAACTTTGATCCATCTTACATTTCCCTTCATGATGCTCTACCACATTAAAAAAAAAAAAGTCAAATAATGTGCTCAACTATGGTCAGAAAACTCTAAGAAAAAGCTATGGTCCCAGGTAAAGATTGCTGTTAAGTTGATATCCTTAGATCATTTTCATATTTGTGGAAATTTGACCACTACAATAGGAGTCAGCGCCGTAAAGCATAGCAGCTCACTGCAACATGATATATAATTCCAAATGCTAGAAGTTAGAGAGAACTCCAGGAATAAAATGCGGAAATGCCACTCCCCCTGATTTGATCAATATGTATTGAAACACTTCATTTTAAGCAATAAAAGTGTATATGTTAAAAACAGAAATAAGTGAATAAGTTGTTAAATAAATGTAAAAATATTTTAAACATTTAAAAATTTCTATCCAGCAGAGGAACATGTAATAGAATTATTAAGCTTTTCTTGGATAAAACAAAAGACAGAATATAGCTTGAAACACACGCATAAGTAAAACAATGGTAATCCTAAAACTAACATAATTAAATACGCTAAATAAATAATAGGAAGCTCCAGAGTCTTTCTTATAACTAAATGGTGAAATAAAGTCTTTGTGTCTGACCAGAGAAACAGAAAATCTATCATAACACATGTATTTAATCAGAAATACCAAGTCAAAGATCAGAGCACATGCTCAGATATTGACATCAAGAGATACAGAGATGCCTCGTGAGTATATATAGCCGACTAGGAGACAGAATGAGATAAAAGTAAATGATAGGTCACAGTAAATCATCTGTCTCTTTCCTCTCTTCTCTTTCTCCCCTTTCTCTCCTTCTCTCCTTTCTTTTCTCCCCACTTGCTATGTGTATGCTGACAGAGATTTAATATTTCTGATTCCATTTTAGAAAAAATGGTAAACATTTAAGAAAAATCTTGATAACCTATGTCTAGATAGGTCATAGGATCAAGGGGGAATAATACTACTATGATGCTACTACATAGATACCGGATTAAACTGGCTCTGAAAGACTTATCATTATATCCATATATCAATGTATCACTTTACCCTTGTCTGAGAGGCTTCCTTTTACAGTTGATGGTGATTAACACAGAGTCCCATAGTTAGAAGATGTGGCGGAAATAAAATTGTAGAAAGCTCGGACCCAAAAGGAACATATATACTGAATTCACACAAACACCCTCCAAAGGCTCAGGAATCATTGGGAGAGTAGGGCTGGAATAATATGAGAGCCGGAGCACTAATGACTACAAGGGAACATGCAGACAAAGCAAGACAGCAGCACTCATAGGCTCAAAGCAGTTACCACAGTGTGGGGGAACAGAAGAAGCCTTGAGTGTTTGAGGTCCAGAGTGCCATTTCATTTTGACTTTCCTTCAGCAATTCTCTTTATTTAACTCAATTTTCATATCTTGAATTTAGTTCCTTATGTCTTCAAATAATATTTTATGTCTTCCTTAAGTTGCTTGAACATATTTATAATCATTCTTTCTAATTATTTGGAAGCTCTTCCAGGTCAGTCTCACTGAATTTTTCCCTTTAGGATTAGTAACGTTTTGGAGGGGACATATTGTCTCAGCTTTTCTATGCCGGGACTTGTGCAACTGAAGTAGTTTATTAGTTCTATATTCCCTTCTTTTTGCTCAAATCACCTTTGTTTTTTCATAGTAGACATGTAAAACATTCAAAAGGGATTCAGTTGAAAGGGGTTGAGATCTTGTGAAATCTTGTGAAACAACTGGAGATTATGGGTTCTTTCCATAGACTTTTGAGAGTCCTTTACCTCTGTGTGAACAGATACTATTCAAAGGTCAGCATGCCCCTTGCTGGACCTTTCAATTGCTACTTCCAGTGTAGCTCCCCCAAGTCTAATTGAAGCTATCTTGAAAAAGCTCTAGTCGACCCAAGGATGGAGAGAGATTTTAGAAAGGTGGAGAAGTAGTCAGTCTAAAGTCCCATGGGAGGCACACAACTCTTTTCTCCACTGGCCACTTTGAGCTGCTTATCTCTGAGTGGGCCTCAGATGGCTGGGGTGGGATCATGAGTTGGACTGGCCTCTAAAGATACACTTGATATATGTGGAATGACTTTGTTCTTAAAAGATAAATTCTCAGTCCTAAAGGGTTTTGGAATGAAAGATGACAATTTCTGTAGCATAATTTCAAAGTGTTTGATAAAAAAATCACATATATTCACATAGAAAAGTAAAGGGAAGAGAACAAGCTGCAAAAGAAAGATAAGGAGAGGGAAGAGAATGGAGATAGTAGGAGAGGAATTCCAATTCGAAACATGCTCATAATGGTCTGGTTTGATACCCATGTCAGTGATACAGTGTTCTTTCAATTGTGAGTAGGTGAATATCTCATTTTGGAAATATGGTAAGGGAAATACATTTATGATAAAAACTATAAACTAAGGAAATATATTTTGACTATGTCAAACTTAACAAATATGATCTTTATTTTGTGACTGAGATCATAAAAGTCTGAACACTCATGAGACAAGAATGCAGTTCATACAACAATTTAGAACTTTTTATCAGATGAAACAATTATAGAAATAAAATAATTTAATTTTTGTGTTTGTTTAACAATAACAATATAGAACAGTAGATTAAATCAATTAGAACTCCAACAGAACTTAAATACAGATAAAAATTTACCTTAGTACAACAGAAATGTAAACAGAATAAAAATATAGGTGATATTTTCATGAAAGGTGTTCTTTAAAGATTAAAAGTTTTATCTCAGGTAGCTTTATCTTGATGGATCCTTGATTATTCTTCATTTTAACATTTAAGGATTACTTTATTGTGCAGCCCCATTTTCTCTGTGATTTCTCTATGAAATGATGGGGTGAAATAAAAAAAAAAAATGATACTAGAGTCAAGGAGCTCATGGTTTCTAACTCTTTCCAGCTCTTCAGAAAGCTGAGAATAAAGAACCAAAATTCACTGTCTTTCTTTTTAAAAATAGAAAAGAAACTGGGACAAAAATTTTTAAGACCCTCTCAATAATAAGAACACACGAATCTTTATATTCTAAAACAATCACTGATGATAAAACTAATGGTGTTGACAATTTAAAGTTGTCAGGTATGAGTTAAGCACTACATGTACTACATGGAATAACCTGTACCATGTCTCATATACAAGTACTTTCTTGTACAGCTGTCCCTGAGATGGTAGTAGGAGCTATAGGCCAGGAGTACTACATCCATTGTGATCATGAGCAGAACAATAACTCATTAGTTTCAAACTGCTCACATCTGCCAGTGTTAGGATCTCTAGGTTCCCATAAATAAGACATATCATGTCTGCTTAGCATAATGACTAAGGAGTTAGGCTCTAAAGGTATCCAGTCTATAGTGTAATTCTTAACTATCTTTGTGATCTCTGTCATTGGATCGTTCTCTCTCATTGTCAGTATCCTCAGTGATAACAGCTTCACAAAATAGGGATATATGAACTAGGTAGAAAAGTACACTAAAAGCACACAGCACAATGAATTACAACACACAGAAGGTAACCAGTAATTATCTGGTGCCACTAATATGATGCGGACACTTCTTGCTGCAGTGGCATCAATTAGTATTTAGCTGATTCTCTATATTTAACCATATTACCCAGCAAAACACCTGCTGCATATCACACATAAGCTTAATACACCTTTGTCAAATTACTGAATTTAGCAGCCAACACTTTATTTTAAAATAAATGATCTTTAGTTCAACATTTCACTTATGTTTAAAAGTAGGATTAAAATATGAAGTACTGAATCTCTAAGGATGCATTTGAATCTATTATGAAAAAAAAACAAATAAATAAGACAAACCCTTTATGATCATTTGAAAGAATGGTATTCTTTCATCAAATTTCCTACCACAATGAAGAAACATCAAAAAGAAATATTATCAAAGAAAAACACATCCCCAATGTGTGGGAAGCATTCTCTATTTAACATAAAAAGACAAACTGTTCCAATCTTTCATGCAGAACAATTAAAATAAAAGAAGCCCCAGTGTGCTTTTGAACTCTCTCCACTGTGGAAGCTTTAGTCTTAGGTGGTTTATCTGCTCTGCTCCTTCTTATTTTATCCAAAGAATAATTTAAAATTGAAACAATCCATAGAGCATAACAGTTCCAGCATTTCCCATCTGTTTATAAAATGTAATTATCCAGAAAGTCCTAATCTCAATCTAAATCCTGGATCATTCGATCTGTTTATTTCATAAGGAAAGTTATTAAGACATACAGCTATGATGACTCTGGAGCATTCTCTTGAGTCTTGAGTTTCCATGGAGGAGAACACAGATTTACATAAACAGTAATTCACCTGCACCAACATCATGCTGAGGGGCATTTAGAAATCTAAATTTTAGTAGAGGATGTAGTGAGCTGCTTTGACAAGTTATGTAAATATCCCAAACTACAAAGAATGCATGATCACTCTTAATTCTTTATTAATTACAGTATTCTCTCTGCACCCTGAGGATCACATTTCTGAGTAGCCTCCATGGTAAAGCAGTTGGAAGTAGATCTTAACAGCCTAAGGCAATAATAAAACTATAGCAATTAAAGTTGTATTTGAAGATGAGTTTGTTGGCTCATGCCTGTAATCCCAGAATTTGTGAGTTAGATGCAAGAAGATTGCAGAAAATTTGAGGCCAGCCTTGGATAGATAATGAGTTACATGCCGACTAAGTCAAAAAGAGACCCTATCTTAAAAAGACTAAAAATATCCATGTTCAAATGTGATATATACTTTTAATGGAGGTGATATACTCACTAAAATAAAGTAATGCCTAGCACATTGGACTGGAATGCCATATGTTGTTCTACATAAAAGTTAAAATAAATGAGCAAGGGATATAATTTTTATGTAACTTTTGATACTTGATATATAAATAAACATGATAATTCTTGTTTATTTAGGAAAATTATTTTAAAGGACCTAATCCTTGTGGAATACATAATAAGGAGTTTAGATGAAGAAAAAGAAAAGAAATGGAGAAATAAATACTGACCACAATAGGAACAAGCAACAAAAAATAAAATCATGGATGCAATGACAAGGCCTGATGACTAACACAGGATTGCAGAAATCACGGTGACATCAGAATTTTACCCTGGCACAGAATGATGCCCTGTCCTTCTAGAAAACTGTCAGACTTCCATTGATTTAAGTCATCTACTACAACACATATTGCTACTGTTATAATAAGTAGTTATGAACTCTACCTCCTCACCAGTAGTCATAATATATGAGATATCAAAAGTGGACAAAATTGGGTCACAGAGAAATGGACAATCTAGACAGATGAAAAGTAAAATTGGTAGAAACAGGAAATCTAAGAAGTAAAATGAGACTGTGCCTTTCATTAACCCACAGAGATACTGAATTATTCCAAGGATGTTTCGCCAAACTCACATCATCCCAGTTGCCCAGATTCTTGTTTTGCTTGAACAATGGACATTATGGTAATCTTTGATTTCTGTCAAACGGTATATCTGCAGTTTCCTAGCTAAACTTGAAATGGCTTTCTCTTGACAATGTGGAGCATCAAGGACTTCATTCCATTTTCATCATGATTAAAATATCCACCAAAATCATGGAATTGATGCGTAATTTACATGTGCTTGTTGAGACATTCCTGTTAATCTGGAGATTTACATCAGATAAATGTGAACCCTACCACTTTGTACCCAGAAAATTGGAGACTGTGCAATATTACACTATGTTTAGAGTTGTAGACTAGACATCTAAATTATTATTAGAAACAATATATGATTCCAAATTTTATACTTGATCATCTTAAGCTTTCTGAGGTACAATCATTTAAATAAAGGATATAATCTCTTGTATTCTACTGTAAGGAAATATGAGAATCATACATGAAAGGGGTAAGATTAGTATCAAAAATTTCATTAAATTTACATTTAGCATACAGTCATACAATAACATAGAAAAGACATCAACTAAGATGTCCACTGATGGATAAGCATATAAAGAAAATGTAATATACTACAATAATGTGATATCATCAGTCTTTGGAAAACATAGTTGTTACTGACAGCAAAATGGATAAAATGGGCAGCTTAGAGAGATCATGGGGTGGTTTTGAGCTTTAGGGATTAAATCCAGAACCTAGAACATTCTAGATAATAATGTCATCTCTAGACTAAAACCTGCATCCCTAGAGGTAAATGGCTTGTAGAATATTATGATTTTTTTTTAGTTACTGTAATTCTTAAGTATTTTGCTTGTACCCAGATCCTACAACCTCTAGTACTTTCCTCATGTGTTCTCCGAACATTTTCCCAGAACAATATTAACTTGGAGCCCAATGAGTAGCTTGGATTACATGCCTACACCACCAGAAATGCTGACTATCATGTTTGTAAGACATGATTATGACAAATGCAATCATGGTCCTTTGATCTTCAATGGTGGGCCGAGTCACTTTTGTTGTAAAACCCCATGAATTTTTTATAAGGTGAATTTCATTTCCCCATTAGAATGAATAAATAGCTTCCTTTCTAAAGAGAAAAGTTATTACATGAAAAAGAATCACTGTAAACATCTTGGGAAAATATTTAATATCTGTTTTCAAAGTAGGACCTCAGAAACAAACATACATTTAGCAATTTTGCTAACATCTGTGAAATCTCACTTATATTTAACCATAGCTGTGAATGTCTCCCCAGGGCACCTAACATTCTATTTTAATTATGCCACTTTCTAAAAAAAAATCTTCTTTTAGCATCTAACAAAGCATACATGATGTGGAAAGACTTGTTAAACCACCTCCACATTTTAACAATACTTCAAACATGAGATCATTGCACATAAGGCTTATTAGCAGAGAACTGGTACAGGGGCATTGCTTGCAGAAAACATTTATATTGTTGATCTCTCCTCTGCCATTAGGAGATGTCTTTCCAAAATTTGCTTTACACAAATTTTATAGTGGAATTAGCTTTCATAAAATAAAACTGTATCATAATATTATGCTGACACAAACCTGCTCACTGAGAAATCCAAAACAAATGAATGTCATTCCATTCATTAAAGATGACTGTACGTCATATGTTTGTGACAAACTGTCAAACTAATAAATAAATTATAGCCTTTTGCTTATTTGTACCATATCAAAACATCATTTGAATATGTCAATTTAAAAAAACAAGAAAACCTAGAGTATATAAATAAATTGAATTATAGTTACACTCTTTCAACAACTTATAAGTTGTGTAGAAAACTCTATGAGATTCCAACAATGTACCTGTCCCATACAGATGTAATTACTGGGTTGGGGAGGTCACTCAGTCAGTAAAGTGCTTGCCACATGAAGTGTGGAGATTTAAGTTGGATACCCAGCACCAGTGTAAAAATGGCAGGCATGTAATGGCAGCACTGCAGAGGCAGAACAAACAGAAGTTCACTGGCCACCCAGTTCTACCTAATCACCAACCCTCAGGATCTAGTGAGAGCCCCTGTCTAACTGAGAGGAGGATTATTGTAACCCAAAATTCCCTCCTTTCTTTCTGTTTCAAACTGTAACAAATCATTGTTATAATGTTATTTTAGATGTCAATTGTATTGCCCCAGATAAAACGTGGGTAAAAATTTAACAAAAAAACATGGAATGACACATAAGGTATCATTGTCTCTGACACTCCCCACCACTGTATATGCATTACATATGTGTTTCTGCACTTGCACACACACACACACACACACACACACACACACACACACACACATACACACACATACACCAAAAAATTTAAGATATAACAATTGAAGGCAGAGGAAAGGTCAAAATGCCCTAGGGAAATCTGATAGTTCATAAGTTATTAAAAATAAATTGTAAAAGAAAAAAAGAGTTTGGATGGAGGTGGGTGGATAAAGCTTCCTGGGAAGTCATGTAATTTTAGGCAAAGGTCTTAAGGCCAGTGGTGGCTTCTGTAATCTCCCTGGGTTCTTGGCCAGGGATAATTCCCAAATGGTACAGGTAATTAATTGACTTTGCTGTTTGTTGTCCACTAGAACTAGTTGGTAATAGGATATTATGGACAATGCCACAGGACAAGTCTTATCATGGGACACAGAGAAATCTAGTTGGAATTGGATTGGAAACTTCCTCTTTGCAGGTAGCCCTGTGGTGGATGGTGTTATGAAGTCTGCTAGGGATGAGCTGTGTTACTCAGATGTGGGTATGATGTTCAACAATACTTACCAGCAAGACAGATCTACTAGAACAGCAGTGGTAGGTCTGTTGAGTGCAAATAAATGTTTCCGGTTGGATTTGATATCCACTCAATAGAAGGGAATTCAAGTCTGGGTCTTTAAACCGTGTCAAGAGCTTATGATTGGGAAAGTCATAGGCCACTGCTATTGTTTTATTAAATTGACATGATGTGTCTGTCAAATTTCCTTCTAAATTACTATGTTTATGCCCATAGATTATTGCTTATGTCAGCTTTGGTCAGAAAAATTTGTTTTTCAGTGGTAAGCAATGACTGTCACGACTCACAACTGGTCAAAGTGCTGAGAATGAGTGGCTATTGAATGCCAAGAAGTAAATGGAGTATCTACAGCTCCCTACAAAGAGCTTAAGGATCATGTGGGAAAACACGCAGAAAGCATATAAGAGCCAGAGGAAGATGGGAGCAGTAGAGAAGGCTTCAGTATGGCAGAAGTTATTGCATACTTCAACTCAAAACAAGGGTCATTACATACACAACATCACAAGTTTTTGGGAAAGAGAATGGGTTCATGGGCCCTACCCCTGCCCACCATGTGGATTTGTACAGATATAATGATTGATGGGAGAGGAAGAGACATTATGTTCAGTGGTATAACCTCTTATGTGTACATGCTCCTATAAATTAACTCCCACCCACATTCCTATATAGAACACTAATGAAACTAATTGAAACCTGTGGCAATACATTATTATGAAAATATCCCTCAAATTCTAAGATAATGGAGCTTTTGATGGACCTTAAAACCAAAATTAATAATATACCTTGACTTCTCTTAAAACTTAGGACTGCTGTCCTGCTGTGAACTCAGCCAGTTTGTTTAACCTGCCTTAAGAGAATAATGTAACAACTAACCTTTCTTGCCTTCGATTTCCCATGTAATAAACTTTTATGACTTAAGCTCATACACAGCTATAATTTTAAATCAGTTATTCTTCCATGCCCTTGATGTAATGCATGTGCACATATATGTTACAGTAATTAATTTTAGAAGCAGCAAATAGGTTAAAAAGCAACCTTAAAAAGTAATATCTACTGTAAATATTGAAAGCAATATAGGAATATTGTTTGTTCACATTTGCTTGTTATCTGGATCAGTTGGGACCAATTGGAGTCAGTGTCTGAGTTAGGGTTTATATTGATGTAATGAAATACCATAATCAAAAGGAATTTGTGAGGAAAATGTTCATTTCAAATTACAACTCCTTGAGATCACAATCCATGACTGAGGGAAGCCAGCGTAAGAACTCAAGACAGAACCTGGAAATAGGAACTGAAGCAGAGAGATGGATGACTGGTGCTTACTGGCTTGCTCCTCGTGACTTGCTCAGCCTGCTTTCTTATGACACCCAGAACCACCAGCCCAGGGTTGGCACTGCCCACAGTAAGCAGGAACCTCCAACATCTATCAGAAACACAGGCTTGTCTACAATACAATCTGGTGGGAATAGTTCTCAAATGAATTTCCCTCTTCCAAAATGACCCTAGCTGTGTCAAGTTAACATAAAACTAACCAGCACAGTCAGTAAATTTTCATCCCTTGTAAAATTGTGTTACAGACTTCTATAAAATAACACCCCCCCATGTGATGCTTTCTTTTCAATAAAAGAGAAAGCAAGGCCTTTTGTTAGGAACGCACAAACAGGCACAGATAGTGACACAGGGACAGACAAGTTTGTAAAGCATCAATTGGCAAGCACAGATTCAAACTCATTCAACAGACAAGCAGGGAATGATGAAATGCATGGGGAAAGAGAAGGAGAGAATTCAGACACCTGCTCACTCTTGATGAAATTATTCCAAGAGGAAGTGTTTTAATTTCTTTTCCTCAATGTGGCACCATTGCATTATTGGTGACTGAGTTTATCACTAATGTGCTCAAACTGACAGACTGACACACACACACACACACACACACACACACACACACACACACACACACACACACATACACACACAACCTGACATGAAAGTAGAAGGATACCTAGATAGGATGAGGAATGTAATTAATGGAAATAATGGAAGCGGATAAGGACGTGTGTGTGTGTGTGTGTGTGTGTGTGTGTGTGTGTGTGTGTGTGTATGCACATGCACTACTTACAGAGACTCAGTATCTACTGGTGTTGAGCACAGACCATATTTACATATTTTTCCTCTTCCAATCAGCTCTGGCACACTTTCATTTCCTATAACCATTCTGTCAACCATGATCAAGCCTTAGAACTTCTCTCAAATGGATAGTCAGCTGAAGGTTCTAACCTAGAACTTCTATTTACTAATAGCTGCATAGAACCAATGCTGAGACTCCTAAGAAAAATTCCATCGTTTTACATTTGCTGTATTTATTTTATCTTCGATTTCTATTTTCCCAATGCCTGGTCAATGTAGTGATCTAAATTTAAAGATTTTGTAAGTATTGAAGGAAGTTAAGTATTGATAGCTTTTCCCAGTGCATTTTAATTTGCAAATTCGAGACATAGAATTTACATTCAACTTAAATTAACTAAAATTTTTGAAGAAGATAGTGAGGTTTTTTTTTTTTTTTTTGGTTGGCAGCATTCTCAGCTACAACGGTTATCTTCCTGCCCTTTGTAAGGTGTGTGCCATCCGATGAACTACATTTCCCGCATTTAGGTCATGCAGAAAATTCCTTTGTGTTTCTGCTAGGTGGGATTGCTCTGCACTCTTGCAGATCAAGAGGCTAGGAACCTTTCTCAAAAATGCTTGTGCTTTCACAGATTAAACAGAATGTTACTCAAGTTTCCCTTGTTACTTCAAAAAAACATAAAGTAAATATTTTCTATACCAAAGTGGTCACTAAAATTTCTTTACCATAAGGCAAATATACTTAAAACCACGGCAGACTTTATAAAGAAAAATCCCTCTGGAAACTAACGTTCAAAGGGTGGAAACAAAATCGGTGTGACCCAGAAAAGAAGGAAAAGAGCATGTCTAGCACACAGGTGCCTAGAGCACAGAGGTGGATTGGGTTCATCCCTGTTTTCACCCCCAAGGCTGACACATCTCTTACTCAATTATGAATTTTAGGAAGAACAGATGAGTTTCTACAAATAATAAGACTATTTTATCTGCTGTCTTATAAGTGAAGAGAATGACAACAATTCTAAAAATATTTTGCCTAAGTACAGCCACATCTCATGAATACTCTATGTGACCTCCCAGATACTCTTATTCCAGCATTAAAATAAATAACTTTGTCAGTCAGCCATATACTGTGAAATTTTCCCATCACTTGGTTTTCTCATTTTCCAGAGCAAATCTTCCAATACGCTAGGAAGCAACTGAAGTAGAACTGTACCTAAGCGCATTTCCAATGTGGTGCAGCAGAAGCAATGTTCAATGAAATGATTGTTAGCAGTGCTGAGGAAGCCAAACTCAATACTCTATTTGCAATGGGCATTTGACATTTTCTCCCTTTAAACTTTTAGTTCTAGAAGTTCTTTTTATCCTGTTATTCTTACAACACATTTGCTTGGAAAGTATAGGCTGTCTAGCGTTGTATAATAATATTGACCTGGTTAGAAAGTATTCAGTAATCATAGGCAATATGGCTGACTCTGTGCTAATACATACACTGGTCCCTTTTGACTGTCTTGTCATCCATCACACATGAACTGTGGACTCTTTGCAGACAACAATATGGGACATTGGGGCACAAAAAGAGGGATGGTACAGAATTCACCCTTTCCAATGTTCTCTCTTTTTATTAATCCAGAATTCTGATGTTTTTATTATGGATTTACTCCCACCCATCCAAACAAGAAAACAGTAACCCCTGTTCTTTCAATGTCAGTATGTCAGCACAGAATGGACTCTCAGAGCTTTGCAGCTCTGCAGAGAAATTTATTACGGATCCAGTAGTCAATGGATTAATATGTTTATAGATTCCTGGCTGGCAGCACTCATCAGGTAATGAGAACTTTCAGAGACAGGATCCCATTTGGTAGAAGTCGCTGGAGGTAAGTTCCTGTCCTGGGCCTCTGTCTCTCAGCCTTTCTATACTATGATGACAATGCTCTGCTCCATTAACTCTTCCACTATGATACCCAGAAACAAGGATGGGCAGTCAGCCATTGACCTTAACCTCTGAAACAATGAATCAAAATAAATCTTTATTTTAAAAAAAATTTCTTCTGTCAGATATTTGTCACAGTGATGGACAAGCTAACAAACACAACCAACCAAAGCATCAGACATGTACGTTTCTCTGTTTCTTAAAACATATGAGCTAACACCTGCAATTGTGTGGCAAGGAGGAGGTGGAGCCTGGAGGATCCTCTCTGAGGGAGCAGGGTGTCCCTAAAGGTTGTCAGGAAAGAGGCAGGAAAATAGACAATCAAACACTTGGCACCAGGAGACAGTCAATAGTGATAGAAAAACCGGTGCCGGGGAAACATGAAAAATGAGAAAACAGCACTAAAGCTTAAATGGTGGCATTTAAGAGTTCTCAAGATTGCATGGTTTTTCTGTCTAAAAATCAACATGATAGGTAAGAGAGTGACTTAAAAAGCTAATTATTCAATTACTGACTGAAAATCAGAAATGACTGAATTATAAGGAGGGGCAAGGACAATTATTTCAGCCAGAAAATAAAATGTTAACAAAGAATTGGGAAGAGAAACATGCCTTTGATAATATCTAGTGAAGACCCAAATGTTACATAGTAATAATGTACAGCACAGATGCCTGCTTTCCCATGAACCTCAAGGGCCCTGAGGAAGACTACATGCAGTTTCCATGGAAAGGCATTTGAGATTGTAAGATAACTCTCAATTGTCTGGGTGACCTGATGCTACTTCATGGAAAAGGACCAGATAGGGATTCAGGATTAGAGTAGAAGCTATGGCCCCATAAACAGTTTGAAGTGAGGAAGGGGTAAAACCCATATATAGGGGAAGCCTCTGGACAAGCTGGGAAATGTGTTAAACCATTTCAGACCTTGATTCCCGAAAATGTATTATGCTCTCTCTGCAGTTGTGATTCACGAACAGAAATTCTAAGTTAAAGATAAAAGGATACAGTACAAAATAAAGTTTGGGGTTGTCTCAATTTCTATGGAAACAGACAAGCTGAGAAATATTCTTAATGTGCACAGAAGAAATTGTGCCTTGTAATCTCATTGAAAGAAAATGTCTATGTTCTCATTAAGAAAATAAAATTCTGTGATGTGCTAGATTTAAAAAGGGTTAGACTATGTATGGAGAAAGAAGGAAGAGAGGCGAATGTGTTAACAACTGCCAGCAAAATCAACAAAAGACTATCACACTTTTATGTTATATATCAGAACCTTGATTTAAGTCCCACCATGACTCTCATGAACATTGGGCCCTATTTATGTATAAGTTTCTAGACTGGGGGGACAACAAATAAATCCTTCTTCATTTAATCTGTCTATATCAGTTAGTTTAATAACAAATACTCTCCTTCTAAGACCTACTCCTTTTTCTTACTAGCATCTGTCCTGACTCAGTAAAACCATTTATTTCAGAGAAATTTGGGTTTCCATAGATTTTGTTGAATAGTTCTGTGCTTGGTGAACTGGTTCTAGAAACTTCTGTGCCAGTAGAATGAGGAGGGAGGCTGCATGACTTTTATGGCTTAACTAGAAAAGGTCCTGTAGCCCTTACCTTGCTTGTGTAGTCTACTGCTGCCTCAAGTCACCAAACAGCATGAAGCTGCCACACTTGAGGAAGATGAAATGAGCTCATTGGTGTGTCCTCTTGGGAAAGCCCTTAGACAATAAAAACTGGCCAACCAGATGTTCCTGCATGGACATCCTTTAACATATATCTACGAGGCTATTCCCCAACACCTTCCAAATCCTCATCAACAAAACTCAACATGAAGCACTATGTACATTGTTAAGAGGAAGTTTGTATGACCAACACAGATAACTCAATCCTCTTTCCTACACCCTCAAAACCAGAGCACACTTGTTTATGCTGGTTACATATCAGTGGTGACACCTTCCCCTCTATTAGAATCCTTCCCTCAGGATCACAGCTGAGCAGCACTTTACCATCAAACCATGAATACTTCATTGAGATGGTGTGACTGTGCTGGGTCCTCATTCTTCACTACTTCTCTGATTTAATTCACTGAAATATGAAATCTTCAATGGAAAAACCCACCCAAGTTTATGTGTGTGGAAAACACATACATATGTTTTCAACATGTGCTGGAAAACATGAAGGAAATATGTAATTAATGACTGGTATTCATCTGACAAAATAACAACCAACCAACCAACCAAAACATTTTCTTTAGTTATTCAAAAAAGAATGAGGAGAGCATTTGCTTCCTTTAAAGGACAAATATCTTCATAATTCAGGTAGAAATGGCATTTATGTTACTTTCATTTTAATGCTTAGTTCTAAAGACTGGAGAAAGGATGGTCTCAATGATTCATCAAACCCTTTCCATAAAGTGCAGTACAGATAAAAATTAAATAATGCAGTGTATGATATTCACATGTCCATACATTTGAAACAAGATCTTTTGTGAAACTCCCTTGTGAAGAGATAAATGATATGTCCAATACAGCTCTTGCCATGAAGGTGGTTCCCTCTCTTGAGGTCTGGCAGAGTTTGTATGTATGAATATTCCTCCTGTCTGACTGGCTGAGCTGCCACAGCAACTTACTACTACAGACATGAGACACTGAACTCCTCCTCATGGGACTAGGTCAAGGACTTTCCCTATGAACACCATTGAGGACTACTAAACAGACAGGACAGGAAGTTATTATAGTGGACTTGACTCCTGTACTATGTACTAATGAACCAAAATGAAGTCATTTCTACTGTAATTCTACACACACTACACTGATGCTAATCTGTGTATCTAACTTTAAAAAACAACACAGGATGAGAGAAAGAAGATGCCAGACTCTTCAATTGGTCCCTTTAGCTGAATGGTAATGAATTCTTGAACCTGTAAGATGAGGAGTCCAAAAGAACAATTACACACAGACTAGGATGAAGATAATTAAGATCCCACAGAACAACAAGTCCCAGGCTCTCTCTTTGCTGGGCTCAGAATTCAGCTATTTGCTGCTGATGAACTCATTGCTTATCATCCGCACTCCACATGCTCTGCCTATTCCATGAGGATGCAAAGAGGTCATGAATATTTCTCCTGCCACAACTGTCATGACACAGCATTAAACTACTATAACTATGGAGAGAGTTTGGAAGACATGTCAGGTTAAAAAACTCCTGTCTGAATCCCTTGTGCACCCTCCAGCAAATTTTCAAAGGGGTGGTGGATGTCTGCAGAACAGAAACCAGTATCACCTAAGTACTGTAATAAATATAGTCTGAGGCAGGTGGCACTTTGGGGAGTGAATTTTCTCAAAATCAGAGGGAAATTACCCCCAGTTTTCCCTTTATAATATAATTTAGCAAAATCTAGCCATGATGTGAAACCTCTATGTGCTATTCCTTAGTTCTTTATTTTCATTGTGTGTGTATGTATGTGAAAACACTTGTTCACATGTGTGTTGGCACAACTATGTGTATAGGTGTTCATGCATGTGTATGTGTGTGTATGTGTATGTCCATACAAACGTCAATGTCTGACATTGTCTTCAGATGTCTTCCTCCATGGCTCTCCACCTTATTCATTGTGGCAGTCTCTTAACTGAACCGAGACTTCTTTTTATAGCTAGTTGGACTGGCTGACTTGCTTCAAGGATCCCATCTCTCTGTCAGTCAGGCACTGGAATTATATAGATGAGCCATCATGTGGGATTCAAATTCCCCATCCTCACACTTGACTGGAAAATGCCTCATCCACTGAGCCAGTCCAATAGCCACACTTCTGGAGCTCTTAACCACTGAGCCATCTCTCCAGCCCTAATACAGGTCATTTTTTGTTTTTTTGTTTTTTTTGTTTTGTTTTTTCATTTTTGTTTTTCGAGCTAGGGTTTCTCTGTTGTAACTCTGGCTGTCCTGGAATTCACTATGTAGACCTGGCTGACCTCTAACTTATCTCACAGAGATCTGCCTGCCTCTGCTTCCCGAGGGCTGGGATTAAAGGCATCGACCACTGCCCCATATAATAATTCTTAATTACAATCTTTTGCAGGTCAAACTACCATGTGATTTTTGCCTCATGATGGCTGCTGACTTATACAATGTGTCGGCTATTTCTCTACAATACTTTCAGGAGAATTGGAAGAAAAGGCCCAAGCACCAGACCCTAGAAATGAGTCCCAAAACAATGTTACAAAACCAGCCTTCAGAGGAGGGACTGCAGATTCAGGAAGGTCAGGATGTGGTTTCTAGAACTGAAAATAGAGTTGGTACACAGACTGAGAGGCAAGGACTGATGCCCTCCACATACTGAGTCTTCAGTGTGGCACAGCACACTGTGCTCCTGCCATGCGCATGAATCTCCTTCTGTTCTTTTCATCTTAGTTTAGTTTTGAGTTGTACAAGAGAAGATTAGAATAGTTAAATCTAAATCATGACTCTTAAAAATAAGATTCGTCTAATTTTTATTTGGGGGGTATTATATCTATATTCTAAGAAGTAGGAAGTAATTGATGAAGGAAGTAAAAAATGAAAATGGCAATTTATATTTTCCTGTCTGTAATTCAATTGATTTGAACTACATCTCATCAGTGAGAGGCAGCTTTATGGCTATGCTCTGAACCATTTAGAATGGCTATGGAAAGGCAAAACCAGAAGAGGAAACATTGGGAAATCCAACAACGTATGTAACTGCATACATGGCTCTGGCCCTTCTAGCAACCGAACTGAGCTTTTCAAGGATAGGGGATGGTGTGTTGGCTAGTGTTTAATGTTAATTTTGACCTAAACTAGAGTTATCTTGGAAGAGGTACCCTCAGTTGTGAATATGCCTCCACTCAGATTGGCCTAGAGTATATTTTCTTGATTGATGATTAATGTTGGAGGGCCCAGCCCACTGCAGGTGGTGACATCCCTGGGCTGGTGGTTCTGGGTGTTCATAAGGAAGCAGACTGAGCAAGCCATGGGGAGGTAGCCAGTGGACAACTTCTCTTCATGACTTCTGCTATGCTTGTTGCCTCCAGGCTCCTGTTTTGAGGTCATATCCTCTCTGAGTTCTCTCTTCAGGATGAACTGTGTTCAGAACATGTGACAGGAAATAAATCCTTTCCTACTCAAGTTCCTTTTGGTCCTGGTGTTTTATCACAGAAATAGAAACTCTAGGACTGGCAGAGAAAAGATGAACTTAATGAAATGTGTTCCAAACTCCCATTATTTTAGACTTCTCCTAACTGGCTAAGAAATCTTTAAATTGGTGGTAGTAAATAAATATGAAAAATTTTAACACATACCTATCTCCTGTGCCAACAATGAGCAGTCTCTCCTTCATTGCCTATGGAAACAGTCACTGATCATCCCCTCCTATACATAACTATTGGTCATATTTTTAATTTCTACTTCTTGACACCAAATTTAGATTTACCTAAAGTGACTTTGAAGCTCAGTCTTCAGCTACTTAGATCTATTTGACCTTGATGGTCACTAGGGAAGTGTGTGTGTGTGTGTGTGTGTGTGTGTGTGCATGTGTGTGTATGTATGTATGTTTGTGTGTGTTCCTGTTCCATCTGGGATTAAATTCAGGGCTTTATGTAAATAAGAACCGTGTTCACTATTTAGCTATATTCCTAGCCAAGGAATGAGGTTTTAAGCATAGTTCAATAGTCAAATACACAGTATTTCTAAATCCAGTGAAATGCATGTATCTTAAGAATAGTATACCTTTGTTTTGTGTAACTAGGTACATAAAATTTACTAAACAAAACCTGCATGTGTCTAGAAGGCTCCATAGCATTTTATTTTCTGCAAAATCCCATGAACAGGATTTAATGAGTTTATAAATTTATTTTAAAAATTAAAACATACCTCCTAATTCTATTACTCACCTCTAATTCCACAGCTGAGTACAGAAAATAGAAATAGCTCTCCCCTCCATTTTATCAGATGAAAGAAGTTGAGACCCAACTGAAATCTACTTTTAATTGCTTCTTCCTGCACACCCATTCATTTAATGAGCATTTATTGAGTGCCTACCAAATTCCAGGCCCAGTAAATAAACAAGTAATTAAGCCAAAGGTATTCTAGCTCAGATGCAGATAAGTTTCCTGAAGAAAAAAATGAATCAGTAAGAGGGATATGTAGCAAAAGGGCAGAATAGAAGGGGAAGGGAATGACTATTTAAATAGAACAGAGACAAAAGGTGATAGAGTGGTCTGCACAGGAGACCAAGCCCATTCTCGTGAACCAAGGTGTGTGTGTGTGTGCACATATGCGTGCATGTGTGCATGTGTGTGTGTATGTGTGTACTAGAAAGCCTGAAGGTATGTCAGTACCTGATCTGCTCAGGAAATTAGAAGTAGGCAAGTAGTAGTATCTGCCAGTGAGAAAAGTAGAGGAAGTCAAATATCTAGCACCAAATAGTCACTGGAAACCCTGTGAGCTAGTAATGGCGTGACAGGGAAGTCTCCCAAGGCAGTACAAACACAGCAGAGTTGTGACATCATAACAGGAAGTTGACAAATTGCAGTCTTTCTCTTCCTGCATAGATTTTTGGTAATAAACAGAGATACAGAGGAGCAAACGAAATGTCGTGTCTGGGAGAATGTTATCACTAGGTGACCATGATGGTAGCTTGTCCCTAGACAGAAGTAAAGAGGCTAACTTTGGATGTCATGTGAAGGTGATATTGAAAAATGTACAGCTAAATTAGATGAGATTTATTCGGAATAACAAGTGTGTCTATATTCATCACAGTTTTGGGAATTCTTTGTAGAAGGAGAGTGGAGGGTTAGATAAGGTTATTGTATCATGACTTTGTTAGGGAAATGAGAAATCTGAAAGTGCTCATCAGATACCCAAGTCAATGTGTGGAGTATAAGCTTGGGGCAAGAATGTGACATTTGGGAAAAAGTGTCTCAGGTACTTGTGTATATATATGGGCTATACTTACAGTTATGTGATGGATGGAGTCAACGTAGAGAGTGCTCATCAAGTTTATTACTTTAAGTCTTTCTGTTAATGTCTTTCCTCATGTAACCCTCACATCAGTTCTCACACACATGCAAAAATTAAACTTGAGTTTTCAAAGCATAGTATATTTATGCAACTGCATACATAATATGAAAGCCACTATGTTCAGCCGAATGTCTACTTTAAAATCTGTTCTTCCACGCTGCATAGACAAATGGCTCTCCTTCAACTGAATGGACAGACTGCTCTCACTAATCTGACTGTCCAAATTGCTATTCATATTTAGGTATAAACATTACCCATCAGCTATTGCTGTTTGTCTTACCTTCTGCCATTCTGACTCACCAATCTTCTTCCAATTTTATGAAATGCTAGTATCCTATCTGTTTGTTGTCCTCCAACCTGGTTATTCTTTCTTAGAAAGATAATTACCAACTGCTTCACTAGGGGAAGCTATCACTAAGTAATCTCAATTCATAAACAATATTTTTGGAAGCTTATTGCAATGACTAGTGGTTTGAAAAAGACTTAAACTCATCACACTGCCCAGTACCAGTCCTCTGCTAGGATTTTCACTATGAGAATACAGATGTGTGGCAATGTAGAGGGTTTTTTCTATTTATTTATTTCTTGGGTGGTTGTTTACATAAAATAAATGTAGATGTATGCCCTCTTAATGCACTTATGAAGTCAATTGCTACTTTGCAATGTTATCACTGATATAACTCATAAGCTCTCATGACTTAAAATGCATCATACATACTACAAAAATATCTTAGTAATAGGAATTCATGAAAATTTATGATAAGCTTTTAGAAATTTAACTTTCTATGAATAAATGGAATTATTTTTTAAAGATTAGCTGGGAATGAATATGGTTATAAATGTGATTTAAAATATAAACACGTTTTTTAAAGGATTACTTCTGATCATTTTATTTTTCTACATTTGACTAAAAAAAGGAAGGAATACATGTCATTATAAGTAAGTCTTCGCAAACTATAGAAAGTGCAAATCATTTCATTACTAAGTCTCTCTTGCATTGTAACATAGCTTTAGTCAAGGTTCTTATGCCAAATGGAAAAAAATATATGAATATATTTATCAAATATTTGAGAAATAAGTCAGAGAAATATATTGTGTTTTTTATTTCTATAATATACCTTCTATTTAAAATATATTATTCTAAGCATTGCATTATGGTTAAAAATTAATTAAAAAATTAATCTTTAGAGAGGTAACTCGATAGGTAGGTGTTTGCCTCATATTTGTAAGACCTGGGTTTATTTCTCAACACTGCATAAACTTGACTTATTTGTATAAACCTGTAATCCTGGAACTCAGGGGCTGGAATTAAGAGACTCAGGAGTTTTAGGCATAGGCAAGTTTGAGGCCAGCCTGGACTACATGAGATTCTGTCTAAAATTTAATTAATTAATAAAATCACATTATAAATTGTTATTTTCTACAAAAAAGTATTTTTTGTCATTGCCAATAATTCATGTTGAAACACAAAATAAGTAATTAAATGCATTTCTTTAACATGAAAGCATTTTCCTAAATTGTGCTTACTTAGAAATGAATCCAGTGGAAAAACATGGCATAAAACATGTTCACTGTATCTAGTTGTTTACCTGACAACCTTACATCACTACACACACATGCATTACACAATTAAGGCTAGGAACTAAATCTCTAGTATTAAACAATCAAGCTTCTGTTTCTAGTTTTATATATGAGACAACTGAACACATTTAACAGTGTGTAGCCATGACCCACTTAGAAAAAGGGGAGAAACGAAATATCATTAGGCCTTTCCCAAAGGCCTTTAAGCATGTTCGATTCTTTCCTGTCAAAAGTAGCCAAAGAAACTCGGTTTTTCAAAGGAGCTTCCTCTTCTAGCTCACATTCTTAATTTATAGATTATTCCTTTTGTCCTAATTCATAAAACCCCTCTCTATATCAGAGATAATATTTATCAACTGCCTTTAATTCCTACAGCCTTCTGCTGTACGTCCTCACTCCCTCTGTTACAGATCTCATCAAATCTGTGCTGTAAACTAGCACAGAAATGCTATGAAAAATCAATTCAGGTCACATTAATTCCTCATACTTCAAATACTTCCATATTATTCATTTGTGTGTACTTTAAGGGATCCTTTAAATCAGCGTGATCTGTCAGCTATGCCTGTGTCCCAATTCAAAAACTTCATGGTTATCTGAGTTCCTTGCTTTTCAATCAAATGCTATTTTCACTGTCATGTACTTAGTATGTTCTCCCAAACTTCAGGTTTCTTTTTCCTTCCTGATTTCACCTTTCTCCATCTTAGACCAACCCACCTGTCCTCCTGAACATTACAGCTCAGTAACATTGCTTCCAGGGTCTTCTCTACTGTTCCCGTCCTTCAGTCTGCTGTGTCTTGCATAGCAATGCACGCTTTTGCAAGATTAATCTGAGTGGTACATACCACATGCATGCTTCAAAATGAATAAAATAATATAATCTTAATACAGCACATAACCCCTGTGACTTCAGGCTTATTTTTCACTCTGTCATCTAACACAATGTCCTAATGGACATGGTGAGAAATACTGGTGAAGTAAATTTATCTTTGATGTCTCCGTTTCATCTTTGTATGTTTGTGCAGCTTTATCTTGAAAGACACCAACAGAAAGTACTAAAAACTCTTCAATCTCTTCCTTGAACCAAGGAAGCATTTTTTACTTTTTCTTTAAAACATTGTTATGAAAAAAGGAACACTGAATCTATAGTTGCCCAACAGGTCAAAACAATACGTATGTATATGTCTAGATTTTGTGTCTATGAACAATACAGTTTGAGAAGTATACTCACCCAAAGGGCTGAGTATGAGGAAAAGTGGTAGGACAATTGTGCTCTTGGAAATTGGTCTCTTTCTTGTAAACGGTGGTCTTATCCCACAGGACGCTTGTGAGACAAGACACAAGGAGAAAGATGAATACCAGTGAGCCTCTGGGGCTTCAGTTCTTAATGGTAAGGGAGAAAAGGAAATATTAAGTAGCAATGGTGTAAAGGGGAAAAATTCAACCACATTGGTAAAGTGGGATGAGACAGCACCCAGAATCCCACAAGTCTCCATCTACATTTGAGGAGTTCACTTGAAAAAGTGACATTTTTTCCATTTTGATAAATTATAAAATGAAGAGCTAAGAGCAGTTAAATTTTAGTTTACAACTCGGTGGTTCTTGAATTCTCACTGATTTATAGATTTACTATTCTTTTCTATAGTTATGATAAATAACTTAGAAATTGAGTCTATCACAATGGAGATGGATAAGGTCATTTTTCATTTCTAATGGAAAGCCTGTCTTTCTTGAGGTTATACAGCACATAGGTAGAGGCTGAAATGCAGTCACACTGTGAATGATGGGCAGCTACAGGGTCTGTTTGTCACAGTTCATCTGCTGTAAACGAGATGGCTACATGCTTAGGGCCCATCCATTTGTTTACAGAGACAGATTAATTTTTCTATCTTTTATTTTCTCCTTCCAACTTTAGCTTACAAATGACAAATGCTGAAGTCTTCCTAATACACACAGAAAGGGGGGGGGCTGTGAAAATATGAGTCTTCTCAAGACACATACAGACTGAACATTTTCATGGTCTTATGGATTCAATTATTAGAAATTTGAAGACTTTGTAGAGTTCTAAAGTTGAAAAATGAATCATGTTACCTAAGGAAAAGAAAAACCTAAAAGACTCAGTGCAAAAGCTACTCAAATTACACTTTCAGTTTAAATTCTTTTATTTAGGTGAAGTCTGCACTGAGGCAAGGTTGATGTAGCTGAAACAGGAACAAGCCAATCCTGTTTATTCTTAGTGCTTTGAATTTTAATAGCCCAATGCTTGAGAAATGGTTTAGTTCCTTTGGATAGCTGAGCACTTTCTCAAAAGAGAATGGGGGCATCATAAGTGACAGAACAACAGGAAAATCAAAGGAACATCCACCAAAGAATTAGATCTAAGGAACTCATTTTGAAGATGATCAGCCTAAGGAGCTCATTGACTTATGGATTATAAAAGAATGTTTTAAACGACACATCAGAAAATGTAGTTGCTTTGGGCATCAATTGAAATATTAGCAATTACCATAATTGAGTACAGTTTCAAAAATAAATATAATGCAAATCTGACATCAGTTGCAATTTATTTGGATTATAATGGGAAACACTTTTAATAACACATTAGAAAAATCATTAACTGGAGATCCATTTACTAAGTGACAATAATAAAAATTGATGAGTGAACGTGAGCAGATTTATATTTGCATGCTAAATCTGTGTAGCTATTCATAAATAACTTCCTGACTAGCAGTGTTTCCCAATATAGAAATTACTTACATTTAGGGTAAGGAATTTTTCACTTTTGGAGACTGGTCATATGTGGCAAGACTTTTTGGTTCCTTTCCTAAAGGCTACTTCCCAGTATTTAGATGAAGAAGAACATGTCTTACACACATGCACACATATCAAATGCTGACTGGATTTCATAGTGATGGAAGGAACTGCAAACATTGGTGAGGAAAAATGACATCAAATGGTCTAATCCAGATCCAGATCCAGACACTGCATCACAATACTGACCTGTCAGACACACTGTGTCTGCTGGTACAATAGCGACATGACTTTTATATGTTATCCAACCTGTTTCTGGTTGGATTTGGGGCCTCCTCCACAGGAACGAATTCATGCCCGGTAGTATAAACCTGGTAAAGAGCCTGTGGCTGAGGCGGCGGAAGACCCTAGGGAAGAACCTATTACTGTCACTTTTGCTAAGTGGCAATGTCAAATTACCTTCTAAATATTTGTTTTATTAATAGATCTGAGCTACTATCAGTATTGGTCAGAAAAACTTCTTTTTGTAGTTGAAAACATTGATGCAGACACTCATGATTAGTCAAAGAATGGAGAATAAATGGCTTTGTCTGCTCAGTTCTAAAAGGGACATCTTTATCAAGCCCCCAATCCCAACCATGGTTCAGGTACATAGCAGCAGAGGAGACAGACAAATATGTAAAAGCTGATAGATATAGAGTTTTGTGATGTGCTTCCTATACTTGACATGACTGTTGCACTCATAAACATAACAGCTGTGGTTGTGTACAAGCTCTGTACAAGATGAAGGTGGCCTAATTTCTAGCATACCCCTCACAAGGCCCTACCCATCCCTAGAAACCACTGACAATTGATAGCTTTTGCAGAAAAGGAATCATTCCTTAGGATTGTGGCCACTGGTATGTTTCTCATGCTCTAGTTGATAGATCATATCCCTTAATACCCATATAGATGGACAGCAGTAAATTAACTTAGTGGGTTAATTAAGAAAAGAAAGAGAAAGAGAAAGAGAACATGAAGTTGGGAGTGGTGATGGTGCAGAAGTGTTAGTTTTTTCGGGTAAAATGGGGAGTAGCTATGATCATATTTCACTTATACACATATGAAATTAACAGAGAATACGAAAACATGTTTCTGTTTCAATTCTTTTTATGAGACTATAGAACTTCTACAGTTTTGAAAATGTTTTTAAGGGAAACTAAATGATAATAATTGTAAGGAGTGAGACAATCAAGTTACTTAAGTCATTAGTACATTTGCAATTCTAACATGAAGTCAACAACCATTACATTTTAGTTCTTGAGGCAGTGAAGTCTTTGGTAATAGGCAAACATAACTAGTGAACAGGACATATTTAATTAGCCGTTTAGGTACATGGTAATGATACTTCAGTGTGGCATCTTTTAAATACCTATAGAATGCCCTGCTTGCCTTCATTCCCATGAAAAATTCTGTCGTTTCAGCTATTTCATGGTATTCTTTTAACACTGTATTTTAGAAAAGATACAAGACCAAAAGTACTTCAAGTGACTTCACTGGAATAGTAGGTTACCTGGATTGATAGCCACTTAAGCTTGAAAAACCCTTTGTTTTAAGAGGCATAAATCACAGCAAAGTCCTTCAGTGTGGTTACTGCAGTGAAGCCTTTCTAGCTATCCAGGTGACCTACTCTCAATGTAAACAGCAGAGAGGGATGTCTATATTTAGCATACAGTTTCTCTTTTTCTAATACCTATCTTTAAAAACATGTGCTGTTATTGAAATAAATAAATTTTTAATAAAGAAGCCATAGGTATCTGACTTTTTCTTTCTCAAGAACTGCAGTCGTGAGTTCATGAAGACTTTGCATGTAAAGTGTTCTAATTATTCTTGGCTAGCAAGTATCTTAATTAGATTTATATTACTTAGGCTTCAAAGAGTTTCTTGTACTTGAATTCATTGCTAACCCATGATGGATGAAATGCAAAATAGGATACTGGAAGTCATTTTAATGAACATGAAGTTGGCATTGACTCGATATTAAATACACTCCCTTTATTTATTCACCATCGGACTTTGTAATGCTGGTTTTCAACATGCATCACAATTTGACTACACTGACTTGACACAATGCACATTTTGGAAATGTAGCACAACAGTATTGCTAAAGACGAGAACAAATTTTATATAAACCCTAATGGGTTCACTATGGCATTTAAAGTTAAAAACTTCAAAAAAATAACAGTCAAGCTAATCATCACAGGGAATTTGTAGGGGGGAAACTATTAAAACATGCAGATTTAGATTGCAAGGGATCATAAAGCAAAAAGTACGCACTCATTCATATGCATGCAATCTTTGTGCTGTGTGAGATATGTAATCATTGGAAGAAAATGATTTCATCCAGGAAATTAGTTCTTTTTTCCTCACTTGATGACTTATTTTATGTCACAAAAAAGGTTAAATAAGTATATACATCTATATTAGATACATATGTGCATATGCAAGAACCTTGGTATTTACTAAAAATTGATATACTTTTTTACTCAGGGGCGGGGGAAAGAAATCGTTTAAACTGTAACCTTGATGGAAAAATGGAGTTCATGATAAAGTTTCCTGAGGGAGAAATCCTGCATGAGATGCTCAGTGTCTTAACTCCGAGATCATAGGCTATTTGGGCAGAATTAGAATAAACTAAATTTTGTTTTCATCTCCAACCAAAGCCTACTTTGGTTTTATATACAAGCTACAGTGTTTACAACATTGCTGTGTGAGTGAGAAAAACCCCTTTGCCTAAATGGCTGAATGTATTTCACATTCAAGACAATGTTAGGAGAGAAAATTCCACTACGGGGAACATGTGGTCAATAACTATTTTCCCAGCCAGCAAATGAGAAAGCAGGGCGGTGACACTGGTCTAATAATCAACGTTGAAAAAGAATCTTCTGAATATGACCATTTAAAGTCTAAATATAGGATTCAAATTTAAATTCTGTGGGTCAATAAGGACATATTTCTGTACCATTAATGCCCTCTTTATGTACATGATATTTTCAGAGTATGACGGTGCTTCAGAACTGTCGCACTAGAGGATTGGGGTGAAACTCATTGTAGAGAATTTGCTAGCTTTGTTGGAAGTCCCTTGGTTTAACCATAGCACCACAAAAGAACACAAAAATTTAGTAGAAATTTAGATGACTTTACTGAGTAACTAGAAATAATTCTGTATGCCATACAGGAAAATCAAGGTTTTCTTTGTTTCAACAGCAATTTTCCCAAAACTAACTTTCAAAGATAGATAAGCTAGAAAACAGTGAGATAAATACCAATTAAAACTAGATGAGAAAGAAGAAACATTAACACAGACACAAATGCATGCATACACAAGCTTAGGTTATAAAATGAAGTAAAAATTGTAGCTGATACAAAATATGTATCATATGAAACATGAAACTTAGGAGAAAGGCCCTTGCTGGTGGTTGGAAAAAGAGCTGATGAATGCTTGTCAGGCCCAGACTCTTGGACTCCAGAAAGCTGACAGTAGGCAATTCATATGGTTTAGTCTCTGCCACTAAACATTAAATATAATAATTATTGAACACACAATCTTAATAACACAATTTAGTGAAAAAGAAATAACAGAGAGGAAGAAATAATGTAGGGTAAACAAATAAATGGGGTGAGTCCAGGCCTCAAATTTGACAGGCTTTTTGTGAGACTGATGCAGCCATAACAAGAGCCTGTCTTTACTGTGAAGAAGGTATTGACCAACATTGTCCATATTATCCATAGTTGATATTCAGAATCTGGCAAGACATGCATCAACATGAGAAATTTGCATTGGAGGTATGATGGTTTGACTGAGAATACCCTTCATAGGTTCGAATATTTGAATTCTTGCCGTCCAGGTTGGAAGCATGGCATTGCTGGAGGAAATAAGTCACTGGAGAAGAATCACTCCCAGTTTGTTCTCACTGCTTCCTGCTTGCAGTTTAGGATGGGTACTCTCAGTTTGCTGCTTCTGCTGTCATGCCTGCCTGCTGCCATACTTCCCTACCATGATGATAAAGGACTGCTATCCCTACGGAATCTTAATCCCAAATGAGCTTTTCCTTCTGTAAGTTGTTTGGGTCATTGTGTTTATCTCAGCAATAGAAAAGTAACTAATACAGGAAGTGTCTATGACTTTTACAAACCTCATAATATCTGGACACAGGACTGAGACACCAACAAGTCATATTCATTTGCTTTAGAAGCAGAGGCCTTCAATTCAACACCTTCCATGTCAAAGTGAGCACTTTTAATTGAGAATGCATTGCTATTGTTATTTAACACCCACAACATTACAGGAAATTTGGCTGTCTACCACCAACATATCAAATGACTCTCTGCTGTAAACTCTATTTTCAAAATCTATGTCCCCATTGACACACTAGTAAAGCTGAAAGATAGAGCCACCTCCATAGTTTTTAAGAATATATTCATAAACCACTAAGATATTAGTTGGGCACAGATCAGAAATCCAATAAATAATAATCATTTCTCTTTTATTGTACATTTTGTCTCAGTCATTCATACATTTACATAGAACATAAGGTCTGATACTCAGAGCACCATAAATTTTGGATAAAAGAATATAATGAAAATATAATGAAAACACATATATTTAAACAAATCAGCATAGTTAATCCCTTTGAAAAAAGAATTTTCCAACACAGGAAGATCCCATTTGTTTTCCAAAGAGCTATCTAAAGAGCAGGCTGCTCTGTTAACATTGCATCACCCCAAATGAACATCAGAGGTATTCCAAATTACATTGGATTATAGCAAAAACTCAGATTTCAAACTCAGACTCAGAACCTGTAGATATTTGAAATAACATTAATCTTTGTCTGGGGTCAAAGCTCCTGTCATCAAGTTGGGGATCCTCAGCAAAATCTGAGCTCCCTTATGACAAAGGTTAGACCCTCATATGCACTGACCACAGGGATACCCAGATATCAGAAGCAGCTTGTTTTTGTTCTTCATCTAGCTTTCCTACTCACCTAGAATTGCTCTGCAGGAAACAAGGATGCAGCAGACAGGGTTTATCTGTCTGCTAAGTCAGAAAGTGCCTTTGGCAAATCTTGAGTGCATTCTGCCTCATTCTTTGATGAGTTGAAGGAGATGAAATGCTTTTGCTGGTGAGGTTTCTTCCAGGTTGTTGGGTATTATTGAAATACAATAGTGATTTTGAGAAGATGGGTGAAATAAAGCACTTGAGACTGGGATAATGCTTTTTGTTACTCTTAGCCCTTTGATTATAATCTTCTCAAAGGTGAAACTAAAGGTTATGCTCAGAACTCTACCACTCTATATGGCATGCGTGGGCATCTTAGTGCCCCCAAGCCTCCAAAAACTTAATTAGGTTCATATAACAAAATTAAAATTAGGCTCTCTTGGCTTAACTTCCCAAAGGGATTAAATGGAATAACGTGTGGGGGTCCTCTGAAAAAGTAAAATGACAGGTAAGTGAGGTAAGATATAAGAAGGCAGCTAGAGTAAAGGCAGTCATCATTTACTGCTGAGGACATCGAATGACACATTCAATTTATCTGGAAATAGATGATGTGAAAAAACAAGCTCACTATAGTATTTTTTTTTACACCCAAGGAAATTAAACTCAGAGAATCATGGGGAAGTAGAATAAAATGGGGCTTTTAGTTCTGATACTGAGAGTGCCTTTAATCTGTCACACATTTTTATTCAGTTCATTAAAGAATAACATGCATAAACATGGGTTTTAGTGTGCTTAAATCATCTTCCTGAAGATTCACATCAGTGAGGAATACATTACCAATGTTCTGTTTAATATTCATTATGATCTCCTCGGTGATTCTCCTCCCTAATGAGAGCGCAGCATCTGAATTACTCACCTACTTGTGCTGAACTTAACAAATATGGTTCATTCCTGCACAGCACATATTTAAAAAAGCTCTTGCTACACTAAACGATTACACATGTGTTTATATACACTGTCAACAACTTTGCAAACATATTACTCTGAATTCAGTTTATTAAAAAAATCAATATGTTATTAATTAATCTTTCAGAGAGTTTCACAGTGTAACTGAGGCTGGCCTGGAACTCACAGTCTCTCTGTCTTCACATCCTGAGTTCAGGTTTATTGGGTGTATGCTTCCAGAAATAATATAAGTTATGATTTTCAGGAAATACATTTCATGCAAAATTTTAATAAGTTCCATTGTTCAATACCATCAAATATTACATACTTAATGCTCTTTTTATTTTTTTATTTTTTGAGAGTGAAAGAGGACATTATGTAGCCAAGGCTGGCCTAGGCTTGAACTTAAGATGATCATCCTGCCAATGCCTTCTAATTTACAGGCATGTGCTACATGCCTGACTTCATATGAAAATTTGACTTCATTTGTTTACATATTTTAATTGAATCAGTCATATATTTGCTGAAATATATTCAATAGTACTATAAGGGAACACATACCTATCTGCCCTTGTAAAGGCTTGTCTGTTTGAGGACTGAAGACATGTATGAATCAGTAAAATATTTGCCATGCATGGGAACCCGCATTCTGATGCATAGCACCCACCTAAGTCCAGTGCTATCAAGGCCTACTCAGGAAGATTTCTGGGGTCTGTTTGCCAGACAGCCTGTATATAAATGAAAATTCAAAGTAAGCAGTATCTAGTTGGATAAAGGAAAAGTAAATGGATCAGGAGGGAAACAAGCTGTCCAGCTCCAGGAGAGGACAAAATTTGATTTCTCTCTGGAGTTGGTTTCACTCCTGGAGCCAGCCTGCCTGAAGTCTTATCAGCTCTAAAGTAGCTCTCCTGGCTGCCAGTGGTTGCCCTGTGACCTAAAAGTGCTTATAAACAAAGAAAATGTGTCAGGGTCCCCACAAAGGGAAAGTGCAGGGAAGGGTGGAGAGGCTCCTGGTGCAGGTTGGTCAAAGTCTCCTGAATTTCCGGGATCAGTCCAGGGAAAGAAGAGTAAGCAAGGCTTCTTAAGACATTTCTCTGTGGGTTTAGAAGGGAAGAGGATTATGCTTTAAAGTACTCTCTCTGTGGGGGAGTAGAGTTTTACAGTGTAATGTAATACTCAGAAGCCATGTCAAATATTAGAGGTGAGAGAAAGGGTAAAAGTTATATTCCTTCAACTCTTATCAAAATGCATTATTTGTATTCCCTTCCTAGTTAATGTTTCTGTTCATTTTAAATGTCTTCATTTCTCTTCATTGACTGCTTATCCTATAAATGCCTAAGAATATCAGATCAAGAAAATGCATTTTTTAAAATTAATCTATGGAATATAGTACTGGGAAGTATATGTAAATATGTACTGATACGAACAGTGGATCAAAGTAAGCAAAACTCCATTATGTCATTGGTTTCAAAGTCAAAGGTAATGTTTTATCAGTGAAATCAAATTATGTACAGAAGGAAGAGGCATCATTCAATATATGTAAAACAATTTTATAGCGAGTGAATATAATTGACAGTGTCAACAACATTATATTGTCTCCGTGTCACTAAGGTAAATAAAGGATTTCCCTCATCTATTTTTTTCAGGAATTTCCAAAGCAAATCTAAACAAAAGGCTCAGGTTTTCTCTTTCATTTGGAGGAGCGAGCTGAGCTAATGGGTTTTTGACTGCTGATACACATATTTGGTCCATCAGAAATCAAATGATGCGGCATATTTCCACCTGAAATGGCGTATTTGTCAATTATATGCTTAGTGTGTATTTTTCTCATCTCATATTATGTTGCTATAATAAGCTGATGAATAGGATTTTCAGCTGAATTTTTAATTTGAAATTTTTTAATGCTTTCCTATTAACAAACAGTACTGCTTAGAAGAAGTATTAAAAGGCTTTTAAAATGCTTACATATCAGTATAAATTCTCGTTTGCTAAAAATGACAACTGGTAAGCAATTGGTATTCAGTTAAATATAAGCCATAACCCCTCACTTAAATGTATTTAGCATTTAACACATTACATGTATGGCGTTAACATTATGCCTCATCTGAGATAGTGCTGTAAAATGTTACATAATACCCAAAGCAGTTTAATGGGAATAAACATGTCTAAACATAAAATTGCTTTTATAATTTCTCAGTTTGATCTTTCCAGCCATGCTCTAGCCCCATTTGTATTATAATGTACTAATTATGAAGTTGACTAAATTGTCTTAAACATACAAAAATGGGAGCCTTTGGGACATTATTATTTGTTGATTCTACTCCCCCCCCCCCCCCCCGGTCAGGAGCAGTCACTAAACATGACTCAACATCTGCTTTTCCCTCTAATTCAATTACTTGTTTCTCCCAACATGCAGTAATCCTTATAATTGCTTTTCTAATAGAAAAATAGTGCAGCTCCCTTATATTATGAGTAAACAATATAGAGTCTTTGTATGACAAGAGCATATTCATCATCAGTCCAGGAAAAAGCCTCTAATACCTTAATGTGTGTATTTTAAGGTGAAAATTATGTTCACTGGAGCCATTGTGCTTGTGTTCAAGTCCTAGAGCAAATGCTGGCTACTGTCTTGATACCCTAGTCATGTTTGTGCCTTAGCCTCTACAGATGCAGGTATGGACACTTATAGGTTCTCTCTCAGAGGTTTCAAGACAAGTTATCTTCTGTAAAGAACTTCAAACAATGTCTGACATAGAGGAAATATAAACCTGAAGGAAAGAACATCTTCAGGTCGTTTCTTTTGTCCCTATGCATTTGGATGTGTTTAGACCGTGTTTTGCTATGCAGCCCAAGCTGGCCTCACACTTATCTTCCTCCCTCAGCTGGGAGGGATATCCGGTTTACTCTCATGCCTGCTCTGATCCAGTATATTTTTAAAAACAAGATAATTGACATAGTATATCAATATCATTCATTCTGTGTAAATTTGGGTATCTTTTTTGAAATATCTCTCATAAAGTTACACACGGACAGGAGTTTTAAAATACGTACAGCAGTGTAGAATGAACGCCAGCTCTTGTCTATATCGATATACGCAGATATGCTCAGCTGATTCCTCTGGAAAAATCCCTAACAGAAAACATGTCTATACATTTTGGAATGTACATACACCTCTCAGCAGTATATGGCTCAACCCTGCACTTACCTCAGCATCACAAAATATTGCTACACACTCTATTTTAAAGAAAATAAAAAAGTTCATCTTTCTGTTTAGAGTCATTTGTCTGTGAAATTAGGTATAATCTCATGTTTTTTTAATTTTTAATTTTTTGTTTAATAATTTCTGTTGTATTTACAGTATATGTGTTTTGGAGCTGGAGAGGTGGCTCAGCAGTTAAGAGCACTGGTTGGTCTTCCATAGGACCTAGGTTCCATTCCCAGCACCCACATGATAGCTCTCAACCATTTGTAACTTTATTTCCAGGGAATCTGACACCCTCGTGTAGTTTCTGTGGCTACCAGATAAGTATATATACATAGACACAAGTGCAGCCAAAACATCCATATACATAATATACAATAAAATAAAATGGGGAAAAAAATAAATGTTTCTGTCTTTTGTGTGTTTTCCAAAGAGTCCTCTCATATGAAATATAATTTAAATTGTTGGTCAAATGAGTAAAACAGACAAATAATTCTATAGTTCTAGAATAAAATTTGTAAACTAAAAATGAGCCTTTAGTGATTGCCATGCATCCTACTCAGCCCTGTGTAGACCACTCTGTGGGTTCATGTCGAAAGCATATGTTCTTATGAGAATCCTTTCCTCCACAATCTACTTTGGTTTGGTAACTGGCTCCCATATCAGAGATTCATCTTGGGATTTGCAGTTTACCTACCTCCTCTCTGAGGGCTTTTTATTGTCAATTTCCTGTTTGATTCGTAATTCCGGTGTTTTTCCTGCTCCTTGCTATACTCTGTAGATAACATACGGACCCTATCATCTCCTCTAGCCAGGCACTCACACTATTATAATAGCTATTGTTTTTCAGGTCAGGAAAATTGGATTTTGTCTGGATAACCCCCTAGTCTGATCTGCTAAATTACTCTTAGAGTTGAATACATAATCTCTCACCCATTAAAACATAGCCTCTGCACTTAATCACCTCATTCTATATGACAACAAATAGCATTTCTTAACTCACTTGAATATAAATGTATATGAAAATGAACATTGACTGCATAGTTAGAGACACTGATATACATATACACAAATATCAAATTATATTTGATTTTCTTGTCATAAGAAACAAAAAAAATAACACATCATTTAGAAATACAGCACACAGTATATCATCATTTCTATGAGCTAACATTTTGGAAAATAAAGCATTATCTTGTGTACATGATAGCTAAAATTTCACCAACCAATTTTGAAAACATTATTTTATATCTTCCATTTAGGTATAAATGTTCATGGGCATTTCGTCGAATAACTGGGCTAAATAACAGCAGGATACAGGAAATAAAAGTAATTGAGTTTTATATTTCTACTTTGATGTAAATTTTCCAGGATGATAAACAAAACAATTCAAACATAGTAATCCACTTTAAACTTTTCCCCATGGAGTTATTGTTTAATAAAACATCAGTTGGAAAGCAAAATCTTTAAAATCGACCAAGTCATTTTTGTTTGAAATACAGATCACCTGTTTCCTCTCATCAATTTGTAGTGCTGGCATAAATAGCCCCAATTTACAAGATTTAAAAATAAAATATAGGAATATCCTTTCGTGAATGTAAGAATGTCATGTAAGCACAATATGAAAAATGTAGTCAATAATGTACAGCGTTCTGATACTTCTATTATATACATCAGAGATAAAAGAAATGAAGAAATGATATCCACAAATGCAGTGAGTTGCCTTCAGGTATATTTATAAGTAAAAGTGAAATAAAGTGTATATACCGACACATTTGTCTTTTATTTCAAAATTAAGCAAGCCACCCCCTCAGGAAAATCCACTACTTAAAACTGGAAAAAACAAGGCACTGGTGACTGTTTGTCTCTGAGTTAAAAATGCAAAGTACAGCTTCAAGTAAGACATTGGCTCAAAGTTTAGAGATTGAATTTGTTTATGGTGAGATAGAGGGCTCCTTTGCCAAACACCAGCTTCAGTCTTGTTGTAAATTCTACTCTTGCTCCGCAGCTGTCAGAATCTTCTGCATGCAATAACGATTGTCGTACTGCATGAGTACACAAACACTTTCTAACAGCCCATGCCCTGCCTTATCACTGTCTAGAACTTCTCTGAAAATGGAGGTCCCTGGAGACAACTGAGTAATACTAAGCCTTACTAACTTATTCAGTGCTACTGTCTTACAGACGAGTTTCCATCTCCCTCTGGTGGCAAAGAGAAATGAGAGCAGGCAGGCAGGTAATCTCTGTGCTGATAAAATTAGCATGAAACCAGACACTGTCTAAGTTAATCTCTCTCCCCGACCCCATACATGAAAGAGTCAATGACATTAAAAATAACAGCAAAAAAATCTTGTTAATAATCTAATATGTTCATAGTGGAGGGCATAAAAAGAGGATACAATCAACAGATCTTTGCTTCTTGAAGATTTATATACTTACTCATTCCCTTCTCTTCTTATTTCCCTTCCTTTCCCTCCTTCCTTATCTCTCTTCCTCCCTTCCATTTTTCTTTACTCCCTCCCTCGCTCCCTCCTTCCCTCCCTTCCTTGCTTCCTTCCTTCTCTTTCCTTCTTTTTGTTCCTTTCTTATTTGTCCCCATCTTTCATGTCAATACAAATTAAGACAAGTATACTGGAAAACAATTACTATAACAGGGGTGTTATTAAAAACATGACTTTTGTTTGGTTTTTGAGGCTGGGTCTTTCTGTGCAGTCTTGGCTATCCTGGAACTAAACAGACCAGATCGGCCTTGATCTCAGAAAAATTCACCTGCCTCTGCCTTAGACTGGAAATTTTTTTTTTTTTAAAGTTTGCTCCTTGCTCAGTTTTATGAGATCATGTAAATATGATCAATTACAAATGCCACAGGTCACTCATGGACTAAATGACAGTGAGACTCTGATTAGAGTAATTTCAAATTAAGCTCTGATTGATGTGCAAAATCATCTTTTTTTTGAGAAAAGAAAGTTTATTTCACTGATATTTGGGGACAATATCATCTCATTTAATATTTATGGGAATGTAGAAATGTTTCTCTTTTTCTCTTTGCCTAAATGTTCCCATGAATAAAATGAAATTACAATTGAACAAGTTACATTCTGTGTGTGTGAAAATGAAGTAAAAAGTATCAATTTGTCCAGAATAAGGTTGGAAATTGAAAAGAATTTTGTTATATTTAAGAATCTCACAAGAATGTCATCACAATGTGGTCAAACATCCACGAGGAGGCTAAATAGCATCTCTCCTTTTAAAGAAATCAGCGAGTTGGGTCCTTCCCCAGGCCTTTCTGTGTCTTCTGTATTTACCAAAATCATGATAAGTACACTCTGGTTCCACTGGAATTCTGAGAGATTTGTCCTTGGGTGACTTCCTTGTATAATCCAATGAAAATGTACTTTCTAGCATTTCTGCTAATACCTTTTCTTTTTTTCATCTTTCTTTGAAAAGTCCTAAACTTGTGCATTTGTCCAGGAGTCTCAGAGTAGGAGCTAGGCATTTCTACTCATGCATAAATTTTCATAGAATTTTATTAATTCTATGTCACTGACAAAAGTTAGTTTATATTAAAGTCCCAGTTTATATTAAGGTCTCAACTGGAACCTCACAAATGTGACCCTGTCTATTACTATATTGTTGATGCTTACAAAAAAAAAAAATTGAAAATATTTAGCAACTACTTTGCCTCTAAAATTAGAATTCCAAATAGGTCAAGATCAACATCCACTACAACTGATTATTGCAAAAGTCTTCTGTTTATTCTACCATACATGCCCAATCTATTCTATTTTTCTCTGCCAATTTCTATCACTTTCTGGATTTAATTCGAAAACCATGCTGTTGCTGGAATTTCAAAATGTGCCACCAGAGGACGCCATGGAGCTGGCAACTTAGATCAAAAGTTTTATATTTCTGTATAAAAATTGTTCTAATAGGATTTTTATTTTACAACCTTATTTCTGTGTCTGTAAAGGAGTATGCCATGTGTGTGTAGATGCTCCAATTTGCCAGAAGAGTGTAAAGATCTCTGTAGCTGCAGTTTGCAACATTTGTGACCTATGAGCAGAAGTCAGAACCTGTGGAAGAACATCAAGTGCTCTTAACCCCTCAGCCTTATCTCAGGCCTCATACAAATCTTGATGTCTAATAGATGATATATTTTTTGTGTGTGTGAGAGAAGGTAAAGCAGCATGCTGCTTTTGTGTATACTTCAGCAGTTTTCAAGCACTAGCTAACTCTTTGGGGTCCTTTCTCTTTCACTGTACTTTTTCTATTGAACTGCTTCTGTGATTTCGAAAACTGCATATTGCATGTGCCTGCCCACTCTGCAAAAGCTGTTCACCATTGAGAACAAGTTAATTATCTTGCTTAGGGCTCCTAATTAATTCTCCAGTCCTTTTTATTTCTTTCCACTACATATCTAAGCTCTTTGGTGAGAATGAGTTCTACTATCTTAGTTTCCAGCTGTTACAACTCATTTCCGTTATGATACAGAGATCAAAAGAAGTCAAAGAGGGAGAAAGGGGGGTTTAGAATTGGGGTGAACTGAAAGTGAGACAAGGCTATCAAGCAGCCAAGTATACCCTCAGTGACATATTTCCTCCAGCAGGGTTCCAACTCCTAAAAGTTCTATGAAGTCTCCCAAACAGAACCACCAACTGAGGACTGAGTGTTCACATGCCTGAGTTTATGGGGAGACACTGTTCATTCAAACCACCACTGTAGTGTATATTTTTGAAACATTTTTTTCCCTTCAAAGACATTCTTGTAGTCAGAAATAGTGTCCTACAGCAGTATTCCCAGTTCAACAGTTACTGACAAGTATGGGACATGAAATACTTCAGGCCCAGGAGTTTGAGATTAGCTAGGCCAACATAACCAGACTTCAGACTTCAGATTTTATATGTGTGTATGTTTGTGTATGTGTGTGTGTGTATGTGTGTGTGTGTGTGTGCATGTGTGTGTGTATTCATCAATTTACAGAACTAAATACACTCTTCTCTAGACATGCGCACCTGTGCACGGCCAATCATTCAAATGATGCTGGAGCACACTGCCCAAGTCCTCTGACTAAGCATCTTAGGGAGGAAGTCTCTTCCTTATCTCTGCCTCTAGTTCTGTCCCAGGCAGTTTTTAGGCTCTGTCTTATCGTGATTCAAATGAGACACTTGACCTAATGCCAAGGGCAGCACTTGGTCAATTACCTTCTCACTGTCCATCTAAATAGGGAATGGAACACACAGAAGACACTCTGGTAGGGAGTGAGAGCAGATTAGATATGGCTCCTGAGTGCTTGAACAGTTGGTGGAACTATTTGGAAAGGACTAGGAGGTGTGGCCTTGTTGAGGAAGTGTGTCACTGGGGATTGTATTTGAAGTTTCTAAAGACTCATGTCATTCCCAGTATGTGAATCTCTCTCTGCCTTATATTTATGGACCAGGATCATGATGTAAGCTCTAAACTGTTCAGCTACCATGCCTTTACCCTACCATCACAGACTACTGAAACCACAATCTCAAACATACCTTTACTTCCCTAAGTAATCTTGGTCACAGTATGTTATCACAGCAATAGAAAAGTAACTAAGTTAAGTACCCATAATGAACAATCTAGCTTCAAGAGACAAGGTGATAATTCAACACAGGACAAAGGGACATTTTTTCTAGGGACCTAATCTTTATCTCCCCTCCCTCCTCTTCTTTTCTTTTCTATTCTTTTTTTTTTTTTTTTTTTTTTTAAAGTGGCTAAGCAAAGAAAGTCTTACTCTTGATCTGGAGGGTATACTCAGAGATAGGAAACACATTTGAATTTTATTCCATCTAGAATAGGGACTGTGTCTTTTCCACATTGGCTGAGGTTCAACCTCACAGTCTTGTTTAATTGACTAATCTCAAAAGAACTGGCACACAGGAAATGTAGAAGGTAGGGGACCACAGTCACTTCCCCAGGCCATCAAATTCCTGGAATGCCAACAGGGAGCCAGAGCCTTCCTGAAAACAAAGGTTTTACTGCCTGATAGGATTAACATTTGTATAAAAGTCTTATAAGGTAGGGGAGATAAAAAATGTATAGCATTTGATAGAAAAGACTCATTTAATAATTTAATAGTTCTTACAAACACCCATATTTTTAAACATTTTCAAAAAACTTGCTAAAATGATAATTTTCTTTTTCTGATCTCAGACTAATAGGGAGGAAGCACCTATTCAGGAATAGCTGCCCCAATAGCCTGAGTTAATCTCCCAGTACAAAGAATTAATTATTTCATCTATTTCATTACCACAGTTTAAAATGAGTCAACCTTCTTAGGGGTGATCCCTAGGCTAGGAGACCAACCTGGTTGCATCAAGGCCAGAGAATCTATTCTCCTGACCAGGCTTGTCCCACCTCCAGCCTCTTTCAATATAGTTTCTTTAGTATAATAATTTTCTTATTTCTTTTTACTCAATTAAGTCATATTTATGGCTGAATTATTGAGCCCAAATAGTTCTTTGTATGTTATGGACATGAGACTTCTATGCATGTATTTATGAAATATTTGCTATATACTATACTCATATATGACTGTGTTTGTGATACCTCCTTTAGGATGGTGTTTTTTTACTTTTTCTGTTCTTTCTTATTTTTTGCAAAGAAAGTAAATTTTATTGAAAATAGATTTTTTTTTCATACAATATAATCTGAGTATTGTTTCTTTTCCTTCTACTGCTTCTAGAACCTCCCCACTTCCCCACACACCCAAATCCATACCCTTTCTGTTTGTCTCTCATATTAAAATAAAAACAGGCCTCCAAAAATATAAAATTCAATAAAATCAGCTTCTTGAACACTTCACCTCTCTGAAGAAGTATCACTAGAAGTACTTAGGAACCAGATCAGAGATCACAGCTCCCTAGACACTTTTGGCATCTTTGACATCTGACAAGAATAACATTGCCAAGAGTCCCAAGAATATTTCTCATCATTGGGTAAAGTCAAAGAAATGTATTACTTTTTTTTTTTTGGTGATTTTTTTTTTTTTTAAAACCAAATACTGCCTAGCCCATTTTTTACTTCCTGTTAGCTTTCAGAAGACATAAACCTAACTGCCATTATCGGATTTGGGGCAATGGCTGCTCTGGTTTATTCCAGTTGAATTTATGGTATTGGGTGTGGCAGCTTTGGAGAACCTCTCCAGAGGGCTTGTTTAAAGAACCCCAACTGACAGATACAGTGAGGAAGGGTAAGGCCAGTTGGGGATCCAATCCTCAGGGATCACTTGGGTTTGAACAAACTTCTGGCTCTTCCTCTATCATCCTTTTCAAGTGTTCTATATGAGGACAAGTCAAAGGTCTTGCCTGATCATGGCTTTGTTTAGAAGCACTGAGGAAATCTTTCTTTTGTGTTGGCACTTCTCTTTGTAGACTGGACATTAGTTACAGTTCACTGAGTGAAGTTTCTTTAGCTTCCCTAAACAAGAGAACAGTTGACTTTCCACAGAAATAGCCTATAGTCTCCTGAGAACTCAATGACATTGGAGGGCAAGGGGGTGGGGAATGTCTCTTTTAATCACTCTGACCACACTAATATAGTTTCTAAATATGGCTACTGAACATGAAGAAAATCAGTGACATCAGCCGGGTAACTATGTTAACTCTTAACATAGACATATAGCCAGTTCTTGTATTTGTTGATCTTTGACTTTAGAAATTTTAATACAATGTACATGACCTCTAAGTCTCATCCTTTATGTACCTTAAATAATTACTTAGACCTTCAGAAACTTGCATTAGCTCTCTAGTCTTTTTCATTCACAAAACATCTAGCCATCCTAATCTTCATACATTTAATCCCTGTTTACTAAAACAATTTTCATGTTTACATCCTTTTAACATTTTCTTTTATTTACTTCTTTCATTTTCTAATGGCACAAGATGTTACAGCATGAATAAATAAATGTAGTATCCATTATGAGAATTTTCTCTTCAGATTTGAGAGACAAAGCAACATCTATTCCCCTCTAATAAGGTCCCAATGACAAAACGAAGATCAATTGACTCAACATTCACCCAGAGGAACCAATGAGTTTATTGAGCTTACTTATTGAGCATGGTTGAAGGGTTATTGACAGGAGTGTGGGTACCAAGAGCAAACACATTGGAACATTTCACCCAATGTCTATAATGGCTTTTTTTTCTTTTGGTTCCTAGTGATTACTTGGTACATAGTGATTAACAACCATCTGTGACTCCAATTCTAGTGGTTCTGATCTCTCTTTTGACCTCTGTGGGCACCACGCATGCATGCAATATACAGTTGTACATACAAAAAACATTCATACATACAATAAGTAAATCTTTAAAAAAAAATAAAGCACACATGATGGTGGAGTTACTGCTGTGAGATTTTTTTGACAGAAGGTCCTCTCTATCCTCTTAATGGATGAACATACCATTTGCTGTTTTTACTGCAGAAATCATTATATATCCCGAAATGAATAATAATATACACAAAAAGCATTGCTTCTTTATAAAACTGAACCCACTGGTTTACAGTGGGCAAGAGATTTGCTGTGGAGTCCAGTGAACCTATCACTTTGCTCACATGAGTTTTATCAACTTTGAGTTGCATACTGAGATCAGGAATTAACAGGACACACACACACACACACACACACACACACACACACACACGTGATATATATATATATATATATATATATATATATATATATATATATCCCTTCATTTTCTTTATCACACCCCCTTGTTTTAACTTTGAAATGACTCCAAAGTTGTCCCCCTCTTCTCTCTACTCTCTCCTTTATGACCTCACTCATGTTGCAGGTACAGCTTTGCAGCCACCCTATCTCAAGTATCCACACATCGTTCTTTGGAAACAATTGCTGTTTTTAAGTTTTTGTCTAATACTTTATATATTTTCTACCATTTTTTAGTGAGGAGAGTGGTCAAAATCATAAAGATTAGCATTCTATTATCTATACCCCTCTTCAGTTTAGTTTATAATAGTCATATTAAGGTCCCACTAACGGTCAAAGGATCTTAAAGTTTCCGACAAAGAAGTATAGCCTTCATCTCAGCACTAACTGTGGGCACTGAGGACTGTTGATGAGCTAGCTTCTCACTCTGTATTTTGTTTTTATTTTCCTTAATATCTGGACTTCTGAGAAGAATTTAGGAAGATTAGTAATTGCTACATATTTCAGCAACAGCCTGCCTTCTGGCTTAAATTGCTTTGAGAATACAGTCTGCATGTCCCTGTGCTGAAAACAAAATGGAGTCAAAAATAATCGCAGGTTATGCCTGAGCAGCATATAAATCATACAGTGCAGATAATAAAGAAAATTTGCTTGTTACACATATGATGGGCTGTGATGTTAATAGCATGCAGTGGTGCTCAGGTCTCCAGGACTAGGTGATATCTAAAGAAATTCACTTGTGATTCGGGTCTCTAAAATATCTGTTCCCTGGCACACCAAGATTAACTCCGTTCCCACTCAGCAAGCAGACAGCTTGTCAGCACTCTTTTTTTCTTGCTTTTTTTTTTCAGACTCTGGGTATTACTGGAACAGTTTAATTCATTTCAGAATCTATTTAACTACTCCTAGAAGTCTGAAATTTATTGTATATGATACCATTGAAAAGATGCCATTTATGTGAAAGTTCATGCAAAAAAAGAAAAAAAAAAGAAGAAAAAAATCAATGGAAGAGCCTAGGCACTGGGTCTTTATTCTAACTGCTAATTTTTTTTCCTGTTAACTTTAGTTAACACAGTAGTTGTTTATGTAATATGCTGATGAGGAGTCTGACTTAAGACCACTGGTGGAAATCAAAGTGATCCACTTTGTGATATCTGGGTGGATTGAGATGCTGGAGAGAGACTATTCTTTAAGGAATTATGTTTTGAAATATCATTGTAAAGAATTTGTTAAGTAACCTATGTAATTTCTCTGAAAGTTTTCAAATTTGTAAAGTCAATTGGGATAAAAATTACTTTTAAAATATGATTGCATGCAATTAATAGAGACTGGAATGAAACCTCATGGTTAGGGCTGGCCAGAAGGTGAAACAAACACTTAAATGGCAACACTAAGTGGGGATGTGAAACTCCCCCTGAGGGTCACCTGAAGTGATAAGAGTCACACAGGCTGTAGCTCAGCAGCTCTATTTCTACTGAGAAAAAAATTAGAAAAGTTAAAAAAAAAAAAAAAAGCATTGGTGCTTTGCATGACTGTTCTTGCTAGAGCAACGATTCTAATAAAGAAGGGGGAACCACAAATCACAGCACCTCTGCAAAAGTTCAGGGAATACATGCAATGGTCTTTTCATTACACGGTTTGAAACAACCGGTCGTTTTCTGTGTCACAACAGACACAGGAATACGTCCAACATATAAGTGCTGAAAAGAGTAGTTTATGAAAAGCATGTCAGCCTTGCTAAAGGCCTAGGTTAACATGGCCTGCACTCAAACTTACTTCTACCCAGTGATGGCCAGAGTGGTTGAAAAGCTGTATAACTCTTCCAGACCACATTTATCATACACACAATTGAAGTGACTAATGAAATAAGTGAACCTATGCTTAGTAAATTTCCTCTGCCAATTAAGTAAGTGTGACTAGTCTCATGCAAACACACACATCCTTGTCCCTACAGAGGATGCACCTGTGGGTAAATACCAACTATTGCTCTATGTCTTTAAGGCTATGATTAAAAACAATTAACGCCCTGTTATAAAGTCTCTCTGAACGCTCTAAGTTTGCAAACTGGTGTACATGGTTAAAGCTAGATGTCAATGTAATATAATAGAAATTTTATAAAGAAAATAATTTAAACAATACCAGTAACTATGATTTACACACTTTATCTAAAAATAAGCTATGGTAACTTGCAAAGGACAGACTGTCAGCTTATATATTTCCCTAAGGAATTTTTGCTTAAGTTCAATACTCCGCTTTCATCATATTATTACAGCTGCAATATTTATTAACATTTTATACTTATAAGTACAACTGGAATGCTGTATATATAATATTTTCCTACTCTTGGGCTTAAGATATCTTGTGGTAAAATATCATAAAGCATGTGCATTTATGAAGTACACATTCACTGACATATTTCTTTTTTTAATTAAAAATTGATTTTTTTCATATAATACATTCTGATTACAGTCCTCTCAACTTCAACTTCTTCCAAATGCTTCCTGACTCCCCATCCACTCGAATGCTTGCTGTCTGTCTGTCTGTCTCTCTCTCTCTCCTCTCTCCATCTCCCTCTCTCATTAGAATATAAAACAGGCAACTAACAATAATAAATTAATATAAAATTACATAATTTTTAAGGAGGATGGTATTTACTTAGAAGCTATTGAAGGCTTCTAATGAGAGAGTTGTTCATTTTTTATAACAGTACCCAAAGCTTGAATTTGCACTGTCATTTTATATGCAATCAGTCATGTACAATGTGACACATATGGTTTTATAGAAGCTTTTCTTCTCTTCCTTGAGTCTGTAGTTTGTTGATGATTGCTGTGGGGTTTAATTCATCTTTGTTGTATTCCTCTACAATTCTAAGCAAAATTATGCATAATTGTAAATAAAATACAACAGCTGTATTATGTTGACCATTTTCATCTAGAAACTTAAAATTATCTCTCGTGTGTTCAGCAATTTCAAAGTGTTGCTTTTGTATTGTTTCCTATTCTTTTTTATTTTTAATTGTGATTTCCTTCTTTTCTGCCTTGGAGAGTGGATTGAGATAATGACATATTTGGGTTAAGATAAGTATAATATACATAACCACTATTCTGGTAACTTCTGTAGTCCTTGGCTACAGAATTAGTTAAAAGAAAAACATTTCTCAGCACTGAACTCACAGTTAGTTGCACTGTGACTCATGCTTGAACAAAGCCTAAGTAACATAATTATTTTCTACCCAGGGACAACATGACATAGCAGCACCGCCAATACGTTAGGACACTGAAGGCTTGCCCTAAAAAAATAGTAAAAACACCACAAAAACACAAACTGGAGAAAAATAGCAATACTAACAAGACAATTAAGAGAACACTTACTTTCATTTTAAAGGCTGACAAGAAATCTGTCTTCTGATTCAACTTTAGTTGGCAAATTGTATTGGCCAATTACACTGCTCTATGTATATCCACAATTGACTGTTAAAATGCACAAAACATTAAATGGCAGAGAATCAATTCCTTTAGAAAGTAGGTGAATTCACACATATGGAAGATGTGTTATTTTTTCAGGAAACACATATACATACACATGCACTCACTTAAACAGAAAAGGCCAAGTTATCTATCCACAGAGAATTTCCAATAGCCAGAGTGTCTTAAATATTATTTTATGTAAAAAAAAACATGTTCCACTCAATTTTCACCATATAGTTCATATTTTAAGAATGGAGTTTCATTGTAGGATCATTATACAACAGCAAACATCAGGAAAATCAGAATTCTTACAAAGATCTTTTAATGTTATTAGGTGGAATTTTTTGTACTCCAGGAAGAGTTAAAATATCACCATGAAAATGAAATAAATTCTTATCCTATGAAGCAAACTAGGTTTTGTGCCACCCTAAAGTCCATTATATATTTTTAAACAAAATCATTCTCCTCGGAATCTACAATAGTGCTTTACTTGACAGAATTTTTGTTTTAACATACTAGAATTTTTTGTTTTAACATTAACAAAACTGTGGTAACTGAAAGAACATATTCATTTTTTTAGAAGACAATGGAGTGAGAGCTGTTCAGGAGAATATAGAAGAGCTTTACACATATTTTCATCACTTAGCAGTTTTGTAGGCTTATCTCAAGCAAGCTACTTAAATGTGATGTAAAAATGATTCATGATGGTTTTTGTATTTTTATTATCTACTATAAAGAGATGTAGATGTAGATTCAGGACAAAAGGCAGTTTATTCTTTGTCTAATTCAATCCCCAGTTCTAGATGTTTTCAGCCTCCATACAATATAATCTTCAAATATAAACCTAGAATGTTTCACCCTCCAAGACTTACTGCTGACTGACTGACTAGCTCTTTCTGAATGCAGAGCTATACTGAATTCAATTGACTCTTCTGGTTGGCTGATTCAACTCACTCGATGTTCTGGCTTAAACTCTTTTCCAAGCTGACTAGTTCAAACTGACATTCTGAGTCTGCTGACTCTTTCTAATTGTACTCTTCTGACTGGCTGATTCCTACAACTTCTGTGACTAAACTGCTCTGCTAGACTTCAAACTGATTCTCACTGTTAGTTGATTCTTTCTTCCAAACTCACTCTGAATACTGACTTCTGCTGAACTGCCTGTATCTTATTTGACTGATCCTCAACTGAATGCCTCTTGTCTGCCTCTAATCTACTTCTACCTAGCTGCTGTCTGAGCTCACTTCCACACTCTGCTTGTACCTGGCTTCCTTCTCTGAATCTGAACTCTGAACTCTGCCTGCTTCCAGTCTACTTCCACACTCCTGCAATTAAAGGCATGCACCACCATTCCCTTCTGAATTATGTTTAAAGGTGTATGCTAGGTTGGGATTAAAGATGTGTATTAACATTCTTTTCTACCCTAAAGCACTCATGCTGCTGGATTAGAAATTAAATGTTCCTCTACAGAGAAGTACATGCATAGTCTTTATCAAAGTCTAGGGGACAGAGCACAAATCTCTGCATATAGTCCATAACTTTATAACACCTTAAACACAGTAAAAATTCAGTAGAATCTAGAATTTTGTTTTTAAAGGTCTCTTTGTGTCCATGCTGAGCAGTGGCACTGAATTAGAGTTTCCAGTAAGTGATACAATCAAGAATCACATGTAAACAAGCCAAGTCTGTTATGTTAATACTATATTACTAAGCTATAGCATTTGGTAGGGTTTTTTTGTTTGCTTGTTTTGTTTTGTTTTGTTTTGAGACAGAGCATTTTCCTGTAGCCCCTGCTGTCCTAGAATAACTCTGTAAACCAGTCTGGCCTCCATCTCTGAGATGCCCCTGCCTCTGCCTCCTGAGTGCTGGTATTATAGGTACATAATACTCAGCGATTTATGGTATTTTCAACATAGAACTGGCTCATTAGTATGTTATCCAATTGTCATGTTAGACACATTTGTGTTATTATCATTATAGTTAACATTAGGGGTTGATGATCCAGAGTCTCCTTAGTCACCGTTGGCTTTCCTGACAAATCACCATGTTGAACAGGCTATCCTTGAACTCACTACAGTCTTCTTGCCTCAACCTCCTCAGTGCTGGGATTACAGGCCTGTGCACCCTGTCTGCTGTTGTTACTGGCACAAGTCTTGCTCTTCAAGAGAACCTGATAGCCTTTCATATGCTACTCGTAAATCAATAGAAAATAGATTTGAATAAAACTATAACATCAGTGACAATAATTGGTTTATGTGATCATGAATAGGTTTCATATTGGGGTTTAGATCATTTTGTTCTAAATTCATAGTACTTCATTCTGTATACTACCTTAGTGTTTTTTTTTACAGTCATATAACGTATGTGCATGCACACATTTGTGCATTTGTATGTGTATGCGTGTGTGTCCACCTGTATTTTTAAGGCCAGATTAAAACTTTGGGTGTCATTCCTCAGGTACTAAATACATAGTTTTCAGTTTTTAGTTTTTGAAACTGAGTTCACAGTTGGCTGAGAACTTCCTTAGCAGGTTAATTTGGCAAACCAGAACATCTTAGGGACCTTCCTGTCTCTGCCTCCCCAGTGCTGGTAAGTGCTGTTGAGAATTGAACTGAGGTCTTCATGCTCAGAAGGCAAATGATTTATTGACTGAGCTATTTTAATACCCCTTCACACACCATTCTAATGTTAATCTTTTTTTTTTTTCTGTATGATCTCAAACTTTGAAGTCTCCTCTTTTCTTCTAACTGCTTTAAAGATTTTTGTTATCTTGAACCCCATCCATGTCTCTCCAGTCAACTCCATGGATCATCATCCCCTCAATCCCATCTCAAATCAAACTCTTTCTACCTGACAGCCCCTACCCAGGAAGAACGTATACCTTCCAGCTCCTGTACCATTTCAATAGCTTTTCAGAGAGTTCTCACTAGCCAGCTCAGTTTCCTACATTTTAGAGGCTGTTAGCTCCACCTATGTTGCAGATAGTCATACCCAGCACCCTAGGAGCCTCATTCTCTCCAGGCCCATTGATCTATGTGACTCCCTTATCAGCACAAAGACATTGTTGCTGGCTGACTGCCGCTGATGGAAATGGAAATTACATACTCTGCTAACACAGAATATATTACAGCTCAGTGATTTGAAATTTGAAAGTTGGTATTTCTTGTAAATACTAAATGGAAAGGGCAGTGGACTATTGTATGGGCTTAGGTGCTTGTGTGACCTGGTGTTAATTATCTAACCTGCCTGAGCGTCGTTCTTCATTATTGTAGCATTTGTAAGATTGCAACACCTGTTTGCACGCCGATCTTATTAGGATTGCTGTCAGATTAAACTGCACGATGATTATAAAAGTCCTTCACAAATAAGGGAGTGCATCACAATGTAACGTGGCTTGCTTCATTAGCAGCAGCTATGTTCCTTTTGTCTCCACCTTGGTCTGGTTGTCTACATATCCACCCAAAGCAAATATCCTTTCTTCAACTTACAATATTTATAATTTAAAACATAAGCAATGGTAAAATTAGTTTTCAGAAGGACTCTTAAATATGTTTTTAATTCTCGCATTTACATTATCACAAACCTAAAGTACTGCGTTTGTTGGATTCTCTCTCCTTAAAATTATACCATGTCTCAAAGAGACACTGTTTGAAGGGACACAGTGCAGTCATATTGAAAGACTTTTGAAAACAAAATCATTTGTCTACTTTACCATTTTGTGTTTTGTGTCATTTGCATACTGTTTTTCAGTTAGCTGGTTTCTGTTGTCTGTATAATCTGTGTTATAGCCATTTCCACTTCAAAATTACTGCAGAAAAAGTAATTGATCCTCTGCTTCAACGTTCCTGCTGTTTCATTAGCTCTCTTAAGATTTGGGGAAATCTATTTCTCACTGGTGTTGAAAAAACATAACAAGGCCACAGTAGGGAGGCACTAGCTTCATTAAAGACTATTATTACAAAAGCAAAATGATTGAGGGCAAATTGTTTCTGGCCTTGTAGTCCTGTTCCTGCAGCCTACATTAAGCTGTGCCTTTTGGAACCTCAGTCAATTTATTATCTTCTCTTTATCATTCACTTCCCATTGGCAGTCCCTGGTACCCTTAGGCTTGTCAACCTACAATCCAGCAGATTTCTTCCACTGTTGATTAAAAACAAGCTAAGCTTCTTTGGAAGTGAAGACTACAGTCTGTCAATACTGAATTTATTTCTGCCTTTTAAAATATCAGAATGCTGGTTTCCAGCAAATGTGGATGCCAGCATTATTTAAAGAGTGATTGAGCAGAGAGAGCATAGAAATTTTTTGACCCACTCAGGCTTCCATCTATCATGGGAGCCTATAATAAGGGGCTGACAAAGAAGGATTTAAGATAGAGAATCAGTGATTGCTCTATTAATCTAGTTTAACTGATACTAAAATCTGACAGAGCGAATTACAAGTTGCAGGCAGTAAGGCTTATCAATTCATTACCACTTTCAAGGCTCTCTCTTGCTTTCTTTCTGCCTTCAGCTTCTGGCAAAGGACGGCCTTTTACAGTTCAATTTCTCAGTTTATTTTTGACTGCTTTTAATTAAGTTTGATGGCCTGCTTCTGCACTACTGAAGTTATTGGAGTTGCAAAGCACTTTGCTGTTATAATGATAGCTCCCTTGATGTCTGTTCATTATTAACTGCTTTTCAAAAGTGCTGCTCTCAACTCTCATTTTATAAATATTTAAATAACTATGAATTTCTATAACATAAATATCTGTGCACAAAAGGCCAGGATTCTATTGCCTGTCTAATAGGTTAGACACAGTAAAGTAGAAATCTTTTCTGTACTGTCATGTGGGATGTTAACTGGGAACATTCCCCAATCATCCCAAAGAGAGGGCCTTAATCCAATAGTATCAGAGTCTCAAAACTAACAATGATTGGTCACCTAGGAGTTTGTGGTAGTCACATATGAATCAGTTATAGTAAACAACTTGGAAAAAGAGAATGGATAATTTATATTGATAAATCTTGAACTTTTAAAAAGTATTTTAAGGAAGTTGTTTTATCTTGGTCTTGGGATAAGGAAGAATGTTGAAAATACTTAGTCACTGGCCTACAGAGTAAGAATATGTCTCAAAAGAATGAAACACAGAAAGCCTTTAAAAATTAGAAATAAAATGTTTACTGTTTAGGAGAAAATGCCACCAGAGGAATTGAGAATAGAAAGACACATAGTAAACCACATTTATTCTAATGATCACAGGAATTAACAGTCTCTATCTCTTCTCTATCCTTCTGGTAAAATAATATTTTTGAAACCAACAAACCTACAATACACATAAGCCCAAGGGCAGATACGTGTGAAAGAGAAATGGTATAGATACTGGAGTTAATAGCAGCTGATGCTATTTTGAGCACTGTCCTAACTCAGTAGCCAGAGTGCTCCTAACACTGTCACTATTGTATAAACAAGAAGTTAGAGGTAGAAAAACAGTAAGAAATTGCCTGGTACAAATTCAATATAAGGTAAGACCAGGACTCAATTCCAGGAGCCTCTGTGATTTGGGGGGCATCGTCCTACTCACATATCCTATGTCTATGAACTGGTGAGGTCTGGAAGCAGATAAACAGGGGGCTGATGTACGTGAGTTGGCACACCAGACAGAATCAGCAGGTCCTGCACAGACACACTGAGCAGACCAGGACAGGGCAGAACCACATGCTGGAAGGCAGTGGTAAAATATGGTTCTGGAAAGGGAAAATCATGACATTTTTATGTGGCTGCTTTTCTCTTTCTCGATGTGGCTTATAGTCTGTCTTTTACTCCTCTTCCCTCACTGAAACATAAGTAGTTTATTTTGATGGAAAATCTATCCAAGAAAATTGATACTTGGGGCAAAGCACAGAGTTAACTTACATAATCAAGGGGCTGGTACTTCCTTTATTTGCTTGATTCTGAGATCACCAGCAGCCTATACTATCCCATCTATATCCTCAAAACCCTCTAAAATACAAGTGGGTAAGAGAAAAAAAAAATATATATATATATATTCTGGGCAAAATGTTAATGTAAGTAACTGTAAGTGATAATAACAATGGTAAAGACTGTGATTAAACAGGGGCGATTATAAATTCAAGCAATAAAAATGACCTCTGACCAATACTTAAGTGAGAATATTTACACGAAAGGCAATTTAAACAATTCCTGGAAATAAAATATATTATCATATAAAACTGGGTGGGGGAACCCCAAGACAGAAAGTCCCAGGCAGCAGAGCTGCTCACTGTCAGGCAGCAGGAAGGAACACACCACGCTGAATTCAAATGGTTAGTTTCTTCTTCCATATTTAGCACTCTAGATGGTGTCATCCATAGTCAGGCCATGTTTTTCCTCTTGGTTATTTCTCTCAGGAAAAGCTCCACCAAAAAACCCACAGATACACTTTATTAATTTAAGTTTGCTTGAATATAATTGGGTTGATTCATCAAAACTACCCATCTCAAAGAGAAATCCACTGGGTTCAAGCACTAATTAATAGTAATCATGAAAGACTGACAGTTGCTGGAGACACAATTAAAGAAGAGACAAGTTTTTTCAGCATACAGTGAAAATAAATTACTCCCCGAAACCAACTCAGTTCTACAACAAGGCACATTATCAAGAATTTCAAAAATTCTAAAGTTCTAAATTTAAATTTAATTTAATAAATTTAATTTAATTTAATAAAGTTCTAAATTTAAATTTAAATTTGAAAAAATTCAAAAATTCTAAAGACTTCCTCCAAAAAGATAAAAAGGAAATAGGAGTCAGGTACAAAAGAGAAGGACACTAAGCTGGTATCTGATAAAACTTTCTTAACTGGAAAGAAAATTATTGGCAGTCTGCATTGAAGACCATTATGAAAATATATGTGTACTTTCTCATTTTCACATCTCCCAGGCATCTGGAAAAAGCGGTGAGCAAAGCCAGAGATTGAATGAAGGACTAGGAAAGTATGCTCTCAGGGATTAGATACTCAGGAAACCATAGCAGAAACAAGAACCATGACAAGTCAGAATCAAAGGCAGAAGATCAGAACTCTCAAAAGTTAAGCTTACATATGCCATTAGTAATGACACTCACATTCACAATTAGTAATAATATAAATTTTAGCAAAACCCAAGACCTTTTTTTTTTTTTTTTGGCAGGGTTTCTCTGTTATAACTCTGGATGTCCTGGAACTCACTCTGTAGACCAGGCTGGCCTTGACCTCACAGAGATTCTGCTTGCCTCTGTACCCCACCCCCAAATGCTGGGATTAAAAGAATGCACTGCCACTGCCTGGCAAAACCTAAGGGCCTACCGCCCCCTCCCCCCGAAAAAAAAAAAGCACACCAAACATATTTACACAGTCTTGGTAATGTATAAATGTGAAAATGTGAACACAGAGTGTTAATTTTACCCTCAAAATTGGATTTAACATATTAAACCTGGGATTGAAAGCAATTTGGTCAATCATGTACCTGTCCTAAAACTTTTATAAATATCACAATAGGAAGCTCATATGTCATGTTTAAAAATGAGAAACCAAGATAATCAATATCAGCATATTTCATTAAGAATCAGGCAATTATCCAAACAATACTGGTCTCATGGCAGAACAAGACTGTAAATGGAAGCTTAGAGGAAGCTATTTCTGTTGCTGTTATTGTAAGTCTTTTGAGACCATTTGACTTATAGAATATGAAATTATATTTATAAAAAATAAAAATTTTAACTTAAAATACTTTTTACTACTACAAAACCACTTACATCATTGCAACAAGAATACACTGGCAATTACATGGAGAAATTTCCTCCAAGTTCCCTGTGCAGGAATGTATTAAGAGATGCATTAGATCATTGTATACATGCACCTCATTTTTGGAGCCAAACAATCTCCTACCAAAAGACAGCATAGAAGATGTCCTATTTGTCCTTTATGCTGTAGCAGTGATTCTTTTAAAGAAATGGGGTCCATAATTTGTCAGAAATGTAAAAGATAATTGTGTAGTCTGTATTCAAGGAGTCTACCTTTCTAAGTTTTGGAAAGCGTTCTGCTTTCCTTTTTTATGTGGGGGGGTTTGTCGAGACAGTGTTTTTCTGTTGTAACCCTGGCTGTCCTGGAACTCATTATGTAGTCCAGACTGGCCTCAAACTCACAGAGATTCACCTGCCTCTGCCTCCTGAGTGCTGGGATTAAGGCGTGAGCCACCACTGCTTGGCTAAGTTTATGTTTAAATAAATCTCATTTTGTCCTTGCTTTCAGCCCTGCACAGTACATGAGATGGCCATTGGCCAACTAAATTCTGTTAGTGACAGAATTTGTGAATCTTCAAAAGATCATATATGTTTACTGAAATCTCAGTAACAATAACTTTGACTTTAGTAATTAGTATTTGCTGTTTCTACTACAGATTGTACATATACATGAGTTATGTTATAGATGGTGTTATTTGACTGTTACAGTAACTTAAAATGAATTGACACATGACTTACAATTTGATTAAAAACTTTTAAACTACTGATCATCATTCAGTCTATGCCTGATTATGATCTAAAAGTGAAAGTCAATGTTTTTATTACAATGTGAGATAAAAGCATCTCCTCATTGAACAGAACTTTTACATTGTGTGTAAGAAGGAGCCTGCCTATACTGAGTGCATACCCAGTTATGCTCTGTGCTCTAACTCAGCATCTCATCTCCAAAAGCTAGATCGGAGGGGTCAACTGCTAAGATTTTGATATTTTAGGTCAAATATTATAATAGACAACATTGAAGATGGTCCTATATAAATAAAAAATTCTTGAATATAGCTTACCATTTAGGATAATAGAGATATCATTCATTTTATTATTGATTTTAGGATAATAGAGACATTATTCATTTTATTACTAATTTTACTACAAAATTAATATAATTAAAAAATAGTAACAAAATGAGAATAAATAAAAATATTAATTTTAGAACAATTCCACTGCCTGTGGATCCAGATGCAGAACTCTCTGCTACTCTCCAGCGCCATGTCTGTCTGCTACCATGCTCTCTAATATGATGATAATGGACTAAACCTCTAAACTATGAACAAGTCCCAGTTCTAAATTGTAAGCAAACCTCAATAAAATGCTTTCCTTTATAAGAGTGGCCCTGCTCATAGTGTTTCTTCACAGCAGTGGAACACTGATTAAGACAAAGTGTAAAACAATGTGAATAGGATTCAGTTCAAATAGTAGTAGGTTATTTTGTAGGGTCTATTACCTGTCTAGTCATAAATTCTTGGCTCCCAAATTGTGATAGATATGACGCCTGTCTGTTTTAGAGTAGAATTTAAAACCAATCAGAAAGTGGTTGGTTACTCCTCTTGTATTCATGCTATGTTGGATTTTTTTTTGTGTGTGTGTCTGCTCCCCTACCCGGGAAACTTCCTGGGAAGCTAAACCATTGGCCAACAGCTAAGTTTCAGAGAGGAAAGCACACAGGGGTGGGTCCAGGAGTCTAAGGCAGATCTTCAATCAAAGGCTCTGAGAGCTGGCAGGAAGCACAAAATTCCCAGGAGGCAGATATAGGTGCATGCTGCTCAGTTTATTGAGAGAATGATGGTCCCATTCATAGGGAAAATGGGGGGGTCCTTAGCACCCACAGATCTCAGGGAAGGCCCATTGGTTAGGGCTGCACAGGTACTACAGACCTATTGGCATGTGGGGAGCTCATAATCTAGACTTTGGTGGTCGTATTTTCATTGCTTGAGACCAAAGTTCTGGGAGAGCCTCTGTGTGTATGTGTGTGTGTGTGTGTGTGTGTAGACAGGAGTCTTATGGGGACCACAGGGAGAGAACTTATACAGTCATATAGGGAGAAAGGAGTCCCTGGCTGGAGCCTCAGTGTCAGGTAAACATCAGCAAGGTCGCATACCTTTGAGCAGGCAGTGCCTTTGAAAGAGGTGGCCATGCTGTAAAAGCCAGCAGCATAGCTGTGACTTGTCAGAACCAGGAGAAAGCAGCAGAGGAATGTCTTCTGCTCTCAGAATGACCATTCCAGGGATCAAAGTATGCTTCAACCCCCTTAGCTCTAGGACAGCCCCACAATGCTACTAAGGCACCAGTGGGCATATCTTGCCAGGCCACTCATTACTGTAGTTTGCAGGTTTCATAGCTGCTTATGACTGGTGATTATATGTTGTCTTCCAGTACTGTGCATAGCACCTTCCATTGCTATAAAAGCTAGCCAATAGGGACAAAGCTTCTAGGTCAGGACCAGCTTGATTTCTTTATATTTTGTGATTCAACTTCATGATGTCTTCAGTAAATAAGGTCTTACCATCAGTCTAGAGGACAAGCTAGTGCAACAGCAATTGCCTGTAACATTTTCTTTTTGGGGGGTGTCACTTGGACTTTACAGGTGAACAACCTCGAAAGAAGTAACCCATTCTTTGCAGTTAGCCTTTTTCTTTATCGGTTAGCCTCCAGTGTCTAGCAGGGTCACTGTTGACCTGTTACATGCTAATTTCTTTTTTAATATTTTCTCTCTCTATGTTTGTGTGTATGTGCGTGTGCATGTGTATATGTGTGTGTGTGTATGTGTGTATGTGCAAACTTATAATTTAATAGGTTTCCATAATTGTTGTATTATTAGTATGAAAATATTAGGAAGTTTGCTAAAGAAGTTGGTAAAAGTGCTTTGTGAAATCGAAGTTCTGGCTTTTGTTCAGAAAGATAATGCAAGTTCCTGAATATTTATGTTATATAACTCTTTGCACGTGAAAATCTGTGCCTTATTCAGCATTATGTAATCATAAATTTGAATTTTTATTTGTTTACTATAAATGGAAAAAAGATTTCCTATAAAATACTGAGATTAATTTTAATGTTTACAAAGGCTCCTGATTGATGACACTGGGATAATTTGTTATAGGAAACTAAGATGTCTCAAATCTGTAAGAGTAGGAGACTCTTCATTTTATCTTACTTTGCATGCCTCAGGAGTTGATTTTACTTGTAGATTCTGTGAACTCCACTACACTCCACGGTGTCCTCCACAGATGCAGTAGTATTATATATTCATTCATTGTGAAATATCAGATATTTCCACTCCTAAAAATGCTATATAAAATCATTCCTACTGGACATTTTGTAAGGGTTCTGCCAAGTATGTAAAGCACATGGATTACTGGAGGAGACACAGAAGAAAAACAAAAAATAAACAAGAACAAAACACTTCTTGGAATAAAACTGAAGACCCAATAACGTAATGATAAGGACATGTGCTGCTCTTTTCTCTTTTTCTGCATTCCTCATTATTACTTCACTGAATCATCAATGTCGGTTCCTGTGTCCTCTACATGAAAGTATTTGCCTGTGAGCCTACTATTCCCTATGTGTTCAGAGTCACTTCCTAAGACCATACATCTCTTTGATTTATATCAAATTTAGCTTCCTTCCGTCCCCTTCTCAGCTGATTATCACATTTTGGTTCAACAATAAAAACAGCTGGCACTCCATCTTTTTTTTGATTCTTAGCACTTAAAACCAAGATAGTTACTTCAAACTGTGTATACGTACTACTATGTAATATACTATTAGTATCATTGTATGTGTTGTTTTTGCTACAGTGGGTGACAAATTACTTAAAACTTTTCATTGATATCTATATTTTCCACATATCTAGTGCAGCACAATGTACACAGTAAGTATTAGTATATGTCTTATGATATTTGCTTTTGTTTTTAATTAAGTGTATGAAGTTATGTCTGTGTGGGGCTATGTGCCTGTGCCTGGTGAGTCAAGAAGAAAGCATTAGATTCCCTGAGGTTGGAGTTACAGGTGGTTCTGATCCACTTTACAGAGGTTCTCTGCGAGAACAGCAAGTGCTCTTAGTCCTTAGCCACATCTCTAGGTCACAGTATATGTTAGTATGTTTTAATTGATTGAATATTTCTTTAGCTGTTGAAAAGCCTCTTTTAAGTCTGCCTCAATTTATTCCCAAGTGATTTTCTAGCCACTTAACTTTTTTTTTGTTAACTACACGCATAAAGGACACAGGAGACTCTCTCTGAGTTGTGTACTAGCAATTTAATTCAGCACAATTATATTACATGTTACTTGGAAATATAAATATTTTGAATGTGACCAACAACAGACTGAACTTAATCTTTCTACATGTATATTCATAAATGATTGTTAACACTCACTGTGGAAAATATTTTGCATCATCATATGATTTTTCAATATTTGATATACTATGCAAAATATTTACATCAGAGTACATCAGGAAATGTAATTCCAGTGCTAAAATGTAACAGTACTATAGTTGTTGGTAACACTGAATAATTTTCACTGCTATATATTAACTGCAACTGAAAGTTCAGACCATGGAGTGATTAGTATGTGGTTGGAATTAATTTCCAGATCAATGAATCAGTTCTATCTTAATATTCTGTGCCTTTAATTCTCATATCACCTCGTGTTTTATGAGTAGATTTTATGAAAAGGAATTGCTCTATGTCATTATCCTGAAATTTTCTCCAGAGATGAATTCCCTTTTCTAAGAGAATAGAGGCATTTTATGAACCAATGAACCTGGCTGATTTAATGGACAGCTCACATACATTAAGTGAAAAGAAGGAAACTTCTTCCACAAACACCTTTCTGAAGATTCTTTACTCACCAGAAATAGAGATTTCACCACAAATTATAAATCAAGACACATACTGCTATAGTGTGTGTGTGTGTGTGTGTGTGTGTGTGTGTGTGTGTGTGTGTGTAGAGGGGGTTTTGGTATATTTTACATCACCTACAAATCAATAATTGACAAAATAATTTAGTCTCTAATTCAGTAGTTGGGCTAGAGAGATGGCTCAGGGGTTCAGAGAACTTTCTGCTTTTCCAGACAAGCCAAGTTCAATTTCTGGCATCTACATTAGGTGACTCACAACCACCTATAATTGCAGCTCCACGGAATCTGATGTCTTCATGACACCTACACACATATGGTATATGTGCAGCCCCCCCAACACAAAAAACACATGAAATAAAAACAAATATTTTAAAACACTGAATTTGATTAGTATTCTTTCCATTTCAAGCACACACAGGAACACACATCTGCATATTTTTTAATTTGACAGTAATTAATTTCCATAAGCCATATATCTCCTTTAAACTCTGAATCTTTGACAAATTGTCTACTCTTTTTGAATGATAATAAATATCTTTATTTAAAATGCATAATACTTAAGATTTTATAAATGGTTTTTACAAATTTTAGTTGATTTTGAGAACAAGCCAATATAATCTTATGAATAAACTGAGAGTAAGAGGCCTTGAAGGCAAGCCTCGAGTTTCAAGCTGTCTACATTGGGCTATTATTTGAGCCCAAGACAACAGCTATAACATTGCATCCCATAATTTCCATATATTCCGTTTATTTCTTCTGCTATCCTTGTAGTTTCCACTATGAATGGTTAATTTTCATATTTATCTTGTGAATGTTAGATATATGGATGAACACATAATGAATACTCATCACAAGTTGTTTACTAATGATACATAAAGGAAGGGACAAAACATGTACTTGATCACAAATTTGTCTCAGTGTGTGTTAAGGATGTTACACATCATCTAGGCAGACCATTTTGACATTCTTCAATCTAAGAAGGACTGTGCTTTTCCAGACCTGACACCAAAGAGGAAAGAAAGAAATGATGCTACTAAAGACAATCTGATGAGGATTAATTACTAATGATTAAATGTGAGTTGAAAAGGTGTGCAGAACTGTGTGCGGAACACGGTCTCATTATATCTTTTCATGTGTTGGGGGAGGAAGATGGAGGGAGTGAGTAAACATGGAAGGGGGTGGAGGGAAGAAGAGGATGTGTTTATTTTGAGATTATAGATACAGGATAATTAAGTTTTCCCTGTAAATTTGAGTAGAAATAACTGTGGTAACATTGGCTATTTGTATCTCTTGTATCAGTAGGGAGGGTGTGAATTGCTTTGAAATTTCAGCTTGGCTGTCTTCTGTACTGTTCCAATTTAGGGTAATATGAGTCACAATTTTATAGGGGACACAAATTGGATGGAGTGTTCGGATGCTCTAGGACTTCATCAAGAGGGGCAGGAGTCTGTCCTTAAGGAATGAGTGGAGTTGGGAGATATGGTAAGTGACAGATGAGAACTGGGCAGAATGGATGGAGGGGAAATGTACTGGGATGTATTGTATGAGTGAAGAATGAATAAAGAGAAAGGAAACAGACCAACACAAGAAGTTGTATGACAGAGAAGCATAGCTACAAGAACACCCAGGGTTGTATTAAAGGCTAAGAATATGGCCTAAGTCCTACTAAAAACAGATACCTGCATGAGTATTCAATGATAGAACATTTTTTCTTTTGAAAGAGATCAACATTAGAGCAGGAAAGATTAAGGTACCTGTGATTTTATTGCAATATCAGAAAAACACCATATTAGAGTTTGGTTAGAGTTGTGGTTTTGAGAATATGGAGGTCTTTGGTGCAAGGACAAAATGTGCAATGTAATTTATAAAATATGTACTGTATAGTTCTGCCCTTGAGTCAAGCAGAATATAGACAAGAAACATACAGTAAGACTCCAAAGGGTAAATGGATCAGGACAACACGGTCTAGGTGTAAGGCAGGAACACAGGTATGCAAGAGAGCTAACAACCAATGTTTTTAGTAATGTCTGTCATCAATGATAATACAGATAAATGAACAACTATGTGGCCTAGAAATGAAATAAAAAAAACAGAAAAATAAGCCAACAAAACAGAAGTAAATTTTAAAGATTTGATAAGACACATAGTGAATACTATGATTATTTATACAATGATAATTTTCTTAACACAGCAATATTTCCTTCATATAAATGTACGTTGAAATAAGGTGAGGAAATATGAAAATATCTTTTAGATTCTAAGAGACTACAACTTTTGCTGGACCTCACAAAGTTAATGATACTCCTTTTTAAGATCACTTAAAATTTAAGACTGCTATCCTATTGTATACTCAGCCTGTTTGTTTAACCTGTGTTTAAGAGAACAAAGTAAAAACTAGCCTTAAATGCATAGGATTACCCATGTAATTGACTCTTACAACTTAAGCTACAACATAGCTGTAGTTTTAAATTATTCATTCTTCCATGCTCCTATCACAAAATTAATGCATGTGTGTTCTGATAATAATTTGCTGAAAATGGCAAATAGAGAGTGAAAGAAACTTTATAAAATGAATTTCTAACATAAATGTTGAATGCAATGTATGGATATTGCTTGATAAACAATCATGTTTGAGTATTGTGTTATCTGGGTCAGTTGGAGTCATTGACTTAATCTCTTGTAAAACTCTGCTAAAGATTTCTGTAAAGTATCTCTTATTCCTTTAACATTTGATGCTTTCTGGAATGGTCAATAAATACAAAGTAAAGACCTTTGTTAGGGACAGACATACGTAAAAGACACAATGAGAACACACACACACACACTAATCAATATATATATATATATATATGGCATTAAAATCTCAAAATATAGAAGTAAATTTATCATACTGACCCCTTTGGCACTCTGTTTTATTTTTTTCACACTGGAAAATATTAAAATCCACATTTTTCTCATTTCTAGGTATATCTGCTTCATCTATCTCATTATAGAAGTGTTCCTTCAAAGCATGTGTTTTTAATAGTTATATAGATTTCCACTACAAAAAACACCCTTTTATAAGTTCTATATGAACATACTTGAGATGTTCATAATTTTCAATGCCATTAAAACAGACTGTAGGAAACATTGTATTGTTTAATCTTTTTAGACATTACTAATTATTGCCTTACCTTAAATCACTATATATGAAATTGCTGTGTCAACAGCAAGAGCCATTAAGATACTTGATAAACAGACCAAATGCTTACTGTGTACTTTGTATCTTTTCATAGCCCTGTTCCTAGTACACTTGATAATATTTTTTCTTTTTTTTCTTTATCCTTGAAACTGCTACAAGCAGAGAATCAATGGGAATTACACATAAGACAAAATTTTTGAAGACTGCTGCATAGGTTTTGCAAAATATAAAATGTTTTTAATTAAGTTGTTAATATCAATCTTCTCTTTCCTACCTCAAGAGTCTGTGACTCTAGCTCATGAAAGGTTCTGCTTATACCTTTCTACAGTCATGTATTTTAGTTAAGGGGATCATGATTAAATGTGTCAGAGTTCAGAACTTTTGTAATTTTAAATTCAGAAATAAAGGAGTCTTCAGTTATTGAGCAATTCGTCTGTTCGAATTGTCTACTCTGTGAATGATAAAATTTGTTTATTCCAGGTTAATTGAGCCTTTTGGCATCTGCTGTTATACAGGCTGGTGATGTAGCAATAGGGATTGTTGCTTGAAAGCGCTACCCAATTCTCCACCTCTGCAGGTATGTAATCATAACCTTTCCTTGAAGCTGAGGCATTTTGATGCTGGCTTTAAAATTAAATCTATACATTGCTACAAATTCTGCCATTTGAAGTTATGAGGGGGAAACATGCATTCAAATTCATTCAATTTCAAAAGGATAACTGTTTTTAAAGAAACAAAATACTTGAGTATTTGAAAGCGTTTGTAATGCTTCTGTAGCTTCTGTATTCTGAATTCTGTATTCTGTAGGATAGAGATGAAAAGATACAACATTGAATCATGGAGAAGTGTCCGTGCTGGACCCACTCAACTCACCTGGAGCCAAAGCCCATCATGTCCCTCAACAGTGGGGCCAGCATACTGCCAGTCAGGTACTGTCACTGGGGTTTCTCAGGCCAGGAACTGCTTGCCTTTTATTTCAAGCTAGAACAAAATATAATTTCAGTCATCTTTTTATGTCCTTTCAAACTTAATAAAATACTCATTAAATTATTTTTCCGTCATATGAGATGTTCATTTATCAGAATATTCAACACAAAGGGAACAGTGTAAACTCCTGACCTCTATAATTTACACCTGAATGGTTAATACTGAACCTGTGTCAATCAAGGGACTGTCTATATTTTATCTTCTATAAAACGGTTCTTGTAAAAGATTATTACTTCAGTGCAATCATTCATATCCATTTTGTTTAAGTAATTGATGTGCTAATTCAAGGAGCCATTTTATATGCATTGTCTTTAAGGATTATAAATCCAAATACATTTTTAAACCTCCAAAAGAAGCAAATTAAAAAAATATTATTTACATTTTTCCTAAGGAAAGGAATATCAATAGTACGTAAGATATCCTAATACAATTCCTACAGCAATGTGTCGGTACTATCTCATGTACTTCATCATGAGAGATACAGAAGAGACCACTATCTTATCAAATGTGTCAGATGTTGCTGAAATACCTTTACGTTGGACTGCCTATGAGCATGAGATATGTCAGGCAGCATCTTCCACTCACCACTATTAAACTCAAGGCAGCAACACATCTAATTGTCCAGAGTGTTCTTTTATTTATTATTTTTTTTAATCTTTGTCCTCTTCTTCACTCTGACTGAATCTTAGGGCTTTTGTGCCACTTGCTGACCTTATTGATGCTGTCTTCCTACATATTTAAAATACACTCCTGTATGATCCACATATCACAGTGCTCTTCATCACTTACTAACCTATTTGGCACTCATTAGTTGCTTGCATCACCACCTGATTCTGGTACTGCCTTCCATAAGATAATTAATATGACTCCATATATCTCAGTATCTATCACTACCCCAAACACTACCTTCTGGTGTCCATCTAGGATTGCTTATTTTATTTCACCTGATACTGATCACTTAATATTTACTAGTTTGTTTTCTGTTTGTTTTGTGAAGTGTGACATCATTAGGAAAGGACCACTTGAAATATTTTATGAAACTTCACTTCAGAATTGACTATTGTTCTACTCTTCTTGCTCTCCTTTATATTTCAGAGAGGGTTCTGTTTGCTTGGTGTTCTGTTTTTTGTTTTTGTTTTTGGTTGTTGTTTGTTTTGTTTTTGTTTTCCCTTTCTTATATCATTCTGGAACCTTTTCTTATTCTGTGGCTTTTTTTCTGTTTCTGTGGTCCTGCCATGGTAGAATTTCATTAGTTTTCACTTGGACAATGACAATAACTTTGGCACATTGATTTGGTGCTATATAAAAGCAAAAGGCATTTTCAAACTAGGGTAATTTAATGTGAGCTTATTAAAGAACCTGTTAACACAAATATGGCTGAATGAGGGAAATTGCCCCTGGAGTATGGTGGGCTACCACTGCCCAGGCTGCTTGGAGTAGAGAGTAAGGAGTTACTGCTATTGTAGAATAATGTATAATGTCTGTAGGGAACTTTTGAAGGGAAGCAGTGGTATTTCATACAGGGTTACCGGTAGTACAAGATGGCAAAGCATATAGGAGCCTAGGCTTAAAGTGTAATCTTCTCCCTTCCATCAAGTTTCCTACGAGACAAACACACTGAAAGCACAAGTACTAAGGAGGTAGGGAGATTGCTTTTGAGGTCTGTGTGGACTTGTTTCTGGGTTAGGGAAGATCATGAGAAAGATAGAAGAAATAAAAAAGATCCATCAATCATTTCTCTGCATGCTGCAGATGAAAGGAATCAAAACTAGATTTATGTTTCCTTTCTGATGCAAAAGTGTGACCTAACAAATTCCTGAAATTTTGTAGTTCTCTAAATTATTACCTGTATCTTGGAAATGATAATAAATTCTCTGGAACCACCATAGGTTAAATAACATAGCACCATAAAGCACACACTATTAACAGTTTCACTACAATTGTACTAGAGGGAGAGCCGCCCCTCATATCAGAAGATATAGAAAGCTTTAGAATGCCTAAGTCTCTATAACATTTTCAGTGAACTATGCATTTTCAAACATGCATTTCCATGAGTTCTCCCTCTGCTAAGAATGATTCATCTCCTGTCATCTCTAATACACTTTCCTAGAAAGTAAGTAGTTTATAGCAATGAAGTAATGATGTATTAGCTTTTTGTCTCATTCCTGTGACAAAATACCCTGAGGAAACCAAGTTAAGGAAGGAAGGTTTACCTGGGCTCCATAGACCCATAGACACAGAATGCAAAATCTGTTCAGTCCAATTCCAGAAGTCTCTATGATCTTTAACAGTCCCAACACTGTTTAAACATCCAAAATGCAAGGCTCATTTGAGACTCAAGGAAATCTCTTAACTGTACAAAGAGCTGTATACTTCCAATACACAATGGTCCAGAGTAAGCATTCCCTTTCCAGAATTGATGGATGGGACAGAACAATGAAAAATTGGATCAAAGAAATATCCACGTCAAGCAGGGTAAATACCAAATTCTGCAACTCCATGTCACACATTTGGAGTTCATAAAAGAGTCATCTGCACTCCAAGGAGCTTAAGTAGCCGGGCCCCTCTATCTGAGCTTACTATAGCCCATTCCAGTGATGTCCTGGGCCAACCCCACTCTATTTCCTCAACATTATGGGGTCTCCATTGCAACTTAGGAATCACAGATTTACTCAATGGCCTCTGAATACATCTTTGCATGGGTTCCAAAGCTGCCATTCATAGCCTGGCTTCATCGACTTCCAGGTGATGATGTTAGAAGACTCTTTCCATGGCAGTTGATTTGGGGGTGAAGGGGGGCAGGGAACCTGTTCAGTGGAAGTTTTAGTTTAGGCTCTCTCAAATTTATTTGTATTTTCACAAGATGGAGTGCTGGGAGGGTAAGGCCTTGCAAAGCACAAGGATTCTCTTTTAATAGGCACTAAACTACTTAACAATTGCAGATGTTCTAATGTCAACATTCTCCTTATTCAAAATTGTTTATTTTTTTCACCCACTGTTCCTTGTAAAATCACAATTTTCTTATCTCTCTGCTTTCTTTTTTGCATTTACAACTATAGATATGGATGAGAGCAGCCTGCAGTAACCAAAACATACCCTGATTACTGTGATGTTTTGAAGTTTTCTACCGACAAAATTAAATTCTGCCACACTCAAGCTCTTAAGACATAGACAGGATACACTAGGCCCTTTGAATGTATATCACACAAATAAATGGTTCCCATCCCAGGTCCTGATAAAGTCTCTGCTCCCCTCTGAAATCTTCTTAAGCCTTCCATCTAATATCCCATACTTATGGGATATTAAATAAGATATCAAATAAGATTTGCTAACAGCTCTTTAAGGTATTCTAGGCTCAAAGTTCCAAAGTCTTTGATGACTCATGATTGTGTAGCAGTCTCAACAGAGCTTGAAACATTGTATGTTATAAGGAGGCTCCTTAATCCACCTTAAACAACCAAAAATAGTTTTAGGAAGCCCCTGAAACTGAGCAAATTTATAAGCCCCCACCTCTCCTTCCCAGAGTAAACAATTAAGACTGCTGAGAATCACTACCAAACTAACCAAGCTGTAAAGAGACTCAGAGACAGGTCGAACCTCCTAGAAGAGGTTTAGACCAATTGAGTTATTTTGAAAGGACACTCTCCATCCTGCAGGCCTGGCAATATGCTCCAGATTTTACAGCTTTTGTGAGCTGTCACCAGAGCTGCGGTGGGCTTCAGTGATGCAACTGTCTTTGAGTCATTTCTGCACCTGTAAGTAACCTCTCCCCCATACTCTTCTAAGTAGTCCCAATATAACTCATTGGTTCACCAGTTTGGACTTAGATTAAGTATTAGTCCTTTGGTTTCTTGCAGGCTTTCTATCTGGGGCTAGTAGACATGTGTGTTGTATCTCTGCAGGAAAAGTCATGACACAACATCTCTTCTTCAAATTGGTTTGGAAGCCTTAAGAATGACATGCGCATGCTTACGAGAGCAACTAACTCACTAGTGGTACAAATTTTCCCTATTATTGGTCGTTTTGTTGCTGAGCAAACTATGTGGCAAAGGCAGGTTAAGGGAGAGATGCTCATTTTGACTCATTATTTAGGCTCATAGTCCTTCATAATGGGGAAGTTTTAATGAAAAGAGCTTGAGGCAGCTTGAAGAATATGTTTCATGCTCCTGCTCAACTAGCTTTCTCCTTTGTATCCAGCCACGGCCTTCCCACAATAATCTATCTAATCCTGACAATCCATCATAGGCCTGGGCTTTCTTCCTAATGATTCTAGAGCCTCACAAGATGGCAGTCAATCAGTATTAACTATTACAGATAGGAAGGCTGTCCTTAGCTCTTAAGGAAAGTTGATCACTCTTTATTTGTTCTTCTAGGGGACAGGGAACACTGCCTAGCAGGTAGGTGATGGGCTCCTAGAGAAGGCAGAAACCACACTTAACAAGTGTGTATACCCTTAGAAAGAGGATCACTGCCAGATTCTCAGTAGATTCTTCCTCTCTGCCATGACCTCTCAAGTGCAGGCATGTGCCACTACTCTTGTGTTACATGTGGCTGGGGCCCCAACCCAGGGCTTTGTGCATGGGAGACAAGTACTCTCCCAACAGAGATGCATCCTAGCACGAGCAAACACTTCTACCCACGTGAACAATTAAATTCATTAAACTAAAACTCCTAACACTTTTTCAATAACTAAACAATTTTTTTTTCCTCTTGTACTACTTAAAAACACTAATTCCTGGCCAGGCGGTGGTGGCACATGCCTTGGGAGGCAGAGGCAGGCAGATCTCTATGAGTTCATGGCCAGCCTGGTGTACAGAGTGAGTTCCAGGACAGCCAGGATTGCAACAATGAAAATCTGTCTCAGGGGTTGGGGATTGGGGAGAAAGAAAAGATAGAAACTAATTTCTGTTATGTAGCAGATAATGAATTTCCACCATGAATTCCATCCATGAATTCACATGACATAGAATGTCAAATAAGGGCAAACTGCTCTTCTGCTCTTGCCTTCAACCTTGCAGTTTCCTTCTTTTCACCAAACCACACCCCACTCACCATCTGTGTTTATATGCAACTTTCTTTTTCTTGTGGGAATATAAATATGTAACACACACACACACACACACACACACACACAGAGACACACACACATTCCTACCTCAGTCTCCTCTTAAAAATTTCATACTTTTTACCCATGGAGGTTTTGATTTTATAAAATGCAATTTGAAACCATTATCAATAAGTAAAAATCATCTTCATTAAACGACTTTCATTGGTTCTTTTACTTCAGAAATCCTCCACTTACCCCACAATTGATGTTGATATTTAACAAGTTATAACTTTGGATGCATGTAGTTTTGTGTGGAAAAAAATCCTGTGCGTATGGAGAGGTTAAAGGACAAAAATATACATTTGCAGTTATCAATATGTTTAGAGTCAGATTTTTCCTCTAAGAATTAAATCAATTTCTTGCAATTAATTGCATTTCTTCTAGCAATTTATCATACTACTAAATATGATAGGTGAAAATTATATCTCAGAGCCATTTTAATTAACATTTAAATATATGACAGAGGTTGAGTATCTTATTTTAATGGATATCAGTGTATGTTTTCTGTGAATATCTGTGAGTATTTTAGCTACTGTTATTCTAATTTCAACCCAGAAGATGTTTTTCTGTCTTTTTTTTTTTTCTACATGAAGTAAAGTCATTAAACCACATCAGCAAAATATTTCTTTGTGTTTGAATTTTGAAAGCCTTTGTTACAATCCTACGATGGAAACCTCCACATAGTACAGAGGTCCCACAGTGCCCTCTAGTGCCATTTTGCTCTATTGCATTTTGCCTGCATTAGTATTCAGGGCAAACAGAAGATAGAGCTGGATTGAGGGAGTCTTTCCTAGTTTTTTAAGCCTACTCAGCGTCCCTTTATCCTGAGATGATAAGAAAATGCAACTGAAGAAAAGCATTAGAGAAAACATTAGCTCTTCTGTAACACTAAAGGGCAACATTACTGTCTGCAAATTGTTGGGTGTCCTGCTAGGATTTGTTTCTTCCTAGTTACTTTAAACAAGATAGATTTGAGATATTTAATCAGCAGACTGCAGTGCTTTAATTATAGTAGAGAATGCAAAAATTAAATGAGAACAATAAATTACATCAATATAACACAGCAATAAGTGGGAAAGAGAGAAATAAATCAGTGTAAGAGTATATGAAAGGCCTGGGGACTGAGTATGGCTTTTGATTTTGGAGTTAGGATTATGGAGTTAGGCCATATGAATAGTACTTTCTAAAGTATGTATAGACAATTTTATTCATTTCCCTCTTTTGTATGTGTGTCCACAGTTTATAACTATATGCTGTTTTGTGCATATGGTGTAGGTATATGCGGAATACTTCTGTGTAACATTTCCTCTGAGATCAAAATATTCTTTCTTGAAGCAAAACTCCTTAAACAGCAAGGTGAAAAACTCAAAGTAGCTTCAGGAAGACCCTGACACTGACCATATTTACTAGACCTCTCCTTGTCAGAGTAAAGAATAAAAGCTGAGAGACCCTCTAACATCAAAGGAAGCAGAGTTATAAAGATGGCTACAAAGAGGAGAAAAGCTGCAGAGACCCTTAGACCAGACCAGCTTGAAGTAGCAGAAACCAGCTGAATTGCACTTAGGAAGATGTTTAGATCAAACATGGCACCTATAAAGGATGTTTTCCAGCCTGTTGAGCTGCCTGCAGGCAGTATGCTCCAGGTTCTCATGCTGGGGTGGGCTTTGGAGATACAGCTGTCTTTGAATCATTTCTGCCCCTGTAAAGTAACTCCTCACCCACATTTTTGCAAGTATCCCCAATAAAACTCATTGGTTCACCAAGTTAGACTTTAGTGGTTTCTGTACTCTGGTCCATTATGGGTTCCATATCTGGAGTGAATGTTCATTGCATCTCTGCAGAAAAACTCATCACAAAACATGTATGTGCACTTGTGTACAAGCTCACATGTGTGACAATAGAGAACAGAAATCAAGATCTGGTACCTTCTTTACTCACTCTCCACTTTTAGACACTCCCACTAAACATGGAGCTCACAGAACCACCTAAACTTTCCAGCCAGTACTCATGTCCCTTCTTTCCAGCTCTGGAGCTACAAATTTGTACATGGGTTCTGGGGATCTAACCTCAGGGCCTGGGATTCATGTGGAAAGCACTATATCAACTGAGATATCCCCAGCTGCCAGATTGTGAAAGAGTATGGAGCTCAGATGTTGAAGAGGTAGCAACAGAGAACAGAGGGATGTAGCAAACATTACATGGCTTCTTTCAGAAACTGGAAACATTGATTTTTATTCTAGACGACACTGGAAGTGAATGGGATATTTGAACATAGCACTTACAGGAGATTCTACCTGGGTGTTGAGAGGTAACTTGGAGATGGCAATAATGAAAAGCAAAGGAAGTACTGGAAAATTCTACTGAAAAGATGTAGAGGAACTATGTGAACAGGACTTGGAACAGAGCAGAACCAATGCAGACAAGTGTCTAGAATAGAGGTCCTCAAATTTCCTAATGCTACAACCTTTTAATACAGTTCCTCATGCTGTGGTGACCCAACCATAAAATTATTTTTGTTGCTACTTCATAACTGCAATTTTGCTGTGTTATGAATTGTAATGTAATATCTGATATGTAGATAGATGGTCTTAGGAGACTCCTTTTGAAAAGGTTGTTTGAATCTGAAAGGGGGTGAGACCCACAGGCTGAGAACCACTGCTTTAAACAAATTTGATGTGAAATCTCAGGAATGAGAGTTAAAGTATGGCTTTGTCACTGAACAAATGGAAACATAGAGTGAATACATTTATAAAAGAAAGGCATTAAGCCAGGGTAAGCTACAGGCATGGATTAAGATAACTTTGTTAACTTGTCAATTTCAAGATGCTGGTTTGGCTTCATATGTAGACATCAGATAGTTAGAATGAGAAATATGAATTCCAGAAAAAAATATTCTTGAAAAAACCTTGGAAGTCAGTAGGAAAAGCTTCTATAAACAAAGTAGGAAATACAATTAGGGAAGAAAACCCCAAAGACTAAAGCTGGGGATGTGCCAGTTTTGGATTTGGAGAAAGATAAAATAAGCAAAGGATAAAAAAGTAGATCTGTTTTCCCTCTGTAGGCAATTTACAGAGTGGGGTCCTGAAGCCACTGAAAACGATAGTGCAGATGAAAGAGTCCTCTGTTCTGTTAACTGCTACAGGGACACGCAAGTTGGTCAGTATGCCATGCTGTCTGTGTTCATGCTCATCTGACATGCTCCAATGAGACATTAAAAGTTAGGGATGTTGGACTGTAGCATCAAGAAAATCTAAAAGGACAGAATGTAGAACAGACTCTGCCATTCTCTATGAAGCAAAATATGAATTAATAGAAACTATTTCTATGTCAAGGAGTAGCTCTCAAAAAATTTCCAAAGGTGGAAATCCCACAAACTATGTTCAATAATTGTAAGGGAAATAAGATAAAAATTAACTGAAAAAAGAAAAGCATGCACAAGTACACACACATACATACACACACACACACACACACACACACACACACAATACACTCAAGTATGTATGGGAGCCGAGAAAACACAGTTGAAAACAATTCGAGAAATATCAGTGTAGATAAATATAGAGTTAACAAACACTGGATTTGTGAAACTTCTCCACTCCTTACCCTACCTGATGGCATGTGCCACTTCTCATGCTGGGCACCACTTGCAGAAGTGCACTTACTCCTTATTGATACAATAATGTAACTGTATGCCCATCTCCCTCACTACTCTGTGAGATGCTAACATGCAGGTATTTACACATGATGGTAAATAACTGACAAATTAGCATGCCCTTGGTACTCAAAATATGCCTATTGATTAAATAGATAAGATGGATTTTTGGACAATTGAACCATATTCAAATGTGAGAAATCCATCTGCAGAGTTAAAAAAATCCCTAGCTTAGTGAGTGTGTCTGGTTTCTGATTTCATTCCAAAAAAAATTTGCCCTTCAAAGATAATACCAAATTAAACTTAAAACAGTGTGATCAGCAGAGGTTTGTCAGTCTTCCAAAAGGGTGAGCTCCTAAAGCTAGTCTTAATCCTGTCTTGACCTTACTGAGGCACCCTCCTGTTGAAAGGAGGGGCCTCTGCTTATGAGGCTAGTGCATCCCCAGCTGTTTATCAGCCGGTTTCTAGGATCCAATCAATAGAAAAATTAGAGCTATTCACAAGTAAAGAAATCCTGCAAAAAGGTTATAGTCATCTAAATTCTAAAATCACAAATGTTCTTCTTCAACTTGTTCCTGGAAAATCAAGAGATATTTCCCAACAAAATTAAAGCCGACTCCAAGGAGTTCCCCTGCCATTGAAAATGTGCTTTAACTGAAGCACGACTGGATTTGAAGCAGAACTATGAATATGTGCTGACTCCTTATCATTTTTATAATGACATTTTAAATGACAGAATGAAAAATGATTATATATTAATACACCGGTTTTGGAAACCATGCATATTTGCTTGTGAAGACTAGAGACTTTCTGAAAAAACAAAACAAGCTTTTTAGTCCAAAAGCACCACAAAAGAAATAATCTTTTTTTATAAAACATTATTTGAAGAGTCAATACTTTCTCCTTTTCAGATATTCTTACATGCAGAGAAGCTTATTCAATATGGTGAACATTTCTTGGTTACACAAAACTGGGGATATAATGGTAGCTTTCAGGATCCAAATCCCTTCCCATTGAAAGTAGTATATTTTTTGGTGATGAACGTTGTTCCCAAATACTGAGACATGTAGATCTGAAAACCCATGTAAGAATTTTAGTCTAATTTGTGGTTCTAAACATTAAAGTCCTGAAAGTTAGCTTTTTTGGGTGACTACTTAATCTTCCAAGGCATCTCTCTTTTTAGTTCTTGTTTTCCCCCTGTAATATAAGTAACAAAACAAACAATTTGCTTTTGTCAATTAAGATACACAGGTTGACATTGGGCCTTGAGTACAATTCTGTCTCTCTACATATAGAAAGACAGGCCTACTGTGATCATGAACTTCCTTGTTAAATATCCTCTGCTAGCAAACTGCCTTTCTTTTGCTTTCTTCACTTTGAGTTCATTTGGAAGGGGGCAAGTAGAAAAGAAAGCCCAGGAAGCCTCAACCTTATGCAGAGAACTACAGACAATTAAGAGATGCTGAAAGCAAGAAGACATAGTCTCCTCCAGGGAAGAGCACATCGATCAGTTATCCAATACCAAATCAGCCCGAAAACATGCAACTAGCACTATACAGATATAATTATATATTATAACATATATAAATATATAATATATTGTATATATACTATATTAAATATATTATATAATATATATAACATAGTATAATATTATATAAATATATTATAAATATATTAAATATGTATTTATTATAATTATTTTTATATTATAAATTATATTATGAATAATTAAATATAATATAAATTATATTATATTTATTCTTTATTGATCTTTATTGTGTGTGTGTGTATATATATATATATATATAATAAAAAGCAATAAAGAAAGAGGCCATGAATTTGAGAGAGAGCAAGGAGGAGGATATTGAAGGGTTTAGAAGGAGAAAGAGGTAGAGGAAATGATATTATTACAATCTCAAAAATTTAAAAAAACCTACCTAATCTTTAAAAATTAAAAGAAAGGAGAGACAAGGAGAAAATAGATAAACTTTGCAGCATGTAGAATAGTAAAATTGGTAATTGGTTGCAGGTAATTCCCAAATGTATTGATACCTGTTCACTTCATTTGCAGATACACATTATCTAAGACTCTGCCCAAAGCTGTCTTCTTTATGAAGATGAGGCTATGCTCCAGAAAGCAGCTGCTTTTTCACTTACTCATGCAGGGCACAGACATTGTGCATGACTATCCTCACTCAATGTAAACTCTTTAAACTATCTCATATGGTTGGGATATTCTAGCGGGATACAGAGTCCTGCTCACACCCTTTGTTGAATATGTCCTCCTCTCCCTCCAAATCTGAACAGCACATCTCAAAAACAGGAACCTGTTTATGACAGCGAATACAATGGGAAAATTAATTAACAATTATTTTGCCACAGATTGTACTTGAAGAGTAAGGCGTGACACTCATAAATTTAAAACCACATTGGGAATGAAATTAAAACATTCAGTGGTGTTGTCACTGAAACAAAGGACTGTTACAGTTATAGCAGCAGCACTGACTTTTGCAGAGGCCAGGGAGCAGACTTGAGGTTAAGGACAACAAGCTGTTAGAAAGAACAGTTGCAAGAATAGAGCAGATGGCTCAAACTTGAGTTCAAACTCAGAGAAGAAGAAGTGGAATTAATGCTGTCTTGGTGTTAAATTTTCTCCTTTGTGATCCTCACAGAACTTTGCTTTGTCATGTATTTGAAGAGTATTTATGAGTACCTCATTCTTTCTATTTTGGGCAAACTACTATTTCTAAGCATTTCCCCAAAATTTTTAACAATTGCAATTGAAGCCATGTAGACATGTTGCAATGTTGTTTAACAAAGATTTGAATAAAAGAAGAGGTTAGCATAGGTGGGAAATTAGAATTGGATTAGTTATGTATGCTTGGAGAAGCCACCACTTGAAATCTATGACCCTCGAAGAGCCTGGAAGAGCCCCTTCCAAAACCCCTATTCAGAGACCCCATAGACCCAATATTGTGTATATGCTTAGAGACCCTATTTTGTGTATGTGCTCCAGGCTTTGACCTAAGCCTTACCTCGCTAACTCCCCACTCTAAGGACAAATTATCTCATCCAGCCAGGTAGCCTGGAAGACTATATTAAGGGTAATTAGCTCTATCTGGCCAGATAGCCATGCTAAGGGTACTCAGCCTTACCTGGCCAGGTAGCCCTGAAGGCTAAAGGCCATAAAACTATCCCACCAGACCAGGTAGCCCTGAAGGCCATAATACAGGATGCCTGATTCTAATGACTAACTTGCCAGGCACTGCCCAAAAATGTAGCCACACGGACACTTGTGAACTACACCTGCGCCTGTTAATTAAAAACCAGACTCCCTCGTCTATGCAGAAAACCCCTTTTTCTGTCAATAAAAGGAGCTGTAATGCTGTTTGGGGTCTGCCATCTCCATGGTGTCTGACCCTAGTATGCCGGTTTTTCTCTGCAGAATAAAGTGCCTTGCTTTTTACATATGTGGGCTCACTATCCTTTGGGGGGGCAAATTCCTCACACAACACTTGTACCTGTTGCTGAACTCAGTCCCGGGACCCTTAGGTGAGGGGTTGAGCTGGCGCTGAGTCAAGGCCACAGACTCCTGAAGTCAGGTAAGCGGCAAAAGCAGACTCAGTTACTCCAGGAAGAGGAATCCCTTTTAAACTTTTGTTCAGCGTCCCATTGGCTCCTGGACTGCAGGCTGATGTTGTGGCTCTTTCACATTGGCTTGTGTCTTGCTACGTCATCTGTCTCTGGGCTCTTTTCAGGTTTCCAGGTCTGCTTGAACAGGAAAGCTTAACTGCGCAGGCGTCAACGGCAGACTTATCCTGGGGCATGATGGGACATGTCTGGGGCTGGCCCTAAGTGGGAGCCCAGCTGCGCATGCGCACTTTGCCACAAATGCACGCTTTTTGTCAAGCCGCCAAGCTGCACATGCGTGCTGTTTGGCAAGCCACGCATACACACTGGTTAGCGCCAATGTTCCTGCCACATATCCATGCTTTTGTTTTTTTATTTTTCTACAGCTCAGTGGGAACCAGAGTTCTTATGCTCTGATCTTGTTCCTGCCACAGTACATTGATAAAGAAGATATGGCCTCATGTGAGAACTCAGTGGTGGCTGATAGCTTATCAGGGCCAATGGAACTCAAAGATGGTAAGAACCTAGTATTGCATATGATCACTAAAACGAGGTAGATGGATGCCATGGACGACACAGTGCTTAGTGACATGGTAGTGGCTGTTTTAATGACATGAGCCACAGACCCTTATGAAAACAACTGGGAAATTGTGGTGTTTCTAGTGGAAAGATTCATATATAATATAATGGAGTATATGTTATTCAATATTAAAGTTGGGAAATAATAGATGACAAATATATAACTGACCTCATTCATTACAATAAAATTTTTACCATTTCCCACAAGCAAGTTAACTGACAGATCCAATAGTCCAATGAATAGTAGTAGGTGTGTTCCTATTGAAAAAGAATCCTGAAATAACAACAGATGAATATATGTGAGTATTTGTAAATGTATCCACATGTGTTTATTTCCTTTCAGAGAGAAACCCACAACTATTTCGCTGGTATAGCTGTCCAACTGGGAAAAAGCCGTACTTAGAATTGAGACTTTCATGAATAAGCTCTAACACTGAAAACAAACTACTTGGAATGCGATCAAGGGCCTTTCACCAGAGTGAGAGCTTATAGGTAGCAGGGGATCTATAAGAATTGTTCCAAGTCTCCAGGATAAAGATTTTATGAGGTAGAAATGAATTGTGCTTGTTGCTTCCCTGAAAGCTGCACATGAATATTCCCTAAATGACTACATAGGACTGACATACTTGGTGATGATAAGAACCCTCATGCTGGCTTCCACACCTGTGAGTTAAAGGACATTATGAGAAGAAACAGTGGAAGGTCTACATGCAGTTTCCCATCTTCTCAAACAGTATGGAGATGATATACAGTAAGAAAATTTTATGCCTTACAGAAATTAGTATTGCCATCAAGACTTAAACAGGGAAGACTGTGACATGACTTATGTCTATCATTCTGTTTAACTGTTTTGTTTTTGTAAAATTAAAATGGAACAAGGGACATGGTTGTGATAGTTATAAATCTGCCAGGGTGGAGTATGTCAGTGTGGTAAGATCGTCATTCCAAGAGGGCTGGGCATTGTTGCTCTACAGATATTCTGTGAGGGTGTTGGTGAAAGACATAGGCATTTAAATCAATGGACTCTTAGGGCAAATAGACCTCAATAGTGTAAATTGACCTCAGCCAACCAGTGGAATGCCCAAGACAGACTTCCATTGAACAACAGGGAGTTCTGACAGTAGAGGGTGTTATGATTTGGCCTTTACCAGTAGCTCTTCCTTAATTCCCATGCCCAATGACCATATCAATTAAATTACAGATTTGATGTGCATATTTTTAGAAATGAATTCATTTAAAAAGAAATCAATTTCTTCCTGTTTTCTCCTTTTATATACACACCTCTATATTCATTATTGGTTCTGCTTCTCTGAATATACCTATAGAATATAGTAGTTTTACTTCAATAAATTAGCACAGTCTGTGATATTCCTGTGTCACATAAGGTTACTGAAAACAACCAGTACCACAGACACTTGATAGGCTTACTAGAGCTACCACTGAAGCAAGTAGTTCGTATATCTTCATTAGTGTATGGGCACAATCTGGTAATGCTTGACATGCCTCTTCTATATAACTATCTCTTTCTGCCATACACATATTGACATGTGACATAGCATGACCATAAGAAATTGTTTGGTGCATACACACACACACAGAGATATGTAAAAAACTGAAGAAAAAACTTTACAGTTAACCCTTGCAGCTATTAAGTGTGGAATGCAGTTACTTACTATAGTTTTTCAATCACATTTTTTATTACTAACATGAAGGGCTCAAAATACTTAGGAGAATTGATTTAAATCTATAAGCAGTTTGTGGGCTTTCATAATACAGTTACAGCATACTTTTCTTATTAAATTAGAAATACAATTTTTTGTTTGCCTGTATTAAGACAGAGTCATCCCATGTTGTCTTGCTTGGTCTGTAACTTGTTATATAAACCAGCCAAACAAAGAGAGATTCACCTTCCTCTGCCTCCCAAACTCTAGGACTAAAGTCATGTACTGCTATGCCTGGCTAGAGATGTTTTAAGATTTTAATGATGCTTTGAAAAAAGTTTCCTTGAGAATATTCTATTTCTAAAATGTGTAAGATAGTAGCAGACATTTTCCCATGTTTAAAATAATAATGTAAAATATAGGAATCCTATTTATCATTAGTATTAAATAGACATAAAATACATTAATATTATTTATTGTTTAATTTTTGCAAAGGTTATAATGTGCATTAGAATGTTCTTATATGTAAAAAATAATAATTTGTCTCCCTTTTAAGAAAAAACAGTTCTTATTTCTTCCAGAGAACTGTGTGTATATTTTTAAGAAATGTTATTTGTGTGCAGAAATTTGAATTAATGGAGTAACAGATAAATATAATCTTATCAACAATTTCATATAAGTAGAATTCTATTTCCAAAGGCTATCTTGATTAGTTTAAATAAGAATCCAAAGGAATGAGATTAAATAATATGTTAATTTGTAATGAGATGATGCAAAGAAGAAATTCCATTTTAATATTAAAATTTTATTAAATTTCTTTGGTGTCTGTTGTAATATTTCCCTGTTATTTCATTTTGGGTCATCTTTTTTCTTTTAGTTAGTTGGCCAAGGATCTGCAAATTTCGTTTATGTTCTCAAAGAATCTGCTTTAGATTTCTCGCTTCTTTGTAATGTTTTCTATTTCTATTTCATTAATTTCTCCTCTGATTTTTATTATTTTTTGATGTATTCTAGATTTGGATTTGGCTGGTTCTTATTTTTTCTGAATTTTTGAGTGGAACCACTAAGTCATTTATTCATTATCTTTCTGAATTTTTATTTAAATATAGGGGATTAGAGATATAAATTGCCCTTTGAGGACTGCTTTTATGTGTCCCAGTGGTGACACATAAAATGTGTCCTGCTGCCTTGTGATCATTTTACACACAGACACAAAGAGAGAGAGAGAGAGAGAGAGAGAGAGAGAGAGAGACAGACAGACAGACAGAGACAGAGACAGAGAGAATACACACTCACAATTTTGAATTAAGTTACATTGCTTGAGATGATAATGTCTCCTCTACGAGTCACAGACTATTTAAGAAATTCCCCAGTACCAAGTATGAGAAACCTCCCTTGGAATTGTTATTCTACTGTAGACTATTGCTGTTGCCTTTGGTTGTCTTGATTGCATCCAGAGGTTGAATATTGGTACAATTAAGCCAGATTTTGTTGTTCTTTGTAATTTTATGAATGATTAAAGACAATTATATCCTCTTTGTGTTATACATTACATCAAAGTTTTCTTGGATAAAATATATGAATTATAAGACCAACCTTAAATGCATATCAGATATAATGAAAATAGTTAGTAATGTTTCTTCCGGTCATAGATGCTAGAAAGGAGACCTGCCAGTCTCTGTACTCACCTATGAACTGAAAATAAAAAACAAAGTTTGTGGCTTAAGTGAATAGTCAGATTCAAAAGCCCATATCAAACTGAAGTTTACAAGGTCAATAAAATTAACTAGAAGTAAATTACTACATTGGATGAAGAAAATTATTTTCGCCAACTAAAGGAGTAAGAATGAAACATGGCTGTAAAATTAACAGCCCTGGAAGCATTGGCAGAACAATGCTTACTCTGGTCTTTAAAGACTATGATAATCCGAACCCTGTAGAATTCTCACAGACAAAACCCTGCCTAACAATAAGGAAGAATGCAAAATGACAGATTGTGTTGCTATAAGGGGCTGTGTATAGCTGTATAGATATGGCTTGTGGAGTAACAGGATTTCAAATAATTAAAGGTTAAGGCAAGAGAATATAAGTGAGAGAAAGCCAAATACATTTATTAACTGATTGACATAAAGAAGCAAAAGTCCAAGGGTAGCCAGCACGATAGTGAAGAATGACACAGAAGATCAGCAACTTATGGCCAACAGGAAACCTGCAGGTAGCTAGATAGCCTGGAACCGTGAAAGAAAAGATAGAGATCAATCAAATAGAAGGAAGCCTAGAAACAGAGGTACACAGATAAGGAGAACTGGCCACTCATGGAGAAGCAAAGATAATGAATGCAGAAAATATTTCTATCAAATGGAACTAAGCATTTTCATGTTCATATGTTAGAAGGAATGAAAAGAGGTGTGTCTGAAGGGCTAACACATAAACGCAAACATGACTAATGATGGATGAAAACATAGTTTATACCTTTTATAAAATTTAACATATAAATATGTATACACATATCCATCTCTGTCTCTGTCTCTCTCTCTACACACACACACACACACACACACACACACACACACACACACACACACACACTAAGGAGCTGTAGTCTGTAGAAATAATTGAGGTCCTCTCTTCTATTGCAGTGATACATATATATATATATATAGATATATAGATATATAGATATATAGATATGTAGATATAGATATTCAGAAAGTCCCTACATTGTCTACAAGTTGAGGAGTACACCCTACATTTTCCAGGGTTCCTGATCTTTTGTTGTGGTTCTTGATAAGTTTGCAGTTAAGATTTGTTTGGGGTCAAAAGTAAAGATTTATTTTTTTTAAAAAATGTTGATATCCAGGTTTCCCCAGACCATTTGTTAAAGATTCTGTCTTTTAACCAATGTGTATTTTTGGCACTTTTGTCAAAGGTCAAGGAGCTGTCGTCTATAAAAATAATTGGGGTCAACTCTTCTATTACAGTGATTATGTGTCTATCTCTGTGCTAGTAGCACACTGTAGTAGACTCTGTAGTATAATTTGAAGTTCATATGGCCAAATCTACTACAATATTTCTTGGTTGTGATTGCTTTGTCTAGCTTTGGTCATATGTGCTTCATGAGAATTTTGAGTTTGTTCTTCTTGTGTTTGTGAATAAAGGCATTGGAATTTCTATTGGGATTACACTGAATCTGTAGGTTTCTTTTGGTATGGTGGCCATTTTCACTATGGTAGTCCTACTAAGCCATGGGATTAGGAAGTCTTTCTATTCTTTGGTGTCTTCCTCAGTTTCTTTTAGTGTTTAAAGTTGTCATTGTGAAGATCTTTCATTTCCTTGGTTAAGTTTATTATCAAAAATTTCATTTTTTGTGGCTATTATGAATTATATTGTTTGTTCATTTATTTCTCAGTATATTTGTCATAGATATATAGGAAGTTACTGGTTTTTCTGTGATAATATTGTATCTTGAGACTTTGCTGAATGTATTTACCAGCTCTAAGAATTTTTGGTGGAGTTTTTATAATCTCATCTGTACATAATCATATAATCTGCAAATAGGGATACTTTTACTTTTTAATGTGCATTCCCCTGATTTTCATCTCTCATCTTATTGCTCTAAGACTTTAAATGTCTATATTCCATGAACAGAGGTATAAAGAGGCAACACTCTTATCGTGCTTCCAATCTTAATTGAAATTCTATGTGGTTTTCCCCTCTGTTTAACATAATTTTGACCATAAGTTTGTTGTATATAGTCTTTATTATGTTAAGGAACACACCCTTCATCTCTAGCCTCTCCGTGACTTTTAATAATTTTAAGTTAATTTATTTAATTTTTTCATACAATATATTTGGGGCATATCCTTCCCTCTCTTCCAACTTCTCTAAGATCCTTTTCATCTCTTTACACATCAAATTTCATGATCTTTATTTCTCTTAGAAAACAAAAAAGGCCAAAAACACTAACAACAACAACAAAACAATAACAAAACAAAATGAAAAGCATACACCCACAAAAATGAAGTCAATTTTGTGTTGGCCAAGTACTCTTGTAGTAGTGGAGCCTACTTCAAGTGTGGTTTGATATAACTAGGGACATTCTATTTGAGAAAATTTTCCATTTCTCAGCAGGTATCAATTGCAAATACTGTCTTGCTTAGGGATGGGCTTTTGTGTTTACTTCCCCTTTGCAGTGCTGTGATTTTTGATTGGTTTAAACCTGTGCGTGTTTTGCAAAAGCTGTCATAGTATAAGACATGAGTATGTCCATGAGTTCATATGTGTATCATTTCAACTGTGTCCAGCAAACACTGTTTCCTTTGAGTCAGCCATCACTTCTGACTTTTTCAATCTTCACCTCATAGGCCTTTGAACCTTGAGGGGAGGGGCTTGATAATGACATCCCATTTATGATTGAGTGCTTCAGAGTCCCTCATTCTTTGAACAATTTTAAGTTATAGGTCTCTGTGCTAATTACCATCTACTTCAAAAAGCTTCTGTGACGATGACTGAACAAGGTACTAAACTATGGGTATAGCAATATGTCAATAGCAGTCTTTTTGTAGTCATGTTCCTTTAGCAGAATAGTAGTAGTAGGTTTTTCCCTTAGAGCCCATGATTTATGTAGTCTTAGGTTGTTGGCCACTTTAAAAATGTTCGGATGGTTTCTAGCCCATGGAGCAGGCCTTAAATCCAATCAACCAATGATTGTTTACTCTTACAAACATTTGTGCCACTAGTACACCAGTATATCTTGCAGACAGGGTGCTGTTTTATGTTGTAGAGCTTGTAGTTAGGTAATATGCGGATTACTTCTCTCCTCCAGTAATATACAAAGTAACTTCCAGTACCATGAAAGTTGGTCAGTAGATGTGAAGTACAAAACTACAAGAAATGGAGAAACTGGATATGCTTATGAAGAAGAATTATGGCCAGCCCTCTCTCTCATTATATTCTAAGTTCTCAAAATGTAGCAATAGGCATTTTATCCTACAAACAGGACCCCACTTCCAGGCTGATCATACATATTCATGGCAGCATTAAACATGTTTCGGCTTATGTGATGCTAAAAAGCCAATCAGCACCCCCCCCCTTTTTTTTTTTTTTTTTTTGTCTAAGCTGACCAATCCTAAACAAGGATACAGGATCTACCTCAAGCAAAGAAAAACCCATAAATTCAGCAACTTCCCAGGGAGAAAAGAGGTTTCAGTTACTCAATGTCCTCTTTCCTTTGTGAAGTGACTTTCTCTCTGGGTGCCATTCTGTGTGTGCTGTGTGTGCTGTGTACGTTCCTTCAATGGAGTTTCTTACCTGTTTAAAACAAGTCACAAAGACAAAGAAGTCAGACCTAAAACACTACAAGAAAACATGAACATGCTCAGGATGGTGTTACCCTCAATGGCATTTTAAGTGAACACCAACAGAAGTAGCCATAGGCAAAGGGATTCACAAGGGAAGCACTGCAAATGATACAGGCAGTATATAGAATGTGAGAAAGTACTACACTAGAATTACCTACCCAAGAGAAAGTCAGAGTTTATACAGAATTAATTCAAGCAACTCCACATTATCCCAATAGCTAGTCTACTTGACAATAATGGTCAAATGACTATGATATTAAAATAATCTTTCCACAAAGACAAAATGAGTAACTTCAATAACTACCAAGGTTCTACAAATCAATACCACAGGAATGTGCTACCTCACCTTACTAAAAATGTCTAGCATGAAAATAAGCAAAAAAAATAATAAATAAAGAAAAATAAAGAAAATCATTGTTGCTAAGGATGAAGGGAAAACGTGGTCAGAGTGTTAGTTAGTATATCCATTGAAGAAAGCAATTGTGGAGGTTTACCTGAAATATATGGTCCCATTTCTTAATATTTATCTAAAAGAAGACAAGTGAGTATATTAAAGAGGAATCCACACTCTTTTCAAATACTGTTTCACTATTCATACCTGTTGATAGAAACACAGGAGAAGTCAATCTCAAACCAATTATATTGCAAAAAATAAAGGCTACCAAAGAAACCAGTAAAATAAAAACTAAAAGGAACAATACTCAAGCTGATCAGAGGACAATCTTTGAAAAAGTTAATAATATTAGCAAACAGCCAAACTGACAAAAAGAACAGAGAAGACCCAAATATCAAAAGTTGAGGTAGAGAAGGGCTGTTCCATCAGATCCCAGTGAAGCCTAGAACAAAACTAGTTTGTCCTTGGAAACTTAGACTCCAAAAGCCAGAAAGACTAATAGAAACATATGAATTTCTAAATGCATCAGATCTAACTATATTAAATATAGACAATACACATAACTTAAAAACTGTTATCAACAATGAGGTTGAAGCCCAGTCAAGCATGTCCACAAAAAGAAAAACTCAGTGTTGGATAAATTTGGTGTTGAATTCTATAAGGTTTATTATTATTATTATTATTAATTATTATTATTATTTTTTTTTAAAAAACCCTAGCACCCAATGCAGACAGCTAGATATATTTCCCTGATGAACACAGACATAGAAGAGAACATTTTCAACACCACACTTGCAAATCAAATTCATGAACACAGTAAAAAAAAAAAAGTCATATATCATGACCAGTGATCTCATCCTGAAAATAGAAAGTTGTTTCTATATACACAAAATTGTTCTACATACACAAAACAAAAAGGTATTATAGGAATACCTTATCTGAAATCATACTATAGAGCTAGAGTGACAACTACAGCCTGATCCTGTCACAAAAAGAGACAGGTAGACCAATGAAACTTAGTTAGGGTTACTATTGCCTGGATGAAATGCCATGATCAAAAACAATTTGGGGAGGACAGGGTAAAATTCACCCACAGTTCCATGTAACGCATCAGCCTGCTTTCTTATAAAACCCAGACCAGGGATGACACCATCCATAATGGGCTGGGCCCTCCCCCAGTAATCACTAATTAAGAAAATGCCTTACAGCTGGAGGCAGTTTCTCAACTGAGGCTCCCTCCTCTCTAATGACTCCAGCTTGGGTCAAGTTGACATAAAACTAGCCAGTACAGCTGACCCCTTGCCAACTCCTCAAACATTTCTTTTTAACTTAGACACTTTCCTTTCTCATTTATCCACAAGATGGCATGTTAATATTAATGTCACATTATAAAACATAAATAATGATAAATGTCCCACAGTCTTTACAAATTCAAACACAGTGTAAGAACTCCATGCTAAAGGAGAGAACCCATGCCTGATTCTGAGAGTAGGGCAGGAACTAGAGACTGGATAGCCAGGAGATAAATTCTAAAGATAATCTGTTCCACTCATAGATTGGTACCTAGTTCAGTCTCAATTAGAAAGGCTTCGGCCAATAGCTGTTGGGAATAGATGCAGAGGCCCAGAGCCAAACAACATGCAGAGCTCATGAAAACTCGAAGAAGAGGGGGAGGAGGCTTTTCAGGACCCAGAGGGGTCGGGGACATCAGGTGAGCATGGCCCCACAGTAAAATGGACCAATTCTTTTGAGGTGCCTCAAAGCTTGAAGCAAGAGACAGGGAACCTGAAAGGTCTCCTATATATGTTATATGGTTGTCTGGCTTGGGGTTCTTGCAGAGAGCCCTCAGGCTAGATTGTACATGGCAGATCTCTGATGGACGCTTTTACCTGGTCTTGCAACCCATTTCCTACAGCTGGGTTGCCTGGTCCACCCTCGATGTAGGAACTAGTGCCTGGCCTTGTCCCATTTGTTGTGCCCTGTTTGAGTGGTGACCTGGGGAGGACTGCTTTATTCTATGAGGGGAAGCCGCGGTGGATATATAAGGGGGCGGGGCAGACAGAGGATGGGGGAGAAATGGAGGAAGGGTAGGAGGGGTGTTGATATGCATTATATGAAAGAAGAAAAATAAATTAAAAATAAATAAAAAAAGAAAGTTCAGTCAATTTAAAATATTCACTGTATTTAAAAATCCAAAATCTTTTTTTTTAAGAAGTGCTAAGTCTTTAAGCTATGGGCTCCCATAAAAATCAAAATTAAGCTAAATACTTTCTTCAAAAGGGAAGAACCAGGGCACAGTCACAATTTGAATGCAGCAAAACCAAACTAACAACATAAATAACTTAATGTCCTATTATCTGGGATTCACTTACAATATTATGGGCTCCTCTAAAGGGCTTGGGTAATTTCTCCTCCTCTGCTCTCCATGGCACACACAGCTTGTTTTCTTGGCTCTGGCAGCCTCCACTTTATCACTGCTACTGTTCATGGGGGTCATCCCATGACATCGGAATCTCAAAAACTGCTGGGGTCTCTTGCTGCAACCAGGTTGCACTTTCACCAATAGCATCTCCTGGGCTCTGTTCAGGACTCCAGCCATGCCACACAGTGCCAAGCCTCAGCTGTTCTCCATGACCCCTTCATGACTTCAAAAGCACAACCACCTGAGTAACCCTTAACACTGTCAAGTTTGGTGGACAAGGGGAGGTACAACCTTGGCTGCCTCTGCAACACAGCTTCTGTATGTAGTTAGCTACTAGGGAACACTTTCCAGAAGCTTTTGCCCCAATTAGGCAGGTGTATTTTCTTAATCACCACTTACTCCTCAGCTCCAGCTGACCAGAATTAAGTATCCCAGAAAAGCAAAGGCTTCACTTTAGTAGCTCTTGTATCTTATTAATCACAGCTGATTCTTAAGCACCAGCTGACCAGAAACACAAAATCTTAATTCAAAATAACGAATGACCCTGATAGTCTCCAAACTTCCCTTTGAAACTTTCACAAGCCAGGCCCCATTGTCTGCATTTCTTTCAACAATCTTATCTTCCAAGCTACTACAGAAGAGCTCACCAAGCATTGAGCACTCAATGGCTTTTCTAATCCAAAGTTCCAAATTCCTTCCGCAATCCTCCCCAAAACACAGGATCACCTCTGTCACAGTAATACACCACTGTCCTGGCATCAACCTGTCTTAGTTAGGGTCTTTATTGCTGTGATGAAACACTATGACCAAAAGCAAATTGGGGAGGAAAGGGTATATTTCATTCAAAGTTCCTCATAACAGTTCATCATCAAAGGTGTCAGGACAGGAACACAAGCAGGGAAGAAATTAGAAGGCAGGAGCTGATGCAGAGGCCATGGAGGAGTGTTACTTACTTGCTTGCTCCTCATGGCTTCCTTAGTCTGTTTTCTTTTAGAACCCAGGACAACCAGCCCAGGGATGGAACCATCCATTTTGCACTGGGCTGTCTTCATCAATCACTAATTTAGAAAAATTCCTATAGGCTTGTTGACAATACAACCATATGGAGTCATTTTCTCAATTGAGGCTCTCTTCTCTCTAATAACTCTAGCTTGTGTCAAGTTGGCATGAAAGTTGCCAGTATAGCCAGCACAGAATAGAGGATACAAAAACCAAACCAAAACAAGAAAAAAAAATTATGGCTACCTAACATTTGACAAAGTTGTCAAAAACACTCAAAGGAAGAAAAGATAGTGCTTTCAACATATACTGCTGGCAAAATTACCTGCAGAAAAATGAAGTAATATCTGTGTCTTTCACCCTGCACAAAAATCAATTCAAAGTGGATTAAAGACCTTAATTTAAAAGCTGAAGTTGTTACAAGAAGTCAGGAAATACACCGCATGATAGAGGTATAGGCAATAGTTTTCTGAACATAATAACAGGAGTGCAGAAACTAGCCTCAAGAATCAACAAATGGAGCTACATACAATTAAAAAGCTTCTGCACAGCAAATAGAACAATGTGCAGAGAAAAATCAGACACTCCACAGAATGAGAAAATCTTTACCAATGATATTTCAGATGGGGACTAATATCTGGAATTTATAAAGCATTGTAAAAATCAACACTAAAGAAATGCAACTGCCAATCAGTCAATTGCTAATGGTGTGTGAAGAGTGCTCACAAGAATACACACACATGGCAAACAACTATCTTCAAAAGTGTTCACTGTCCCTACCCATCAGGAAAATTCAAATTGACATGACCTGAAGACATCACTTCAACTTAATTAAAATGACCATCATTAAGAAATGTGATAGTAAATGCTGGCAATTTTAGGGGCGGGGAAGGAAACATTATTCACTGCTGGTTGAACTGTGAACTGGCCCTGTAGTTGTGAAAACCATTGTGCAATTTCCTCAAAGAATTTAAAGCAGAAGTACATAGCATACACACCATTTCTGGACAGGTACCCAAAAGACTCCATATCTTAGGGCAGAGACACTTATATGTTCTGTGTTCCTTGTTGCTTGATTCATAACAATAAGAAGGTAAAATCAGACTAGAGGTCTGGATAATGAAAAGAGAATTTTATTAAGCTTCAAAAGAAAAGAAAATTGTGAAATTTGAAGGAAAGGCAATGGATTAGGAAAGAATAATTTTGAGTAAAGTAACCTAAAATCAGAAAGACAAAAATGGCTCCCTATAGCCAAAAATACTAGAAAGAAGTCCAAGAGAGTGTAAAAAGAGATGCTGAAGTAGGACTGAGATGACACAGTGAACATGAAAGAAGAAAGAAGGCTGTAGGAAGAGGATATATGTGTGTGTGCATGGGTGTGTGTGTGTGTGTGTGTGTGTGTGTGTGTGTGTGTCAAGCAGAAAGGGAGGAGGAGTAGGGGAGTCTTTCTTAAAAACACTTTGTTTGAAATTGACATAATAATATTTAATGCCTTGTTGGCTCATTGTAAAAATTTATAACAGAAAATAAAAGAAAAAAATATAACAACCATTCAACAGAAAGGATCACCAGGCAGTTGGCTTAAAGGATGAGAGCTCAGAGGGTTAAAACAGGGAAAGTGAAAACAAGAGTATTCCTTTTGTGACAGGTGCATCCTACTGTCATAGATGGTGCCTGATACCTTTCTCTGAAGCAGTATCACTGAGGATGAATTGAGGGCGTCTTTCTTTAGAGCTTGTCCAGCACAGTCTATGTGAAAGCCTAGTAAAATGCCAACATTGCCAGCATAAATTATGTTTCTGTAGGTCGATTCTAGAATATCTGAGGCCCAGTAATAAAATCCCCACTCCATAAAAATAATTTGCTTGAATCTGCCTTAAATAAAATTGCCTGAAGAACTGAATATTAAGGGAAGTATTGCTGATTTATTTTGCCTCAATAACTCACTAAGGAAGCTATGTGAATGCGGAGAAATAGCAGTTTGTTTCCATAAATATATGTAATTTGTGAAATGCTTTGAAAGTGAGATTCAAAACCAAGGCACTTTACAACATAAAAGCCTCACCAGAAGCCCCAGGTGAACTGGAAACAACTTGTGTTTTGAGATGAAAGTAATCACAATGGAAGAAGCCCACAAGAGCAATTTATATGAAGTGTATAGGTAATTTAGATGAATGAGTGTTTTATTCACATTTTACACTATAATTTCCATTTAGTTGTATGAGTAGACGCAGAAATCTTAGAATAAAGGGATAAGAATTCAGGCTTTTCTATTGAAACTAATTTAATTAACTAAATCGACTCAGACTACAATTGCAACACTCTTTCTACATGAAAACGCTGTCTTTCATAGTTCAAAAGAACTCCTTTGCTAGCACAATAGATATTAAGCCCATCTAGCAGTGTGTTTATTTTCTCCTCAAGAAATTTTTTTCTAACTTTTATAGTAGATATAAAAAAAAAATGATCACTCTCTTTTTCAAATGTGTAAAATTATGCTAAGAAACAAATCTTAAATAGAATATTTAATCACATGGGCTTGGAAGGAGACTAGTCAGATATGGCCATATTGTTCAACCATGCTAACACTTTTCTTTTTATACCAGTGAACACTTTATGTTCATTTCTCCCTGTCTTAACTGCTGGAACCATAGATGAATATAAGCATAGAAAACTAAAAATAAAATCTAGAGGAAACATGAGGACTTCCTTTAGGTAAGGACCCCAAATTAAAAATATTTAAATATGCTGTAGATTCTGGAAGAGCAATAAGACAGAGAAATGGAAGTTCAGTGTCTGTAAGTCATTGATGCAATTGCACTCCCCGAAAGCTGTCCCTGTTGGACCCCAGGGGCCCAAACCGGAATGCCGCACCCCCACAGAGACTCACAGACGGGATATCGATGCAAATAGCAAGAGGATTTATTCCAGTATACTGGGACCGTTCTAACATGCAGGATAGAAGTGGCCCCGAGGAGCAAAAAGCAAGCCTTTTTATTTACTGTTCAAGCGGTTGCTAGGCACAAACCAAGTTGGGACAAGTTGATTGGTCCCCAAATTGTTTTCCCATTTTGATAGGTAGGGGCCAGTTAACCTTTAAACTGATTGGTGCTGGCATATAGCAAGGTTGCGGGCTCCTAGAAAATGTAAACTTTAGGGTCTTAGTCAATGCGGGTGCGGGGAAGACCCTTAGCCCGAGGCCATGGGCTGTCTACGTGGAGAAACTCCTTTAGCCCAAGGGCATCTTATTTGCCTCAGAAAATGCTTAAAGATTTCATTACTCTATTTCCTGACTCAACATTTTTGAAGCATTTATAGGCTCAGGAAATATTAAAATGGTAATATAACCCATATTTATATTGACATAAACATGAAATCCTGTGTATAGAATAAAATGGTTTCACATGAAAGAAAATACACAGACACTCTGCCAAAGACACATACATGTGAAAACATAAAGTCATAGAGCTTGAGATCCCTCCTTGAGGCCTTAAAACACTAAATTATAGAACGGTCATTTACAGTGGAGAAATTAAAATAAAACAAACTAAATGAAACTCAAAACAACAACAAAAAAGCATTTCTCTGTGGGAAATGCATAGTTCTAATGCCTACATTAAAAAAATGGATATAAAACAAAAAAAAAATGACTTAATGACACAGCATAGAATTTAGAAAAACAAAACAACAAGAAAAAACCAAGACCAATCAAATCTCAAATCCAGTAGATTGTAAGAAAAAAAGTCAGATTTGATATTAAAGAGATAGATAAAGCAAGCAATACAAAATACAAAGAATCAATGAATTGAAGAGCTAGTTTTTTGATAAGGTAAAAAGATCGAGAGATTTTTGGTCTAACTAATCAGAAATAAAAGAGATAACCCAAATAAGCAGAATCAGCTATACACAAGGACAATTCTCAGCTTCATATGGAAAAACAAATATGCAAAAACTCAGGATAGCTCAAACAATACTATACAATAAAGGAACTGCTGGAGGTATCACCATCCCTGTACTATAGAGCTATAGTAATAAAAACAGCATGGTATTGGCATAAAAACATTGATTGATGGAAACAAATTGAAGACTGAGACACCCATGGACATCTGTTTTTTTGTTTTTTGTTTTTGTTTTTGTTTTTTTATAGAGAAGCAAGACATACACAATGGAAAAAGGCAGCATCTTCAACAAATGGTGTTGGCTGAACTGGAGGTCTATATGTAGAAGATTGCAAATAGATCCATAATTATCACCCTACACTTAAGTCCAAGTGGATCAAAGACATCAACATAAAACCAGATTTACTGAACCTGATGGAAGAAAAAGTGGGAGATATTCTGGAGCTCACTGTTACAGGAGAAGACCTTCTGAACAGAGCACTGTTAATGAAGGCACTAAGATCAACAACTAATTAATGAGACATTATGAAACTAAAAAGCTTCTGCGTATCAAAGGGCGCCATCAATAAGACAAAGGAGCATCTACAGGATGGGGAAAGATTTTTACCAACTCCACTTCTGATAGAAGACTAATATCCAAAATATATAAAGAATCTACAGTACACTTAAATATTTTTAACTTGGGATCCTTACTTAAAGGAAGTCCTTATTTAGCCAGCATCAGAGAAAATTCCTCTGGCAGCAGATGGGAACAAATACAGAGACACACAGGCAGATATTATGCAGGGAGAGAAAGGGGATGGGGGAGGGAAAGACCTTGGGACACTGAGCTCTAAATGGAATGTCTCCCTCAAATCCCTCTCCTCAGATCTCAAGGAACCCTGTGGAAGAGGAAGCACATGTACATTAAATTAGGTTACAATGGTGTGTGTGTTGTTGGGGAGGGTAAATGTGAAGATCTATGATAAAGGGAAATGAAAGTGAAGTCCTCATGATCTTACCATACACTATTTATACAAAATATAAATATACTTATATATTTATATAAAAGCCTGATAATTCTTGTGACAATTATATATTCTATTTTTTAATATCTATCTCTTTTTAGTATGACATGGTGTCCTTAAAATGGATTCTTTTTGGTTCAGCATGCTTCAAACATGTAGTTCTATGAAACCAACTGCCTTCCCTTGCTGAACAACTTCTTGATCTAAACGTATGGTGAAGCAGAGCTCTGTGAATTCTGTAATTGAGAAAGTATTGCCAAAGTGCTGAGCTCTGCCATGAAAGCACTGGCTTCCTGAGCCTTTTTTGAAGCACTGAGCCACCAGTTGTCATAGTAATCTGGGTCTCCAAATAGATGCACACATTCCAAAATACATTCATATTATTACTTTGCAACATGTAGTCTGTGAGCTAAAATAAGCGTTTTGCAATCAGTGACTTGTGCTCTGAATGGATATAACATAAATTATTCAACAATTAATTGGTAAGGTTTATAACCATATATACTTGAATACAAGACAATGAATAATAGTTGTTTTCTTAATCTTAATTATATGAAAGTAATGTTTCAAGTAAGTTCCTGAGGTAGACAAGATATCTCAGTGGGTAAAGCTTTTTGTCATCAAGTGTGAGAACCTGAGTTTCACCTCCAGGACCCACAAAGCAGAAGGAAAGAACAGGGCCCTACAAATTGCCCTTTGCAGTCATATGTCCTAGGGAACATGTGACACTAGTATATGAATAATAAATGAATATAATTAAAATGTTCTCTTTTCCTGGGTATTGTGCATTTCTGGAATTTAAACAAAAATCCAAAAGCCATATGCAGTCTTTCTAACATTAGGTTTTTTTCTCATAGCATCCGTGATTATGGATACAAACAAAAAGATTTCAGATGTCAGAAATTCTCCATGCATCAAGGAGAACAAATTTTCTACTTTAATTGTAATGTCCTTTTTAAAATAATTTTTTTGCTTTGAATTTAGCTTCCTCTGGGAAGCTTGGTCTGGGTTCAGTTGGAAATATTATTCTACCAAGTGTGATTTTGTTAACTTCTGGTACCAAGCAAACTCTTCTGTATTCTAGAGTATTCCTTAAAATCAGCTGAATGTGCTGCAGTTGGATACATTCCTATCTCTGCAAAGTAATGCTTTCAATGAGCCAGATTCAAAACACCATCAAGCTTTCATTCTTCGGTTATATTGCCTGCAGATTTGTTTCATGCTGATGGTTTGAATGAAAATGGCCCACAGGAAGTAGCAACATTTGAAGGGATTAGGACATGTGGTCTTTCTAGAGTAGGTGTGGCCTTGTTAGAAGAAATGTGTCACAGAGGGGTGGGGGGAGGGTGAGAGGTGGGCTTTGGTGTTTCAGATGTTCAAGCCAGGCCCATTCTCTCTCTCTTGTTCTCCCAGCTGCCTGTGGATACAGATTTAGAACTTTCAGCTGCCTATCTAGCACTGTGCTTTCCCAAAGACAATGATGGGGCTAAACCTCTTAATGTAAGCAGGCCCCAATTAAATACTTTCTTTTATAAGGGATGCAGTAGCCCTGGCACCTCTTAACAGCAATAGAACATTAACTAAGACAGAAGTTGGTGCCAGGGTCTGGGTTATTGCTGTGCCTGACCATGCTTTTGTTTGGAGGAATATGGAACACTTTGGGACTTTAGACAAGAAAAAAAAAAAAACAATTAGACATTTTAAGTAGGACTTAATGGGTCATTCTAGTAGAAGCATGTATGACAGAGTTGCTGAGGTTGTTCTGAACTGTGGGGTCTGGTTTAACATGTTTTGGAAGAGAAGAAGATTGGTATGTGGCCTGGAGACAACTACTGTGACATTTTAGCAAAGAGCATTTGGATATTTTTTGCTTGTTTTATTTTTATATTTTATATTTTTATTTTTATTTTTATTTTTTTTTGCCCTTGTCTGAAAAATCTGCCTGAGGTTACATTGAAGGAAGAGTTATGAATTAGAGTTTGGCCGAGGAAATTTCATGGCAGCCTTATATTGACTCTGTGGTGAGGTTATTAGTGGTGATTCTTATGTGGATCTATTTTGAAAAGGAACGAGATAATCCAGGAAAGATACAAAATGTACAGTTTGAGGAGAAAAGGAACACCAGGAAGTATAATGGAGCTAAGTCAAGTGCTCAGGAGATAAGTTTAAGGAGATAAAAAGACCTTAAATGGAATAAAGAGAGTGGAAGCCTAAAAGCAAGACCGCACCTAGCTTAGCTTCCAACTTTTGAAAAGGAATTAAAGAAAACGCTAGGCCCAGGTGTTGAGAGGCAAGAGGCAGGCAGATCTCTGAGTTCTAGGCCACCCTGGTCTACAGGAGAGCTGCTAATAGGGAGTGGAAAAGGCCAACAGAAAGAACTGTGTTGCAATGAACAAAGCTGAAGGGAGTTTGAGATAGGAAGAGTGCTTTGACATTAGGCATGAAGATACAGGGTTTGGAGTTTGCCCAGCTGGTTTTTGGCCTTGATTTGGTCCAGTATTTTCTCATTATGCCCATTTTCCTGCCTTTTGGAATGGAAGTATATATTTTGTACCATTACATTGGACATATGTGATCTGCTTTTTTTTTTTTTTTTCATTTTGATTTTAGAGCGGTTACAGTTGAGATTGCAGGAAGTCTCAGAAGAGACTTTGAAGTTTTAGCTTTTAAGCAGTGTTGGGACTGATTATGGAGACTTCTGAAGGTAGACTAAATGCATTTTGTATTATGATACAAGCCTAGGGGTGCTGGGAGCAGAATATGGTGGTTTGAATGAAGATGACCCCCAGAGGCTCACAGGGAGTGGCACTATTTGAGGATTAGGCCACTACTTAAATATGGTTCACATACATTAACATAAATATGAGAAAGAAATAAGAATAACATGAACATTTACCCTTAATATAGTTTTGTTCAATTCTGTTTAAGTACAAATAATTTGTAATGTCACTGAGTACATAACCCAATAATACACAATTATGAAAATTATTGCTATAGATTGTTGGAACTGATTTGACTATATGGGTAGACTTGTAATGAAAAGTAGGAGATCTGAGGCACAACTCCAGGCTTTAGAGGGTACTGACACATGTAAGAGGTTCACTCATTTATTTATTGAATTATAGATATTCTTTTCCTATCAATTTTCTCAACTTGCCACAGATAGGACTAAAGCCTTGTGTAGAAGACCTGTTCTTTTGCCAACATGAAATAAGCCTGAACTAGAAGTGTAGATAGCAAACTAAAACAAGTAATTGAGAAGCAGGGAATAGTAATTAAAAATGTTATATTCATTTTTTGTTCTTATAAAAGAACCATGGCCATTAGGAATATTTGTAGAGACAAGTAAAATGAAAAACACAAGAAATATTCATAGAACCTATACCTAGGGGTTGTTACCGACAGTATTTTCTCAAGACTAGTAGGTTATTTAATAGGAAAAAGTGAGACGTAGAGATAATTAAAATACAGTTTTCTAACCATTTAGATTTCATAATAGATGTTCTCTTTAAGTGTTTTATGCTGCTGAAATACTGTAGTCACTCCCTATAATCTGCTTTGGGAAGAGTAACATTATAGAACAAGGTCTTTTAAGATAAATACTCTGCCAACTGTTAATGTTAAAACAAATGTTAGGCTTTAAACGTTGAGGAAGGCAATACTGGGGCAGATAGATAAGAGGGTTCACAGCCAGAATGACACTGCCACTCTGACCAGAGAAGAGGAGGGCAGGCTTCCAGAGAAAACTGAACTGTCAGAAGTAGAGCTGCCAAGAGAAGCTCTGCCTACCCCAGGAAGATGTCCACTACAGACCATCCTGATGTCCAAGTGAGGGGAGGGGACCACAGACCAAGCCTTGTGATGAAGTGCAGAGGGCAGAGGCAGTGCTTGGCCTTTGGACACAGCTCACTCTGCTGTGTGCTCTTCAGGGTCCATGGTCGGCTTTCACTTCCTTGCTTTCTTTAGCTACAGTATTCTGATGAGAATCCCCCTCTTGCAGAATACAAGAAGCATCTGGGTTCAGAAGGAATGTGGGAGGAGGTATATCCTCATTCAGGACCTCAATGATGAGGAAGGGAGGTGGAATGATGAATCAACACCTAAGACACTCAAAATCTCAATAACTGACTTAGGGTGAAAAGAATTTTATACTTTCAGCTTGTGCAATTGCAGGGGAGTGTGATAGGGGGCTGCTGTAGACATTTCTTTCTGCTATTTAACTAAACAATTACACACACACACACACACACACACACACACACACACATATATATATTTATGTGTGTGTGTGTGTAATCTGAACTGCAGTCCACCTGTCCTACAAAAGGCAGCAGAACATAAGAAAAAAACAAAATTAGAGACCTTGTTCCAAACAGGGCGGAAGCTGAGGACCAATAACTGAAGTTGTTCACTGATTTCCAAACATAAACTATGGCAAATTGCAGCCTTCACACACAAATGTGCATGCACAGACACAAACCATGTGATCACTAAAGAAAAAATAATTTCAAAACACAAGTTTCATGGCAAGGGAAAACACATCACATGGGTTATCACATTTCCTGATAAATTTTATCACTGGATAAGTTACTGCATGGTGAGTCTAGAGTTATAGACATATAAACACTAAAGCTTGCTATGCTGCAGTAGACAGAAAATTGTTCACAGTATTCAAATTGAAAACTTAAAAATTTATAGCAGGGTAAATTTCATGTTCTATGGTTTTTGGCTGTAATAAAAATATCCCCTAGAGTCCTAACACTGGAATCTGGGTTTATTGTTTTAACAAGGATAGCCTTAAACCAAAATCTGCCTTTGGGATGGAACAGTAAGACAGAAAATGGAGAAAATTGATCAGGTGAACAGAGGGACTAGGTGAGTGAGTTTTGTAGCAAACCTTTCTTCTGTGTAGGCTGAATATTAGTAAAATAATAAGCAAGGATTAGGAATCTCTAACAAAACCTTCAAATACATGCTTCATATACGGAACCTAACATCCAATGAATAATTTAATAGAAGGATAGCAATCTTAAGTAATAATATCTTTAACTTGTTAATAAAGCACATTTCCTCAAATCTACTCAGCTCATTTAATGCTGAGTGTTAAAACTATTAGAAGGATATTTACTTTTTATGAGATTTACCAATGGTATAGCTGCAAGTGAAGTAAATGTGAGCTCCACAAAAGATGTTTCTTTTGTAGGCAGATGGGAATCAGGGTGACAAAACTGCTCTGTTGGAGTTATCTGTCACATTTTGTAGAAGTGTTATTTACTGTCCTAAATAATGTATCCCATGAGGAAGTCGGGTGGTTACATTAAGCTGACAGACCTGCAGTAGCTTCTTTGAAACCTTACTGCTGTTTTCTTCCAGTAGATGTTATAACAAGGCATTCACAAGTCTCTGTGAATTTTACAATAGGTACCTGTGAGATTTTTTTTAAAAATCAAGTGGAGGTTTTATTTATAGATAAATAGACCATAACTCTTGCTTCCAAAGTAAATTGGGCATATTGATTATTTTGGCATTTTGAATGAAAAGGGTCCTCATAGGCACATTTGAGCACTTGATCCTCAGATGATGGAACTTTGAGTTTTCAAAAGCACTCTCCATTAACAGTTAGCTCTCTCTCCCTCCTTGTGCTTGTGGATTGAATGTAAATGCTCAGCTAGGACTCCAGCATCATGTCTGCCTGCCTGCTGCTGTGCGCCCCACTATGATAGTCAACAGACTCACTCTCTAAAACTCTAAACCCCTAGTAAAGTCTTTCTTATACAAGTTGTCTTGGTCATGGTATTTTATCACAGAGATTGAAAAGCAAGAAAGACAACTGTATAAACATAATGATTAACCTCTGCTAGAAAACAAATTCGTCTATTGATGAAAGTAAATCTGCTTTGAAAATACTTGAACTCACTGATCAACTACTTCCAGAAATTGTATTTTATTAAATTATGCTTATTATCCCCAGAAACTCCTTCCCTGTTACTTTTCTTTGGTCTAGCTCTTATAATGTTGGGGTTATTGATGTGTGCCAGCATGCCGGCTTCTTAAGTGGATACCGAGGATCAGAACTCAGGTCACTATCCACCATTTGCTGGGCATAGAAAGCATAACACTCTCCTCTTCTGTCACAATTGGATGGGGATTTTCTGTAGTAAATTTCAAGTCCAGTTGGTTTCCTGATATGTGAGGAAGTCTAGCAGGCTGATTTGTAAGAGTGGCTGGATTCTGTTGAGTATTGTGTACGCTGTTTCTTCTTTTATTGAAGGTTTGGTCTAAATATTCTCAACTATGTGTGACCTCTTCTTGGCATTTTTGCTTAATTTATTTTGGCAGCTCTGATGTTGGGCAAGCATATTTTATAATTGCCATATTTATATAAAACGTTGATTCTTTTATCATTATGAAATAAGATCACTATACACATGAGGAGACTAGAATTCATGAAGGCTTAGTAAGTTCCCATGACTGTAATTTCACTTAGACTTTTGAGCCACTATGGCCGGCTCCACATTCACTTTTCACACTTTTCAGTGTGTTAATTTCAGCCCCATAACCCCAAATCTACAAAGTATTCTGTGTGGGTGTTGATCTCAAAATTAGTGATGTATTTTGACTTCTGTTTTGGAAAATCTTGGAGGCATGATGGAGGTAATTGGTTTATTTAGGAATAATGTGCTGAATTAGAAAATTATATTTTAACCATCTGACATTCAGCATTTCAGTGCTGATTTACAAAGTTATATTATTCACATCATTCCCAGTCTCAGTATCTTTTGCTGAATAAAAAGGTAAAGCCAAAGCAAGAAGAAAAAAATGAAACGAAGAAGCTGGTTTCACACATCAACAGTGAGACCGAAAGTAATAAGACAGCAACACAAGGAGAGAAAATGTTGATTTGAAATGAAAAAAAAAATTTTCAGTAAAAACGACTTGATGTCTATTTTCCCTATTAGTTTTGGCATCAACCTCCATTTGCAATAAAAGCCATTTGCTATGACTAAGTGTATAGTTATTTCTATATTTAACTTTTTTTTCCCTCTTGTAATTCAAGAGAATTACTGGCCTTCCTCTACTTTATGGTTTTATTAAATTGTGCTTCAGTTAGCACTTCACCTCATTGGATTGTATGGTTTTAGTAACTAAAATGCCTTTGAGACATGGGGTTTACAAATGATAATAGCCAAATAACATTTACTAGATAGTCCTTTTGTGGATAATCAAGTTGAAGTTATTCCTGTAGACAGGTGTCTTTCACATATGCATGATACTCTCAGCATCTATCTGGGTAGCTCTTGAATAATTTACTTTTATGGCTTTCAGTTTCAATTGGATTTTATCAGCATAATGGCTTGGGAAATGGTTATGGGTAACAATAATTCAGAACTGACCTTTTCAGAATTATCTACTTTTTCATTGGATTCACCAGCAAGACTTCTAATTGAATTTGTCAGCAACAAAAATATGTGCACTAGCAGCTGCTGAGTTGCATTTTATTACTATTGTTATTACACTAGATAAATATTTATGTAGTTAAGACAATCATGGGAGGAGAACAAAGTCATCTGTAGAAATTTGGTACTGTGTCCAGATGAAAATCACAGTACACTCAAATTAATTGACCTTCTTTAAAAAAAAAAAGTACATGGTGGGGGGGAACTTAACTCTTTGATAGGCTCTGAGTCTGCTGGGTTGTAATAGGAATACAAAGAGGTTTGGATTTTTATATAGAAATGGGAAAAGTCAACTTCAGCCTAGACTCTAAAATGTGCCTCCCTGTGGAACTTAAATTATGTATCACAAAATAGTTAAACCAATGCTAGGTACCTTCCATATATCATTAAGAAGAAGAGAGTAGAAAGAAAATGGGGATGGAGCAGGGCTTGGGTAAGAGAAGAGGAAGAGCCCATACCAGCAAGCAGCAACTGGAGACATTGGTAAATGGGTTAAATGTTTCTTTCTGATTCAGTTTAGGATTTGAATTTGTTTTATAATATAAAATAGCACAAAATTCTTTTGAAACTGTGCATTTTGAGTCATAAAACAGTTAAAATAAGTATAGTATTCTAGGAGTGCTTTTTATTAGTATTTTAAACTCATATTGACTTCAGTTGCAAATGTTGCAACCGATTGGTTATGAATCATTTTTTTATTATTATTTGGAATGATCAAAGATGTATTGTTAACGAATATAAACACCTTTTTAAAAAAATATCTGAGCTAGTTTGATTCTGGTTCATTGGGTATTTATGAAGTTCTGGGGTTATACCCAGGCCTTGAATATCCTAGGCAGGTATTGTACCATTGAGTCACATCCTCCCCCAATGCTCTCTACTTAAAATAAAGTAAAATTTAGGGTGGACATACCATAGTCCCCTCAGGACATCCTCACCAGTGTTCCTTGTTTTCTCGCTTCTTAGGTACTAGAGAATCCTAAGATTTGGACGTTAGCCACTTTACATCAATGTACCTGGAAAACAGTCTCTACATTTTGGAATCTGCTGCTCTGTGTGAAAACTCTTACTCATTCACCCTCTTATGGTAAGTATTTGTCCTGTGAAGAGTTACTGATCTAATATACACTGGCTCCTTTCAAACTCCACTAGACACAGACCATTCTGCCTCTTGTAGCAGATGTTGCTACCAACATCTATGGTGATGCTTTTTTTTTCCTGAAAATCCCTCTTGCTATCAAAGAGATTGAACTTTGGCCAGACCTTGAAGCCAAGTTAATAACATGTCTTATGCTGGAAGTCTTGTGTGATCTCAACGCAAGCTAAAGTCATTTGAGAGAAGGGAGCCTCGATTCAGAAAATGCCTCCATAATATCAGGCTGTAGGCAAGCCTGTAGGTCATTTTCTTAATTAGTGATTGATGGTGAACTATTCCTGGGCTGATGATCCTAGGTTTTATTAGAATGCTGCCTGGGAAAATCATAAGGAGTAAGCCAGTAAACAGGACTCCTCCATGACCTCCACATCAGCTCCTGCTTCCCAAGTTATCAGCTTTTTCAACAGAAGAGAAATGCATAGCTTTAATCTTAAACTGTGTACTATTTTGTGCTCCTTCCCACAAACCACAGACAGAGAAATGTCACAGGGAGAGAAGTACAGAATTTAGATTTGAGCTTGCTCCTCTTCTAAGCTACTTTAAGAGAATGTCTCTTTCTTCATTCCTTAAGGTGCATTGTTATCCACAGCACAATCTGATGTTTGCTACCACACTCACTACTTTCTAATAGACTCAGGTCCTTATGTCCGACCACAGAAGGTGAAAATCCAAAAGAATTCCATAAGGATGGTTTGTAAACATGACAGATGGTATTTAAGAGCATCTACTGGGGTTGGGGTGTAATCTGAAGAAGACAACAGGTGTTAGAAATCAGGCATTTCACAGGAAAGGGCCAGGCAGCTGGAGCACTCTCATGACTGAGCAGTACACCTGGGAATGAAAACCTAGAGATGACAGAACTATGAGAAGGATTTCCATGTATTTTCCTTTTTTTCAGGATTAACCAAACCTGGAGCCTGTTTGATGACCAACCTGGTTAGTGCTGAGCCGGTGTGGTATCTCTAACTTCTTTCCCAAATACAAATGCCAATCACACCACGCTAACTGACCAGCACACCCAGTGAACAACAAATGCAAACAACACTTGCTGCATTGAAGCCGTTGTGAACAACCATCCTTTTCACGCACATATGACCTTACAGTGCCGCTGCATTAGGAAGTAAATGAAGGGAAATGAGGCACAAATTAAAAGCCAACCAACACAAGTTTTGCACAGTGGGTATTTCATTATAAATTATGAGAAAAAACATTAAGCTAATTTACTGCAGTTTATGTAGATTGGGTAGCTGTTAAGATTTACATTGGCCAAGTTTTATTTTAGCTACTGGAATGAATAAAATGCCATAAATGGGAGCCAAAACCCTGAATTCCCATTTAAAAAATGATTTCTTCTGCTAATTGTTTTCATGTTCTCAATAATTCACCGCTATAAAGCAGTGAGCCCACTGAATTATACAGATGTAATTAGGTTGTTCCTTTAAAATATTTTATGTCTCAGTGTTTTTATGACTCCAAAAACCTTTATATTGGTTTTCTATAAATCTGCCGTTGGATGTGGTTGTATTCTGTCTCAGAAAATGAAATTGCACTACAAGTATATATAATCTTTGCCCTAAATTTGAAAACTAAAATAAAAAATGATATTTTAATCTTTTAATATATGTATAGAAGATACAAAAACCAGATTTTTTGAAAATGACTGAATATATGTAGCGTGTCAGTGCACTTATCACTATTATAATTAATTAAACTAGGAAAATTGCTGTAAATATAGATAATAGACATTTCTAAAATTTTCTGAGAACCACAATGCTTCAAATATTTTCATCACAAGACTTTAAATATAACTGGGCATGAGAATACATGCCTTTAATCCCAGTGTTCTGAAGACAGAGGCAGGTAGATCTCTGTACTTTCAAGGGCAACCTGGTCTACATAGTGAGTTCCAGGACAGTCTGTTCCATTCCAGTTTCCTGCAACTGTTTCCAGTACAGGAGCCATCAAAGCATCTTCAAGGAAAGAATTGCAGATAAGTGTTCCTTACGATGGGCACACATAAAAGTAAGGACTCTTGTCTATCTCCAGCCGAAACAAAGCAAAGCAAAGTTTTGTATATAATTTCTTCCACAAACTTGGAAAAAGCAAAACTATGTGTTTATTCCAAATAACTCTGAAATTTGCGTTTTTAACTTTCACTTTCTGTTGTATCTGCTGTTATTCTTCCCATTTTCTCTCCAGAAGATCAGGAATACGCATGCATCTTGCCAGACCTCAAGCTCAGCACTCTTTACCCTTTGATAAATTGTGAGAATCATGACTACATTGTATAAAATCTTTGTTCTTAGTTTTAAGTCATCTGATGTCTTTCTTACTACCACAACTCAATTGCTACACTTCTCTGCAAGTTAAGGTACAAATAAAAATGATTCTGAATTCTTCGGGCTCAAAATAAGTACAATCTTGACTGAGAAAACTCCATTTAATAAAAAGTGAGGCATTTGTGAGTTCTTAATGGCCATACCCAGGCTTGTAGATTTGGGTTTAAGATGACAGAGCTGTGAATCATTTTAAAATTCACATTTTTTTTTTAATAACAGGAGCTTTAGTTTGTAATTGCTAACTATTTTGTCTTTAGGATTATATACATTATTTCAGCTATAACTACTTCCTGTATTTTTATGATATGGATATACCTACTATTTAAGTAAGTATTTCAAATGTTCTCTTACTGCACTATTTACTATTTGAATGTCTTAAATGGTTGTAGTACAGGATAACAATTAGTTTAAAACATGTAAATGATGTTAATCATCTGTCATTTTAATATCCTCTGCAATAGCCTTGCATAATTTTTTATATAATAAAAATTCTAGACTTCCTTTCCCTTGAGAAGTTAGTTTTCCTTTGACAACCATTTCTATATGCTGTTTATTATGGTTTACTGTTCAGTATGAATGTCTGGTGTCTTGGTGGGGAAAAGCCTATTGCCTATAAAATATTTATGATGATAAACTTCTAGAATCTTCATTGTAATTATATAATGAACTCTCATAAGGTAATACCTCTAGGAAAAGATGAAACTCTGTATTATATTCTGCATTTTAAGCAGATACTGCAGTTCCCTTTCCCCAAGTGTTTTATCATTGATCCTACAAATTTTCAGTTTTTCAAGCCCTTCAAGGGATTTTGAAAATATTATTACTGTTAAGCAATTTTATCTGAGAATAAAATATATGAAAGTATATGTATTTGAAATAAACATAGCAACTATTTTACATCCAAATGTATGGTAGGTTTACTAGATTCTTAACAACTTTATTGTTGGGAAAATTCACATTTCCTTTAAATGTACTTGATCAAAAAAATATATAAAATTTAAGTATCTTTTAAATCCCTCACCTACTTTGAGCAAGTAATAAATTGGATATCTTAAGACTTTCCTGGGGAGATAATTGTGCTAAAAGAGTATTCTACTATCTTTTGAATAATTTGAAGAATGGTGCATGCATCTCAGTAGACAAGGGAAGCCGACTAAGAAGGAATGGTAAATTAAATAACTTTGTTAAAGTTGTCATGTCATGTCAATATCAATATTTGATAATGACAATGGGTTAAAAAGAACCTTAAGAGAAAATGGCCAGCCAGGCAAGCAATCTCAAGAAAGAGATCGTGGAGGGGAAGCATGATGGGTTTTACTTGGGAATGGTTAAACATAGTGTTTCCCACTTAGATGCTTAACACCGCCATATCTCTTAGAGGTTAGTGGTATTTCTGGAGAAGCACAAAATGCACTGATGAAAAATTCCAGCTTTAAATACTTACTGGTCCTGATGAGGACCATCAGCTAAAGACTTTACTGCTCACCACACTATTGCTCACTGTGATACAACACTCCGAAGCCACCTTTGTTCAGCAGGACAGGAGGACAGAGGGACAGGAAGGAACTTGGTCTCTTAGAGCTTGTGGACTATTGCAGAATCTGAACCACTGGGCAGGTAAGGGAAGATAGGCATCAATATGGACAAACCAGGGGCTTAAAAGGAGTTCACATTGTTTTAAATATTAACATGATGATGTGCATTTCTAAGTCTTTAAAAATTACAAGAAAAGTCCTGGATCCTGATTAAGTTACTTAAGAAATAGAGGGAAAAATCTGTTCTCATAGAGCAAGCTTAAAAAGGCTGTAGTACAAAAATAAAAGGATTTTTTCTGTCCCCCCAGTCTACAATCAGTTTTGAAAAATTATGATAATAGGCCTGTCTACACCAGAAAGCAATACCTTTACAACAGCACATGTCTGAGCTGCCCACACTTTCAGAGTATCCGATATTATGTGTTACAGGCTTGACATAACCAATGTGGTGTGGTTTGGATTCCAGGTACATCACACATTTACCAGAACTCGTTCCTCAGAAAAGGAAGTTGTGGTCCCATAAGCATGGAAGACATTTGGTTTAGTGATGTCAAACTTTAAAGCAGACGTGAGAAGGGTATAAAACAGTAGCACACCACAAAACCTCCAGTTGTTCTCAGGTGACAGAGAAATAGCACCAATCGATGTTAATATCCCATTAAGCCTGCCAGAAAACCAGAGAATGCATTGTCTGCGATACGAAGCACTCCTCTGGAGACTCGGCCTTGGTAGAATAAATAAAAGGGGGTAAATCTTTCTATTAATTCAGTTCCCTCAGACCATTGATAGGAATTGGAAAGTCAGTTTCCTGAAAATAGCAAGCATGTTGGAAAGTAGTCTCCTATAAATGAACGGCAATGCAATTAAATTCAGTGATCATTTTTAATACATTATGTATATGGAAGAATGTAAACTAATTGGTATCTGGAGTGATGGATAAGAACTTCTGTTATTAATTCAAAACAGTTGTTTCAGATGAAAACCAGCATTAAATCTGGAAGGAGGAGAGTAGTGGCTTTCTTTAGGGTGATGGTGAAAAATGAGTATCTAGTTTGTAAATACAGACCAGCACTCCAGAGAGAAGTACTTCGTATCATTTATGATATATTTTGGCCATGCTAAATATGTGTCAACATATACCATTTAAGTGTGTTACTAGATTTTAGAATAAACAGGAGAATACAATATTTAATTTACACACATGGGAGCATTTTATTTATTTAGTGCATGGCTCCAGAACAATATTACTGATCTTACCATATGCTGGAACATGTATAGCTTTTCAGGGTATGGCACACAATACAAAGGTTCTGTTTCCTCAGCATAGGTTTCAGGATCTCTTGTGGATACCACAACCCCTCAGTGCTGACATGCTTTATAAAAATAAACTACAGGTAGTGTGCATGGAGCCTGCACACCTTATCTTGTATTCCCTAGCATCTTTGGGTTACTTTTAATTCTGATTTCAGTTTAAGAGCTATGTAAATAGTTACACTGAGTGGTTAGGAGGAAGAACAATGACAAGAACAAAAGAGATTCTATGCGTTAGTTAGAATCAGTAAAATCTTAGGATACTGAGTGCTAAGTGCATATTTGCTAAAAACAAAAAGAAGCACTTTAATAAAAATATTAAAGCAATTGAAGTGTATACTGAAAATGAACTTGGTTAAATGCTGAAATATCCTAGCATGACCTCTGTCCTGGTTAGTGTTTAGTAAATATGGCACAAGCTCAGGTCTTCTGGAAAGCAGAAACTTAAAAAAAAAAAAAGACAAAAACAAACAACAACAACAACAAAAACCCTCCTCCTGTAGGGCATTTTCTTGATTAATGATTGATGTGGGAGGGTCCATTCCTCTATGAGTGTTGCTACTCCTAGACAGGTAGTCCTTGAGTAGATAAAAGAGCAGGCTGAATAAGCTACTGAGAGTAAAACAGTTAGCAGCACTCCTCCATGGCTTTCTGCTTTAATTCCTGTCTCCAGTTTCCTGCCTTGAACTCCTTCCCTGACTTCCTTTGATTATGGACTGTGCTGTGGAAGTATAATATGAAATAAACACTCTGCCCAAGTTGCTCTGCATCAGGGTATTTTATGACAGTATTATAAGCCATAATTAAGACAATCTCCTACTTGGTAGTAAGTCACCTTCTCCTTGTTTAGTCAAAGTGTGTGTTTTCTCATCTGATGGATAGTTCCCAATGAACGCAGTTTAAAATACAAAGCAATATATTTTTAATTTTCTATAATTTTCCTCATGTTTTCAACATTGGTACTGATAAGATATAGTGAGAGAATTGTAAAAAGTAAGAAAGTTTGAAAGAAGGGAAGAGTTTCTTCTTGGGAAAGTGTCCTCCATCCAGAGTCATGGGAAGGGTAAGAGGTTCCTAGGGAAAAGTGTAAGCTATGTTTTAATGTGCTAGAAGTTTATAAATGAATGTAGTGAGAAATATATGTGTTGAGTTCCCAGGAATGAGATGTGAGGGGGATATATTGATTTGCATGTCATGAGCTATGAATCACTCACAGTAGGAGACTAGATGAGTTTATCAGTGAAGCTTTTAAGTGATGAGGGCAGACACCTAAGAGGTGATCAGTGCAAACATTAACCCTTGGGAGGGATATGTTGTACAGGAAAAGATTCATGGGGGAATGAAGGTTTATATACATTAAGAGTGAGAGACAAAAGAGAATCCCTGTGGTTTTCCACATACCCAGAAATTCCGGATTAAGGGCTGGAGAAATGGCTTAGAGGTTTAATACACTTGCTGCTCTTGGAGATGACCTAGGCTCTGTTCCCTTCACCCACATCTGGATACTCACATCTTCTGCACATGCAGCAAATGCTCTTAACCACTGAACCATCTCTGCAGCCTGATAAGTGACTATTATGGCTGTGCTATCTGGTTTGAGGCTGATGGCTTCATTAGAAACCTTCATAATACTGCTTAAATCACCATTATGTGCTCAAAAGGGGATAAACTAACTTACTATTACATAGCATTAGTGAAGGTGGTTAATAATAGACCACTCAAACAACTTTGTTAAGTATTATGCCACTGAGAACATTAAAGAGCAAAGTTTGTAAGCAAAGTGAAGTAATAAAATTTATTAATCTGTTAGTCTGTCTAGATGAAGGTCTTAGGCTATTTATAACACTATAGAAGAGAAAATATATTTCCAAATTACAGATACTACTTTTTTAATATGTGCTAGAGAATATGTGTCCAATTTGGTAAGACAGTTATTGACTCCAGAAATATAGTAGATTTTAGATGATCCATCCTCTGTGTGGCAGGAGATTGAGAGATATGACTAAGGACTCACAGGGTTATTCTAGGATGATTTCACTTTTAAGTTAGATACAGAATTGGTATGGAGAACATAGATCTGTATTTCAGTGATGTATGAGATTTATGAACATGTAAGAGATGAAAATTCATTTTGAGGTAACAGAATATTTAAATAGATTCCAAATTACTTTAGAAGTATGTAGTCCTGAATGAAAAGAAATATCAGAAAAGTAGGATGGATAATCAGCTATATTAAAGGTTAATGGTATCTAGATTGTAGTATCCTGAATGTATCATTTAATAACAAAACTGCTTCTTTTAGACTTGAGCAGGGGCTTGATTCATGAGATGTGAGCTCTTGCTGTAAGAGGTAAGAATAGGGAACATATACATCACAATGTCCAGAGAATGTTATATGACTCCTGTGAAAAGCAGCTATGATAGACTTCTAGCTTTATGTGTGCAGAAATACTGGTCCAAAGGAATTCTCACTATACTCATCTGATAGTAATGCCTTTTCTTTACAGTATGACATCTTCTAGTTCACCACTGAAGATAACATTGAAAAGAAAGAAAGAAAGAAAGGAAGGAAGGAAGGAAGGAAGGAATGAAGAAAAAACAACAGTAATGAGCTAATCTCATTAAGAAATCTTAACTCATAGCAGCAGTATTATGGATCTACAGATTGACTAACAGATGCTTTTGAGATAGCCCATGTGATATCAGGTTTCTTTTCCAATCACTTGGCTATTTGATTTTCTGTAATAGCCACTCTGGAATTATCCTACTCCCTCAACTTCCCAGAAGTGATATATTCAGATATGCTTACTAGGTACTGCTTCAAGGCTCTTCAAAATGTCATCCACAAAAACCATCTCCCTCTGTGTGTGTGTGTGTGTGTGTGTGTGTGTGTGTGTGTGTGTAAATATGTGTACATGTATATAGCTATATATGGATAATTGTAAAATTATACTTTCTACCACAACAGAAATTCTGATAAACCACAACATGCGGTATATCAATATCAACTCAATGTCATTTTCAAAAGATGTTTGTAAGGTGTTTATATTTGTGTGAACAGGTTTTGCATGTAGGTGGGTGCACATGTGTGGGTTTGCAAATATTAGTGTGTCCACATGTACATGGAGGCCTGGGGTGGGTGTTAGGAATCATTCTCAATCTCTTTTTCACCTTGATTATTAAGGAACGTTCCCTCGATTAGACCCACAGCTGACCATGTCTCTATTCTTACTATTCAACCTGGTCAGGGGACCTCCCATCTTTGTTTACCTTCTGGAGCTGGTATTATAGGCCGAGCCACCAAGGTCATCAAACATTTGTTTGAACACTTAGGATACAAACTTTGGTTACCAAGTACTTGTCAAGCAAGCACTTCAATCCCCAGGCTACTTTCTAGCACCTGGGCTTAGCATGGTACACTCTTCCAAGATTCTAGTGATTAGGGAGGTAGAAGTGGCTAAGTGTTTGAGAGAGCACACTGCTCTTGCAGATGATCACAGTTCAGTTCCCAGCACTCATGTTAGGTGGTGCACAACTGCTTTCAACTATAGTTTCTGGAGATGTGATATCCACTTAGATTTCATGGGTACTCACACTTGTATGTGCACATAACTATATCTATATACACACATATACACATAATAAAAAACTAAATACCACTTAAAATTTCTGGTTATCCAATAGTTACCCAATAGTTGCTTACTAAAGTATTTGTTGTGGATGCTTGTTTTTCGTTACATTTGAAATGGTTTTTGTGCATTGTTTGGAGAGAGGTTGCCTAAGTCTTTGAGTTTTGTATTGAATGCAGGAGTTGGGTTTATGTGGGGGATTTTGATTGATAATGATCTGCATGTGCTTCCAGTAGAACACCTGAGGAGTTCTGAAAGAATAAAAACATCTGATCTCAGACACTCAGGGTTACACTGTCCAGTACAGCATTTGCTGTGATGGTGGTTCCTTCTGCTGAGGTCTGCCAGGTTTTGCAGTTATGAAATATGCCTCCTTGTGATCCTTGGTGAGTTGTCCCATAGGCATACAACAACAAGTATTTGTGAATATATTATTTAAACAAAAGTGATAAGCAAAGAGAGTAAAATTTTAGAATCAGAAAATCATCAATGTCCATTCTAGCATATGATTTTAATTTCACAACTGCAAGTTTCAAAAGTAGATTCATTACTAGAATAATTTAAAAGAGTAGTCGTCCTCCAATGTATAAGCTATGATCACCTATTTAAAAGAATGCTATAATTAGTGAATGATCTTGACATTTCTGTTTCTTGTTCTAGTTTAGGATAGACACCCAGATCTTACTAAACTGAATTCACAACGAAAAGCATGTAAGACTTACCAAAGAAGAGCCTCCCCTGAAGGGGAGTGGTGGCTGGGGTGGGGTGAAAAGAGCGAAACTCCTCAAGATTCCCCTGAAGAAGAAAATGGGGACACCTTTAATCTATAGCCATGAGGACTGTAAGTTCCAAGTCTTTGTGAGTAAATAAATGGAAAAGCTTGGGGAGTAAAAACTATTAATAGACTAATATAATTTCTAAAATACCATGGCATAAAATGTGAGTCTCTCTTAGCTACTTAATTATAAGATAATACAGCAATACAGCCCATAATAATGAAAGATTGTGCATAATCCTTAAATATTTCTTTGCTCTAATCTGCCATGCTGTAGGACTTCCTTGAGTGACTATAAAACTACTTTCTTTCCTTGAAAGATAATGTAATTTATTAAAACATCCTTTGTGTGTGTGTGTGTGTGTGTGTGTGTGTGAGAGAGAGAGAGAGAGAGAGAGAGAGAGAGAGAGAGAGAGAGGGAGATATCTGGGAATCTGATGGTGATCCAGTTAACCAAGTTCGCCATAGGATTTGACTAATTTTTGCAACAACCTTATCACTGTTGGCAACCCTGTTACTTGTCTTATAAAGGCATACAATATTGAACTTTAGCTTTAGTATCTAAGATCCTTTTGAAGAAAATTTGGAGTACATTTTAAATACCTCATCTTAGAATAAAAATCATAGCAGAGTGGTCTGTCTTGAAATCATAAATCATATTTATAGAAGAAACAATAAAAGAACTTACCAAGTTGGGATATATGATAAAATGGAATAGAAAAAGTGAGAAAAAATATCAACTCCATCATTTGGTAAAAGCCAATCAGGACAAACTCAATGTACTGGAAAAAATGAGACCAATAATTTTCGGTCAACTGTTACCTGCAAATGAACTCACTAATGATCAGAGAACCCCAAAGTCTTCCACTTTGTTACAAATTAAGAATCTTGGATAAGGAATGTGATGAGATTAGGTTTTATGCATTGGTGATGTAACCTCAATTCAACAGGCAAGCCTTCTAACATTAAGTCAAACACTTTATCGTAGGGGGATGCAATTTCTGCTCACCCACTCTTGTTTACTCTCAAACAAACTTCAGTGACCCTCTCCATTTACGAGAGTGTCCAGCACTGTTTGAAGAAACAACTGGAAGTGATTCAGCTACCAGAATGTACAAATTTGTTTGGGGATAGACTTCTAGTTTGTTTGTTTAATAAATAGTTTTGTCAGTAGGTCAATAAACTACCTTTTAGGGTCCTAAAAAAATAAGTACAAAGATAAGCATGTTGTATTTAAAATAACTATTTCAAGGCCTTGGACTACTATTTGTAGCTGTATACCTACTGGGGTGGCACGCCCAAGAAGGACATGGGGGCATATTCATTGGTGCCAACCTTGCTAGAACTCAGCAGAGGGAATCACCATCTGGCAACATCATTCTGGACAGTGAAACATCTGAGCTCAGCTGTTTTTATTGCTCCAGAACCCCTCAGGTGTTCTACTGATAGCATATGCAGATCATTAGCAATCAACTTCCCTCACATAAATCCAACAGACCTGCAGACAATACAAAGGCTAAGGCCTAGGCAGCCCCTCACCCAACAGTACACAAAACAGTTAATTTATACATAACTAAAAATAAACTTCCACAACCACCATTCCCTAAGACAGCAGGAGGGGAGGAAGAAACAAATTCCTCTAAAGTGTTCTTATTGTACACTGCTACAGAATTCACCAAATTTGAGAAATAGATGAAAATTTTAACTTGTATGTACTCAAAAAGTAAGCTTTTTTGTGTGTGAGTTAGTCATAAAGTAAAATGACTTAAGTATTTTCTTCTAATGCAAGGAAAATTTCTTTTAAAGATAAGAGAAAAAATGAGAAAAATAATTGCAAAGAAAATATTAAATGAAAGATGTAATTGAGCTCGGAAAGCCCTCAATTTTAAATGTGTTTAATCAAATTGAAATGGATTCTTCCATCTCAGTTTCACACAAAGTGAAAAATGCACTCTTGGAAAATTAGATAATCTGTTTAAAAGCTATTACTGTACAATTCTACCTTTTTGCAAAGCAAATTTACTGCAGCATGAGTGGGACTGATTTTATTCTACAATTTCTGTTTGTTTTGAAGAATGGGGCATTTAAAAGAATTTTCTTTTCCTTTAGTGGATACATACCAACCTTTCTGCAAATTAAGAATGTAAGAATAGTAGGTCATTTTTCCATATTAAATGCATTCTCTTTGGATAAAAAATACATTTAAAGAATTCACAAAAACAGATTGTATAACTAGGGAAAGAACATAGCTTTTAAAAACAGCTATTGCAAATTACATTTATTTTGTTTTACCCTTACAATAATTGTGACTTGAGAATAAAATGGTTAAAGTTAAAGATACTGAAACTATGTGAAAGACTAACACTGAACAGCTCTCAAGTATTAATTTTGAATGTGCTAAAAATAAAATAAATAGAAATGTGAAATTGATGGAATCAGAAAAACTCAGCTGAAAAGAATCAGCCTCAAAGTCTTATCTATAGAAAACAGTTTTCTCAGGAGGTCAATAAGCCACTTATGGACCTAAAATAAGATAACTGCAAGGGCAAGAACATTATATTTTAGAAGAACTATTTCAAGACCTTGATTCACTACTGTCTAAAATAGAAGAATGAGAAATAAATATTTCTTAGCTCTGTTACTTGTTAAAGATTTAATGTGACCAAGAATTGAAAATTATAATACATCAACAATCTGGGTGTCACTAATATAAATAATCTTATTTTGCTGAAACTGTTCATTTTTCTTTGCTAGAGGATGTGAATGAAATTATTGAACATTTTAAAAAAAGAATTTTGTCACCCAGGACAAGGAAAACTTTTCTTACTGTCTCTATAAGTTAATCTAGACAGTAACTCATTAGCAGGTACCTTGTCTGAGAATCCTAAATATACTGGATAACCTCATCTGTTCTCGGCAAGATCATATTTGCTTTAGAAGCACATCCCCAGTGACAGCATTTTTCTGGAGCGTCTGGCAAACTAACCTAAAGCAGCGTCTTCGGGATTGCACAAGGTCCACAGAAGCATTGCTACTTAGAAGCAGAATGACAGTGAATTATGGTTAGACACAGGGCAATACTCTCGCGGGACTGCTGCAGCAGAGGCAGCAAAATGCTGAAACTTCCTACTGCTTTTCCCAGAGATTTAAACACCAGCAAATAAGGCCCTGTGGGCACATAAAAGATAAGTGCAAATTTAATCCCCTTTTCACCCGTGCACCTTGCACTGGGTCAGTTTCCTGGTGTAATTCAAAGCTGGTTGTGTTTCTGCCCACTGCCAAACACCATAAAGAGGCAAAGGTAGATCGAAGCCCAAGATGAATTATCAAGGCTGATTGACCTATTAAACGCTATCTAGAGCAACAGAGGAAGAAGCTGATTTGTTCAAACCATTTCCTGACAACTCAGCATGCTCTCCTGCTCACTCTGCACTGATGTTGCCATCCTTATGACATCCTGAGGAGAAGAAGCATGCAGATCTATCAGCAGGACCACTAGCATGTTAGTACTGATGAAGGAGCTTATAGAGAAGGTGCTATTTTTGGAAGATCAAATACAGATAATGTAGATGCCCAGATGAGAGAAAACTGAACAGCAGGCAACCAGAAGGTGTATCCCGTATAGAAGCCGAATGGACATGAATCTCTAGGTGCAGCTAACTCAACCGTAAGGCCAAAGCAAACTGTCTCTGTGCATTCAACCTTAAGAAAGATAATGTAACCACGCCTGTTCTCATCCAGAATTTTAAAAGCTCAGTGACAGCTTTTGATGAACAGAAACCAAGTTCTTAAGAAATCATAGCTTTACTTAATTTGGACATATTCAAGAAGGTTTTGGGCCAACTTCATATCTCCTTCCTCTCAAAAATTTTTATGTAGGTGGGAGTTTGAGAGGAGTTGTGGAAGGGGAAAGAATATAATCGAATTATATTGTATGAAATTAATGAATACAGAAGCCATGAATTTGAAAATGAGCAATGTGGAATATATGAACGTTTAGGAGGGAGAAAAAGGAATAGAGAAATAATATAACTGTATATAATTTCAAATATTAAAAAATGCCAACAATAACTACCTGTACTTTAATAAACTTGATTGATATTATATTATGTGAGCAAAAATTATTACATTAAAATAAACTTCAAATTGCAAAAAGGAAACAGAACAAAACAAACAAAAAAACAAAAACCAAACAAATGTTTAGGATCCCACAGCACCTGAACAGTTGACATGAAAACATACCGGGAATAAAAAGTTAAAGAAAACACTGAATCTAACCAGAAAATACTTAAACCCTAACTTTGGATTTAGCATAAATCAATACAATTACTTAGTAGATACTTCTGGAACCAAATTAAGATTTTATTTCCTCAAATAGCAGAAGTAGTTAACCCCCAAGATATTACAAAAATCAAGAAGCATATGACTATAGAAAATACAAAGTACTCTGGTTATAGATTAAAGACAATATAAATAATCTAATTTTACTGTCTTTAATTAGTATATAAAGTATTGTTCACGATTGCATTTTCATATATAATCTGATTTGATAACCTTCCACCCTCTTGCACCCTGTTAAACCAATACTGGCCATATGTTTCTGCACTTCCTTATTCTCCAGAACCATAAGCCAAATACATTTACATATATATTTTAATTAGCTTAAAAACAGCATTTCCTGGAATTTTCTTATATGTTTCATCTTGGTAGACCCTCTCCTCTGATTTCTTTTTCCCAAGCCCCTGTCGTGTCTAAGCTTCTACAGTTCTACCCCTGGTATTTCTCATTTCAACTTCCTATCACATTTGTTGTGTTATCCTCCAAACCCTCTTCCCTTAAGGGTGTGTTCTTCTTTTCTCATGGATGCCGTTTTAGATTTCTGGCTTCTACACATACTCACTCCCACACAGAGTCACATATATACAAATTAGAAGCTAGTATCCAAACATAAGAGAGAACATGCAGTGTTTGTATTTTTTAGCCTGTGTTATCTCACTTACGTTTTCCAAAATTTTTATAGTCTCGTTTTTCTTTAAGGTTGAGTAAACTTCCACATGCACATATACTACATGTTTATTTTCCACTCATATGTTGATGTACACCCACCTGCTTCCAATTTCATACCGAGGAGAACATAAGTTTTTTGTTTGATTGCTTGTTTGTTTTTCCCAAGACAGTGTTTCTCTGTTGTAACTCTGGCTGTCCTAGAACTCATTCTGTAGACCAGGCTGGCCTCGAACTCACAGAGATCCACCTGCCTCTGCCTCCCAAGAGCTGGAATTAAAGGTGTTTGCCACCACCACGCAGCAAGAACGTAAATTTTGATCCTAGTTCTCTGATGGAGTTATGTACCAGGTTATTTCACACAACCAGCAACTTCCAAGTAAAATCAGTACGTACTACCTACATAAAATGACTCCTTGTTTTCAAAGTGTTCCTATGTTGTTGAAAGTACTTTTAAAACCATATAGCTTGATATTTAATGGCTGAGAGGAGAGTAAATTCCAGTAGTAAATGGATTCTATCTCTTGTCAATGAACCTTCTTAGATTCAAGGGTTAACTTAGGAGTTCTCATGAACCTCTAAAAGTCTGCACAATGTTTAAGACACATAAGCATATTTTCTAAGATATTTTGTCACTTAAATTTGTAATTCATAATGTCTCATGATATCACACAAGAAAATGTGGTAACACTGTTCATCTGAATAGTAATTCATGAAGAAACCAGATGAGATACAACGGTGCCTTAAGGAGGCATCAGAAGTAAGATTAGAGACACCACTGCAGAACCTTCCTTCTTCATTCTGATTGGATCCACCTGCATAAATCTGCGAAGTTCTAAGGGCCACTTTGTCTTTAGGAAGACATATTCCAAAAGTCTGTATGCACAAAATAAACTGCAGTCTTAAAACAACTATGCATACTGCAGTGGTTGGAACATGTCCTGAGCAATGCGCCATTAGATAGAGTGTAACTATATTAAAGAGAGTAGCAGGAATGATCCCATATCCTTGTAGAAAGAAAATATACACAGTCTGTTTTTACCATAATATACCTAGGCAGTAAACATCTGCATTTTGATCACAAGCTATGGTGGTTGTGACTTAAATTATCTTTTATGTTTAAATGACTGGTTATATTTCATACTTTGTAAGACAGGAACGAAAGATCAGAATTTGTGACAAAAGCATGCATCTTCAGAGAACTCTTAACATGAAAGAGAGACGGTCAGCCCCAGGAATGACTAGATAGTAGAAACGCCTTTCCACCGTTAAGACATTTCTAACACACCAGAACTATGTGTACTAGAGAAAGAAAATTATGTCTAATTTTTTTTCATAAAAGAATATGTTACTATAGAATGGAAAGAGAATATTATAAATAAATCATCAAAAATCATATTATTGAATTTTTCTTTTAACTAAATAAAAACAAAGTAGTCTTTAAATTGTTTATATTGGCTCTAGATCCCAAGTTAATGAGTAAAGATATAAAAATGGGATCAGACTTGGTATGATAACTCCATACAAAAAACAGAATCAGTGGGAGTATTCAAATCACTGCTTTGTGAAGAAGAACAGCAAAGAAAATAGTCACAAATGCAAACTGGGAATAATATAAGAATTTGTTGCCACTTTCTGTTTCTCAGTATATATAACTTTATTTTATTTAGCATCAGTAGACTCCCATCAGATCACTGAAATTATATCCAGTACATAGATTAGAAAATTAAACACAGGAAGAGAACAATCTTTTTCAAAGTTACAGGGTTAATAACCAATATGTCTGCATTTACATTACAATGAAAACTCAAATTACGACATTATTCCATAGATCAATAGTGACTTCTGGGAATCAGAGGCCAGGTCTCTCACTTTCCTGGGATGAACACAGTTCTGCATCACTCTGACTTATCCACCACACATATCTGAGCATTCAGTATTCCATCTCTTTTCGATAGCAGATAGAGTCCTTTCATTCAATCAACAACTGCACCCCAAGATCTCCAGCTATGCCAGAGTAGAGTCTGGCCTCCTTGCTCCTTGGGGATTAAGAAATCCAAGCAGAAAACCCACACCATGAATTTTGGAAAGAAAATTACTCAGGATTGAGAAACCAAAATGAAGGTGTCTATCATCCTTTAACCAATTCTCTTGTCCTTTATGGTCACTGTATGAGGAGATGCTTGCGCAAATTCTTGCAAGTTTTCTTTAGCCCAAAAGAATTTTTTACATTTCATATGAATTTGTCAATAAACTTTTTAAATAATAGGTAGTACTTAGATAAATATTTTAACTATTGGAAAGAACTTAAAATAAGGCAGTTAACATTTAAATATTAATATTAGCAGAGACTAAAGTGAATTCATAAACATAGTCTTAGAAAAGTCAGTTGGCACCTATGAGATGTAGTCATAGGGTTATCTCAGCTTGTCTGTGTGCTAAGGAAATGAGAGATTTTTGAGGACTGTGTACAATATAACTCTTAAAATAACAATACAGATATATAGAATACCCATCTCAACAAGACATTCTTCAGTTCTATACTGAAGCATTCTTTCTTATATTTTTTTCACTAATTATTTTGAAGATAACTTCATAGCAGTTTGGAATAAGTGCAAAAAATGATATAAGACTTGGATAATTACTATTAAATTAATTAAATTATATGAAGTTTTCATAATTACCATTTAAATATACAACATATTTATGTAATTTCATGGTACACATGATATACCTCAGACATCTTAGACCACATCCAGCAGTTGCTACAAACCAATGGCCACTAGTCTGTGCTGTTGTTCAAGAAATGCTTATATACAGCAGGTTATTTCTAAAAGAGATTTGCTTCAGTTATTTGGTTAAGAATTACATTATTTATATATATTATGTTTATGTTTCTACTTTATATGAGTTAGGCTAAGTAAATACTGAAGAAATATGAATCTGTCAATTGTTCCTTTTTAAGTACAAGAAAATAGTATTTCAGTACTATGAAAACATTAAGCTTCAAAATAACTTCAGTTGTGCATATTACACAAAATTATATAGTAGCTAAATTTTTGCTAATGATCAGATAATTAGTTTGCACTTGGTACTCATAAGCCTGTACACATATTTTTGACAATAAGCACACATTTATGCTGTTTAACATTTTATTTAATGTAATAGATTTCCAGTTTTATGCATTAAGTTTTTTTGGTAAGTTTTTCTAGTTATAATACAGTTGTAACGGGCTGGAGAGATGGCTCAGTGGTGAAGAGCACTGGCTGTTCTTCCAGAGGTCCTGAGTTCAATTCCCAATAACCACAAGGTGACTCACAACCATTTATAATGGAATCTGATGCTCTCTTTTAGTATGCAGGCTCAATATGCAGATAGAGCACTCATATATTTAAAAAATAAAGGAATAAATCACAATGCAGTTATATCTTATACGACTTTAAACTGCCTTTTGTTTGTTTTCTAGATTTCAAGACACAGTCTCTCTATGTAGCTCAGGCTGCCCCTGAACTCACTATGATTGCCAGAACTGGATTCCTTCTGACTCCCGCTCATTCACAGTCCTGGGACAGCAAGCACGTGCCACATGCCTTGTTGTGGATTTAAAATTCTTACGGTAGTCCAGTTTGTTCAATTTCACTAAGGAACTTAAGAAAAAATTTTTATAGCTACAGCATCAAAAATTCTTTCAGAATTTGGAAAATATGCAAAGTTTTGAATTTTTCTAACCATGTGACTCTGAAGATGAGGATGGAAAGCGTTAAGTGTAAAGAAGAAATTCTTTGGAATGCTTCTCTGGTGTTTCTGAAAAACCTATCTCAAAATGTATCTCTTATTTACTTGCAATTAATTGTGCAAGAGAAAAATAAATGTAATCAAATATGCACCATTTATCAGAAATGATACGATGGTGATTGCATTCAGAGAGCATCCTATACTCCACACTTAATTAGTGAAGATGAACAGAAAATTGGCATTATTCTGGTATAATACCCCTGGTGCAAGTTAATGTAGTAAAAAACCTGCTTTATTTCAAATGGCAATACTACAAATATGTAAATCTTAAGACCCCACTACACCTGTCATATGAATTCTTTTACACATTCCAGAAAAAACTATAGACTATAACTATAGACTAATAAGTAAACTAGAGTATAGACAGAAAAAAAATGTAATTCAGTTTTCAGCACCATGCGGATTTTTGATCCTAGCTTTGTTAATGCTCAAACAACTTTTGCTATGTTTTATACTAAAGCATGTCCTTTATGAACTAGCACAACAAATAAAGTTTGAGAATTGTCAACTAGCATATAAAAAAAATAAGGTATATATAGAAGTAAGAAATTACAGTGTCTGAAGATGAAAATACAATGGGTGTTTGAGTGAGACTGTGAGTCTGTGGGAGTCACTGCACTGTAAGTAAAGAGGATTCCATTGGAAAACTTAATTTCATTTCCACATCATTAACCTGTTTATTTGATTCTGAGAACCAGAAATAACATCTGAGTACTCTCAAGCAATTCTGTTCACTTACTTAACCACAGCTTACCACCTGAGGAAGATTTCTCCCTGGCTCATATTTTTTTACAAGCAAGGTCAAATGAACTAACGCAGGTATAAAGCCCCACACAGCAATGTTCCTTCTTTCAAAGAACCCCGTATCCTAATTACCACCTGCCTTTTCAGCAGAATTGCCAACTCATCTTCATTTCAGATAGTTCACTTCACAGCCAGGTAGACTTCCAAGTTTCCTAGTGGAGGATTAGCTGCCTGCAACCTGTGTGTTATCTCTGCTCTCAAATCTTGCCTTCTATTCCTTGCTGCAGAGAACATAAACCCTTTCCTAAATGAGACAGACAATTGCCACATTTTCTTTGTTGTATTTTCTACCAAGTTGGTATGTTCTAGCTTTTGACTTTCACTTTATGTTTCCTTTAACCTCAGCCCTCTTGCTCTCCTGGCTATTTGTTCTGAGTTTCTGATCTTTCTCCTTAAACTCTCACAGTCTTACTTTTACCTTCTAGCCTAAAAGGACTTCTGATTCTCTAGTCTGTGTTCGGTCGAGTCAGAGGTCTGATCCTTGCCTGGTTTACAATCTAAGTTATGCAGACCCTGGACCCGCACACCGCCTTGAGCAGTGGGTCCAGCTTGACCTTTATACAGTGTGCATTTCCAGCTTTACTCTTGCCTGTCTGTGCATTGATTCAGTTTTGTCTCCAGTATAATCATGTATGTCAAGTCTGGTGTTGCTTCATTCCAAGTCATTATGCATCAGCTTCACTAATTCTCATCATTCAATAACCCTGGAAGCTTGTTAAAATTTTCCTACAAGAAGGCAGGATATGTGATCATCAATATTTACAAAGGCAAGAAAAGGGTTTGTGATAATCTTCAGTTCATATGTGTAACCCTTTTCCCCTCAGCACTTTGTCTATGAGGGCAAGGGGACTCACATCTTTGTCATGCCTCCTGCAAGTGAGCTCTCTTTCCAGGTGTTTCTTTCACTTAAATGCTAACAGATTACATTAAGGTAAAGCTCTCCAACCTGACTTTTATTGGGAACCAAGATAAGTAAAAAGCAAGCAAAAATCAGAGTGTTGATAGTGACATGATCAGTTAGGACATAGAGTGAGCACAGGGCAGAGCTGACTTGAGGTTAAAGAGCAGCTCTGAGCTCTGATCCTTAACTGATTAGGAAGGAGACTTGAGGACAAGTCTGCAGTGCACATGTAAGTAGCATGAGAGACACGAGAAAAGCAAAGATCAGTGGAGAAAGCAGTGATGTCAGCGCAGATCTCAGCATCGCAGCACTCCAGCTGGGGTGTGTGGGGAGCAACGTGGAGCGCAGGTCTGGGAGACCTCTTTGTAATCACCTAGTATGGCCTCCTCTTCCTTTTTCCTGGATTTTAAGAATACATCATGTTTTTCCTGCCTCTTGTACACCATACTTAGAAAGTTTGGCTCTGCATGTTCAACACTTTCAGAAATAGTAGCTGCCTTAGAACAGTCTGAACTGGATTAAAAGAAGAATCTGCTTCCCTGGGGGAAGAAGAATGACAAAAGCAAAGTTGCTGTCCTACATGTGAGTGCAGCACACGCTCAGCATCTGCTCTGCTTTCCACTTTTAGTCGGGCTCTTCCCTTTTGTAATATACCAGGTGACGTAATGCTGCTTGCTGAAGCTTCGGGTCAGTGGTAACTTTATAAGAAGAAACATTTTACAGTGAAAGATGAGCAGCTCCACACTATGCAGGGGTTACTCAGGTTTTTCACAATAGGGTCTGCAGCTCTAGAGAGATCCCCAAAACTCTGCTGATAGTGAGGGGAGGATCAGGTACACCATGCAAGGCAGATTTTATTTAAATTTTCTCTCTGTGTATCTTTCTCTGCTTCTCTGACTATGTTGCTCTCCCTCTACATCTCTATTTCTGTCTGTCTCTGTCTCTCTCCCTCTCTCCCTCTCCCCCCTCTCTCTCTCTCGTGTGTGTGTGTGTGTGTGTGTGTGTGTGTGTGTGTGTGTGTGTGTTCATATGTGTTGTGGTGCTACTTGTAAAATACTCCAGCAACAACTTCATACCAGAGGAAGGGGGCTTTTACAGCAGGCCTGTGTATTTACATAAAGCAGCAAAATATTTACACTTAACAATCCCTCTGGAGTGATCCAGTTAGTCATGCTGCATCTGCTTGTGCCTGACTTCTCTCAGAACCCAGTACTTTCTTTTGGCACTAACACAGTCAGACTGCAGCCCTCATGACAGCATATTTCATGTGCAAATTTACTTTTTTTTAAAATATAAACTAATGTGAGGAAATGAGCTCTCACTGACAGATTATTTCTCATGGAAAGTATCTGTTGAAGCAAAGGGCCAGTGAAGTTTGAGAAGGCTGTAGCATGAGCTATTGCACACTGCAGAAGGGTAAAGATAAGAAGAGAAGCAAACAGTGCGACATCTGAGAAGGATGAAGGATGATATGCTTGGGTACATTAAGGATCCACAGGGTCTGAAAAAAACCAAGGTGCTATGATGCTGTAAAGTCTAAGTCTCTTCACAGAGTAAACCAAGTGAAAAGAAAATGGTCTAATAAGTAGTGTTCTAAATAAGGGAACATTAGAATGGTGCTGTAGGAAACCAATAAGAAGAAAAAAAGCATCACAGAACACCCCACCCCGTACATTCTTGACTGATTTTGTAGTAACTTTCATTCTTAATATTACTAAACTTCCTGGCTGGGGCTTTGGGTCTCCACAAATAGTGAAATGTGGAAGATGGTCTATATAAACAATTATTAGAAAATTACAGAAAGTTGAATTATCTTTTCCTATTTAAACTCTATGAAAAGGAAAAGTCAATGTAATACTTCTTTTTCATACATATTAAAGATCCCTAAGTCCATGTAAAACATACATTATCCACTTGCTAAACACATGCATCTTAGGTAGAATAATAATAATAATAAAAAACTTATGTTCTCACAGCAGATTTGACACCTACATTAACACAGAAAAAAATACAGATGCCACTGAGTTCTGTACCTAGCACACTATTTTTTATAAGCATGGAGTGAAGTCATTTTTATTTTTAAGCCATGAGTTCATTTGCTCTGTTAGGAATAAGAAGAGAAGAAACTCCACAGTTTTGAAGAGTGTTTTGCTCAGGGATGCTTGGTTATAATTTTGTAATGGTTGTTCTCGACTATTTCCTTGAAAGTATTTGAAACAGTAACCAGGACACACGCCCTTTCCCTACTGTGAGAACTCCTACAGCAAGTAATACATCTTCTGAAGTTATTAGTCATAATGTAATCATTTCTTTCTAAAATGTCAATGATAAAAGAAACATTCTCTTGTGTCAAAGAACACTGCTCCTAGTGTGTGACTCTAGTGTTTCCTCCAGAAAACAAACAAAATGTTTCCTTCCTGAATGCATAACAATTCACTAAGCTATTTTTCAAACAGTGTGTTTTTAACTCATGAGGAGTGAAAAGATACTGTAATTCTCAAAATCATAAAATATTTACTGCCGTTCCACTATGGCCGACATACTATCTTACTAACTATTGTGATGTGCAGAGTGCAATCCACCTTCTGAAGGGATGGCACTGATGGCTGTGCTCCTCCTGGCTTGGAAACTGGCACAGTAATGAGGAATGCAAGAAGGAAACTTTCTCTAGAGATGAGCTCATTCAAACAGTAAGGTTAAAAAAGGCATCTGCTCAGTGGCAAACTCCGCAAAGAAGCAGAACAGGAGGGAGACGTGCGAAGACTTGGAACTGTGTCATTCTCCACCTTCGAATCATCTGTTCCACTGTAACTTGAAAAACTGCATTTAAAGGTAAAATCAGGCCAGGGTATGTAAAAGCAAAGTTGCTGACATCTGTGGAGCACTGATTATTTATATTCCAGGTACTGAGAAATTAGGCATTTTTCACGCATTATCTGATTTAATTCCCAAAACAACTCTTAAAAAAAACAGGTATAAAGACTAAGGCTAGGTTATACAGTTAAAAATACCCAGGTCCCAAGAACAGATGTTTCTCACCCAAAGGCTGATCTTCCCAATGGAATACTACCAACTCCTACTTTCCAAAACAATTCTTCCTTCCTTTCAACTATGAATTATCCATATTCTCCCTTCTTCCCCTTTTCCTTCTGACCTCATAACCCTTCACCTAGAAAATATTCATTTAGCATCTGTGATGTGCCAGCTAACACATTAGATATTTAGGAATTAACCAATAAGAACATATTTTGATTTTATACTACATTTTAATAATACATGAATTTGTTTCTAAATACCTATGTATAATTAATATCATTGTGAAATTTGCATAGAGCCCCCTAATGAGTAACTAACACAGACACATACACACACATATACACACACACACACCAAATACAAAATCCATATTCTGAAGCCATAACATGAATTGTTACTTTTGGTAGAATTAGAGAAGTGATATGGTTTAGAGGAAATTTTGAGAGCTAGGTCACAATGTTGGCATTAATATCACTACAAGAAGAGAAGAAGAGAAGAGAAGAGAAGAGAAGAGAAGAGAAGAGAAGAGAAGAGAAGAGAAGAGGAAGGGGAGGAGGGGAGGGGAGGGGGGAGGGGAGGGGAGGGGAGGGGAGGGGAGGGGAGGGGAGGGGAGGGGAAGGGAGGGGAGGGAGGAGGAGAGGAAGGGAAGGGAAGAAAAGAAGAGAAGAGAAGAGGAGAGGAGGGGAGGGAAGGGAGGGGAGGGGAGGGGAGGGAGAGGAGAGGAGGGGAGGGGAGGGGAGCGGAGGGGAGGGGGGAAGGGAAGAGGGAGGGGAGGGGGAGGGGAGGGGAGGGGAGGGGAGGGGAGGGGAGGGGAGGGGAGGGGAGGGAAGGGAAGGGAAGAAGAGAAGAGAAGAGAAGAGGAGAGGAGAGGAGAGGAGGGGGGAGGGGAGGGGAGCGGAGGGGAGGGGAGAGGAGAGGAGAGAAGAGAAGAGAATAGGAGAGGAGAGGAGAGGAGAGGAGAGGAGAGAAGAGAAGAGAAGGGAAGCTTGGGCTTTAATCATTGTCATATGAGTGTACAGTAAGGTGTTGAATCTTTTTCAGAAACTAAATGGTGGCTTGATGATATTGGACATCTTTCCTTCCAGAACAAGACAGATGCTTAGATTTTAAGCCAGTTAACTTATGGTACTTCTATATTAGCATTATGTGCTGAGATACTTGTCTTTTTCTCTGGTGTACAGCAGCTTTCTTCCACAGCAGCAACACTAATGTGCTTCTACTGATAGAATAAAATTGACATTACAGATGGGCACATATTAATTATTAAGTATATACTTGGTAATGTCTCAGTTTTGCCAAAACTTTCCTTTAATGTTCCCCCCCCTCATACATTGTCTAATGAAGAAGATGGTACTTAACTTCGGCATGTTGATGGGAAGAGTGGGACTTTGAGACTTGAATTAACCTGTCTTAAGTGACAGATCTAGCAAGTCACAGTTGTAAGTAAGGAATGTAAAAGATGTGTTCCTAAGGCCATCCTTCTCATTCACTTCCCATGTTGTGGGTATGGGGAGATTACCAGTTTCTGAAATTTGATCCAACTGGCTAATATGACTCAGACAATTTTATTGCTCCATAAGTCTCTGTTGTACACAGTAACACAATAGAACCAATCTATGTATGTTTTCATGTGTAGTTCACATAAACGTGGATAGATAAGCGTCAAATGTATGTTATATGCTGTAGTTTCTGGTCTCTGAGAAGTAGTCATTAAATCGTCTTTCATAAATATAGCTATTTTATTAGAGAATCTGACTAGCTGAAGTCCTCAGGGACAAACATCTCTAAGAAAACAAAGCTGCCCTGTGTGGTAATCGCTTCCATCAGCTTCTGGAAAGAGATCACCGACCAAGAACTTCCTCACTCTTAATCTTTTCATTATATTTTAAAAGCTTCTAAACCAATACTTTCTGTTAATATTTCCTACTGTTTTAGTACTTGTGAAAATATTTAATCATTTTAAAAACACAATTAAAGTAACAGGAGGTATTATGAAGTAATACAGTTTCTAAACAGAGTCAAAGAAACAAAGAGGTATTATTTATCTTTAAATAGTATTCACACCCAGACAGAAACACCAGTGTCTTTACAAGAGTAATAGTGAATCAGTGAAGTCCAGAGGTACAGAATAAAACCTCAGGGTTTTCTTTTCTATTGTAAGACTTCAAAGAGGATTTAATGAGTCAGATTTTCTGTGTGTGAAACTTATTCAGGCTATCAGTTGAGATCTTGTGCAAGCTGATTAAGTCATTATGACCACTTGAGTATCATTGAATGCAGGCAGCAGTGTCTCAAATTTTTTCTTAAAATTTGTAAATCATTGAACCTTGAAACTTTGTTTTCTCATGACAAAAGTAGATGAAGTTTTAGCAAATGGAAAAATTTAAGCTTAAGCAGAACTGCAATCTTTAAGAATTATGAGGCAATGAAGGTATAAAAAGACATTAAACTGGGAGTTGGGAAAGCTGTTTCCCTGTCCCAAATCCAGATACACGAGATCTCTTAGGTGTCTCTATGTCTCATTTTCTTGTCTTATGCACTCTTATTTTGTCTCAAGTTTCCAGAAGGCTATAGAGTAATTACTCATCAATGTTCAATGTTATCTAAAATCATTATTAACAGTAATGTTCTACTCTGCTGATCTGAGTCCAGTAAGACACAGGTTAACATGGAAGACACTGCAGAGAATATCTAATGTAGGAAATGAATACAAAGAGATGGAAGGTTAGTTGTCAGTGGATAGGAGGAGATACTAGCTTGACAGTAGCAATTGTTTGGTCCAGTCATTAGTTAGCGTGCACCTCTAAGTACACCCTCTCCTTTGTTATACTAAGGAAAGTATCAACTCTTCTCAAAGACAAATGTTTAAGACCACATTTCTTTCCTTCTTCCTTCTTTTCTTCTTGTTCTTCTTGTTCTTGTTCTCGTCCTCATCCTCCTCCTCCTCCTCCTCCTCCTCCTCCTCCTCCTCCTCCTCCTCCTCCTCCTCCTTCTCCTTCTCCTCCTTCTCCTTCTCCTCCTTCTCCTCCTCCTCTTCCTCTTCCTTCTTCCAGACAGGGTTTCCATGTTGTAACTTTGGATGTCCTGGAACTCACTCTGTATACCAGGCTGGCCCTGAACTCACAGAGATCTGCCTGCCTCTGCCTCCTGGGTGCTGGGATTAAAGACATGTGCCACTATAGCCCAGCTTCTTTTCTTAGAAAGACAAATGATCTGAATTTGGAAACTGAGCTAACTCCTGCCTAATAGTGCCATTTGACACATCTTCAGGGACCTGAGAGCTCAAGATAGAGACCTATTGTGGTTCCTTGGTCTCCATTCCCTCACTGGTACAGCCAAACTTTGTGACCTGATGGCTCAGCTTCGAGAAAGGAGAGGTATAGTCAGGAACCTTCCAGGGTCTGAGCAGGTCTTGGGTGGAGACTGAGAGCCATGAGAAACAGACTTACCAGGAGGCAGTATCAGTGAACAGCTCAGTTTATTGGAGCAAGGAGAGTTACATGTACAGGGTATAGATGAAGGGGAGGATGTTTTAGATGGTGATAGGTTATTGGCTAGGCAGTGACACCAGTAGAGCTCCATTTGCATGTGGAGTGCTCACAACTACACCTGGGTAGACATATTGTCAGTGGCTGGGGCCAAAGTTCTGAGGAATCTGCCTTTGTGTGGGCAGAAATCTCACAGGGGCCATAGGAAGAGACCTTATAAGGTTATAAAGGGAGAGGAGAAGTTCATTCTGGAGAACCCCCAGCTGCAGTGGTAAGACAAGCAGCAACCAAACCAGATTTCTTGATCTTTTCAGCATCTTTTCAGGTGCTGTATCTTTTCAGGTGCTGCATGTCACAAAACATGGCAGCATTGAAGGAACTTTTCTAGCTGTTAGTGGTAGCTGGGGTCTGTTAGTAAGAAAGGGGATCAGTGGAGTGCCTTCTGCTCTCATGGTGAGAATTCTGGGGTTCAAAGTATGCTTCAACCCCCCCTTCCAGAGCTCTAGAACAGCCCCACAACCTAGTTGAACACAAGATTTATTTAGAGTCTATGAACAGAGCTTATAAAGTGACCTCAGAATGCTTGGATATTTCTATTACATATAAATGCTTTCAAAAGACCTCCATACTATAAAATACATTTAATAAAAATTGTACATGTTATACTGTCTATATTATAAAGTGGAAGTCTGAAAAGTTCATATTTTATAGTACTGATACCCTGCTCAAGTGCAGTGCCTGTGGGCACCAGGTATTGGTTCTAAACTCCACATTCAGTCTTTGAATTATTCCAAGGTCTACTTTATATTCGGTTCTAGATTTTAATATTTTTCTTTGTTTATGTTGCTTAAAGTGAAAGTACTTCTAATAAGAAATATATATTTTATTTTTCTCCCTAGAATCTATAGGTGCTCTTTTTTTCTGTGTCTGTATGAAGTTAAATTACGGTGTAAAATAATATATACTAAATCATTTCATTTATGTTTAATAGGTATGTTAAATTTAAGAAAATTCCTTGTTAGTCAATCAGAGAGAATGAATGGAAATAAACACTTCAGCCTGATTTTCCTTGGTATACACACTAAGTATTGGCCCAAAAGAAGTAAGTCCAAGCATAAGATTACTAAGTGCCAATTGAGTATTATGAGTGAGCTAGAGGTGAATGATTAGATGATAAGATTAGAAACACTTCACACAAGCTCAAGTTTAATAGCCTGATGGTTCTCTAGAAATCCATACTAGAGAATACCTGAAAAACTCCTACCAAACTTGGAATATTTAATGGAAACATATGGCTTCAGGGACTTTTGGGAAGCCAGAGTTATAATTGTGGGCACATTTTGGGGGTATTCCCTCACATAAGACAGTTGTTTGTTTGAATCATTAGATATAGTAATTTGTAAAACCCTAAGCCATTTAAGGATATGAATTGTCTCTTGCAACTTTGTTTGTAACAAAGATTCAAGAAAAAAAATAGGCTTTATTTATGGACTATTACATTATCTGTTAGAAGAATCAAGTGCTAATATTTGAATAGATTATAAAACCCCTATTTTTAAAAACTTTTTGGCCATCAATATAACATCAAATATGAAGACAAAGAAATTATTGCCTCTCAACTATGCTTAATTCATAAGTATCATGAATGTAAAAATATTTTATCTGTGTCTAACCATAAAATTATGCTTAAGCAATCATGAAAAAAAACCCTAAGGTATTCTATGAATATTTTTATGAGTACTTGTTATTTCAAAAATATTTTAGGAAATTTCAAGCACTGCGTGAATCACTACTGTGAAATTTAGAACAACAGAAGCAAACATCTTAGTCTCCAAGTATTACAGAAAGAAAAAGAACCTAAATAGTATTACTACAGTGGACATGTATTTTTTACTCCCTGTGCTTTGAATATTGAACAGTTAAAAGCATTTGTGAATTTCTATGTGAGATGCTTCTGATATGCCATTTTCCAGTCAACCAACATCCTGTGACTATGAAGAGGTATAGCTGTAGGCCTGTTGGTAAATAGCTTCCATGCCACAGGAAAGAATTCTGTCAGACCTTTAAAACTGAATACAATAACAGATTAAATTATATTCTCAGGATTCAAGTTAAAATTTTGTGCTTATGTAATATGAGGAACTAAGGAGTTGCTGGTTAAAAGAGAATGGAAAAGAAAAGGAAAGAGAATAAAATAACAGAGTAGGGGGGAAAAGAAACCTATTTTGAAATGCAAATCTGCTCTGAGGTATTGTCCCATTTACAATGGGTCAATAAATAACATATAATTCATTAAAATAACATATAATCCTCTCCACACTGCTAAGTAGCATTACTAAGCTTTTATTTAAATTAAATGCAGGTCGAATTGTGTGTATGAAACAGAAAATCTCACAGAAATATGATGTAGAACCTTAAGTTATCATTTTGTCCACTAGAGTGCAACATTGTAATCTTATAGATTCCTAGAAAAGTGTTATATTTTTAACGTACATAAAAGAGAAATACAGTGTTAAAAGCAAATTGCGTTTCTTAATTGCCACCAACCTCTAAATACATGACAAATTGCATGCAAATTAGATTTAATTTACCTTATGTTTTATGAGTTCACAAAAGGCTTTAAAGTATTTGAAAGTTCTGGGTATATTTTTCCCATTATCAGCATCCTGACAACAGATCTTGCTTTTCTTCCAATCACTTTTTATGGAATGTGAAGATGCAGAAGGAAAATAGTTCCCACACCTTTGGATCTGTATATAATATCCACCCATGGGTATAAGAGGTTCCATTTGCTTTAATAAAAAGGAGATCATTGTTCTTTTAACACTATAGAGTGTGACCCTCCTTTCTTTAAGTAGAAATGCATATTGGATTCTATATACACAATAAGGAAAAGTAATGCATATCCTGTAACAGGAAAGTAGAAAGAAGAAAAGCATACTCCTTTCCCAATGAGCAAGTCAATCATAGAAATTTGAATGGGAAGGGCCTATTATGGAGCTTAGGGAAGCATGCTACCACTTATGTTTATTTCAGATTACATTGCTTAGCATCTACATTCTTTTCTCTATCCCTGCTTGCTTTACACACATCCTGTAATTGTCTACTAGTGTTTTCCTCAGCTCAAATCACATTGCTCTGAAGACTAAGTTCACACACTAGAGTAATTAGCTACGTAATTAGTCTAGAGTGATTCTTATTCTGTCTTCTATGATACCTCTCTATTCCCTGCCACATCATTTGATAGAGACTGCCACTATTTCTAATGCCCAAATAGGGAGACTTAGAAGACTGATTTAAGCAGTTATAAAGGAAAAACTGAAAGAACTATTTACTTCTTTTCACATAGTGACCTGAAAAGAAGTGTAAGATTGCAGATTATTTCCTAGACTGAATATCTTTCTACTGATCTAAAAAAGAATGATTTGAGGATTGAACGATCAGTATCGGTAATAGGTTTCTACCACTGAATCCAGCAAGATGGTCTCTGAACCTGCAGAATAGTTACAATGTGGAACTTGATAGAAGAGCACATTCTTGGTCTCCTTCCAAGAATATTGAATCACAAAGTCTAGAAGTAGAGCCAAGTGAGGTACATTTCAACACATTCTCCATGGGATTGTACTGCACACTAGGACCTTAAACTCTGCATAAATACTGTGAATGGATTCAATGACAAAATCGCCACTCTTGAACCATCCAAAAACTCTTGTGTCAACTTATGCAACTTATTAATGAATAGTAGATGATACCACAGTGAGCTCAAGGAGATTCAAATAACTGTAGACATCTGAGCAGTAAAAATACTGAGATGAATTCATGAAAGGTGGAAGACTGCTCTATCCACAGGGCAATAATCAATTACAGTCTACCAAACACTATCCATTGCTTTTCTATGCATCATTTGTAATATCATTGTTTTTCTAGAGCCAGTTTTCCACAAGAGAATTGTAAAGTAGCCATTTCAGAATATTTTATAGGTTTTTTTCTTGACAACATGTATTATGTTGTCATCAATTTATGTTTCCCCAAAAGTTTATCACCTTTCATTTTGAGGATTCTGAGTCATGCCATCTCAATAGACCTCACCTCAGATCTATTTCTAGCTTACCACAATCTGTCTTTTAATTCTGGGGTAACATGGAAATGAGAGACACGGATACAGTTTTCTTGTCATTACCTGTATTTCCTTGCCCCTCGGATGAATAAATCAGGAAAAGACACTGGCAATAGAATCTCTTTATCTCAGAGCTTCAGTATTGCAAATAAATTGATGTTATCCTCAGATTGTCTTCAGGGGAGCAAAATTCTGCTAAATTGGCATAGGAATCTACCATTTGAAGCCAATCTGTGCTGGTGAATAAAGCAAGTTTCCTGATGCGCTGTGTGTGTAAGAAGGTTGAGCTCCACAAAAACAGTGTGCACATTCAGCAAAATTTCAACTGTCCCACTTCGGTCAGAATCTCAATGAACTGACCCTGACATGAGCAATCAAGTTATAAAGTTTGAGCCTCTCCAATGCAAGGGAAACCATATTCCTCACCTACCTCTTAAGACACTAATATGAAGTGTCCTTCTTCATATTAGTTGTCAATACCAAATTTTGTTTAATTATCAAGGTACCTGTGAATGAGTGAAAAGGTAAGAATACTACACTAGGAATCACATATTGTGAAAAGCCTAATACAATCAAGGTTGTATCATATCCATTGGTAACTAGTGTGGCAAACTTTGAAAATCTTTTTTTCTCTCTGTCCATTCTTTTTCCTTTGGAGAGGGTCTCAGGCCAAAAAAAAAAAAAGTACTATTTTTGTCCATTTTCCAGTTTTCTCTTAATTCCAACTTTATACTATATAGCTGATGGCCATTTTGGAAATAAAATGTTTTAAACATAGCGTATAAATTCTGCTTCGCAAAAGTGCATATCCCGTGAATAATAAAACACACAAATAAATCACAGAAGGCAGTGGCATCCCTCACACACTTGGCCTAACATAATTTAAAACCTAAGAAGCACTTTCTTCCAGGCTTCAGAAAGATGCCCTGCATTCCTTTTACTGCACAACTAAAGAATAAAATTACAGAGCTCAATACTGATGGCTCAGAGATAACAACAAAGCAGTTTTTCTCTAGCTGCCTTAAAAGCTGCATGCCAGACTTTGTCTATGTTCTTCAACCCACTGTTCTCCCTCTTACATGCCAGAATATTGCATTCTTAATGAAACAATAGCACTCTGTTCTATGCACTTAATTATAGATAGCTGAAACAATAAATTATTATCTACAAGATCCATAGCTTTCATACTTCGAAGTTGCCAGGTATTGCTATTAGAAAAGGTTGAAACTACACTTTGTTTCTTACAGTGTAGAAACAGAATCTGGTTAAGAGAAAATGTGGGTGCCGACAAAACATTAGATGTAGAAGGACCAGGGAAACCTTAGAATCTTCAGCTTTTGGTCAGCATTCTTCAACTTACAATATTTTTAATGAATGCTTCCCTCACAGTTGTTTATAGGACAGCTTGATAGAAACACCCCAATGATGCTCCCCAAACCTTCAGAACTTTCTGAATATTTTTGGTCAGGCATTTTCTTAGCTTGGGGTGAATGTTCATCTTTATTCTTCACTTACACAAGTCATCATTTATTTACTTATTTTTATTGAAAATAATTTTTCATAAAGTGTATTCTGATCACGAGTCCCCCTTCCCCATTTCCTTCCAGATCCTTCCCATATACCTACCTAACTTTACGCATTCTTTCTCTCTTTCTTTAAAAATACAAACAGGCAAAAACAAGAGCAGCATTAAGAAAAATCATGATAAACATGCATACAAGCACACACAAAAACTAACAAAAAATCTATACTAATTAGAAAACATAATATACAAACATAAAATACAGAAAGATTTTTTAAAAAAATACCCATAGAAAGCAATATGAGACAGAAACCTCCAAAAATTACCATTGAGTTCCTTTTGTGCTGTCCATCTTTTGCTTGGCATGGAGCCTGCCTTTAAGTGTGGTTTGTATACCCAGTGAGACTTCATTGGAAAAACTAATTTTTTTTTCAAGTGGTTGTCAATTGGAAATAGCAACTTGGTTAGTGATGAGAGTTTGTGTCCATGTCTCCCTTTCAGTGCTGAGAACCTGTTTGGCTTGAACCTGTGTAGGCCCTATGCTTGTTATCACAATCTCTATGAATTCATATGAGAGTCAGTTCTGTTGTGCCTGGAAGACTCTGTTTCCTTGGTGTCATCCATTCCCTATGGCTCTTACCACCTTTCTGCCTCCTCTTCATCATAGTTTCTTGAGCCTCTGGGGGAAGAATTTGAAGAAGACATCCTATTTCAGGCTGAGTCCTCCAAAGTCTCTCACAGTCTGCACATTGTCTAGTGGTAGGTCTCTGTATCCGTCTCATCTACTACAAGGAGCAGCTTCTCTAATGTGGCTGAGAAAGTCTGATCTACGGATAAAAGAGAATGCTGTAGCCAAAGAGGCACCATACAACATAGCCCTAAATTGTCTTCTGAAATGACTCAAATCCTTTTGATCTTCATTTATATTTTAACCCAAAATATAAATGATCTTCTGTTTTCTCTATTATGTGTTTTCAGAATTATAATGTTTCTTTAGGATTTTCGTACCTTTATTATTTAATGTTGCTAGGAATTGAACCTAGAGCCACACTCATTATAAACAAGCACTCCAGCACTGTTTCACTCTCAGTCCTAACTTAATCTTTGTCACAGGCTCTCATTAAGTTGCCCAGGCAGATCTTGAACCTACTTAGAAGCCTAGGTTACCTTCAACTTGAGCTCCTATCCCAGCTCTCTGAGTATCTGGGATTATAGACTTCTGTCAGCTCCCTTCCAACTTTTGAAAACTTCATGTTGACTTTTATTTAATTAGGTCTTTATAATAGTGAGTTGTTTAAACATTTATTAATCCTTTGCTATTGGAAGTCTTTAGAGGGAAGGAATATTGTATTCTTCTGTCAGTGCTCAGCTGAGTATTTAAAATCTTAATTAATTGTATAACAAATGCTTGCTAAATTTGAATAATCAACTTCCCAAAATCCAGATGACCTAAAACAATAACTGAAAGGGTGAGAAAATAGGATGTCAAATATAAATGTTTTATGCCTTCATGTCTCTGAAGAGGAGAATGTATATATATATATATATATATATATATATATATATATATATATATATATATATATGGTGTTTTTATTTCACTGAAATCACATATTTCATTAAACTTAGCTCTTTCAAAGATGTGGGTTCAATCTCATTATTTTCAAAACATTGTTCTTTTTACAGAAAAGAAGATGAATTTAAGAGATATTAAGCAAATAGATCATAAGATCCAAAGTCCAAAACCCAGAGAAGGTATTTTGTAGTCTTGGTCAGCACTGTATACATTAGGCAGATGTTAAACAAGAATTAAAACTCCACTGGGAATTGTCTTCCACTTAACAGCTTATATACTCAGGAGCTGACCTGAATTGCAATATTTAATTAAGAATCAGAAAACTACAGTTGAGTATTTAAAAAAAAATGTTTCTCAATATATGCAGAAATGAGCTTTTTCTTGAATTCTTGGGCATGTATATTTAAAATGCTTTTCAGGGATCCAGAAACCCATCATTTTCCAATATGCATACATTTACTGCTTGAGGACACAGCCCTAATCCATGGTAGCTGGTGCAGAGTTTCACACAGTCAGTTGGACCCATGGTTGCTTTCTGTCATTGTCTACCAGTCATACATAACACAGAACTTTTGAGCAAGAACAGGAAGAAAATAAGACTCACAAAATAACATGCAGCTTTGCCATGGGCAGATAGTTCCCTTCTCATGCTCTGAAGCAGGAAATCCATTAGGCTTTGCCAGCTGAGAGTCTGCTTTCTTTGTTTGCACCACCAGACCATTTGATTTGTGCCATAATTCTTCAGCATTTTCACTGCAAACCCTGCCCCCTTTTTGGTGCTTCACATGGAACTCAAGGGCTCTTCTCTGCTGTGTTCATGCTCTACTAATGAGCAATATCTCCAGACTACAATCTTATATTTGGTCCAATATTATTGTATCCATTTTTATCAAGGAGAAATATGCTTTTAGTGAATTTGCAGATTTCTATAGTTATGAAGGTAAGCTGCTAACACCTACCACTGTGTAGGAGAACCGAACGTACTGCAAGGATTAAACTAACTGAAATATCAAACAATGTGTCAATACTGCAATGTTTTAACATGGTTTCATAGAAGAGTTGAAAAAGGAAAAGCATTTGTAAGTGATCAAGAAATTAAGGAATATCTATCTGAGGAAAATGAAAACTAATCATTGTTGCAAACTATTGCCTGTTTATCACTATCCATTAGAGGTTAGTGCGTCACAAAGCTAATGCAGACTTTCTTTCACGTCTGGAGACGACACAGGGTAAAATATAATGAGCCCAAATATTCAAGCTTCTTGTTGATAATGTTTCTGAAAAGAAACATCATTTCTCTTGAAAATTAGAGTGAAATGCTGATTGCAGTTAAGGGAACAGTCTATGAAGTGGATTCTTGGCACTTCTGTTAATTTTGAGGATTATAGTTTTAGAAGACAACTAATAATACTGTTAAAGCATCTGAAGAGGATTTTGTTACCAGCACAACTGCAGAACCAAACCAAACCAAAATTTCTATTGTCCAGTAGGAATTACTTTCCTTCCACATGCAAAACAAACAGGGCTGAGCATCTACTTCAATGGCTTCCTGATGCTCAACCATGGATGTTTACCTGAAGAGAGCCTCATTAACCGTATATTCACTACCATGTTTTAAATATGTGTACATGTCACAGGTATATCTTCCTTTGACATGTTTAGTATTCAGCAGATCATTATGTACAAGTAATTCGAGATAACTCAAAGCTGTACTTTTCAACATGAAATCATGACCCAATGGAAGACTTCCCTTGGAGAACTGGTTATTTTCAGCATGAACACACATTGACTTTCCTCTACATCCCTTTAATGAAAGGTGTCTGAGCAACCCAGTCACCGTATTTCCCTGAGTCAGTGACATTCTCAGTATTACACAAACCTACTTGACAGTTTTACTAATTAAGTACAAGCTTTCATCATTTTGTTGTTTTGTTGTATGCTTCCCCACCAAGCTGTTGATGATTTCAATAGAAGTATTATTTATAGCTTTGTGTATTCCTGAACATTCCCTGGTATTTATATTGCATCATGTTCACTGTGTTTGTAAATGTTGTAATAAACCATCCCTTATAAAATTTTCTCTCCTAAACTTTCATCTCAGTGAAAAGATGGAAAGATCTCTTAATAGAAACCTTACTGGGGCATCATAGCTCTTCTTCGCAGTATATTCTTCTCAAAACAGGCAAAAGAAAGTCGGATGCTTGGCAGTGCTTATGAGGAAGCAGTTGGTGGCACTATTCTCTCCAAGCAAGTATTGAATAGATGCCCCAGGATAAAATTAGGCCTGTAGAGCTTGGCACTGCGAATCATAGGAAACATAAAAAAAAAAAAAAGCAAAACCCTGTGCTTCCAACAATTTATAAATCTATGAATTCTTCAGAGGGGAGCAGTACCATGTACCTCCTGTTACTTCAATTTGGCAAAAGTCATACTCTCTTAGCTGGGGTTTCTATATTATTGTATTGTGTAGTAACAAGAAATGGCTAAAGTTACAATGGTACCTGTTTCTAAAAATTCCAACTTTTTTTTTGAAAATCTGGCTTATAAACTGTTTTTCTAATGTCACACATCTTCCACAAATTAATGTGATCAAAACCTCATTCATGTAGAAAATTAGAAACAAAAGGACAAAGGAAAGCGAGGTTGCCAATAATCTGCCCATCAGCACTTAGATCACAGTTTTACATCAGCACTTAAATATAGGACACTATATAGTTATCATACAAGAAAGTAAGATTAGCTGACCTTATTAAGGAACATAAACTCAAAGCAGAGGCAGCTACACCACAAACACTTCTATACAATGATAGATTTCAAAATGAGTCTTTTTCACTTCAAAGACCAAAGCTTTCTACTATTCATTAGCTGTCTTCCTATCTCCAAACTAGACAATACTAATTATGTAGATGAAATGATGGTCTCATAAATGTTTAAAAACTATCTCTGTGTATAGTATTCCAATTTCTCTGGCGTAACTACTTGTGTCATAGTCCATCCAAGCCACCAATGTGATACCACTGCATGTGTAGTTACAGTGAGATACAGATTGGGATTTGGTGATTCTATTGTAATACTAGATCCAAGTTCAAATTCCTCTTCTTTATTTCAAATCTATACTTGATTTTTGTTGTTGTTGTTTGAGTATAAGTACACATGTACATGTGATTTTATGAGTGTGATATGCATGTGGCATATGAGTGGGTATAGGGAAGCCAGAAGAAGTCTTAGGGTGTTCTATGCTTTTGCTTTCTACCTTATTCCATTGAGAGAGGGTTCTTCACTGTACCTGGAGTTTGGCTGACAAACTTTGTCCTGTTAAGACTGCCAGTTTTCATTCAGTCCTTTCTATTTGGCAGCTTGGTTTTGTTCTATGCTAACCAGTGGCTTTGTGACCTGGCTTTCATTGTCCTTCTTAGGACAGTGGCATTCTCCAACCTCCATTAATGTGAGATAACAGGGAAATAGTGTATCTGCCTTGATCTTCCAAGTACTAGTAGGCTGGAGATGGTAATCTACTGGAAAGGCTACTACACCATAAGAAGACAAGGTCACAGGAACCTCACAGTAAACAAAGTGCCAGCAAGGAGACACCTGCTTAGTGACACACAATTACAATTCCAGAATGTTAGTACATGCAGGACTCACGCCATGAACATTAGCCTCTTCCTGGTTTGGGATGAGCTGCCTCGCCAGGCTCTCGATTGGAGTTGGATTGTCCCCTGCACATACCTTTCCAACTCCTTGGCGATTTGTCAGTTGTGAGTAGCTCTGGTGGAGATGCTCCCAGAATTTCTTTTGAGAGAATCCTGTTTTCTTTTTTTCTCATGAAACCAGATGCATTATAATTCAGAATTATAATGTGCAAAATCTGGCAGGCATTAGCGTTACACCTACCCATGCACTGTGGCTTTGTCTTAGACCCCCCATAAAAAAAGACTTCAATTTTTCAATTAGAAAAATAAATAGTGTGTTTTCAGGAGACAATGGTTGTGTTTCAGGAAAACACAAATGAGAACAATAATAATCAAGAAATGAAAATCATTCTCCTTAACAACTGAGGTATTTCTTGAAATATTTATTGCTCTTGTCGGTTTCATTTTCATATATTAAAATAATCAGTCTGCTAATTTTTATTGTGTAAATGAAATTGTGTATAATTGGCATTCAGCATGTTTATATAAAATATATAGAATGCAATAGGTTCTTGGTAAAAATGATACTCTAGTAAACCAGTAACAATGTATCTCACTGTCCATCCTGGCATTTTGTCAAATGTATATTTCCAGGGTGTAAACAAGATATAGTAAAACAGAACTTTTGATGTGAAACTTGGGAATGTAAAATAATCATAAAAGGTGATTGCTTTGCTAAATAAAAATGAAATTACAGCTCTAGGTGCAATATATGGGCAGGCTGCACACAGAAAATAAAATAGTTTCCACGGGTCCCTCTGGATCATTTGCATCATTTTTTGTTATACTTTCTCACTACTTTCAACAGTTTTGTCAGTTGTAACATTTTATTCCTCTATAGGTTTTCAAGTAGTTTTATTCTCTTACCACTATTTATTTATATAAAGAATGCTTCAAAGGAATGAAAAGGTCATGGGAACAGGATCCTAAGTATTTTTCAACCTTTATATATACCTTTTACTCCAGAAAATTTATTATAGATTGTACGCTAAGTTGAGATCAGCATCTCTGTAATATTACAGATGAAATCTGGTATGATATGAGCATTGAGAGGAGAGACTTTCATTCTTTGCGTAGGAAAGTTATAGCAGAAAATAATACAGAGGAGAGTGAAAAATACACAATATACATTAATATATCTTATCAAGAAACAACAAAAGCACAAGAAAGATAAAGAATAGTAAAACAAGTCTTATTTTTAAAAAATTCCTTAGGATTTTCCAAAGGAATAATATAGTCCGTTTTTTTTACGTCAGTGTTTCTTCAGTGAAATATTTTTTATAGTAGTTGAATTTTTATACACTAGGTGTAAGATCTTGTGTTGACCACAGCCAAATGTACCACAATTTTAAAGCCACACATATTTTTCTAATTTTGAAGATTGAAAAGTTAGTCATGCATCTCTGAAATCCACCGTGTATAGTATGTGATCACGGATAGATGAAAGATACATTTACCCAGATGCTGAAATATTCCTGCATAGGAGGAATTAATAAGACATATTAAAACGTAAAAAAGAGTTCAATGTCTCAGAAATATGAAATCCATATTCTCAAATATTTGGAGAAGGATCCACATAATGAAAAAATTCTTGCATAAAAATTGTTCAAGTAGGTAGATATTCCATGTTCAAATGATAGATAATTGATATTGCTTAGAGAGCTTGAGACTAATCTGAAGTACATACAAAGACCCCATCATTTTAAAAGCATATTTTTGAATGAAATCTTTCTATACCAGTGCTATTCAGCAAAAACAGTGGGTTACCCTACTTTCCTCTACATAGTATGTATTTATCATCTATTTCTGATCCAGTGTAGTGTGAGGGATCTACCTATAACCATTATATTCCAAAGTTCTATGAACAGTTAAGATATATGCACCACTTAAGGCCTCCAATTATGATGGCTACTTTGTTTCTCTAAGAGATTTCATGTTAGTCTTCACTTTTTCTAAGACATTGCTTTTCACGTAGATAATGGCTTAACTTTCACTTTAACTCTTCTCGTAAGTGAGGGAAAAGACAAGGGGAATGAGAGAAACTACTTAAACTTCAAACCTGTAAATTCATTCTCTCAAGGCAGAAATATTTCTCACTGGAGAAATATTCCATCAATGCAAGTGTTGACATGGAAATAGTATGAATTTTCCATGGAATCACAGTGCCCACTGCTTATTACCATGTAAAGAAACACCATGAAATCAGAGTTCATTCTCTTTCTTAAAATACTTGTAGCAACTAATGTTTGCTTTATGTCTGAAGAAACATTTATTAATGAATTGAGCCTATGGCAAAAATAAGTTGCAAGTGTTTGAATTTTAGTGCATTAAATCATTCACTTCCCATGGCACTTATTATTTTATATTACACAAATATTTTACCTATTATTGTGTTCATTATGACTTTATTTACTTATAAGTCAGATCATGAATGTGATACCTACAAACGACTTGGTGCATAGGCTTTAATAAATCTCCTGTATAAAAGTTATTTATCTCATTTTCTTTTACTTGGTAAGAATGCGGGATGAAATTATATTGAGCCAATTGATTATGAGAATTTTATAAAATTAGGCTTTAGGGATTATATTAAACTTTATCCATATTAATAGAACAGTGAGTCATAGCAAAGAATCTTGTCATTTAGATACAATTATTCTTATGATTTTAAGATGACTACTCCAATATCCATAAACTATGTGTTGTTTATTTCTACCTACAAAACACTTTAAAATCCTCACAACCACAGTTTTCTCTGTGTGAACTAGGGATGACACTTCCCATCATTGCTCCCTATCCCACAAGTCACATGACCTAATGATCTGCTCTAGATTCCCAGCAAAGGCCACTAAATCATGTCCTCATCAACTCTAGAATACATGTGCAATCTTAGTTTCTTTCTGTATTCATTTCAAGGACTTCCCTAGTCCTATAGCTGTATGTACAGCCGCCTCTTCCTATTTTCAATGTTGTCAGAGTATGCCTCATAGGTCTTGCCACCTCTGTCTGCCTTGCAAGCTTCATTTCCAGTAATTCCCCCTAATTTTGTTACAAAGTACTCTTCAATCTGGGTACTAATTATATTCTCTCTCTGCCCAGTATTCCAGGGGAGCAGCAATGGGCAGTCACAGTTGCTTAGGGCTTTATCTTCCTCGGCAGTCTTTTGGAAATTTGTAAATGGGACTATGTTCCCAGGCAAAATCTGGTTAGTGAAGCACAGTTGTACTGGAAATCTCGTGAATTTTCTTGACTATACAAACCACAAAGCTGTACATCTCCAGTATCTACAAAACCATGCTGTAAAACATAAGCCTTTATCTTTCTTTGTGACGTTTCTTAACAGAAAAACAAGCAAACAAAATACCACACCCCAAAATGCATGCACCTTAAGTAGGCTCATGGGTTTTCAGGTGTGTTGGGATTACCTCCATCCAGCCATTTGGTCTCAGTCCTCATATCTGAGCGAACTTCTATGTGACCTGTTGTAAAAATGCTTCCAGAATGCCTGCATTATAGTGTAATGCTGTCATGTTTGCTTTCTCATCTTATATTCTGTTGTAGCTAAATAACTCCCACATTCATTACAGTAAGTGACGCTCTGTGAATTTAAAACAAGATCAGGGCTGTACATATGAAGTGAATCCCACATCATCAATGAATTTAACATTGCCTAGCCATGCAACTTAGGAAATGTCCAATCTGATTTCAACACTATTTCCCTTTAACACACAAAGCCATTTTCACTGACCATACTTTAAGTAAAACACATTAAACTCAGAAAAATCATCATAAATTCAGGGAACTCATAAAAATAATAAACATCTCATTCATTTTGTATAACAAATACATATTATACACAGTGCTTTGGAAGAATTTTAGGCCACAATTCTCTGAATATAATATCTACAGAGAGACACTGGTACCTTTTGCAACATCTTTGTATCTTCTGCCCTTTTTTCTTCTCTTTACCATCTATATCTAAATTTTTTCACTATTTTCTAGAACCACTAACACATTTCATATATTCTATGTAATCAAGGCAAATATACTTTCTAGCCTTTACATTCATGGTACTCAACATTTAATGTGCTTAACATTCATTTGTGAAGCATTTAAAAATATTCTGTTCCTTCAATTTTACCTTTAGATTCTACAACCAAGCAGTGCTAGAGTCCAATAGGTTTAAATAGCTGGCTCAGCCTGGTCTGATAGTGTAGCCTAGCTTCCATAACTAACTATTCCTGCATACTGACATGTGGACAATTTGTTTTGTATCTCTCTTACTCTTTACACTTTGTGACTGTCACGTTGTAGGTTCTCAATTTTTATTTGAATAAATTGCCCATGGATAAATACTTGAGCATAAAATAATTCAAAGAATACAGAGAAATATTAGAAATTCACTTAGTGGGTGACTGTAAAGCAAGAAAAACTATCCAAATACAGAGAAAATTTCTAAACATAACTCTCTTGTAGAATCAAAAAATTTCAGAGTTAAGTAGAGCTTCTCTACATATCCCTCTCTGGCCTTCTGTTTAGTGTTGATACCATTTCAGTCTCAATCAAGGAACTGATACCTCCTCTAGTCCCTTTATCATTTTGCAATAATAAATTAAAATTCTTATTTACCTACCTCATTAATTACTGGCATAACAGTATCTCTCTATAATTTTCTTTTGCTTAGGAATTTCTGCCTGCTCTTCCTTGTTCTTTCTTCTATAAAATATCTGCTTCCTCTTCCAGGTGATAATTCTTTAAATATTTGAGAGATGTTTTTAGTATGTTCCCCCTACACATTTCCTTCTGACAACATTAAACAGAAGACATGGTTTTTCGATTCCTCACCATCTGGCTGTCTTTTTTCTGATTCTATTCTGGTTCCAAAATATCCATTTTAAATCTACTTCCGCTCACCAACCTGAACAGGAATATTGTTCTAATTGATATAATTATTTGAATACAAGTTCAGAACTTCTTGTCCTTTGATCTATGTTCACCTTTGTTCTAAACCCTAACAGGGACTCTAAATGCCTATTTGAGAAAGGAAAAATGATGTAGGCAAGCTCCTTTCACCACATTTCCCACTTAAGGCTGAATTTTCCTGTCTGATAATAAATGATATAATCTTAGGAGACCTGCTGTTATAGCTGTTCTGATGGCCTTACTTTTCTGGGCAGAAAATTCATCCTTGGCCACGTATGCAAGGTCTTCACTAAAACAAATACTAATATGCCATTCAAAATCCATCCAAGAATGAGCAAGAATGCCATCTCGTCTCTAGGCTTCTTGTTTTCTTTCCCTGAGCAGTCAGGCCAGGCATACTTCAGAATCAATATTTGTTTCCTATACCACATCAAAAGTTTTCACATCATCCCTGCCTAACCATTGCATTGCTGTGCGTTTAAATACAAGTATCACGACTGGTAGTTTGGGTATTAATTTTGACATCAGTGTTTGTGACGTGATCTTAGCATGGATGTAATCCCAAGATGGGTACCCTGAGTTCCCACGCCTCAGTTGTTAAACGAAAAGAGCTCTTCTTAGAACTGCGAGTCTTTGTGCAGTTCCTCAGCTCCCCTGGGAGTTGTCCTCAGCAAATTCAGTCCTTCTGAATCCTGTTGCATATTAGTCTGTGGTATTAATCCCAAGGGGCATTGAGTGCACACCCTTAGGTGTCTTCTATAAGTAGTTAGTGATGAATCCATGAATAAATCAGAGATTGGAAAGCAGTTCAATAGTGTTTTTTTTTTTTCTCCTCAACCTGGTATGCACAGCTCCCTTCCCAAATTATGACACTTCCAAATGCGTGGGCAGAACAAGCAAGGAATTGTGTGACAGAAAGCGCACTTCTTTGGAGCAAGTAAACACAAATAGAGGAGAAAATTCTGCTAATGGTCGAAGTCAAACAGAAATGCAAAGAAGAGAGTATACATTTAAATGATAAGGAAGCTTGCTGCAACAGCCTGACAGCACATCCTCTGAAGGAAGTTAGTTACAAATCATCACCATTACAGCTGGTGACACAGAATAGCAAAATAGTTCCCTGTGAAAGAAAATCAGACAGGAGCAGGAAAACTCAAAATAGAAATAATGACAATTTTACCATAGGACAAAATGCTGTAGCTCCTTTATTAGACGAAAGCTGAGTGTTAACAATCATATGCAGAGCAGTTAGTATAATAGGAGCCGCTGGCATTCAAATCACTTGTCAAAGGCACACTCGAAACTAATAGTGGCACAAGGCAGAAGTAGAGAAAGTAAGAGCACACTGAAGGAAATGGGCAGTGGAGAGAGTGAAGAGTGACCTGTGCAAACTGCTTAAACTGGTGATTTTCACCTTGCAGAGAACTCATGTGTTGGGAACTGTGGAGGGTACATGTCCTGCATAGAGAGCACACACTGGTTAGCAGAAGAGGCTCTTCCCTGTCACGGTACAGGATGCCAGACAAGCTATTATTACACAGTAAACATCATACACATTTAAAATCTAAGAACTACAGTTCTTATTTACGTAAGAGTTCTTAATACATCATTGGAAAGTGAGGATCAAGGGTCAAATTGTGATAATGCTTAACAGCTATGAAACTGTCACCTTAAAAATTCATTTCTGAATGAGATGCACGTCCTGTTTGGTGCCAACTCTAAGTATAACGCAAGGATGTAGAAACACGACTATCCTAATTACCGAATTAGCAAGTGCCATGCTGCACAAGTTTTCTTCACCATTTCTTACTTTCAGAGTATACATTCAGAGCTCTGGTGTGTTTCTTTGTTGTGAGTGGTTGAGTCTTAATCTTTTAAAATATTTATTATTCATTTATGTATTTATGTAATGCACATGTGTGTGTACACCTTTACAAAATCACACATGTGGAGGTCAGAAGACAACTTTTTCAAGTGGATTCTTTTTTTCAACAATTTGGGCTTCAGGGATCAAACACAGGCCATGAGACTTGTCGGCAAGTACTTTGACCTGATGAGTCCTTCTTGGGGAGGTTTTGCTTTGTTTTATTCTGTTTCTGTAGAGATGGTGTCTCACTGGGTAGCCCTACCATCTGGGCTAGCATCTTTATGTTGGTGTGTCCCTACTGGTTTCAAGCTCATGGTTATCCTCTGATCTACTTCCCCCAAGTGCTGGGATTATAAGCATGTACTGTCATGTCTGAGTTATATTTTTGAAGTAAACTAAAATATCCTCTAACCTGGAACAGTCATATAATTTTATGAAATAGCCACTAATTCTTTCACATTCATTAGATTTTTAACAAAACTTGCTATTTATATCTTGTAATTTATGAATAAATAAAAGGATAAACAAGTGACATTTTGATTGTTCCCTTTATATAAATATCATGAAGAATTTTTACATTGTAGAGTCACCGCCTTTTAAAATAATACTAGTGAAAGTTAGCAGTATGCTTGTTTAGGATTCCAATACAAAGCAATCCATAATTTTTCCCTATGATAATATTGTTTTAAAATTTAAATCAATGATAAAGAAAGGAATAAAGTATGTTAAGCCTTTGAATAATTTTCCAATTTTTTTTTACCTTTTATTTTAAATACATTTTTGGTAGTGCTAGAAACAATATTAATTTACTTTTAAGTATTAAGCTCTGGAAGCAGTTCTTGATAATTTAAGGATTTTCAAAGACTCTACATAAGGGTGTGTAATAAATTATGTTTGCAAAGCAAACAGTCTCCTCACAACTGTTCAACTCAACCCTATGGCCTCTGATATGAAAAGTAGCCTATATAGTCTGTAAAATGTGGATATGGTTGTGATAAAGTAAACTTTGTTTATAGACCTCTGTAATAGACTAACAATGGTCCATGGCACATAGTTTCTATCTTTATTTAGTTTAACCTAGTATGTTCTGAACATAAACACACAACTCATGGGAACCTTACCAATAATCAATCTCAATAAATGTCATAGCTTTTCTTAATAATAACCCAGAGTACAATGCCTACATATACTCAAAAAAGTCACATTGCGGAACAGATTAAAGATGTAGGAGTTTGTGGTGAGTATATAAATATATTAGTGCAAGACTCACATGATTACATATAATTAGAAATATGTATGTAATTTGTTAATAATCATATTTTCATTTTGAGAACATGCATTCAATCTTCCTAAACTGATATGGCAGGGAATGAAACGCTGGATATAACTTGACTAAGACAAGCAGTTCATTTGAATCTCTGATTACTATGAGTAGCGAGATGTAAATTATGAAATCCATTGATCCCATAGTGAATCTGGTCGAAACGGTTTTGAGTGGTGAAACAGTTTTCATGTGAAACGCACTGTCCTTTTGATAACTGAGGATGCTTTAAGCACTCCAGACTAGGGACAGCTCTTAGTGGTTAAGCCTGTCAATGGAGAATCGAGTTCTTCAGGGATAGCCAATTATTTTGTTTATTTGTTTGTGTGTTTGTTGTCGGGGATGGTAGTAGTTTTTTTCATTTTCTTAAGAAAAAGATTCCAGGCAGTACAATACATCTTAAGATGCAAGTAAAACTAGCAAAAAAGGTACTGATAAAGAGTTAAAATTTAGAAAGTAGAAAAGTGAAAAGGACTAATAATAGTAAATAGTTGGTTCATGGCCTTGTATTCCATGCACACATACCACATACGTAAGCACTGAGTCGTCTTTTTTTTTTTGTTTTTTTAGCTGCAAACACCATGTGTGAAAGAATTGGCAGATGAAGTCATGAAAATTCAGTCTAATTTTCAAGCAAAGATATTCCATTGGATCAGTATTTTTATATAGGGTTTCCAATGTTTTGAAAACATGTTTAAGGGCAGTTTCACACACTGTTGACCTCTATGTAGTGAAAGTCTGTGTTTTATGAAACCTGAGCCCATGTGAATGATCTTAAAATGTGACAAAATTCTAATAGCATATTAGCTACAAATATGCCTACATTGATGGCCATATGACCAATACAACTCCATGTAGTAAATTCAGTTACTAAGCAAAAGTAAACACTTAAACTGATTTGACTATAAATGCATAAGACAGCATGCACTGGGAGTGCACAGGTCTGCACCAGGTCCTCTGTATATATATTATGGCTTCCAGTTTAGTGGGTTTGTTTTTTTTTTATGGAATTCCTGAGTGTGATCATGTGGGTTTCTGTTTTTTGTGCCGTCTCTCGGGCTCTTTTCCTTGGGTTTGTTTGTTCTGTCCAATTCTGATCTGTTAGTTTCTTTTTCTTAATCTTACTTTCTTACATTTTATTACTTTCCATTAGAAGCTTTTTTTTGTCTACTAATAAGAAATAGAAAGGGATTGGATCCAGATGTGAGAGGAGGTGGGGAGAAACCAGGATGAGTGAAGGAAGGCAAACCTAATCGGGATATATTATGTGAGAAAAAAAAATCTATCAATAAATAGAGAAAAAGAATTGGAAAAATTATTCAAAACCTTGTAATGTTTACAAGTTAAAAGGGGTACTTTCATAGGAAAAGAGAGAGATCTATTAATAAGAATGTAGAAATGTATCATTTAGAAAAATGGATGACATAGCCTTTTTGCAATTTTAGTAACATTTCATCCTTCATCAAAAAATAGTGTGTGACTGGTTTACAGATAGTACTACCATAGAGAACACTCTCTGAGGGTTTACTTCCCTCAGTATCTTTGAATTTGTTTAACAGTCCGGCCACTATCTCTCTTTCAGCTTCTCTGATTGACACTAATGGAACTTCCTTACTCTAAGGCTCAGACATTTTAAATGGTATTTTCAAGTATTGCCTGTCTCAGTGATATACAATAGTAAAACAAATTTATTACAGATTACTTACCTGTTTGTCTTGAAACCTATGTCCTTTCCCAATTGTTACAAGGTTGCAAAGTACTTTTTAATGTAGTGAGTCTTATTTTAGGGAAGGAAAGGGTACTTTGATTGTTGTGAGGATTGCAGCTGAGTTTATTAACTCAGCTGTTGTCTGAGTTGTTTTTCAAGAGACCAGCTGCAGCCATTGGGAGAGCTCTGCCTGTGTACCTATGGCACATGTAAAGCTGGTATCATGAAGGTAAATGCAACCTAGCAGAGGCAATGTTTCTTTTTATAGTACTGTTCCATTTTAAGAAATTGGGTTCACATTCTGCCTTACTCTTTATAATTTAATGCCCTTCGTGGAGAATTATATACATCTATAAAATGAGATTTTTTTATAGGATTGAATGAGTTAATATATGTTTAAAAAACTGCTAGCACTATTCATTTTAGAAAATATAAGTGTGGTCTTTAAAAATGTAACTTAGATCTGAGAAGTATCATTTATTTGTTATTGAGTCAGTTAGCCATTAACATCTTATATTCAAGAAGATATATTGTTAAATTATTTTCAATAACTTAATAAGAGTCCAACGTTAAAGTTTCCAATGCTCTTTATTAATTATAAGTCATGTCAAATTCAATACCTGGGTGGCTAGGCAGAGACTTCATTCCATCATATTCTCTTGCTTCTCTCCCTTCTACCCTCCTCCATTCCCCCTGCCTGCTTCTGACTTAGATCCTTTAAACATTTCCCCTAGCCCCCTCTCCACACCCAGTCCTTCATTACAACACAATAGTACTAGGCTAGGGGTGATCAGAGTATTCTCTGATCACCCAGCCACAGATCTTTGATAGTGATACATCACCTCTAGCTGTAAACAGTTAGTCCTATCTGTGGAGATCTCAGCAGGGTTAGCACAAGAGTGTGAATAGGTAGGAAGCAAGGCCTGCACCACTACAAGGCATCAGACTTCACAACTACAAGGCATCAAAGCCTTTTTATAAACCAAAACAGCACACAGGAGTAAAATATCCCACAACAATATATTTTTAAGTATAGTCAACCAACAAAATGAAAGACGTTGTTCTTTAAGAACTTTTCAGAGGCATCTTTTAAGAAAATTTTAAGAAAGAAAGTTGTGCAAATATTAAGAAAATAGCCAACAAGTTACATTTTTATTTAACTAAATCTTATGAATACATATAGATCTGTTTCATTTGTTTTATTATTCAAATGCTTCTCCCAATATATAAAGGCTGTGAAATATTACTATGAAATAAAGATAATATTAGGATTGAATTTAAGATACTAAATTTAGAATTTACGTTTAAATGATACATATAAATGTTTCTACAAATTGTCCCAATATTGCTATTTCTTTTACAGTACCTACTAAAGATATGGGCAAAATTTATTCTGAATAGTCATCCTTTAGAGTGCAGTTTGCAAGTTATTTCTACAAGGGAAGGTTCTTGTCAAGTCAAGTACTAGGAAGAAATCCAGAGAGACTAATACTATAATTATAGATCATCCAGACTATGATGAGCACCCCCCAAATTTGTCTCTTCACAGAGTACTGTACGCAAGGGAAATTAAGTGTTTATCTTTCTTTGTAGGTAGAAATAGGTGATTTAACATTTTATAAATGCATGTACTAGTAGAAAATGACTGCCTAGTATTGCATAATTATTTTGAGATAAGTACTATGCATAATTATAAAAACATATTAGCATTCACAGTGGAGAGTAATAGGTAGTATCATGGTACTTCTGTCTAAAGTGTGTACCATGAGAAGTCTATGCAATTGAGATTTTAACATATAATTTCTTTTTATGTAAGTATAATATTTGTAGATGATAAATGCATACTTCTTTTGGTAGAGTATATATTTATTTCTAGTTGCAATGAAATACATCCTACTTATACATCCTAATGTGTTTTTCAAGACACTGGGTGAATGTTTTTAAGACAGTACAGTTAATTTCCTATTAATGAGTTATACATTTTTTTCTGTTCGTTTATGTCTTCAGCTAATGCTTTCAACAAAATCATAAAAAGGAAAAAAAAACCTCCCAAACTAAGGAAAGACATACCTATATAGATACAAGAAGCAAACACAACACCAAATAGGATAAGAAAAATCCCTATAGCATATCACAGTTCAACCACTAAGTATACAGAACAAAGAAATGTAATGAAAATGCCAAGAGAAAACATACAAGTCACATGTAAAGGAAAACTCATCAGAATAATGGAAACTCAATGGAAACTTTGAGAGCCAGAAGAGCCTGTGTCAAGCATTTCATGTCCTAAAAGAATGTGGTGGGCAACCCACACGAATACACCCAGCAAAACTATCCACCATAGTTGAAGGAAAAGAGAAAATCTTTCCATTACATAAACAGTTTTAAAAATTCATAGCCAACAAACCAAAACTAAAGAAAATACAATAATCAGTATTTTAGGCTAAAGAGAAGACTTAGTATATCCAAGATACTATGGAAAGAAATATGAACATATGTTTCCTAAAACACTAAGTACCATTAAGGAAAACAAAACCTACCAAAAGTCAAGAACACAATGACAACAATTAGCATACACATTTCAATAATATTTTAAAATATTAATTGCCTCAAATCTCCAATCAAAAGGCAGGCATAGGGTGACTGAATTGATCATGAAACAATATCTATCTTTCAAGTGAAAGCTAACACATCTTAGCTTTAAAAATAGCTACCAACTTAGAGTAAAAGAATGAAAAAGTACTTCAGAAAGCAAGTATACATTGCTATCCTGATATCTGATTAAAATATGCATCAAACTAAAACTAATCAGAGGATATAGAAAGGGACACTTCATTCTTATCAAAGAATCAGTTTACCACAAAGGCATTAGTATCCTAAACATATATGTACCAAACTCTGGTGCACTCAATTTCAAAAAAAATTAAAATAAAACAAATAAAATGTCCTACTGAAGAGAAAACCCAGATTAACATCAACCCATAGTATTAGGTGACTCCAGTACCCCACTTTCTCCTATAGACAGGTCATATATTTAAAAAACAAACAGTAGATGTATCAGAATTAAATCAGAACACATACCAAATGGACTTAATAGTTATCTATCTAATATTCCACTGAAACACCACAGAATACATATTTAACACAGCTTCACATGGAAACTTTCTTAGAGACCACTTTCTAGAATACAAAACAAATCTGTACAAAATCAGAAAGATTAAAATGATGCAGTGTAACCTATCTGATCATAATACAATACAACCTGAAGTTCATAGGAAACAGATTTCAACTTAATACGCACTCTCATGTAGATTAAACAACTCATTCGTGAACAATGAAGATATTGAAATATGAGTCTCATATCTTAGTTAGTCTCCCTTCAGTCTGTTTAAGAGCAATAAACTCCTTAGGCCCACTTCATTTGAGGAAAGGAGAGACAATTGTAGTTTTAATGAATCAAGATATTCAAGTAATGGACAGATGTTTTGCAGAGCTGATAATATATATATAAGGTATATATATTATATATAATATATAAAACAGAAAGATTTACCTGTCTGCCTAAAATTATCATCATTATTAAACAATACAAGGTAACATGAAGTGATTAGCACATGGGACATACGCACTGATATTTAGCTTTGAATAGATCTTTTGAGGGTGATTGAAACGTTCTGGTTCTATTGGAAAGGTCATGGAGTTTTGTAAATATACTGAAAACCACTTACCTGTATACTTTATTGAATTATATAGTTATAATGATGAATTTTATTCTATGCAACCTTTACAGTTTACTGTTTCTCAACTTAAAAGTATTTTTTGTGAATTTGCACATTAGTAAATGCAAAAGATTTTGTATATATAATTATTTTGCCTATTTCCCATCTTTTAAAATGCATTTGTTTCTAAACCGGGCATAGTGGCTCACATTTCTAATCCAAAAGATTGAGAAATAGAGACTACTATGAATTTGAGGCCATCTGGTACCACATTGTGAATTTTATGTCAACCTGGGCTACAGAACAAAACCTTGTCTCAGGAACACAAACAGAAAATTAGCATACAATGTATGCATGTATATACAGATGACTTACATACTAATAGCACATGGTCTGCATTGGTTTAATGTACAATGTGATGATGCTGGGTAAACTAAGCAAAAGGAAGGATGAAGAAATTAGTAATGAAAGATGAAAAATCAATTCCCACTATTTTAGGCTGTGATTTTGTGATTTAAGTAAATGAGTATATATATGCATATGTTTCTAAAAATGAGCTTGCTGAAGAAACTCCAAATAGGGTTAGTTATGAGATCCTATCTACTTTAGGCACTACTAATGAAGTAGGCATTGTTACATAGGCAGTTGAATCTTCCCAATTATTTTGAGTTCACATTTCTCTGGGTCATACTAAACTCTTTGTGTATATTAGCTGAAATACCTTTGGTTAGGTAAAGAGATTTCATATGACTTTTTTTTTTCCTACTGTTCAAGTGAAACCTACAACTTACAAAGTTCTTAAAATGTGATCTTCATATTCTCGATTGTTCTCTCTCTTCTGTTTCTTCAGTGATGAGTCTATCATAGTCTCAATTCGGATTGGGCTGGTTTATAACTGGCTTCTTTTTAAGTGTACTGGGAGCAACAGTGCCAGAGCTATTGTGTACTCACAAATACATTAGTTACTAATGTATGCACTATACCAAAACTTTAAAGAATAAACAGGGTGTGACATAGGAATCCCATTATGGAGAAGTACTCCAAAGTTTCTTACTGTCTGCATGTTTGTCCAATTTTCATCGGAAGAGCAGGCAGAAAGAATGATTGTAAAAGCCAGAAGTGGTAGATAACTTTAAGAAAACAACATTTTCCACATTCAACAGAACAGATGCATGTATTAACTCGGACTGTGGCACCATACACAAGTTCAAGTCAGACAAAAGCCCAGCACGGAGCCGAGTGGATGGGGGAGGGGGGAGAGTTAGCACAAAGTCTCATACCTACCCAGAAAGCTATTCACAAATGATAGCTACTGGGAGAGGAAAAATCAGGTTTTTTCCTCTTTTTGTTTTGTTTGGTTTTATTTTGTTATTTTTAGTGATGTGACACTAGGTATATCAACCATATTCTAGGACAAGCCCCATGCACAGTGTTGAGTTAGGCAGTGCAAAATGAACTCCACTTTATCTATTGTTTGTTTGTTTTTCTTTGTCTTTTGTCTTTGAGAGAAAAAAAACAAAACATGCAATTGGATGGGTAAGGAGGTGATGGAGGATCTGGCAGGAGTTAGGGAACGGAAAATACTATGAAAAAATGGATAAAATTATCAATGAATAAATTAAAACATCGAATTTTTTTAAATTGTATTTTTATGTGACAAATGCTGGTTAAAACCAGAATATCCTTCCTTGACTAGAAGCCCCCCTTTAGCATTCTTTTAGAGTTACAAGGCTTATTCTTTATTAAAAGAACATTAATTGGTACCAAAGTGTAACAAGAAAAATAATTCACGAAGGATTTTTAATCTGCATCCCTAGGTATATTGTTGTTTCTGGACATTAGATACAGGAGGCTGAATGTCTTTAATCTCTTTTCAACTTTGAAGAAAAATAAAAGAACTTCTTTTCCAGTCTAACATTAGACGAGACTTGTGGGAAACAGTGAAATTTGCTACTTCAAGGGAAGAGTCATTATACTTTCAACTTGTAAGCTACTGACCTATTTCAAAAACAAAATCTTCTGAAATGTACTAGAAAAACATTTAAAGTTAAAAGCAATCAATAAAAAGTCCTCTCTCTGTCTCTCTGTCTCTCTGTCTCTGTCTCTGTCTCTGTCTCTCTCTCTCTCTCTCTCTGTGTGTGTGTGTGTGTGTGTGTGTGTGTGTGTGTGTGTGTGTGTGTGTATCTCCCTCAAGAATGAAAGGCACTGGCTTAACATCATGAAAGAAACTATTATCATGGACAGTGTGACTACAAGGACCATTAAAAATCACACATCTCATCAAATCTGGCTGTATCTTTTGTGTATAACAGGACTTCCGATTTACTCTCTATTTTTTATTTTGTAATTTGCAAGTATGAAAAACTTTGGGCTTTATTTTATTAAATAACTGAAATGTAAACTCAGAGGAAAAATTTGTTTATTTTTTCATCCTGGTATCAAGAAGTTGAGAAGATTTGGATTTAAACTTCATAACATGCTGCCAAGTACGCTTATCACTTTTATCGTTCAATGAAATCTGATCAACAATAGTGAGGAATTACAAAATGCACACCAAACTCCACAGTAGATAATGTATATTGAACCAAGGTATTATTAATAATTTCACATTTATTATTTATTTATTTATGTGCGCAGGAGGCCACATGTGTTCCACAGCCCACATATGGAGGTAGGACATCTTTTGTAAGCAGTTCATACTTTCCGCCATGTGAGTTCTATGGATTGAACTCAGCTCATAAATTTTGGCAGCAAGCTCCCTTTCCTGCAGACCTATCTACAGGCCTCAAAGGTAATTTTTAGAGAGTAAAATCCGCAGTGACATCCTTTAAATGATTCTGGGTAAAATACAGTAAATCGCTATGCTTCTTCTAAAAAGTCCTTATTTGTTATTAGTTTTCAGTACATTATTTTCAGACGGCAGTTAAAGACTTGTGGGAAGTTCCAAATGGTTCACCAGGAGCCCAAAGATTTAAGTGCATATGGATGAAAATTATTGCACTGAGGAACAGACTATCTGAAGCTAAGAAGAAAAAGCGTACGAAGCAAGTTTTATAAAATTAATTGAATAGATTTATGATGTGAGTAATATTGACATAATGCTGCTTAGGAGTGAATGGCATAGGCTATTAATGAAGTATTTTGGCTGGTAAGATATTTACCAATGCAATAGAAAATATCAGTGTATCATATTGTCACTGTACCCTACTCTAACCAATAAATGTTCTACTGGAAAAGTTTATGGAAAAGTAAAATTGTAATATTCTAAAATAGGACAGGAAACCTGGCAGAAAAATAACTACATCTCTTATATGTAGTCTCTATAATCATGCTTAGTCACTACAAACAAGAGATGGCTTAGCCTTGTCTATGGAAAACATTCCAGGTACCACAGTAATATATACGCACCATATACATGCCGCAAAAAATACATGAGACAGAAACTGGATTTTAGGATTTAGAGTGTCAGATAAATTCCTAAAGTGGGTTTTCATTAAATAGAAGTGATCATTTTTGTTTATGTGATAAAATTGAGATATCCTTACTGTAAATTAAAAATTGCAAATGTTTCATCAAGAAAGGTTAATTAATTCAGTTAAAGTGCTTAAAATTTATCCAGCTGCTGACCAGTTCAGAACTGGAGTACTCAGTAGTAGAAACTGGTTTCTACTACTTATTCAAAACTTATTTCAAATATATTGGTAATTAGATTTATGTAAAAAAAAAAGTAGCGAATAGTCTGTTCAGATAAGATTGTATATCTTCCTGACACAGAAGTGTAACATTCATGTTCACTAGACAATCTGGTATGTCTTAGTTCTAAATGCCTGCAAATTCATTGAAGGGAATGGTGTTTAAAATTGCCAACCATTTATCACTTCAGAAGAACATTTACCAAAATGACTATCCTTAAATGTATTAGTTTGAAGACTTTCTAGTGGTTACTAGAAATTATTGCCATTTATTATCAAGATTTCCACAGATCAAGATTGTAATTTCAAATTCTCTTCATAAAAGAAATGTTTTATCTCTCATTTTCTGAGAGGAATGGGAAGCTTTCAGCTTGTTATAGTCAAATCATCACTAAGAAACATGCTCCAAAGAAGGTTTTAGCAGTATTTTTTCCTGATGGCAAGTGATCACTCCCTTTAAAAGCTTATTTAGGGTTGGATTACAGTATCAGCCTTGTTTACCAAATCCCCTGGGATCAATGATGATATTATGCACTTTGGCCTGCACTGTGCAAAGAGGCAAAGAACAAGGAAATGAAGAATGAAAAAAATTGTATGTTATGTTGGAAGCGGATGGAATGGCCATGTCTACCATCTACCTGATCTCATGAAAACATTAACCCATGAAACAGTCTTGGAATTCGTTCAGCAATAAACCTGGGTGCTTGTCGGCATAGAAAGACAATGTGGTACCAATGTCTTGTAACTAGGTTCCATGGTGAATTCCAAGGCACTGTATGCACTCTGTCCATTCAGAAAAGGTAATATCCTACCGGATAAGCAATTATACAAGCATACACAAACCCTTCTCAAACTCACGACTGCCACATTTGTCTGAGAGAAAAGTGCTGTGCGGGGTTCAGATTATGGGATACCTGCCAGTATTGGCATTTGACAAAAGATGTCCTGTGAAAATGAAAGTGGTGAAATTTTACCTTAAAATTTTTTTCTAAAGCCTCCAAAAAGATTGTCTAGTGTGCTTTTAAAATGCCATCATTACTACTGTCCCATTCTTCCTATAAATTTTTAGAATTTAATCTGTTTACTTATTCTATTAGTGTTCTCAGAAAATTCTAATCCATGGAAAAAAAATATGTTTTTAATACAAAGTTACCCAGAAATCAGTGTCACTAGATATTGAGTTAAAGGAGGTCTTTAACTTAAACCTGACAAGATTTTTCTATATTCGTAGAGTAATTTCAGGATGAGGAACTGGAAATGAATCCCATGCTTATTCTTTCCTGAACAATAATGCATGCTCTTACGAGTTCAAATTATGAGTCAAATTATGGAAACCAAATCAATGACATTGTGTTTGTTTAGTTTTTGTTTTTTCTTTCTAGAAGTATCAGCAAAACCATCCAGAGATGAACACCACATCTTCCTTCCATTTCTGACAATGGCCATGGCAGTCACATAAAGACACACTGTTTCTGTTATCATGTTTGGTTTATGTAAAACAAGAAGTTTCAGAATTTAACTCCTCAATAGGACCTGCAGTAAGAAATTAAAATAATGGCTTTCATGGCAAAAGCCTGCTGTGATGACAGTAAGCTAATTTTCTAGGCCTGAGAATTTCAGAAAATGTTTTGACAGCCAACAGTGAGAGCTTTCATCTTTGTTTCACTCTTACACTAAGTGCCAAGTTTGCATGCATTTGTAATCAGGATTTCTTCAGATGCGCGAAGATTAGCATCCCTGATTTGTTTTCCATTATCACACAAAGCTCCCCCCGCCCTCTTTGAGTGTCCTACACGGTTTTAAAGTTCTTTGGAATAATAATAAACTAGTGAAAACACCACAGTCATCTGTACAGAAAATTGAAGGAAATATAAAACTGTGCAAAATGTAAGGAGAAATAGGCACAGGTGGAGAATTCTGTCATCTTGGTTTTTCTAAATAGGATCACATATGAAGTCACATGTCACACACTGGAAAAAAAAAAAAGAGGAGGCTTTCACTTTGCTGTGCTGAAGTTGATGCGCTTTCTTTTTTTCAGTGCTAAATCTGCCAAATTCCATAAGAAGGTATGAAAATGTATTTAACATCACATAAATGGAGTGAAACACATTTGTAGTACTTTCCCTAGAAAATGTAAATCCATTAATGTCTGTGTTTTCCTTCAAAATCCACAAAAACACTACCTATGTGATATTTGGATGCCTCTAATGCCACATTCGTAAGGCATTTGGGCCTAAATCACAGGAATATGACAACATCTGCAAGAAAATTCGACATATTTGCTTCTTCTGAATTCCAGATTACCTCTACATATACATTACTACATATAATATATTAAAGCTAATTGTTATGAATAATTTCTTCTACCAAAGATCTAGATGTTGTCATTCACATGGTCACTTCAATACTTTCCATTTTTCATGATTCTACAATGTCATTTGTACTTGTATTCATATGTTAGTCGAAAAGAGTCAATGATAGATCAGCAGGAGGCTTATTGCAGTAGGATTATGGGCAGATCAGTCTGATAAACACCTAAACAGTAGCTTGACCAAGGGGGAGATGTGTAGAGGATTTTTTAAACCCCTAAATTATTTTGATATTATTTGTAGTTTCACACTAGTGGAAAAGTAATTTAAAAACTGAGAAGCAAATATATTTTTTGAAGGTAAATAAGAGGATAAATGTAAAAACATATTTTTTTATTCAAAGGAAGAACTAGATACAATCTTCAAGATGCAAGCCTGCACCTAGAGGGCTTCAGCCTCCAAGACTGATCTAAACTCTGACCTTCTCCAGGGCCTCTTCTCCACATGCCTGCTTCTTTAATCTCCTGCTTCTTGCTTCTACTCAACTTCTACCTCTGTTTCTACCTTGCTTCTCCTTCTGTTTCCTCTCAACTCTCCCTCTGCTTCTACTGACTGTTGCCTTTTGTATCTGGAGACTTGAGATTAAAGATATGTGCCACCAACTGCCTTCTGAGTTGGCTTACTTAATAGGGGTATGCTCCAATGCCTTCAGATACAAAGTCTTATTTTGTATTAATGAAGAGAATCCTATAATTCACTTCCCAAAAGCCAGGCCAGTCAGATGGAGAAAGAGGGGGTGTTCCTCTTATCTCCTGGGAGGAACCACAGAATTCCCATTCATTTACCCTTAGCATAGAGAATAGGGTTAGCCTGACAAACATTCTTTCTACCCTAAAGCAGCCATGCTGCCAGAACAGAAATCAAATGTCTATCACATTGGTCCTTAAAGGTGATCCTTTCCCAGAACAGCTATGCTGTTGGATCAAGGATCAAGTTTCCTCTACAGATAAGATTGAATATACATCTCTATCATCTAACTGCCACTGACATGTTCAATTCTTCGGTGATGCAAATGTCTCATATCTACATAATGATCCTGGAAAAGAGAGTATTGATATTTTGTAGCAAAGGAAATTAAGCTTTGGGATTATAACAAAATTTACCCATAGTTTCAATTAAAAACCAAAAGCCTGGGAAAGTAGGGTATGCTGGAAACGGTGCTTGAGCAATCTCCAGTAGCAAATAGATCTTAACTTCAAAACATGACAAAGAAAATTCTTAACTTCACTTTTAGAAAGTAAGGGACAGGAATAAGAGAAGACTTACATGGAAAAAAATCAGCCTCATCGAGCAGAGAAGGCACAGAAGGGCACCCAATTTGAGGGAGCATGAATTACAGCAAGATGGATAGTCCTTTCTCAAAGCTAATGCATCCTCCCAGAATGCATTGCCAGGAAATGTCAGGTAAAGGGGCACCAAAGATGATTTCCCAGAGTCATTCATGGTTAGGTGATTTTGAATAAGCATCTGAACAATGGGAAGGGATGAATCTAGACAGGCAGAACAGACTTAATATTGTCCAGTGAGCCCACAAGCATCCATGACAGACCCCTCTGACACTTCTGTTTAGGTCACATAGTCTGCTTTTTACTAGAGATATTTTACAGCTTTGATCACTTATACCATGCAGTATAATTAATTGTGAAAGTAATTGTGGAAAAATAAAACAAAAACATCAAGTAATGACAAGACTGCCTCAATTGTGCTCAATAAGAATTGTATAAAATCATAAATCCTACAACCAAGAATGTGTATGGAAAATACAGGTTGCATCGATAAATAATCACAAATCCACTCTGGCACCGTGCTGATTACCTGGTGCTGATTATCTGGTGCTCTGAGAATCCACATTGAAGGCATGCTTTACAGAAGCCCTTGCTACAAGGAAGTTGGGTCCTTTTTGCCAGCAGCCATACTCTGTTCATAGAAATTCTAGAAATTAAACAGCTTTATAATTCATACTAATGCTAATTAATCACAGATATATCTACTAGTTGACTAAGTCTGATTTAATAAATTCAAATTTGTATAGCAATATACCTTAGAGCCGTTTTGAAATTGCATCTTCCCCTACACTAATTACACGACAAGCTTGCTTTTTATGATTTACATAACCCTCACTTGCGTTTTCTCTTTGTAATGTTATAATGCTCATTATTTTCTGAAAATCACGTTGGATCAAGCCTTTTCATCTGAAGTTTGCCATGGATCCTTCAATATATTCTGATGCCTGGGGTACTGAATTTGATGAAACACTCCCCGTGAGTGGAAAACAAAACAAGTGTAAACAAAAAACAGACACAGAAAGCTTCAGGTTATTGCTAGAAAAAATGTCAATATAAAGAGAACACTAAACTTATTAATAAGAAAATTCCTGGAATCATTATCTGTTATTTTGCTTTTTAATTTTAGGTTGACAAAATAGGTCATAAAAGGTACTCCTTTTTCTGGATTATTATATGTATATATATTAACAAATTTTAGCATTATAAACTATTATTATAATTCTGAATTTAAAAATTCTTGTGTATGGTATTACTATTAATACTCTCTGTTAATAACTTTCAATATGGGGAAACAGATGTGATATGTTTACTTCAGAAATACTTCAAAATAATCTCTCTACTCAGAGGCAATTTACTAATAAACATTCAAATTGATTTATACCAGAAATTATGACATACATGTCTGTATTCCAAATTTAAAGTTTACTTCCTTCCCTTGCATGCACACATAAACATACAAGTAATACATCATTGGTGTATTATGTCTCCAATATTTTTAAAGGTGCTACAAAGCTCATGTCTTGAGCCAATTTTATAAGGTATGGGATATCCTTTATGCAAGTCATTATTGAAAAATTATGAAAATAACTACAATGTGATCTTTTATTCAGAGCTTTTGTGAGCATATTCTTATTACATTATAATGCAGGTTGTAGTAATACATTTGAGGGTTTCCATTCATGTCGTTTAGAAGGTATTTTTGTACAAATGTGAATACTTAACTGTTGGATTAATACATCTATGGAAGAATTATCATTTTGAAGTCAGCGACAAAGTCATCACAATTACTAGTTCAAATGTAGCTTTAAATTTAACACATTGAGTCACCCAATGTACTTAAGAGCTAGCACATGCCCATGCAGCCTTAATTGGCTCTCCTGCTCCTTAGTATATTCTCTTGCTCCTGTCTAAGCCATGCTTGCTTTCTGGAAGCTGCCTCATGTTGGCCAGTTCTCATTGACTTTCCAAATCTCAGGCCTTCAGGACACATTTTCTTCCCTTGCATAGCTTATACATTTCCTAATGGTCTCCAAATGCCAGCTCAGCTGGACTCTGGAGTCTTTTCCCAAGACAGCTACTCTAGAATGTAGGGTGCCACCTAACTATGCAAAAGCAGCACTTATTACAGAAGTCTTCTTAGCACTCTACAAGTATAAGCGTATTCTTTTAAACATAGTCACCGCAGTGTACAGTAGTTCAGACTAACAGATTCCTATTGTCTAACTGAATGTACTCTGACCAATATCTAACTCCCTTTATCAAAGCCCTTGCTGTCACCTTCTCTTTTTACCTATTTATATGTATTTTGTCTTTTTCACGTTCCCTATATAGGTAAGAATCACAAAATAGAAAGAAAAAAAGGAAAGGAGGGAGGAAATTGTACATTCTAGCAATCCCATGTGGGCACATTCCCAAAAGATATGAAAACAGTGTGTTGAGGAGATTCCTGTGTATCAGTGTTCACTGCATCATTGTTCACATAGTAAAAACCTTGACATAAGAGTCTCCATTGGCAGATGAATGAATAAGGAACATATGCTATACATCTGTACAGCGCCATACATTTCAGCCGTAACAAGGTAAGAGATCCTACCATGTATGATAGCATCAGTGAACTTGGAAGACAAGATGTTCAGCAAATTAAGACAGGCACAGAAGAATATTTTCTATTGCTTCATTATAACTTATTTAGTCCCGACTAATTTATTCAACCTGCTGCTGAGACTCCTTCACAGATTCACTAGCTATAACACCTCAGCACCTTCAGCCTGACAGGATTAGCATATCATTTGCATTTTTATACTTTAAAGATGAGCTAAGATGCTACAATAGACCTAGATGGCTGTACAGAAACTGCTGTAAAAATGAATAAAGGGAGAAAGTAAATATACTGCTATATTCCATAAGAAATCAGCAGAGCTGATCCCTTAAGAAATTATGCAAAAGGCAAAAAAGAGCTTTTTATCCAAGCACCCATATTCTTATTACTCTTTTGTTGCTAGCCTCTGAAAAAGAAAATACCCAAGAAAAGACTGCCATGATTTCAGTGAGCTATAAGGAAGAGTTCTTGTGAAAGAGAGAGGGGGAGGAGAGGGAGAGGGAGAGGGAGGGGGAGAGCCACTAATTTGAAGTTGCCTTGGGTAGGAGTTCCTCTGGTGTTGAGCTGACTAGACTGCAGACCCACTGTGGTAGAATTAAATTGTCTCCTTAATACAAAATTTTCAAGTTACTGGGTATGAAATAAGAAATGAAATAACATCTCATATAATTTTACTACATTCAATAAATGTCCTATGAAATATCCATGTATTGTGCATGTATCCCTTCTGATGGGATTCTTGACCAATTTCAGAAATATTAATGTGTGTATGAAATCTACCTTTACTTAAGCCCCTTTACTTCAGACTTTGAGTTGCTGACTAGCTAACTACTATTATGGTCATTTTCTTTGACCCACACCTTATTTAAGTGGATGTGTTCACTGTTATTATTGCTACCTGACAAAGAGCTGACTGATGGGGTGTCTGATAATATCACCATGGGCAGTGTTACTCTTGGTTGATACAACCAGGCCTCTAGGGTCCAATTTCCCAAAACTTGTGGTGAAAATTGGGAGCTGGAAAAGGAACTACTTGCTTACATTGTTTTCATTGTTGCAAGGAGACTATTTTCAAGAATGTCTGTGACAGGAATAAAGAGACAAGGACAAGCAGCCCCAAACTGTCAAATCACCAGGGTCTCTGCAGCTGCTTCCAGATAAATGTCACTGCCTATTGCCAAATGCGTAAGGAGGAGGAGAATGTGAAGAGGAAGAAAAGGAAAAGGAAAAGGAGGAGGAGGAAGAGGATGGGGAGATGATAACACATTTAGTGCATTATATAAGGAATAACATAGATGTTATTATTTATTGTTTGCTTGTTTTTAATTGCAAGGACTGTTAGTTTTCCCATAGATCAGAACACCTTGGTAAACCATACAAAACCCACTCTGACCCTGTAGTAGTTCTCTGCTGTGGCCGTTCACCAAGAGAGACGAGGTGGCATACTCATATCTGAAATTTCTGCCAGACCTCAGTAGAGGGAACCACCATCCTCCTGGCCACCACTGTGCTCGATCTACAGTGGAACAATAAGCATCCTAGCTCAGGTGTTTTTATTCTTTCAGAACTCCTCAGGTGCAGATCATAAGCAATCAAACATCCCCTCCACAGAAACCCAACACCTGCAGACAATACAAAATGCCAAGGCCTATGTATCCCCTTTTCCAACAATGCACAAAAACAATTATTTTAAACACAAATAAAAATAAACTTCCACAACAATTCTCCTTTTCTATATAAAAAATGCTTTACCTTTACAACACAATTTAACACTATACCAGCAAAATTATTTACAAGAGGAACAATGACAAGGGTTGCTAATGCACAGGAGCAAATGAAACCAAACATCTGTCAAGCTTTCACAATATCTGTGGACAGCAGCAAAACATTATCAATGTCCAATTATCTGGAATTCACTCACTATCTTCTGGACTTCTCCAAAGGGCTTGGGTCACTCCTCTGGCTCTGCTTCTGCAGCACACACAGTCCACTGCTGCTGTTATTCTTGGTGGTCATCCCAGTGGAATCTCTGCTGCCACTAAAGCTACACTTTCAACACTGGCCTCTCCTGGGCTCTTTTCATAGTGCCAAGCCTCACCTGTTTTATATGACTCCTTCATTCTGGAGCTTCAACTGCTACTGAGGCTACACCTTCACCAATGGCTTTTCCTGGCCTCTCATAATGCCAAGTCACAGTTGCTCTCCAATGACCCCTTCATGCCTTCAAAACCAGTAACACCTGAATGACTTTTATAGTACCAAGTTTGGCTACTAGCATGAGATATGACCTCATCCAATTCTGGAGGACAGCTTCTGTGTGGTGACCTTGAGGACACATTTTTTCAGATTTTAAGATAGACTTTGGTTTGCTGGAAAAATAACTGGTCATTTTGTCTGCAGTAAGGGTTCCCTCATGGGTGGAATTCTCATCACTATCACTAGTGCCTGAACACCTTATAGTCAGGGTTGAAGGAAAAAGTATGTTCAGTTTAAGAAATCAGCTTTTTCCTCTAATCACAGGCTTCCACAATAGCAGGGGTCATTGGCCAGTGGGGAAGCATCATGGGTTGAACCATTCTGGTGGTTTGGTGTATTTTCTCACCACTGGTATGGGGAAACATACACCCTTCTTCATACACAAACACAACATTTTGAGCTCCACATACATACAATGCAACTATCAGAAAACTCAGTTTGTGAAATAGTATGATACCATCAGTAGCAGGAGGGAGCATTGGCTTGTCTCCATGATCAGGAGAAGCAGTAAGAGCCTTGAGATTTCTTTCCCCAAGAGGAATTCTTTATCTCTAAGGGTCTCCATTCTGTGGTTCTCACCTCAGAGCTTTCTTTCTCATTTATTTATTAATTTCACAACTTTTTCTCTTCATCGAGGCTTATTTCCTTTCTCTCCTCTTCCTCCAGGAGCCTTCAATTAACACCTTGATCTCTATCCTCTGGTCGCTTCTCTGAGCATACTTTACCTGACTCTGTGAAGTCTGGAGATTTTTCTCTTCTTCCATGTCTCCACATTGGATTAGCTAGTGTGATGTTGTGCCCTGTATTGGTATGCCATTTGTAGTTTCAAACCTATGAGGTAGCTCACCACAGAAGACAAGGAGGTGTATTTCATACTTGGAAGCCCTGCCAGATCTCAGTAGACGGAACCACCATCATGGCCAGCACCACACTCAATCAACGGTGGAACCCTAAGTGTGTGAGCTCAGATGCTTTTACTCTTTCAGAACTCCTTAGGTGCAGATCATAAGCAATCAAACATCCCCCAACAGAAATCCAACACCTGAAGACAATACAAAATGCCAAGGCCTCTGCATCCCCTTTTCCAAAAGTGCACAAAAACAATTACTTTAAACACAACTAAAAATAAACTTCCACAACATGACCCAAAGTTGAGAAGCAAGCAAGAACAGGCAAGTATTTCCTTCTGTCTGCAGGGTTCAGCCTGATTAATAAGAGAAGTGTAGCATCTAGGCACTGCACTCTAGTTGTGCAGAACTTGGAATTGTGCTTTATGATACCTCCCAGTGGAGCAGTGACTCTCACTTTCATTCTGCAGGATGAGAAGACTGTATTTCTGAGAGGTTTGGTCCTAGGGTAACAGCCTTGACTTTGAAGCGGTGTCACTGTGATCTTAGATCTCATTCTACCTGACTGAGATGTACATGTGCTTTTCATTTGAACCTAGGTGTTTCCTTTCCTCCTTCAAAATCCAAATGCAATTGGAAGAAAGAGAAAGATACTGAAAGTACATGACAGAATGAAAGGAAATGTGTGAAAAGTCTGCTTACCTATTATTTTCCTTCACCGGAAAAAAATAGCAATTGTATGTCAATTTCTCACATTTATCAAGGTAAACGAAAAGCTACACCTTGTTAATAAAAATGATTACTGGGTGGGCATTAGATGATTCAGGAAAGGGTTGGTGAAATTAATGAAGGGATGTTACTTAATATTGAAACTCTTCTTAACAATTGAGAGAAGAAAAAAATACCAGAAAGGATTGCCAGCTCTTTTGCTTCTTTTCTTTTCTTTTTCTCCTACTTGATACTACATTTCCTAGGCTGATCTGGAATATGTGTTCCTGAGAAGTTTAATTACTAAGGATCTGAGATAAAATAAATATGCTACTATACTTGATACCATGTATACTTTTGACTTAGGGACATCCCAATGTAGATGATTTGAAGCTAGCTAACCCCAACAAGGTACTTAATGAAATGCTTTAATTACACCTTTAAACTGCACTGCTATTTATTCAGAAACTGACCTTCTGTATTGTAGTATAAGTTGCTTTATTAGACAGACTTTCCATCTTTGTCATATAATACCTGACATAAACTACTTAAGGAAGGAAAGTTTGTTTAGGCTTAAGGTCTCAGATGTTCTGTTCATAGCCCTTGGTTCCGTAGGTTCCAAGAATGAGGCAGAACATCATGGCAGCATGTGCATGCCTCACAGTTCACTTGCTTCATGGTAAGAAAGAAGTAGAGAGAAATAAAGAGACCAGAGAGTAGATGAAACTTCCAAAGGCAGGCTCCTACTGGCCTACTTGCTGCAACAAGGTTCTACATGCTAAAGTCTCTGCTATTTCCAAACACTTACACCAGCACCTGAGGAACAATTAGTCAACCCATGAGTCTGTAGGAACCTTCCATATTCAAGCTATCATATTCAAGTCCGGGTCACCAAAGACTGGTGACCATCTCATTATGCAAGATCTTCAAGCAGCCCCAAAGTTTTATCAACCCATCACATTGTTCAAAAGTTCAATTTTAAAATTCCTACTGAGATTCAAATCAAACTACCAATTGTAAGCCTTTGAAAAATAAAAAAGAAAAGAAGGAAAGTTATATACTTCCAAGTGACAACATTTTCTTTCCAAAGGAAAGAAATAGAAGAACAACAAAAAAAGATCAAACAAGCATGACTGAAATCTGTCAGGGAAAACACATAATTGAGCAGCTCCATTTCTGACATGTGGCACATGTGGTGTTTGGATGTAAACTACAACATGCTTGGACGATGCTGTTAGTCTCCAACATGGCCTTTTGGGCTGGCTTTCCTTGACAAATGTTTCACATTTCTGGAGTCTTTAGCCTTCCAGGGTGTCCTTAGAGATCAGGTTTCAACATTACAGCTTCACACATTACCATCTTAAGGACTGTTTGACACAGATTTTTCCCTCTGAGGCTTTCCTTAGTAATATGAATGGAAGCACCCAAGAATCTGTGTTGGTTGCATTGTACATGTCCCCAAATCTAATATCATATGGATGAATAACCTGTGCAACCAGGTTCAGAGGTAATGTAGACTCCTAGAGCCACGACTAGGGTAGCATTTGTATACCAGGATCTTTCAAATGAGTGTGCTCTTGGGCTTGCAGACAGCAGTCCCGCTGAGTTTATTGCAGGGATCTGCCCTATCGTCCCAAGGAAAGGCAAATGACTTCAGAAGCCATGCTTTCCTTAGTCCCAAACTTTTACAGGCTTTGCTTTCCACACTGCATGTTTTCAAGTCTTTATTCTCCACTTTAAGATCCAGTTCCTCAGTATAAACAGCTATAGTAGCTAGCAATAACTGTGCTACAACCACAAGATTGAACTGTTCTACTATTCCCTCAACAAATTACTCATCCTAGCTTGCCTCCCATCTCAGCTTCCTTCATTTCTCACTGATGGGTATGTAATGTAGACAAGGTTGGTTGGTTAAGTGTTATTTTTGTTTTGTTTGCCAACATATAAGACAGATAGCTATGCCTTAGCTTCTGTTCTCTTTGCTGTGATTGAACACCCTGAAGAAAGCAAAGTAAGAGATCAAGAATTTGCTTTAGCTCCCAGTTCTAAGAGGCAGTTATCATGATGAGGTAATCAAGAAAGCAGGGTGTTGAAGTGGTTGGTCACAATGCATATGCACTCATGAACAAAGAGATGTGAGTGAATGCTAGTGCTCACTTTCTCCATATATATACCCTAGGTCTTGTTTACAATTAAGATGAGTCTTCCCACATCAATTAGCATAATCAAGACAATTTCCTACATATGTGAACAGAAATCCATCTCTCAGGAGATTCTAGATCTTGTTAAGCTGACAACTAACAGTAATCCTGACAAGTCTTGGGTCCATTTCCCATTAAATTGCCCATTTCCAACTGAAATCTCATGTTCACAATCATTGTTCCCAATATAATCTGAGTCCCCACCATAACCACTAATGAAACTCTGCTTATCCCATAACTGGCTTTTCCCAACCCATATCTCCAAATATTTCCTAATGTTTCCCACAAATGTGTTCCAGAGGCTTAAAGACTGAATGGCCAGGATTAAACACATCCACATCTCGACCTCATCAGTACCAGTATTCTGCATTGGTTATTTTGTAATTGTGAGAAAGTAACTCATAGAAACAGGGTAAGAGAGGAATGGATTTATTTCTGACCAATGGTTTAACATGCAGCAAGGACATGGTACACAGATTACCTCACTCATGGCAGCCAGGAGACAGAGAATGTTTTCACATGCTGTCCTTTTTCTTTCCCCCTTTTTATTCCCACTGAAATCTTATTCTGTGGGAGGGTAAGATTATTATTAATCAATTTTAGATTAATAATAACCCAGAATCTACTTTAGATATGACCTCACAGATTCACTCTGAGTTATGCCTAACTGATCTAGGTACTTCTAAATTCAATGATTTTGATGATCAAAAATTAACCATTACAGTTGATGTTCTGTGCTTCACACATGGAGGCTGAGGTTTCTAAAGCTTCCTCATTTCTGTATAGCTTTATGTAAGCACACTCCTTGAGTTTTCATACTTCCTTTAACATATCTACAAGATGGAAAGATGTTAGTCATACTTTCTAATTGATATGATAAAAGACTTGGCAAACCCCAGGGGGTGGTAGTTTAGACAATGTTTTCAGAAGTGTTAGTCCAGGGTTACCTGGCTGTGTTTACCTGGGACTATAACGAGGTAGTATATCATGGTGGAATGGTGGCATGAAGCACTCAGGAGCATGCTCTCATCACATTTACAGAAGTAAGTTGTCATTTTCTAAGACGTTGTGTGCATCTCAGGCTAGCATCACCAGCTGGGTATCACACATTCAACTTATGAGTCCATGAGTTACATTTCATATTTATAACAGGAGGTAGGGACACGATGTTCTGAGTTTGTGTGACGGTTAATTAAACACTCCAACATTTTGTGAATAATTGTATGCCAGTAAGAGTGGTGATTATAATCTGCACCTTTCCCGTTTTGTTTCTTTGACCCACAAAGCTAACTTCATTATTATAATACTTAATTGCTTCATATTCTAACTTTTCCACTTTTTTTCTGTTCTATTAACACAACCTTTTACAGGTGTCATTTTGAGATTTGAGTAAATAGGGTGTTGTGGGGTTTCTAGTTTCTTTATAATTTATGATAATGGCAAGATCATGAAAAGAAATATGTTTTTTTCAATCAAGATTGAAATACATGTCTCTCTTTGCTACTTCCTACCTGTTCGATGGTGGACAAGTCTTTTAGCATGAGAATTTAGCATGAGAATTCAGCAAGATCCTACATGTAAATACAATGGTGCATCCAGAAAGTTATTCCTTTTCTCTAGGAAAGCTGCATTTCAGCCAAGTCTTCAGATACACCACCTTCTACTTTCTCATCTCAAAAATAGGATCATCCTTCTGTTACACAGGGCCATATTCAAACTCAGATCAAAGCTTTCCTCGATCTAGGGTTCATTCATAACCTTGGAATGTTGGTAAACAAATAATCACTTCTGATGTGTACAAGAAATGCAGATTTGAGCTTAAGAGTAGACTCAGTGTTTAAGAGCATTTGCTGCTTTTGCACAGGACCCTGGTTCCCTTCCCAGCACCCACATGGAGCTCACAAACATGTACAACTCCAGGTTGAGGTGATCTGCTACTCTCTTTAGACATCTGCAGGCACTGGGCGTGCAAATGTGTGTATATTCATACAGGCAAATACTCATACACATCAAATGAAATAAATAAATCTAAAAGAAGTTAAAAATTTAAAAAAAACATAGATTCATGGTTCTTGGAGATTCTTATTTATGAGAACAGTGGTAGTTATCTATAAAATACTTTTAGTTTTGAAATTATTTTATTTTATGTGTATGGTGTTTTGCTCTTCATGAATATCTGTGCACTACTTGAATACCAAGTTCCCAGATGACCAAGGTAGGGCTGAAGTTACTGAAGCTACAGGCAGTTGTCAACTACCATGTGGATGCTGGGAACTGAACCCAAGTCATCTGGAAGAAGAGTCAGTATTATAAACCACTGATTCATCTCACCAGCCCCAGTAATCTACTTTTAAAGTAAATAATTCCAAGTGATTCCATCTGATGGAGACAGTTCTCAATCCCAATTTTCACTGACAAGCCCTGAAAAGGCTATGGAATTCAAGCACTCTGTGGGTGGATAGGGCAGCCGCATGTCATTATAGAAGTCAATCAAACCCTGGGTTTTACCACTCACAGCCTAAAGAGAATAGCATATGTCTTTATGGAGTGTTGAGATAAAATGAAAGAAGACATGAAAGTGGAGTGCTTACTCCACTATTATTGAAGGGGTCAAAGGAAATAAGATCGGATCCAACAAACAACCACTTTCAGCCAAAGGACCAGAAAAGTATTCTATATTTTCCTGATTCTTGGACTACAAAGGCAATTTACAAAATCACTACATTCCCTTTGTTCCCTTGCTAGCTAGAAAGGAGTGATGATTCTGATGATTGCCTATTATCAATGATAGAGTCTCTCTCTTGCTCTTTAAATCCTATTCTTTCCCTGCCTATCTCCTCTCTCTTTCTCCATATAGATTACATGTATAATATAAATGAATTAATAAATATATAAATTTTCATTCCACAAATTATGAATACATGTATGTACATATATGCTTGCATATATAAGATATATGTATTTACAAATATGAAATAAATATATATCCATATATAGCTAGATTGTATAGTGTTTTTAGTAATCTAAGAACACAGGTAATGTAGCTAACCTTTAAAACAATGCTAATGTAGCTCCTACGATATGACATTTTAACAATACCTTTTAATAATGCATGTTCTTAAATGCTAAGCTGATTCATATCTTATTGTCCCAACGTTCTGATCTCAGATTCTACTTAGAATATCAAGAGGAATATGGAAAGATCAGAATTTTATTATAAGCTTTTCTAAGCATTATAGGAGAAGCTATTATCACTGTGCCTTACTCAGCTTGGGAGTTTATTACATTTAAAGGGAGGGGCTATAGTCTCTTTCTCAGACCATGCCTTATTGAATTGAAAAAAACATAAGGAAACCTTCAAAGTTCCATCTTTCACAGCCCATGGCAAGGACAAGACTTAGGTCAATGTCTATTACAGAGGCAGTAAAAAAAAAAAAAATCTATGGATTTAAAAAAGCCCCATACGCTGCTTCCTTTGCTGTATCTAGAAATTTTAAATGTGACTTAGGCACACAGAAATAGAGCAAGTAAGAGTGTGTGCCCCTATTTCTATACGTTAATGACATACACTTAATGCAAAGCCATTTTCTGAGAATGCTTGAAGATGGCAGGAATTCACTTGTCTCTTGTTAAATGGAGTCCAGGGTGTGCTGTGCTGCATAGTATGAGAATAAGCTGTTTGGATACGGTTTCTAAAAATTCTGTTGCTTATAATTAACTTCTAGCCTAAATGATTTGGTAACCATTAGCATGCTTAAAGTTTCAAAAGTAGACCTTTTGCCTGTTTACAATACACATGAAACATTGAAAACAAACTGCAAACATTCATTATTTTAAGGTATTGGATTACGTTCATATTAAGGGATAAGGTACTTGAAGACCTACATAGTAAGACACACAAAACTAAATTGTGGTTATTAAAATTTTAAGAGTTTTAAAAACACTTCTCTCTCAGGAAACAAGTTCAGCATAAATTTGTGTGGATGTAGCTCCTTTTGAAAAATGGATTGCTTTAAGTTAGCCTGTAATTAAAATGCTGTGCCACAAATAGTATTACTGAAAATGCTTGCACTCAGTGACTTTTCTTTTAAATATAAAGAGAGCAAGTATATATCAGAAATTGGATAATAAAATAAATTAGTACTGTGTGTGTGTGTGTATGTGTGTGTGTGTGTGTGTGTGTGTGTGTGTGTGTGTGTGATAGATAAGCATGCTCCTAGGTAAAATAGAATCATCTTTATTATATGTATATCACCTAGAATATGAACAATGGCTATTAAGCCATTTAATACTTGATGTAAATTTCTAGACCAGCATAATTCCTAATTGCATTCTAATTTCAGCCTCATATTCAAAGATAAATGTAGCTCTCACCCTCATCAAAGATGCTTCTGTTAGATCAAATGGAAGTCACATAATATATGGCATAATACACATGCCATAATACAGCTATCTGTAGATCATGTGATGCTCATCCCCAGCAGATGCAATCATAGCACAGCTCCTGCATGTGGGGCTCAAGGAACATCATGAAAGAGGGGGAAGAAGGATTGTAAAGGCCACAGGATCAGGAACTCGGCTTTGAGATTCTGTCTCCTCGTATTGACAGGGAGCTTATATACATGATATCATAATAACAAGCTCCAAACAAGATCTGAACAATAGTATTAATAAGCATGCTAAGGCAGAAAGGGGAACTCTCACAGGGTCCCAGATCCCTCCAAAAGAAGTATGGGCAACTGATGACTGCTGAGGGAGATAATTAGTCTGTCCCAGGGATGTGCTCCCTAGTTGCTTACCCAACACAAAGTGAACATCCATGAAATCATATGTGGCTTCACACAACAGCTACATTGGATGAGCATCGGAGGTGCTATTTATATGAGAGAGAAAGAGAGAGAAAGAGAGAGAGGGAAAGGGAGAGAGGAGAGAGAGAGATTTGGTGTGTGTGTGTTTGTGCATGTGTGTGTGACAATAATAATACAGAAGTACAAAAGGTCATCAATTAGAGAGAGAGAGAGAGAAGAAGAGGGAGAAGGATAAGGAGAGTGAGAGGGAGAGGAGTCTAGGAATGCAGAGGAGGGAAAGAGGACATGGAAGGAGGGAAAGATGTAGATGTGGATGTGTTTGCTTTTTTTGCTTTGTGGGACAAAACATCACTCTCAGTATTAGCATTTAAAATTTAGCAGAAATTTTGTACAAATAATCAGCATGAGCAAAATGTATCTGTGCTTCCTCTTTCTGATACTTGAACAATAAGACCTGAAGACTTTTATATCAAATAGAAAAAGAGCTACATCACCATTTAAAATAATCCCATTTTCTAACTATTAGATGCCAATAAGAATTCAATCATGTAATATATGTATAATTAGTGTTTATGATGCTATATTTCTCCACCATAAAAATGTGATATAAATAATGATTGTTAACGTCATAAAAGTGTGCAATGTATTTGACCATATCAAACTCCCACTATCTCATCCAATTTCTTCTGGTAACCCCTGCCCCACAAACCATTCTTCCTCCCAACTTATTATCTTCTTTATTTTTAGAATACCTTGTTATTTTGGGGGATGTCTCTGTGCTAATGACAAATGTTTGTGTGCACTGAAGAGGACAGAAGGGGGTGTTGGATCCCTTTGAGTTGGCGTCAAGTTAGTGGACAGGTATCTTATGTGGCTGTTGGGAACTGAATTCTTGTCCTCTGGATGTGTAACTAGTGTTCTTAACTGCTAAGCTACCTCTCCAGATCCCATGCCCTCTTGATCTTTTTCTGTAATACAATAAGTTTAATTATTGGTGGACCTACGCCTATGGATGTGAAACCATTCAAGCACAGGCAACCTACCAGAGGCCACATTTCTAAGCAAAAAAAAAAAAAAGACTCTATTTCCCATAGCAGCAACCAACTGCCAAGAGTTCCTCAGATAGTGCTGGGCTTTATGAGTCTTTCCCACTCCTATGTAGGGTTGTTGACTGTTGATCAGATTTATCATCTGTAAGCAAACCCAGTCCTTTAGTTTTTACCATAGTTAAGACCACATTCTTTATCATTAGCATATTCAGCCTTTATACCAGCTCATTAATTCACCAGCCAAGAATTATTGCCTGAAAATGTTTATGTGGCAGGACATTTATATGTGATCACATCCCTTCATACAAGTCTGAATTTGTATACTGATTTGCATACTCCAGATATACTTTAATGTTTCCTTCGACTCTTCTCTAGTACATAAACTTCAATGTAGCAAAGACTTGTTGAGAATCATAACACATTTTAGATGCTCAATAAATTTTATATAATGAAGAAAAAGATATAAAAATGACACTTCTAGTATGGTAGGGAAACAGAAAATTGCCCCTATAGTGCTAGATTAGCCCCTTTAAGAACTATTATGTGGAAAACAGTGGCAACAGACAGGGTTGGTCCAAGTCAGCTTACTCAAATAAGTCTCAGTGCTATAAGAAATCAAACTAACTTGCTGGATGAAAACAACCCATGGTTTATTCTCTCAGTCTGAAACCAAGGTGCTTGCATAGCCACTCTATAGAAAGTTCTACATTCTTCAGGCTCAGGCAATCCTGGCACTGGTGGCCTGAAGGACTACTACTCTGCTGGATATAGTCTGCTCTTGCCTTCTTCCTGTGGGCACATCTCTATATTCTTTTGCTTATACAAATGAACAACAGTCAATGGTCTATGGCCCACACCAAATTCAAGTTATCCAATGTGGATACTTCCATCATATCGGAAAATATCTTATCTCAAAATAAGTTTCCATCCAAGTACTCCGGGTTGGTACTTGGACAAGGGTGTTTGTTGGTTACATAATTCTCTACAAAAGATAAGAAATGGTCTTATTTATTCCATAAAGAAACTAGCTCATAGTATTTCCTGCTTCCCTAGAGAATGGGAATTCGAGTCTTCCTATTACCTTTTGATGCCTCATTGCTCCAAGAAATCTTCTGACTGACTTTGAGAAAAGCAAAATACATTGTCATTAATTAATAAACACACTCAGAGGTCTGGCACTTTGTTAACTGGAAATTAAATGAGAAAACATATTAAATGAATGTGTGCTACTGTCTCTTTCAGGGGCAATACATTTTAAATGTAGAAAGTCACCCCCCAAAAAAAATCTACCTGTGGGATTTCCATTGGCCATGTTAGAGAAGTCTGAAGGACAGTTTACAACCCAATGTTGAAAGACTCTTACAACATTTGGTCAGTAAATCTCTAAAACTTATTAGTTCCTACTTGCTAAAAAGAATTAGTAAATACTTTACATACATCATCTAAATCCATACAAGTACCTACTTTAGAGGATTTTTTTTAAGTGAAAAACATGATAAAATATGTCCAAACCACTTCACCAAGTGTCAGCTTCTATGTGGCGTTCAGTATGTCACCTTGCATTGGCTATCACTACTTCAAAACAGTGCGTGCAAATCTTTCTGTGATTCAGAATGTCAACACAGCAGTAACAACAAGAGAAAGCCGTAAACAGAAAAAGACTTGAAACTTTTTGTCAGTTGTAACTTCAAAACAATCCTAGATTATCCATCAAATAATAACAAAATTAATGAATCATATGCCCTCTTGAGTAATTCCTGCAAACTATCCCTTGCTTAGAGGAAGATGAACACGCCATTTTACTTCAGACCAGAGCTAGAATTCAACAGTGAGCTCTAGCCTCAGTGTTTTGAGGGTGACCTTCACAGGCTACAGGACAAATAGGGAAGCAAAGGAGCTGTAAATACACTTGATGGAAAAAGGCGAAGGCAGAGAGCATATTTAGCCTGAAGACAACACTAACGATAAAAGCAGCTGCTGTATTTTTTTAAAAAAGAAACTGAATGATGATCATGTGGATAATCATAAAATAAAAGCCAACCGAGTAAAACAGACAATCAGACCAGGCCAAGTAAGATACAATGAGCAAGATCAGCCCTGCACATAAGCAATGCCTTCTGAGTGTCAGCACTGTTGAGCAGTGAAATGACCTACTTTGTCAGACACTGAGCTTTGTAATGACGAGAGCTGCTGATCATCGAAGAGTTTGGCATAGAACTAGCAGCCTTCTTCCACTCTTGCAATCAATCCCCTGGGTAATCCTATGAGGCAGAGGTTATTATCTCCATTTCCTGGAAGAGGAAATATAAGCCATTCACTCATGGCCACACAAGTAGAAACGCTAAACTTATTATTTTAACTACATTCACAGGCTCAGCCTTCCATGACACACTGAGCTGAACACAACAGTAAGGAATCTTTTAAAAGGCAATGATGTATCCAGAGGATGTGTATCTGACTTTTAAATGGGATACATGAAAAATGCTTGCAAGAGTTCTGCCAGGGAGAACAGCTAAAATGTACTGCATATACAAGGATAAATTTTATAAGTGTGTATAATCATAACTCATATACAGATATAAATGGGCATGTACCAAAGAGTTTATTTGCCTCATTAATTAGTTCTGAAGCCAAGAAAATGTTACTCCCCAGCACATCATCACCCGACACAAACACCCAAATAATGAAATAGACAGGTAGACCTAATCATGTTGTGTTCCAAGAGGAGAAACACAATCAATGCATCTCTTTAGATCTAAATTTCTATTTTTGTGTCTATGGAAAATGATACTTTTGCATGGCTACTAATTATTCCCAATGTTTGATATCTGAAAGTAACCCTAAGGCAATGAATAGTGTTGATATTTCTTCAAAACATCAAGAAAGACATCTTACAGAGCACCTGGATTTTCTTTGAGGACATCAATTATGACCCATTTCAACATCCTTCATTGGGATCCATGACACTGTACTTGTCTAGTAAGTTTACAACCCTGGGCTCAATCTCCAGTGTCACACAACAAATAAGTAAATAAATAATAAGTCCCACTGTTTCCTTCAGGTATACATCAAATGCGTGAAAGGTTCACATACTTTGCAACTAGCAGCAGAGTGAAGGGAGCCAAGTTCTGTGTCAATAAACAATAATGGAAGGCCACAGGAAACCAGCCAGCCTCCCACATATATTTACTTATTTCAATGAAACCAACAGAACCTGACACTATTGGAGATCTACCGCCTTTGGCACTACAGATTTTATATTTCATAACGATAATAATTACTGGTGCATTTTAGTGTAAATGCTTTCTCTGCAGATACAATCTTTCTTACTAGTCAGAATAGTACAACAGCAAAGCGTCAATAAAAGCTGCACCATTTCTCCCCTTTGCATTAAGTGGCATTTAGAATTCATGTAGTTGGTCTCAGGATTATTTATTTTAGTTGTAATTACTGCTGAGAATATGCCCCTTTTCAGTTCCACTTTATTGTTGAACAAATTGAGGCTTACTGTTCAATTAATTTTCCAAGGTTGTCTAACTCATTAATTTTTTTCTGAATACCAAGTCTGTGATGGTAATTATTATACCAGAAAACTAAACTAAACTAAGCTGTTATGGAACATAATGTCAATATATTTTCAACCAATCGAATGAGAATAGAAAATAATCTTTATATAATAGCCTTAAACAGAAAAAATCAAATAATTTAGATCTTCAAAGTTCCTATCCCCTTAAAAAGTTATCAATTATTGTAAATTATTTGTTCAGAGCTGTAATTTAATGTTATTCCATAGCAAAATATAAAATTTCCAGTTAAAAAGCCTCATCAAAAGGCTCACTGATGAAGGCACAAAAGTGAGTGCTCTGACTCATTTATCTTATATAGTAATTGCAAATCAACTGAGACCCTGGCCTTTTCTTTCACTCCTCCAATGAGTGCCTCTAGTTAATTCCCACAGCTTGGAAGAGAACAAGAAAAATATAAAAAAAAAGATGAAGATAGCAGAAGGAGTCAAAATTCATTACCAGAAATAAATGGCTATATGTATTTGATCAACTATTATCAGTATTTATTGGCTGAGTAGGACTGTAGAGTTTTATGATGTTAGATACTAACAAATTTTCCAAGAGGTTATAGGTATATAAAAATACTTTTATTATTTTCAATATTCCTCTTTAATCTTGATTATAAATCATCTGTATCATAGTGTGTATTAGAGTTTTCTTTACAGAAAATAACTCAAATCCACCCATGCCTTAGTGATTAAGCATGCCATACAGAGACTGTGTTGTAAATGATCTTTAATTAGCCACGTGATTGGAAGATAGTAGTGGTGGGTGTGAATAATCCTAAATGCTGATTGACTGCAAAATTCTTTAGCATTGACTTTGGGATGCATTATACATTAGAACAATATTCATTTCCTAATTACATTTTGCTATCATAAAGTAAAAATGGGCAAACTATATTTAATAAGGAGACGCACAGTGTTGAGGTTGCAGAGAAGACACCAGATTGAACTGTATACTATATTTGGGATAACTAAGTAATGTCAATGGTAAAAGAGATAAGGAGAGAAAATATGTAGCGCACCCAGAAATATCTAATGTGTGGGAGCATTTAGTGGGGCCAACTTGTCCTCACTCTCTCCATGTTGTTGGAACTTATGCCCATAAATATCTTGTTCTGCTTTTGCTTTGTTGAATGTTTTTAAAGTATTTTAAAATTATTTGAGAATTTCATACAGGCATATAGTGTATTTAATTAAACTACTTTCTACTTCTTCCTCTCAAATGCCTCCCTTACTCCCTGCCCATTTCTCTCCCAACTTCATGTGCTTCGTTGTCAGTGTTATTATTATTTCTGCAAGGTCTACTTCATGTTGCCTATATGAGCATGTGGGCCAATCTACTGAAGCATGTATGTGCTACCTTTGTTTCTGGAAAATTCTTTGTCTTATGAAAGAGAAAGACTAGTTGTGATGAGTTTGAGACAAGTATATTCAGTAATTCTGCACACTTGAAAGCTAAAGCTGTAGAGTTAGTTCCTCAGGGATGGTTTTGTGAGGGTTTAGGGAGTCTTGGAATTTAGAGACAAAGGCACAGGTGACTGGAAAGCTCTAAGGACTAAATGAAGAGCTGAGAGGAGGTGAGGAATGGGCATCAGGGCTTCTCTTAAAAGGATCTTCCCACACACTGGAAGAAAATCTGCATTCATAATTTTCTATTCTTTTTCTTGCAGAAATACATAGCAGCATTAATTTCAAGTCATAAAATGTCAGGATCTGTGTCTTCCTGAGACTCATTTCTGCTCCTAACATGGTTCTCACTGAATTTCCTAAACAATGACACATCCTGTAGCTATCTCCTATTAGTGCTTAAACCTGGAAGACCAGTTTCTGACCATTATCTAGTAACAAGTATGTGGTAATTGTGTAATTATAAGATAGGAAGCTCAAGCATATGACAGACTGTAACACTGAGAAGATGTTAAAGTCAATCAACGTTAATAAATCCAAGTTAAATAATTTTTAAATGGACATAGAAATTCTCAGTTCTCAACAGATAAATGTGTTCCAGAAAGTTCAGATTTATTAAAATCTGGCTGAAAAGAAAAAGAAAGGAAAGACAAAATATTCATAAGGAACAAAAATGGAAATAATTTTCCATAATTAATATTAGGGTTTCAATGAAGCCTTGGTTCTGATAGCAGACACTGAAAATATTTGATTATATAGTAGTGAGAGCTTAGTTCTCTGGATTGACTTTAAAAAATTTACATTCAAGCTGTATATATAGTTTGCAATAGTGTAATGTTACAGTTAGTGACATAATAGTCAGGTATTTATAGAGCAAGAGCCTTAGGCTTAATTGACCATACCCATGAAGGAAATCTGAATGGTATCAAAACTCTTCCTCTGTACTGGATAGTTGTATGTCAATTTGACACAATCTAAACTCATCTGAGAGGAGGAACCTCAAGAAAATGCCTCCATAAGATTGGGCTACAGGAAAGGTTGCAGGGCATTTTCTTGATTAGTTTTTGATGGGGGAAGCATCTCCACTGAGGGTAGTGCCATCCCTGGGCTGGGGTCATGGGTTCTATAAGAAAGGAGATGAGCCAGCCATGAAGAGCAAGCCTATAAGCATTCTACTATGTCCTTTGCCTCCTGGCTCCTGCCCTGGTTGAGTTCCTGTCCTGACTTCCTTCGGTGATCATTAGTGATTTGGAAGCATAAGCAAAATATACCCTTTTCTCTCCAAATTGCTTTGTATATGATCATTCATCACAGGAATGATAAACCTAACTAGGACAGCCACCCACTAGACATTGCCTACTACTGGCTAACAACAGATAATTTTAAAGTGGAATCTAGTGGCAGAAATACTTTTTTTCTCGTCTGAGGTAGCCTGAAATGAATATGTTGCAGACATTGTGGCTGGTGACAGCTGGCAGGGATGCCTTATGCAACTCTCTTGTTAACAAAGGCACTTTCTTAAGTTATCTATCTTACTTAGGTATCTCAAGCTGCTGGAGTTCCAGCAGTAGAACTGAAAGAAAGGAAGCAGAATTCAAGTGTGTCCTTTCTGGTCTAGGCAAACCATCATAAAATCTGGACATTTTGAACAATGGAAAGAAAAGATAAATCCCTAAGGATCTTATTGCTAAGAAAGAAATTGTCCCTGAACAAAAGTTCCTGAGAAAGCTTGCACAGTGAATTGAAGCTGGGTAGGAAGGACTTCCTGTTCTGTCTGTTTGGTCCACGGATATGGCCATCTTAAAATTAAAGTTTAATTTTAAAATCTTAATTAAAGAGATTACCATTTGAAATAAATGATTTGTCAGAAATTACCAGTGTGTGTTCTATAGGGTGACAAAGAATTTAAATTTAAGGTGGCCATATTTGTCTTTTTAATATTTTGCCCACAGTCATGTGTAAAGGCTTGAATTACAAAACCAGTATTTGATTGTATGTTTCTCTTTTTGATCCAGGAAAAATGGGAAAGGAATGTCTTAGAAGTAGACCTTACATTCATTAAGTCTGCAAAGCCTTTCGCAATTATTGTATGTGATCACCATTTCTATTCTTCACATGCCATCTTTTTACAACCATTGTCAAAACATTATTTAACCAATTCTCATGCTCTTTGAAATTTAAGAAAATTAAGAGATAAATATTCAGGCAGGTGAAGAAAAGGACATTTTTTTTTTTTTTTGCAGAAATTAGCACTGGAGAAAGCTAATGTGTCAGTCAACCCGGAAGGAAAACGATATCTCTCACCAACTTGACACTTGAGCTATTAAATTCTGCAGTGCTGCCAATATTGTGTTGTAGTTACACATGGTATAAACTGTTGTATGGGCTGGCTAGAGAGTAGATTTCCTGTGTGCATAGTACTGCATCCTTAGTTCCAAGGATATAGTAGATATCTGGTGATATGTTGGTGTACTTGAACCTGTATCCATGCTACTAAGAATCTTGTCTTTCTGCTAACAATTTACTCACTTGGTTGGGGTAGAGTCAAGTTTTAAATGCAGGGTGTAAAAGCTATAGAGATCACCTGTGTTGTGTAACGACTATAGATTGGAATGCACCCAAAATATAGCTGGATTGACGCTTGGTCCAGAAACAGCAGTTGATATGGTGTTCCTTTGAATAAAATTGTTCCCATAGGCTCATATATTTGAATACTTAGTCACCATGGGATATAAAGTAAATATGTGAAACAGTTAGAAGCATTTGAAGGTATGACCTTGTTGGAGTAAGAATGGCCTTGTTGGAAGAAGTATGTCACTAGGGATGGGCATTGAGGTTTTAAAAGCCCATGCCAGGACCAATCTCTCTCTTTGCCTGTTGCCCGAGGATCAGGGTATCAATCTGTCAGCCACTTCTCTAGCACCATTCCTGTCTGCATGCCACCATGCTCCCTCCCGTGACGATCATGATCTGACCCTCTGAAACTGTAAGCAAGCCCCCTCTAAATGTTTCCTTTTATAAGAGCTGCTGTGTTCGCAGTGTTTCTTCACCAGTTGAACATTGACAAAGGCAGCTACCAAAGTCAACAGTGCATTTGAAGAAAGCCTTTCAGTAGCCTTTTGACCTGCCTTTGTAATTCACGCTTTAATCACAAGGTAGGAAGGCTCTAATGCACGAAGTCACAGTAAAAAAAGGATATAGAATTCAAGTAAACTTTGCTGTCATCTGTTATAATGAAACTATAAATATGACCAAAAATATAACTTAAAAACCACTGTTTTAATTAATACATATTTCTATAATTCTTATTAGTTCACGTACATTTAGTAACTATAATAGCAATTTTGTCTACAAAGGATTGCTTCTGACAATGAAATAACATGATGTGGATAAATGCAACAAGCTGGAGAAGAATGTGCACTGTTTACCCCTACCCCACTACTGTTTCAGTAGTAGTTTAGCCACATGCTCTGAATTACAAGGCCTTAATTTATAGTTACCTAAAAATCTCTGGAATTTATTCCTGGAATCCATAACTCAGATACTGTAGCAAGTCCTTAAATCCATTCCTAAGAAGATATGTATCCCTCCTGCTCTTTACAGACATTTACATGCTGGGCAGTGGTGGCCTTTAATCCCAGCACTCTGGAGGCAGAGGCAAGGAGATCTCTGTGAGTTTGAAGTCAGACTGGTCTACAGAGTGAATGTCAGGAAGAGTGAATGTCAGGACAGCTAGAGTTACATCAGAGAAACCCTGTCTGGAAAAAAAAAAAAAACATTTGCACATGTTGTAAATATCATTAGGATGCTTATATGACTTTCTAGATGTCTTATTTTTGTCATAATCTTTTTTTCTAGTTATGATTTGCATGTGAAGTTAAGTTGGTTTTGAGTATTTTGCTCTATTATTTTATCTGTTAAATTTTGTTATTTAGATAACAGTTTGATCAATATTATCAAGTTTTTTCCTGCAGTATTTGTGTGATATTACAGCAGAAAGAAAATATATTTGTAGGAATGTTAAACACTATTGGAAAAATATTATGTCCATCATATAATATTAGTATTCAAAAACCAATGTTCAGTAGTGGTAGACTCTACTAAGTGTCTAAGTAGCCAAAATGCTCATTGCAGATAAAGAATGATGCATGAACCTACTTGGTCAGCCTCATGGAGATGGGGAAGGCGGAGAACAGTTAGTCTACTTTAGAATTAGGTTTAGTGTTTGTTTACCACACGTGAAGTTTTCGAAGCAGACCTTTCTGAAGGCAATTAGTGCTTGTAGTTTCTAAGGCTGACGGCTCCATGATAGGTACCATCAATGCCCTGTTATGCTATTATCCTATCGCTGTGTTTTCTACCTTTGATAAGTAAACTTCTAGGCTACTTTTAAATGAAAATCAGATCATACCACGTTAGCTTCATAAATACAAGCATGTAATACACGGTTGGATCTGACAAGAAAACTTAATTTATCGTAACTCTTCAGTAACAATTTCATTGATAAACTCATTACATTCTCTTCCCTCATCAATTTGGATACAACTTATCAACTATAACATAAATTGTCTGTACACGTCACATGGATTCTCACTGGTACTGTTCCACTCAGGTTTCATTTTCTCATTTTTAAGCTATTGCAACAATCATCTTTGCATTCCTCTTTGCCTGTATTTTTTTTCTTTTTTCTTTTAAATTGAGTAAAAAAAATTCAGATTATGTCTCAGGGTATCCTGAATTCTGTGCACACTGAGGTTGCTGAATTGAAAGATCAGATCTACACCATAGGCGGGCAGAGATGTTACACTCCTCTCTCTCTCTCTCTCATACACACACACACACACACACACACACACACACACACACACACACAATGCTATCATACGTAAGATGCTTCTGTTTGATGTGAAGTTTGATAAGAGGCCTTGGTGGCTTGTACATGATGATAATGGTACTAGTGCCTGTTTGTCATCAAAATCAAGTCAAGAAACTTCTAAAATTCCAGATTTTGCTCTAACATTGACTGTAATATCACCTGTCATTTCTCTATAGGATTCCTTCAATTCCAGCAAAATCAATGATTTCTATTCTAGAAGGAAGAGTTCCTCAAATGCATATATGGAAGTTTGTCCTAGTTGGGGTTTCTGTTGTGGTTAAAAATACCATGACCAAAGGCATAGCTGGGCAGTGGTGACACATGCCTTTAATTCCAACATGTGGGAGTCAGAAGCAGGCAGATCTCCGTGAGTTCAAGGCCAGCCTGCTCTACAGAGTGAGTTCCAGGACAGCTAGAGCTGCAACAGAGAAACCCTGTCTCTAAAAAACAAACAAAAACAAAACAAAAAAAGGCAGCTTGGTAGCTTGGTGAAGGAAAAAAAAAATGTATTTGCCTTACAGTTCTATGTAGCAGTCCATTATTGAGGGACGTCAGGGAAGGAACTCCATGAAAGAGCCTGGGTCCAGGATTGAAGCACAAGTCATGGAGGAATGCCACTTGTTCCTGATGGCTTCCTCAGATTACTTTTTTATACAGCCCAGGGCCACCTGTGCAAGAGCGGCACCAATAACAGACAAGGTCCTCCCTCATCAAATTTTAATCAAAAATTTCCCACAGACTTACCTAGAGGGCATCCTGGTGGGGTCATAGTCTCCATTGCGGTTCCCTCTTTCCAAATAACACTAACGTGTGTCAAGTTGACAAAAACTAAATAAGAAAAAGTTACAGCTCTCAGGACTATGGAACCTAAGAAGAAATAGATAGCTGAAGATAGTATTGCTTCACATTAGGCTAGAATTTAGTGAGACCTGATTCACTGTGATTAATATGCTGAGAGAGGGGGAGGGAGAGAGGGAGAGAGGGAGAGAAATGAGGACCCCTGTGGGCATACAAAGAACACACCACTGCAACAAAGGCTGTGATGAGCCTGAGAGTCAGGCAGGCAACGTGAGAAGCCTGGATAGGATAGCCACAAGCCACAAGTGGGTAGGTAATAGCAAATTTTCCCTTCACCCTACTCCTGATAACATGTTTTTCTCAGACTCCTGCACTGTCAGCCTAGGGATGCCTTCCAACTTTAACACCTAGCACAGCTTCAGTGACTACCATTGTTTTCAACTATTTTTACTCTATGCAAATTATTATTTTTTAAACATCTGGCAGTACTTAATAAGTGTATTAAAATGAACCTCACTTAATAGAACTTGAAATGATATAGATATTATATATATATAGATAGATATATTATATATAGATATAACACACAAACACATACACACATATATAATGTATGTATACACATATACATATAAATGAGTGTCATTTATTAGTGATTACTATCATCAATGTCAGACATCTGCAGCTGCTTCCGTCATATACATCAACTTAAGAAATACACAAAGATATGAGGTATATGAAGATAAAATAAAACTTGGTATCAATAAGGCTAGGAAAACCCTCTGTGGCTGAATTAATTTATTCTCCTGACACAAATTGAGACAAACAGTGATTTGACCTTTCTGCTGTGTACTATTTTGCTAATATTCGTCTTCTTTCTTTATGGATTACTTTTGTTTCACCAGTTGAACAGAATTAGGTTTGACAGACTTCATGAAGTCTGTGCATACTAATCAATGCACAGATTTTCAAGTGCTCTTGGGAACCCTTTCTTTAATCATTAAGTTTAGAGAATATCCCTCTTAAGGCTCTCAATGACTTCTTAATCTAGAAATCCAATACTGTTTCCATTGGTATCCCTACTTGACGTCAAATGTGTTAAGACTGTTGGCCACTATGCCTCGTGCTTTTCCTTTGCTGGTCTCTTTCCCCTCCCTCTGGTTCTAACTTGCCTGGTCTTTATATCCCTATGGTTGGCTATTGCTCAGCAGTCTATCATCTCACCCATTCTCAAGGAACCAGCTACCAAGGAAATTCTGTGAGTACCTGTAGCTCCAACTTGATACTGTCCTCATATTTCTAGCAGTTTTCTGCTCATGACAAAAGCTGGTAAATTACAATTCCTGTCTGATCTGTAGCTCAGAAAATCCATGTACAATGTCAATTCATCACCATTGCCACTCAAATATTACATTCTGAATCATTTAAATGGGTCTTTTGTAAACTTGTAGAAGTTTAGGGTCTTCCTAGAACCTGTTTGTTTAACTATTGTTTTAGCAAGTTTTATCCTTTCTGGAAGCCTCTAAGATGTGATTATGTTTCTCTGCAGTCCAAAGAATCCTTTAGAGAATATTTTATAGCACTTGCTTAGTGGTCATGAGATCTTTTAGCCTGGTTTATTGTTGAGTTTTTTCCCTTTTCATCAGTAATTGTTTTTCTAAATATAGTAATTTGTGCTGGTCATGATTAAGATTCAGAGATTAAAATACATCATTTAAAGCCCTCCTAGATTTTAAAAATACTGTTGAGAAATCTGTTGTTGCTCTATTTTTGACTTTCAATATGTCTTTCTTCTGTGGGTGTCTGTGTGTCTCGTTATCCAATGGACTTTGGCTCAGACCAAGTTTCTATCTCACCGCATACTCCATGGTTTTGCTTCAAAGCTTTTTCTTCTCAGTCTAGAGCCTTTCTGCTTGCTTGTTCTCAATGTCTGAGTCTGTAGCACTTGCTATGAGTTATCTAAGAATTTGGTTCACAGAAATCAAGGAACATCATAGGTATCTATAAAAGGACACTTCTCTGTTTCTCAGTGGTCTGTGAGAAGACAGGTTTACCAGTTGTTCCTCCTTACTTCACTGTGGTACCACACATTTCCCTATCTCCTCTTTCTTTGCTTTTCTTTAAAATGTCTGTTGTCCTTCAGATATCCTAAGCCTTTTTTTTACCTGTACCCCTGACAGCATGTTGTGCATCCTAACACTTTCAATGTGAGGAAAGAGCTCCTCAAACTTTGGCAATTCTTGTAGAAAGGACTTTTAACTCTTACTCTGTTCTACAAACATTCCTATTTTACTTTGCTATTGAAACTTACTATTTAGACTAATTACTAACTTCTTCAATAGCTGTTAACCTGATTTGTTTGTCAGAGACACTAGCATATTATACTTGTGTGTCACCTAGCATCTTCAATTTCCTACCATACAAAATGATTTAAAGGTCATAACCATTGAAATCGCTGAATAATCAACTGATAGTATATGTTCATTTTTAGCTTTGTAGTGTACATAACCAATGAGATTTACAAAATTTTGCTTTGATTTTCTGATGTTAACTTGCAAATGATATTGCAGAAAACTTAATGAAAGGAAGGAACCCCTGCCTAAAACTGTAGGATAGCCAGAAACTAGACACTGGAGACAATTTCTAATGATATCATGCTCTGCTCGAGATCATCAGTACCTAACCCAGTCCTCACCAGAGAGGCCCATTCCAGCAGCTAAGATGAGCCTATGCAGAGGCCCCAGGGCCAAACATCATGCAGAGATCAGGGAACCCCACAGAAGAGGGAGAGTACATATGGCAGATACCAGAAGGGTCAAGGACATCAGGAGAACATAGTGTCAACTGACTAGCACTCTTAGGGGCTGAAGGAACAGAGACTGAAGGGACAGGCACAGAACTTGCAGGGTCACCTAAATATGTGTGTTTGGATTGGTGTTCTTGAAAAAACTCCTACAGGCTAGAGTTGGGGTGTCTCTGACCATTTTACCTGCCCGTTTTTCCTGTTGGGCTGCCTGGCCCATCCTTGACTTAGGGATTGGTGCTTGACTTTGTTCCATCCTGCTCTGCCATGACCTGATTGTGCTGTAACCCTGGGGGGGGATTCATTTATGGGTAGAAGCAGGAGGGATATTTGTGGGTGGTGATGGGGGATAGATCTGGGGAAGCTGGGAGTACCAGATAGGTGGAGACACAAGAGGAATGGGGTCAGATGATTGCATGAGAAAAGAAAAATTTAAATATATATAAGAAACAAAATAAAATAAGTACACTAAGACAATTTTTACTGGATTCTTGCGAGGCTATTCATGGAATTCAAAAACCTTCAGTTACTTTTGTATGCATTTGAATCTTCAACTTGAACATATAACATTATATTCAATTTTAACTTTTCAACACTTTCTCTTCTACTGGGTTATAGGGCTTCAGTTTCTATTACAATAAGTTATTAGTTCTTCATACATATCTCTGATTTCAGTATCAATGGTTGTTTCCCAAGATTTCTTTCCCATATGCAGGAGCTTTCTTCTTCTGTTTCTACCATTAAATTCCAGGATTATCCTGAGCACAATTCCCAACTCTTCAATAAATTTTCCTCTTTGTTTATGTGATATCCTCCTTCTATTTAAAGGGCAATGATAGCATGTCTCCAATTCACCATCAGGGGGATAGTGTTTTACTTGAATTTCTTGAAGTCAGAAATCCAAACACTTCTAACATTACCAAATGCAGAGTGTGAAACAAAGGCAGTACCTAATCACAGGACACAGCTACAGTTGACAACAGAGATTGGTGCTCTGTGTCAAAGTTGCGTAATTCAAAATAGGACCGAATATTCAATGATTAAAAAATAAATACTGAGCCACTGAAAATTTCCCGAGTGGCAGAAGTAGTACAAATAATGATGCTTCTGACCAAGAAAGGAGCAAAAAATGTGAAAGACAAAAGGAAAATAAATTCTGTGCTACAAAGAGCTGATGTGCTCGTTGCTTCAGAGCCAAACCAGACTTTAGAGCAAGCAGAGGAACTAGACCTGGGAAATGAAACTCCCAGACTTTCCTTTATAAAGCACTGTACAAAGTAGGTCAGTACATTTAGAAAAGGAGAGACTAGGAACACAGACATTCAGAAAAGAATGGGAAGCACAAACCCCTTAAAGCTCTGCAAACCAACATCTAATGCAAGATGAAGGACAAGACAGGAGAGAGTGATGTCAAGAGGCACAAACAAGGGCAAACAGAACCTGTCTGTTGGTGGCTTGACTTCAGTGGAGGTCACAAAGTGCTTGCTGTGCTTTCCATGAGGACAACAGAGTGAGGAGGGAACAGAACTCCCAGGAGAACTGTGCCTGTATTTTAATTTTGGTCATCTTTGCTGCTAGTGTTTTATGGAATTTAAAACACTTTGAGGTAAAGGATGGGCAGACTTATCTTCAAGTTCAGTGTCCCCCATGAAGCATAACTGAAATAAAATGAACTTGTTTGTGCCTCACGCTAGTACTTTGTATTGTACAAATAATAGCAGCACTTACATCTATGTGTCACAAAAAAAAGCACGTAGAACATTTAGGCATTTAACACAAAGCCTACATTGTTAAGTGTTTGATAAGGTTTAGCTATTATTTTTAGTCTTTTAACATGCCATGCTTTAGACACTCCGGGAAAGCTTTGTGCCCACAAATACACGGGCTGTTATTGTGTATCGGTTACCTCCAATTCTTTCATAAGTTTAAACAGAAAAAGATGTAATTTACCAGGTGTTCACTTCAAATCTTAATACATTTTGTATCAAAATTTTCTCTATTACCTAATAGAAATGTTTCTGTGTGGAAGGGTCAAGTAGACAATGATAGGGAATAGGGGAGTCACAGTAGGAAGGGGCAGGAGCCAAACAGCTTAATAATTTTGCTAAAACTTATTTCAGGATAAAAGCAGTACCCACTGTTCTATACCCTGTAACTACAGTGTCTTCAGGTTATTTCTATAGTTTGTGTAATACCAAAATACAGAGGAGCAAATGAAATTCCAAATGTGCTGAGACAGCATATGCTAAATTTAAAATTAATCAATGGAGAAGAATGATTTCATTATATACTTGCTTCTTATCAAGTATATTATTCTAGTCATCATTTTAAAGATTAAATTGATTATGGTAGGCAGGATAATATAGCACAAGGAAAAAGAGTCAATTATCACTGAGAAAGTTCATAATAGCAATCAGCAGTTAGATCAAGTAGTGTTTATTTGTAAGACATTTTATAATTAGTCCTTTGTAGATTATGAGATGAAAATATGTATATAAGGTTCATATTGAGAGTTAGTTAAATCATATAATTTGTGACCAATAAAATGTTTTAAATCAAAATGGTAGCATTTTTGAGTCTTTAACATGGTGCATTTACTATTGTAAGTGCCTTTTATGCATTAACATACAATTGTTTTTATTTCACCAATTAAGACAACAGAACCAAGGAGTTCAAATTCTGCCTAGAGGATCACACTTTGTAAGTGGTAAACTGAGTCAAGCCAGACTCTTTCATGGACAGCTCTTTAAGTATCCTGATGTTTTAGGTAGAATTTCACTTTTCTACTTACACAGTGTAAAATCTTCAACCTGGTAAAAAATAATTGTACAGATATCCACAAATACAAAAAAAACAACTAGTAAATGTCATTAGTCATGTGCATTCTACATTGTATCCTTACAGATGAGCAAATTGCTGGGTAATTTTAACAATTTTGAAATCTTCACAAAATACCAATTTTATCAGGACCGGTAGAAATTGTCTAACTCACATTCATCCTTTGTAAGGCATTTGAGACTAAGGAGGTTAAAACAAGTCATTCAGTGAAGTACAAGACAGAATTGTTGTTATGCTGAATGAAAGGGCAGTGTATTCTCTAAGTAGTAAAAGAAGAAACGAAAAGCAGAGGAAATCAAAATGTATTGAGGTTTCTCAGTTAAGATGAAGAACTACTGCAACTCAGGTGGGCTCAGGTGCAGACCAGATCTGTGCTGTATTCATTCCTGGCTTTCTATTTCTGTATGGAGGAGCTAGCTGCATTCCCCTGCTATTAGATATGATGAATAAAAGGCAATCCACACTGCCTAAAAATAGCCCTTAGTCCACTTTAACAAAGCACTTCATCCGCAGCTCTCTGCTGTCGGACTCTGCTTAAAGCAATGGAGATGTCAGTATCATCTATTTCCTTCCTCCTGAAGAGTTCGGAAGGCTTCACTATTTGACCTGACTCCACTGTAAAGGGAGGATTTGATTTGTAAAAAAGACATGGGACTGTCTTCAGCAGAGATTAATGAATCAGCAAAGAAAGCCTTTCATACAGCTATAGAGTGGACTGTCAGCATTCCTGTTATAACTTTCCATCTCTAATGGATTATACGATGTTTGCAAAAAGTCCACTGCAGAACAAAAGTTGCTGTGAGCTCAATTCATTTCTGGGATGATCCTGATGAGTTTTTCTTTCCATTAATCACTACCACCACACACAAAATCAGCATCTTAACAACTATGCTGTGCCCAAACCTGATAGCAACAATATTACAAAATGAGAATAATCAGGCCACCTACAGAAAACCAGAATGAGGAACACTTCATTATTTTGGAAATGTGAAAATAAGCATGCCTATTAAAACAAAGTTTATTTTTGCTTGGTGTATATGAACGTCTTCCTTCAAAACAGTATCAAAAAAAATCTACATGATAGAAAAAATATGAGAGGATTTTGATCACATTTTAAAATTCTTACAAAGGTTTCATCAATAATTAATATTCAGGTTTCAAAAAGATTTCATTTAGTTGCAATTCAATTGTTGATGAAAATTCCACAAAATTGAAAGTAAAAGTTTCTGCTGGTGTTTATGTAGTTGTATCTTATTGACATATACTTCATTTTTATCTACTATTCAAATAAAATACAATAATAATCAAAAATCTAAAAAAATAGAAATGACAGAAAAATAAAAGTTATTCAAAACATACAAATATACAATTCTGTTCATAATTTCTAATTATAGTTTAAATATGCAGATATTTGTGAAACAATATAAATGTACAGATGTCTTTAGAAAAATGGTGACACAATCAGCTAATATGTTGCCTCCCGCTTCCTCTCACCTGACTTGGCTTGTTGGGTATTTGCTTTAACCTTCTCTGAAATCTTAATTCTAGTCTCAGGCTAAGGAAGCACTTACTCAGTGGATCATGATTCCAGATGACTATGATATGGGTGATTGCAGACTCTTTCTATAGATCATATTTGCAAATTGGCAAAAGTATCTTGTGTATTAATCAAATCATTAAAATTCATCATGGGAACGTACCTGAATAATATTGAACCTATAGACAGATTTCAGGAAATATAGTCACTAAAATGATTCATTGGATTCATGATTGAACTAATTATTCATAATACGAATGACGGGGAAAAATCAACCCAGAACATTTGTTAGAAACATGGTTCTCTGCAGATAGTGAGATAATATGTTTAAAACGAATGTCACAAATTCTCCAAGTCTAATGACCACTTTACAATACCATGACATCCTGGTAAAAGTTCTATATTTGAATCTGAAAGAAAAACAATCACATACTTGACATTAAACAGCCATTAATACTGAATAATCACAGATGGGTTTGGGGGATAAACTAATTGCAGTATGTGTGTGTGTGTGTGTGTGTGTGTGTGGTGTGTGTGAGTGTTTTCTAGAATTCTTTTTCATTTACTACTTTTGTAGAAACAAGTTGAAATCACACACAGAACATTTCTCAAGTGCTTACATGTCATTTATATATCTTTATTGTCTGATTAAATGCACTTATGATTTTTAAATCATTTGTTTTTAATTTAAGCCTTAAGAGTGTGTGTATTTTGATTGTAAATCATGCATTATATATATGATTTCTAAATATTTAGTTTGTTTTATCTTTACATTAACTAAAGACTTTTTTAAAAAGTCTTTTTAAAGACATTTGCTTAATTTATTTAATTTATTGAAAATAATAACCGTGGTTAAAAAAATGTGGTATCTGTAAATAGTGGAAACGTATTGAACCTCTGAGGGTAGGTAAATACTACAACTTGTGCCAGTTTTGAATCTGGAAGCATTGTTACTTTTTCAAAAGCAAATAGAAATTTACATCTTTAAAAATACTTGAAGGAATCATAAGAAGCAGATGACTGGGAAATCTCCCGTTGAGACCGTACCAACTAGAAGTGGCAAGGAAGCCTTATTCATGATATCCCCACACCACGGATGCACAAAGAAGGCCTGAGCAAGGACAACACCAATAGCCATACCAACACACAAGCAGGAAACCTCACAGGACCCCAGTCCTATTGACAAAGAGCTAAAGGCAACTAAGAAATTCCGTAAGTGATGAGAACAAGAGAAACAGTTCTCCCCAGACATAAGAACCCTCATTGGTTATCCAATACCAAGAAGTCAGCCCTGATATCATACACATACACGCAATAGAGGAAGGGAGGAGTTGTACGATGGAAAGGAGTGAGGGGGAAATGGTGATGATGTCATGCTTTAACTTAAAAATTTTGTAAATGAAAGAGTTTGTAAGAGAGAGATGAATCAGTGGGTAAAGGTGCCGGCCTCCAAGCCAGCAGAACACAGTTGGATCCTAAGAACCCACCTGGTGGAAGAGGAGAATTGTCTCCTGTAATTTGTCCTATGACCTTCATATGTACCCATGAGATGCCTGCACCCACATATATATGCACAAATACACAAAATAAATAAATATGGAAAATTGATGGAAATATGAAAAATATGGAAAAAATATGGAAATAGCCTATGGTTAGGCTATTCTAATATATTTGCATTTCCATGTAAAAATTTAAAATCTGTTAATTCTTAGAAGGAATCCCTTGGGAATTTCACTGAATCTCTGGATTAGAAATTCCAATTCCCAATATGATTTTTATCTGTGATCAATGCATTTCATTTTATATTTTGACTTTAAGATTGAATTTTTTTGTGTCTCCATCCTTGTAAATGCTTTGTTGGGTTCATACAGAGATTGCATATACCTTGGGTAATCGTCAAACTACTCTAAATTATAGTATTTTCAAACTTTATTCATATATATTATGTTGCTAATAGAGACAATCAGTTTTGAGCCCTAGTCTTACCATTCAGTATCTTAACCTTCATTGATTACATACTGCATTTTGGGTGTATAGTTTGGGGGATTTTATAAAAGGGAAATCAGGCCATTAATTCTTCTAAATTATCTGTTTTATGCTTATAGGATATCTCATATATTAGTAACTCAGTTACAATATTAAGAAGTTTTATATGTTTGGATTCCAATCTTAGGTTCAAACATTCATTTATAATATGTAAGGTGACAGTTGAATATTTATATAAACTTGTATAGAACAAGTCTAATGATAATGATTTCTTCAGAGAATGCTCTTTTAGTCCAACGTCAAGTTTAAGTAAAAGTTTAGCTTTATCCCAAGTTTTACTTGAAGAATATTTGCTATTAAGCATCCTTACAAACAAAGACACAACTTGCAAACAAGACAAGATATATCACTAAGAGCTTCAATTCTTTCACATCCAGGAGTATGGGGACAGTTGGTCCCCTGTGGATTCTGCTACATACCCAAAACCTGAAGATTTTATGTGTTTAGTAAAGAGAATGCAAAGCTCATGGGATACCTCAACCCACAAATAATAAGACCTGAAAAACAGTCTATATTTGTGTAGTTTGTGGTCTCTGAATTCACAAGATTGGAAGTTACAACAATAGAGAGCAACACATCATCCATGCTGAAATTAATTCACTTATTTAAAATCCCATTTCAACATATCAAAATTCAAGTTATAATCTTGAGTAGTGAAGTGGTTTTGATATTACTGAATAACTCTCTAATCAAAACTCTTAAGCAATCCAAAAGAAAACCCAAATAAAGACTTAATATAAAATTCAAATTTATAAGTACCTTGATTTTTAAAAAAAAAACTTTGCATAAATTGTATAAATTGTATAATGAGCATTCACTATTACCTATCTAGATTATGCAAATGAGCATAAAATAACTAAATTCTTTTAGTTAGCCAATCAAGGAGTAAGCCATTGGGAACTCTCTATTTTACCTATTCATTTGCTTTCCTGCTGCTCAAATTTCTGTGAATACTTAAGTCTTCATATGAATCTCAGAAATTGTCAGGCTTTTTTTGTGTTGACTGATAAGACTACAGAGACCATTCCTCTGCTAGAATATTAGACTGGCTCCCGCCTGCAATCTCATAGCTGGCATTGCTACTTCAGATTCCAGCGTGGTAGCACTCTTGATCCTATTTTCTCTGCCTGTTGAAGAGTCCATTTAGGTCCTTTTCCTTCATATCTTTTACTGTCCTCTGAACTTTCCCTGTCTGTTGTTAGGAAGATATCACTCCATGCTGCTGCCCTTTCCAGCTCTTATTCAGACTTACTCTGCTATTTTTAACACCCAGAAATAGCTTCTTCCCCACTGAACCAATTCCAACAATATTCTACAGCAGTTTATTTCCCTTTACTCAAAATACTAATGAGGAACCCCCAAAGTAGAAGCTGCAAAGTAGAAGCAAAGACACTTACCAAATCAACCAAAATATAGAGCTTAATACTTAGTTACCTTTTAAAAATAAGGGTCACACTAGTTTTTGTCATTCTAACTGAAAAATGTTATGTTTTAGATGACACAATTATGTTTCCAGGACTATGAAACACAAATTCAGGACTGGCAACCAGATCTCTTTAATAGCAGACACATATATTGAGCATTTTCTATTTATCAAGCCAGACATATTGTCTCTAATGAGCACCATGACCCTCTGAGGAAGGCTCTATATTTATTATTATGTCATGGCTTAAACTTCATTGACGGACAAAACAATGCATTTAAACAAAATATTCAGAAAGTGAGATTTTTATCATTCAAGTCCAAACAAAAATGTTGGACCTTAGTAGTATTCAATACTATACTTTTCACCTGATTAAGGTCCACTAAACGCATACACACACACACACACACACACACACACACACACACACACACACACACAATGTTATATATAATATATGTTATACATTTTATATATATAAAAAATATATATTGTTTGTATTCTTCTCCTCATTGTTCACTGTCCATTGCTTTGGACAAATATAAGTTATATGAATTAGTAAATTTCAAATATTAATTGAATTTCAAAGTGAAAAATATTAACATCAGTATGGAGGAAGAGAAAGGCAAAAGGAAACTAAAGTAAGATAAATAAATAAATAAATAAATAAATAAATAGATAGATAGATAGATAGATAGATAAATAAATAAATAAATAAATTTGTTTATTTGTATCACATTTAATAAAAATAATTTGTATTCTATTAGATGTAATTTTTGGTTAATTATAACTTTCTTAATTTAAAATTATTTTCACTTCTTTTGTTTTTATTTATTTACTGTGTATTTGAACTTACCATGCAGGCTAGTTTCAATTTTGCTATCTTACCAAGTACTTAGTCTGCCATGCATTTCAACTTGATTTTAAATACTATCTTTAAAATATACTACATATTACCTAGAATATCTTTTTACCACCTTATGTGATGTATGTGAGCAGAGACATCCTTTAACTCTGAGGCAATTATAAAATATTTACAGTAGAATTTATTTATATGTGGATGCATTCTGAATTTCTGAGCTGACTAGAACAAATATAGTTCACATATAGAAGTACAAAATATAGAACAAATATAGCCAAAATTCCATTAAGGTTAGTGCTACTGCTGTGCACTAAAAACATATTTTTTTTCATTTTATGTTCCATTTCAAGAAAGTAGTTTATATTTCATATATAGAACATAATGTAAGATTGAAAATCAACTCACTGTAATTCAAATGGTACACAATTTACAATAATTCCTACAAGTGTTAATCCCAAGGTCAATATTCCAGTTCACAATACATTCTTGAGGCATAGTCTTCAAAATAATCTCTTTAAAAATCATAGAAAATCAAGCTTGTTCATATATTGTTATTCTGATGATGCCAAAATATTTAATAACATACACCACACATACACACACACAAACACACACACAAACACACACACAAATGGATGTGTGTGTGTGTACATGAATTTAAAAAGATAGCTTGTCCTCATGCAAGGGCCAAAAGAATGGTATCACTATCCTTCCAAGAGGGGAATTCAACTGAACAACAACGATTAATTGATATGGGTGTCTAAGTATCTGAAATAATTGTATTAATCAAGAGCATTGAGGGATTGTACAATACAAAAAGGCAACCTTTATAATGGCTTTAGGCCATTCATTTCTATAAAACCTGGACTATTTTCATCCCATTCCCTAATTATTTTCCAGAGGCTCATGAAGTCAAATACTTTAGGAATGGAAATGGTACCACTACACTATCAATTAGTTTCTTAGTGTTTTCTCAGCTAAGATGTATTATAGTTTATAGACATGAAGTTTCAGGCTGGCTGTTTTTTAATTCTGATACTCAAAATTTGCCATCATTGTATCACCTCCTTTTCCTTCCTATTAAGATGGTTTGGAGAAGCCCCAGAAATCTCATTTAACAGAGAGCAATGAAAAGTCATATGACTGATATAATCTAGGAAAATCACAACCTGGCCATACTAATTTTGAAGTTGTGCTGTGACTTGAGTAAGATACAATGGAAAATATTACATGTGATAACCTTGGTCTTCATAAATCAAAATTGTCCAATTAGCAAGGTTTTCTCCAAGTTCATGAATCATGTAATTTTTTCTGAATGTTGATATTCAAATAAAAGCATATTGCAATATGTTATACACATATGAACCTACTTTGTATGAAAAATAACCACCTTCAGTGTATCACAATTTCCTCATGTATGAAAACATAGCAGTAGAATTGTTTGCTTCCCAGCCAGTCATATGTTAACACCTTAAATGATTTGGTTCTTTCAAATGATGAACAGATGCTGCTCAAAATATTGTCTCAAGAATAGCATCTAGATATCTGTGAGTTCAAGGCCAGCCTGGTCTACAGTAAAGTGAGTTCAAGGACAGCCAGAGTTACAACAGAGAAACACTGCCTTGAAAACAAAACAAAACAAAACAAACATACAAAACAACAACAACAACAAAGAAGAATAGCATCTAAAATCCTCAATACATGCAATTTACAAAAGAAAAAACTGAATTATTTTTACACAGGCAATCTTTACAGAAGATTTATTAAAAAAAATGCTTCCTATAAAATCAATTAAAGTACACCAAAATGTTTATGCCAGCATAGGTGCAATATTTCCTATGTTTGTCGAATTATGAACTTTCAAAGGGACATGTGTCCTAAGTATATGACATTTAAATACATACATGTACTCAACATATATGTGTTTAAATACATATGACACGCTCTTCCTGTCTTTACCTCTTTTTCTCTCCAGGAATGTCCAAACGCCAACATTGTTTATATAGATACTGTATAGTTAGGTTACTTAAAAAGGAAGAATTAAAAATCACTCACAGTGCAGAAAGAATTGTGTGTAAGAGCCTGCATGTGTCTATATGTCACATTAGCCCATGACAATTGGACAAAACTCAGGCACTTTATGTTTTGAAGCCAATATACCTTTTTTCCCCCTTGAAAGAGTCGTTTTCACAGATATGCTAGGAAGAAGCTTTGTTGTCCCATGCAGTAATGGTTTTATTAATTCTGCTAGTCATCAGGTGCAATTCATCAACTGCAAAGCCCTTTGTGTTCTATTTTTGCTAAATGCTTCTTTGGAATTTAAATTATGAAGAAAAAGTGGCTGACTAATCTGAATTTCTCAATTTATTCATGTTCAATGAAAAGCTATTCATCAGCGTAAACTCTGCTGTGAGTTCAAATCAAATTTAAGCCTCCTGGGAGTAAACAGAATTGTTCTTCCCTAGCACTTGGAAGAAGATAAAAATAACACATTTTCGAGAAACTCACGGTGTTAATGTGTTCAACTGAAATAAATTAGAGATGGGAGAGCATGTGGTGCTTTACTGTCCCTTTGTCCAGACAGAACCAGATTCTGGTGTAAAATTTTAAGAGTTTTATATTTGTAATAGTTTCTGATTTTATTTATACTTTACACCTATAGAATCATCAGTTTTCTCAGTACCTGAAATGTTCATAAAATCTATAATGCTGTTGTTTTGTCCTCTTTGCTTTTAAAACAAACTGGTTATGGAGTTGAAGTTGAAACAAATTACTCACTTTCTGAATGCTTATTAGAAACTTAAATTTCATAGTCCTGTGGGTCTACATCACCAACTTTACCTAGTATTCAGATTTTTCTGGTGCTTAGTCTTAGAAATTGAGACATTTTTCACGATAAACACTGGGCTAAGGAGTAGACAGGAAATTCAGTGACAACTGAGGAGTCCAAATACTTTGGTACCCAGAACTCAACCTCCCCTGATTTCAGCACCCATACCAATGTTTGGTTACCCTCAATGATGCAGAGTTTTGAAACTATGAATGTCTGTGTAAACAGGGTGCTGTTATGGTAATTCAATCATCCTATTTCATAAATATATTTTTAGTTTTAGTTTTGCAGTAACAATGATTGATATCAGGGATCTTGGGCTTGCTGATTCAGTACTTTACCACTCAGCTAATTATTCAGAATTCACAGGATCTCACTAGATATTACTGTTGGCCTTGAACTCACTGTGTAGCCAAGTAGGCTTTTAACTTGTGATATTCCAGAGAAGCTAAGATCACAGGCTTAAACCACAAGGTCTAGCCTCTTTATTGATTTTTATTGATGACTCAGGATATGTTTATAAAATCTACATACATATTACGGATGGTAGATGAACCTCAGTGGTTAAACATATTGCAAACTAAATGAATTTCTCCTAAAACAGACAAATGGGAATCTGAGGTCTTGCATGACATCACTTCTTACCAGATAATTGCTAGCCACTGCTTGCGTTTCCCCTCTGTTGAAACAACCATACAGGAAAACTGTGACTATTATATTACAATTTTGTTTTTTTTTTACATAAAGTGTCATAATGTCAGTTCAAAATAATCAATGCCAGGCTATAAAAGGGACGCATTATAATAAAGACCTATAGCAAAGATATAATTGTCTGAACTGGTAACAGCAGTCAATTTGGCTTCTTAGATGGACTCATAGATCTCTGAAGAAAGGAAGAGCATTCCAAGAGTTACACACATGTAAAAACTACCACATATCATCCCAGGTATTGTCGGTAAGTGAGTATCTATCAAGGGCTTTTAATTATGTCTTTATGGAAACATGATTTCTATTTATATATTTTAATCTATATACAATATACAATGCTCATAAGTCAACATTATTGTCAGTTTCAATATGATTAGTTCAGGAAAACGATAAATTATAAGTTTAGTTCTTACACTTAGTTCATCTCCACAGGTTCTATTAATTTAGCTTCTGACAAAACTGGGTAAATTCCAAATAGCATCTCCTGAAATATTTGTAATTGCTGTTTCAGGAAAATGATGGAAGAGGCCACACATAAGAGACTGCAGAAGGCATTCTGAGGTGTGAGTGGCTGAGCTGGGCCAGCTTGGTTCATGGAGCCTTAATGGCTGCTATTCTAGGTATTGAGGTAGGGAGTAGAAGCAAAAATTGTATTTTTTATTTCAAAGAATGAAATTTTAATCAGTATAAAACATATGAAAATGTCATTGCATGTGTCCTAAGAGAACATGTCACACCTAACAGTATGACAAAAATTATAAAAGACTATACTTTCATTTTATCGCTGCACCCACATTCTGATAATTATTAAACCATGAATGTTATGAACTATATCCTCATTTTTGAAATAATCTTCTATTACTTATTACTCTTAAAAATCCAGCATTCATTAAAATGGACACTGCTATCTAAAATATCTATAGTAATGATCTAGGCTCTTATCTGTAGGAGAAATTATTCCACGGCAGCTGGAGTCAGCCACGTCCTTTATGAGGTCTTCCGCTGCATGGGCTCTTATTTTTAACACTTGCCTTTTGCCTTTCAACATTTCTGTAGAGATCTAACAGTAAATTCACAAGAACGGCATCTTTTGTGCTTCTCCCACTCTGGAAATGCCACAGCAGCAGTGTGTCTTCCATATTTAAAAAGGAAAGGAAAAAAGAGGCTCTAATCTTTCATTTTTCAATATAAAGTATTTTAGCTAAAGGTATTTATTAAAAGAAAAAAGATCTGTCATACACTAATTCAATGGATAACTACAAAAGTTTAAAACTTTTTATTTCACAAATGTAGCACAAACTGTAAATTTCAGCTCTCACCCAGAGAGATAGAGGTCTAGAAATTAAATCTAAAAATGCTTAGCTATCTGTATTTACAGGAAGATATATATAGAATACAATAGAATTAATAGCAGAAATTTAGTTTCTTTCCCTCTAAGGGTTGCCAGGTTTAACAAACTGGAAAGAAAAAATCACTTCAGAAATTACAGGCAAAAGAAAAATAGTGGATTCTGACCCATAACTCATCTAAATATTGTGTGTAATCAGCTTGATTCAAATAGATAGCTTTTAGAAATAACAGCAGAATAATGGTTGAACCCCATACTACCACACCCATTGATGTGCTAATGCCTGTGGTTTAATAGAGTAAAATGTTCATTTTAAAGAAAACAGTGGGAGGATGTATTGCTGGAGTTGATGGATGAAATGAAATTTACATTCCATAAATAACACTAATAAACTGAACAAAAAATTCAAGGAAATTAAACTATATAGAGCTACTGTAATGAAACAGAAAGCCAGTTCTTCCTGTAAGGGCACAGTCTTCCTTACACAGCTCTCGCTGCAGGATGCACCATAACAAAACATCATAATTTTATTAGGTAAAGGTGCCATGAACCAGAAATCCATGTAGGAAGCCTATAAGACTTTCTATCGTGTCAAGTTTTCAGGGAAGATTGGTAGAAAATGACTTCATATGGTCCTTGATACTTGATTTAGATCACAAAACTTCAAAGCATCTGGATATACATTCAAATAAGAGAGGGAAATATGCTCAAAAGATTAAAGAAATCAGTTAGCAATAAGATGTTCCTACATTACAAATGCAAGAGAAATATTCTTCAACCTCATCATATTACTAAACACAGAGGGATGTTGAGGTTTGGAGAATTGAAGACTATTAAGGAAGATAAGGGTATCACACGCTCTGGTGCATTTATTTCATGCTGCCAACAATTGTCTGATGTCATCTAGGCTCTGATACTCAGTTATTAGAGAAAAATCTATTGAGAAATTGGACAATTACCTTCTTTGACAAAGGGCATCTTTCCAAAGTGGTCCCTGGAAGCAAATTGATATCAATATCTCATTCAACACTGGACCTTTAATGCTACATTATCAACTTTCTTGGCTAGATATATCCAAGACTAAACAGAGGAACAACGGTTAACCACCTCTTTCTGATTGGGTGTGAGTCCTGATCCACTGGTAGTGTGTAGCTAGTTAAAACCTCATGACTGGGGAGACTTTAAGTTATGTTTAATGGTCATGTTTTCATTCTGTCACCTAAACATGTATGACTATGTTGTATATTTGTGTTGCTTTCATTTCAGTCAGAAAACTCTTTTTCTCTTTCTTTCTTTCCTTCCTTCCTTCCTTCCTTCCTTCCTTCCTTCCTTCCTTCTTTCCTTCTTTCCTTCTTTCCTTCTTTCCTTCCTTTCCTTTTTTTGGCAGTGGGTAGTAGTCAGTGCAGAGATTCATAAGATTTCAAGGTATGAGTTGCGTGTCAAGTAGAAGCAATAGTGAATGCTTAGTTATGGATGAATCACCTGTATTTACTTTCTGTATCCAAGGCTTAGAGCTGTGAACTACAGACTTAATGGACAAACAACTCACGATCTGTATTTACCTCCACAAGATTTGCACAAGATCAAACCAGTCAAACTTCCAGCACGAATTGGGGAGGGGACTATGAGGCCCTGCTTTTGACAGAGGAGCTAGTTGCAGTTGATGGCTATGAGGGAAGGATTCACTGTCTATAGAGGACGTGGCCATTGGTAGGACAACCACACCCAGTGAATGGCCCCACACCCATTTACCTGCTGATTCCTCTATACTGATTGCCACAGCAACAACAAAAAAAGGACACAAAGTTGAGAAAGTGAGATGGGGTGTGGACATTAGGGGGGTGTGGAAGGAGGGAATGTTGGATATGATCAATATCATTTATATAAATATGAATTTGAAATTAATAAGATAAAAATATTATATTAAAAGTATACAATCAAAACAGCAAAATAAAACAAAAAAAGCCCTGCCTAAAATCTTTCATATTTTACATATTATCCTCACTTTCCAGTTATCCACGAATTTATTTTAATATTCCCAATTAATAATTAACTTTAATTTTCTGGTTTTTTTTCTTTTTTTGTTTGCAAAAAGAGAATTTCCTACTTATAGGAGAGATAAGAAAGGGGAAAGTTATCTACTTATACTTAACACATAAATACACACACACACACACATACACACGTACACACACACAGACGTACACACACAAACCAATACATGACACTGCTTTCATGAACAAGAACCTGAGACTAGGTAGCCCAGAGAGAGCTAGGGTAAAACTAAATATTACCTGCTGTTGCACATATGAACTCACAGAAGTTGAGGCAGTATCTACAGTTCTGAACCAGACAGGATACTAGAGCTGAAGAAGTAGACATATGCACCCATTCCTAATCCAGAAGCTTTCTCTAATTAATAAACATTTGCAAATGAAAATTTAGGTCTATCCAAGGGAGTCTCAATGTGGAAACAAACTACTCTTCAGAGTAGGCTGAATGTCAAGCAGTAGACAGCTGAAAGAAAATGAACCCAATAGCATCTTTGGCATTTCCTTGTCTTATAATGTCATATTAGGACATGTTAAAACTTAATCTAATATAATTATTTGGTTTGAATTTTTGAACTTTGCAAAACATTAGGAGCAGTCTATTATATTAATATATGTGGGAAAATACAAAAATATATAGCGTTGACTAACAATTGCTTGAATAATTATTATTATACTCTACATATTACTGCAATTTCATTTCAAAAAGAAAGGAGGAAGGGGAACCAAAAAAAGTACAGAAAAAAATATCAACATGAATAATGTAAAGTATAAATAAAGATGGTTTTATTAGCATTCTACAATGTCTACTTTTGCTTTGGGCTGCAAAATAGAGTAACAATACACATAAAACTAAGCTGCAAATGGCTCGTTATTGTTCCTTCTAAATGCAGTGCATTATAAACAAAATTGTCAAGGAGGTTTTCTCTCATTTGGGAGTAATATCCATAAAAGCCAGGGCTTTCCTTTTCTGAGTAGGAATTGTTGTATTACTTTAAATACTCCTTAAGATAGCAGAATTGATTGTATCAATTTTGAATATTACATGTAAATCTAGTATTTTTATTTAAACCCCTTTGTACATGTAAATAACAATTTCTATGTAAAACTTTTTCAATCAAAGTCAGAAAACTTCAATAAGTTATTTTTTATAATACTGACAATTTGGTAGAAGCCTAAATCATACTTTCTGGCTACCAAATGCTAGGTTATAAACAGTGAAGTCCAGTCTAACTATAGAAGTCTACCAACCCCTTGCCTGAGGAATATGGTAAAGTGAACCACTATATTTAGAAAGTCAAAGGGCTATAGGGATTGTTGTTAGAGAAGAACAATGTCTGTGTACCCCAGGGCATAGGGACTTCATTAAAAGATTAAAAGCCTTTCAACAATCCAAACCAACCATTCAGATTACTCCCAAAATTGGCCAGAACATAGAGAGAAAAACCGACATTTCACAAATACACACACACACACACACACACACACACACACACACACACACACACACACGGTTATATCTATATCATATCTACATCATCTATCTATATATCTGTCTATCATCTATCTATTTACATCTATTATCTATCTATCATCTATATATCTATCATTATCTATCTATCTTTCATCTATCTATTTCTACATCTTCAATGCAATTATCATACCTGTAAGTTAACCAAGAAAGAAACCAGGATTGAAGAAATAGAGAGAAATAGATTTCAAATTGAGGGTGTTTTGACAGTAACATAATAAAAGTGATTGGAAGGGGTTACCTTGAATAAAGGTCCTCTGCAAACACATAAATCATACAAGTAATTATCTCTGCATAGTGACAGGGGTTTGGAAGTGAGCTGCTGTAAAAGTGGCCTCCAGAGATCTTTAGCCATGTTTATGAGCAGCAGCCATCTCTGTAAATGACAAGCTCCAGTGAAATCTGTTTTTCTTCTTCATTCTCTGAAACACCTTCTTATAGAGGGGAAGCAGCCAGCATAGGCTATTTCCTTTGTTGATACTCTTACACAGTTCTGTTGATGCTTAGTTCTTCCTTTGTTGTTGATCACTCTGATAACACAACCACGTCAATGCCATATTAGGCACTTGGGAATCTAGTACTATGGAGATTTTGCCCTTCACATAACTTGTACTCTATGTGGGGACAGATGGAAATTGAGTTGGAAGGCTGCCTCATACAATGAGGCAGTGTATCTCTTTATGTACACCATGGAGGGACGGTATAATTGACAGCAGAGTTCTTCCTCATTTGAGCTCAGACTCTGAGGCCAGGATTGCTACAGGAGGTAGATAAGAAGCAAAGTCTTTAAAGAAAAGCATATAAATAAGAAAGTCTAGAGAATAAAGGATGAAATTGACAAAGAAGTTGAAGGCAAAAAGAGGTAGGAGACTCAGCAAACAAAGGGTTCTAGAACGAGGCATTACAGATGAACACTGTACTACAGGACATAAGAACATTATTAAAAGTCTCTGCAACAGAGTGTCATAGTAGAACTTTTAAATTAGAAGCAACACCCTGGCCTGCAGATATAGCTCAGTTGGCATAGTACTTGCCTGATATTCAGGAAGATCCGAATTTGATCCCCACTGCAAATGAAACAAGTGTGTAGCTGCATGCTTGTAAATCCAGGAGGTGGGAGGTGGAGGGAAGAGGCTGGAATACATCCTCTGGAATACATGAGGCTTTGCCTCAAAAATAATAAATAAAATTAAATAAAATGAGCATCTTAGTAGCCCTATGGTGGTTAGAATACATATGAACTCAAAAGCTCATATACTTGAAAGTTTGCCTAGTCACCAGGTAACTGTTGGAAGAATTATAATGATTAGGAGTTGTGTCTTTGTTGGAGAAAGTGTACCACTCCGGGTGGACACTGAGGTTTCAAAAGTCTGTACCAGGCCCAGTCTGTCTGTATCTCTTTTGCTCACTCTCTGCTTGTGGATCACGATGTAGCTCTCAGCTACATCTCTAACACCTTGCCTGCCTACTACCATGCTCCCTACTGTGATGATAATGGGACTAAGCCTTTGAAACTATAAGCAAGCTCCCAATAGAATGCTTTCCCTTATAAGAGTTGCCTTTGTCCTGGTGTCTCTTCAAAGCAATAGAATAGTGGCTAAAACAAGCACTATGAAAAACAAATAGGAAAGCAAAGCTGTTGACACTACCCACGGAAAAAGAATTGAGTGGATCCTCTGATCCAGATAAAATACGATCGTACCAAAATTAAGCTAGTGACAGTAGAATAAAAACAAAAAAATATATTGGAAATATGTTTTGTTTACTATTTTATATTTATTTTATGTGCATGAATGTTTTGCCCTTTTTTATATTTGTGTCTCACATGCACTCCTGGTGCTGGTGGAGGTCAGTGTTCAGGTTCCCCTGGAAATGGAGTTATAGATACTTATGAGCCTACATGTGGGTGCCAGAAATTAAACCAAGACCCTGGGAAAGAACAAGTGCTCTTAATCACGGAGCTATTCTCCAGCCCTGGAAATGTGTTTGCGATTGTAGGTGTAACAGGGCTTAATAGCTGATCATCATGAGTGCTCTGTGACTTGCAGCACTCATTTCTTTCTTTAGCTCCATCCTTCATAACAAGGGTTCCAGTATTAGTGTTGTCTCATCTTTGAATTTAAAGCCAGCAATTCTCTGATTTTTCAAATTTTGAAAGCAACTTTATCTATTATGGTTAAAACAATAATCATTTCTGGTATACTGATGATAGCAGACACTGCAAATTGCAAATCAAAACAGCATAGGACAAGGGGTCTAAGGGTAGTAAACTGAGCTGGAGGAGAGTATTCTAGGAATAAGCATTTTGTTTCTTCAGTCATTGGATCATTACTTGGTCTGTTATGGTCAATACAGGGTATTCAAACCTCTAGGTATTCTCTCCTTATTGGACTACCACTAATTCCATTAAAGAAGTTTTAGAAATGGAGTACTCTTCAGTGAAATGATTTTGGTAGAAGCAGCATAATTTTCAAGGTATAAAAAAATACTGTTCTTGAGTGAGAACAGGAATGACTGCTCACAGGACAAAAAGATTCATCTAAACCTGGTCCCTACATAATGCAGCTAACATTTGTTCCTTTCTACCATCTCCACGTAGACCTTAGCAGACATGGAATCTCATGCTATGGGAAAGAGAAATCATATCAAAGAAAGGCAAAGCATAAGAAATGTGTGAGTACTTTATTTATTTTTTTGGGGGGAAACTAAAAGCAACTGTACTTTAAAATTTTAAACTTAGAAAAGTTGAAGGACAAGAGCTGTGGTGAGGTATTCACTTTCAATATAATGAATGAGGCTGAGAAGTTAATAAGAACACATGCATACAAGAGATCTTTTTGAAATGACCCTCAGAAGGTATGACCAGCACAGAAGGCAATCACTCTAGGAGAGAGCAGGAAAAAATGAAATAAGAAGTCATCGAAATTTATTAAGCTTACTCTTTTCTAAAAGAATAACAGTAGTGTTAAAATATAGTCATAAAAAAATCTAGGATTAAAATTCAGAGTTACACTAACACAGTCTATCCACCCACACTGCATGGAGAGAAGCATGTTCTGAATAACAGGCATTAGGAGTCAAGGTTATAAAATGTAGTATGCTGTCTCTGGGTTATTGTCCCAAATTCTCCTGTGTAGTATGTGTTTACTATATGAAAGTGCATTGTGCAAAATAAACTATCTGCATCTTAACTCATTTATTCCTAATTTAAACAACTAGGAGGTGGTCTGTAATATTCTTCTTTATTTTAAAAGGAGTGTATGAAGAAATAAAATCTCAAAACCTCTGCCCCATGTTCTAAGATTAGTATCCAAACTATATATATGGTCACAAACCCAACAGTCTAGCAATACCCCTACAAGTGACTAGAAGAGGCTGCTATTAATTAGGTTCAGATGATGATTTAAAAAATAATTATGTGCTTTTTGTTCAAGATACCAAAATAAATGAAATAATTCAGAATATCTAAGCAACACAAAATCTAGGAGTCAAAATGTATAATATGTTAATGTATAAGGAAGAAGGCCAGCAGGAGTACATGATGCCCATTTGAATAAATGATACAATACTAAATTCCCGAAGTGGAAGATGGAGATTTACATCTAATTTATATAACCAAATCATTGGAAGATTACATCACTGAAGATCAAACATCATTCAGGAGAGATATGGGATATTTGAAAATACGAGAGACATTGTGCAAAGAGCAGGGAAGACTTTAAAATCAAATAAAATTTATTCTAGACAGTCCATTTCAGATAAAGAAAGTTTTAAGTTAAAAGAGTGCAATACATAAATATTCTCAGAATATTATTTCCAAAAGGAGCATGTGGCCAAGGAGAAAAGTCAAATCTCAGAGAGAGAGAACAATCAGCTCTCCTGATCTGTGCCAACCCTCTTGACTCTGGCCTCTAATCAGTGTTCGTTGTGCAGCTTGTGGGACCCTTTCTAAAGTAAATGCATCTGGGAACCTGGATAAAGTGGTGAGAATTTTGGTGGATCACTTAATTAAAAACAACCCACTCTTTAAGGTAATTATCAAAGTTCCACAAAATTGAAAGGGAAAAATATGTAAAATGGTATAGATTTCACATTAGGAAATAAAGCATAGAAATGGAGAAACCATGAATCATTTTCATTAATTAAATAATATTTCAAAATTATAAAAGAAAATTTGTGTGTTTCAGCAGTTTATTTAACAAAAGCATTCATAATGAAACATATTTTAATCCAGAAATGCAAGGATGGTTCATTTGATTATGCATAAATATAAGTATTTATATTAATATCTAAAATTATGCCAATAAGATGAACATCTCATTTGTGTAGGAAAATGGGATTTTGTAAAATTAAATGTATTTTTAAATTTTAAAATAATATTACATAACTGATCTATAAATGCTCATACTTTGGAATAAAGTAATAAAAAGTCTAAATATCTATTATATTCAAGGGATACACCTCATAGAAAGTCTGATAAGATTCACAAGGATTTGAATTTGTCCTGTACCACCACTAGGTTAAGTACAGAGCAACTGTGACTACACAAGAAATACAGTCTTTCCAACAAACATCACAGATCACAATAAGCAAAGATTTGGAAAAGGAGAAGACTATAATTGGAATGTCTAAAATCACAGCAATTTCTATACATGGTCTTTTTGATAATTAGTATTTTACAGATGACAATCAAAGCAAATGAGATTGTATTTTAGATAGAAATTCAAAAACATTATAAAGTAGATAAATGTAAATTAAAACTACAAATCTCTACGTCTATTTTTCCCAAATACAAAGCAAAGCAATATAAAGTTGGGTCATGTGGACTCCAGCACTGTAAATGGAAGTATAAATGGGTACAGACACCATAGAAATCATCCGGCAACAATTCCTTGAAGTATGTATGGCTGCCAACACTAGTCCATTCTTTGAACAACTACACACATAGTCAAGTGGAATAGAGTCCTTAATAGCACAGCATGATTTCCTAAAGTCATAGGCTCTCCAACATCTGCTGTCTTTTCAAATACTAGATTTTTGCTTCACCAAGTTACTTTATATTCTTTGTTGCAAAGTAGAAATGATACAGAGGTAATTATGATAGTGATAAAGTTGTTTTATTTATTTATTTGTTTGTTTATTCTTTTTTATTGATAGGGTTTCTCTGTTGTAACTCTGGCTGTCCTTGAACTTATACCGTCAACCAGGCTGGTGTTGAAATACACAGAGATCCACCTGCCTCTGCCTCCCAAGTGCTGGGATTAAAGTCTTTTGCTTGCACAGATGGCGGGATAATGATAAAATCATAAGAAAAAGATTAGCCTCTTATTTTTACATGCTTGAACTACAGATTATGGCCTAATGCACAAAATTGCTTCATTTGTGGTCATTACATTTAAAATAATATGCATTTTATCATTCCAAAATGGAGATATGAGATTCTAAATGCATTAGAGTGGATGACTCTGCAAAGCCCAGGAAAAGCACAGCAATGAAATGTTGAAGACTTAGATAATGTTTCATAATGTAGGGTTATGATCAAGCTGTGTTCATGCAACTGAATTTGAAACAAAGGAAAAAGAATATTTATAATTAAAGGATTAAAGTGTGAATGCAAAATCTTCCTTGGTCAAACTTTCTTCTTCCATGGAGCATTTAAATAACTAAATCAGCACTCTCCATTAGTTACAGCTGGCAGGAAGGACAATACAAGCAGAGGGAGTACTGCTGCAACTATTTAGTTCAATTGTTGCTATGCCTTCCCTCAAGGACTCTGCTCAGGGCATCCTGCAGGCTGGTGTAAAGGAGAAAAGGGACAAGGAGATGAAAAATGAAGGGGTAAATGTAGGTGACAAAGACAGGACACAAGAAGGAGTCACAGAGTTATTTTAAGACGAAACAAAATAGAGAAAAGCTCCAAAGTAACCGCCTTGTTTTACTAGGTATAAGTAGACTACAAAATGCCTAGGCACCAACAATGTTGATCCAACATGAGCTATGCGTTGGCATGACCATAATAACTATGTTCCACGTTGAGTGTTCATAAGGGTATAGAATGACTCTCTACTCATGATAAATGCTTAACACTCTCCAATAATTTCAATTCATTCTTAACCAATTTAACACATGCATTTATCTTTCAGAAATGAATTAGAATTCCTTTCCTTAACATGATGGGAGGGGAGTGAGAAGGAACTGGGAAGAGTAGAGGAAGGGACAGGCAGAGTGTTATCAGGATATATTGTATGAGGGGAAAAAAATCTCTTTTCAATAAAAGGGGGAAATTTAAAAAAAAATATCACAAGGTGTAGAAGAGATTATTCTGAAACTTGTAAATAATGAAATAGCTCAACAGCTTAAAAAAGAAATCCCTAAGCCTGGCAGTGATGGTGCATGACTTTAATCCCAGCACTCAGGAGGCAGAGACAGGTGTGAGTTCAAGGCCAGCCTGGCTGGTCAACAGAGTGAGTTCCAGAGTTACAACAGATAAACCCTGTCTCAAAACCAACCAAACAAACAAAAAACCAAGAAACAAGAAACAAAACAACAACAAAAATCACCCATAAAGTAGCAGGATTCATTTCCCCCTTTCCCCTGTATAACTTTTGTTTTAGTAAACATTCCCTTCCTTTTCATCTCCCCCTTCTCTGTATCCCCATGCCTAGGTAAAACTAGGGACCATGTATAATAAGAAAACGAGATTAATTAAGTACAAAAGACCTACCATGTTGGAAGATTCTAGATCTTTTTTGTCTACCAGGTTTTCTATAACAGCCATCCAAACATTATTAAAGATGGCATCACTCTTGATCATCACAAATTTTGTGTTTGTCTGTATGAGGTTCTACATTTATGCGGACATGCTCTAAGTATTGGAGGGGCACACAAGAGAGTTTTAATTGTCATACATGCTGAAGACCAAAGAAAAGCCACTGAACATGTGATGCAGTAATTTACATGACAGTTTTAGATTATAAAAATCTTCCACTATAATAGGACATTTGTTTCCTATAATGAGACTTCTGAAGGAAAAGAGAAAAATAGAATCAGTCTATCTAGATGCCCTCCTCTGTGACTCTGATGCTAAGTATCTCATAGATGTCGGTTATCATAGCCAGTCCATGTACAGACTTCTTCAGGGTGATTGTTAGTTATTTCTATTATTTATACAACTCTTAGGGAATTAAGACATGACTCTGTTTATGTGGCTAATACTTACAAAACAATAGCTGGAAAAAAAGCAATGACTTGCTTTTACAATATGAGCTTTATAATTCTCTTCTTATCTACATATCAGATTGTAATTATAGATGCAAAAATTAAAAGGAAATTCAAGAACAGCCATCCAAACATTATTAAAGATGGCATGACTCTTGATCATCACAAATTTTCTAAGTGTTTGTCTGTATGAGGTTCTACATTTATGTGGACATGCTCTAAGTATTCAAGAACACAGGAAAGTAGAGAGGCATACATAAAAAGGATGAGTTTTCTATATGAGTCCTTTTGTTCAAAAGTATAAAAGAGCTAAGTATGAAGTTGGGAGTCTAGGTGCTATTTGTATTGTAGAACGGAGTTTTCCTTACTTATTATTCCTACTAACACATGCTCAATATGTTATAGACTAAGTCATTTCCTGTAAAGTGTACCACCTTTTATTTGAGTAAAATGTTAGAGACTTAACTGCCATGTTCATTCCCAGTAGAAAGCCAAGTGCCTAGCAAGGGTTTTTGGGATGATTCCTACTTGAACCCTGCATCTGACTGTTCCATCTTTAAATAATGTCTTAAGATTGACAGGTGCTAATAGTTTCATTGGCATGTACATTACTAGCACATGTACACTATAGCCTGTAAATGAACAAAACCTCTTGTTAGTGATGAGAAGATCAGAGAGCCTTTCTCCAATCAAGCTTGTAAACAATTCATGCTAGAAGAAGAATGAAAGAGTGAATCTGCCCTGAGCATCAGCCATCTTTTCCTAGTTGACCTATATGTTAGGTAGCATTAAAATTGTCTGCACAATTAAAGACTTCAAAGATATATGATCAAACATTTGCTTTTAATGTATTGGTTTATAGATTACACAGTTGCAATCTCATTTACTTGGGCCCAATTTTCTCATTTGATTTCAGTTCTTAAATGACTAAAAGAAAAGCTAAGGAGCAAGCATTTTATCACATTAATGCAACACTTGCAATTTGATTTACCAGTATGATAGATGAAAGGATGAGGCTATTACATCATGATACATTTATCATCTTACACAAATCCTCTCCTAAACAAAATTAACTCTGAACTATTTCCAGCGAGGTTTCTAAAATAACTAGCCTTGCCAAGATAGGTTTTTGATTCATAAATAATGTTGGTAGAAAAGAAAAAAAAATCACCACATGCTATACAAACTCAGGATTCACTTAAGTGAGAAACAGGGCTTGAAATGTCACCCTCAGATGTGTAGGGCATTCATCTGCATGACAGTGCTTAGCCTATCATCACAGATCGCCTTTTCAGATTATCTAGATACCTGAGCAAGAGTGTAGAACAAGAGAGGGCAGAGAAACAAACATGCATGTTAAACAGCACCATAGTTAGAATCCCTCCTGCCTCCTTGATGTCTTTAAGACATGCTCATGATCAATGCCCATGAGAGTAAAAACAGTCCTCACATTCCCATCTAATGATCAATACAAGGAAAGAATTAACAGCCTTGATTCAGCTAATAATTTTTTTCTTCTTAATAATCTATAAAGCATTTCCACTATTAGCATAACTGGATTTAGACTCACCATACAAACATACCTACAGGTGTCTGCGACAGTATTTCCAAAATGGCTTCACTGAAGAGGAAAGGCTTACTCTGAGTTTAGACGGGATCAAATTTTGGTCCCAAACTTATTAAAGGAAAAAGCAAGTTGAGTATCAGTAGACACCTTTCTCTGTCCCCTTACTCTGGATGCAGTGTGATGAGCTGACTCTCTCCTGCCACCATGCCTCTTTTGCCATGATGGACTCTATCTTCTTTGAGGCTATGCTGAAATAAATCACAATTCATTTAGATTGTTTCCTAACAGGTATATTATCACATTAGGGAGAAAAGTAACTAAGATAGCAAACAAGGAGGAAAAGGTAGCCTTTTCAACTAAAGGAACAAAAAAGCCTGAAGTCCAGGTAACATGCTAGAGAATGAAAGAGAAATGAAGATTGTGCTTTGTGAGGAACATCATAAGATAAAGCCAAGAGATTTTAAAAGAATGCCAAAATCCAAAGAATAACTGACATCATGTTACAGAATTGAATTCTGAGAACCCCATATCTAGGGACAGATTTTAAAAATCGCAGCAATAATCAGATTTGCAGCTTAGAAAAAATGACTGAAGACTTAGGATAGAGCTCAGACTGCTGATGCTGAGCATATGAATAAATTATACAGAGGCAGTGAGGTTCACATGTGGCCCGTAGCCTGATTGTCTAGCATTAATTTTAATTTAGGAAACAGCTCATTGTTGTTCTAAGAAGAGGAAATTGCAGGCTACAATGAAATCCACTTGTTTAGTCAACAAGAGCTGAATGATGAGCAGCAATAGAGAAACACATCCAAAGGGATTGCACCACTAAAGTTCTAAGTATACTCTCTAGATTTTCCGATTCTGGTAATTACAAGCAAATGTAGGACTCAGACTACTAGTAGCAGCAAAAAAAATTATATGGCTACTCATTCTGAATTATGTTAAGCTAAACATAAGGGAGAACTTAATGCTATAGATTTAGAACTGATATAAAAAGAAACTGGGAATTTATTAAATCATTCTGAGCGAGGTAAGATAAAACACACACTTTGCATATTTTGTCTTCTGTGTGGATGTTAGCTTTTGAGCTTTAGATACATGTTTCAATTGTTAAATAGAGACTGGGTATCTAACAAGGGAGCAGGGTGAGGAAGAGAACCTTCAACGAAAGGAGCAATATAGTATAATGTTATAATGAAATAAAGGAGAAACTAGAATATGATAATTAAATGTGGAGGGACACAGGAAGGGCAGGGTAAAGTAGGAAATATGAAGTGGGACAACTAACACTAAAGGCCTTTTGAAAACATATATAGAAACTTACTGTAGGCATTCTGTAGAATCTTCCTTAAAACTCATACATAGGCAAAAGGAATTTAAAAGGAGTCACCATAGAATGGAGAAGACAATGCCACACTTAGACAACTTATGTCATCAAGTAAAACGGGAATGGATTACATTTTTGATGAACTGCTGTCCCATAGACAACACTTCACACACACCAAGTATCACAGGTAAATTCCCTGACTATTGGTTATTTTCCATAACATGATGGTCCTATTGCTGAACACACTGCATGCTTATGTCATCAAACATAGAGAAATTGAGCTGGCACCCAACTAGAAGCTTCCTCCTTGCTGACTAGTATTCATGATATACACACGTTGCCAGATGGGGGAAAGAAAGAATCATCAATATCACCTGCTACAAACCCTACAACCTTAATACTGACTAGCCTGCAAAATACACTAGTGGGATAGTAAGAAAAATGTTATGGGTGTACCCAACCATTTTTGAAAATTGTATTTAAGGTCTACTCCATGAGATGGAACCCAAAGCTGTCTCTGTTAATGTGGCCAAAAAAAAACAGACTAGAGAGGTCATGGATGCTACAGATAAACCTACTACTATTATTCCGCTAAAGAAACATAGCAATAAAATAACTCCTAATGGCATATCTCTATACTTACAATTATAGATTAGTACTCAACCCTCATGAATGAAGCTTCTTCTTGTAGATAGTAAATAAGCCAAATACACATAAATGGACAATGTGCAGAGAGTGAGAGACTTTGGAAAATTAACCCTAAATGCTATGCCTTTATCAAACCCCTCCCTTCAAGGCTCAGGGATCAACGCAGAAGGGGAGCCAGAAAGATTGTCAGAATCTAGGGTGGTGGATGACTCCGAGAATTCTGAGTCCTCCAGACACAACACAGCAGATGTACATATGAACTCACAGAGACTGTGAGACACAGATCTATACACGTTCAAACTAAACAGAATCCCAGCATGGAGAAAGGAAGTGAACACAAAAGCTCTACTCCTAGCAAGAGGGTCTTTATAATTGATATCTTCTTGGAAAGGAAAAATCAGTTTCTTCAATGTCATGTCATTGATGTAATAGACACATCCCAGAACTGGCTTTAACCCCTGGTGTAGATGTCTAATACCAAACAGATCCCATCTTTTGTATGCATTTATTTTGTTTTGGTATTATTTGTTTTACTGGGGCTTTGTAATTTGGTTTGATTTTAGGTTTTTGTTTTGTTTTGGATTTAGAGAGAGAGAGAGAAGAAGAGAAAAAAAGAAAGAAAGAAAGAAAGAAAGAAAGAAAGAAAGAAAGAAAGAAAGAAAGAAGAAAGAAAGAAAGAAAGAAAGAAAGAAAGGAAGAAAGAAAGAGGGAGAGAGATAGAGAAAAAAAGAAAATGAAGTTAGGTATTTAGTAGGATCTGGGAGGGGAAATAAAATCTGATAAAAATATACTTTATAATTATTTAAATTTAAAACATATGTGAAAAGGTATGTTTTATTAATCATCTACCCTTTTAGAAATATTAAACACCAGTAAATTTATATTCTTCAAAATATAGAAAAATATACATATATGTTATTTTCATGAAAAATTTTAAGACTGGCACAAATAAGACTAAATACTAATTACTACCTTTACTACTAATATAGAATTTACATTCTTTTCAGAGAAGCTAATACTATTTATGATTTTAAAACTGAAAAAAGAATGAATAACCCAGCTCTATAAAACATAAAACAATAGTTGCATCTAACCCCCAATAGCAGATTCAGAGATCTAGTTCTCTAATTAAAATGAATCTACAGGCACTGAGCAGAGTAGAAATAGGAACACTTGAGTCAAACAAGAGATATGGTACTGTAGCTACACCATTATTTGGTTACCAAACCACAGGACATTTGTCTATTATCAGGTGGTAATAGAACGAATGCTCAAGAAAAGAGCATTATTTAGGTAAGGTCTGCAGCACAATCTATTTAACTGTCAATTCTGTGCATTAGGAAGACAGTTTGTGGTAACTATTTAAAAAAAGGGTGACTTAGTTTGAACATACTCTATGAGTTTCCAAGTTTTCACCACTAGATTAGAAAGTAAAAATTTGTGAAACTTCTGAATGGATACAGCTTATGTTGTGGTCAGGGTTTTACTGTACAAATTCTGCATTAATATCGCTGATTCAGTAAGTTATCACAACCATTTCCTACACGTTTTTCAAAGCTAGAAGTTAAACTGATATTACTGGAATAAAGCCAAATTAGTGGTAAAGTGATGACTGAGGAATCCATACATCCAACTAACAAAACATTGCACATCTTAACACTCACCATGGTTCCTCCTCATGTAATGCCATCTATACGCACACCAAGCAGACCAATCGTTGGGTGATTTCAATATCTAGAGAGTGATGCGTAGGCCAAATGTCTATTCTCTGTAAAAATGCCTGTGTTCTCACATTGGGTGAGATGGATGTGTTGAGACCCTAGACACTGGATTTGTTTTCCCATTTTGTTGTCCAGCTTTCAGAAACCACCCTTGTACTCAGTCAATAAAATATATGTAGTGATAGTATCTCAGCCATGGGGAGATGATCTTATTTTTTTATGGATCCCAGTAGAGAGAAGTCAAAAAGCTGTAGTCAAAAAGCAGTGTTAATGAAACTTCAAAATCACGCAAGCAAAACTATCACAGGGAACCATGAGGACCCATTTTAGATGCCAGGAACAAGAGCCTAAAAATCTATCTAATTTCTCATATAGTTCAGGATTGCCTGGTACTCAGTGCATAGACCAGGCTGGACCCAAACTTATGAATGTCTTGCCTCAACCTTATGAATACTGGTTCTAGAATGTACTAAGCATGCTTGCATTAAAGTTTATTTTGGAATATGAACAAATCCACATGGTCACTTTTCTAGAATAGTTTGCCTTATATATTTATTTGTCTTACAATTTTGACCAAGAGGGAACAATTCTGCCCAGACACCCTTCTGACGATATTTAACATCTATATTTATCTGTGTGTATCTAGCAGAACAGGGTCTGTTTACAAAGTTCAAATTTGCAGACTGCCTAGGAGAGACAAATAATTAAACATAGAATTATAGTGGGAGCAGAGTAATTGTCTTAAGGCAAATAACGCAAAAGTGGAGGGAAAGTGACCACATTTGCATATTGGCAGCATTTTGTAAACTGATACAGTACTGGATGGATGATGTTCCCAAATTTAAAATGTCAAGAAATAGTATTTACGAACACATTTGAAAGGATTCCTTCAGGATGCCAATGCAGAATTTATTTGTAAAATTCTGTTACCATTCTTGCAGCAGCAGGTATTTTCTTTGGAGAAATATGCATAATAAATTAAAAGAATGTCATGGAAATAATTCCTTGAATATTTCAGGTATGTATTTTTTTTCCCACTGATTTAAAGTAATCAGTAGCTTGAGAGTATTATGGGAACTGTAGGGGGAAAATCCAAAGAGAAGAAAATCATTTGCTAAATCCAGTAATGAGAGATTTTATTACTGTTCTGGCCATCAGCAAGTGATGAGAACAGTGAACAGAAAATGTTAGGGACTGTAATGTGGGGACATGCAAAGATTCTAGTTCTAAGTCCTGCCCTGGAAGGAGCTAAGAGTGTCAGAAAGTAGCTTTGCTTCCTGATCTTCTAACTAATTATTTTATTTTACTTTTTCACCATAAAAGAAAAATACACACTGCCTGGAAGCTATACATGAGGATCTGACAAAACCAACAGGAGACACCGGACACTGCAAATAGGCAGAACAGACTGACCATCATGTTCAACCTCACCCCCATTTCTGTCGTAACTTGTATAAATTCCCCTAGACTGATAGCTCGAGGGAACCCCATTTCCTAGGATCCCCTATGCTGTATACAATCTCTTCGTTTTTTTCTAAGCTTCCTATAATAAATTTCTGCATAAAAACTCACTCTCTGAATGAATGAAGTTCATTCATCAAATTTGTGATACAAGAATGAGCAATGATTGATTCAGAGGATGTTTTCTATGATGATGGGAGTTTGACACCCTGATTCTCAAATTAAACTCACCTGAGGCAAGACAACCTTCCTCCTACCGTGAGCTTAAGAAACCTTCTTTCCAGAATCATCACAGTACCTCAAAATTCAAATAAGAACAAGAAAGCTGAAACATTCCCTACTTTCCTATATTCAAGTATGTTTATTTCTACAAAACTCTTCTGAAACAAATGGCATCACAGAAATGCATAATCTATAAAGCAAGGGTTTATCCAGAATATAATTGGAGAGAGATAAAGCGATCAACAATGTCACTTCTCTGCACATCTGACCTTATTGCACCTGTGTCTTTTGTAACTTCTGAATGTCCCTTTCCATTCTTGGCTACGCCTTATAAATTTTAGCTTATTTATCTATCATTTTACAAAATGTCAAATGCATTATTCCACACCAACTAGAGTAACTACCAGTTACTGAGAGTACTGGTACATGCATATTTATATTTCTGGCATTCGTAGTCTCTTAACAGCAGCTGCAGTTATATTTGTTTACTGATGGGAAAACTGAAGCTGAGACCTATTACAGTATATGCAATAATGCACCTGGAGCATTCATCCTGTCACCCATGATCCCATTTCAATCACACAGTTATGGAGACAGAAGCATTCTAGATCATTCTTATCCATTCTACCTATAGCTTGAGTTCAAAATTTCCCATCACCTTGACATTCTTTAAAATATACATTTATAAACATTTCTAGTTCTAACATGAATAACTGCTAACACTTACTAAAGATGGACAATCTATTCATACTCTCTTGTATACATCACAATGCTTCTTCCCTTAACAGTGATGAGTCTAAGAAATATTAGTTAGACTTAAGTTCGGCTATGAGTGACAGAAGACAAATATGTCAAACAACCCATGTATGTTGTCTTTTCCCCATTAAGCAAATATCAAAGTAGTATTCTGAGACTCGAGGGATGTAAAAACCTAGATGTCCTGAAATTAACACTTGATACACCTCAAGCTTCATTAACCAGGAAATGGGCTCATGGATAAATCTAGCAGTATGAAAGGCCGGGAAGTGCAAACTTCTTGATAGGAGACCAATTAAAGACTAATATTAGGAGTGCTCAAAACTGTTGGGCCAGGACACCCAGAAACAAAATTGCAACCAGTAAATCAGTAAGAGTTACCATTCACCTCCTATTCAAACTAAGAACATGAGGTACAGGGATTTAGTCATATCGGGAGCAATTTGGTAGTCCTTTCCTCTTAATTCTTTTCACAGTAACATTTTACTATTCGGTCTAGTAGAACTATCTGCCCTCTAATATCAAGGTCCTTTGCAAATTGAGATATGGCATCAAATCCATAAGGGGTAGAACAGTGAAATAAGCCCTGGGTAAAGAGGGAGAACTCTGCAGCAAGAGATGTTTTAGTTATTAAGATTAGCTAGATTCCAAAAAATAAGATTGCATCCACCAACAGAAAAGGGCACATCACAGAGGTGTGTGGAGTAAATACAGATCTTAAAACACACCATAAGAAAGTAGCCAACGACCCTAGACTTTGTTATGGGCTCAGTGACAAGTTATCCATAATGATTGGTGTGTCCTTCAACTAGAGGTGTAAGGAGAACATTTAAAGGTGAGAAAGACTGTGGCAGTATTTTAATATATGTACTTGTCAAAAATAATTGCATTATAGTCATGGAATAGTTTTGACATGTCTCATAATGCTACAGAAGCCTGACTTAAGAAACATCATGTATGATATCTTAAAAAGGGTTAGCTGGGGAATCACTTTCCCTCTTAGTCTAGAAACTGTGGGTAGTGGTTAATATATTAATATTGCAAGATCTCTAAAGGTTTAAAGTAAGTGGAAAAAAACTGTCAGAGGTGAAGCAAAGTAGAGATAACATGCTTTATTTAAAATTATATTTATTATTTATGTATCACGTATAAGTAGGGCTTAAATACTCACTCTAGAATATACCGTGGAAATTGCAAAATTTGTTATAAGATTCACACACAACTCGCTTGTTCCTGAAAAGTCTACTTAAACTGAAACTGGAATCATATATTTAAATGAATCTAAAATTCTATCAGGCTGCATGTTTTGTTTGATGTTTCAAGAAAATATACTTGAACAAATCTTTTCTAAACTGCTCAGAGTTTTCATGATATTTAGGGATTATCAAGGTGAATTTTTGATAAGTACTACATTGTGAAGTGAATATATATGAATTCAATTCATGTACACACACACATATATATATATATATATATATATATATATATATATATATATATATACAGAACGAGAGAGAGAAAGGGAGAGGGAGAGGAAGAGGGAGAGGGAGAGAGAGAGAGAGAGAGAGAGAGAGAGAGGGAGGGAGAGAGAGAGAGATTGATTTAGACCTTGTTCTGGCCTTCTGTATAAAAGTTGAATCTGATATTTATCACCAATATTTTAGAAACAAACAAATGATCCAAATCTTGAAATCATGGTATTTAGTGCTTAGGTCTGACTAGTGCTTCAATAGAACAATTTAAATAGATTAAATCACGTATTGTGGTTCCTTCAGATGCTTAGCAGAGTATTGCATACCTTTATTTCTTTACATATAAATGTACCTAGTAAGAGCATCTCATTCTTTACAGTATTCCAATTGGAATTAAATAGTGCATTATTTTTTGAGCATGCTCAGAAAACTGAGAGCAATAGAAATGATGGTTGTCTCTATGCTCACTCTTAAAATCTGTATGGTGGCCTTACTAGTCCTTGAAGTACACAATTTTATCTAATATCTCTTTTTGCAGATTCTGGGTACTCTACAAAAAAGAGAAAATATGTTAATTGTTGATAAGGAGGTAACAAAGAGAGTGGAAAAACTTTACTTCTCTCAGAGTCAATGAATTCAAAGGGGAAAACTGAGATGTTTCAGTTGAACAATTTGAATATAATCCACTATGAAAGGTGTAGCTGCATTGTGATTAAATGTAATTAAAACAATCAAAATGGTGCATGGCCCCAAAGTTTATATTGCCCTTATTAAGTCCTGTGTTGAAACTCTAACCTGTCCAGTGGGAGACAGGGCATTGTAATGTCTTTGTGACAGAATTCCTAGTGAAGTACATCCTTCCCATTCTGCATATGACATATTATGAAGGATCCACCAACTGTCCCTCATTAGCACAACTGGTCTCAGGTACTCAGCTGAGAAACAACTGGGACTTTTCAGTTACAACAACTTTGTTCATTAGTTTTATTGTAGGTAAATTAACAAACTATGACTGAATTAATTAGCTTTCTTTAAGTATAATAAAAAACCTCAGATAATTAATTAAAAAAAGAAAAGGTTTATTTGGGGGCACAACTTTGGACGTTCCTGCCTGTGATTGGTCCATTTCTGTGAGACTGTAGTGGGACATGGGCCTGTGGCGCTGAAAACTCAGATACACTGTCAGGCATAGAGAGAAAGGAAGGGGAAGGGGCTGGAGTCCCACAGTCTCTTCCCTTTGCTCTCAGCCTGTTACTTTAGAAACTCCTCATGTGTTCTAGTTCTTAAAAATTCTACTACCTCCTAATGGCCCCTCCTTAAGCTTTTAAAACCAGAGCTTTTTAGATAATTTTTACATTATAGCATTGTATGACTTGAAATGCAACTGTGATGGATTTTTCACAGTGAGGTTTGCAGTTCAAATACTGTCTCTGCCCCATTTGACCGCTTCTTTCTCTAGCCTGGTCTTCTCTTCTTTGATGTAATCTACCGAGCATAGATTCCTCTCTCTGTGGCTATGGTGAAAACATAATTCTAAATATAATCAGTGAGAAAACTGGATGGGGAAAAAAAGTAGGTTTAAGATAGGTTGTTAACCTTGGGAAATCACTTCCTTAGTAAAACGACATCCCTTTCTCTCCTAGGACTTCAGAAACTTGGCTTCAACAGTTATGTAAAAGATGCTAATTCTGATATTTCATTAGTTTTTATTTTCAAAAACTCAGGCACCATTTCTTATAAGAAAATGTACCTGAAATAAATAAGTAATCTATTTTATTAACGAATGTTAACTGTACTAAACAATGGCTTCTGTTATGGTTCCCAGACATGGATGCAAGGCACTTTGTTCATCTTTATCCCTCACTATGTGCCTTTGTCCCCCTCCTCCTCCTTCCTTCCTCTTCTCATGTCCTAGTTTATGCTGAACAAGTAATCCCACAAAGAGGACCAATGTGTTTCTTGTAGGAGACAATTAGATCCAGAAAAACACATGGACCCAACAATACATTTTCCCACTAGGCAATTTTAGCTTCAAGAGAAGCTTCAGGGAAGTAGAGGCTGGAAGGTTTATAGGGTGCATTGAGTAGTTGGTTGAGCATTCAGCATGAGGAGAACTCTGCAGGGCAGACCTAATAGGCCGAGGTGTAAACAGGTCTGTGATACAGGCAAAGAAGTGGGTAATAAATCAGAACTAGAAAATGCAAGCATCCCATTGAGCAAAGACCACAGCTAACACATGATAAGATTGGCAGAATGGGAAAGTGTCATGAGAATAAAACTTTAACATTTTATGAAGTGCAGTTTTCTTCCAGGTCAATTCCAGTTTGATTCATCTTGTGTCTGATTTCATGCTGTCATCAGCAGTAGGGACTTACCTTCTTGGAGGTAACTACGGGCAATACCAATTTACTATATTGTTTGGGGAGCCTCTTGGATTCCTCTAACCAGCAATCAAAGGGGGGTTTCCTATGATTGCTACTGGGGTTATTGTTACAATATCTATGGCTTTTAGGGGAAGAATTGTCATCTAAAGTGGTCAGTTAATCATCTCTCTCCACTACCACCCCATTTTTCTTCCCCTCCTCAATCTTTGAGCATACGTGTGGGGGTGTACAAACACACACATACGCACATACACACACACACACACACACACACAATTATAAATGCATTACACATGAATTTGTAAGTAAAATTAGTATGCTTATTTATAGTTTCTTCATACATCCTTAATGTTATTTATTCCTCCATCTCCCTTTGCGTCATCTACCATAGCATCTGAAAATACTATGTAAGCTGCCAAAAGAGGAAAGCAATCCATCTTCATATGAAAGTGCAAAGCCAATGAACCATAACAATGACCAGCCCAGCAAGTTATTCCCAAGAGTATAATAATGACACTTATATTTCTGGAGTAAACAGCTGGCTACTTGGAGTTAAAATTCTATCAACAACATGCCTGATACAATACATTTAGGCATACCATGGACTGTATAGATTAGAATCTACTACTTCTACTTTCCTCAAAACAATATAATTTTAATTTTATTAAAATATATTTATCCACATACACTCAGATAGGTGTAGCTCATCATACTTCATCAACATAGCTTCTCTTTAAAACCACTACAGGAATCCACAGCCGATCAAAGTGTACAGAATAACTGACTATGTAGTGCCCAGCCCCAATTGATATATCTACAACACATACTCTACTACTAATGCATTCAAGAAACACTCTGGATGAGCAGGCAGAAAGAGTGTAAGAGCCAGAAGAAGAGAACATACGCTTTGTTCTCCTAGATAGAGCCTCCTAGATATAGTAGGGAAGCTGTGCACAACAAGACCTGTATAATGACAGCACTGATTGACAAGTTAATATAGATGGGGGAAATATTGCATTGTCACATTGTGGCTGAAGACCTGAAGGCAATTAAACGGCTGCCGAGAATGGGAGAATCAATAGTCCCTGTGAATGAGCCCCCTGATAAGTTAGTCAGTCCACAGAGATCAAAGCTAAACACACACACACATACAAGCATCACAACATGGACTCAGCTGGTTGGACTTGTGTGTGTGTGTGAAGGGGGATACAAAATGTGCAATACAATGATAAATCTTTGTCTCTACTTATGTATCTCAACAATGCCTTGCAAGGTGACCCGATTCATTCCTCACATACAGGTAACAGCTTTGTGTTTTTTATATGAAACTGAATAGAGTTAATCAATTGAATAAAATTAATCAGCTGAGTCAAGTTAAAGATGAAATTGATCTTGCTCTTAAAGAATATCTTTATCACTTCCATATTTATACACAAGATGTATTTATTTATTTATTTATTTATTGTTTTTTTTTTTTTTTTCAAGGCAGGGTTTCTTTGTTGTAACTCTGGCTGTCCTGGAACTCTGTAAACCAAGTTGGCCTCCAACTCACAGAGATCTGCCTGCCTCTACCTCCCAAGTGCTGGGATTAAAGGTGTGTGCCACCACTGTCCAACCACAATGCTTTTATTAAGCAGAAAATACAATTGAAAATTAGCTTTACCAAATTAAAACTAATTCAATAAGCTAACGAGAGCAATAAAAGAGTCTCTCGGGTACATGTGGCTGCACAATGAGGAAAATAATAGGCCCGATAATACCAGATCAAGAACGGTAGTATTGGTTGTTTAGTTCTGTCACGGGTAGCAGACGGCACAGTGTTCAGGTGTGGGCTACAATGCCTGCAAGGAAGAGAGGCTAAGCAGCTCCTACTAACACAGAACCTGTGAGCAGCAGTAATAAATGGAGGGCAGTAATAGAAGCTGAAAGATGTAATGATTGCATAAAGAGGTGAGTCAGGAGAAGATTTACAGACCACTTGGTGCCTGAGGCCATTAACATCATGGGCATAATTGGAAAAAATGGGTATCGGGCTCCACTGCAGAAAAGTAAAGGACAAAGGCACCATCTAAAGGACACAATGAGAGTTCATTTGGCTTGGAACCACACAAACAACTTCATACCAGGTAGAAATATGGATGCTAAGATAGTGAAAATAAATTATGTGACAGCTTTATGCCCCACGACGAAATGTGTTCTACGATAAAGTCTTTCTTTTTCCAAATTTGGCTTGCACATCATTGGTACAAATGTATAAAATATGAGAGTGCCTGGTGTGCAGGCTCACGCTTGCCATCCCAGCACACGGGAGTGAGAAGCAGAAGAATCACCACAATTTTGAGTCAACTTGGGTCCTGTAGTAGATTCCAGGCCATGCTGGGCTACAGAGTAAAGCAAAGCCAAAGCAAAATGAACACTTGGAAATTTTATGCTTATTTGAATATTTTACATAAGTTGACAACCAGAAGATATGCACTAAAGATTCCCAGGTGATTTATTTTATTTTTTTTTTTTGCCAATCTGGCTAAGAAAGCATTTCCTAAATGATGTTTAAAGTTAAGAAAAGATAGCCCATTACCTTAAATTAAAATACCCACATAGTCATTGTCTTCAAGGTTATCTCCATCATCTCTACTTTTTCTTCCCAATTTAGGACCCTCCTTCATCTAGAACAGTTTCTTTTTTCTTTTCTTCCTTCCTTCCTTCCTTCCTTCCTTTCTTTCTTTCTTTCTTTCTTTTTTCTTTCTTTCTTTCTTTCTTTCTTTTTTAAAATTTTTTTTTATTTGCTTGTGTTTTCAAGACAGGGCTTCTCTGTTGTAACTTTGGCTGTACTGGAACTCATTCTGTAGACCAGGCTGGCCTTGAATTCATAGAAATCTGCCTGCCTCTGCTTCCTGCTGGTATTAAAGGCATGTGCCACTGCTGCCTGGTTATGGCAGTTTCTTGATGTACTGTTTTCAAGAGCTCTAACTAAACCAATTGTTCCTAACCCTAAGAGTCATTTCCTATGCATCTGTTAAAGTCACTGCATGGTCTCAGTGCTATACTTCTTATTTTTATACTACATTTACTTAATGTATAATTAGCTTTTTCTTACTCATTCTAGTTATTGCCATGAGACTAGATTTTTACCTCACTGTGCTGTGGATCTGCATGCCATGGCAGTAAGTCTTGTTAGGGTGAAGCCATCAGACAGATGGTGCTGAGATGCCTGATCACATCTCTTACTTATTTTATCAGGAAACTTTAACATCAGCCAACACTGCTTGACCTTCTAGTGAAGGAGAGAAGCCAGAATAAAAATAGAGTACCCCACAAGTCATGTCAGGCAGTGGATAGTGGCTCTTTGCAGGCATCTGTTGTCTTGTCTGGTCACCAAAGAATTTAAATACTCTATTGTCCTCATATTCTGGGTGAGTTTAGTATCCTTTACCACAGTGGGGCATGGAGGCAAACATCTTTAATTCCATCACTGGCGGTGGAGGTCAGAGGGGGGGTGGGGTTGAAGCAGATGGTCCAGCCTGGTGTATATAACAAGTTTCAGGACAGCAAGGGCTACATAGGGAGACCTTGCATCCAAAACAAAGCACAGGAACAAACAAGAAACAAAACTACAACCTGAGGCGAGTAAGGAGCAGATCTGTAATTCCAACCCTGTAATGACTATGCAGCTTCTGGGCTGAGGACTACTTTCACAGCATCTCCTCTGGCTGAACATGTTCCCTCTTCTACTTCTACTTCTCCGGTTTCCCCCCTCCCCTTCCCATTCCTCTTCCCTTCCATTTGTCCTGTCCTTCCTTAATTATTTCAGTATTAAATTCTAACATCCCCTCCTTTAGTTATCCATATACCTTTTGACATTAGCTGCAGGGTATATAATTATATGCCTGAAATATCATGGTTGCTTCACTGTGAAAAAGCTGCCTGTGGCTCACCATATATATGAGAAGTACTAGCAAGAACAGGAAACAGTAGCAGGTTGGTAACTAAAAATTAGTACTCGTGGCCTGGCTTTTATGTCTTAATATCATCAAGAACAATTTAATGCCATGTATTTCTTGGGGAAAGTTATGTGATCTGGATATAGTCCAAGGTTTTCAAAAAACAAGCACTGCTAATAAAATAGCAGACAAGGAGAGGCAAGATCCCCTTGCTACAACCTGAAACATATTTCCAACAACACTCTCAGCAGCCTAATGAATAATTAAGGATGACTAAGACTCAAGTTTAAATTTATAAAATAAGATTTTGCAAATTGCTATTTTAAGGTTTCTTCTATGCAGAGTCCTAAAAAGCCAAAACTCAGTTTTATGGCCCTCAATGTCTACATCTGTGTCCTCATATTTATCTCCTAATTTTTTAAATCTACCTATAATCTATTAGCTTGTCTGTCATCCAATAATCCATCTTTTAAAAAATGTATTTGTATTTTAAGAGGCATCTGTAGATCACTGATTCTCCTTTGGGGACTTTTTTTTAATCCCAGCATGCACTTGGTTTATCTGAAGATAGTCTGTTTTTGTTTTTGTTTTGTCTCATGATGATGAGAGAGAGAAAGCCTACTGCGGTTTCACGAGGTCACTACTGTTGACAGGCTCCTTACATCATGTAGAATCCTCCCAGTGATCTGGACTAGGGTCCCAATGATGGGAGTCTGAGATAAAAATTGCATGGGCATTTTAAGGCAAAAGAACTCAAAATGTAGCAGGGATTTAGTGTGGTCTTAATTTAATTTAATTTTATTTTATATTTAAATTTTGGGTTAATGTTGGAAAGGACCTTGGCCAATATATCCTTGACTCCGCCCTGGCCAAAGCCAGGGATACAAGAAACGAGCCTGGGCCTAGTGTTTATTATCTTTCCTGTTAAAGTAGTACCCCCTCTTTCCTGGATGTGACAGAAATAGCAGGAATCTCCACCCAGGCTAAAGAAAGGGCTTCCCTATATAGGAAGTATGAGCCCCTGCGGAATGGCAGTGAGCTCCTTACTCAATAAGTTTTCATGAAAAGACTGGCTCCTCCCTAATCTCTGGCTCCCGAATATGAGAGGAAAGCATCTTCCCCAGACATGCAAATCACATGTGTCCACCCACACCCAACATCAACACTAAGGCATATGCTACCATACATGCCCTGAGAGTCAGGTAGCAAAGATTTCATTCCAGAGGCAAGACTGAGGAAGAGAACAAAGTCAATTCCAGTCAGAGTTTTGAGTCTGCCCCTGGAACAGAAAAAGCATAGTGGTGTTTTTAAAAAGTTAAATTAAGGTGACATTGTTGGGATATCTTACAGCTACCAAGGTTACCAAGGGAAATATAAGGTATTGGAAGTGAAAAGTGTTGGAAGTTACAGACACCAGCACAAGTTAGGATAGTTCTGATCCTTGCTTAGGAAAGTAAATGAATGGTTAAAGGAAAACATGATACAATACCACACTCTCAATGAAGAATTTGGCTTTCATAATGAGAAGTCCGGAGACTTAGACTCCCTAAAACCCTTAATAATAACAATAATATAGATTATTGTTAAAAATGATATACACAGCATCATTTATAATGCTAAAAATGTTGGGAAAGTGTCAAAATTAGAATAGTTCACCTGTAGCCATTCGGCATTAAATGCATAATGCTTAATGCTAAATGCTTAACAGAGTTAGTGTTAAACATATAAAACCAGTTGAAATGAATATTTGAAACATAAAGCTATTTTGCTAAAAAATGAATATAATATTTACATAGAGATCTATAGAGTTCCATTTTAAAGACTGAACACTTCATAGGACATATGATAGGTGCCTCTATATTTGAACCATTATGAAGAATGAAGGTCAGTAGATATGTTCATTAACTTGGTTTAGTAAATCTGTAAAGTAAATTAGATGAAGAGTAGTACACTGCTATATTATATATATAATATAGCAGTGCACAATTGAATATATGAATATATATTCATATATGCATACAACTACATATGCACAGATATACATAACTGTGGAAACTTAGAGATCATATATAAGTGTAATTAGGTTACATATGCTCTGTGAGGATATGAAGGGAGGGAGAACACACACATACAGACAGATTAAATCACAAGTGTAGGATCTATAAGAATTAAGTGATTGATTTGAGAAGTGTGAGAACAGACAATGAATCTTCCAGAACCTTGACCTTGGTCTTGGCAGTTCCCAAAACTATGGGAAACTCATATTCAAGGTATAAGTTACATAGTCTATCATATTCCATTATAACAGCCCAAATTCAGGCAGACAGGCACAGGTATACTTTTAATCTGCTTCACACACCAGGGCAGACGGTGCTATGAATTCCAATGCAGTGAGTTCCTGGGGATCTTGTTGCCATTCATCAATTTCTCTTTTCTCTAGATGGAGGCTGTGCTTCTGGACTGGAGTGCCAATATATTGCTGAAGTTTGCCTGACAGATGGTCGTCCCACACGCAGGAAGCACTCAATAAATCATTAATGAAGAAATTGAAAGCAGCTTAAAGTTAACTAGCTTTCCTGGAGTTTACAAGGAAGAAAACCTTTTTCTCAGAGAGGTTGCCTGGATGCTTTATGTTAGAGTTGCAAGTTACTCTTTCTTGGTAGAGGATGGACCACCAATGATGAAAAGGTCACACCATTATTGTAAAGCAGAAACTCTGACGTAGACCTGGAAGCATCTATACTTTAATGTGATTTATCACAACACTGGTAATGTTACAGTCTGAGATGCACTTTTATTGACGGGCATTTGCTGGGAGACAGTGAGCTAGAAAGGCTCTAGGAGCCCAGGTGCTAATATTTCTATTGATGCATGGCACTGCTCTGGCAGATACTGCCTGTCATACCAACACCTAATACAAAAACACAAATCTTCTCACGTATGCCTGTAGGAAATGCAGAAACAGTCTACTATGAAAGTGTAGCTCTAGCCTTACAGAGCAAAACTTTAGCCTGATAATAACATACAGTTAAAATACACGTGCTCACTTTTAGTTATTTGAAACAGTGAAATTTTGCTTCTGAAATAATAATAATAAATTGGAAAAAAAAAGATGTAGGACAAATTGGGTAAATCTGTCACTCAGTCTCTACCTCAGTTGTTCAGTCTCAACCTCCACTGTCCTTTCTTCCCCAGCCTACTAAAATGCTGAGGAAAAAATTCTTCTAGATTCCAGTGAGGGCACAGCTCTGCTGGCCAGCTGTATTGCTGCTGAAATAGTCTTCTTGGAGTTCTCTTTTGTCAGGTTTGTTCTGTATGAGGTTGAAAGTTCTTCCTAACTGCTGTCCTTGTACCCATGTTTCAGAATGATCAGAAGCTTGGGGTTCTCCCCTCTGCACAGAGACCTCTTCAGACTTGCTCATTATCCTGTAGTATGCATTCTACACAATTATCTCAGTTCAGGCCAGCTCACTTTAGGAGTCTCAGTAGCATACCTTGCCAGTTTCATTACTAGACAACACCATGGCTGAATTTGAAACCTCTGGTTAAAAATACTAAAAGTTGTATGGATGTCACTAAACTACACTGTTTCTACTGCCTCCAAAAACAAGGACTTGGTTCTTTGGTGTATTACAAGTTCCTCGACTGGAGTTTATTGTCAAGACAGCCAGCAGTAAAGATTTGTTGAGTGGACACATGAAGATTATAACTTTGGTATAACAAATGAAAATAATTTGTCATTTTTACTGATTGACATATTTAGATTTCAATCTTCCCTTGCATAGTAATGTCATGTATGAATATGATACATGGGTGTGATAGCCTGAAAAGGAGGGCCCTCTGGGATTACTCATAACAGGAAGAGCTAGGTATATGATCTTCAGGAGACGAAGAGGAATGAAATGAACATTCAGCACAATTAATAGCTAATGAATTCAATTATATCATGCAACCTATGGTCACATTGTAATCACATCTCTAGATGTCAAATAACACATTTCAGTTCATGAAGAAGCAAGTAGCTACAGTTATTCCACAGAGTTTGTCTCCAAATTATTTATTATTAAAACCTTAGCATGTGAAATACCATCTCTAATATGATTCCATTATTCAGTGCTGCTTTTAATACTGGGTAATCTAGAACAAAATAAGACTGCTGTGAGTGCAGTTCTATTTTTCTTCTAACAAGCTCCACCTCTCTTTAAATGGCTTTGAAGAGGCTTTGTACTTACAGCATAAATCCCACTGTCATGTGTTAGATCTATGCAAGTTTGATTTATAATTCTGTGTGTACCAAACTACAACTTTATCAAGTCTTTAATTTTTAATCTTGAACTTTTCTCGTCTATGTCAAAGAACACAACTTTTAGGAATTTATTTTGTTTTTTTTTTCTAAAAATGTAAAATTATAATTTTAATAAAGAAAACATGAGCACTTACAAAACAAAGATAGTTATAATATAGTTGTGAAATACTCATTTTTATAGTCACATTTTTTGCTTTACAGCAAAAAGGGGAAGCAACCCACTATCACAAATTATGAAAACTATGTTTTTGCTTAATGTGGAATACTTCTAGGAATTTATAACAACCCAACTCTTACAGCTTTTGTTTGTAATAATATCAAATACAATAACATTAACATATAGTACAAACTGCATCGTAATGCTTTCTTCAGTCTTTACCTTACTGCATGGATTAAGATTACATGGCCTGTGCTTTTCTAAAGGTGACTAGCCTTTGCTTATCACCAGGCAAGCAATGAGTTTCTAATCTAGTCAAGAAGTTGCATTTATAAACTATTAATTCTGCTAATTGCTATATGTAAAAAACAACATAGCTCAGAGATTGTGAGAACTGCTTAAAGAAGTATGAAACTTTGATTGTATCTGAGACAAAATGCATGTATTATACTCAAACAAGAAGTGGCAGCAGTCCATCCAGCGAGGAGAAACCAAAGGAGGATGGAAACTTGATTAGGTTTGTTTCCTCTGAAGGGTCGGTTTCATGCAAGTCCAATGGTAAAGGACTTAACAAGGCAAGATGTCAGGCAATGAAGGGTGAGTATCTGGGGATGTGTTAAGAATCTTTATTTTGTTTTCTAAAAACACCAGCTTCCCATCTGGAATTCTCAAGCAAAGCCCCCTTTCAGTCTGTACTATATTAAAGAGAATAACCATTTTTATGTGTGTCTGTATGTAGGTACAGATGGAAGATTATAGGAAAGTAGGACCAATCAGACTGAAGCATGAGTCATACCAAACACTCTACAAAAGAATGAAGCTGAGTTGTTTCGACAAAATTAACATAACTTGGAGGACCATTGACTATGCCAGTTGAGGAAAGGATAATTACAATAGTTGTCACTGCTCTTACTGGAACCATGAAGAATTAGAACTCAATGACCAAGGAAGTGAGAAGCAAGAATCATATTTGATAAGATAATGACGTCAGTTTGGATTGAGATGCATGTATGCTATCCAGAGAATACTATCCAGGAGACAGTTAGACACATATCTCTCATCAAGAAGATCAGACAGCCTAGACTTAGAAGCTGTTAGTAGACACATCGATTTTGAATGAAATGTAATAGGTTTAATTATGTTTATGAGGAAGAGACCTGGAAAACATACATAAGTACAGTTGTAAACACTCTATATTTTAAGAATCAAAAAATACAAGCTAATGTTTTGGTTTCTCCATTAAAGCCAGCATTTTCAAAATTATTTTTATAGTTACATAAGATTTGTATTCTAATGAAATTGTAGTTAAATTAAAATAATGCTTGATTCAAAAAAGTATATATGTAGCAATATTTTAAATGGTTTGTTTTATTAGTTATGCATGAGTACACTCATGTGTCTGTGTGCATCCATACACATTTGTATAAGAACTCGGAGAAGCCATAAGAGGGCATCAAATCCCCTGGAGCTGTAGTTACAGGGGTTTGTGAGCTGCCTAGCACAGGTGCTATGAAACAAATTCATGTCCCCTTTAAGATCAGCAAGTGGTCTCAAGCATTGAGCCATCTCACCAGCCCATATTTGTAGTAGTTTTTAACTTCCTTTTCACAAATCAACTTTTGTTGAAGAACAACATTTTTCCAGTTTTTCTTTTATTCAGTCAAAACAATAATCCATATTTAATATTTGAGTTCAATGTGAAAGAACAGAGAACAGGAAATAAATATTGCAAGGTAGAAAATATTTACAAATGTGTATGTTTTATTACACAGAAGCAAAATTAATCTGGTTTATAAAAAGGCAGAAATAATTTACCCATGTTGCCACAATCAACAGATCCCCAACCCCCCTATGTTTGGAGATGGGTCCTTGGAGAGACTCTGTATGATTATCATTGTTCCCTCCTGACTTGAATATGCACATCACAAACAGAGCATCGGGAGATGTCAATCATAAACTTAAATATAGCTCCAGGCTGACAAACCCACAGTTCCCGGGAGTGACAACAACAGAGCCTGGTTAATGGGGCCTTTCGTATTAAAGTCTTTCCAGGAAGCAACGGTGTGATCTTGTAATTTATCACAAACTCTAGCCGTTTGTTTCCCTGCATCGGGTAGAATAGTAAAAACGAAAACGAACTGAACAAGAATAGACACTGGAGTGAGGAAAAGGTGCTGTGTTCATTGTGATTGCAACCACATAGGGTGCTGTTTTTAAATTCTAGAATGCTCAAATCTCTTTGGGATTGTCTGCTTCCTCCCTCCCTCCCTCTTTCCCTCCCCTCCTCCCTCCCTCCCTTTCTTTCCCTTTTTCTTAATAACAAGCCATCCATGAAATTGTGTTTGGAAATAGAGAAGAATGAAAATATTCCTGAATTATTAGACAAAAGTAAAAAATAAATAAAATTACAAAGTAAAGTCCTTACTGTGACGAACCAAATGAAGCAGGTACGTTTTAATAGATGCTTCAGGAAATGGTGGTACAGGAGGGCATGCGGCTTTAGCTGTGAGGGAAACATCTTTTTTTTTTTTTTTTTCCCACACCATTGCTAATGATGTATCAGACATTTGCTGGGCTAGAAAAACTGTCAACTCAGAACACAGTGACAGGAAGAGTGAATAGTTCAGTTTCTCAAACTTTGACAGCCTTGGGTTTACCTGTTTTATATTTTATGGAATGATCTAACTTTTGTGTCTAGCTTTTCTATGGCTGCTATAGCTCATAGAAGTTTTATTTTTATTTTTGTTTTGTTTTCTTCTAGAATTATGGAACAAAAATTATGAAGTTCTGTTGGATATAACATGCCAAGAAAGTAGATAGCTCTGCTTTAAGCTTGGATCCTGCTTTTATGAATACTTAGTAATTACAAGCATGTAGGGTAAAAGTAAAAGATGTAAATACAGGAGAACCTATGTAGACAAACGTGCACCAATCTTAGCTTATACCAAACCTACCTGATATTAGCATTTGTGAATAGAAAGAAAAATTTTAAAGATTTCTTGTAAGTGATCATGATGAGCAGTCCGCTCAGTTCTCTGTTCCTGCTTCTGCTCAGATTAGAGGCAACTTCAGTCTGAAAATTTGATAACGGGTCATTGGGGAAGCACAATCAATTCAAACATTTTTTTCTTTGTGAACTCCCCTCTCACATAAAACTAGATTCAATAACACTGATTGACAGTCGATCCATAGTTTCTCAAGTTTTGTTTTAAATCTATAACTTTAACTGTTTTTCCATTTTGTGCCATTCGATAGTTTGTAGATTAAATTTTAAAGTAGTACACACAGCCATTGATCTCATAGAGTTCTATTACTTTAGTCATTTCAAGAAGATTTAAAGAAAATTTCCCTTTAGCTATAATGACATGAAAGTGTAGAAATTTTATGAGAAATTATAAAATAATATTCATCAATCAGTAATGATGAATGCACCTGGTACACATAGATTAACTATGCAGAAATCAGAACTGGTTAGAACATAGGTTTTCAGAGTAGGAACACACATGTATATTCTTTATCCATTTCCTCTATCCATGAGGCAGCCATGAACACCATTTGAATTTTAGTGGTTACAAAGGTGGTATTCAGAAACCTTCATTTTTAACATGTAGTCTCCAGTGATATATGCTGTGAAACTACTCCACTTTTCAGAACAAACTTGGGGCTTGAACTATTAGATTTTTGCAGGTTGGTAAATTGAGATAAAAGGCTACTTTGTTAGTAAAACATCCTCCATCCAGCAGCAGATGAATAAATGACAAAAGAGTGTATATGTAGCCAAGTAAATGGCAATATACTTGAATGACACCAAGTACCGTTTGTATTTATGATACAATTTTCTTTATATTTAATATGGCTAAGAGAAGAAGAGTAACTGTGGGAAATGAAAACAGCCGATGCTTTGGAGTAAGTTATTTCTTTCACTTCCTTCATTTGTTTTCTCATGCCATCTGTGGGAGAAATAGAATTCCATAGTAACAGAAATGACACTTTGATTGAAGTGTCTGAAGAGTGCTTCAAACCTAAAAAAAGCATAATGTAAATTTCTAAAACAAAGAAAAACACCCTGTTTTCAAGGGCAAATGTGTCTGAGGACAAGTCTACAATAATGAAAAATTTCATGCATGATTTAAGGCTAAACTGGTCAAGATGATGTTCTGAAATTAAAGAAGCAGCTGGCCCCAGAGCTGCAACTCCTAGGTGGGGATCTTGGAAGAGTCACCAAGCCATCCCATGCTCATACAGTCATGTGTCACTCAATAAATACGCTAAAATGAATGACCCTATAGGTCATGCATCTCCTACCGCTTCTCTCTTCACACTACAGATGATGTAGTACACATCAGAGCACCTTATCAAAGATCTGCCAGTCTCTCTGGGCAGGTGTTTAAAGTGAGAATGAATTTAAGAGAAGATGTGGCTTCGTAAGACCACACATGACTTAGACAAGCTCAAATCATAAAGTGGTCTTTCCTGGACTATCATATCCTACTCGAAGCTATACCTGATACATTTCTCACAGTCATAACTTCTGGAGATTTCAATACCATGATGCTCATTTAATGTGAGAATAGTTCAAAGCACCTTCTTAGAGGAACATAAGAACAGTATAGGAACTGACAACAGGGTTTATCAGTTTCTATATAATGAATGAACATGACTGGACAAAAGTCTTAATAAGAAATAAGCTACAAAGGTTGGAAGAAGGGAAATGGTCCAGAAGAAATGAGCGCACACTGCTCTTCCAGAAGCCCTGAGTGTAGATTCCAACACCTACACTGAGTGGCTTACAATCACCTGAGAGCCTTGCTCCAGAGCTTCTAATGTCCTCTTCTGGCTTCTGTGGATACTTCATTTATGTGATCCCTCCCCCACCAACACACACATACTTTAAGTGAATAAAAACAAATATTTTAAGTAGGTTATTGAGTAAAATCTTATTACAACAATGACATAGAATATACAAGTTCTATATGACTAAGCAAGCAGGAAGACAATCTTATAGATGAATTTTAAGAAGCTTGCTTTATTTTATACTATAAGAAATGATTGGTTGAACCAGGCATGTGGTCCTAGCAATCCTAATAAAAATCATTAGTTTAAACACTCCAGATATTTATTAAAAATAATTTGATACTGAATTATTATTCATTACATTGAACTGAATTTTTTTTATCCTTTAATTATCCCGTCGGTCTGCGCTGCTGTCATTTCACTATAATCTCCTCACCACTGACATCCCACTTCAAAATGTTTTACAATTCGGGTTCTCTCTTGAGACAAATAGTCATTTCACAGCAGAACTTTCCAGAATGTCCTACAAGGTTATACCCTCAGGATCCAAGGGGCTACTTTTATAACACACTCTTCCTTTCTCACATGGCTTGAGTGATTGCATGTCTGTGGCTATTAGGGAATGCCAGCAGATCTGTATGACAGAGTTATTTATCTCAGACAGCTCTATTACTAGGGTGTTGTATAAAATACATGAAACCTACCATTTTCTAATAGGCACCATGTACACCATTGTCTGGCTTTTTAAGAAGCCATCAAATGTATAACAGGCATATTTAAGTGAAACTACAGCTTTGGCACCATGAAAGGGCAAATTCAATATAGTACGAAAAGTGTATTTCACATCGTCATTGTTTTAAACAAAAGAGATTTCTCTTAGATTTCTCTGTTATATTCACTAGATGACACCATGAAAGTGTTTCTAAGTCCAAAACTCTCTAAGATATGTTTTTGGAATTTAAAAATAGTATTAAATTTGAATGTACTTCAAAAATACATGGCACCTAATTTATCTCTTGAATATAGACTTTAAAAATGTCACTGAAGAAACAAAAACGTCCCAAATTAGCTTCCAGGACAGCAAACTGAGAAGCTGAGTATAGTATTTTTCGTGTGGTCACTTTTTTTCCCCTTGTAGTTTAGAATATCTCCTTTTAAGAAATTTTAAACAAACTGTCCATGGGTAAAGCCATGTGTATATATCATCTTGTCCAATTAAGAACACCCCCTGAGACAGTAGATTCAAAATAGCCTAGCTGACAAGGCGTTTTCTTTCCTAATGGGGTAAGGCATCACTGTGCATGGTGAGCAAGAATAGAGACTCTTAGGGAATCAGAGGTGAAGTTTCTGACAACATTGGACATATTTTGAGGTTTTTAACCAATTATATTCTATTTAAAACAGGATTTAATTACTATGAATTTCAAATTAAGTGCACATAATTTGTAAAAGTTGAACATTTTTGAGTTCTGACTTTCATTTCCTTTCATTAAAATAACTATATCAAAATCTTGAAAGTAACTTATGATGGGCAGATTATATGTATTTAATATATATTATGTTATGTTATAGTATATATATATATATATATATATATATATATATATATATATATATATATGTTGTTCTCAAGTCAACTATGATTTGATTTAAAACTGTATACATGTGTGTGTGTTGGGTGGTGAGATGTGATAGGTACATATGTGTGTGTGTGTGTGTGTGTATGTGTGTGTGTTTAACCATGAGAGCCTTATAGAGGCCAGAGATTGGAGTCAGGGGTTGTCTTCAGATGTTTATCCACTCATTTTCTTAAAGGAGAGTGACTTGCTTGCTTGGAACTTTCCACTTAGTGTATTTTGGCTGGACTCTAATGGAATTCTCTGTCTTATAACGCTGGTTTTATGTATTACAGGCACACACTGCCCATACCGTATTTGACTTGTATGTTGGGGATCTGAATTTAGGTTCTTACTTAATCCCCATAGACATTTTCCATCCTAGTTTTTGGTTTATCTAATTTTGTTTTGTCCAAAGGAAGTGATCAAAGGAAATTTTATGGGGACTGAACCTAGAAATGCTAAACTTGAAGACAGAATAAACAAATTATTTTTGAGCAACATGATGAAAAAAGAGTCAGGATCAGAGTCCATTTGGAATACAGAAGGTGGGGTCACATCAGGGAAGTGCGACTATGAAATGCTTCAGAGAGAATGTGAGTTTTCTTAGGAGAGTATTGTGTGTTCCTTTCACACCATAGCTTTCAAGAACTCCTCTCCATGTATCCCTCCCCAGCCCCCCATTTGACAGCTGGATGTAGTGGACCTGAGGTCCTAAAGTGGAAAAACCCAAGTGGTGAAGTATGGATGTCCAGTGGAGGAAAGTTCCCTGTAGCCCAAATATGTCATGAACAAGAAAACAATACATTCTTTGATCATGCTGTTCAAATTCTGGAGTTTATTTGCTGAATCTTCTTGCTTCTCGCTAATGAAACTGCTTAATGTTTATATTCTTTATGGAGAATGGCATGTTTTTTTTCCTCCTATTTTTGATACTGCATCACGTAACTGAGTTATTCTTACTCTGAAATAATGAGTCAGGGCACAACAAATGTGCAGATATTTTGTCATTACTAAAGTTCAAGTACAGGTCTGACATCTTGGTGTTTAATATCTCTTTCCACACAATCATGAATTTCCAATTACTCTTTGCATTGCTCATTCATCATGTTAGAATAATTATTGAGGTTTTATAAACTATGATTTTCATATCTACAGATATTAATAACATTCTTAGCCTCCTTGATTTACTAATTTTCTTTATTGCTAAAGATGCTTACATTTACCAAAATGAGTTTCAGTAATAATTGTTTATGGAATTGTAAACACACTGATCAACACACATATCCCACTCATAGTAAACCCTGAGTTCAACTTTACACATGAAGATTTTATGATAAATTATAATTAGGTGAACTTCCCCAAGACAGCATTTGTGCATTAAGGTTTCCTTATTGTGATTTTTCCTGTTGGTATCTTTGCCAATATGTAGGCAAATAAGACCTGGTCCTACTCTCCTGAGGTGACATTAGTGTAAATACTTCTGTGGTGTAGATGAAAGCCACTGTTCAGATTCCTCACTAAGTGGATGCTCATTCTGGTTATTTATTTCAAATTATCCACTGAATTTCGTGTCACTTGGAAATCAGGCAAGTCTCGAATGGGATCTTTAGGACAAAGTCATAGAATCATATGCTTCATATTATGGGTGGAAGCTAATTCCAAATTAGCCTTAAAGCATATAGTGGCATCTATCGTTAATGTTTTCTTGTGCCCAAATACTGCTTTCTTCCCCCGGATTTTAATATATTTCTGTTCCAGAGGATATATAGATAACAGTATAGGGAGCAGAGGTAAAAATGAGTTTCAAACATAATCTGTGAATGAAATTTTCAGCTTTTCACTTTTATTTAAGACATTCTATTCAATATTTAGCAATGGCATATAGATAAATGTATAATCTGCATTCACTATACTGAAAAACAGAACCCATAAGAATGAACAAATAAAATATTAGAAACATTAATAGAAACATTTGTATTACATTATTTTTATATTTCACATGCACTGAGTGTTCATATATATCTATCTATATGCAGACACTTATATGAGTGATATTCATTGTGAGAGATTCATTTCAGAATGTTATTGAGAACAAATGGCTGGAAGAGAAAGGATACGAATTTAGCAGTGTGTAATTATGTGATTATGATGTTGTCATCTGTACAAATGTCATCCAAATTTACCCTCAAACAACTCTTCCTCCTACATGTTTCTTCAAATCCCTCTCTCTCTCTCTCTCTCTCTCTCTCTCTCTCTCTCATGTGTGTGTGTGTGTATGACTTTAGTGGCAATAAATCCAAATGTTTAATTCCTGGTTAACAACACATAACCATTTACAAGTGATGGGATAATGTCAAATTTAGAGGATACTGCCATGAAGACAAAGAATTTCATTTCCCTTAAATTCACCAATGTTAAAATGCTTATAAAATGTATTCTGCTCCCAACAAAATTTTCCTTATGTAGATGGAAATATATGATAGAAATTCATTCCAGCACTAGCATATTAATGCATGAGTCCCAGAAAGAAGCCACACTTTTTGTTTCTCTATTTCATTATCTGAATTTGACTGTCATCTCTTTCATTAGAAACATAGAAGTCTTTCATGCTTTCAACTTAGGCCTTCAAGGAGGATGCTGTTCCAGCCATGGGTCTGGATACCTTCCTCCACCAGGTGGAAAACTGAAAATCTAGGACAAATTCATTTTATGTTATTTCTTTATTATTGCTTCCATCACGTGATTTAACCCTTATAATTAGAAAACTCACTACCACAACTTATAGTAGACCTATTTCATTTTCTCTTATTAACCTTTCTTGGTCTTTCATTTTATAAAAGGTGCTGGTGCTGTCAAAAGAGTTTTCATTACTGAAACTGGCTTTACAAAACAATTTTCTTTGTTTTATGCCAAGTGTCAATACAAGTTATAATTACTTCTGAAAGTTTTTTAAGTGGTTTAGATTCAAGCTGTACTTGACTATTGATTCAAACTGTTTCTGACAATATATTTTATTGTCTTCTTTCAGGCCTAGTCACACATATGTATACACACACACACACACACACACACACACACACTCACCAAGATTAGCTTCTGAGACCTACAAGAAAATGAGGAATTAAGGCGATCTCATTTCCAAACACCACAGGAAGCAAACAATCATTTTTGGATTCCCTAAGCTGAAAGTGCACACACTAAAATTAAGTCTATCCCTGCAATCCCCTCTTTGGCATCAGAAGCATTCAAAACGGACAATGGACCACAGCTCTTCTGTGTTCATGAAACAAGCAACAAAATGATTATCAAAAAAAAAAAAAAAGTACTGCAAGATGCTACTACCAATGGCGGTGTTAGGTTTGACACAAGCCTGATTGCATCCACTGACCAAGAAAGAATCTGTGGTTCATTCATCTTAGAATGCTCAGGCTCCTTTACAGACTAAGTCAAATCCACACAATAGCATAATGGAGGTAATTCATTAATATTCTCGTGTTTAGCCCATTGTGTGTTCAAGCCAGTTAGCAACACAGTGTTCCATGAGGAGGGACAAAGGGACACTCCATGGGAAAGGTATGCCACTGAGGTAGCAGCTTTGCAAGTTTTCAAGATACTCTAGCTTTGGACATTCTTTCAGAAAATTAGCTCTGTCACAGAGAAGAGGATGGGGAGCTGACCCTCTGATAGGATCAGGTCATCAAGCACAAACTCCTGTAGGTTCTGACCTCATTTTCTGACTTTTGAAACAGGGTCTCATTATATAGCTTTGGCTACCTTGGAACTGGCTATGTAGGTCAGGGAAGCCTCAAACTCTCTGGCAAGTGCACAAATACAAAGCCCAAACAGAGAAGTCCATTTTTGTCTTACTGTATATTCATTCTTTTAAGTCTTCAGAACCCATGGGATTTAAAGAAACTGTTGTTACTTTGAAAATAAATTAGAATTTATTCAGCCCCTATTGATATGTGTACAACACAACCCTCATGACATGTGTAGGACAGGAGATAGAGACTGTAAGAGTCAGAAGACCTGGACATCTCCTCTGAGATCATGCTTTCCATATATTATAGGACAGCTTTACCCATGAAAGTGCAACAGTGTAACTGCATAAACAAAACCTGGAGAACAGCAACACGCTGACATGCCAACATGGATGGGACAATCTTACACGGTCCCAGTCCTAGATGAAGAGCTCCAGGAAATTAATGACTGCTGAGAAAGAGAAAGTATCTGTCTTCCCCAGAATGAGAGCACTCATCCCTGAAGACATATACATATGAGCAGCACTGAAAGGATTCAGAGGTTACATTTGTATTTGTTCTCGTGTGTGTGTGTGTGTGTGTGTGTGTGTGTGTGCGTGCGCGCGCGCTAGCGCGCACACATGCACTGGAACAATAATAATTGAAGAGAAAGAAATCATGAATTTGAGCAAGAACAGCAACCACTGGAGGGGTTGAGGAGCAGAGGGAGGGCATGAATGATTAAAAGAAAACTCTTCACAGATATTAATGCAAAATAAATATATACAAAAGTTGGAGCTAAAGAACAAATTATGTTAAAACAAACTGTTTCTCATGCATTAAGTTTTCCTGTTTATCTGTAACTTTTACTTAATCAGGTGATGAATTTAATAAGACCAATTAAATATGCTTGGCATATTAAAGATCTTCATAATCAGGGTCACATATTTGCTTTTCACCCTCCCATGTAATGTGCACCTTGGATTGAGGCAATTTGCTATTGAGCACACCAGAGATGTAGTCAGGGTACAAACACACAATCACACAATGACTGTAGTTAACTTTCGTTGTCATATATTGAACATATCTCTAGATATGAAGACTCAGTGCTCCGGTTGCCTGAAACTGGCAGGATGTGAATTCTATAGTTGAGATGGCTTGTTTTCTCATGTAAATAAGAGCTACTGTCTTTTAATAAGACTTCAATATAAATAGAGTTGCTGATAAAGAGGTCTTTTGGAAGCTCCATCAGACAGGAGGCAGCAAAGGTATAGCCTGGGCTCTCTCCAGTTGTTTTGTAGTTATCCCACTATAAAATGTGGACTAGGGTTTTTTCTGGCCCCTTTTGTGTTGGTGGCACCCCACTGTAAATCTGGACAGGCCTCAACAGCCAAAGTTTTAGGAGGAATAGACCCTTGTAACTCTTTGGTCATGCAAATAGACTTTAAAGAGAGAGCTAGGAAGGGCTTTTAAGATGAGCATGAACAGCCTGGAGCAAGAAGGCTCAGTGGGAGCTGGAAGATGGGTGCTGTGCTCTCTGCTGAAGTCTGCCTGGCTTGTACTTTTAAACATGTCTCATGTGTCTTTGTTAATATATCATTTCACTGGATTTATTAACCTGCTACAGACTCCGTCTTTTACCAAAACATCCAGAATCTTGCTTGCCAAACTCACTATTTACAATTAGGAGTTCTTACTGATGTATATCATGCTTTCTTTTCTGAATTGTTAGAATTGTTTATAATAGTCATCTTTTCATTGTAAAAATTTGAAGCTATCAGGGAACAAAACAAACATATTTTAAGACAAAGCTTGGAGTAAAGCAATATAGTTAGGTTACTGCATTTGACGTTGTTCTTATAACCAGGGAGAAAATTAAAAGTTAAAGTAAGTCATTACCACTTATTTACCCATAGAACTGTGCGTCACAAACTGAAGCACCACATGGATGATTAAAACACAAATTAAAACACGGTCAGAAATAGAGCTTTTTAATCAAAGACGTTCCCAAACAATCATATATTAGAGCATGGAAAAAAATCCTCCAGGCATCTTCCTTTATCTCAGATGAAACTTGAGCAGTTTGAAAACCCCTGATGTCCTGGCTCTATGCTGGCCATGAGTGTGTTCCAAACTTCAGCTAGGGCGGCATCTGCCCACTTGGGGCAGTCTGCCCACACGTGGAACACTGCCTGAGAACTCAGCTCCCCACTTCTGAAGGATCCAGTCTCAGACCTTTCCAGGGGCAGGGGAGTGAGGAGCACTCAGGATGTGGCCCTGCTGATGAGCCTCCTCAGCCCCCCACCTTGATATATAGAATTCTCAACTAAGTAAAACTTTCAGCAATGTGTGCGGACCCACAGTCAAGGTCATTTAAGACAGGAACATTTAAGACAGCCCATCCTCAGCTCTATCCGAGCTTTCCTAGCGCTGCCACTGTGAGATATAACCTGGAAGTAGTCTCCATGCCTTCCTGCTCTTTGCAAGAATCTGCTTGGCTTAAAGCCTGTTCATAGACTGTCTTCCCAGTGAAAGATCTGGGAACCTGATTTTATGTATCCTAAAATGACCGGCATTCACTGTTTTCTGCTTTCTAGCTGCTGCGTCAGCAAAGTAATTACTGAAGGAAGAGAGGCTTTTGGGGCAAGAGTTGCCTCATAAGGGGAAAAAATGGAGAAGGTCCTTATAGATTAGACGATAGGCTATCAGTAGAGATTTTCCTAAAATTGTTCCAAATTTCGTATTAATCAGCATGATTTATAATTTAATCCTTAATTTTAAAATACGAATTTCATCATTTTTTACGAAAAAAATCCACAAATTATCCCTCGGTTCTCTGTAGTAGCTTACTACAACAGCTACTAGGGATTTTTTCCCCCTAGTAGTTTAAAGGGAATCATCATAACATTGACTTATAAATTTTATTTCACTTCCCTTGTTTTAATCCTTCATAACTAATAGTTACCAGGGGCACAAGGGTAGGAAAACCAGAACACAACATGAGGCATTGATTATGGCCAATAGCAACATCTTGATGCAAAAAACCTAGATGAAGCTTGACTTGAGGGCTACTGAGAGTTACCAGACAATGCTGCTTATGAATCCACACTGAATGAGACAGTCAATGTTTTTTCTGCTCAAATAACAATCCAAGCATAAATCCTCATTGAGATCTAGGAGCACAGATGACATAAACCATCAGGATCCTCACTGTTATGCTCCTAGTAGCTTTCTAAAGAGTCAAAACTCTCTAAACCCTTGAAGAGGCTAGACATTCTAGTCTCCCTCCCTGACTATTGCCATTCTATCTGTGCCTAAAACTGTATTGTTTATTTTGCTGCAATCTTATATATCTTGAAAGAAACTATTACACTTGCAATTCTTTTCTTACATATCTCTTATATTTGACTCTGAATTCTTGGAGAAAGGGCCTATGTTCACCATCTACGAATACCTAACTTCAGTATAAGGGAAGATGAATGTTAGACATGGGACTAGTTTATTTTAAAATCACTGGATATGAGTCAATGTATTAAAAGAAATAACAACCTAACCAATTGCATAGTTGGTTGACTTTAATTTCCAGGGACCAGATTCCAGTGACAGTAGCCATGTTCAACACTATCATCCCAAAAGATATATTTTATCAATGGGATGACAACAGTTGGTTTTGACCAACTACTTTACGCAGGAATGATCTATGGAAGAATACTATATATGCTAAGGTCATGTTTTCATTAGTCTCTAGATGGCTATTTTTCTGTTTTAGCAGTGGATCCAATTCCAGTTCAGATGAGGTATGAAATATAGAGTTCTGCACAAACACCAAAATGCTAACAGAAATGTGACACCATTATTTCCCTGGATTTCACATGCATGTCAGCATGATATAAAATCTAAAGGTTGAGAAAATAGAAACTAAGTCAAAAGAGCTAAAATGTTAAAAAGAAACAATCTTACATACTGACTTAAAAATTAGAAATACGCAGAAACATTTTATATATATTAGTTACTAAATTTTTAATGTAAACTAATTTATAAACCTTAGCAATAAAGTTAAAGGGGGTTTTCAATACAGAAAGACGACTTTACCCAGTCAGTGCCCAAAGTAACTGCAATTGGTCTTTGGATATATCATTTAGTATAGCTTTAATTTAGTATATTACTGTTTCATGGTATTATTCAAAAACTATAAAACATTCAGGAATTATTTGACACTGTTCACGATTTTCCACAGGATTTACAAATGAATGGACCAAAGCTGGTCTTCAACTCATAGCAATGTTCCTGTTTCAGCTGAATAAGTAAGTTAAAACTGGTTTTTTTTTCTCCTATATTATTTACACATGTTATTTACCTTCTTTATATATATTACTATTTCATTCCTTGCTGAAAAAGTAAACAATTCAGAAAAATATGCTAGTATTGTATCTGGCTTACAGAATACCTAATTTTATTTTCCTTCATGGATAATATTACAAAGTATGTGATAACATCACATTCCTCTGTAACACCAACTCACACATTGAGTGCTTTTATTAGAAAATATAGAAGCCCAGGTTTTGCCCTTGTTGATAAAAGTATTGAATAAGCAGAAACAAAAGTATTGAATAAGTACAGGAATAGGCCTGTATGAAAGCTAGGAAGGGTCTGTATTACAGGGGTGTATATGAAGGAGTCATATTCAAAGGCCTGTGTGGTCCAGATGGAATGTAGAAAGAATGTTAAGAATGTTGGTAGCAGACAGCTTTAATTCCAGTATTCAGAAGGCAGTGGCAGTCCATGTCTTTAATCCCTAAGAAAAATAGACTGTCTGAAGCAGACAGACAGGGGACAAGACACAAAGGGTATAAAGCAGGCAGTCTGAGGAGTCTGAGGCAGAGACACAGGAGTGGCTCAGCAGAAGTCAGTATCAGACAAGAGAAGAGTAAGTCAGTTTGAAGCAGAGTAGAGCAGTTCAGTCAAAGAAACTTTACAGAGTCAAAAACAGTAAACTGGCTCAGAAGATCAGTTTGAGCCAGCTGCTTGGAGGAGAGTATGTGCCAGAGCAGTAAGTGAGTTGAACTAGAAGAATCAGAGTTTAGAAGGATATCCTCAGAGCTGCTCAGTCAGCAGTGCATCCTTGGAGGTTAATTAGATTGTATGGATGCTAAGGTTGAAGTCTTCTAGGACTGAGCTTGCACCTTTAGGAGTAGATTGTAATAAGGCCGAAATGCTTCAGAGCTCCAGGCTAGAACTGGTGATTCAATCAGCAAAAGAATAAACTGTCCTCTGCCCTGAATCAAAGTCCACATATGGTGAATCTACAGTTACACTAAGGAAAACATTTTTAAAATAAAAAAAAAAGCACAAGTCTTGTACAATTAAGAATACAATTGACTATATTCATATGAACAGTCTTCAGAGATTTTTGAGTAATATAAATGACTTTCATAATCGTGAAAACACACCACAAAGAGCAGATTTCAAATAGTTTTAAATGGATTGCCAGTGCGCATGCTATAAAGATAAACTGCAGAGCATTTCATAGTAATTTGCTGAACGCTGATTTTTATTTAGATAGAAATGCTGTTTATTTTCCTTATTGATCACCATAAGGTCTTCTATTTAAGTATTAACAGCTATCATTTTGCTGGATAAATGCTTGTATACACAGGGTGACCATCATTTTTATATGTTAATTATAGAAATCTACCCTGCAAACAGGAGATTATTTAGAGAAGTGATATGAATTTCACAGATTCCCAAATAGAGAAAACTGTTCTACGGCACTTGTCTAGGTTTACAAATTAGCATGGAAACTGAGAAGAGCAGCAGACACTGGTGATATGAGCTCCTGCTTCCACCGGCTGTGCCGCAGCCAGGGGCGTGGGGGGGGGGTGGTGGTGGCTGGGAGATTATTTCAAAGGCAAATGCTTATAAGAGCACAACTTCTTATTTCTGATGAAGAATGTTAATGCTCCACTAACCTGCCATACTTATTTATATGTTTATATGAAAAGAATATATATTGTGTGTGTCCAAGAGACATATAATATTCTAGGAATTCATGGTAAAATTTATTATTTTTTGTGAAAGAGTATATAATTTTGCATTAAATGTATATGTTGTATAATATAATATGTAATATATATACTTATTCACATTCTAAAGTTGTCTACTACTGGGTATGTCCCTCTGTTCAACATGGAAATCTGTAAAGTGGCATTTCGGTGTACATGCCCAGGCAGTGGAAAATGAAAAAAGTTTTAAAAAAGGGGTGAAATTTTAGATGCACAAGCAGCAGTGGGCATACATAATTTTAAAAGATGCATGAAATTTATCTTTGATAGTATTTAGCCAATTGTTTTTCTTTTACAGAACAAAACATGGTATCCAAGCTCCTCTGACTGACATATTGTTTATCTCACCCCACCAACTGCAGCTCTGCTCTTTTAGTAGAATTCTTGTGATTTCAAGATCTGGTATGCTAACTTGATCAGAAAATGTTCTTTTTATAGTGAGTAAACTTGAAAATATTTTATAATAAACACAATTAGAGAGCTTAATATTGCTTTTAATCAGGATAATCATGTAATAAATAGTAGACACATTAAAATAGTGGACAAAAATGAGTATCAGCCAAACTATCAAGTTACAGAAGTAAAAACTCTCCTTTATCGCAATGCATAAAACCAGGGGTTACAAATATATCTGATTTCACTTAAGGCTTCAACTGAATGTTTTGGGAATTAAATGATGAGCCTGTATTTGTACAAAATGGCTTTTAATTTGAACGCTTCCCTATCATCTGTGACAATTTTCTCTGATACAAAAAACCTTACAGGTCACACGATACCTTCTTTAAAGACACGGTTGGATTTGTTCATTTAATGATTATGTGTTTGAGTATTTTACCAGCCTGGTATTGTAGGAGGTCAGAAAAGGCCATCAGATCCCTGGAGACTAACGTTACAGAGGGATACGAGCTACCATATAGGTGCTGAGAAGCTAACCCAGGGCTTCTGCAAAAACAAGTGCTCTATGCTGCTGAATCATCTCCCTAGGCCCTGAGAATAGAATAACCTTCTTCTTCTTCTCTTCCTCTTCTTCCTCTTCCTCTTCTTCTTCCTTTTCTTCTTCTTCTTCCTCTTCCTCTTCTTCCCTGTTGTAACTCTGGCTAGCCTGGAACTCATTCTGTAGACCAGGATGGCCTTGAACTCACAGAGATCTCCCTGTCTCTGCATCCCAAGTGCTGGGATTAAAGGTGTGTACCACCACCGCCAGGCTGAGAATCTTCTTATACAAAGCTATTTGTTACATTTGTTTGCTGTATTTACTACGATGAGATGCTGTATTCTGAACTGTGCGAAACAGAAAATTAGTAGGCATTTAGTTCTGTTTATTGTTTCAGTACTCACACTAACAGACTGTGCCATTGGAGATCTTGAGTTTAGTTCTGCTTGGAAATAAGACAACTAGAGCAGTAGTTTGGTCAGTTTATCTCAGTTTTCTGAACATTTTTAATAGCAGACTCTATCTTAGTTTTCAGTCTGTAGTCATAAGTCTAACAATGTCAAGACATGCAAAGTATTAGCAGGACATCCTGGAAAAACCTTAAAAATTAGATGTGTGTCCCTGGTATCATTCTTCAAAGTTCTACCAGCATCCTTCACTTACTCTCTAGTTTCTAAGGTACAAAACCTACCAGTATTAAATATGCAGATACCAGTTAACAAAAAAAAAAAAATAAAATAAATGAAATAACTTTTCAGATTTTTAATGGGTATCAGTCTTTAGTATGAAAATAAATCATGGATCTACATTTTGGAATGAGGCAGTTTAGGAAAGAAAATATAGTCGGGACGATTTATTATTATTAGATCCCCATTCACCACAGCACTGGGAATGAAAGAAGAACTGAGAGACTTCTGAGTATTTGATGTGGACCGCAATGGCAGTGTAGGGAACAGGTGTCTAGATAGCTTGAGGGGAGTAGAAAAAGAAAATAGACTGGGGGAAAAAGCAAGAATTTCAAGAGGAACATGTGGATAATTTTATCTATCCAGTAAAATTTCAGCATTCATGAGTTAAACTAGTTTCATCCATTTTTGATGTGTCTTGATATCTTCTTTTTATTTCATAGTTTTTGCTTATTTTGAATAGATCCAAAAGTATTCTTGTTTCCCCTTTGAGTACCTTCATTCTGATGCCATCCTGATCCTAGAAAAGTAATCAACTAATTTTGGTAAACTATCTTGGGATTATTAGAACACTGTTTTATAAAAACAAATAATAATAAAACTCTGACTAAAGTAAAAAGGCAAATTTTAATACTTGTATAATATAAATAAATAGGATTTCATATAGAAACAAAAACACTGGAAATATTTGTAAGCAAAACATAAACCACTAATCTATACACACTAATTATTTAATAATTCTCCCATATTATTAATGGTTTAAATTAGCATACTAAGTAGCTATGGGAACATATGATGTGCATGCTAATTTTAATCACAATAAATATATACAGAATTAGGCATCCTGTAACTTTGCTAGCCAGGAAATACTACAAAATCCCATTAGCATATGTCAGTCAGGGAGGATAGTTTGAATATTATGGTTTAGATTATGTCTCATGAAACCAAGTGACAATTAACAAAAGAAATCCTTATAAAGCATAATAACAACACAGCAAAACATTGAGAAGAAAATGATTTAAAGCATTCTATTTGCTGAATGCTTACCTCATACTACACAATGCATGCTTGATAATTGCACTCTGTAGATCTTACAGATGCATGTTATATTCAACTAGAGTTTGTACAAACATAGTACATAAAGAACTGAAGGACAAACAGTCCATGAAAAACAAACAGCAGAGATATTGCTTTATTTGTAAATAGGAGAAAACATCAGTGTTCATATCCATGACACTAAATTTCTTTAATTTTTCATATGATATTGTTTACTTCCACATGTATTTGAATAAACAAAAATTTTCCACATTTTTGTAATTCTGACATATAACAATTGAGAGATATTTAACCATTTATCTTACAAAAATTGATAGTTTTTTTTTAAACGGAGTTGGTAATTTAAGTACATTAATAAAGCCAAAAGAACTATGCTATATATTAGAGTTGCCTAATATCATAGTTTTTTTTAATTTAATGCATGCAGTGTTAAGCAACATATGGAGGTGTTACCAATTAGAAACCTTATAATAAGCATTCTAGAGATATTAAACTAATTAAAGCAAGCTTATGATTTGCTGTGTGGGCTGAATACTATGCAATGTAATATGAAAAGCCTGAAATATAGCCTGGATACAATACTGTAGAATGTGAGCTTGGTTGGTTATTTGCTCTAAAACTAAAATCAATTCCTTGCCTTTCCCTTTTGCAAATGAGGTTGAATATAGGAATCTAGGTTCATGAAAAACATATAAGAGTGTATAATTTTCCTACTAACTGTATATTCACATTGAGAATGAATTCTTCTATGGAAAGAATTTTTGCTTACATTTTAATTCTGAATCCAACAAAAACACTAATTTCCTTTTTAAGAGATAATTCAAAATTTTAAATTTAGATAACAGATGAGAATGCCTTGGTGCAGACTAGGGAAAAAAAAGTTTCCATATTCATTCACAGATGTGACTAATTTAGTCAATGGGGCTGATTTTCACAAAGCAACACTTGAGGAGCAGTGACTGCCCCAGAGATTTGCTTGCCCTGCAGTAGCTCATGTTATCCCTTGTGTATGCCGCGTTTACTTCCCATTGTAATTTAAGATGTTCACAATTTCCATTCAACGTATGCCGTATAATGTTTCTGTTTTAGGAAGAAATTAAATTATACGGTACTGGCCAGGATGAGGGAATCAATGTTTCTTCCCTATGTCCATCGGGCTCCTACGCAGAAGAATGATGATCAAAGACCTAACCTCTAAAACTCTCTGTGAACTTATCAACCAGGTGAGTACTGCTTCCTTGTGTAGGGAAGCCAAGAAATGCCAGGCTTCTCCTGTGCTGCATCCGTAGGAAAAGTGTTCCAATAGTAACAGGGAAAGTCAAAAGGGTAGTTGGCTCATTACAGCAGAGGTAGCTGAGTAGCAACTATATGTCTTAGGTAACAGAGCAGGTGAAGAAAGTGGATCCTCCATGTGTGGATGAGGCATTAGACACCCAAAGCCTCCTTCATTTACCAAAAAAAGAAAAAGAAATTCTGAATTTTAAGATGAAAAGTCAAATTAAAAAAAAAAAAAAGTGTCTGATTGTTGCGGGTGCACAGCCCACCTGTCCATAAGTTCCTGTCTCCTCCTGACAGAAGAAGGTGTCCAGTAACATTTGTCTGCATGCATAACTCAAGAATTAAGATTTGAATCCGTGCCATGTTTTCTTATTTTGTTTTTCTATCAGCTGCCTCAGAAAACAGTCACAGAATTACCAGAATATTTTCACTAGTATGTTCTTTATGTTCTCAAATAATTTGCTCCATCGGACAGAGCAGAATGATAAAGATAAGAAAACCATCCAGTTGGCTGTTTGTTATGGAAGCTTAATGATCTGAGCTCCATTCCTAGACCCTAATGTGAAAATAAATACCTAGTTTGGTTGTGGTGGCTCTGTGTATTTGTGTAATTCTGGAACGGTCCCTGCAGCCTGCCCCTAGGCTTTCTTGCTGATTGCTGGGACAGTGAGGAACGGTATCTCAAATATTGATTTGGACAGGATCTGAGGAACTCCAACTCGAGTTTGACCTGTGGCTTCCAAATCCGCATATTTACATGTGCATGCACATATGCATACATATCCAAGAACACATATAAAAGCACACACTTATGAACATGCACTCATACACACACACACACACACACACACACACAACAAAATAAATAAAATAGATTAAAATGAATAAAATTTGACATCAAAATCTATAAAATATAAGTATATTGATCCAACCAATCAAAACCCATTCTATTTGCAAATAGGATATAATGAAATTTATATATGTATGCATATGTTATTGCATTCAACGTTGACATATGATGAATTTGCGGCAAATTTCATAAACAGAAGATAGATAAGGTTCTTATCTGTCAAAAATACTTCCCATCACTCATATGCTTTTCTGTAGTAAAAATCATCTATCTAGACTTATTTACTATTACCACCACCTTTGGTCTTGTGTGATTTTGAAAAGATGTAAAATTACATGTCAAAAAACTAGCCCATAATGAATGAAGTCAGATGCTGGGAGTGATAGCTTCTACAAAAAGAGTCATTAACATAATGAAAGGTCAGAGAGGATGTTGGATTAAAATCACACCATAGGGGATTTAACTGACAGGATACAATGGTCAGACACTTCTCAGAGGAAATGAACAGAAAGGGTTCCACTTAAAACTATTACTCTCTTTAATTCAAAACTTAAAACTATTACTCTCTTTAATTCTAAATTGGTTCTTTGGTTCTCTAGTAAACTTACAATTCCTGTACAATCCCAATCATGGTTAAGCTATTACTTTCTGGCTCAAAGTTCACTTTTTTTTTTTTAACTGGCTAACTACATTTCTCTACTTGAAGACTAGGTGTGAATACTTAACCCCCTTCAATGTGACCTTGAATTTCCTAGCCATCCCTCATCCACTTAGCCCTGAATTGTTCATAATCTCGTATCTTAGTCCTGAGGAAGAGACCTTCAGAGAAAATGATGGATCTTTGCTCTTGTTTAGCTGTCTTTTGTTTGTTTACATAGCTTTTGTGGTTATCAGTATGTCTGATAAAGGCAAAACACTCCTTGAGCATCAAATTAATGAAGAAGGGCATGGGTTTCACTTTGCCTGAGGTCAGAATCAATATCTGTTTTGTGCACAATGAGAATAACAATCCTCCTACCTAGATGAGGATTGTTAAGACTTTCTTGGACATATTTTCAGATCTTTAGGATCCATAATGAAGATAGCCCACTCATTCAGAAGACTCTAGAAATTGTTTATTTTGATACAACAAGATAGAGACTAAAGTAAAAATCTCGACTCTAATATTAATTGTCACTTCTTTTACGGTTATTACAGTTGTAATTTTGGTGCCTCTAAATTAAACTACTTAAAACTTAAAAAGAAATCCAAAAAAGTATTCCCAGGTCTAGAGAACTTGCTTTCCTCTGAAATCTTGGAATGCTACTTATTTACAAGTAAAAAAGACACCCCACCCGTGCATTTGTGGAAATTACTGTTCAGGTAAATCAAAAAGGGTTTAATGCTAGAATACTGTTTCAAAAGCTTGTATTTAGTCGATTAGAGAAGGCACATTGAAGACTGAGATGGTGTGTACGGTAAATAGCACTATGGACCCTGCATTGATTGCTATCGAGGAAACTGAGAATTAGATTGCTACAGATATTTGTCTATGAAGCATCTCCCAGGCTGAATGAAATTTAGAGTACCTAAAAGAATCTAAAGAGTACAGCAATTATTTACATTAGCTGCTTACTGCCTGACAGTCTCTCAAGGTATATTTATCTGTCTTATTTTCAATTCAATGTTTCATTTAGAAAACAAAAGAGGCATGGTTATTCAAATATAAATATACCCCCACGGGCCTGGCAGTAGTGATGCATACCTTTAATGCCACCCAGCACTCAGAAGACAGAGGCTGGAAGAACTCCGAATTCAAAGCCAGCCTGGTTTACAGAGTGAGTTCCAGTTCCAGGACTGCCAGGGTTACACAGAGAATACCTGCTTCAAAAAAATTTCAAATATATAAATAAATAAATAAATAAATAAATAAATAAATAAATAAATAAATAAATAAATAAATAAATAAATAAATAAATAAATAAATAAATAAATAAATAAAATGCCCACAGATTGAGGCATTTGAATATTGGGACCCTTTGGGGAGCTTTAGGACATGGAGCACTTGGGGGCAGGCTTTCAGTGTTCATAGCCTTGCCTGACATTCACTTTGCATTCTCTGTGTTGTATTTGCTATAAAAAATGTGATCTGCCAGAGTCCTGCCTCTGCTGCCATGCCTTCTGCTCTGTGTTCTGCCTCCCCACCATGATGGATCCCTCTAGATCTGTAAACAGAAATAAATGCTTTATTCTCTAAACTGCCGAGGTCATATTTTATCACAGCAACAGAAAGGTAACTAATACATTGGGTAAATTTTTAAAAGAATAAGCAGATTTAACTGTAAAAGTAATATATATCTAATATATAATCTGTACGTATTTCATAGACCATTCTATTGTATATAAATATATACAACGTGTATCATGTGTTACTTATACAACTATATATGTACAAAACATTATTTCCAAATATAGATATTTAGACAGTAAAACAGCAAATTAATGTTATATTTGTCAATAGTTTAAAGTGGTAATTGTATTTTTTTTCATTTTACTTGTATGAGTCTTTGCCTGCATACATGTACAAGACATGTATCTATGGAAGAAAAAGAAGATGACAGATTCCCTGGAACTATAACTACAGATGATTGTGAGGAACAGTGTGGGTGTTGGGAATTGAATCCGAATCCTCTGCAAGAACAGAGAACAATTTTAACCACTGAGTCACTACTCTAGCCCTGAGACTGTCATTGTAAACTGGAACCTACTATGGGAAATTGACCCTGCTAACAGAAGCAAGGCTTCATACAGAGCTTCTCATAGACTGACATTTAAGAAGAATGATCAATAGCTACCAGCTTTGATTGATGACTCTGGTATCAGAAAAAAAAAAAAAAGATACATTCGATTTTGCTTCTCAAATTTTTATAGTGCTTAATTGATTTACTGCATAAGTGAAGATTTTCTATGTTTATGTTGTATTTCAATTTTCAAGTTTTGTTCTTGATACTAATATACCAAGTTGATAATCTTATGGTAAGATTGCTCATGGGTTCAGCTACAATGGCTGCTAAGGGATGTTTAAGATTAAGAGCTTGAACACTTTTCTGGCCATATGGAAACCTGTGAGTGCTCTGATTTCACTTGTGCCCTTTACAATTCCTGTGTTAACTAACAACTTTTAGCCCCAAAGAATGTGACTTTATTTGGAGTAAAGCTGTTGCAGAAGTAGTGAGCAGGATGAAGACTTACTGGAACAAACCCTAACCCTAATTAAATATGACGAATAATAAAATTAAATATAACAGAGTAAAGTAGGGCAGAGTACCCTACATATAGACAGCTTGTGAGGGTGAAGACAATGACCAGTGTGACGCAGCACCCCAAAGATGTCATCTGATTCCCCCAGAATGTGGAGGCAGAAGAGAACAAATTTCTCCCTCACTCTTAAGAAGGAATTAAGAAGGATCTTGAACTTCAAATCTGTGAGACAAATTTCCCTTTGCCATTCAGGCTTAGGCATTTTCTTTTGGCAGGTCTTCCAAAAAGCCACAAGATGTAACTTTGAAAATGTCATAAATTTTGTACATATTTTTTGACCAGGATACTTGAGTGCATGAGTGCTGTCTTAATCTTTCAATCAACTTTTCTGTTAGCTTTTAATTTTTGTTTTCAGTTCAGAGAGAGGATATGAAAGCACTTCCAATACATAAACCAGAACATCCCGTAGCATCCATCTGGCACATACAGCACCTTCTGTCTGGACCTGGGCTGCAGCTTTCACATAGACTCATATTAATTCTTCCATGCTGTCAGGGAAGGTTTGAGGGTCATTTCATATGTTATCCGCTTGGGATTCCTCTGGGCCCTCTGAAGAAGGCTACCGGTATCTACTTTAAAATGCTTCCTGGAGGCTATGATCCAGAAAGTTCCATGGGAATACTTACAGGGTTCATTCAGTCTGTCAGGCCCAGAGGTTCTGATCTGGATCACCGAAGCATGGAAAGGAACTGTTGGCTCGTCTCTAGTCTTTAGATTTAGAAAACCCAAATAAATAGAAATAAATAGTTTATATGCCATGATGAAGGAAAAATGCAAGATTAAGATAACAAGAAATAAAGAGGAAGAAGGAGAAAAAGCCCAACTAAAAACAAATGGGATTGATAACCCGTGACAGGAAATACATGCCAGAAAGTGAATGAAGAGTATTGCGAAGCTGGTATCCTTATTTCGGTTTGGATTTTCTTTCTTTTTTTTTGTGTAAAGTAGAAGATGCACATTTTCTCTTTTCTATGATTTAGAGCTTATTTCTATGTTGTCTGTTGATTTTGCTAGCAAGTTTGGGAAAAGCATGATTTTTCAGGCTGAGTGAGGATCATTACACGTACACCCACATTCACGTGAGGGCCTTTGTGTCCATCTCCAAATCTTCAACACTTAAGAAAATTGCTAATGATTCAAACAGTAAGCACATAATAAATAGTTGTAACCTCTTTTATCCTAAAGAGAAGTTGGAGTTAATCTTAGAAAAGATTTTTAAGCATGCACAAGAAATAGGTTTAAGTTTTTATTTCTGCAGCCAAAGCCAGGATGTATGATGGTTTCCCACAGTAAAGCATTTCCATCAGAGATTCTTGAATGGATTGCTTGTGGTTACTGCATTTGTATTCATCATCAGAAGAAATGTTTAAAAGAGATAAAAGAAATAGCTACCCATCAGAAATAACATTCTGTCCTAGAGCATTAGTTTAAAAGACAGAGCATTGTAGTAGGACTGGATGAGATAAACACTCCTTTGAGCTCTTTCCTGTGGTCTCTGTTTTAGAAATGGACCTCGGAATTCATCCAGAGTAAGTCTGGCACTTGAGTGAAAGATTAGTGCAGCAAAGCCTCACTTCCAAATGATTCTGTCTCTTTTCAGGTCCTGTAGGTTTGCAAAAATATGCTCCCAGCAGATGGCGTTTTGCATAGATGATAAAGATGTTTGCATCTACAGAATCTTGTAATTATCTTAAAAATTATCAGAGAAAACAGGGGAAGGAGGGTGGCAAATTCCTCCTGTCCCCCACCTTTTAAGGTCCTTTGTCATAATCTGTCTCCCACTTCAATTCTCACTGCTCTCAGAATAGCACAGCTAAGTGGCCAAGGAGAATGGTCAGTAATGGAGAGGCCGTTTAATTTTTCTACTCACAAAATAGAGCCGAGCTTTTTCTTTTGTTCTTTCAGTTTCAATTGTCAACTCTGCCTTACATTACATGATTTAAAAGATCATCAATGAAAGCACAAAGACCATAAATAAAAACATATAACCATCTCATTTTGCCCCATCAATATTTTACCCTTTAACTTATAATGTATTTTAATATCACTGGCATTTAGGCAACTAAAGGCAAACCAATCGTCATTAATGTTTCAAAGTCTTTATAAACCACTCTAGCATGTGTGAAGCTGACTGTATTCAAATTCATCAATGGTGATATGTATTAAGAGACTGGAAATTTTTCAAAATGCTATATCCCAAAGCACATGGGAATGCTTTGGCACCTCATTTGCATATGAATTTTGTTAATTCTGTTGATTGTTTAAAAATCAGCAATAGAGGTCTAAGAAGGAGATTAATAGGTTTGGATATGTACAGGAATGCCAACATTTCAAATTATTTCCTTCAGTCCGCTTAGCCAGTGCTCTCATTGTTTGTATTTTCCCAGGCGGTGTTATGGAAGCCTGAATTGTGCTAAAGAGATGGATGTTTTGATTCTTCATCTGTTATTTCTGTTCATTTCTTTCTTTCTTTCTTTCTTTTTCACTATCGTATAAAGCAATTCTCTGCTAAAATTGCAAATCCAATCACCTGAGTTCTCTGTTTTCCTTTCTGGCTTCACTCTGCTTTTTTTTTTTTTTTTTTTTTTTTTTTTGATTCTTTCTTTTTAATCCAATTAAATAAAACATGAACTTTTTGTTCAAGAAAGTCAAATTTGAGCAATAATTTAACAAGATATGAAAAGATTTTTCTCCTCGCCATATTTACTTACCATTTACAATTATGTGACCCATGAAATCATCAAACATCTTTTGTCTCCTAACAAAGATAAAGGGACACTGAGAAAATGAAAAAAAAAATCATCTTTCAAATGCTGTCATATCTAATGTAGGAATTTCTGGGTCACAAACATGATCTTCTGTATTTTTAAAAATTAAAACTTTAAAAGGAGCTTCAATTTGGAAAAGATATCAATATATCTCAGTGAAATACCAGCCCTTCACCTGGAACGTGTCCCTGTCTGCTTCATACTTAGCAAACCTGGGGGTATAAGTAACCTGAGGACAAAATCCAGTGTGACCTCCACTGCCTTACTAGTCTTCCACATAATGGTGCATTATAGTAGGCAGTTGTTCTATAAGGGTAGAGATTAATTACTAAAACTTTACCTGGACATTTTATAGTAGCAGCAGAGACCCATTCATGGAAATGATCCCATGGTCAGAGTAGATCACCAGGGCAGGTCAGACTCCTTGCTAAGGAAGGCACAACCCACTCTAAGCCAAGTTAAGTCTATCGGAGGAATACTTATGCAGCCCTTCAATATGATAATAAACTTCCTTCCCAGAATCCTTGCTGTCCGTGCAGTTCCCTATAAAACCCCCATACATTTCTATTGGTTCACCTTGCCTGACTCAGAAGGATTTAACTTTCCTTTTTCCTTCTCTCTCTTTCTTTCAAATGTCTAAGATTGTTTACTCTTCTACTTGGTGATTTTTCAGACTTTCTCTGAGCATTTTCCCTACTGTGTGGCTGCTTACAAATATTATAGCTTTTTCTTTTTCTTCTCCATCTCCTTCCTCTGGGCAGAGAATTAGGGCTTGCCTGGTCTAGACTTTCCCTTTCAAACTCTAAAACTGCCTTTGAGTGTCTTCTTAGTCTGTTCTTATTGTTTTCTTAAGATTAAGTCCCCATAGAGGGGAACCTGATTTCCCCATGTAACATGGTGATGCTACAGGTAAAACCCAAGATTTCTGATATCATTATTTTAGTTATGAACTTCTTTTTCTAGTGAGCCCCCTTCTTTTGATATCCTCTAAACTCAGGATGGAAGCTGCCTTTCCTTCCTTACTCTGCTTATGTCTTTTCCTCTTCAGGAATACTCACTTTTACTATTTTACTTTAGAATGTGATTCACCTTTTAGGTCAAATGCCTTAAGTTTAAATAGCATTATAAATAACATCATAAAGTAATGAGGTGGTAACATTAATTTTCTCCTCCTTTGAATCCATTTAAATTCTTTCTTTATAAAACATCACGTGCTCTTTCATGTTGGAAAATGGTGCCTGTGTGTTTCAAAGTGCAATTTTTTGAAGGCACTAAAGGCTATGAGAGGCCCATTCCATAATATAATGTCAATGTTGTGTCTAAAACACACTTAAGCCTGCGTGAGAATCATATCTTGTAGGTTTTATTGCTATGTTCTGGCTTCTATGTTTGAGTCAGTAGATCTGTTGTTGCTGCCAACATTCGCCTTTTTAATATGTCTACAATCAATGTCAGTGGTACTGAATCTGTTTTTTTTACCTCTAACAGTACTGTTACAGGGTAAATAAAACATGGTTTAGAAACATCCTAATTTTAGGTATAAATGTGCTGATTTTTTCAACAATGACTGAAAGTAGTAGAATAAAAGCACATCTAAAGGGCAGTTTACAGCAAGGACACACTTATCTCATTTATTATGATATCCCTTCACCTACTAAATACACCAAATGTTTGGGTCTATAGGTTAGTGCTCAGCAATAGCAACAAACAATCAAGAAGTATGATACCACAATGGCATTTTCTATATTAAGAATCATTGTTATTTCCAATGTTGCTTTAAGACATAGAAAATACTTAGAAAATGTTCAAAAAATAAGAAAGATTAAAATTAAGCTCATTAGTGCTGAAATATAGTGACAATAATAGCAATAAACAGAGCTCTATGAAGTCAGGCACCATTGTTTTATGAAGTCAGAAAGAAAAGATGAAAAGTTGAAACCTTTGGCTGGGTTGGAGTCTTCAACATTTTTTCTGCCAGGGGTATGTTTCCACAACTTTTACACATGTTGAGTAACAACTAAAGACTTATGTTTATGCTGTACACAGTACATGTTTCCATTTGAAAAATATTAATTCTGCTGGAAGTAGAATTCTGTCTGTAATCTCAGCATTTGGGAGAATACAAGAGGAAACTAGCAGGTTGGAGGCCCAGCCTGGACCACATAGTTAGACCAATAATTCAGAAAAATAAATTAAAACATATCAATCCTACTGCCACTGAGTTTCAAAAACAATTATTTTGTACAACCAAATTTATAATAGTTCCATGAAGAAGGGCTGTAGAGACCTCCAGGTCTCTATTTAGGAAATATTTAGGAGGTATTCTTATGGTATTGTTAACCAATCATCCCAACATTGATTAGATTTTTCTAAGACATATATTTCCATGAACTTGTGTATTATATATGACTTATAGTTTTATTTCATTTAATGATGAAATTTAGAAAATGGATGGATTTTATTTCTTTTTTATTTATATACCTGAAATTCTGTTAATTAATAGTTCTTAAGAATATTCTGACAATCGATTTAAAATGTGTTTCTTGTTTAAAGTAAAAAATATGGTCAAAATTCTTTCTTTTACTGGTCAAATCAAGATGAGTTTCAGATGAGACTTTTCAAAGAATTGCTTAGTTCATACATTTCAGCAGTCACAACAGAATTCTAAATATAATTTTTGGTTTCAAATATCTGAAAATCTTACTGTAAACAACTTTAATATATTGTTATATACATATATAGCAAAACACACTTATAAACTTATCATTAATTTGTATTCAGTTTGTATTTGGGGTTTTCAGTGATTTTAATTATCTTCACATCCCTTAAAAGCTTCACTTTGCCTAAATTTTTTCAACAGTAAGCATGCATTATTTCATAATAAAAGGTCAAGTATTACATAGGCTAAATTAATCAACAGCTGATTATTGGTGATCCATTCCAACTTAGTATATTGTTTCTTTATTCAACACCATCTGAATTTCTATAACCTTAGTTTACTATACAACATAAAAGACAATGTTACATCTAGTGTGACATCATGAAAGAGAGGTAAAGTGCCCTGGGTCTACAGACAAACAGTTATCACTGTGCTTCATTTACAAACAGGAGAGCCACCATCATGTACTGGAATGCCTCAGTACACTAAAGAAAAAAAGCAGCTTGCTGTTCATGTGTAAATGGGTAGAGCCTGGGAGATCAGGATGTACCATTTGACCACTAACCAGTACCTGATATGAAAAAATTCAAACTAGGAAGACACTTGGTGATATCACTTATGTCTGTTTCCTCTAGGAAAGAAACTGCTCAAGAAAGGGTACTGCCAAACACCAGCTGATTTGATGCTCGTCATGTGAGCTTCCGAGTTTCATAATGTGTCTTACATGTGAGAAAAATCAATTTCATTAAACTCTCCTATCAAGAAGCTATTTTGCTTTACAGAATACATGAGATTAAAAGCATCCTAAAAGTCTAAACAAGCTTAAGTACTTAATGAGTTATTGATCACAAATTTTTAATGTGAAAAAGACCCATAAGGAAGCCACTTAAAAGTTGTGTAGCTATCCTAGTGTTAGTAGACACCCTTGTGTATCTTGTCTAGTGTGTGAGACATTTACCTTTGATATTTGAAACAGCCTGGTACATTCCCAGCTCTCAGGCTCTATCTCTATTTATTCTCAAATATAGAGAAGTCTACTAGCAGTTTAACTAAAATGAGAACTGTAACTCCCATGTTAGATTCCACTACAAAGCCCCAATAACTGATGACACCTGGAAATGTTCTAAAAGTCTACCTTAAAACACAGACTTTTTAGGATGCCAGAGAGTTTTTTTTTTCCCCCCAGCAGTCTATTTCATGCCCTGGTCATTGCCTGTCTGGGAGATAGATACGCCTGCAGTCTACAAAGAATTCCAGGAAGAAAAGTCATTGCCAAGGCTATGCAAGAGATTGAATTGGCTCAAGGTTGATGCAGATTTAATGAAACAAATGAATCTGACTTTATTGCAGTTCTTCTTCTGTTTTTTTGGACTTTTTCACTCATATAGAGCAGGGCAAGAATATGGCTTAGTAAGAATGCTTTAAAAGGGTTTCTGTTTTCAGGGTTAGGCTTCAAAAAGATGGCAGAAAAACCTGAAAAATAATCACTTCCTCCCTTTCATCAATTCCATATTATCCCAAGGGCTTGTACAACAGATGGACATAATTTGCATACTTGACTACTAGACTCCTTAACTGCATTTTCCGGCATACGGTAGCCTACTGTAATTACAATCTATTAGATTCCTCTTACAATTTCACTCTGAAAAATATACACAACATAGAAATAGTTACATTTTCTATGTACTAGACTTCTCTGCAAATCTAGCCCTTAGCAGCTTTGGCACTGAGGATACATTGGGAACCAGTTATGGCAACATGGGCTCAAGTGTAGCTTCAATCTTATTTAATATATTTAGTTAGTAATACATCTTTGTGATGTTTGTAGAAAGACTTCATAATATGTGCTATATTAAGATTTGTGTAATGTGGTAACCGTGGCAACAGCTCAGTATTTAAATGTGAATCTTTTTGCAAAACTGATTTTCTTATAAGTGCCCTTAAAATCATTCTATGTGAAACAGTTAAGGATTACAAGGAAGAGGGGTCTCAAGGTTCAATGCGGAAGGTAGTTCAAGGACTACATAACATTGTCTGGATGTTCACATGTCTACGCTTCTGTCAAAACTTGGCGTTGTGCCTAGGACACTCGTTAATGTAAACTGTGGCCCCTGGATAATCAGACACCTCAAGACGGATTCATCAAGAAGAGCAAATGGACATCTCTGACGTTGTGGGAAGTTGATAATGGGGAACAATGCATGCATGGGGCCAGGGTGAGTGCAGAGAATCTGTTTACAATTCTAGCAGATTTTCTGTGAAAGTAGCCCTGAGGGTTTTTCAATTCACAAGTAGAACTTCTAGCTGCTATTTTCAGTTGTTATTTATTTATTTTTTATTATCGGAATCTTTTAAATAAAATATTTGGATTATATTTTTTCCATTCCCTCATGCTTTACAGACCCTCCCTACCCAACCAAATTGTTCTTTCCCTATCAAAAAAGAGAGAGGAAAACAAAAACAAGCCCCCACAAAACCCAAGAAGAAACACACACACACACACACACACACACACACACACACAAAACTACAACAGAGAAAACAGAAAAATGTGGAGTTCATTTCTGTTGGTCACATACTCCTGAGCATGAGCTCACACTGAAGAGTGGTTGGTATACCTATACCAACTTGGTATATTACCAAGGTATAATCACACCTGTGGTTGGTGTCCCTGCATTGGAGAAAACCAATTTTCTCTCTCCCAGCAGGTATCAGGTTGCAAATAGCTTCTTGGTTAGGGATGGGATTTTTATCCACACCCAGTTCTCTGTTCTGGGATTTTTCTCAGGCTTGAATGTGTGCAGGTTCTGGCCTGCTCCCATAGTCTGTGAGTTCACATGTGTATCAGTCTTGTTGTGTCTGGAAGATGTCATTTCCTTTGAGTCATCCACTACTTTTGGCTCTTGCGCTCTTTCCATCTCTCCTCTTCAGAAAAGCATATCTTAAAATGGGACTAAAATATCTCAAGGGATAAACATAGGGACAAAGAAGACATGGATCAATTTATTTAGCAACAATGCTTCTGTGTTAGAAATTTAAACAACCTTTCTAATCAAGATGCCTCACTACAGGACAGGTGATAGGAACAGAAAGACTCACATTGTTAAGTGCCAAAGGACACATCCTGGATGCTTTCTTCCTTTTTAATTGAATAAATTACACTTATCCAATATATCTTAACCATGGTTTCTCCTCCTTCATCTCTTCACAGATCCGCCCAACCTCCATAGCCTTCAAACTCGAAGCTTTCTCCCTGTCCCCCCCCCCCCTTTAGAAAATAAAAAGACAAAAATTCAATGGAACAAAAGCACAGCAACTCCTCTTCCCTTAGGGCCAAAAAATGCTAGAGTATCTTATCTCTGCCTCTGATAAGGAATTGGAGAAACAGACTAGCATTCAAGAGAGCGGAGGGAATCACACTGCAAATGAATGGGAGGAACCCTTGCCAGCTCTGATTCTGACACACAGATTAGCAACACTTACCAGTATGGGTAGCAGAAAAAAAAAAAAAAAATCTTATCTTAAAAGGATGTTTCAAAAGAGCTTATGAGGCCTTACAATAAGGTTCTTTTTGTTTTTTTTTTTCCCTTTTTTAGTTTTTGCTTCCCCATCTCCCCTCTTTCTGCGATCTACCTCCTGTGCCCACTCACCAATCAACTCCCAACTTCTCCCAGGGTCACTGCTCAAAAGGGCATAACAAGACAGAACAAGGCCAGGGCACTGCTCCAAATATCAAGGGTGGACTAGGCAACCCAGCAGGAGTAAAAATGGTCCCAAGGGCAGGAAAAAGGGCCAGACACTCCCCAACTACAGCCTGTAGGAGTTCTGCAACAACGCCAAGTCAGACAGCCATAAGCTATTTAGAGGAACCTGCAGGTTCTGTGTCTGCCTCTTCAGTCTCTGTGAGCCCCTAACAATGCTAGTCAGTTGATTCCTTGGGGTTTGTTCTCCTCAACCCAGCAGGCTGTGGTGCTGCATGCTGGTTGGATTTGCTAAAGGAGGCAGGGGCAGGAGGATAATGAATACAATAAATTCTTTAAAGAAACTTTGATTTTCTGTGTGCTGGCAAACATATTTTTCCCTAAACTTGAGGTGGGGCGGCAGAGGCAAGCAATGTCAGTGGGCTCCCAGCCGGGTCTGGGCAGTGAGTTCCAACCCAGCCATAACTGCTCAGTAAAACCTCCTCTCACCAGACCTTTGTACATATTCATATTCTCTCTCTTTCCCAAATAATGCACTACGATATTGGTATTATTTTTAGTATGCTCCCTAGTAGGCAATTGATTGATATACTATTCTTTCATGAGATAGAGTTATTTTAGCATTAGCTACTATTTTTTCTAATATTAATTAGCCAGTATGCAACATGCATCTGTAAAACTTGACATCCTCTTACATTCTTAGGGCTAACATACACATATAAAGCCATATGTAAAAACAGTGGATTATTCATAGAAAAAATTTGTATTTAGAAATAGTCTTTTACAACTCAATTGATTAATTTTAGCTATTCAGAATTTAGAGGGTCTAGCTATTCATATAAAACAAGAAAAAAAAATGTCAAGGATAAAAAAGTTGAAAAGTAAAAGATAGACTGTATTGTAAAATTTACAAGTGCACTAAATCTAGGCAAGTTCAGAAAGTTCAGTGTACTTCATCGATATATGAAAAAAAATATCACTTTTATTTCTATGGAATGAATGAACAGAAATTGAACCTTGAGTCAATAAATAAAAGTGAATCAAATACTTGATAATGTAATATAAGACTTTCACACTGAAGACTGTAAAATGAAGGCTAAAATATCAGAAGAAATTCTAACTAAGGGAAACACATCATGTTCAAAACATGAGAAATTAAATAATGAAATAAAATATCAACCTACAGTAATTCATCTATAGGGTGTTTTTCCTCAAATTTTCTATTTTATTTACATAAAAAGTGACAAATCAACTCTAGAATTTGAATAGAATTGCCAAATATAGACAGCAAAGATTTGAATTTCAATTTGGTAAGGATAAAAACATTTAAGTAGAGTTATGGAGAAGCCTTAGACTGTAGAATACTTTCTCTGCAAGAAGACCTAAGTTTGGATCTCTAGCAACTATGCACAAAGCCATTCCCCAAATCCATTAACTGTAAATAGATCTTTAGCTGGAGGCCAAGGTTCATGAGCTCCTTTCCTCACCAAGCTGGAATGTTGACTGGCTTGGTTTTATGCAGGTCTTGTGCAGGGGCAATGACAGCCACTGTGAGTTCATGAATGTAGCCCTTCTGTCATGCTCAGAAGACTGTGATGGCTCCTGAGCTTTGAGGTGGGGGTTATGATATAGATATCCCATTTGTAACTGAGCAGTTAAAGCAGAAACTCGGGGGGGGGGGAGTTTTGAGAGTCCATGAACTCCACGAAATGATTCCTTGAATTTGACCAATAATATGTTTCTCCTTTAACTGCTGATCATTGCACAAAGAAATTCTCAGAAGTCTAAGAGCAACACTATCCTGAGCATAGACAAGCTGATTTGAAGACAACTTGATGTTTGTGCATTTTGCAAAATAATTGTAAAAATATGATCTCTCTCTCCCTCCCTCTCTCTCTCTCTCTCTCTATATATATATATATATATTTCACATAATGCTTGTTAGCAGAGATGATCCCTAGATGCCAAACAGCGAGGTCAAGATCTGGACTCTGCAGTGGACTCCATTTCTATGCTTGCTAGACAATGTTTATTCTAAAATTTATGTGACAATCATCAGGATCGAGCCTTGTGTACAATAAAGAGAGTATCCACTCACTCAAGTAACAGAAATATTTACAGCTGTACTCTGTGCCATGCACTCTGCTGGTAGACAAAATGTTAGGGGAGACACAGATTATCACATCGATAACAAACTATATAAACACCCAAATGCAAAATGTCAATGTACCTAAGTGAGAGTTAGAGAAAGGGAGAAGCAAGGGGAAGTAAGAGGGAGAGAGGAAGAGGGAAAGAGGCAGAAAGAAGTACAGGGAGTAAGGAAAAGTGGGAGAAAAAAAGGGAAAGGAGAGAGATTCTTATTTTTTTTTTCAAAAATAGAAAGTTTAATAGCTAAGCCAACAGCCTCTAGATTAGGACTTCGCTGTTCACAGCCTGAGGTAACTTAGTCTTCACTCTCCATTACGCTTTATGTACAGTTTTACCTGACTCTTGTCAAAAACCCAAGAGAACTCACTCTTGTGGAGAAAACTGCCTATTTCTTCTTGGTTTTTCAGCTGTGAGAATAACAGTTTCCTTTTATAGTGAAAACGGCATGAATTCCACATTGGTGTCCGGTCTCCTTAAAGCATTTGACTACAGATGAAATGGCTAGAACGTCTGAGACTGCATCAATTTTCTTTCCATATTAAATGCTAATATTTTTTTTTCTGTTAGAACTTCCTTTAACGTGTGTATTAGAAATTCTTCTTGACTATGGACGCTTGATTATTGTGGGGCTGTCCTAGAGCTGGGAGTGATTCAAAGCATGCCTTGAACCCCAGAATTCTCACTCTGAGAGTAGCAGGAGTTTGGTTGCTCCTCACTTTTTTAGCCCTAGCAAAATCCAGCTAAATATTAAATACTGCCTGCCCCACAGAAGGTCACTGGCAAAGGAATATGGCTTGGTTGGTGTTTATCTGAATGGTGTAGCTGGAGGCCTAGGGCTGAGTCAATTTTCTTCCTCTTTTCCCTGTGGTTCCACACCTTATGCAAAAGGTGCACTTGCAGGACTTTGACCCTTAGACAAAGATCCACACATACAAATGGGACTACTCCAGTATCCCTGTCTTAACCAAAAGCCCTATTCCTGGGTACCAAAGACCCTGCCCTGCCTTTTTCATATAAATGTAATCACCCTTCCTTCAATAAACAGAGATTTTCCACTGACAACACTCTCCCGAGAATCCTGTATATTCTTGTAGACTCACAGATCTCCCATCTAAGACTGATGAGTGTGCTGTAGACCCACGCTCCTGCCATGTACCTTCCCACCCAGGAGTCTGCCAGTAGCTGGCAGGACCAGGAAGCCACCCCAGAATTTTTATTTACAACAGTTTATGATACATTTTAGTAGCCACAACTTATCTTCAATAATAAGGGTATAGCTCTTCCCTGTTCTGAGTTTTCATCTGGCCTTTCCAACTGAAGGACCACATAGGTCTGTGTTACAGATTCCCATACTCATTACTAAGATCACCCTTTTACACTGCTGCCAATTGCCTTATGAAATATCATAGGCTCTCAAATATGTATTATTATTTAAATAATACTTATTCTTTTCTAGAAAGCTATAGTAAGAACACAACTATTAATGCCTGATTGATAAAATTACTTGCAAACGTGCTCCTAACTCAAACTCCATAATCCTACACTACTCCCACACCACTCCGCCCTTTGAATACTAATCCTTTCACTTAAGGCTGCTTTATATCTCTAAGTATTTCTCATTTTTTTCTATCCAGAATCAGTTCCGTCCATCAAACTGTTCAATTAACATTGAGATAAGCCACACAGTATGTGGCATCATGCAAATTAACTTCCCATAGTTTGTGTATTTCTACACAGGGACAAAGATTTAAGGTGGTAACATACATAAAGGTCATTGCAGAACTCTAGAATATGAAGACTCTCCAGTCATCATTGAATCCACGTTTTGTTATGTTGATGCTTCCATTTAGTGGTCTTCTGTCTGCTTTAGACTCTAAGCTCTGGATCAGGAGCAGCCTCCCTATGAATTACTACTTGGGTCCACTTAGAGACTATATTTCTACACTGGAGGAGCACTTTGCCATGCATTTTCACCATATCTGACTGTCTTCTAGTATTTGCTTGGAAGTTACTCCCTCTGAGAGCAGACACACTGACCTATTCAGTTGACATCACTGGAAACAATTACTGTCCTTAGTAGATGGTGATACGAGGGGCTGGCACCCTCTTATAAATATAGTGACATGGCATGGCATAACACTAAGATATTTCTGTAGGCACTGAACAGAAATGGTTGCAGGGCTGAGTATACAGTGAATTTGGGCTCACTTTTTATCATGGAGTTGGTAAATAGATTTAAAAGAAATAAAAAATTACACTTTAAATTTAGAGATGAATAGGGAATCATCTTGCTAAAGGAGAAAATAAGTCTCCAAACTAGCTGAAATATAAAACCTCTGTTGAAAATACAGCAACCCATATGGGAAAGTCTTGCTGAAAGAATAAATTTCTTTGGTATCTAAAAGAGGGCAGAAACAGTATTCCTGTTTCTTTATGTTCAAGTTCTCCTTTCTAATTCTTTAACGGATCAATGATGTTAAGAGACTTCTCCTGTCAGACTTAATTCTTATAAACAGAATTCTCTCTATGTGTTTTATATTCAGCCATCTAAGCATAGAAAACCTTTTAGACCATAGACATATGTCTGTTGAGTAGTTTATTGCACATTTTATTACTATATTGGAAAATGCTTTCTTCCTTGCTTAGTAATTAATAAAAAGACACAAATTAATAAAAAATGTTTTCAAAATTAACACAATACTGATAATTATTTATTACTGTAGTGTAATTTTACTTTTGATATTTTTCATATTATTAACAAATATTTGACCTTAGCCAGTGGGAAAAAATTCCATTATAAGGTATCTAAAAGAACTAACATGAATTCCAATAGATATGAAGTTATTTTCCTCCTAGAACACATTAGTCACATAGTCACATATTGTAAACAGACATCAACATCCCTAAAACATTAACATACAATCTTATCTATGCTAAATGTAAATAATATATTCTTTCTACATAGTAAACATAACTAACATATACTTCTATACATGCAGGGTGACCCAAAGTTATGAGGTAAGATGTAGAAAAAATCCGAAAATCTAAATATAACTTGGTATGTATAAATCCTTTCTGTCATGTATAATTTTCCAAATACAATTATAAGGTTATTCTCAGTAGATTATTGATTATATCAGGAAGTGATGATTGACTAAATCTGGGGTCCTACTATGTGCAGCATGTGGTAGATGAACATGGAACTGATGTGTTATTTCACTCTTGTCTTTTTCTCCTGTTAAGCAGCACGAACTTAAATAGAAATCAGTATACTTTTATTAAAGGTCTGAATAAATGTGTGAATAAATTGAGGGAAGGACAGATCACAGTATAAGGAAGTAGTCCTTATATCAGAATCATTTAATGTGCATTTTTACACACATGAGACTGTGCATTAGTAGAGGTAGGGGCTAGTGAGAGGAAGCAAGTTGTTTAGAAGAATATTAAGGATTCACAATTCAATATGCTCTCATAAGGGAGAAATGGCATGCATTCAGAAATCCAAAGGAAGCCTTCAAGGATGACATGACATATGAGATCTTCTGAGGAATTAGATTTTGATGTATAATATAGGACAATTCAATGGTAGAATATTTGATATAAAAAGAAAACACTGAGAACTAAAAAAAAAAAAATACACCAGAGTAAGAATTAAAATGTCTTTGTTGTTTCTGCTTGTTCCATGAGCACATTTCTCTCTGTTCCTGACATTTAACCTTGCTAGTGACCACACAGTCCCAAACACCTGCTAAAAAAATAGCCTAGGTTGAAATGTAAGTATGAAATTTACTAGATATATAAAATTTGGAGATTTATTTTTTTTCCAAGCACAGCATTTTCTTTATAATGTAATATTAATAGTCACTTCATTTTTCTCATTTAAGATTTATGTGGAAAATATATGGACAGTAGCAGACTAAACCAAGGATTATATCATCATCATCATCATCATCATCATCATCATTATCATCATCATCATCCTCACCATCAGGTAACAGTCTTTTTGATTCAAGCAGTTGTATATTTGCATTCTACAGAAGCTAGTAATATCATTCAAAAACATATTTCTTATGGTAGTAAATATCAGTGGATTTACTGTGAGCACAAAACAAATAGTCTTTAACTACCTAAGTACTCTATATATAGAGAGTAATGTTCTAAGGGAGAGGAGATTTTCATGACTGAAATGTAACAGCAATCTTAATAGAAAACTGAACATTTTAAAAATCTTTAATGAAAAGGAATTTCATAATTAAAATATGTCACATTATTTATTATTGTTAATTTTACCTGATAATGAGAGATCTATAGTGGTATGATTAAAGTTAGACTTTATAAAAACATATTAATCATTGGAAGTGATAAAAATCTCCTTTTTAAGGACTCAGTATGGACAGATGTTATGCAAATTCCCAAGGGAGAAAAGCAATCAATAGTCCTAACCCACCTTGAAGTCTATGAACCACAACCCTGGAAAGCCAGATATGACAACTTCAATGGAGAAATAGTTTCATTTTTATGTCAGAGATATTTAACTGTTGCCTAAGTGGAATTAAGGCCAGCTCAGGAAGAGGGGATTCATGTCTGGTACTGTAAACCTTGTCAATATCTTGGATATGGAGAGAACATAAACCCCAGAGGAGAATCTGCTGCTGATATTTTCCTCAACAAATGTAATTTGTGTCTGTATTCTAAATACTCATCCCTACAGCTACATATAAGTGCAGCTCTCAGTATGCATCAAAGATGCTTCTTTCTGTATCACTTGGAGACTAGGATAGGGATCAACTGTTTAAATACAGAGAAAACTGACCTTGGGATGCCAACCCCAGATGGTACTACAGTGCAGCCCTCTACCTAAGGCTCAGGGAACTCATGGATGAGGTGATAGAATGATCCTAAGAACCAGAGGGTCTGGATACCTCCTGGGTGATAGTGATTTCTTGTAGAAGTTTAAAATATTGTTTTGTGCACTGTTGGGTGAGAGGCTCCCTATGTCTTGTGGGTTTTGTTTACAGGTGTTGAATTCATGTGGGGTATATTTGATTGTTAATGAATACCTGAGGAGTTCTGTACCAATAAAACCATCTAAGCTCAGATGCTCAGGGTTCCATTGTCCAGTAGGATGGTGGTTCCCTCTGCTGAGGTCTGGCAGGGCTTGCACCTATGAAAATTCATCTGTCTCCTCCTTGCTGAACCACACAGTGGCTAGTTACAAGATCCTCTAGCTATACCTGGGGAGCTGTATGTATGAAACTGCAACCAGATAGTTAACTACACAACTCTTCCATAGTGACAACACCAGTCAACATGCTTGTGTGGATGTGGAAAATTTGATGAAGCTCTACCCCTACATGAACTGTTGCAAGCAATCGATGATTGCTGAGAGAGGGAGAATCAGTATTCTCCAGAAAGACTCTGACATTTTCCTGATCTCAAATACTCAGCAGCAAACACACAAACACATACATATATGGTCAACATTAAATGGAATGGACACATTATGTGAGTATGCATATGTATACACATATATGTGCAATAACAATTAAAAAGAAGAGATCCTGAATTGAGAAAATGAGGGCACTGGAGGATTGAGGTGAGAAGAGAGAAAGGAGAAAATGATGTAAATACAATAACTACACATGAAATTCTCAAAAATAAAATTAAAAAAATAAATTTCTGTCCTTCAGAAAACTTACAGAAAAACTGTATTTTCTTTCCAGATAAATTAAAATTATAAGATCCTCATTAAAGCTCTACTCCTTTGCAGAGAAGTTAATCCCAAACAATATTAAGTTCAGAGACTATTTCTATGCAATAAATTAAAAAATGTTTTATTGGAATTTTTATTTTCATAATTTATATACACATTACCATATACTCTGAACATTTTATGGTCAACATTTTACAGATCTGACAGGATTCCCATTTATAGTTGCTGTCACATTTGTGTAACTTCCACAGATATTTCCCTCTAAATGCCTTGACAGTATTTATGAACTAATGCTGGTTTATGGGACTATAGAAATTAAAACTTCACATTCTTCATTGTTTCTCACATGTTTGAATTCTGTCTGGGTTTTCTTTCTTGGAAGCCAATGGAGAGAGAGGAGCCTTGTGTTTTAGGCAGCACGAGAAAGAATCTGAAGACACAGAGAACTATTAGGAAATAATACCTAGTAGAGGCCAACAATACAAGTCAAGATGTGGACAGGAGATGGATTTTCTGAGTCAATGGGCCCTAGGTGATTTTAAGTGACTTCTAAACTGAATCAGAAAGCTGCAGCATATGACAGCCTCTGAATCTAAGTTTATAAATTTAAACAGATAAAGCACTTACTGAAAAACAGCTTGGGAAATAAACTATGAGGTAGAAATAAGCTAACCAACGAAGGAAGATAATATCACTTTCCTAATATCAATCAATTCAAACACTCAAACACTAGGTAGATGCTTATCAAAGCATGCTTCCATGAAACAAAGCAAAGAACAGGTTCTCCAAACTTACTTTTAAGATCTCAGGTAAAGTGGTATCTGCATTTCTTTAAAAATCAATTCTGAGAATGATTTTAAGTAAATAGTATATTTCATTCAACCAACAGGGCCTTTAAGGGACCAGAGTTTTCTGGAACATACCTTCGTATATGCCATAGTTTTACCCAGGTGCATTCTTATTCTATGTATTGAGGAACTGAGATAATCGTCTAAAATATGTACCAAGTAATGGAGAACTCAAGGCCGAGAACTAGAAAGGGGCCTATGACATGAAAAGATGGAGTTCTAAAGGACAAGGGTGGAGAGTGTAAATAATACATGATTGGAATGTGGAAGGAGTGTACAAGATAGAATGGTACAAACAGGGATGGAGTGAGGGTGGGGTGAGGGTAGGGAGATGTGGGAGAGAATTGTGGGTATGGAGAGGGTCAGACAAAATTGAGAATTATAAAAATTCTATAAGGAGACCCATTGCTTGCATTGCATATTTTGAGCAGTATAAAAAAAAAAGGAAAAATGCAAAAGATGTTGTGGTGTGACCCTTGCACATGAGAAGCTTTCAAACTTCATGTACAGCACACTGAGTTTCGATTCAGAAGGCATTCTGTAGTCTGCTAGTGCAATTTCTACCTGTAACAGTGTAGTAATGGAACACAGCTCAGAAACACAATCCCTTTTTACAGGCAATGTGTCCCTCCTTCTCTTTGATGCTTTCTTTGTCAAGTAAAGATGTTGCTTCTTCAAATCCTAGATATCTCAAATCAGCACATTTGACCTGCTTATCAAACACTTAAGTGATTAAAAGTGATTTCAAGACCTCTCTGACTCTGATTTTGCCTCCCTTTTGTGGTTGGACACAGACATTAGTCATTGCCAAGAAGATCAAGTTATTGTTCCCATGTGCAAAGTAAAGTCAGCTCCCTCTTTGTCTAGGTCAGGTTGCTCTCTACAGATCACAGGGTATTTCTGTACTTGACATTAACATAAGAGCCAGAAATGGAACTCAATATGCCTCTTTATTGATGCTACTTTTATATAATCAGGCAAGAAGAAACTATCCATTTAATGTATTTATCAAGAGAAAAGCATGGACACTTGACAGTTGGACATGAGGCAAAATAGAAACCACAAGAATCCACCTGAAATCTAATTCCCAATCCAAATTTGGGCAGCAGTATAGTGGTATTTTCATTTTAAACTCACTGATTTATTTTGTTGAGTAGTATAATCTTTATGACTTATGAGAAATACTAATGTTAGGAACATGTTTTTGTTTCCAATAGCATCATACACACATGTTTGTGCAGACATACACATACAAATGCAGTTGGTGGCTTCTATATTGGAGACTGATAATAAGTATCATGGGAAGCTACCTATGAATTCACATAATTTTAGGGGCCAGCATCAGAAACTATTGCTAACAGAGAGTACATGTGATAATGAATATAAACTTTTATTTTTCAGGTGAGAAGTGTTGAATGTTTCCTATAAATACTGTGAAGTGTATATATATACAGAAATTTGTCAATTCATGACACTGTTGCTCTTGATTTGCAGAGGCATTGTAAAACAAAAGTAGGCACTTTAAATCTAACAGGTTCTTCTCAAGAGATTATAGAAAGTCAACTCCCTGTGGCTACTAACCTTGCCACACTCAGGTGCAAGTACTTCACATCTATTTGAGGGTGACTATAGCCTCACCTCCATATAAAGTGAATACTCACTGTTTTAAGACATCCATTTTAGGAGATGAGAAAGAAAGATTTCAATAAAAGAGATTATTAAAAAGTGAGAACAGGAAGTGATTTTCTTCAAGGTTCCAGTTTGGCCTAATAAAACACATGCCATATATGTTCTCTGACCCCTCTGCCATTTATATAACAAATTTTAAATTAACCTCAATAATTTTATAAGGCAGCTGAACATTGTCTATGTTTTTGGATTTCTGCCAAGACAAGATGTACTGGAACCGAACTCTGCAATGTCAAAAGACCCAGGTCGTCTTTCTAAGGTTCAGATTGCTACCAGATCCAAATTACTATGGTTAAATAAGAATCTTTAAAATAACATTAACATTTAATACTTACCTTATATCATTATGGAATGATTTAAAGTTAAAAGGAAAAATACAACTAATTAAAGATCATTTATTCAGATTTTCTATTTTGGAAAGTAAATACCTGACAAGCAAGATGCTAGATTCTTTAACCTGTACATTGGCATTAACAATATTTCAAAATTCTACTATCACCATCCAAAACTTTGGATTGGCCCTTGTCATTCACAGATGTAAAACAAGTAAATCAGAATCATATGGCTAAATAAATGGCTATAAATTGAGAGGCTGAATTTCTCTAAGTTTACTCCTGTTTTCTTGTAACATGTGCAGGACACAGGTTTAGAAACTGCTGAATACAAGTAAACTTTCATTCTGAGCAGTGTTTAAGTTACTTAGCTCTGTATCTTTAAGAGAACAAAAACATCCACCTCATGTGGCCAGAATTTGCAAGATCTAAGTGGTGAAGTACAGGATCATATGGAATATCAATGAAGTCCTTAAGTGGTGTGCATTAACCCTTGAATGAATCACCAGGAACTCCCTCTGTTTTCTTCATCCAGTCTCTGTGGCAGATTAGGTTCCCAAATAATATCCCCTCACAATGGTGCACTTGCTTCAAGTGACTTTCCCTCCTACCTGTGTCATGAATTCATATGTGGAAGCTCTAGACGTTGAATCAATTGGAACAGAATTGTTCTCTCAGAGGCTGAGTTAGAGACAGATCTAAAGGCTAGGGGTCTTAGCTGTTTCATTGAAAATCTTTGAATAAAAAAGAAAGTCTCCCAGAAAACAGCAATTGCTTGAGTAGTCTCAGTTCACAAAAGTCAATTTTTTCAGTGAGGAGCTTACTGTTTTAAGTATATTAACTAGGCACAAAAAGGAGGATAACTCATTAAATAATATATTACCAAAGGTAAACCATGTAATTTTTTACCAAGAATGAGATGGTTATTTTTATTTTCTTAAAAATAAGGAGCTATTCATTTGTCAGGGATATAGGCCAAGGTACTCTATAACTCAGAATATGATACCATGTTATCAAAACTCAGCAGAATCTATCTAACTCACTATCTATCAGTCTATCTATCTATCTATCTATCTATCTATCTATCTATCCATCCATCCATCCATCTATCTCTATCCATCCATCATCTATCTATCTATCATCTCTTTCTATATCTAGTATAGGTTATATATGAGTGTGTGCCCATCTGTATGTATACATGAGAGACAAGAGGGTTGACAACAGCTCTCTTCCTCAATCTTGTTCCACCTTATGCCTTGAGAAAGGTCTCACACTCAAGCTAGATCTTATCATCTCAGCTAGAATGGTTGAGTAGTGAGCTTCTGGAATCCACTTATTTCTCTGCCCAAACACATACTTTTATACATTCTGATGCTCACTTCTAAATTTTACATGGATGATGGTGACCTGAACTTAGGTTCTCGTGCTGATTCTGGACCACCAAGCACTTTATCCACTGAGCTGTCTCCCCAACCTCATGCCTCATTCGTCTTTTATTTTTTCAATTACATAATGTCTACAATGCTGTGCCTTGAGACCAGGACCTCATACAGGTTAGCAAAGTGCTACTCTGAGTGATAACATGGACTCCCAACATAGTTTCTTATTTTTAAAGAAGACTGTCATAGGAAAATATAGAATTTTAAAATAAATCAACCCTAATCAGACAGCTACAGAAATGCAGTTATTTGCAGATAAAAAAATGCTGCTATTTTTATTCAGTGTTAAAGAAAGCATCTATTTGAGCAAAATGGAAGAAAATGTACTGTCTATAATCTGGATAGCATCAACAGAAAAAGTCCAACTCAAAATGATATACCTATCTCCCTTGTTGATGCATATAAATGCTTGTTGTATGCTGCAAATCATTTATGTATGCATTTAAGTGCAAGTAACTAAATATATAAAATAACTCATTTAAAATTCAAAAGCAAAACCTATGAGGTTTTGGTGGCCAAAATGTGCTCAGTGGTATTTTGAACCTTTCCCATGGTGATCAACATCATGAATTACATAATGAAATGTATTTGGTTAATATTTGAGCCAACTCTTTTATTATTCAGGGAGATTGTTCCAGTTTGTCAGATAGCCAAGGCATTATCTACTTTTTATTCTGTCAGGCTAATGGCCATTTCTATGTGTTGTAACATCTTTACTAGTTGGCAACTGAATAAAAAGCTTAAAAATGATTTAGCCTATTAGTTTTCTATTTAGAGGAAGCCTCTACTTGGCAATAATCAGTATGATGGAAGACTTTTGAATTTTTCCAGTATTTTCATTATGATTAGAAAAAAAGATTCTATAAAGGACAGTGCTATGTTTGAGTGCCACATGTAGGAAGTAAAAAATAAGATAAGAGATAATATTCTGAAGAGAAACTTGAGACCATTTTTTTCTCTTGTTCAAGTGGTTGGAGGACATGTATTTGATCTGCATGGTTCCTTTTTCTTAGAAGATGCCTAATAAGGATTCACTATTTCTGTCTCTGGCAGCCTAAAAGACAAGGGCTTTATTCTCTGATAACTTAGCAGAAAGCCCAAACATGCATTAATATTTTTCTTACCATTCATATATCCCATGATGCTTCCCACATATTCAAATCCACATAACTCTGATATAGCTTGAGAAATCACTGCTCAATCGATAAGATGCACAGAATTCGAAAGAGCAAGAGCAATTGACGAGAGCCTTTAATTCGAATGATGGGCAAAGGCCTTTGGACATAGATTAGCTTACCGAAAAGTGTCACCCTTCTAAGTGAGAACATTTTAGTTAACTCTGTCAAGTGGATTTATCTTTTTCTCCACTCAGTTCTTGCCTCATATTTTGTGTTAGTCTAAAGAGAAACTTAGTTTTAAATTTAACTGGTAAGAAGCCCAGTTTCCTATTCATAGCATCTCTGCACTGGCCACTTCCCCAGGAATTTGCCTGCTTCCACCCTTTCCTGAAAAATGTGATACTTTACATACCAAACACAACGAGATCTTCACAACTCAGCTCCATCATCTTTAATACCATTTGTTCCTAATCACGTTCAATTATAATAAATGTCTGAAGTCATTATTCACTCTCACATAAACGTATATCACAGTCAAAATGCTTAAGATCAACAAAACAACTAACAATAAACGCTGTTGATTATGTGGGGGAAAGGAAACTCTCATTCACTATACATGGAATTGTAAAGTGGTTCAGTCACTCTGAAAATCAGTATGGAAAATGCTAAAAAAGCTAAAAATAAAAATATTGGTATATGGCCAGAGCACTTGACATCCTACTCTCTCAGAAATGTCCACACTTCTCTATTCATAATAGCTAAGACATGGAAATAACTTAAAAATCCTCCAGTTGAATGGGTAATGATAATGTGATATAGATACCAGATAGATATAGATATATAGATATAGATAAATAGATGATAAATATATTGACTCCAAAGTCTCCTCCCTGAGGACTAGGTTTCATAGTACTAGAAGATGATATGCAAGCTGTTAACAGAGGAGAGCATCCTAACTGTGATAACTCTGCACCACAACAGTGACCAGCCTGATAATAGACTCCTAAAGATCTGATAGTGGCACTTAGATTTAATAGCAACCAAACCTGTCTGATTGACTCAATACCCACTTAAAAGGAGAGAAATTATACATAGTGCCCCCAAACTAGTCAAGTATATAACTCGTTTCTGTCTAAACCAGCAGTTCTCAACCTCTGGGTTGTGACTGTTTTGGGAGTTGAACAATCCTCTCAAAGGGGTCACCTAAGACTATATATCAGATATTTACATTATGATTTATAAAAGTAGCAAAGTTAAAGTTATGAAGCATCAACAAAAATAATTTTATGGTTGGGGTCACCACAATAAGAGGAACTGTATTAAAATGTCACAGTGTTAGGAAGATTGAGAACCACTGGTCAAAAACCAATATAATTCATAATTGCATTATTAATGCTTAGCCTTATGTCCACAGAGATTAGTGTGTCTCTAACCTCTCATCAAAATAAGTTTCTTTTTGAACCAAAAGTGGACAATTACAGAAAGCCACAACTAGCCAAAATGAAGAGAAGACATGATCATGGGATAGCCAGCCCCAAGTGATACATCAACAACACAACTCCTATACCTAAGGCTCAAGGAACATTGCAGAAAGGGGGTAGGGTGGAAAAATTGTAGGATCCAGAGGATCTTGAAGTCTGGTATGAGATTGTGTCTTCTAGATATGACAGGGAAGGTATACTCCTGAAATCTCAACAGCATGACTACCTAAATAAGACCTGAACACTCCAACAATTATTGACATCTCAATTTAGATTGGGGAGATCATACATTGCCCCACCTCCAGATGAAAAGCTATAAGCAATTAGCAACATCTGGGAGAATTAGTTTTACTCAGCAATAAGCACCAAATTTCTTATTCAATATCTAGAACTCAGCCCTAGACATTCAGACAACCCTGAATGGACTCAAAAGACTGTATTTATATGTCTATTCATTTATATGTTTATGTAACAATAATGGTTAAAGTAAAGGAGGTCATGAGTCTGGGAGGCAGAGGATGGAGGATATGGGAGAGGTAGCAGGGAGGAGAGGAAGATGAAATTATATTTTAATGAATAAGAAATACTAGAATCAGAGTAATTCCATATATTTGAATACATATGTTTATGTGAACATTGGTTGAATTTTTCTCAAGAGTCAAAGTTGTTTATGTCCATGAGGAAAAACAAGAAATTTACTGTATTCAGTAAATTTTTCACAATAGATGTTGTTAGACTATATGATGAATTTATGCCTGAAGAAGTTACAAATAAACTAGCTTAGACACGGAGAGCTGCACAAAAGGAGAAATTTCCTGTTTCTGACCATTTGCTTATGTCTGACAGATATCACTGTGCTACTCGGCTTGCTTCAACTACATCTTTAAGTGATGAGATAATAACAAAGCAACTGAGAAGTTTCCATGAGGAGTAAGGTCCAGGAGCAAAATGAAGTGCAGTCTTCAAGTCAAAACAACTAGGCAGAAAGGCAAAGAGAAGAGCATACAAAAGGAAAATTGCATGTGTTTCATACTGTTGCTTAGAGAAGCACAGAGAGAAGAAAAGGAGACCTGATCAATGTTTAACAAAGATCTATGTCTGGAATATTATCCAAGTTGTGGACCTAAATCACAGTATTGTCATAGTGTCATAGCACGTGTTCCTTCTTCTGTCCTTCCTTACCAAAATAGCTGTTAGATCTGAGTGGGGAGAGAGTCTTGACCTCAGCATCTGTACTCACACCCAACACAGACCAAGCTGTGTGGCAGATGGTCATGTGACCTAAACCAGGCTAATCTAAATACTCCAATGGAACACTAAAAGCAGAATGAGGTTAATTACACAACTAATTAAAAGCCAATTAAAATTTTAAGATGCTAATCATCACATGTACTCATGGTATGTCCAAATTTGCCTCTGTATTGCTTTGATAAAACACTATCCAACAGGAACTTCAGAAGAAGGTTTTTTGGTTTACATCTGTAGCATAGACTTATGCCAGATGTAGTCATAGATTTAGGCAAATGGATTTTATTCTTTGGTCTGATTAAATCACTGGTCCTTATTTCTGGAGCCCTAGAATATTTTGGCCTCCATACAATCTAAAACATTTATGCCTCTGAGACTTACTACTAACTGAGCCATTCTGACTAGCTCCTTCTGAATTCTGACTCTTCTGGTTCACCTCTCCTCCAAGCCCCTGACTCATTTCCTGTCTGACACTAATTTCTGAGTTCTGCTTCCTGTTTCTATCTTAGGGATTAAAGGCGTTTTACCCACTACTGCCTTCTGAATCCTGGGATTAAAGGTGTGTGCCAACATTCTTAACATTTTTTTCTACATTACATCCAGACAATACAGGCCTCTTAATATGATTCCTTCAGATAGATCCCTGAAATATAGATCCTAGCTTTCTCACAGGTCTACTCCTCTACATATGTGTATATATTATCTATCATCAAGGGAAACCAAGGCAGAGGTTAAAACAAGGTGAAACCTGGATGCAGAAATTGAAGCAGAGACCATGGAGGAACATACTTACAACAGAGATCATGGAGGAATGATGCTTACCACAGAGACCATGGAGGAATGCTGCTTACTGTTTTTTTCACATAAGCTCTCATTCAGCAATATTTCTTTTCAAAAATTACATTTATTATTATTTTTTTAGTACTCCTTGTTCTCTTTCAAAGTCACAGCCCCATATTTTGTTTTATTAATTGAAATATATATATATGTAATACATATTTTATTTTATTATATATTTATATATATATATATATATATATATATATATATATATATATATATATATATATATACAACCTTCTCAGTCTACACTTGCCCATGAATGGGACCATACACAGTGGGCTGAGACCTCCTACATCAATTAATAATAAAAAAAAATGCCCCATAGGCATGCCCCACAGACAATCTATTGGAAGAAAATGTGGTATCTATAAACTTCTATAGCAGAAAATAAAACAACTTTTTGAGGTGTGAGAGAGTGAAAGAAAGAATGTGAATATGAATCAGGTAATTAGATGATAGATCAGAATTCCCTCCTGTTAAAAGCAGACATGCTAAAGTTGTTTCCATATCTTTCTTCCATAGGAACTGTATATGTAAAACCAACAAAACTCTTGCTTAATTCCTGAAGTTCGGTTAAGAGAATAAGTACAATCAACTTTTTCATTATTTTATGAGAGAGATTTTGAATTCAGGTTGTTATATATATCTGCTTAGAAGGCCTTTCTGAATTACTCCATGCATATTCTGAGGGGTTAAGGGCTTTTTGAAGTTGGAAGATGTTGAACCGTGTTTCACCAATCTGAAAGGTGAGAATGGCTAACAGTGGATTTTTATAACTTCTGACAACACAGAGATATAGGCTTGCATGAGGTGGCTTTGCTAGAATATTGAAGAGTTATGATCATTAATAAAGTGTTAAGATTCCCCTGAAACACCTGTAATTTATGTAATCAATCTTGGTGCTCTTACACATATACTTGCATTAGTAATGCTTATAGAATCTGCAATAAAGCAGGAAATGATTTCTCTCACTATTGACAAGATGAACAGTCTCTGACTAGTCACTTCCAGGCCAACACTTGCACTTATATATTTCTACACTAAATTTGCCTGGTATTTGCAAAAGGTAATAGAATGTGGTGCTGTTCTCAGAGGATCTCTGCCCCTCTGTCTCTCTTTTTGGCTCTCTACTGCTCTGCCTCTGTCTGTCTTTCTGTCTCTTTTTCTGTCTGACTGACTGACTCTGTCCATTCTGTCTGTCTCTGTCTATCTCTCTGTCTCTTTGTCTGTCTCTCTCTCTCTCTGTCTTCTTCTCCCTCTTTCCCATCCCTCAATCCAAGAAAAATAATTAGTGGTTAAGAATTCAAACAACATGTGAAATAAGTGAACACATTACCAGTTCATTTTTTTCTGGTTGGGCTTTCCTGTCACTAGATAGTATTGAAAATTTTATATAGTTTTTACCACAGGTCCTGGGTTGTTTTATTTTCATCAATAGCTATAGCACTTTGATGAAGTACTTCAAAAACATCTCCTAAATTTAAATTCTGTTTTTCATCTAAGATATGTCTTTCTCTTAAATAGTAGCCTTAGTGTCTTATGTGAGCCAAAGTCCTACATCCACTATTAGCATTCAGGCTTATTGTGCAAGCTGAAGCCCTATATCCTTTACTTTTTCATTTCACCCCAAAGTGAGCTCTAAAGCTAACAGAAATTACTTCATAAAGTGTTTGCTGTGTATGCATAAGTACTTGAGTTTAACCCTGAGAAATCACATTAAAAAGACAGACATAATGTTTTGTGATTGTATTCCCAGCCTAGGGAGGCAGGAATAGTCATGGTTGGGTCCCTGAAGCTCTCTGCCCAGCCAATCTATGCTATTGGCACATACCAGCTCAGTAAGAGATCTTGTCTCATGTAACAAGATGAACAGCACCTGAGCAATAACACCTAAGGGTGATCTCTAGTTTCACATAAAGCTATATGCACTGTACACACATGGATGCTCAAAAGAACATATATATATATATATATATCACACTCACACACACACACAAAATTTATTAAATGGATTTTCATTTTTCCTGTGTCTAGTACAAATATTTAATATCAGTTGCATAGAAGGCTGAAGAATGAAGACTGAAAGTATGTTCAAGTTTTTCTTGTGCAACACAGCAAAACACTGTTGTAACGCAAACAGAGCAAGAAAGAAAGAGAGAGCAGGGAGGAGAAAAAAATGAAAAGAAAGAGGAAAGAAAGAAAGATGGAATGAAGTAAGGAAAGAAGGAAGGAAGAAAGGAAGGGAGGGAGGGAGAAGGGAGGAGCAAGGAGGGAGGAGGGAGAGATTTGGTTATGTTACTTACTGCAAGAGGGCAATTTTAGTATGTATGAGGCTCTGGGTAGAATTCTACCAACTAAGCTCCTTAGAAACTGAAGCCTGGAGCTATGTCTGTGACTGTCACTACAAGGCAACACTTATCTGGAAGCATGATTATATTCTACTGCCTCCAGATTCATATTACAGAAAAAAATTGAGCTCCTATTAAAATAATTAACAAGAGAGAGCATGTGAGTTCACTGGGGAATTACTTTTGGGTGTGGCACTACTCGCCATTATTACAAGCCTGTACTAAAAGCCTGGTCCCTTGGCAGCAGTTTAGAAATGACAGTAAGGTTTTAAGTTTGATCCTGTGATGCTCTTTTTAATCTCTAGGCATTTATGGGAACATTACTTAGGGCATCCATATGGTCAGTTTACTAAACAAACCACAGCCACTGTTATCAAAATACATCTAGCTTTAAAGAGTCACTCAAAGAGATTAAACCAAAACAAGATGAAAACTTGGAGGATCTTAAAAATGTGAGAGAGATTTTCAACGGAAGCTCCAACTTCATGTGACACACATTTCCTCATATGTAGACAATGCCAAATACATCTGATAGAGTGATGTCAGTCATTGAGGTGACTGGTGTGTCTAAGTGCAGGAACATCAGCAGATGAGTTACTCTGGTGCACTGCTGATTAGCCATTACTCAAATAAAAAAAATGAGGATTGCAACTTAACTTTCTAAAACCAATAATGTAAATACTCAGAAAAATCATACCCAGCAAATGCAAAGAACATTGTGTGGAGATATATATTATTAACCCTGATCAAATGTGTGCTTTTACATGAAATATTATTAGTAACTCTATATGGCATTTCATAAAACATAACAGTAGAAATCTTTCTATATTAGATTCCAAAATAGATGGGGTCTTTGTGATAGACAGGCCCTAAACAAACCGAACTTTCTAGAATCCAGTGAATTCACTAGCAGATCTTCAAATTTTAAAGACAAACGTACAACTTTCCAGAATTAATATATCCAACAAGTAATGTCTTCCCTGTAGAAAATGCCCACAATGAAGTTGAGAAGGTGTTTAAAGGTCTCAGTGTGACACCATTGCATTGCAGAGATGATGTCTTTTATGTAATACTCAAGCACCGAACTGAAAACTAGAATCTAATGAGGACTAGCATTATTTGAAAACCATGTTCCAGGAAGCTGAAAATAAAAAGCAAGTTATTTTGGATCTTGTCATAAACAGTGAAAAAAAATAAAAATAAGCATGCATTTGTTTCAAAGAAGGCACACAGACATTGAGCAAGAGATTCTAGCACTGAATGTATCCGGCTTTACCAAGCGCCTGCTATTATTACGGCAACACTCTACAGAGTTCATCTAACTCATACATACTTAAGAGATAGTTTCATCATTTCTGTGTGACACACAGAAGAGGCACATGTTAAGAAGGTTACAGTCACTTGCTTGAAATTACTTCAAGAGTCATGAAGTGAAGATAACAGCTGAGATCAGAGATGCCAGTTCAGGGTGTGAGCTACTAACTGTACCAGTGTTCACTGATGGAAGCTGAAATGCACTTAAAAGAAGAGAGTAAATGGATACATTCCTATTGGAAATCAGAAGAGTGTCAATCACATCCAGTCCTACAGGGCTGTGTTAACTGTAGGGCATGGACAAGTAGCTATTACTCTGGGCCTAGTATTTCTCATATTCTTAAAATATGCTAGCAGTTGTAGATTTTGTACAATGTACCTCAGTTTGTTCATGTCTCTATGTGTCTACTATGAAGAAAACCTTTGTATGAATCCTTTGGCTACTGATGCCTGGCCTGGGTATGATCTACTTTGACTAATGGAACAGTAAAAACAAAAAAAAAAAACAACAAAAAAAAAACAATAGAAATAGATATTGGAGAACTCCCACTTACTGGAGCTCATTTTTCTCTGCTTGTCTAAGAATCTCACAACCGAAACCCAATGAATATGTCCAGGTATTCTCATAGAAGACATTTGTCCAGACCCCTCTGGTTCCAGACACCTGAAAACCAGTATATATCAACCTCCAGCATTTTCCTGACTTGTGGGGCTACCTGTATAAGTTCATAAAAAAGTCTTAAAATGTTGCCTAGCTCAACGATCATGGACCCTGCATGGATCTGCTCTAGGTCCTGCAAATATATTAAGGATTTTAGCTTGGTATTTTTTTATAGGACTCCTCTAACAGTAGGACCAGGTGTGACACTGACCCTTTTGCCTGATCTTGGGACCATTTTCTTCCTACTGGGTTTCTGTCTCCAGGCTTGATATAAGACTTTGTGTCTAGACTTATTATGTCTTTTTGCGCCATGTTTGAGTGATATCCCTGGGAAGCCTGCTCCTTTCTAAAAGGAAGTGGAGGAGGAATGGAACTGGGGAAGAGAGGAAGCTGGGAAGAGAGGACTGGGAAGAATGGAGGGAGGGAGGGAGGATGTATTGTAAGAGAGAAGAATAAATAGAAAAAGAAAGGTTAAAATAAAAAGAGTCGCCTGGCTGAGCTTGGCCCATGATGTTGACAAGACTGTAATTATTACTTTAAGCTAAGATTCAGCAATTTTCTTTTTCTGTCAAGGGGTGATAGTAAATACTTGATGCTTTGTGGACCATAGAATTTCTATCACTATTGCTCAGCTATGTCACTGTAGCATACAGGCAACCACAGTCAATAATAACTAGGGAGGTATGTTTCCTGAGAGCGTTTCCTTACAAAATCGGTAGCACAAAAAATGAACAGGAATTATCTGAGTCTGGTCCATGGGGATAATTTGCCAACACTTGTTTTAAGCCAAGAAGCACCGAAATGATTTGTTCTATATCAAGAGCTAGCCGACTCTTTGATCAAGATGAACCAATTAAGATTAAGAAATCAATTCTACCATCATAAATCGCATTGCACATTAAATTAGCATTATACTAACCGATTAGACTTGGTCACAAGCATACCATGTCATCTTTGATTGTAATCAGAAACACCAGATGTTTTTAATATTGACTTTGAAGCCCAAGTGATGGTTGATAACTTTGATTTCATACAACTACCCTATTAACCAGGATCAGACTACCGTTTCATCCAGTATCATGCCCACAGTGTTAAGCAATGAAATATCATGTATGCTTGCAGACATTCATGCATGTGTACACACCAAAAATTGGAACAAACTTTAAAATAGTTTATTTTTCTTTAATAATCCTAACTGCTCAGTGTTTGCTGCAGGATGGTAAGGCTCAGTGTCCCAATCCCCAGCGTCCACATACACAGGGAACAGCTGTGATAGCCCACCTGTAATCCCAGCATTTGTGAGGCACAGACTGGGCATAATGGGAAGACGCTGACTAGCCAGACTAGTCCAACCAATGAAGGTTGGGTTCAGTTGTGAGACTCTGTCTTGATGAATAAGATAGGAGGTAATCAAGGAAAATGCCCAGGCATCACAATGTATGCTTATATATGTACTCCCACACACATGTAAACATGCATTTCCATGTATATAACTATCACACAAATGAACATATATGGAGAAATCATAATTGTTGACATAATCAAAGACAATAAGTCTACTAAATACTAAAGTTCTCTTGATAAAATGTACATTATTTAATACAAAGCACCACATTTGATCCTTCATGTGGCATGCCACTTAAAAATGTTTCTATGAAATATGACAGTGAAGAGATATAGTAAGGAGAACAGATAATGCTAGACTGGGGCTGTTCTAAAAGACTGTGTGCCAATAAATACTGAATAAGGATAATTTTGACCCAAATATGTCACTTTTAATTTATTCATAATATGTTTAAAAATAAGCCCAGCTAATGTTATTAAGAGAGTGAAACGTTTAATTGTGAGAGTGAACTGATAAGATCGAGGATGTGGAGGGGGAGGGGAGGGTGGGAAGAGCTAGACCTCTACAGCCGAGAAGAGGGAGTGCTGAGCAAAGAGTCCAGTGAGAACTGGGTACAAAAGGAGATTAGGGAAAGCTAGAGCATAGGCAAAGAAAGAACGGCGGCGATGTATCAGAGGCTAATTTAATTCCCGAAATTCACTCCAGGTAAGATGAGTTATCCGGTTATCTGGGCTAACAGAAACTCAAAGTATAAAGGCAAGCACAAATATTCTAGAAGCTGTCAAACCATTGTCAGGAGAATTCAAAACAAGCTAGGGAATTTTTTTCTGCTTCTATGAGTAGTCAGGAGCGGTTAGATGAACTTACACTAAAACCTTAGGAAGTAGGCTGAATACAAATAAAAAGAGACGTGCCAATGATGGGCATTCATTATCTCTAGAACACATCAGCACCTCAGAACAGGAATCAATGTCAGGTTTTGAAACAAGCAAGGATGTTTTATATGAACGCCTCATAGGCTGATGTTTTAGGTACACAGTGGAGAACTGTTTCTATGTATTTCAGTTACAAATAGCATATGACTGAAAACTATTAGCAAAATATAAGAAAGAAAAACGTTCCTTATTTACGAATTATCCAAGTTTTAAGAATAACACGAAGTTACTTTTGGAGTCTAAAATGACACAATGTCTCTTAAAACATTTTCATATTAAATATGGAGTTTTAATGTGTATATGTTTGATATGTCTCTTATAACAAATATTGTATTTTAGGCATAATTATACTAATTAGATTCACATTTAATTTTAAATTAATATAATAGGAAAGTCCAAGTAATAAGAAGATTGAATAAGTCATGGTGGTATGTGTACATATTGGACTCTGTGATCACTTAAATTCTGAATAATCTCAATACTGAAAGGACATGAGAAAAGAAAATGTCACATATATACATAATGATCTTGCATATATAAGATATTTGTTGGTAAAAGGAAGTGTCAGAGATATGGTAAATAATACTAACTCCAGAGTGATTTTCCCCACTATAATTTTGAAAAGTTCTAAATTTTCAACTATAAACTAATAGTATATACAGATTCAATATGTGATATTAGAAAATATACTTTCTTCCATTTAAGTCAAGAACTGTTATCACTTAGGGCTCCTAATCTGTTTTCATTTTCTAATTCTCATTGCACAGCTCCTTCTTTCATGATACATGACCTTTTCCTGTCTCCCATCCACCACCTTTGCTCCTTCCCCCTGGCCCTTTGACTGTATCTTACAGGTTTTAAAACTATCCCTAGCATTGACTCCTCTATTTTCTAGTCAAAATAGGTTTTCCATCTGTGAATCAAAAATTCAAGTTCAACCTTCTTTTCCAAAATATGGCAAGAAAGAAAGGGAAGTTTGGTTAAATGTTTTTGTCCACTTAGAGATTCTCAAGTTCAGCCTTTAAATATGCCAAATTCTGGGGACTCCTGTTATGCAATGTACAATACCCTGGCTTTTACTCTTTGAATGTCAACAGCGCCCCCAGGTGAAATGACCAACACTTCTGACATTGCTATCTCCCTGACAAAATCACTCTGACCAATAACCACTAGGTTAGGAAAACATATAATCATCCTAAACAGTAATGGATGATTCTTGTCTATCTCCCCAAAAGACAAGTATTCCTTCCTGGCTTTCTGGTGCCAGTCTCAGGTCACAAACCTACCCAACTAAACAGTCATAGGCAAGTAAGCACAGTTCAAATTATAACACAGGTAAGAAGTCTATAGTGACATCTCATTGCTCTAACCATGAATTTGTCTTTATGACCAAGTATATGTGAACATTGAGACTTGTCAGTGCTGTTAAATATACTCCCCCTGCCTTGAAAAGTTGGAGTTGACACCACCTTGCAAGAGGAAAAGGCCCAATTTCAAGGAGAGTGTCTTGCTCTTCTTCAGATTATTTCTTCTCCACTCATAAAGCTATAAACTGCTTACAGTCAAGCAGTGTGTCCTCAGCGTTATTTATCCACTCATAGCTCCCAGAGTGCTGTCTTGTAGAAAGTCCAAGAACTGCAATCTCCCTAAAAGACAGCATCATTTCCTGAGACTTCTAAATTACCATGAACAAAATGTTCCCAGTCTGAATGTTACACATAAATTTATGTCTGTAACAATTTTCTGCAAAATATAAAATTAAGTATGTTCTGTGAAATATAATTATTAATATATATCTTTTCAAAAATAAAGAAATGCTGCTTTGATATTTATTAAATTTTCTTTGGTTCAGTGACCTTAAATTTGCCTTTTAGATATAAAACAATAAATTGTGGTACACAACAAGAAAGCAGAATAATTCATAGAATGTAAGATCCATGTGAAAAATGTGGCCAGTAATATGGAAAGTCAAGTACTAATTTGGGGGTTATGGGTATAAGTTGACATTTATGTGTATGTGGGTGTATATGTGTGTGAGTGTGTTTTCTGTTATGTGTGTGATTGTGCATTCTCTATGTGTGAATTTGGTTTCAAAAGCAATGTCTTACATATAGAAACACACGGATGATTTTATAATTGCACATATACGTTTTAAGTCTTTAATCTTCCTTTTGCCAATTACTAAAAGGCATATTATCTAGCTACTTTTAAAGGAAAGATTGCACAGACTCTTTTCAGACTTGAAATCTTTTATTCTATCACAGTGTTCACTTTACATCAGATGTGTAAAAATAGGATGTGGCAGCTGACAGACTCCCGGGTGAGGGCACTGGGCTCAAGTCAAGGGAACACAATTTCAAAATTGCATTTTAAAGAGTTTGAAAGCAAAGTAAATGAGCCTTGTGGTAGATTTTTTTGCTTCCTATAATTTTTTTGCAAAGCAATTTTTATCTGTCAGAGAGGGTTGTAGCAGATACTGAGAAAAATCTAATTTGAATAAGATGTAAAATGCAGAACTGCCACACAGACCCAAAATAAGAATCTGTCCTCCATACTAACATGTTATTTGATCTTCAACTCTCTGAGCAACATTTCAAGTGCAGTAATGACAATTAAATCTACATGGAGGGTTTTATGAGTATAAAATGTTGTATTCCATGCATAATGAATATATCATAAATACATTCTTTCAAATGTACAATGTTGTAGAAGTTTATTTTTAGTTATGTAGGAAATAATTGTTTTGTGCACTATTGGGTGAGGATCTGCCTAGTTCTTGGCATTTTGTATTGTCTATAGGTGTTGGATTTTTGTGGGGATGTTTGATTGGTAATGATCTGCACATGCTATCAGTAGAACACCTGAGGAGTTCTGTACTAATAAAAACATCTATGATGGGAAGCTCAGAGTTCTACACTCCAGTATGGCTCTTGCCAGGATAGTGGTTACCTCTGCTGAGGTCTGGAAGGGTTTGCACCCATGAAAAATGCCTATGTCTCTTTCTTGCTCAGTTCCTACAGCAAACTAACAACTACAAATGATGCACTAATGTGGAGCACGACATCACACCATTCGACATCCAACTTAAGGACAAGGAAGAAGAAAAGAAACTACACACCTCACAGAGTCTGTTTTGTTTTGTTTCCATTTGTTTTCTTAAAATCTATCCAGATATTGGTACAGTCAGGCAGTCATGACAAGACACATTTGCTATGGTGATAAGAACTCGGCCCCATGAGGGCCTGAAGACAAGGTTAACAGTTTTTTTGTTTGTTTATTTGTTTGTTTTTCCTGCAAACCAGGATCTATCTTAAAATCTGGAAAGTGTTTCCTTCAAGTCAGCACAGAGAAGTTGTCTTCCAGAATTGGCTGAGGTTGTTATCTCATACTGGTAGCCGAACTTGGTACTGTAAGAGACACCCAGGTGGTTCTGGTTTTGAAGGCATGCATGGGTTCTAGAGAACAACTGAGGCTTGGCAGTGTGAGAGGCCAGGATAGGCCATTGGTTAAAGTGCAGCCTCAGTAGCAGTTGAAGATGCAGAATGAAGGGGTCATGCAGAGAAGTTGAGGCTTGGTACTATGAAGATAGCCCAGGAGAGGCTATTGGTGAAAGTGCAGCCCAGTTGCAGCAAGGTAACCCAGCAGTTCTGAAAATGCCAGTAATGTAGGAAGTCTGCCAAGAACAGCATCAACAGTGGAATGGAGCCAGCCAGAACCTGGAGAACAAGATGTATATGCTACAGAATACAGAGCCAGATCCAAGCCCTTTGGAGGAACCCAGAGTAAAATTCCAGATAAGTGGATATTGGTAATGTTTTCCTGCTGTCGAAAGACATTGTGAAAAGTTTGATAGATGTTTGGTTTCATTTTTTTCCTGTGCATTAGCAACCCTCATGATTGTTCCTTTTGTAAATGGTTTTGCTGCTGTAATGTTAAATTGTGTTGTAGCGATAAAGCATTTTTTGTATTATATAGAAAAAGTGAAATGTTGTGAAAGTTTATTTTTAGTTATGTATAAAAATTATTGTTTTGTGCACTACTGGGTGAGGGACTGCCTAGGTCTTGGCATTTTGTATTGTCTGCAGGTGTTGAATTTTATGTGGGGGGATGTTTGATTGCTTATGACGTGCTCTCAGTAGAACATCTGAGGAGTTCTGTATCAGTAAAGACACCTGAGTTGGGGTGCTCAAGGTTCCACTTTCCATATATGACTCTGATGATCGTAGTTCCCTTTGCTGAGGTCTAGCAGGGATTCCACATATCACAATGCCTTCTTGTGTTCTTGGCTGAGCATCATAGCAGCATAACTGCTACAGTACAACTAGAATGTAAACTACCATAGATCTTGTAAGACGTTACATGAAATTTATAGTGTAAAAGACTCCTAAAGTTACTCAAATCATTGATCTAATATTTAAACAGATAAGTCAAACTCTGAAAGCATTAATCCATGGATTCTAGACCTGTATTTAAACTTCTTTAACATGTACTATTTTAATTCACCTAAAATAGAACTTTTTGAAAAACATGCATGTTTGTGGCAGTAAAATAATTTTATGTTAACTTTTTTGCAAGGTTATTAATATTATTGCACACTAAATAATCCAGAGAGACATTTCACATGACTTAAAATCATTAAAAGATAAAGAAAAACTTCTTGAAAGTCACTGATGCTCCATTGGATTATGCTCCTGTGAATGTTGTGGTTCACAAAAAGGATGAAGACAAACCCCTTCTCACCTGCGTTTTTTCACAATGAGCCATTGCTACTTGGCACTCATTAATTCAATGCTTTTTGTCTGCCTCTGCTTTTCAGTGTGTGAATTTTTTAAATCTATTTTTTAAGTATCGCTTGATACATTGTGATGTGATTCACATGCCAAACCATCTATCCATTTTAGGCAGAAGATCCAATGTTTTTTTTTTTTTTATTATATTCAAGGTTTTATGCAATGATCCCAATCAATTTTACAATGTTTTCATCTTCTCTGAGATAGTTATATATCGTTTACCATCACTCATCATGTCCCTAAACCCTCCTAATAAAGAGACAACTATTAATTCAGTTTCTGTCTGCTTCTTTCTGACTCTTTACATTTGGCATAGATAAGTCCTCACCATGTAATCTTTCCTGTGACTGGCTTACTCTACTTAGCATACAACCTTTCTGAGATTCATATACACTGCAACATGTATCAGTACTTCACTCCTTGCTTTTCTTAGCGATATTCCACTTTATGCATACAATGTTTCATTCTGTTGTTGATTTGTTGAGAGGATTTAACATACCTCCTTTACTCTGTTGTAAATTGCACATCTGTAAACATCTGTGAACATTGTTGGTGTAGAAATATGTTTTCACTTTCCTTGAGTACATACACAGGCCTGCTTTTAGAAAACAGAAGAGTGTAATGTTTTTGCGTCCTATTTTGTTTTCAAGTAGCTTCCATGTTCTTACCAGTTTAACAATATTTGTTCCAACAACCAGTACTTCATTTTGTTGCTGTGAATTTTGAAAGACATTATTTCAAATGGAAACTTTATTCTTTCAGCATCACAAATCCTCTGAGTATTTGAACTCGCATAAATAATAGTTTACTTCCCGTTTCCTTGTGAGGACTTGTTGTTAAGGGTCACTAAAGTTTGAAAACTTGTATTCAACCTAACATGTCTCTGTGAGCAGAAGTATTTGGCTATTTAAAATTCTAGTACATGCTTAAGAGAATTGAGGGAATATGACGCCTCATGTGAATCCTCTGAAGTCTCTCTTGCTTAGCTTCTCATAAGCGTCACTCTCACATGGAGCAGTCAGTGGAAATGTTTCCCCGGCTTCTCTGTTTCAACTCAGTAGAAATGAAAAGTGCCTAACGTCACTGTCAAACACACTCAGGAAGCTTTGATGAGCAAGCCCGAAGGAAACGCTGTCTTTTCCCAGAATTGCTGTGATAATTGGCACAATCTGTGTGCAGATGTTTTCTTTTAATTTTCAATTCTGGTATTCAGAGAAGAACTTATGTCTCAGTGTGTTCATCACGGAACACTACCTCACGGCGAGAATCATCAGGGAGTTCTGACACATGGGAAAGCTTAGGGATGACCTTTTGGACAAAATCGAGTTCTAGAGCCAGGCCCTTCTTTGGTTCATCACTTTACTGAATTTTGATAATTTAAAATTTAATATCACCATACCACAGGACAGATTGAATTTTAAATATTTATTGAATAAATAAAGCAACATTATTGAGAATACATTTTTGTACAATCCCATAAGGAGGTTGTTGTAGCATCGTGATAGCAATTAGGACATCTCACGTGAAAAATTGTGTGAGGTATACATGATAGAGGTAAAAATGGATTTGTTTTTTAAGCAGATGAGAACTAACTAACTCTTATTTTGCTGAGTCCAAGTTACTTGATCTGAAGGGGTAGAAAAAAGTCTTTTGAGAAGTGTCCACATTTGACTTCTGAATGCACATCAATATATTATCAAGGTCATGAAATTTACAATGTCTGGTCCACATCAAAGTTGCTTAGTGAACTGAATGAGATATGGAAAGGCTGATTTATGCCAGGAACCACTAAGGAAGGAATAGAGTGCCAACTAATCAGAAATAGTGATTAGATTCACAAGGGAGTAAGAGTAGTCCAACGTTGAATTCAAGGATAGCAGATATGATGGGAAATAGTAACATTCTTCGAGGGATGAAACAAGACCAGTGTGCTCATGCTGATGTACTTTATTAAGATAACAGAGTATTGGGGCAAGAGAGATGGCTCAGAAGCTACAGAAGCTTACAACTCATGAAGAGGACCAGAAGTCAGCACTCAGGTCACGCAGATCACAATCACCTGCAGCTCAAGACAGAGGATCTGATGAGGTCCTCTGGACTCTGTAGGCATGTAGGCACCTGAATTCATATGCACATATCACATTCATACCACACACACACACACACACACACACACACACACACACACACCAATTAACAGTTAAATTAAAAGATAATCATGTATTAGTAAAGCCATAATTATTATAATTATTTACTTAAAATATATCATGCCTATTTTTGAGGTGAAAACCAGCTTTCCCTGACTTAGTATAGCAATAATTCTGTCATATAATAAACATTAATCAGTGTATCTCAACACTCTTATTTTTAGCTTCATTCTCTCACCAGAACTTGCTCCTCAAGAAATTAATTTAGTACCTGTGCTTCTATTTCCTTAACTGTAAATGAAAAATCTTGAACTATTCACCTCTACAGTTTTCTCCAAATCTGATGCTCCCATCATAAGAAATTCACAATCCGAATGGAGAATGGTATGTGTGCTGCATTACCACTTGAATGTTTCAGGTAGATAGTTATGCAATCAGAATTGTTAATTATCTTTGCCTCTGTGGTTGATGGGAAATAAAAACATACAAACTTGGGGAGATGTTCCCTGGTGATCAGTGTTATTTGATGGTTAGAATTAATCTGAACACAAAGACAATAGAAGGCTTTTCTTAACATGGTGCCTCAAAACAGACATTTCCCTAATACTTTGCTGCTGGTGATTTTTTTCCAACAAAAAGAGGAAATGGGTTGGTTTGAGCAAGTTTCATCTAAGTTGATATTCGGTTTTAGTTGTGTTGTTGTTTTGTTTTGTTTTTTATTTCAGTAAGTGTGACTCTGACCGAAAGAGACAATCGCAAGCAGACCCAAACACTGAAGACTGAGACTCCTTCTATTGCGTTTCAAAAAGCTCCTGTCTTTGGGCAGTTCCAACCTACAAATGAATGCCCAGTAATTAAGAGAAAATGGAGCTGGTTTTTCTATAACCTTCAGCCCATTTTGTGAGGCATTTTGGAAAGAGAGAAGTTATTGAATATATAGTTTTTAAAATAACTCAGGTGACATCTTAACATTTCTTCCACGTTCCATGCGTTTTCTGTCATCCCATTTTATGACATTCCTTTTTATCTCAATACATTTAGGAGCTAGTGAACAACATTAGGTAGTGGGGGAATTATAGAGGAACAGAAGGTAAGTGTGTGCTATAGTGACCAGATGAGGTAGGAATCAACAGATGTGTGTGTGTGTGTGTGTGTGTGTGTGTGTTTTACAACTAGATTTTGCATCAGTATTTCTAGCTTATACACAGTTAACAGAAAGGCATGGACTAGAAAGTGCATATTCTCATGCTCGTCAAAGCTGATGGGGTATGTGTGTACAAAAATCACACCCCAAGGACAGCATAGCTGAAAACGACTTTACTTATGTCAAAGGCCATCATATCTAACTCACTTACAATAAAATAGCCCTGTAGATGGCAGTGAATTGTCTTTCTCTTGAAAATATCTTAAAATTCTTAATTTCTATGGAAGTGTCTTGAGTAGAAGACAAAATTTAATCTTGTACAAAGATACCATATGGATCAAAGGAATCCAGCATCTGAGATATACTCTGTTCAGAATGTAACTTTATTTAGGTTTGAAATTACTTTTATTCTTGGCTAGAAACTAATAGCATATTGGTGTGAGGATTCAATCATATCATATGATCACATGCAGCTCCGATAAATGACATTATATATGTTAGTAAATAGAAATATTAATAAATATTATAACTATAAGCAATACTCATATTTGATGCTATTTTAAGGAAGAGCAAGAAGGAAAAATTCAGTTTGATTGTTTGAACAGACAGGAAAGGAGACAACACACTTCTCTCATCTTTGAGATCACATAGAGAAACTGAGCCTTGTCAAGGTTTCTTGTCCCAGAATCCCAGGAAGTGACGATTGGAATAAGTGTAGCTTGTGATTAAACAAAATATGTGCAGCATAGAGCCAGGCTATGGTAAAAGCAGAGGAGTTTATATAGGTGTGTGTTTAGCATAGCCCAAGAGGAGGTCGGCATGAAGGGCAATGCAAGGAGAGTGAACAGTCTCAGGATCTCCATGGCATGTAGAAACTGGGACCGCAGAGATTTTAGGGCTTTTTTTTTAATTGAAAAGACTCATTTTTGTAATTCAGGCCTGCAGATATGGGTACATTTTCCATTTAATTTAAGCCTAGTGACTTCATAGTAGTAGTGTGCAGCACAGGCTTGCTGACAGCCTGTAACCTTCTGAATAATTGTTTACTATGATGCCATCTGGATGAGTTGTAACCATGGTAGCTAGGTATTTAAAAAGATCACTTAAAAATGATTTCTATGGATGGTATCAGACTAAATATATGGAAGGGCTTTAATTCTTCCATCAATTTTGTCCTATTTTTCATTTTGAAATGTTATGAATTGAACTCATTAACTGATTAATGTCCTAATACAAAATACCCTACTTTCCTCCTTTCCTTTGATGCCCTAAGACTCACCTCTGGGGACAGTGCAAGAAGAGAATAACTAATTTTCTCCTTAAAAGAGAAGATAGGTGGAAACGATAATGGCTTCTTTACTAAGCATGAATAGCATCTCAATACACCAAGGCAGAGCTATTGAAATTATTGTAAAGTATTCACTTGAGCAACATATTTATGACATTGCCCTCTAGGTAATCCTATGATCTACTATAAAAGACAATAGCATATAAAGGATGTAATCTAAGTCTCTAAAATCACTCTTTTAATATCACACATCTGCCTAATTGATTAAAAGGTATATATATTGCACCTGGCGTATGGTGGAAGAGTAAAGTATCCTTATGGTAGATGAGTATTCTTATTGCTTTAAGAGCAGGAAGTCATGCAGGGGAAAGTAAAATACTTTCATTCTTGGAAATTGCAGGTCTTTCTTTAACTGTGTGGAGAAAAAGCAAGGTTATACTTATTGGGTTGATTTTCTTAAAGAAATTTACAGAACAGTTTGATCTAACAAGAATCTACATGGGATATAGGAATAGATCAGTGGGATGAGTAGAAGGAAACCAAATCATTCCCACGGACATTTCTCTTACAGAATGCTCAAAAGAAAGACAGGAATAAAATGAAGGAAAAAGAGCCATCCATCCACTGGGTATTACTTGGAGTCTCCATTTAATTTTATTTCTCTCGTGGATGCCTATGCTTTTAACAGCTCATTCGATATTATCATTTCATTATTATATATTTGAACTCCAAGTATTTATTTAAATCTTAAAATACAACTGCAACAAATTCTGAATCACAAGCAAATGGGGCCACATAAAATCTAGACGCTCCTCTGAATTTCACAAACAGACTCCAGCTCAAGTCTCAGGTATTTAGAGCACTGTGCTTCATAGCTTAATCCAGCTGAGTTCTTTCTTTATAGTAATTTAATCGTCCATGAGCTTTAGCAATGGAGTTAGAACTTATTTGAAGCAAATGTTTGCATAGTGTCCAGAACCTTTATTGAAAATCCATGGTTCTTAATTTCTAAAATAATCTTTCATTAAAATTCAAAGTTTCAGGAGATTGAAATTTACAGTAATTAACATCACTGATCTGGGGTCTTGGAAATACCCTCTATTATATCAAATGTGTGACTTTAGGAAGGAAATTCATTTTCTTCTTGAAGTTCAAATCTTATAAGTTGTAGATAGGTAATAATAATGCAATCCATTATATGGGGTAAGTTTATGAAAATCACGTGCACTAATTAGCTAAGTGTCTTGTGCAATTCATATTCAGTGATGATAGGATCATATCAAGAAAGTGAACTTTCTGCTTCTCTTTTTAGTATTCTCAGTTCTATTTCCACAGCAGGGAAATATTAAACTACAATGTATTTTGTTTTCATTCTTTCTGTATATTTGAGCTTCACAGTCACAGAATCAGCTAATGAGGGCATTACGTGAATGCCACATCCTCTTCCTTCCTAAGAGACATTCTGGCTACTGATAGACTTGTAAGTATGTTATATGCTTCTTTGCTCATCTTTTGCCTCTTGTATTTAATGTAAAAGAATATATTATAAAATATGAATGACAAAACAGTATACCCCTTCACTACTGCTCAGATTTTCTTACACAGAGATAAGGTGGGTAGTACCGTGTGTTTGTCACTCTGGGCATGGTGGTACACTCTTTAATCCCAGCACTAAGGATGCAGATGTAGCAGATCTCTGTAAGTTTGAGGCCAACCTGGTCTACAGAGTCAGTTTCAGGAAAATCAGAGTTACAACAGCAAAACACTGTCTCAAAAACTTCTCTGGGATCCTGGGATTTTTGTGTATGGAGGACATGTTGCAGAAAGAACTGAAAGTGAGTAGGAGGTCAGCATACTGGACTCTTGCTTGTACTACTTCCTCTGTTCTGTAATCAAATGACACCCAACTTCTGCTTGGCAACTAATAGTAACTTCGGAGTTAAATTCCTTCACCAAGTAGAAATTACAAAGTGTGTGGTGTGTGTTTGTGTTTGTGTTTGTGTGTGTGCAGGCACATGTGTGTGTGTGTGTATCTTGTGCATGTGTATGAGTGTGTTCATGTGTGTGTGCATGTGTGTTTGAACTCGCCTTAGGTTTTAATGCAAATATAGCTGCATATATATATATATATATATGCACACATATATAAATATCTTCATATGTCCATAAATATTTTACTTTAATCCATTTAAGTTATATTTCATGAATAATTAACCATATCCTCATCATTTCCAATATGCTGTGACACTATGATAGGTATTATGAGCATATGACAATGATACTTCATAGGCATATAATCATCCACATATCAAAATGTCACTGAAGTTGTTTAAAGTGAAGTTTAAAGTGACAATCCAGTCATTGTCATAATAAAAGGACAAGTGTCGTTTATTATGACTGAGATGAAGTTTTGTTTATTTAAGACATGAAACAGGAATGCAGACTGCCATTTTGCCCCTACATGATTTTCTGGTTTCTTTTTCACGTTTCATCTAATTACAAATGACTACTCAGTCTTCAAGTTGTGTTCAGTTTGACTTATTAGGAATCTACCTTGTGCCAGTCACTGCCATGATGATGAGCATTCATCTGCAACAGGGGTGGGGGGATATAATTGGTCCAAAGCAGACCATCACAAAGTTCAATCTTTCCAACAGTGTAAGTCAATTTGAATGTGACTAATAAAATAAAACTGGTAATTTACCATGTGTATTCTTAATTGATCCCTTCATTTTTTAGTCCTGTGTACTGTAATTTTGGCATCCTTTCCTTCTTATTTTTCAATATTATTGTCCCAATTTTAGAGATGAACTGATTTGCTCCAGACTGGCCCTGAACTCACTATGTAGTCAAGGATGATCTTGAATTCTTTATTGTCCTGCCTCTACTTCCTTAGTACTGGTTGTACAGGTGTGTACCTGCAAGTCTAATGTTGTGCTAGGGTCAAACTCAAGGCTTTGTACATATTAGGCCAGCACTGTATCAATTGGGCACTATCTGCAAATAAAAAATAATTCAATGTCTTAGAAAATTTCCATGCTTTAGTTGTCTGTATTTTTCAAAACAAAAATTCAAACTTTAATAAGATTTTGAGCTTATTTACTATATATTTATCAACATTTTTACTTTTAATGATGTGTATATGTGGGAAGGTAGGTACGTGCAAATGAATAAACTTGTCCATGGAGGCTGGAAGAGAGCATTGTATTTTCCGGAGCTGGAGTGGTAGGTGATATGTGGGTTTTGGGAACTGAACTTGGGTTCTCTACAAGAACAGTATAGTCTCTTAATGGCTAAGACTTTTCATTAGTCAAATAATGAAATCGTAATACCTTTTATCATGGTCTCTTATAATAATGATATCATTAGAAATGAAAACTAGGCTGTATATGTAGAATAATTTTATTTATACCTATGTTGACTATAGTATTTAAATATATAGAAATATTGGTTGTGAAGTGTAGTTGTACACTGCAGTGGTAGCCCAGCAGGAAAGACAAGGAGATGCTTTCATAGGTTAAACTCTGCCAGACCTCAGCAGAGGGAACCACCATCATGGTAAAAGCCGTACTCAACAGCGGAACCCTGAGCACTAAGCATTTGAGCTTATGTGTTTTTATTGATACAGAATCCCTGAGGTGTTTTACTAATAGCACATGTGGATCATTAGCAATCAAACGTCCCCCACATAAATCCAACACCTGCAGACAATACAAACTCGAAGACCGAGGCAGCCCCTCACCCAACAGTTCACAAAACAATATTTTAAAGACAACTAAAAATAAACTTCTACAACAATAAAAGGTACAATATATTTTTCCTATTTGTCACTGAACCTAGTGATTACTAGAATACCCGTAAGAATTCTGCAAATAGTATCCATAATGAAGGGTAAACTTAGTTAGTCATTGATGATAAATTCATGTCAAGTTGGATATTTTTCTGATGCTCAGCAAGGGCCGGGAGTATGAGAAGGGAATTACCCAAATGAAAACATATGTTCGGTGATGCCACAACATAAAGCAAACCTTAGTTATGATAGAATACTCAGAGTGTTAAACATGTTCAGGACACAGGAAAATAAAGTAGGTGTGTCTGGTCCCCAACTGCAGAGGTTACTGAGCTCCCAGAGAAAAGTCTGTGCCTGGCACCACTCCAAAGTTTATGATTGACAGGTCACCCAGAAATCTGGAATATTACCAAGTGTCCTGGGTGCTGCTGCTTCTGGATCAGTCCTACATGGAAACAAATATTACACCCACAACCCATCTATCTGATATGGTCTACTCCATTTACACATGAGTTATTTCCCAGGTCAATTGCATATACAGAAAGTTTCAAGGCTGTAAGATGGTGTTATCACCTTAGAAAGTAAACTCTATTCATTGGATTAAAAAATTAAAATGATGTATCAGAATTGAAATGTTGATTTTCACTCAGGAGAGACAGTAATTTTGTTACTTTGCACTCACTGGGGTTTTCGATAATTGCTGTGTTATTTAACAGCTATGTCCAAATAGACCCCTCAGTTCCTGAGATGGCTCATCATCTGCCCCTTATAGCACTTACCATGGCTGTGTGTGTGTGTGTGTGTGTGTGTGTGTGTGTGTGTGTGTATGTGTGTGTATATATATATATATACATATATATATATATATATATATATATATATAAAAAGAGCCATGTATTTGTATAAAAGAGACATGGCTGTGTGTGTATATACCTTGAATGCAGAAACCCACATTAACTTTGCAGATCCTTGTATGTGTTTATATGTATTATACATTTGTTTGTATACTTTAAAGAAATAATGTAAAAGGCAACTACAAAAACCACGGCTCTAATGAATAATTAATGAATCAACATCTGAAAGTGACTACACACAAGTCAGAGCACTGATGAGTATAGATAGATAGAACTATGCAAAGAATTAAACAGGTTTTGAAGGCAATTGTGCTCAGGTTAGATGGTAACTGATGCTAACCACAATTTAGATGTCAATAGCTAGTATTCCTATTTGTTTCCGTTTACATTCTACACCTGCAGTAGTAGTGACATTTAAGAACAAATCCTGCTGCTCTATTTATGGCCTTAAGGGACCTGGTGAGCAGCAAGGCAGCCAGAGCTCCTTGAACTTTGTTTTGAGGTAGTCTCTAAGCCTCACCAGATTGCCAGGTGTTGGGGAGGCTCTTTTACAGTACAGTCACTCATCATTTAAAAAAAAAAAAAAAGAGGCTTAGGGAAGATCAGGGTTTTTGAACCTTTCAGATTATATTACTTTTCTTACAGTACTCAAAAAATAGATATAATCATGATTGAATTTTAGATTCTATAGCTGTGTTAATTTAGCCAGAGCTAGTCATCATCTATACATATGTAATGAGTTCTGCTGCTTTATACTAAAAATGTTGAATCCTTCGCAATATTCTGAATTAAATTGACTATGATATAAAAGCTCATCCTCATTAAATTTTGAACAAACCTGTTTAACACTTACTAAAGGTCAGGATTACAATTTAAAACATGGCTCAAAGTAATTTTCAAACTGAACATTTTGAAATTTTCTAGAACAAGGTAAGCAGTCCATTGCATTTATCATAAAATAAAGAGTATTTTCAAACTATATTCTAATCAACGGAAACTCTCGAGTGTGGCTTTTATGATCATATACACCTTAAATACATCGGACATGTGAACAGAGGAGCTGGTTCCATAAGGAAGAGTACTTGCACTGCAAATCTGAGAAGCTGGAAAACCAAATTACATATAAAAGCAGACATAGCTGCTTGTCCTGTAACCACTACATGAGTAGGAGGAGACCGGAGGATCCCATGAGCTTTCTGGGGTCATAGGTTTCATGGTTCATTATAATGGTTCATGAAGATGTCTAATGTATTGGACCTAGGATTAGGTCCACTTGGACTCTGGGCCTAGGCATAGGGGTCAAAGACTTGCACATTTAAGTACATGTACCATACAACACACAATACTCACACCCAATAAAAATATTGATGATCTATGTAATTAATTTTAATAAAAGCTTAAAAAGCCCTCTGCTTTAAAAAAAGGCTGTAAGAATCTGATAATTTTAGACATCTGGAGATATGGTTATGAAACTACCCATGAGATGACTCTAACTTTCAAACCTTATGGGGCTGGTCTTGAATTATGACTTTATCAAGTACTTACCTCATGACTTATGGAATTTATTAATTCCTTAAAATGGAAATGATAAAAAACAATTGTATGGGTCAATTATTAACCTAATTAACCTACAGAAGTATCTGGATATAGTGGAAACTAAGATTCCTTTTTTTGAAAGTAGGTTAATTTTCCAATTTATTACTTGGTATGGAGCTATGATTAAAATAGTTTGAAGTAAGAAGAAACAAGAATATTTCTTCTCATATAATTAACTGAGATGAAACACACCCTTGCTCTCTTTACCTATGAAGATTAGGGTCATTAAGGCCATCTCATGATGCTATATTATTACTCTAATTTACTCTAGACTGGTTCACTAAGAAATTTCCAATAATAAACATATTTCTTGTAGTAGGTAAATCACTTTACATGTTTCTATGAAATGTCATAGGTTGTGGCTTTTAATCCTAACTCTGCATTAGACTTAACTGAGCATCCTAAAACTTTATTTACAGGTCAATACTTAAATTTGAAATAAATGGGCACTGGAGTTTCATTAACCCTGAAGATTCTGACAATAGTCAGTGTTCTGAACCACCAAGGTAGTGAAACACCATAAACACTGAACTTTAGGGAGTTCAGAGGAGAACTAACAGATTCCTACTGTCCCTCAGCAAACACGCCCTGGAGTTAGGCTTTCTTCACACAGCTCTGCAATGGGCTTTTCATTCAAATTCTTTTCACATCTTGAGTTTTGTAGTGTTTTACTTTTGTGCCTGTCACATACCTTCAATTAAAAATTTTACAATTAAAATGAATTTCTCTTTATAAATATGTGTCCTTTAGCATCTATTCTTAGTATTTATGATAAGACTCTATTACAACACTAAACTTCATAGATTAATTCATAGCATTTATTTTTAGTATTTATATTAAGAATGCTCTCTTTCTCCAGTTTCCTAAAATAAAGCTGTGGAAATTTGAAGATTCTTTCTTCTATCATAATTTGAAAACTGTAGGTACAAGCAGACTCACACAAGCATATGAAAAGGTGTCTTCATTTGCACAAACATACACACACACATTCTTCTTGGCTTATAACAATGTTATGTCTCAATAAGTTTCTCAGAAATTGAAAATAATGTAATGCAAAATGCCTGTAATAAATAAAGCCAACTGAACCTCGTAGTCTAATAATACAACACTTCCAAACTATCCTCATGTTAAAATAGCCTAAGTTAAAACACTGAAGTTCAAGAAACATTTGTACATTTAAATTTATATTTTACATCATACCCATATATTATATAAGCCAAAACTCTTCCAAACTAAGTCCTGGGCTGTGATGCTTGTGATGATGTTACTGTGTCATTTCATTTATAGAATATATTTTAGGATGTGGAGAAAGCCCTGAGTGAAGTTCCAAGAACACATCATGTCAGTGCACTGACTTCCTGCCCTTGACGATTGCTCTTCGACAAGGACTGTTCCTATACAGATTAGCTGTACAGTATAAACCATGTCTCCTGGTTTATCTATATGCAATAACCCCATCTCTCTGTTCAACTCTATACTACTACTGAAACAAACAAATGAAAAACAAACCGGTAGAGTTTCTGAAGTGCTGATGTTTCTCCAGCAGAGTCCAGATCATCCAACCCCAGATTTCTCTTTGTGTGTCTGTCTGTCTGTCTGTTTTTCTTAATTCCCTCATCTTTTCTACATTACCTCATCATCCCCAGTCAGGTTCAAGTCCCTGGATCTGAGAAAGGATGTGGCAAATGAAGGTTTCAATCATGGATTTAATTGTACAATTGTCTCTGGTCTATCACTGCATTGGAATATTAAGTGACTGTGAAGAAAAGAACAAGAAAATACTTTTGCTATTTCCCTCCAAATCATAGAAAGTACCAAGGAGCTGTATGGAGTGGATAAATATTTGTTGAATGAGATAATAAAATGAAATGTTATTATCATTCTTAATTAATTTCTGCCAAGCCAGAACTGCTTCTGTCATCTATTGGTGCAGTACTTTCCATCTGTGAATTAGCTTCTGTATTATAAAACCCTCAATTTTTTAAGCTACTCATGTGAGTATCAGTTAATACATATGAGTTTGAAAGGTTTCCTTCATGTAAAACTGTATAGTTATTCATGAAGAATAAGCATAGAGGATAAAAATACCTATATGTGGCCTAGATTTTATAGGCTTGTATATAATCCTTATGTCCTCTCTAATTTTAAGAATGAAATTCTAGTTTGTGTTTTTGTTTGTTTCTGCAGTTCATTGGTAAGACTATGCCTAGGTTCATAAGCTTTTTATTCTAGATCATGATGAAATTGGGTCTTTTTTCATGACTTCTCATTCTAGCTTCTTCTGTGATGTCTAGTTTGGTCAAAGGTCATAAAACTAGTTGTGCTGGCCTCTGCCTAATTCTGTTAATCTATGCTTATTAGGGTCATTGAGATTATAATTTTCCATATAAACGTAAACCCTGATTGTTCAAATGAATACATCTTTGACTCTGCATGCATGTTACAAACTGCCAAACAAAGCATATGTGATACATTATAGACTTTTAAAATTTTGAGATTAAAATATAATGACTTTATTGTGACCTTTACTTTCCTCTCTCTAAACTCTCCCAAATGCTTCCCTTGTTCATTTTCAAAATCACATCCTCTTTTTCTTTGTTACCCAGAATGATGTTTTGTCTTTTCCAGAGAGACATTTTGCTCCCATTTGCTAATTTTTTTATTTGTTCATATACTGTTTGCTGTATGTGTTGAAAAACATGGACAGCTTTTATATTTCAAAGTCAACATTAAGTCTAGTATGAGGCCAGAATGGACATATGAAACAATGAAAAATTCAGTCATTTATAAATAGTTTAAACAATTAGACACCAAACTTTGGTGAAAGATACTGAAATACAAAACTGGCTTCAGAAGAATGCTTCAGAGAGTGAGAGGGTTATTGTATTACTTTGTTTTAATCATTTTAAGAATTGAGTAAGCAAAAGACAAAATCATCATAATACCTCTGGGAAAGAAAAATAAAGTATGCTTGTATGATAAAATTAAATTAACTTATGGAGCATATTTTCGTTATTGTTTCTAATGTTTCAATTATCTGCTGGATTACCATTTACAAATAATTATTCCATTATCTTAAAATATGCTGTAAAGTGATAAAGATTCCTTCAGTGTCTTCCAAAGAATTCAGCATTGTTTTGTTGTGTTCAGATAAATAGTAAACTTGAGAATCAACATAACCTATCTTTAGTTTTCAGAAATACAGGGTAAAACCTGCTTTGTGTCAAAGATGAGATGCAGAAGAAACTAAATCTACACTTTGAAAATGGCTATTAAAAATAAAACATAATGCATACAAGCTCAGAATCCTTCAGAGATTAAGATAGGACAGAGTGGGGATTTGCACAGGAGACATAGTTCTTATCCCAGCTGTTGAAAAAATAGGTGGAAACTGAAGGTTGGCAGTAGGGACAGGCTTTTCTGTAAAGTGCTTCTGACTTAGTCAATCTACAACTGCCTTGTTTACCCTGCCATTTCTAAAGCAGCAACAGAAGTTCACTGCACCTTGAAACTGGTAAAGTAAAATCTTTAAATAGTTGAAATGCTTATTGTAACAAAAGTCAACATACACAAACACAGACATACACAGAAAGATATATAGATATATATAAAGATATATAGATAAATGATAGAATGAATATATATATATATGAGAATGAATACAGAATGAATGAAATTCATATATATGAGAGTTTCATCCAAGTTCAGAGAAACTTAGGCACGTGATAAGATAACCAGTTAAAATATAAATATATATTATATATACATTATATTATATATTATAAATATATATATATATATATATATATATATATATATATATATATATATATAATAGTTTTCAGGCAATTTATGCTACTTCAAAATGTTCAGCATCCAGAATGATTTAAGGTACACACACACACATACAAACAGTGAGTTGGAGAGGAAATGATCCACACAAATTATCTCTGGGATTGTGCTTGTTATATATTGAAACAACATCAATGTGAAACACGTTAGTTACATCATGGATTAATCTGGTTGGGATGATCTAGAATCTGAGGAAAAACATGGCATCAGTACTGGGAAGTATCCTACTGTTTGTATTATGATTGCTTATTCAGTCACATATATTCTGTAAAACCACAAGTTTAAGACATGTTAAACTCCCAATGAATTTCTATTCCAAATATTTGACTCTATAATAACTACTAAGTCAGACAAGTAATAAGGAATCTTGGAAAATCTCTCAATATTTTTGATAAAATATATAAACAGAATTTCTTGTGCAGATAGTAAATAGAACATGTCCTTTTTGTACTGTTTCAAGAAATGCTGTCCAAATAACATCCCACCCCATAATTTCCCCAGTTTATCAGGAAAGAATAGTAGAGATACAATTCAGGCAAACCTCAAATGAATTGATAATGCTCAGTGACTGAAAATATAAAGAGATGTTCATCTATTGAAAATACAGTTGGAAAAAAAACCCATTAAGATAAAGTATCTAATTTGAAAACAGAAGGAGATAGGGGAAATCACATTATTTGGTGGTTTCAGGTTAAAGTATAAAATCCATTAAGAACAATTACTATATTTGTTTCCATGAGTTGGAAAGTGCCTGTAAATCAAGGCAAACCAGAAACAATGTTTTCTGGAAAATATTTTCAATTGTTAAGTCAGAAACATTTAAACCAGAAAAGCCTTTGATGTCAATTTGCTCTAACTTGGTGTATGTATTTATCTGACAACTTTATGACCTCATACATTTCTAAATGTAAATGATAGGAAAGTACCTTAAGTAATGTATAAGCCAATTGTTTAATTATTAGAAGCCAACAAATAGATTAGGTCACTTGAGAGTTAAGTTTTGGTGGGAAATTGCATAAAAATGAGATGAATTTGACTTTCTATTTTCTAATACAAATGCTTCTAGTTATGCATCTACCAACATATTTAATGTTTAAAACCCAAGTAACAGATTACATTTGAATTCACTAATCTTGAAATGTTTTTGTAATGATGAAAATTAGGTTTTGCAATCAAGTGTGTTTATTTTATAATTTTGTCATTTATTTTTTTCCTTAAAATATCGATGAGAAGAGGAAAGATATTCTAGTAAGAATAATCTCATTTAATAAACAATTGATTTAGTGTTCTGATAAAAGAGAAAACTTTCACTTTTTCAACATTCAATTATTACATTGTTTAAAATCTTAGTCAGTGTAGAAGCCTTTAAAGCAATATATTATTAAAGTACTGGACCAAATGGTGGAATATCCTGAGTTGTCTGTGGAAATATCAGATCTGACTTGAATGCATGAGGATAAGGGTTTATGAATATTTCTGTGTAGTTTTATATGTGTGCAGATGAGCAGGCAACAGAGACAAGTGTGTGTGAAGGTCAGAGGTCAACCTCAGGTGTCATCTTCAGGAAGACTGTCCACTTTCTTTCAGACATAACCTCTCATTGGCCTGGAGCTCACCAATTAGGTTAGACTGCCTGGCAAGTAAACCCAAAGGAGCTTTGTGCCTCAGTCTCCCCAAGACTGGGTTCATAAGTATGGCATCATGGTGAGCATTTAAATGGAGACCAAGGATCAAACTTAAGTCTTCCTATTTAGGAGCCAAGTACTTTACTACCAGAGATGTCTCTTTGGCCTATGTGGTATTACTTTTATATTCTAAAATCCACATCATTGTGTTGAGTACAACGTTCATGTGTTTATATCAATTAAAACCAATGATCATCAAAGTAATTCAGGATATTTGATTATTTGCATACTTAATTAAAGACATGCAATCTATTTCAGTGTTAAAGGATCATATTGTATATGTTTCACTTTCACCTAAGCTCTGTGGCTTCTAGTTCACTAAAAACTGGAAAGACTGTAACATAACAGATTACAAAGAAATCCAACCACAACCACTGTAAGGAAGAAAAGTTTGGTCAGTTATTTTTGAGCTTGGGGGTGTGTTAAAAGAGGGTAAGAAGAGGTTAAGGATGTATTGTATAAATTGTATGAGAGAAGAAAACCACCACCACCACCACCACCACCACCAACAACAACAACAACAACAACAACAAAAAGAAAAGTAAAAAGAAACCAAGCTAGTATCTACCATATTGACTAAAAGCTAATCTATGTTAGGCTATTTGAATGACTAGAGTATTCCCTAACAGATAGTCATGAGTAGAAACTATAGCCATAAAATTGACTTTCCTTTTTTCTGATAACTGATTAAAACTTAATGCAACCATTTTTATCCATTTTTGTTATTTGATTCTGTTTTCTGAATGTTTAAGCATATTTTGCAGCATGGGTGAATTATACTTGCTCTTTTTTTATAATTTTATTGTCTTTACATACTTTTATTAAAGAATTTACTTGTTTACATTAATCTTTTGCTTACTAATATGGTCCTTGACTTGTGAACTTATGTGCTACATTATATGGAAATGGAATTTGGCAAATATAATTACATGTGGGAATTATGATAAGGTCACAATATCATTACCTACTCGCGTTCTATCTAACAAGCATTTAAAGACAGCTATCTCTGGCTGGAGCAGAAGAGCTCTAGCAGGAAACAAGGATTGAAAGTATGAATGCGATTTTGTGGAGTTGTATTGTTTAGAAGCTGTGTAGGCAGAACAAGGAAGAATGCTTGCAGTATTAGAAATCTGGCAGGCTGGATGCTGTTACTGATTTTGCAGCCTGACACTTTGCTGGGAGCATTTTTCAATACCAAGAATTTTCTGGAGGAGTAGTCTATAGGGTTTCTTACATATAGGGTCATATATCCTGCAAGTGGATACTTTTACCCACCGTTTTCCTGTTTGTATCTCATTTATTTATGTCTCTTCTTTTAGTCCTCTAGCTAAGACTTTAAATTGGCTATAGGCTTCTTAAATCTAGTCTTTACAAGGCTAGTCTCAGTTTCTACATGTTTTTTTTCTTACAGTGAAAAACTGAATCTCCAGAATCTATTCATATGATCACATGAGTCTATTTGGTGATGCATTATTATATTTATTGTTTTGTGTGTACTGGGCCATCTTGCATCCCTGGAATGAAAGCATCTTAATCATGGTGAATGATAATTTTGGTATGCTGTTGAATTCACTTTTCAAGTACCTTATTGAGAACTATTTTGTTCATGTTCATAAAGATTAGTTTATAATTAGTTTTTTTTTTGTTATTTCTATTCTGACTTTGGTATCAGGGAAATTTTAGCTTTTTAAAATGAATCAAGTACCATTCATTTCATTTCTGTTTTATGTAAAAGTCTGAGTCTTGGGTATGTACTCTTGTGATTCTCGATCAATATACCACAGAGATATTTATACATCTGTTTACTGCAGAAAGAATCACAGTACACAGTTTATTGAATTAATTCAGGTGCCTATCAAACAAATAAAGAAAATGTGGTATATATGAACAATGGAGTTTAGTTGTCTATGAAAAATGATATTATGGCATTTGCAAGAAAGTGAATGGCAATCAACATTACAAAATGAAGTGGGGAGAGACCGTAGAGCCTCCACCCTTACCTGAATAACTACTGATTGTTGCTACAGGAGGGCAACTCCATTTACTTAGGGATATGGTCCCTTTATAGGTCAAAAATGTTCCAGTGGATGGCCACATGCTCCTGAATATATAGACAGTACAAAATAGACTCAATAGGTTATTATCAAATAACTCATAATCTATTATACTATGAAAAATATTTGAATGAGCATCAGAGAGTTCTTCCCTAGGGTATCCTGAAGAGAGTTCCAAACTGAAAAGTTATTGGCTTTGACATTGCCATATCCAAAGCAAAGTAACTAGTGAAATGAACTTAGAACTGCAAGGACAAATAGAAATTTGAGAAATAAATTGTTATTTTAAACCAGCAACTTTGTAAAAATATTTTGATACTATAGTATTAAAAATATAATTAAATGCAACTGTATCTATGTCTTCCTGCGTAGAGGTTTCTTGCTCTTGATTCTACCCTGAGTTTTACTGTCTTTTATACAGTAAATAATAAGATGTGATGATCAAATAGACAGCTCTATCATTTTATATCCTTGATCCTTTTATGAGATAGTTTATTTTTTATCTATTTTAAAGAGTTATATAAGAGAATTTATTTAAAAAGAAATGTAAACTAAGCTCACCAAGCAAGGGCAAACACACCTACAAAAGCACAAAAATAGGATAGCAAAGAACAGTATAACTGGAGTTTGGTGTGGCAAGTTAAAATATCAGCACGCAAACTTGGGACTAAACATTCTGCCAGACAAAACAAAGAAAATCCATGATTCCTTAAGTAGGGGCTCCTAGTTAGATATTTGTAACTATCAAATTCATCAAAAATCATTTATTCACATAATATTTGCCTTTAGAGGCTATTGAAAGTCATACTGAAATTTCCCTATGAAGATAGTAGAAGGACTGCGTCTATTGCTATGACTTATGCCAGGCTTCTGTCATTGTTACACACACAGATTACACTTATTTAATACACACATAAAAAAGGGCCAGAGTAATATAGCTTCGTTTGTTTTGCCTATGTTACCAAAATTAATTAGCATATTATGCTAAGATAATTCATTACTGTGTCAACATGCCTTAGCCACTACACGTGGAGTTTGACTCGGCAGATAAAGCAATTAGATTCTAGCTCAAATCACAGACATTAACAGAGAATAACCTACAATGTATCAGTGCAAGTCTATCTCTAGGTAACTAAAGAAATAAACAGCCACATGAAAGGTTGAAAAACAAGTTAGCATATCTCTAAAGAAAACATGATTGAAATGGAGATAAACTATTTTCTCTCAAATGTCAATCTTGTCTAAAACAGACACTGTGATCAACTGAATCAGATTGGAGACACAGACATAAATCCGCATACCGATGAACATCTAAATTTGTTTTTTTAGGAAGTCAGAAATACACACTGGACCAAAGATGGCCTCTTCTACAAATAGTGCTGGTCAAACTGGACGGCTGCACATAGAAGAATCCAAAGAGATGCATATATATCACCCTACAGAAAACTCAACTCCAGTTAGATCAAAGACCTCAACATAAAACCAGATACATTGAATCTAATAGAAGAGAAAGTGGAGAATAGTCTTGAATTCATTGGCACAGTGAAAGATATTCTAAGAAAACAGTGTTCTATTCTAATAGAATAGTTCTAGGCAATAAGATCAACCATTAATAAATGGGACCTCATGAAACTGAGAAGTTTCTGTACAGCAAAAGGCAAAAGATAGAGCCTACAGAATGGGTAAAGATTTGATGTTTGATAGAGGGCTAATACCCAAAAAAGCAGATGTACAAAAAAAGTGGGGTACAGATCTAAACAGAAATCTCAAGAGGAAACTCAAATGGCTGGGAAACACTTAAAACATGTTCAACATCCTTAGAAATCAGGAAAATGCAATTAAAAACTATTTGAGATTCATTATTACTCCTGTCAGAAGGTCTAAGATCAATGAAATGAATGAGAGTTTATAGATGTATATGCCAGATATAGCTATAGATTCATGTTAAAAGAAAGATTATTCTTTTGCTAATTAAATCACTAGTTCTAGCCTGGGATACATGACTGTTTTGGCCTCCTTACATTATACTCCTAAGCCTAGAACTGGAAGTATTCAGCCTTCATACAATCTAGAACTTTTAAGCCTAGATATTTACTGCTGACAGCCACTCTGACTAACTCCTTCTGAGCTCTGACTGTTCTGGTTCCACTTGCTTGCTATTCTGGCTAGAATTCTTCTCCAAGCTGACTGATTCAAACAGACATTCTAAGACTACTTACAGTTTCTGAGTGAACTATTCTGACATGGCAGACTCTGGCTGATTCTCTGACTGCCTCAGATTGAAATGGTCTGCTCAGTTTCAAACTGACTCACTCTTCCTAACTGATACAACTGTCTGCTTCAGACTGCTTGCCTCATACTGCTGTTGTAATTCAGCCTGCTTTGCACTGAGAGCCAGCTCTTCTCTCATGAGAGTTGGGCATATCCTCACCCTGACTCACTCTGCTAACTCCTCTTCTGATTAGTCACTTTGCCTATCCTTCATTCTGACTCACCTCAGATGTCATTTCTAAGCTGACATTGACTCTGTGTTCTGTTTCCTGTGTCTGCTTCTACACTCTGTTTCTGTCTTAGAGATTAAAGTTGTGGGCTATCATTGCCTTCTGAATATTGGGATTATTAACATTCTTTCTACACTCCATCCAGACCACACAGGCCCCTGAATGTGATCCCTTCATATAGACCCCTGGAATATAGACCTTTCCTAGCTGTCACATAGGTATATTCCTCTACAAAAGTTTATTTTGTTGAGGGTGTAGTGTAAGAAGAACATTTATCCATTGCTGGTGGAGTGCAAACATGCAGACACAATATGGAAATCAATGTGGTAGCCTCTTGATGATGGGATTCAATCTACTTCATGATCCAGCTATAACAGTCTTGGACAAATACCCAAAGGATGCTTCATCCAACTACAGAAACACTTGCTCAGCCATGTTTATTGCTGCTCTATTCATAATAGCCAGAAATTTGAAACAACCTAGATGTCCATCAACAGAAGAATGGATAAAGAAAATAAATATTTACACATTGGGATATTACTCAGCCATTAGAAATTGAAATCATGAAACTTGCAGGTAAGTAGATGGAACTAGAAAAAAAGAAATTATCCTAAGTAAAATAATCCAGACCCAAAATATCAAATATTATATATATTCATTTATATGTGGATAATAGCTGTTAAGTCAAAAATAACCAAGCTACAATCCATAGACCTACAGAGGTTAGATATAGAGTAAACGACTAGGGGAAGACAAATAGATCTCCCTAGGAAAAGAAAATAGAATAGATAGTTACAGATGAATGAGGATGGGGCTAGAATAGAAGAATTAAGTGGGAGGGGTATGAAGCAGTGAGGAGAGGGAGGGAATACGTGGTGACACAGCTACGAAAAAACGCCACTTGGAATCTTCCAGCTTCCTCTACCTGGATGTGGATACGTCTAATTGAATTCTTGACCAAAGGGATAAGAACACCCATACAACTGAAGCTTTTGCCAAAATTACAGGTTTCTCTCCATAAACTGATGGCAAAGCCCCGTTGTTGAAGACAACACCTATATTTCTCAATGAATATTGAAAGATAGAGCTGCTGTCCAGATAGAGTTTTCACCCCTATGTGCCAGCAACTTTGGTACACAAAGATATTCTGCAGGCTACCAAAGGAAAAATGTAAACACCAACTGAGCAACAAACCTTTTAATATACAATGATGTCTTTCCTGCAAGATATACTACTGTGATGATGACACAAATCTGTGGGAGTAAACAACTAATATCTGATTTGATTTAAGTCCCACTCTACCAGATAGAACACATACTGGATATTGTTTGGGTGACTACAAGCCTGAGACTAGATAACCCAGTTACCTAGGTTAAAACTAAATATTACTCTTTACCAAAACGACAGAATATAACAATGAAATGACTCCTTAACGGCATTCTTCTATATTCCTACATCAATGCCTTGCTCAGCCATCAAAAGAGTAGCTCCCTCTTGTAGCAGATGGGAAGAAATATAGGCCCACAGAGAGACATTATGCAGTGAATGAGAGAACTTAGCACACACACCCAACAAAAGGGCTGCCTCCATCAGATCCCTCCCCTCAAGGCTCAGGAAACTAAGAGAAAGGGGAGGTGAAAAAAAATCTAAGAGCCAAAGGAGAAGCATGACACTAAGTATACCAGGCCCTCTAAATATAAATCAACAGGATCATTGAACATATGAAATCCCAGAGACTGAAACTGCATACACAGGACCTGTATGGGTCTGCATCAGGTGGGGTTATAGAGCTTAAAGGAGAAGTGGACACATGCCCCTCCCTAACCCAGAAGCGATCTCCAATTGATAACCACTTTGAAATAAAAATTGTTTTCTCCAAGGGAGTCTCCCTGGGGAAACCAACTACTGTTAAACTAGTCTTAAGTGCAAGATGCAAGCCCAGCAGGGATGGCCAACAGAATGTGAACACCAGGAGCATCTTAGGAGTTTCCTTTTCTCATAATACTGTGTCAGCTTTTCCTTTTTAAATTATACATAAAATGTATTGTAATTTATATGTAGTAAACAATATATTATACATAGCTATATACATACATTTCTTTTATACATACATTTCCTAGCTTGGTTCCAATTTCTGGCTACTACGGATAAATCAGTAATGAATATGATTCAGCAAGTGTTTCTGGTTGGATGAACCATTCTATAGGTATATATGCCCAATGGTGGCATTAACTAGATCCTGAGATAATGCAATTCCTATCTTCTGAGGACATTTTTTTTTTCTCTTTTTATCCTACAGGCCCTTCATGTATATAGTATGACTTTTGGCAGTGTCACTTATAGGCTTTTGGTACTAGGTGATCAATCGATCAAGCCATGAGGATTAAGCCAGTAAGAGGTACCACTCCACCCACTCTGAATCAGCTCCTGCCTTCAGTCCTGCCCTGCTTGATTTCCTATCCTGACTTCCTTTGATGATGACCTACAGCATGGAAATCTAAGCAAAATAAACCCATTCCTCCACATGTTGCTTAAGGACATATTGATCCATCACACTGCCTCAAACATACCTAGCATGGAGGTGTGCACTTGGACATACTCTACTTGTAGCAAATTCTTTCTTGCAGAAAGCATTTCCTCATCCGGGGAATCAAATTCTGTACTGAGTTCAATATCTCTGCTGACAGTTTGAAGATGGCCACTTTTGTAAATAGATGCTTGTTTGCTTCTCTTTTTCTAAAAAATATGCAAGTTGCTGATATATACTTCATATTAAGTTATGTATACATCAGTAGATAGTGTGTCAGTTCTTAGCTGTGTGCTGTGGGTAAAATAAAGATTTTTAATGTTAGCACCTTCACCAGAGCACCTAGAAAGTGGCTTTGAAAATGACTTGACAAATATCTGCTTGAATGCTTCCTTCTGTAAGTTCCACTGCAGAGAATTAGAACATCCAAGTTATGGAAATGCGGCATTTCCAAAGAGCCTATCACAGTGGAGGGCTCCACTGGTCCAGCTCTTGTTTCCTATGGCAGAATTCCAAAGCAAGCAGGGGTAGAGAGGACCTGCATGGATGGATGCAATCAATGATCCAAAACCTCAGGCTGAAAGGAGCACTCTCTTCAGCGTTCCAGAATACATACAAAATATGGAAAATGGCATGCTAAGTTTGCCCTTTAAATTTGGAAGGCCAGCCCTAAAAAGAAAGTAATTAAAATGAATTTATTTTTTCGTTACTCTTAACCACTTATGTTTTCTTTTTTTCTGTGATAATTCTTAATAGATAGTTAGCCAGGAAAATAAAGTAACTGCTCAGCCTCTAAAATATGTATCAGTTTGTATCTCCTGGAAATTTAAACTTAATAACATGTTGCCGGTTCGGAAAGTCACATAGTCTGGAACAGCCACTGTTAATGAGTCAGGCCCCTTTGCCAAGTTAGAGTTCAAGGATTCCAATTATATTACAGATGCACTGCCTGCCAGTGCCAAGAATTCAATTTCCAGTAATGATAAAGGAATTTGTTAAAGTTTAAAGAGAATTTTTAGAGACTAGAAATGTTTCATGTTTCTTAACTTTCAATGCAAGCCCATTCTCCCATTGTATAGCTTGCTGTTATTATCAGGTAGCAATAGTTAGTTTTTGCTATCACATCATAAATAAAATTGATGATTCCAGACAAATTTCAGGAAAGACACATTTCCGACAAACACAATACTGTTTTTCAAGCAAATTTAGCAATGGGAATTAGAATGACACATGAGTACAGTCATAAAGACATGTATACCGTGCTGCACCACGGTCATTGCAAGGCATTCTGTCCCACTGACATCTAATGCTAGTTATGTACTAAAGAACATTGTATATTTCACCACTGAAAGCAGAGATCAATATTTTAAGCCCCCTTCTTTTCTGTGGGTAAGTTGAGGCAGGTTTTCTCTGTGTACTCCTGGCTGTCCTGAAACTCACTTTGTAGACCAAGTTGGCCTTGAACTCAGAGATCTGCCCACTTCTTCCTCACCAGTGCTAGGACTAAAGGTGTGAGCCCACACAGCCAGCATTAACCACCCTTCTTACTTGATTGGAAATCACCTAGGAATTTTCTATTGCTTACCTTACTCATTGGAAGGTCAAACATTAAACAGAATGTAGCTGACTGTTTTAAGTGAAATAAATCATGGCTGCATGCACTGTTAATGTTGAATAGTGAAAAGAAGTAAATGTCTAATAAATCTTTGATGCTAACATTCCGTGGGATATTTGTCATTAATTTTAGCTACTTTATAATATACAATTGTTTTAATTTATTTAATGTGTACGATGTTTTGCATGCAAGTATGTCAGTGTGCCATGTGTATGTTTGGTACCATAAAAGGTGAGAAGAGGGCAATAGAAGTACTAGAATTGGAGCTGCAGATAGTAGTAAGCTGACATTTCAGAGCTGAGAATCAACCTGAGTCCTCTGGAAAATCAGCCACTGCTCTTAATCACTTAATCATCTCTCCAATACATCAACTCAATATGTAGAGTTTAAAGAGTTCTCTTTGTAACTTATATTATAATCTTGTGATAAACTATATATTTTTGTGATCATCAACAGCAGATAATAATTGAGAATATAATGTATAGGGCAAAAAAAGTTTCTTGTGGTGCTGGACATGGGGTTGTTAATTACAGCCATCTCACTAGGCCATTATGAAACATAATGTTGACTCCACTAGAATTTATAGCCCCCAGATATTAAAAAAAGACCTTGAATAAGCAATTATCTAAAGAAATGTATGTAGAAGAGTTGTGTGAAGGCCAATGTTTGACAGGAAGTTTGACTTACTGAAGATAAATTTTACATCCAAATGCTAAATACACCTACATTTTCCAAAATGTTACACTTTCCCCCTAATGTCAAACAGCTACATTATGTAAATCAGGAGAAGGCTGTGTGTGAGTTTAAGAATCTTTTCTGGCCATACCTGCTGATTAACACAGTTGGGAATAGATCATCTCAGGACTGAACATACTTAGAAAAAATGAACATTGCATCAGAATGGTGGGACATGTATTTAGTGGCTTTTCTTACATGTGCACTCTTGTAGTTTAACCCTATCATTAATGACATGTTAATTATTATTTATTAGCATATAAGTTACTCATAACTAAATATTACTAGCTATCATCCATGTGTTAGTATAAATATAATCTGATCTATTTTGTTCCATATTTATAATATACCACTAAAGGGGCAGCCTATTGCATATCACACTTTGCACATGGATTTTGTTTTCAGGAAATATATCAATTTAAAAGTATTATAATTCTAGATGTTTCTTCTCCCTCGTGTCTGCCAACAGATGACTAATCATCCAGTAAACAAAACTATCTATAAACTATACAATAAAGAATATGACAGTTAAGCTTTTAATGAAAAGGTATGTCTTTTAATTGGCATAATCATTCTCCCTATATTTTTTTTCATCACAACATGACTTTAAACTATGTGATGAATATGTAGAAAATAAGATCATAAGTATAGTGAACTGAATAACTAAAATTTAAACATTTTTCAAGTAGTAGTTCATAGAATTCAAGTTAGTTAATGAGTGAGCTCAGAAGCATTTTATATGGCTATGTTGTGATCTTTACATCAATCTGGAGTCTCAAAATAGTCTCTGACCTAACAAATTAATTTGATCAATTCTCTTGGAAATAACAATATGTGGACTAATTCACTTAGATACTACATTCCTTTAAAGGTCTGTATTATCCATTTGTAGCATCCATAAATCTATGGTTATTCATTTTCTCTACAATAAACTGAATTTTCAAGGTATCAATAAAGCAGTTTGTTGTGAATGCAAATTTTTGTTCTATTATTTTAAACATATATTTTACTTTGGAATGACAATAATCACTAAATCAGCTTTCTCTGTTTAGACCGTGAGATTGTTTTCTAATTTTTTTAGCATTATTTTCTGCTGTGTGGCTGCTGGCGTTTTGTTTTGAGACAGGGTCTTGTGTATATGAAGTTAACCTTAGTCTTGATGTATAGCCAAGGACCTTAAATTCCACTTCCTCCTGTCTCTGTCTCCCATATGCTGGAGTTACAAGAATGTATTTCTCATTTTTCATGTAAGCGCTGCAATAATGGATCAATTATCACACAGTTGAAATATTTATCTAAATAAATTTTAAAGGGAAAGGATTAAAATAAAGACAACATGTTTTGGGACTACTGAATATTTGAGACTTTTTTGAAAATTTGTTGAGAACTTAACACCAGGGATCATTGATTTTTATCTTCCTCCCTCCTCACAAAGAGGAAGATACCATAAATCTTTCAATTAAATATTATATCAATAACAATTTTTTGTTATTTTTTTCAAGACTGGGTGTCTCTGTTGTAACTCTGGCTGTCATAGTAACTCACTCTGTAGACCAGGTTAGCCTCGAACTCACAGAGATTCATCTGCCTCTGCCTCCCGAGTATTGGGATTAAAGGCATGCACCACCACTGCCTGTCATCAGTAACAATTTTTATTGAGCTAAACTATTCAAATTATTTTACCATAGGAAAAAGTAAAAGACTATAAAATGGAGCCTTGATACACATAGAATTTAGAAAACATCAATGAACCATTTCCACTAATAGTAAAATTAATAATCTGTACAATTATTTTCCATGCCATGCTGATGTAAAAAAGAAAATGAAAGAAAATATAATTCTGCACATAGAGATTCTTATGAAAATAAGTAAACCATGCCACTACTTACAAACAAATACAAAATCTATTAAAGTTCCACAAAACAAATACAGACAAGTTGCATCTTTAGGACACACGCTGATAAGGACAATAGTATTTGTAACTGGGATGGAGAGGAAAACAGAATGAAAACTACTCTGTGGTTGCTTTAGAACAGAAGAATAGTGGAAATTGGACTTTTCTCAGTGTTTGAGGGAAGCCTGGCTACCAGTTCCACTGGGCTCTGAAGCTTGGGCTGAACAACCACGCTTTGTCATTTGTCAATAAGCCTTTGGACTACTTGTGCATTGTAAGCAGATGCACTTATAATGATGTGTTCAAGTAAAGGATGATACTAGAATTTTTACACATTTCAACAGATATTTAATGTAAAATTCTGAAAAGATACTTTCTTCATTAATATGTTGTTGTCCTCGACATAGGACTGCTAAGTCCAAGATGGAAATCCAACAAAAAGTTGATTTTCAGGCATCCGCTGGACCTCAGCTTTCAAACTCATGTCACAGAAGAAGCATGTGTAGTAAATAGGAAATGATTTGGGCTGCAAAATATATCAGACTCCTTTCCATGAAGGAAGGTGTGAGATCCAGTTTGGGATACGGAACATCATGATGAAGAAACTAGGTTGTGCAAACATTTTTTTTTCTGATTTTTGTTTCACTTGTGTGTTATATATGTGGCTGCTTTTTATGTTTGGCATTTGATCTTTAAAATTCCCTTCCTATCCTTAATTGCCCCCATGCTAGTTTATCTGGTTTATCTTATATTGTCCTGGTTTTTATTTTCTTTTCCTTCTTAACATTCTAAACCTAGAGGAAAACCATTTAGCCTCCGTGTACATTCTTCCTAGCTCAAGGTAATCCTTCATACTGATTATGAACGAACAGAGGACATGCATAATTATATGCACCTGAGTGAAAAATGACAGATTGCAAAGCTGCTGAAAGTCTAAACATAGATGTGGCATGTTCTAGGAGTCATGGACTTGAGCATTGCTTCTTGCTCTACTATTGATTTTGCAAAGTAAACTTTGCAAAACCTTTACCTTATTCTGAAACCCAATTTGCACTCACCAAATCAAGATAAATGCAGTTCCACTCCCTATTTCATTAGGGTTTTGTGCATTCATTCAGTCCTTCATTTATACACTTATTATTCAGTTATTCATTGAGTGCTGGTGTTGCCCACTGTGCTGTTGTGAGAATCAGATGTAAAGCAAATATATACAGTACTTAAAATGGAAAAGCTGGTACACGCTGCATTGTTTTCAGGTTGTTGATCCTCATGCTACTGTAACGTCCCTGCACCTATGCACACAGAGTCTGGACAATCAGATCTGTCATCATACAGTACTCACTAGGCTGGCGATACTGCTCTACGTGCCATTCACAGAGATTACTATGGCATTCAATGAGTTTTCAGGGTAGCTTTCTTCAGGCAAGGTGAACCAGGTTGCAGAGCCAGGCACTGGTGAGGAGCCATAACATTTGATCCATTTCCTTCCTTCCCTTTTTCTGCATTTCTATCTTGAACATTTTTCAGGCACATCTATTTCTGGGAGCTTCTCTTGTGAATGTCTTATAACCTTGCAATAAAAAGACCTTCGCTCATCTCCCAGTTAATGTGCACATCTGACAGTTGTTCCTGCTTATAAGAAATAAAAATAATCAAAGTCTAATTAGATGGAATACTGCCAATAGGCAGATTCTACTTTGTACTGTCATTTGATAAAAGAAACCTCAAAGTGCTATTGTAAAATCTGTTATAATTTATCTTCCTTACATACCCCTGTTCCCACATTGGTGTCAAAGGCAAAGTCATTCATTTCCACATGTTCTGGCTATTTCTCTTCCTCTGTGTGTGACCATTTTGAAACGAACTTTTATCTCCTTAATATTGATTTTATTATTTTATAAATAAATGCATACAGTGTTAAAATAATATTCTAGTTTTGTAAATATGAAGATAACGGTTACTACTAATCTGAATTGGAATGCATGTCTATGTTCTAGTTTTATCTGGAGGAAAAATTTTGTTTTTATATAGAAAATTTTAACAGTATATTCTATAATATCTTGGAATTAAAAGTTTATTGATGCATAAGCTGAAAGTTTAAAATAGTTCTAAGAGACCCTAGCCATATTTAGAAATGAATTCATAAGAATACACACATTTTCTAAGTTGTATAAGTAGATAGTACATATTCCTTATCTCTATAACACATAAGCTTTATGTATCAAATAATAACAAAAGTACTGAGTCTTAAAAAGACGAAACCATGAAATTGAGGTAGACAATCCAATCACTAATTAAACTGGCTAAATGTATTGAAAGACGTTATTTAATTAACATGAGTAAACAGCTGTACTACCACATTTGTGCAAAAGCTCAGAGTAAAAATGAAATATTTGGGATAAATTTTATAAAATTCCATGCCATATTTATTGTTTTGAGTCAAGGATGAAAATACTCATGTTAATTATAAATGCATATATAGTAAAGTGCACTCCTATTTTAGTTAAATAGGTAATTGACACATGGTAAAACTTTGATTATAATAATGCTCGTCCTTCTTAGCTGCTCTCTCTCCACAGGCTGCTTAGTTAGTTATCTCCTTAGATTCAACTGTTCTTGATTCCAGTTATGAACTAGACCTTTGGGAGTTGCTTCATCAAAGAGGAAGAGACTTAGAAGTAAGAATTGTCTAGACAGGAAACTCGGCATTAGCTGAAAGCATCTGTAATTTATCATAACGAGAAGAAAGGCAAAGCAGGAAGGACAGCTCTAACAACCCAGTTGAAATAGGAATAAACTGTGTAGAAGTTGAGTTTCTTCGGGAAAAAGATGAATTGAAGATGTGGACATAGATAGAGGTTCATTATAACAGCCCAAAAAGGAGTCTTCAGAAAGGATAGTATTAGAACAGGAGAGAAAAATTCCACATGAATCGGAAAAGAAAAAAATCTTGATTATCCCTCATTAGATATGGAGGAGACTTAGAGTAAAGAAAAGTACTAGTAGTAATTAGAAAAGAAAAAAAAATAGATCTTGGAGCTGGTGAATAAAAACGTGTTGAAGGAAAGTATGCAAGTAAGGGTAAAGGAGAACTGGGTGGGAGATATTTATCATGAGTTCAGATTTATCATATAAAGCTTGAACTGATGCTGCTACAAGCCCCTGGCAGGGGCTAGACACAATTGGAAATGCAGTCTGTAAGTTTGGGGACATATTTGTGGCTGAGGTACGTATTTGATGGCAGTTTTTACAATGGCAGCTGAAATTGTACCTGAGGGGAAGCGATTTGAAACAGGTGTGAAGGACAAATGACATCAATATATCATTAACATGCATGCATACGCAGTTAATTTTTGTACCGAGAAAATGTGTAATTATGACTCATTTGTATATGAGAGGTCAGAATGAATGTCTTTGATGATGTTTGTGTTAAGTTTTATCACTTCAGTATTTCATATTTATTCCAGGTATGTTGTTTTTAAAATAAGGTCAATTACAGATTCCATGATTGGGAAGTTTGCTATAAGGCATGCATACACATTAAGTATGAGATGATCCAAAAATGATAAGCAGGAGATATTTATCTTATTTTTGTGAACTCAGGTGCCTAGTACTTATAAATACCATGAGACCATAATATTCACCAAATACAATCACCTCTTCTGAAATCATAATGAATATATGGAACTATAAATATAGACACTGAGTAATTAGATTACCAAGCAGCGGTAGTTTGCTTTGGTTGTCGTTGTTTCTCTTTTATCATACAGAACACACTGAGAGTTCTAAATCAATTTTCTGAAAATCCAAACAATGTGCTTCTACTTGATTTCTACATACAGTTTATTGTTTAAAACTTACCACCATAATACTCATTTAACACTATTTTTTTCCTTAATAAAATTCCTTAAGGTTGGCCAAATAATTTGAGAGAGCAGTAATAAAACAGTTCTTGGTGCATTAGCCCTTCAGTGCCCAGCATAGTAACAGGCCTCGGAGAACCACAGAAAAGATTCAGGCTTCCACCTGCAGCCTCTACAGACTTAGCACTGAAATTGCTCAATCCCATGAGAGTGGCCCAGTAGTCAGCTGGTATCTTAGGCCTTTTATAGAAGCATATTGACAGAATGATTCCTTCCCAGAGGATTTCATACTGTGTCCATTCATAATATTTTCCTAGATTTTTCTGACACTGTCATTAGAAACATGTGGGTCTAGATAAGCTACTTTGAAATTTGTAAGAAAGTAAAAAATGGCTTATGACATCCAGTGGACTTGAGATGTTGAATGCATGATGGTGATGTGTTCTGTTATTGCTCAAAACAATATTTTTAATGGCATTCCCTAATTGTTTTCATGTAACTTATTTATGAAGATAAGTGCCATATTGAGAAAAGAAATGAATACATAATTAACATATTTCTCTACAAGTTGATGAGAAATCTTACTAAAATTTATTCTCAAAATAGGGGAGAAAATGAAAGAAAGAGAGGGAGAGCCCTAGTTATATTCATGTGGCAGATATGTCTGAGAAATAGCACTGTGCTCTGTTCGTAAGTCAACAGTGTTCTCAATCATTTACCAAACACATTTTGTATTGAGTAGAAAGTGTTTGTATTTGGAGAAATATCAGTATGGTAAAAGTAATGGCAGGGAACCCTGCTAGAGAACAGCTAAGCAACCAGACAAAATGACTGCTGCAGCATGGTTTACAGTTGCAAATTGACTGCATCAAGGTGTAAGTGATGACGGAACATGTAGAAAACAATTAGTAAGAAAACTCAAAAGAATATTTTAATCAATATTTACAATTTTAATTGTGAAAGATTTTATTTAACCTAACTTTTTTCCAAAAAGTCAATCTTATTTGAAGGAAAATACCAGGTTCCTATCAGATCTATGAAACTCCCAAATAGTAAATCAACAATTACTTGCTTACCCTACCAATAACAGGAAATATAAAAATATGAGATACGTTACTATACACATGTAAAAAAATCTTATAATCACATTTAGAATGTTTTCAAAACCAGTAAAACAGTTTCCTAGTGAATTAGAGATTGACAGTCTATATTTTATATAGAATGTCTAATTATAGATCTTAAACATAACCCAAAAGTCCTCTTTCATCTGTCTATAAATAGAGAAATAAACAAAACTTCTGTATGCCTTCATAGAGCAAGCACATTCTAGTCTGTGTTCAGAGACTCCTAGACTCCTATTAGTTTACTAATGTACAATTTCAGAATGTAATTCCACCCACAGTGGGTATATTCCCCTGGAGAGATTAGCTGCCGAGCTTCCCAGTTGGGTTGTATAGAACGCTAATGGGAAAGTCTAGGCTATATAAAATTCTTTCACCAGGAGAAGCAAAACAGTAACTAAACAAGAAATGAACATGAGAAGGGAGAGCACTCTTGCCAATATTATGTAATTTAACCAGCTAATTACAGCTTTAAGGTATTGTTTGCTAAAGGATTTGAATTAGTTTCTACTTTGTCATGATAATGGGACACTTGGTAGATTATACCATTAAGACATTTCAGCTTACATGTTCTCATGGGTCAAATCTATAATACATTTAAATAAAATTCACAACTATGTAAAGTCAAAAGCCAGTTTTACATTTGTTTAAATTCAGGTACAAGCAGTAAATCGAGTGCACACTCAATTTAATTCTGTTTGAATTACAGAATGTATCGCCATCACAAAGTCAAAACTTCGAGCTCACTTTATGTCTGAAGTTAGTTTTAACTTTCCTATAATGTCCAAAGGAGCATATCTGGATCCAATGGATTCTGCTTCATAAACTTAAAGGAAACTCAGAGGAAACTATTGTGAATGGAAACAACATGAAACTGCTTTGCAAACAAAGTTCAAAGTTTTGACTGTTTTCCTGGATTAGGAAGATATAATAGTTTGGCAATCAGAGTAAGGGTTTAGTGTTATCAGCCACATAGGTCACTCAGTCCAGGAAAATGTTTGGGTCATCCTATAGCTACTGGCAGAGATAAGATGCACCAGAACAGGGTAGAGCTGATAACCCTTTTGACTTTTTGAAACAAGCAGAAAGTTTGGATTCATGTCCTAAATTTTTGATTTTCCAATAATTCAACTTTCTCACATAAGTTTAAGAGTGACAGGCTCTCTAAGAGGTTAACCGCAAGCAAAGAAAGAGTAACAAGTTGTGCTGATGTCACTTCTTCCCAAAGCCGTCCTCAAGTAGCCTCTGTATAATTTAACACACTTCTATTTAAACTCTAAATTGACTTTAGAGCATACATAGAATTTCCTTTCTTTGGTTTTCAAAGACAGAATGTGGCATTTAATTCTGTATAAAATTTTGTTTTCTGTGTTGGACTTTTTTTTTTTTCTTGAAAGTGCAGCACTTTGATCCTTTCAAATAGGTGTAAACCTGTTCTACTTCTGAGGGTTTTTTCCCCCTCAAATCAAGAAAATTAGACTTAAAAATCTTGCCTTATATTTTGAAAGAACAGATACTTATTTCTAGTTCATGAGAATTCGATAAGAAAGAGTTGCGCATTGCTCCTCTTTGTGTGACTGAACATCTCTTCCAGGTCAGTCTACCACAGTAGCCAGAAGACCTCATTCTTTTTCTGACACAACATGAAGGAAAAGTTAGTCCTGTTTTAAGGGATTCCTCAGAAAGTCAGTCTAGTGGTCCATCTTCAGTCAAACATCTTCCCTGGGCATTGTGAATTCTTATATTCCATTCTAAGACCACATTGAGGAGCTTTATCAGTCCAGCATGTCACCTTGATAGCAGGAGATAAAATTGAAAGCCTACCAAATAATGTCCTCTAAATTTCCTGGAAATCATATTAGCCCCTTTAGCCAAAAAGCAACCAACCCTTACTCTCTCACCAGCCAGACTGGGTGAAGAGACCTTTGCTTGATGAATGGAGTGGAGGAAATGGAATATTTGTTAAACAGGATGTTTGGTCCTTTCCTCCTCTGGGTTTTGGAGACATGCCTTCCACTACATTTTCTTCACCAATCTAGACTGGAGTTTAAGGACCCGAACTTGCCAAGAGCTCAAGAGTTACTGCGGCTTCTTCCTTCCTGCTCTTTCTTCTCTATGTTTTAAAAGCATATGACAAATTCTCAAGGAATCATTTGTTGTGGAGAAGTAGAAATAAATGAGGCAAAGGCGGCTGTACGTGTTGGCAAGCCAAGCCACACGCTGCGGGAGGATGATTCAAAGGATGGGAAGGGGACAGAGTCTACCTAAGCTGCAATGCATTATTAATCTGTCTCTGAACGTGTAATTGCTTTCTGAGCCTGTCTCTTCAAGCTTGCAAACAACTTCACTTAACAACTTTCTTCTGGATGAAGCTTAGTGACCATTTCACGCTGCAGTTTACTACCTGCTATTGCTTTAGACGGTGCACCAAAAACTCAGTTAATTAACGAGCATATCTAGAACACAGTCCATTGTGAGACTCTGTCCACCCAACAATACGGGTGACAGACAGCTTATGGATATGCATATGGGTGTTTTCTTAAACCCTATCTTACAAGAATTATCAAATTGATTTTAAAAGTCTCTGGATTCATTTTTGTTTTCTCCAAGGGGAAAAGATTGGAGATGGGTTACAACTTTTCCTTCAGGTATGTTTTGCTAATGAGAGCCACACTGAATATAAAATCAGTTTTCAACAAGAAGGTGTTTATTTAATAAACAGAGATGACAAGTACTGAAAAGAAGACTGCTATATATAAACCTGTATTTGGCATTATTATTTATAATAATGAAGGCCATCTTATAAAAATAAAGAATATTTAAAGACAGATCATGAGGAATATCTGAAAAAATGCAAAACAGGAACTCTACCCCAGTATGGGCATGAGGGTGGAGGCTGTGGATTAAATATTTGGCAGGGACAATGTTTCCACCCTCTCCTCATTTAATCCATCTTGTCATACACCTCAACTCTGTTGGCACAAAAATAAAAGCACATATTTCTAATGGAGTAATTACAGCCACCAAATGTCATTTCTCATGAAAAGTCCAACAAAATACCCAGAGTGCATTATCTGCCCTTTTATTGGATCAGTAAGTAGTTTGTCAATTGAGATCTCAATGTATTTACAGAGTATAGATTTCTTCTTCAGGTTCTAAATCCTAGATTTTTTTTGCAGATAATTTATATCTCAATGTAGGTGTTTAGCAAATTATGTCAAAATGGATATGAAGTATAGTGTTTTCACTTACACAAACATCGCATTAGGAAGAACCAGAATCTAAGTTCTGCACTTACTATTGATAAATGATGCCTTAGACATGATATACACAGCAGTTCCTACAGTTATGACAAAATAGCTGGAATATTAGCTTGCAGATCCTGTCTATTAAATTTTAGGCCATTTTTTTTTTCTGTCATGTGCTTTTCAGGCTCCTTTGGTAGAAGGCTATTGACTTTTAAAATTTTCTTTTATATATTTATTTTATTCTATTATTTCTTTTGTTATCACAAAATTCAAATGATTATCACTCAAAGCATTCATGCCTAACCCATAAAGACCTGATATCTAAACAGCATCCTTGAAAATAAATATTATATAATTTAATCTGCTTAAGTTCACACTAGTAAGAAAGACGAAAGAAGATGTTTCCCCATTCATTCATTCACTTTTCAAATGTGTGTAAAATGTAAGTATTAGCTAACATTATATGACAACTAGACAAGTCTTAACTGCTGTAGGAGTGCATAAACAGGGTCCACATCAGCCCTTGCTGTGGCAATAACATTAAAGCTGTATTGGGAAGAACAAGGCAAAATGAAGTTGTAAGGTTGGCAAAATTAATTGTTGAAAAGAATTGTGTCAAGTGAGTAGCAAAAAAACATAATATGTGTGTGTGTGTGTGTGTGTGTGTGTGTATGTGTGATTACAAAGAGAATGAGAGAAATTTAAATCATCCTTTTTAAGTTAGCAAAAACGGCATCAACAAAGCTTCTTGCTGTTTGGCAGACAAATTAAAGATCATTCTGTATACAGACAAACCCAAAGAGAATGGTATGAATGGTTGGGGCATGTATTTTATTTCAAATCAGAGTAATGAGAGGATTTTTGAGGATGTTATTTTATAATGGGGTAGATTATAATAATAGCAATTAAAGTGTTCCTTTTAAATTTCTTTTAAAAATTTTAATTCTTTTTTCTATGTATGAATATTGTCTGCACATATGCATATGTGTTATGTAAAAAATTTTATTCTTTTAAGCATTTTTGCTTTGAAATACATGTGTGATTAAACTCAAGAGGGAAAATTATTCAGTGACAAATGTATATTGAAATACTTAAATCTTAAGGATAATGGCAGAAGTGGCAAAAGGAAGACAGTCCCAAGAAGTAGAATATATCAAAACCGAAAGACAGAGAGGTAAATATATGCACTGAGACTTCATGTTCAAGGCACCGCTTTTAAGTTTCCAATCAGCTCCAACCAGGACCTCATTGCCTATGATTGCTTGGGGAAGACCAGCACATATCATCATCATAATAAATATGAACATCTTTTCAGACAATTTAATGCATGTCAAATCTATAAAGACTGTACATGTTGTTGACACATCCTACACACAAAATAAAGGTGACAAACGGAAAAAACAATACTCATAAGCTATAACTAGTTGTTAAATATGCTGTATTTATGTGATATCCTTGCAAGCTGAATCGTGAGATCAGAGGCAAACCCCCAAATCATACTGTTTTACTATTTAGATAAACTCAGTTTATGTTATCTTTAGACAATATGAAATCTAGAATCAAGAGTGATTTGATCATAACAAAACAGATTAAGTTTAAATATTTATATGTAAAGCTTTAATTAGAGAATTGCCAAGTCTCTCACCACCCCCTTTTTTAAAATCAATCTTAATCCTTAACTTCAGTTATGCTTGTAATCCCAATTTGCAGGATATTTTGGAAGTGGTTTAAAATGCATAGACATCAATTTAAAAATAAATATACTTGGAAAAGATAAAAGATATTAAGACATATGCCAGCTTGTACATTGATTTTACTTAATCAGTATGGGAGACTTCACTACGTAGTGCCTCAAGAACACGACAGACTTTGTAGATTCATGTAAAAGACATTATACCTGGACACATGAGAAAATCCAAATTATGAGGTGCTGGCTCTCAACACCTGTAGAAAAATGCTGTGTTGATTACTTAGGTTGCTGTTCTGGCAAAAGTTAGGACAATGTAAATAGCTGTTCATTAATAGAATAATTAGTGTTTTAACTCTACTAGAAATACAGAGGGCTGAACAAGATCAAATCAGTTAAAAATTCTAGCAAGGATGATAGGTTCTGCCAAGTCTCTATCCTTAGCTGAGGCTATTGGCAGTTGATAGCTCCTTGTGGAGGCAGAGTTGTTTTTCTTTGGGTATTGGCCACCAATGACAGGTTGCCCATGCTCCATTAGGTGACCCTATACCCAAGCACATATGGGCAACACTAATTGGACTCAGAAGGTTAAAGTGCTACTAGCTATATGTAATATAACCAAAGTGTGCACAATTTTACTTTGGTTATTGAAAAATCTTGTTTTAAAATTATAATAAGAGTATTTTAAAGAATTATGAAAGAGTAAAAGAAAAATAGGAATTATAGCTGCTATTGCTTAAAATCCAAATAGAAGACAAACATGTGAAGAAGGAGCTAAGCATGGCTTCTATGGGTGGAAGGTGCAATTCAATGGGTGTAATGTTACAGAGATGGAGGAACAAATTTTCTTGATACTGGATAGTAAGCCTACTATAGTTAAAGGTCATTGTTATGTCTTTAATATGAAATGTGAAATGTCTATCATAGCTTACACTAGATGAGCTTTAATATCAGCTGACGAATTTATAGGAAATGAACAGATCTTAAAGGTTGTGACATACTCAGCAGATTAATTTTTTGATGGGTTCATAACTTGAAGACATTTCTGTGAAGTAAAGCAAAGTGAAAACTTGGGACGTGTTCTTGGAGTTCTACCTTATGCCAGCAACCTTTCCCTACTGCCGCCTTTGTAGTTACTGACTGTCGTGGTGTAGTCTGCTTTGCTCTCCTGTGTTTTTCTCAACTGGATAGAGAAAAGCCTCAGAAACTATGAGCAGAAACAAGTCTTCTGGAAGAAATTTTATCCACATGTTGATCAAACCTACTAGGAACAAGACTTATATCATATCGTACTTTGTTTCAACATAGTTACAGGATTTAATGTTCTCATCACAAGAAAATACAAATATTTCAACTGAGGCCAGGGTATCAACAGCACTGTGATTCACTTCATACTGGATACATACATGGAAACACTACATTATAATCCATAAATACATGCATGCATTATTTGGAAAGTACAACGAAATTAAAGCACAAATGAGAACAACAATTCTTTAAACTAGAGCAGAAATGGAGGAATTAAAATGTAGTGATGGGAAATTTACTGAATAATAAGTTGGTAAATTAACACTGAAAATAATACATTTTACATCTTAATAAGGACAAACTGTAATTTTTTATTTTATATTATATCCAGAAAAAAAAGATTTGTAAATTCACCGTCTGGAATATTTAATATAAGTAATACTAAATGAATTCTTATCGCATATAGTGTCTAAAGTCAACAGAATTCACATACTTAAGGGGGGCAATATGACTATATTAGATCAATTTTGTAATAAATACTACTGAATAACTAATTATGAGAAGAAAAAAATCTTATTTTGGCTTTCAGTTTTATTGTTTTCAGTTGGTGTTTTATGAGCTGTGGTGGCACATCAAGGAGAGGGAATGAGGCAGAGCAAAATTGCTCATCACAAGTCATGGAGCCATTAGGACCTGAAAAGAATGCCACTGATGATCTGAAGTCTTTCTGCAAGGCCCCACATCAGCAGGGTTCCAACTACTCCAAGGGCTTTCAAGATAAGAACATTCACGAGGAATTCCACAAGGAAACTTCATCAACCAAAAACTCAAAATTTATTTTGAGACTGACTATAGATTGGAAGTACATCTATTCTTGAAGAAAAGTAATAGTCCAGTGCAATTTTTAGAGAACTTCAAAACAAATCAAATGACCACTTTTCATCGCATTAAATTAGCAGAAACTTAAAACATGTGAAGTGAGTTGATAAATTGACTTCTCTTTCTTTAAAGAGAACAAACCTTTCATGCCTTATAACATTATCTGCCCCACGGTTACAAGTTATGAAGTATGAGAGTACTTTATTAAGTAGGAAATTTAGTAAAATGGAACTTCTTTAAAGAGAAGGATTCAGAATTCACGAATGGCATTCACAAATATACAGCTCATCACAGGAAAAATGTCAAATGATTAGACACATTGGTATCCACTTCTTTATTTAAAACATAATAATATCCATGTATATTTCATAATTTCTTATTAGCATACATTAATTATATGTAATGATGATCTGTCCTCCACACATGTGCAAGTGCACTATTCTACACACAAACACACACACACACAGAACAAATAAACAAATGTAGCAATACTTTAATTAATGTCAATGGTTCAATTGACTGTTGTGCATGAACCACATATTTTCCATTACCTTATGCTGTACACCAATTTCTTTCAAATTGAAACACTCCTTCCTGGGAGAGAGTGGATTTTCATGAAACTCAGAAAGTAAATGAAATTTATAAGTCTGAGAAAGTTGAACCTGATGAGATTCACAGGAACCTCCTCAATGTAATAGAGCAGTAACAAATGCTGGGGACAAAGGCTCTCTGACTTGCTCAGTGCTGGCAAATTTTGGGAGTAGAGCTTTTTCCCACGCTAAAGTGGGCATGCTGGTAACGGAGCTACTTCAGTGTCACCCTGCTCCTGTGGTAACCCTACCCCCATGCACTGCAGACAAGACTGATAAAATCTTGGTTTGTCAAGTTGAACTTCGGTGGAAATATTACTTTAATCTGTTCTTCTCCTCGAGGTAGAGTGATGGAGAGACTGATTCTAATCTCCTTGGGAGTCCACGAAACATAAATAAAAAAATTACATCATTTAGTGTGAAAATTTTAAAGCAAGAAGTATAAAATCCTTTAAGGTAGCTTTGATCTCATATTGAGATCATATCAAAGCAAACATACAAAAAGAAAAGTTGCCAAAACTAGACGCTAATCCACAGATTAAGTGTAAGGTTAGTATATTTTCCTTTCTATTGAGGTGTATTTGTGGCACGGCCCTGACCAATGGATACAGCGAAGGTCATGAAGTCAGCACAGCTGTTTGACACACTTCCATCAAAGCCGGGCAGAATGCTACAATCGCTGTTGGGCTGTCTCTCACTTTTGGTTTTGGTCTGTACCTGTTGGATTGTTAGGGGACTTTTTTTTACATTATGACTCATTTGTCTTTATGCTAGAAAATTACTTCCCAGTTTCTATAGGTGGATCCTAATTACTGCTCCTTCTGCTTCCTGGGAATTAACCTTACCTGACCTTACTCAGGTATCTTCCTTAAGCCTTGGAGATTATGATAAGCACAAAAGTTTTAGGAAATTCATTATGAGGCTATGGCTCCAGGATTTTTTTGGTGAATCTACCCCTGAGCAAACTCAGGAAGGAACAAGGCAGTTAGGGCAATGTAAACTTAGCAGGAGCTGATAAGCCCCAGCTAGACAGGAGAAGTGGCAGTAGATCAGAGGTTTCCTACTATATATGCTCAGAGTTTCCTGGATATATAGATTACATGGTATGTGTGGGGGGTATATATGACATGACCTCCAAGAAAAAGAAACCTAGTAACTAAGTTAGATTGGCTAAAACAACCTTTATCCTACATAGTAATATGATATAAAAGAAAAAATAATTGGGCATAAGAATTTGCCATTTATAAAAAGACTGGCTTACACCAGGTTATGGTGAGTTCTCTTAACTAGGAAACAAAAAGAATTCTCTGAAGCAAATAGATTTTTATAGAGATCATAAAAACAATTCAGCTGCAGAGGCTTTTAAGCCTGAGAACACTTTCAGGTTAAATTTTAAAAGTTTAATTATACATTGTTCAAGGTTTTGAGACTCACCTAAACTGGCCCAGGTATTTACAAATTTATATGATCTGTATCCTCTTGGAAATCATGAATGTGTCTTTGTCTTGTGAAATCTGAATAAAGAAGCACCCTAATTGCTAGTCAGTCAGAGCTTCAAGATCCTCCCAGTTTTGTTTCTGACTCAATCTCACTTAGCCTATTCCGTATCTCCATTCTGTTCCCTATTGACTGCTGGAGCTGGCCCCTGACATTCTCTTCTAAGCCATATGTATGTATGTATGTATATATATATATATATATATATATATATACACACACACACACACACACACACAATCACAAAAATATAACTAATAATTGTTGACAGAAAACTTGTCAAAACCTTGGTCCAAATAAAGTAAACAAGACTCAAGAATTTTTGTGTACCTTAATAAATAAATAAATAAATAAGCACTCGTGCCAGTAGCAGTCCGCATGTGCTTACACAGTTATGCTAGACACATGATTATATTTATAGAAACTTAACTCTATTAAATCTGCAAAGCATTAAATTGATGCTACTTAATAAATAAAGTTATTTATTAGGTATACAATATTTAAAGTTCTCTATCAATAAAGATGTTTGAAACAAAAATATTGAAAATGTATTAAATGTTATAATGAAGCAAAATCCCCACATGTCTGTTACTGATATGTCTCATTAAAATTCACAAGAACACAGACTAGGTAGATTGACATTATATTGTTTCCATATCTAAGACTTTTTTCAACCATGGTATCAAGGTCCTGGTATATGAAAATCAAACATTCTTTGTGGAATTTGTTTCTAATTATTGACCCAAATACCAGCAATTAAATAGATATTAAATATGCTGTAATTGAAGCTTTCAGTTCAGACTCAAAGTTTTTCTATTAATTTCTTAACATGATGTATAGTTGATTCCCACCCACTCTTTCAAATTCCTTCCACTTTGCTTTATTGGCATACAAATCATGAATGTGGAAAACAAAAGCTTTGAAAGTTTTAGAAATACAGAGAAGTATGAAGAAAAGAATCAAGGAGTTGTCTCATCATAAGATACCTCTCTTGTTGCTTCAATATGAATATTTATATTTTTGAGTGTGTTAAAGTATTTCTCTTAGTTTTAAATAGAAACTGCATGCTTTCATGATTCACTAAGTTGTTTTGTTTTCTTTGATTTTACAATGTATTTTAGACAGCTTCCCATATGTGATCATGAATGCAGTGTTAGTAAGATGAGCTCTCTAAAGCAATACCCTTTATTTGAGTTAAAATGTCTTTAGAATACAAAAGGACTACAGGAATAGGAATCATCAATAAGCACTTTGCTAGGAACATCTGCACACCGGACACAATCTATACCCAATAATCACAGAGTAGATGCAAATAATCACAGTAGATGCAAATAACATTTATTAGCTTGAATGAACAATTAACTGTTTGTCTACTAGGAAATTTTTAGGCACTGCAGATAAGCAACCATGAACACATAAATATGCCAGGTACCTCCATATAAACAGACCACAGACATTTACGTATGTCTAACACATACATGTTACTATAGTAGTAGCCTGCTGTGGAGGATCACCAAGAGAGTCATGGAGGTATTCATAGGTGCAAACCTTGCCAGAACTCAACAAAGGAACCATTGTCCTGGCCAGTGCTATACTGGCAGATAGAACCCAGAGCATCTGAGTTCAGGTGTTTTTATTCATTCAGAACTCCTCAGGTGTAGATCATAAACAATCAAACATCCCCCACAGGAATCCAACAATAGGCAATTCAAAATGCCAAGGCCTATGCATCACTTTTTCCAACAGTGCACACAGACACTATTTTTAAAATAACTGAAAATGAACTGCCACAACATGGAAGACAATTACTTTTATGTAGAATTAGTTGAACCTTAAATAGATTTTGAACCTTAAATTGTACCTTAAATAGGATGCTGATCCACTTTTGTGGCATGAATTGCTGCCCGAAAAGGGCCTAATCACCCAGACTTTTTGACATAAACGTAAGTCAATGATAGGTATCTTCTTGAGTATTGTCTGTCACTTCCCATTGGGAGCAAGAAATAGGATTATTAAAGAGACATTATATTTATATTTACCAGATATGCTGAATATCACTTATAACCATTTTTTAGTAATTTCTATGGTTCACCACCATAATTTATTTGGCCTCCTTTTGCTGGACAGACATTGACACATGAAGTACACACATGTTAAAACCTTTCTTAGAGAATTCTGAAGGAGAAGAAAATAATTCCATATTTCAAAGTGCAAGAAATTTACCAGAAGTGCAATGGAAACAGTTCTCCTTTTCCAAACCTCCTGAGGTTATACTCGGAGGAAACTGATCATTTTCTGGACCTTTGTGTCAAATGCATGGGTTTGTAGAGAATGAACTCGTACCACGCTTGTCAACTAAGAACTCTATGATGGTTGTGCTATGTCCCTGGAACTCCTTATCAAAGCAAGGTTAGGTTCTTACAACATGGAACTTACTCTCTTCAACCACAATAAAGGGACACTTTATTAAAGAAATTCTTTTGCCTCTAGCTTGAACTATATCATTATAAAGAAAAGAGTTCTATATTTTCTGATATAAACTTTCTATCCTGATGGTAAGATTACATCTTACCATCAAATCAACAATAAACAAAACAAAAACTGTATTCAGATTAAATTAGCTCAACAAGGATCAGGACAACAATTTAGATCTTGGGTTTTATAAGAAAATTGGTTACTTTACATTTTATAGTAATAATTATTGATTGACTGATTGCTTGCCCATGTCCTCAGATTGGAGTGTCTAAATCCTGAAAGGCTCCATATCATCAACAAAAACAATCTCTTAAAGGATCTTGTCACACACTGCTCCACGTGGCCCTCTTATGTGTATGTATGAATGAATGTATGTATGAATGTATGAATGAATCTCTACCAGTGCTTTCTATAACTTATAATTTTCCATAATTTAATAATATAATATGATTTAGTTAGCTTTTGCCATAAAGAAATGCGAGTATGATTTGGCAAGTGGGACTTGGTAGTCATTATTACTCTCTATTGTAAAATGATAGTAGTAGGATTCACACTTTAGATAGATTCCATATGCCAATATCCCAATGAGTAACTTTTTTTGTATAGTATATCCCTGGGACAAATATTCCTTAAGCTTCTGCTCACTGTCCTCTTTAAGCACTCTTAAGGGTTAGCCAGTGTAATATTTGCAGGAAGCCATGCTGCCGGGGTTAGTGGTGAAGATAAATCCTAGCCAGCTCCATTTTATTGTCCCCCTTAGTGTCAGTTTTGCCCCTATTTTTAGCCACTCCACAACACCAACTTCAAAGACAAAGCCTCATATGAGCCATCAATTCCACAAAGTTTTCATTCCTATAAGTCCCTACCCCTATAATGAATCTTTTATTCTATACTATCCTAGTGATTCATAGTGATTCAGTTTCTCTTAGCCAATCTTAAATAATTGAGTTTCTGGTATTAGTGTGTCTGAAGTGGAAACTGCAAGGTTTAGATTGGACAGAACCATGTGGAAATGCAATTAGATACAGGCCAGATACAGACGTATCTAAGAATCTGCTAAGAGGGCAATTAACAGAAGCTTCCCTAGCCTGAAGGAAGTAGTCACTGGAAAGTTCTAGCACAGCCCATTCTCTACCTGAATTGTCCCTTTGAGGGTAAAGAATTTTGGAACATAGGCTGTGGGGGTTTAATGGGAATGTTTTCGTGGTTCAAATGTTTGAAAACTTGATCTCCAGTTGGTTCTGCTCTTTGGTGAGATTGTGGAAGCTTTGGGCAGCAGAGCCATTTCACAAGGAATTTCATGCTCAAAGTAAGCTTTGAGTGTTTATCGTCTCATTCAACTTCCATGTTGATCTCTCTGCTTCATGCTTAGGGTTGGGGTTGAGTATAGGATCTTCTCTGTCTCCATACCTGCCTGCTGCCATGCATCTTCACTATGGTAGAACTTTATTGCTCTAGAACTATAAGTCAAAGTAAATGTTTCATTCCATATGTTTCTTTTGGTTGTGGTGTTTTAACGCAGCAACAAAAAAGTACCTAATTAATCCTACATATAAGAAATGGTGTTTTAAAATGATGCATAGACTCATACATCTGAAATTTTATTTTACTAAACTCTTACTATCTCCATGTAATTATTTTAAGTGAAAAAGGCCTATAAATGAAAGATTAAAATCCCCTTTCATTTGAAATTTGCTGAAAACTTAAGGCTATTTTTTTTCATTCAAAGCATTATGTAATCATTCTTAAAACCATTGAGAGAATATTTATTGAGTTCTGTTCCTGGCAGTAGTTAGACAAGGAGAGGATTATGAAGAATTTCCCAGTTTATAAGAATTGACTAGAAGCAACAAGCAGACATAAACAGTGGACGACACGTTTTCTTGATTCCAAAAAGGAACTTAATTTCACATTTAAAAATTGTCTCAAAAGCAAAGCAAAACATATAAGAGATGGGTGTATTTCACATCAGAGTAGATTTTTTTCCCCTGTTCAAAAATTGCTATTCAAACAACAGTATGGTCATCCTCAACCATGTTGTCCAATGAGGAGGAGAGACGGCATCAACAAGGTCATGAAAGGCTCAAGAGATTGGGTGAATTTTGCCAGGCAACATTATAAGAGAATGCTTCAAAGCATGTTAATAATTTTAAAGTTGAGGAACAAAGAGTTTTGACATTTAGTGGTGACCTGTGAGGCTTTGTGTCAATGTTCTGACAGTGCAGTAGTTCTAAACAGAAAAGCGCAGCATCCACACTCCTGATCATATGCTCAGATTATCGAACATGGAAGAATTCACTTTGACCTTTCAGATTAATAGGTTTCTAAATTAATATGGATACTATGTTCTCAGGAAAAAAAATCAAACAATATTGAGAGAATCCAGGCAATGCTATTACACAGTGTTACTATGAAGGCACAGTGATTCAAGTCCTTTAGCAAAGAAAATCCAGTAGGTCCTACATGGTCCCTGCTTAGCAACAAGCGATCTACAACTCTGAGAAATAAGCATGTGTCCCAGTGTGACACAGCTAATGTGAGAGGTGAGAGGATGAACCAGGGATGCTGAAATCTGCCTCTATCCACAACATGAGGCCTTTCCTCCTAAATCTTTTGCGGAACAATTTGAAACTGTAACTCTCTTAATAATTGATTTCTTTTCCCAACTCTACTTATATTTTAGCATATTATACATTAAAGGATTTATTTTACCCATATACTTTGCTATCTGTTTCTACCACTTCCAAGTAACTAATCGGCGCAATTTTATAGTTTTTGTTCACACAATTACTTTAAAAGGCAAGGATTGAGCCTAGAGCAAGGTAGGAGTTCAGCTGCATTTGTTAAAGGAATAAACAGTTTTTGTTTTGTAAAGGTGGGGGGAGGTGGTATTCAAGGAAAGAACAGCAATTGGAGAGGAACCACGGAACCACAGTGGAGTGGGAGGTGTGCTAAGAAGCAATGGTTAGTGCAGCTTGCCTGAGGCTTCAAGTGGGAGAAGTCACAGCTTTTCCTGGAAGCTGGGGGTTTTCCTGGGGCTGCTTGGGCTCCACACAGGCCTGCTGTGTGTTGCTTTCTCAAAGTTTGTTTATAGCTTGTTCAGCAGTAGGCACCGGGAGGCAGGGCAGGAAGACATCAGAGTAGCTGCGCTGTTCGTATTTTGTTCTCCCTTTGGCAGCTCTTTGCACTGCTTCCTGTTGACGCTACAATTTCAGCAATTTAATGATACCATTGTTTCTGAAAATGACACAGAAACAGACACGATCCAGCCACTTAATTGGGGGGCCTGATAAAGTAGAATCTGCTATTTTCTAATGTCCTGTGTTTGGGGGTGTGTGATATGGGGGATGGGCTAAGAGGTTTACTTCCATTTAAAAGGGTAAACTCTTACGGAGCAATTTTAAACTCGGGCTACATAATTAAGGCCCGCAGTTTCTATGGCACACACTAAGAGACCCATGAGAAGCTCACTTTTAGTCTCCGCAAAGATTTAATGAAATTATTAGTCTCTGTTCACCCTGCCTGTAGGTCAATGCAATTTCACTTTCCATCCCAATTCTATACCATATTATATCATTAATTGTAAAGTATTTTGGTTTTCCAAATAAAAGTTAATAAAATCTGGTTCCTTTCTTAGATCTGTTCTATCTAGCTGTAGCATCAGAGTTGTGGAATGGGCTTCTGTACCTTTCCACTTGGTTGACTGAGACTGGAAACCTTTGCAACATTTAAACTAACAATGTTTTAAGTTATTGTTATCTGTGCTGTTATTTAAGGAAATTTCTCTCCACTTGCCAAATGCTAATCAATATGACTATAAATTTTCTGCCTTTCATTTATGAACATGCAAAATGATACTGAGATTTCTGTAAAGTCTTGTTGACATGGAGATGCATGCAAATATTACTTAGGGTATTGTGCGCTAAAGCCAAGGCATTAGCAAGTTACATACAGAGCACTGATAAACTTAAGAGAGGGAGAGATTTAGAAATACTGATGTTGGATGAGAAAAGTGGTAGGGATTATGGGAGAAATAAGAAAACAGGAAGTGGGGATAAATTTGTTCCAACCATGGTAGTGGTGTATATAAAATTCTCAAAAAAATTTTTTGTAAGATTTGAAAAAAATACATATAACACTGAAAGCATACACTACCATAAAAGATATGGTGCAACAGGGACTCTTGCTCATTGTTGGTAAGAGTTAAAAATTGAGCAGTATCTTTGGAAGATAGTTTCAAGTTTTCTTTTTAAAAATGTAATATTAAATATCTCATTAATTATACAGTGAATATTTATTTATAATTGTCCAAATTTGCAAGCAATCAAGTTCCTTTAATGTGTGAATGGGTAAACTGTGATACAGACCAATAATGGGGTATAATTTGGGGTAAAAATCAGGCTATGCAAGACATGAAAAACAAAAGGGAATTTTAAATGTATATTACTGACTAAGATACATCAGTCTGAAAACCCTTTATACTAAATGTTTACAACTATATGATATTCTGGAAAAGCGAAAAACTATGGAAACAAACTAACAAAAATCATCACTGATTGCCAGAAAGTACAGGAGAAAAGAGATAAATAAGAAAAAGACAGAAATTTAGGGCTGTAAACAAACTCTGTACAAACTAGAATGATCTTCACATCATGATACATTGGTACAGACTTAAGATAAACAACCCTGTGAACACCATGGATAATCATCAAAGTGACCTCATAGATTGAACTTTGAACTTTGGATGATAATGACCATCAGTGTTCATTAAACCTAACAAATGCATTTCTCTGCTAGGACTTAATGGTAAGAGTAGAGAAGTGCAGGATTTCTTTATCCTTCAATTTCTACGAACTATAATGACTGTTCTAAAAATGTCTTTTAGAAGGCAACCATTTTTCCTGCTCAAAGAACGTTCCCTCTCCACTACAGGGGATCCCTAGCACTAAGCCACTCTGTACCCAAATTCTAGAAGAGATTCCTTTCCAATAGTCTCAGTTCATGCAACTTAAACCAATAATTGTCACAATATCTCAGAAATTACAGAAAGAAACATTTGTAGGTACCTATTCCTGTCATTTTTGCAAAAGTCCACAGGTAGATATAGTAACCAAGGAAAGAATAAACCAGTGAATCACCCACATAATCATTCACTGAGCTGGTTTTATTAAGCTAAGCACTCGCAATGTCAATCATGGACTAGAGAGTTCAAACTAGTAGTAGAGCAAAATAAGGTGAAAACCAAGACAGAATCTTATAATCTGGAAGGAGATTATTAGTAATTAGTCAAGACAGGAAAGAGAATTAAAAGAGGCCTTGGAAAGCAGGTAGGCAGGTAGACAGGTAGACAGACAGAAAGATGTAGACAGATAAACATTTCAAAACAGCACAATTTAGCCTTCCAAATGTTAGTATCTACATGGATTTAGATATAATTCTGAACTGACTAGTTATTTGTCAACTTGACTCAAGCCAATGCCTTTGGAAAGATGGAGTTTCCATTTAAAAATGCATTCATGATATTGGCCTGTAGGCAAGTCTGGGGGGCATTTTCTTGACTACTGATTGATGTGAGAGAACCCAGCTCACTCTGAGCAGTGCTACACCTCAGGAGGTAGCCTTAGATTTTTATAAGAAGGCTGGCTGACCAATCTGTGGAAGACATGGGTGTAATGTAAACACTGTTCCTCCATTATCAGTGATTCAGGTTCTGCCTTCATGTTTATGCCTTGAGTTCTTTCCCTGACATGCCTCAGTAATGGACTACAACTATAAGCTAAAATAAATCTTTCCTTATTTAAGTTGTTTTGGTTATGATGATTATCCCAGCAATAGAAAGTAAACTAGTGTAAGTTCAAAGCATGTCTCTGATTCTAATATCCACCTTAATATGATATTTACTTGGATAATATGAATGGATATGTTCTCATAAAATGTGTAACAACTGTTTTTTTGAAAGAAAGCTATGTGTATAGGTATTTTGCCTGCATGTCTTTCTGTGTACCTCACGCGTGTCTAATGCCCATGGAGGCCAGAAGGTGTCAGATCCTCTGGAAAGGGAGTTATAGATCTGTGTGAGTCACCATGTGGGTACTGAGAATAAAGCCTAGGAACTTTGAAAAAGAAGCCAGTGCCCTTAATCATTGAGCTATCTCTCCAGTGCCCAAATTTGTAATATTATAACATGTAGAAATTGTGCTGATAAACAAATATATGAACCAAGACTATATATTCATTCATACATTATTTTACCTTAATATGTGGGAATTTCAATAAATCAAGAGTTGTATATATGATAACAATAATGTTTTGGTCAGAAAATATTTGTTTGTTTAATGAAACAATGTGTCACTGTATAGTTGAGAATGTTTTCAACTTCACTGTATAGTTGAAGTCTGATGCGTCCCATTAAACATTTAAAATTCTGAGATAACAGAATTCTGAGATAATATATCCCATCATGACTATTCTCAGATATTTAAGCAAAACAAAAATGAAACTGCAAAGCGATCTCTATATGCCTATTTTTCAGAAACATAATCCTCATTGTTTAATTCTGAGAAGTCAGAGGAACATATTACAGATAAAGAACTGAGGCACAGAAACATCTGGAAAGCTGTTCAAGGTCCATCAAAAAGCAATTAATAGTCTTATATTTTCACCTATGTATTTTCTTCCAGAATCTATGTTCTGGGCCTAGGAGTCAAAGTGTCTTCAATAGTATAAAGATAGCTTTCATCTTAAAATATACTTTCAACAATCCTATTTTTGTAAACTGTATATCACTGGAAAATGAATCACTTGAACTTGTAAAAAGAAACAATAAATATTACGTCTTATCTTTCAGCATCAGATATTAAAAAGCCATGACTAGTTTGATTTTTTTTTATCACATGAGCTTCATTCCATTTTTAATTCGGAGACCAATTAAGAATATGTAAATAGAAGACTGTGGTGGAATATCAATGGGTCTTTCTGTCCATACCAAAGCCAGGGTGGAAAATAGTTCTGACACAGTCCTGTACTAAGAATAAGTGATGTGCCTAAGTCCCTGCACAAACTCACCTTTTGCTGAACAAGTGACATTTAAGCATGTCAGGGAATGATTTTTGAGACAGCTGACTGGAATTTCATGTTAGATTTCTACCTATTTGATAGTAACCTCTCACTGACAGTAGTACTTTTACAGATAAATAAATGAAAGACACAATAAAAAGCGTTCAGTAACAAACGAATAATATCTGTCAATATCTATGTTATGTGACTGGCATGTACCATACTACAGAGTAGACACATCAAGCCTTCACAAGATTGGCCTACTTGACATGTATTACAGCTGTTGATAAAGCTGCAATGCTGTCTTCCTTTCCCACCTTTCACACCTTCACACCCTTCTTGTCATTATAGTCCAGCATAAATAAAACGTCAGATTTATGTATAGAACTTGCTTGAATAGCCCTACATCAAAGTGCTGCTTTCCTAAAAGAGCAGAATTGTTAATATGCATCCACTTAGCAAGAACATCCATGATGGCAAGGGTGTTGCTTTAGAGAGAGACTACGAGCTCATGGAGCAGGAGAAAATATGAGATTCATTGTAGAATGTGTACAACTTTAGTATGTATGCATATATATATATATATATATATGCATGCATATAGGTATATGATTTGTAATAAGTCATAGGGTTAAATGAGGTCACATATATGACTTAAAAAAATAAAAATGAGCCAAGTCTGGTGTTTCAAGGCTGAAATCTCAGCACTCATATAGAAAGGTTTTCAGGAATTATCAAGTCCAGCCTGTTTATGTGGCAAGTATGAGACCTGCTTGGACTACATTAGAGCCTATTTTAAAAACAAAAATTAATAAAATAAAAATAATATGTTAAAGCTAAAATTCACAGATATAGATGCAACTGAGCCATAAAGCAGGGAGGGACTTGTTCAGAATTTCAGTCATTTCTGTTAAGATCACAATTAGGAAGCATCAGGATACTTCCTCCTAGAGGAAGTACACTGAGGGATGTACCTAGGAATTTAAAAAGGGTCTTCTTTTGGAGAATAAGTTGTCTTGTCTTGAGCATCTAGTTTAGAGGCTGTCTTAGTGATGGTCACTACTGCTGAGGTGAAACACCATGGCCAAAGCAACTTGGGGAAGAAAGTGTTTATTCAGCATCACTTCCACATCATAGCTTATCATCAGAGGAAGTTAGGACATGAATTCAATCAGGGCAGAAACCTGGAGGCAAGAGCTGATGCAGCTGCCATGGAGCAAGTGCTGCCTACTGGCTTGCTCCCCATAGCTTGCTCAGTCTGCTTGCCTATGAAGTCCAGGAACACTAGCCCAGCAATGGTCCCTCCCACAATAAGTTGGGCACTCCCCAACAGCTGTACATTGAGAAAATGATCTAGAGGTTTGCCTACACACTGATCTTCTGGAGGTATTTTCTCAACTGAGGCTCCCTGTTCTATGATAGCTTGTGTCAAATAAACATAAAAATAGCCAATATATGAGTTAACCTGTAAGTTCTCCTCTGCATGTTACAACTTAGCAGTTGATTTTTTTGTTTTCTGTGCTAAATAATTTGTATTTGAAATAAAGATATTTTCATGGATACTATTTCTTTATTAGCCCAGCAAATTATTTAATATTAACAGACTCATATTGTTTTAATTCTGTCCTGGGGCACAAATGAAACAAGTGCTCCTTCCTATTCCCTATCTCCTTATTCCTGAAGTACACATTTCAGGTAAACAAATAATTCCTAACCCTAAGGTTATTTGCTTCTAAAAACTTCTCTAGGAGAGACAATATTCCAGAAAATAAAATGTAGTATGTCTATTCTCACTTCATGTGTCATATTTTCAAAGTAGATGGGGTAAGACAGAAAGAAGTCATTTATTAATTCAAAAAATATTTTTGAAGTAAAGGGCAATTGATAAACAAACAAACAAACAAAAAACCAAAGAAACCCTGATATTTGATCTCCTCAAATTTACCACAGAAATCTTCGCAAGGATGGAAAGGTTGTCCATTGTTTAAGAACACTTACAGCTCTTCCAGAGGAGGTGAATTTGGCCCCCAGGACTGTATCAGATAACTCATGATACCAGTGCCAGGAGATCTGACACACCCTCTTCTGGCTTCTGTGGGCATGCAAACGCACACATAGGTATTGCCCACTCTTTCTCAATCACACTCATATAAATGAATTATAATAACCCTTAAACAAAGAGCAATTTTAACTACTTGGGACAGGGCTGCCCTGTTATCCCTAGCAAACCAAAATTAAATGTCTCACTTTAACCACTCCAGCTATTTGATCATAAGAACTGATGCTCACAGTTCAGTGCATCTCTCACTTTTTCCAAGGTACAGTTCTGATTATTACATTAAACACATGAAAAGAAACAGCAAAAATAATACATCCTCAACACTTCCAATGGCTTAAAAGACTTTTCTAAATAAAACTCTGACCAAATATTTGATAAAACATCCCACTGTTCTTTATCACACTTTCACTAAGTCTAATTACCATTACTAATTACTAATTACTAATTCCCATTACCAAAACATCCCAATTTATTTCCTTGTGCTTTTGCTTTTGTCTCTCTTTCTCTCAAAAGAATACATTATTTCTCCTGAAGCTCAAATGTCAATGGTTTCTTTAAGCCAACTATTTGATGGTATGTCATGTCAATTAAAGGCTCTCCTTTTTTGAATGTTCCTTCCATTTAATTTGGCAAGCCGTCAGTCTCTGCCTTTGATTTTGTCACGCATGCGTGTTCCCAACATTTCCTTCCTCTTTTACAGATATCATTATATCTAGCATTTGTATGGCAATAAGCTTTCTAAGAGTTGCTATTTCGGGGTAAAGAAGAGCACAGAAATCTTAGAGCACGTACAGTGTCAACTCAAGTTGATTTTTCATTTCCTACTTCAATATCTTGACATATGTGCTACAGAAGACAGTCAAAATACAATAGACTACACTCTTCCAGTGATTACCAATTTGCTTCATTGTTTCATAAGTACAAAATCATACAACACCAAATACTGGCCTCTTTGACACCTTAGAGAAGAAGAGCTATACCATTAAATGGACATTAAAGACCTTAAAAAATACCAACCATCTTAGCGCCTTGGTTTCTTGTCATGATAGCGATAAACCATCTCTTTACATGTTTTATGTAAGAATATCATATAAGGGTGATCCTCTAAGCCCCCGCCCCAGGACACAAAACGTTCTCAGCGGTACGCTAATGACTTCTTTTTGATATACTATTTCATCAGCTGTAGTATCCCTTCCGTAAAGAATATCTGAACCTCAGTGGAAACAGCAAGAAACAATACAAGCTGTACAAAAATTAGTGCTGTTGTCCCAGTGTAGAAGGAATGGTTAATGGGATTTTTAGCCACCTCATCTGAAATGAGAATCATTCATTTTAAACATAGAGGAAAACTCAACAGGAGGATGATTTAACTTGATCTGAAGATACTACTTACTAGTTATGTGACTTTGAGAGAGGCCCTTTACTTCTTTGATTCTTCATTTCTTCACCTGCAAAAATGAGGACATTATACTAGGTCTGTGCTCTTTTGAGATCATTATATAAATACATTCATTCATTTATTCTGTAAATGTAAGTTTATTCAAATGCAAAACATGAAAGCATTATAAGTACAGTAGCTCTGAATGAGGCAAATTAATCAGTCTCCCTTTCTTTCTCAAGTTTCCATCTCTTATACTTGAGCTGTAAATAGGTTAATAGAAGATTTCATGCAGCCGTGGTAGTTGTTCAGTTACTTAGCCCTACTCAGTGTGTGTGTGTTTGCACTTGTATACATTTATATGTGTATGTACCTCTTTCTCTTTATTGTCTGTGTGTGTGTGTGTGTGTGTGTGCACATGTGAACCTTTGTATGTGTATGTACCTCTCTCTTTTCATTGTCTCTTTCTTTCTCTCTGTTTCTCCCCCCCCCCCCGTGTGTGTGTGTGTGTGTGTGTGTGTGTGTGTGTGTGTCTTTGCTTGTGAATGAAGCACAAAAGCTAAGCTATATATTCCTTGAACAGAAAAGTCTTGGAAGTTACAAGAGTTATCTTATCAGGTATCCTGAATAAATTGTTTGAAGGACTGAATATCTCTTAATGAAATCCTACCATTCCAATGAATACAGAAGAAAATATATCCTTTACTTTAAAAGTTACAGCATGGAAGAAATGGAATTAAAGTTGTTTTATAGTTAAGCCATCAAATTTTGTGCAATGTTCAAGTGAATGAACTGTGTATTATCAACAATTTCAACATTACTAAACATGTCCAGACTATTACCACACATTGGATGTTCAGTGTAAAATCTAGTGCAAGATGTTAAGAATGTGTTTTGGAGTCAGATAGATGACTTTTAACATTTTAATGGAGTCCTGGGAAATTTACATGTCTAACCAGCTCATTACTCGTAAAAGGCCAGTAATTATATTTATCCTCTGGGTTTTGTTTCTGCTTTATAATTATTAAATAATATTTGTTATAGGCAAACACTAGTTCATACTGAGTACATAAATGATATTAGTATTTCCCCAGCCCTGAATCTAATTTTCTACACAATGACTATTGCTCAGGCACAGAGTGCTAGCAACTTCGTTTTTTAATGGCTTTTTGCACAGTGGTCTCTAAGTTTCTAACCTTTTGAAGCTGTTAAAACAAAGTCAAATAATGTTACTGCTGTGACATAAGTGTATGCTAGAATCAATAGATTGTGCTTCTTGGAATAAATTGCAATTAAAGGGGTTAGTGCTTGATTGCTTGACAGTAGGCAGCCTTTCTGGCACAAACAAACTGAAGCCACAGTCTGCTTCATAAACTAATTAGTATGAACTCCACATGCATTTCATTTAGGAACTATCCAATGCTATTGACTCCTGTCTGCAACATGACTGTGCCCTTGAATTTGTTTCTTGTCACTTACAGGTAACAAGTCCTATTGCTTATTTATTATCATTTATAAGAAGTATTTGTAATTATGTAGAATTCAGAAGACATTTATCATATTTCTAAGTAATAATTCTAGCATGGTAAATGTTAGAACTGCATGGGACTTTTAGCATTTTATACATTGAATACAAAAGGATTCATTAACTCAGAAATGGAAAAAGCAACTAGAAGGTAGTATAAAATTCTTATTACTGAATATTTCAAGCAATAGAAAATACATATAATCAATTAATATATAGGCTAGAAAACACGACAAAACATGTTTTAATTAAATATTTAAATAATCTGGATAGAGAGTCAACATTATCATCTGAAAATGAGAATTGTACTATCCTAATGTATTATGTTGTTTATTATTAATTTTAGCAATCTCTGTTTAGTCAGTGTGGTATTCTACTTGTAAAAAAATTCCAGTATAAAGTTTAGTAAATATTAGACATTTATATGCTAAAGCAAAATAAGCAATCTTTGCCTATAAAATCTAAGCCATTTAACATGTAAGTTTCCTTTATTATATATTCATTTACTGCCATGTAGATTTAATAAATGTATGCCTGGTGAGCAAGAGAAGGGATGTATTTCCTAAGTAGAATGACTAGTTCATAATGTTATTATATAGTTTATGAATAATTAGAAAGATGAACCCCAAACTCCAACCAATGAAAATAATACTGAAATAATAATTAGCACAATTAATTGGTTTATATCCCACTCACATATTGAGATATATTTTACCACATATGTGTACAATCACCATGATAACAATTCCATAAATGTTGAAGACAACAATTATTGCTGGAAATAAACCTTATTTGACAATAACTACTCCTAGCCTCATAACTTTTATAAGTGATGTGTATGTTTCAAAACAAAAATCAGAACTACATAAAATCTCCTTTAAATTGGCTTTCTCCAAAGCCTCTTATTTATAATACATTTTAAATATTTTAAATACTTATAAATTTCCCATTATACTTATTATTCCCATTTTAGGTATTTTACCAGATAATATACTTTATATTTCCTGAGTCTTATGTCTCACTGGTCTTTTTTAATTTGACTAGACTATATCTCCACAAGACTAGGAACACAAATGAGCTTCCATCCCCACTAGCCATGCATGGACACATGTTCCAATTTCTGCTCATTGACATGATCATTTGTGGGCATTCTTTTCGTGATGTCATTCTGACATAAAATGGAATGATGTTTTAATTTTAATTTCTCTGATGGCTAGTGGGAGTGAATATTTCATTTCTTGAGAATCATGGCTATTTCACTAGCCTACTTACTGATCAGTTTATATGATTTCTTGTTTACTTATGGAGGGTTCTTTTTTTATTTCATAAATATAATCCTCTGTTAGAAGTATAGGTGGCAGATATTTTCTCTCTGTCTCTAGGCTGCTTCTCTATTCTGGCCAATGTTTTTCCCCAACTGTGCAGAGGCATTTTAACTTCACAAGGTCCTGTTTGCCAATTATTAGCTTTATTTCCTGAGGAAATGGAGTCCTCTCAGAAAGTAGCAAGTATGCCTATATCTTGAAGGCTTTCCCTAGATTTTCCTTTAAAAGTTTTAGAGTTCCACATCTCACCTTAGGGCATTTGATCCATTTGGAAACAACTACAAATGGATCAAAGTACATGATGAGAGGCAGGAATGTTGTCTTATCCTTCTCCAAGTGGAATCCACTTTCCTTCCTGCCATTTGTTGAAAAGGTTGTCTTTTCTGCAATGTGGATTTCTAGTATCTTTTGTCAAAACTGTTATGGTTGTATGGTTTTATATCTTTGTAATATTATTTTTTATTTTTCTGTGGTGTTTTTGGTATAACTTAAGAAGACATTTTATAAAGATTTTCTAATCCTTGTAAAGAGTTGGTTATGGTTTTTGACTGACAGACAGCAAGTGCTTAATGGATGCTTATTATATAAATTTATAGTCATTAAAATTCAAATCTTTTATTAATAATATATGTTAATTTTTTGATAAGCTCCATTTGCACATATGTATATATTTAGTTCAATTTTTTTCTTACATGTGTCGGTGTAAAAAAGGATCAAATTTAATAGATTATACAATTTGAAATAGTATGACTATTTTATTTTAGAAAAGGATTCTAATGACAAAATGTTGATAATTCTTCATGATAAAAGTTCTAGAGAAAGTAGGACTAGAGGGAACAGACCTTAACAGAACATAGGCTATATGTACAAGAAACTCACAGCTAGCATCATCCATAATGGAGAAAAGCTAGGAGCAATCCCATTAAAATCAAAATTAGACTTAGACAGGATTGTCTAGTATCCCCAATCCACTATTTCACATACTAGCTTGAGCAATGTAACAAGAAAAAGGAATCAAAGGGAAAGAAAGAAGACAAATTATCCCTATTTGCAGATGATATGATATTATGTGCAAGAGATGCCAAAAATGTCACTGGAAAACTTCTGGAAATGATCAACAACTCCTCAGAGTTGTAGGATAAAACATCAACTTACAAAAATCAGAATTCTTTTTATACAGCAACAATAAACATGTTCATAAAGTGATTATGGACACACCTATTCAACATAGCCTCAAAGCATCTAGGAATAAACCTACCCAAGGAGGTGAAAGACTTCTACTATAAAAACATTAAATCACTTTAGAAAGAGATTGAGGAAGAACAGTAGAAAATGGAAAGTCATAGGTGCTCATGAATTGGAAGAATAAATATTGTGAAATGGCCATTTTACCAAAGTCCATTAGAAATTCAGTATAATATTTTGCTCATAGAAATAGAAAAAAAAATCCAAAGACCACTTGGAGCACAAAAGATCCCAGATAGACAATGTGATTCCAAATTAAATAAACAATTGTGGGGGTAGTGCGCTAATGCACCAGATTCTAAGCAGAGCTAGAGCAGTTAAAACAGTATGGTACTGGTCATAAATAAATATGTACACCAATGGAAAAAATAGTGGATGATGCATACCTGAGCACACAGAATTACAGCCACTTGATATTTGACAAAGATGTCAAAAACGTACAATGGAAAAGAGAAAGAATCTTTAACAAATGGTTCTGGGAAAACCGGATGTCCATGCAGAAGAACCAAATTAGGCCCAAATCTATCACCTTGCAGAAAAACTCAGTCCAATGAGTCAAAGACCTAATGTGAAACCAGAAGTTCTGAAACTGCTAGAAGAAAACATGGGCTAGAGGAAAACCTTCAGGATATAGGTATAGGAAGTAACTTTCTGACATGGACACAATTCATTTATGAATTAAGTAAGGACAAATGGTGACAAATGGGACCTCAAAAAATAAAAAGCTACTATTCAATTTAGGAAACAATCAATCAAATAAAGAGGAAACCCATGGAATGGAAGAGAATCCTTGCCAGCTATACATCTGGGAGAGGATTAGATCAAAGAATCAAGGAAACAAGTGACACTATTAAAAAGTGAACTGTGATGTGAACAGAGAATTTTCAAATGAAGAAATAAAAAATAGCTAATAAATACCTCAAAGTATTCATAATTCTTAGCGATTAGGTGAATACAAATTAAAAGAACTTTTCTTTCTGCCATGTTCTCATGTCTGAAAATGTGAGCTGTCAGCTTCCTACTTCTGCTGTCATAGCTGCCACTTGCTGAAGTATATCTATACCATGACAGAGTCTTACCCTCCAAAACATAATCCCAGAATCCTAGACTTTTCAAAAGAACAAAAGGAAAGAAAGGAAGGAAGGAAGGGAGGGAGGGAGGAAGGGAGGGAAGGGAGGGAAGGAAGAGAAGTAAGGGAAGGAAGGGAAGGAAGAAAAGGAAGGAAGGAAAGAAGGAAGGAAGGAAGAAACAAAACAGGAAAGAAGAAAAGAATACAAATAAATTGAAAAATGCTGGCAAGGAATTTGGAAAGGGTAACACTCATTCACTATTGGAGAATTGTAAACTGGTATAGCCATGCCATTCCTTTGCACATGCCCAAAGGACTCAATATCCCACTCTACAGAAACCTCTTGCTCAGCCATGTTCATTGCTGTTCTATTCAGAACATCTTAAAAAGGGGAATAACCAGATATAATCCAACGAATGGATAATGAAATATTGGTATACATACACAGTGGAATACTATTCAGCAGGAAGGAAAAATGAAATCATGAAATCTTCAAGCAAACAGATGCAACTAGAAAACTAGGAAACCTAGACTCAGAAATACAAATGTTTTTAGCCCTCTCCCATCTATGGTTCCATGCCCCAAATCTTCAGATGTGAATATACAGTGTGAAGAGTCTTCAAAACCCAAGAAGGGAAAATGGAGATGTGTCAGGGAGAGATCTACAGAGAGGAATGGCAGTATACAGTGATAGGAAAATAGTCACAGGGAAAATGGGGTAGGTTGCTTTAATTGGTGAGGCATGAGGAAATCAGTACAGAAGGAAAGTGGAGGAAAAATACTCTTGAGGATGTTTGAAAAAGCCATATGGAATCTTTTATTTTATATTCACCTAAAATTATACTTAATGCCTGTAAGTGTATATATAAATTAAGCAACTTGATATGTAATGTTCTCTCTAAGAGCCATACACTATATAACAGTAGTAATAGGCCTGATGAATCATCTTTCAATTTGTTGGTTAGGGGAATTCAAGAAAGTTCAAAAATAATATTGGGAATTTTTTTCCCCTTGAAATCCTCCCATAAGTTGAAGTTAAGCTCTACTGCCAATGATACATCATGAAGAAACCAAACTCAGGAACTGAGTTGGAAATGACTGGGAAGCCTCCTCCCAGAAACTAGCTTTCAAAGCATTCTAGAGTGCTATGCAAGCTGCAAAAGGAAAACAGGAACCAGCCATCTTACTTAGTTGTGATATTGAATCCCAATAATTATCAGCATGGAAATATATTCCAAAAGGCCCAATAGCATCAAATTTATCTTGATGGTAATCAACTTCTACCAAATTTGACTTAAGGACAGATGAATAAAAAGGAATCATGTCTAGTACTGGAAAACTGGCTAACAAGAGCTAATAAATTCATGGATCTTAGAAGAAAATATACAACCTCCACGTTAGTAAACCAGCATAATTCCTAACAGCATTATAAATATGTACTATTACTATATACTGAGACATAGATGTATATCTCAGCACTTCATCCACAAATCTCCGTTCAACAGTCAAAATCACAACTACTCAAAGTACAGAGAACAAGTTACTGTCAGGTGTCCAACATCAAGCAATACATATACAACATAATCCACACACTTAGGGCTCAAGGGCCATTGAGGAAGAGGGGGTAGAAAGAATGTAATGGCCAAACATCAAGGAAATCTCTACTATAAGCATCTTCTAGATATGACAAGGAAGCGGCATCCGTGATTTCTCAACAATATGGCTGCCACAACAAGACCTGAACAATGACAAAACCAACTGACATGTTAAAATAGAGCAGGGTAGTTCAAGAGGCCCCAAAGATAGATGAAGCACTATAGATATTTAATGATTGCTGAAGTAGGGAAAATTAGTTTTCCCGAGGGATGAGCCACTAGTTGATTATCCATTGTAATAATATTGTAATTATGTAATATTGTAATATGATATTGTAAGCCCTAATGTATATATACATACAAGCAACGCTGAATGGATTTAGGAGGATATATATATATATATATATATATATATATATATATATATATATATATACATACATACATACACAATTTTTATTTATATAATATATAAAAATATAAATAAAAATATATACAATACACAAAAAATATAAAACTTATATAATAAACACTTATTTATATATAATCAAAAAGTAAAAACCCATGATATTAAGAGAATGAATGAGAAATGTAATCAGAGGGGTTGTCAGGAAGACAAAGAGGTAATAATTGAGGTAACTAAATTTTAATTAAGTATACACACAATGCTGACATCAAGTTTCCATTTAAAGTTCCCTGAATCAAAATCTATGCCCTAACTCAAAGCCAATGCAGCTCAGAATTAGAAAATTCGCTATCTGGAAATGAAATATATGTCTTATTGATTTTAGGTGTCCTATACAGAACATATTATGTTGTTTAGTTGTAAGATTCATGTTTAAAATTCATTAATGAATTAGTTAATCAGTTTCCTGCTTGGGATATTTCAGAAATAAAAGCCAATACATAAAATATGAGTATAAAATAAACATAAGATTACATATAAAATGTATACTACTATCATTTTATAAATCAATAGGAAATGATACATATGACGTGCTTTTATGAAAGGTTTTTTCCTCAATCTCAAGGGATATCACAAATGTGTAATTAATGTGTGTGTGTGTGTGTGTGTGTGTGTACAGTATATATAACTCTCTATATTCAATAGATATATGTCTGCATAGCTTAATATAAAAGCATTCTAGGAGAATCGTCAGCCTTCAACATTGCTAAGTGTCTTAGATAATGGGAGCACTGCCTTGACTGTAAATGAGCTGAGAGCCCAAACCTGAGGAGCAGTTTCTTTGTCATTGTGGTGCTGTTGCTCAAAGAAATAGGTGGGAGAGGTTCTGGCTGCATCTAAGAGCAAGTGATGCTTTTCTTTTGTAATTCTTCAGAATGTGGGAGGGGGTCTCCCACAGGCCTTTTGGCAACATGTGTCCATTTACCCAACTGTTAAAAGGATTGTAGTAAAGAGCCAGTCTCTAGAGACTTCAAAATTATATTGTCATTAACATAAATGCAACACTTTAAAATTGTGTTAACAGTATCCTGGAGGACAGATCTTAGAGCAAGGAGGGAAGAACAATATTTCTGTCCTATGAAATGTACTCACTCTGTAGTGCCCTCTCCCCCCATGTGTTTTTCAGTACTCATAGGTGATTCCCACTTTACTTATCCAGCTGTGTCACTTTATTGCATGCTTCCTGGTATTTATGCTCCCTTAAGTACCCTTTATTTCTCTTTATGCATGAATGTGAACATGTACACACCTGTGAAGTATATACTGTCCTGGTGTGGGATACATATGTGTGCCCTGGGGACAGAACTTGATTCACTGTTTCTTCCTGAATCACTCTCCCCTCTCATTTTTGAGATAGGGTCTCTTACTGAACCTGGAGCTCAAAGATTTTGCTAGACAGACTTGCTAACTACTCTGAGGAATCCTCCAGTCTCTGTCTCTTTGAAACTGGGATTATAGGAGCATATCCCTACACTTGGATATTTACATGGTGCTTAGGCTCAAAATTCAAGTTTTTATAATTAGAAAGCAAACATTCTGCAGTGATTAAAAACATCACCCAATTTTCACCCCTTATTTTCAACAAGGATAATGTAAAATCTGCTTTGTTTCTGTGAGTACATTTTGCTTTTCTTCAAGATGTATTTCTAAGGATTCATTTTGTTATAGAGAAGAATGAAAATATTCAACTATTCACTCGTAAAAAAATGAAATCATGTAATTTGTGGATATTGTATTGTGTGAGGTAACCCAGAGAAAAACTTGTAAATTTTTGCTGCTCTGAGGCCCCTAGCTCCAAATCTTCAGACATGAGTACATATCTCAAATTAATTGCAAAAACCTGGAAAATAGAAGGGGACCATGGTACAGGGATAGCAACAGCAAGGTGAATAGCTGTTATCTGAAGAGAAAAATGTTAAAAACTTGGGGGCTCCAATTAAGGAAAGTAGTTGTAAAAACAATAAAAGTGTTTGCCTGAAGAATCCATGAGGAATTATATTATTATTTATCTACCTTTAATTACATATAACAAACAAGTAATTGTAGAAATATACATATATAGTTTAAATGAGATCTTTTCATCGGAGCTGACAATTCTTCCCTAATCCATAGATCATATAACCAAAACTCCAGCACCAGAAATGTGAAGATCCTTTTTGAATTGTTGGTCAGGGCTCCAATTTTCAGTTTGTAGTTATGTGTTGCGTTGGGCTAACTTTAAAATAAACATTTAGAAATTGTCTTGACAAAATAATATCCATCCCTGGTATGCAGAATAACTGCTCTTCAAAGACGTTCACATCCTAATTTCTAGAATTGGTAGAAAGAATACCTTAGGTTGTGTAGCAAGAGGAAATTAATGTTGCAAAGTTAATATTGTTAACCAGCTGGTCTTGAGCACCTGGCAATTATTCTCAATGATCTAATCATATGCAATTAATTAGGCTCATTACAAATGGGAAAGAGAAGAGAAAGAGAAAGCAACTTAGTAACATAACTATGAAGAGCGTACAGGTCATGGTTGCATGGATAAAGATGAAGACGTAAGATGAAGATGTAAGATAGCTTCTGTAAACCAGAAAGTGAATGGAAAGAGTTATTCCCATGCCCCTAGAAATGAATGAAGTCCTGCTGTAAGCATGTGTGGACTTAAGTTTTGAACGTCTTCACTTCTTAAGGGTATATACCTAGGCATAAACTTACCAGTTTGAACTCTGTAATTAATTAACATTTAGAGAAAATGCAAGTCACTTTTCCCATATGGAGGTATCATTTATATTCCCATTAGTGATACATGAGAATTCTAATTTACCCACATCTTCACAGATAATTGTTAGAGTCTACAGTTCTTGTGTGTTGGATATGCAATTCTCTAACAGCTAACTATGAGAGCTTATTTTTGCAATGATTTCCCATTTGTATATCTTCACTGGATAAAAAGTCATCCAAATCTTTTACTCATTTCAGTACATTTGATGTAGTTAATAAAGTAGAGCTATTTGTTCTTAGAGGGAAACCTCTAATTGGGCTGTCGCAAACAGAACAGAATTATACATCTTTATTATAATGAAGACAAGAAAGAAAAGAAAAACAGAGTGTGATTTAGATTTACAGTAAATCAAATCTGTTACCATGCAACTCAGCATTCAGATCCTTTTCTTTTAAATAATAAAAAGAGTGATGTTAGCAGTACCTGCTAAGGGAGGGGGATGAATCAAATTTGCTTATGGAGCAGATTAAATTCTGAATAGAACAGGCTAAAGGACAGTGTGAATGAGATTTATCATTAAGATGTTATGTTTGTATAAAGAATATACTTTCTGTTCCCCCAATCCCATGTAATCATGCAGGGGATAATGTGACATAGAAGCTTTATATTAATATTTATGGCACGGTCAAAATATAAATGACACTAAGGAAGTTTGAAAAATACATAATGAATCATATTATTTTATGTTTACCTAAAATTGTAATGTCATATATATATATATACACACAAATATACATATGTATATATAAAATTTTTAAATGAATTTATAACATTTGCGATAATAATGCTCCCTAATATACTATCTAACAAAACCCCAGTATCAGGCAAGAGAAACATTTCAAATGTTGTTCAAGTGAGCCTAAGCAACTCCCAAAACAATACAGATTATTGCCATTGCCCTTGATTGCTCTCTGAATTTGATGGTAAGTTCCTATTGTCGAAGATGCAACACACAAAGGCTTTGAAGGAACTGAGAAATCCAGAACTGACTTGGAAGTCTCCCTATATTATTGGAAGGTGCTATTAAATCTGCTAAAGAAGATTGTAAGGCCTATGGAACAGGGCAATGATGGGACTGTCAAGAAAACCACAATATTGCAACAGTGTCACTTTATCTTAGCAGTAAACAACAGCTCTCTAATTGCACTTAAGGCTTGCTCAGCAGGAGGGAATTCCTGTCTGGGAATTCATGTAAACATAGCCAAAATACCTGTAGTTGGAAATGTAGTTTCTGTTTTCTAAATATCTGTCTTCATACCCACAGATACCTGTAGCTTTCATTCCTCATAAAAAAAGAAAAGAAAAAACAAAACAAAACAAAACAAAAAAAACCCTTTTTCCCCCAGCAAAGATTCTTACAGAATTCCACAACATGTCAAGATGAAGAGAATAAGGCTGGGCACGCCTTTAATCCTAGTATTTGGGAGGCAGAGGCAGGTGTATCTTTGTGAATTTGAGGCCATCCTGGTCTACAGAGTGAGTTCCAGGACAGCCAGAGTTACAACAGAGAAACTCTGTCTCTAACAACCAAAAAAAAAAAAAAATTAAAGAAGATGAAGAGAATAAATGGGAAACAAATGAGTGTAGGGAGCCCAACTTCAACACTAACTCATAGATGTGTCTAACACAACCCTAACACCTAATGCATGGGGAAAATACCAGAAGAGGGTGGAAGAAGATTCTAAGATTCTAAGTCTAGAAGATTCTAAGAGCCATTGGTTTAGGCTACCTGTTTTTAGGTATTGTCCCCAGGACGTGACAGGGAAAAACACAGCCAAGAACTTTAAATAATATTTTCTGCCTAAAAAAAAAAATCAGAAATAATGACAAGACCAGTTGACATGCCAACACAAATGGGAAATTCCACATAATCCCACACAATCCCAAGAGATTGTGAATTTGGGAGAGAGACATAGGAGCATTTCAAGGGGGAGATTGAGGGTTGGAGTCAGGCAGATGTAATGCTCAAGTTTTTGGATCTTGACTAAAATTATTATGTAAGTATGAAGAGTAAGCTTGTTGCACGCATTTATGCAAAGACCCTTTGTCCTGAAAAGTTCAAGGGTTCCTATAGCTACAGTAGACATATGCCTTACTATTTTAAAGGCAGATGCATGAAAGCTCTGAGATAAACAATCATACCAAAGATTGTTTCACTATCACACATTTTAAATATATTTCTACAAAAGCAAAAAATACTATTAAAATGCAGAAGAAGTAATAATAAGTACTCAGGACCCATCCACTTAAATTATCTTGAACAAAGACATTCCAAATTCTGTTAACTCGAATACTACCTAGTCTTATTATGACTTCATATGACATTACTATAGGTAGTTTTTTCAATTTTCTATGTCTCAATTTGCTTATTAATAATTATACCACTAACATTGCCATTTTGATGAACAGAGGTGATAAGAAGATAAGCATTTTGCCAAGACTAAGATGCTGGGACTTGCCAGCATAGTCTGTAGTGTTTCAAGCTTTACGTGAAAGGACAAAAAAACTTCTGAGTGGTATCTCAGAGCAGTAATTTAGACTGATCAATCAATACACTCATTCCCACATTTTTATTAAAATCATTGTTATTGTACACTTAGGATGAACTCACAAAACAGAACATGCGATGGGATACAATGATGAGCAGGACAAATGGGGCCTTGGTCTTGCATACTTTATAGGCGAGGTGGAGAGATATTGTGATTCCTTGAGTTCATAAGATGCTGAAACTGATATAAAAAAACATATAGTTCTATAAAGATAATATAAAAAGAAAGATGGATATAATTTTGAAAACAAAATTCTGGAAGGTGACATTTGAATATGCATACATAGAGAGAGGTTTACTAACCTGATGTCAAAAGAAGTCACTATACATAAAAACATATTCATCATAGAGTTTTAAATTTTTTGATACATTCATACATACATTGATACATACATTAAACATTCAAGACAGTTGTGATAAATGTTTTAAAGAAAAAGATGCATTACTAACTCCATTGTAAATTAGTTTGAATCATCCGTTATCTAGGATTGTCTGAATTACTGTGGCCCTTCATTTATGTGAAGACTGAGTATTGAACACGATTAAAATCAATGAATCATGTCTTTCCTTGGCTCTATGCAGCTCCTATCACACAGTCAACAATAACCAATCTGTTTCTTTCAGTGCCCAATTACACTTTGATGGAGATTAAGAGTCATACAGCAACTTTCTCTATAGAAATGGGAATAGATTTGTTCAAACTGAACCACTTATTCACTACTAAGGGGAAAAAATGTTTTGTTAGAGCCATGAAGCGATTACACATTGCTGAATAGCCAAATTGCATTCAATCTGAGCTGGTACTCTTAGCCTGTAACTTTTCAGGCTAGGATCAAAAGCCATAATTTATCTAAGAAATAATAGCCGATTAAGAGATGTCAGTTTCTCCTAGATTTTGAATTCTAACATCTTGGTGATATTAAGGATTTCTAAACTCTTGTTTCACCTTTGTACAAAAAAAAAACTCTAACTTGTTCTCTTTTTTTTAATTTGTTCTTAAAAATTTTGGAGTGAATATTTGAGAATCCAGGAAAAATGCAAGGAGACATGGGAAACTGTAATATATTATTTTGGTACTTAGGATGGGTGGGAAACAAATGGAAACCTGCACAACTGGGTCAGTAACATAAGGACAGTGACTCTTACAAGGCTGAATTTAGAACTAGAGTGAGGTGAAGATGTTAATCTATTGCAGAGGTAAGGACAGGCCATTTCCATCTCATTATGTGTCATTTTGAGACTAGAATATGGTGAGAAGAGGACTGATTGAGGTGAGCTCTTATTTCATCAGTGCATAGCCTCTGCTTAAGTTCCAATGCAAACCATTTTTACCTCATTAACCTTTGGCAGTAAGTCCATTTTTACCTCATTTTAGAAATTAATTGAGTTGCGCCCACAGAATCTATAAGAACAGAATGTGTTAAAATCATAATACATGAAGTGACTTTACACCTTTTTCCTATCAAGATTATTATGATATCAATACCCTCCTGACCTGTGAGCATGCTATCATTCTGGCAGTGTCCTTGACCACTAAAGGCATCATGTAAATGGGGCAGGTTCCCCCCTCATACATTGTATAAACCATTGTCATTCCTATTCTTCTGGGATCCTCTCTACCACAGCATGTTTGACTGGCGCTGCATTAACATGATTTGATGCTGTTTGAGTAGAAAGTTTTCATCCTTTATGCAGTCAGAACAGTGAAAGCACCGCATATGAAACAGACAATTGTCTCATGGTGCGAAGTTAAAAAGATGAAATATGGATCACAAGAAGTAAGAGCTAAGTATGTGCGACTGTATCTATTTGTAGTTTTATGTATTTTTATGTGTAGTTTTAAGAGCATGTCTTGCCAGGTAATAGTGGCACAAGCCTTTATTAATCCCAGCACTTGGGAAGCAGAGGCAAGTGGATCTCTGTGAGTTTGATGCCAGCCTGGTCTACAGAGTGAGTCCCAGTACAGCCAGAGTTACAACAGAGAAACTCTACCTCAAAACAGAACAAAACAAAACAAGGAAAAGAAAACAGCATCTCTATTTGAATATATTGCTTGCTCAAGCATTTAGAAATGTTGATTATAAACCTCTCAGTCTTTTGATATGTGATCACTCAGTAATGAAATTTTTCCTTCAGTCATTTATCTAGTCACTATACACAAGTCCCATATTATCCAAAAGTCTTAAACTAAGTACAGAAATAAAGTTTCATGCAGCATCGTATCCAGAGAAATCTACATCAATGCTCCCATCTCTACTTCTGTTGCATAATATCCTTAGTACTAAGTCTTAAATGCCACAGTACATTTAAGTAGATTCTGTTTTATGAAAGGACTGACATAAAAGATGACTGGTATTCAACAAGTTATAGCTGAGAATAGTCTTCCAAAAACTGATATAACACACTGTGCATATATGCAAGCCATGGTAAACATGGTAATTTTCCTTTAACAAAATGTTTAGAAGTATGAGATGACCCCATTATCAAGCAATTCCTCAGCTTGTTTGCCTGAATGTGAAATAAAGAAATCTCTTTTTAAAATACTGGCCTGCAGCTTACTCTGTCCCATTATGATATTGCATTTAAAATCACCTTTCCCTTCATGATAGATTCTGAAGTAGAACAGTGGGGTTGCTGATGCTGTGGAGGGAATCCTGGTGACTGCAGAAAGCAGCACAATCTGTGGTAAGCATGCAGCAGTGTCCCACTATATGTAGAGCCAAGGACAATACCTAATATTCTTTTCCTTCTTTAGGCACTTGCTTCCAGAGACGGTTTACTCTGCTTCCTAACAGCGCTGTTCATCAATATAATTTGATGCTTTTTGCATCATTCTAATGTGTATTTTTTTTTATTCCAGTATCTCTCATCCTCAACAATATAACTGTCATCTTCATTCTCACCAAGGTCTTTATAAGGCAAGGAGATTTGGAAGGAAAGGGCATGTGAGTAAAACTTTCTAACATTCTGAAGTCATTCATGTAGACTTCTTCTTTCGAGTTTTTATTTATCATTGTGTGCACATATACAACGTGTATACATGTGTGGAGGTAAGAGGACCACTTTAGAAGTCAGTTCTCCCCTGCCACATTTTTTTTTGAGACCGGGTTTCTCTGTTATAACTCTGGCTGTCCTGGAACTCAGTCTGTAGACCAGGCTGGACTGGAACTCATAGAGATCTACCTGCCTCTGCCTCCCAAGTGCTGGGATTAAAGATATGTGCCACCACCCGACACTTTCCTGATATCTTTTACAAGGGTCCCAGGGATGGAATATAGGTTGTCAATCTAATGTGAATACATCTTTCGTTGGATGTACTATCTTACAGATTGTAGCTATTTTTTGTGCCAAGATATCATATAAATTCACCATTACTTTATAATGGGTAGGGAAAAAAAGTAAATTTAACTAATATGTTAGAAAATATTACTTGGTAAATCAATTCCTATATTCCATTGAAAAGCTACACACACACACACACACACACACACACACACACACACTACACACACAAACACACACACAACCAATAATATTTAAAACTAAATAAAGTCCTAGTATTCTTCCAGAGGTCAACACTCAGGGTATTCTCAGTCTTGCTTAGAAATGAGAACTGACCAAACAATATTTTGAATTTCCAAGCTGTATTATCATGTAACCCTCTCAGGTCTAAAACTACCTAATTCTTGATTCTAATTTCCATTCTCTTATTATAAATATAGATATTAATACATCTAAGCAATAGTATTGGTAACCATCCATTAATATTATATTCAAGGAGTGTCATGCTTCTGAATGTCTTACAACTTTCTAATTGCTGCCTTTATACAGGCCATCTAATGACAGGTAATTAATACACATTTGTCTATCACCTGTCTATCAAAAGTGTCTGTGAGCATTGAACTTGATAAAACATTTGCACTTCTCTCACTGTTGACTATTACTATCTATTGTCTACATAAATACACAATGTTATTAGTAAAACATGAAAGTCTGCCTAATTTGAGTGCAAAGTCCCAAATTTCACAGATAATTCCCTGGTACCTTTTAAAATCATTTTTGTAATTGATGACTTTTGACAAATGCATATCAACATCAACAGTCACTTCCTGTGATCTTTTAGAATTTGTTCCTAGAGAGTATGATTAAATTATATAACTCACAGCTATGGACTTAAAATATTTATTGTAATTTTCTCAGCAGATGTTTGGTCTATAGTTTGTATTAGGCAAGTAGTTGAGAATATCTTGCTTGGCATATTGGTATGAAGTAAACATGGGAATACTGGTGAAATGTGAAGCTTCAAGTAAGGTGACTTTCTGTTCTCCTTTGTCACTCTATATCTTGGTGTTATTTTTACTGTGAGATGGGAAATTCATCACATAGTTCCTGGAGAAAGGAGGAAAGACCCCAACGGGATGTGTGCTCTGTGGTCGCAGCATTGTCCATGCGCTGCTCACCCCTTCCTCTGAACCTGGAATTTCTCATAGTGCCACTTGACAGAAATGCACTAACATCATTTATCAAATTTACTTCCTACGTAGACATGTCCTTACAGATTGACTATAAGAAGTTCATTTTTATTAGGACAAGTCATTCTGAATTCAAGGCTCTTAGAATTATCAATATTTGTTGTCTATTTCTCTTGTGTGAAATTTATTTTGATTAAATAAACTTTGAAGAAAATAAGTTTTTTAAAATATTACTTTGCTATGTATGCATTTATAACCATTAAGTTTGAGTCATAAAGAACACTTACATGGGGCTCTAGAGCTCAGTACTATCTAAAGTGTTTTGTGAAAAGTGCTTCCTTAGGATGTTAGCAAAGAGGAAAATGACAGAACTGCTTTTTCAAAAATATCTGGGCCATTAAATGCATATGTGGACTAGTGTACTCTAAAAACATATTTTCTATTGTAGTGTTTCATAAAATTGGAAAGCATATAGGCTTCTGTTGTGTAGACCACATTTTGAAGAATGTTCGTATAATACTGTCAATATACAGAGAACTAAGGACGAGGAAAGACAATTTGACATTGACTCTTTTTAAACATTGTAGATTAGATTGTATAAAACACAGCCTAATAGCACTAGTATACTGTGTTTACATAGTATTAGAGACCATACTGAGATGTGTATACTATGAAAGAATGGACTTGGCATTTAGAAAAGCCACACTATCTATTAGCCATATATATCCGCATTCCAAATGTGTAAGATAAGACATGTTAGTGCTGCTGAGAGATTAGAGGCAGAAGCAGGAGAATCCTGAGAAACTCACTGGCCAGCTGACCCAGTATTTACAGCAGTGAACTATAAAGGAGACCCTGGTCTCAAGCCAGGTGGAGTAAGGATCTACACTAAAGGTTGTCCTCTGACTTTCCTATCTAATCCATAAGCATGTGCTCATATATGCATTTCCATATATGTGCCCACACTCACACACATGAAAGTACACACACAAATATACATGAATACATGTACATACATCATACATAGAGATAGATATAAAAATTCAGATTGCAAAAACATCTGTCCAGAAGTTTCTCAAATATAAAAACGAAACTTTCTTAACCACTGAAAAGTAGAATATAACAAGATCAAAGCTTGTTGAGAATCCCAATAGCAAACAAATATTGTGTTAACTGAATTACTTGTCATAATATCCACTTCTGGGACATTATAAATTCATTAATCAATGAAGCAAATTATAATTATTTAAAAATCTACTTTAAAGTCTCAGTTTTCATATTTCCTGTTTTTATAGACTCTTATTTATAAAATTTTCCATTAAAAATGTGATGAATTTTAAGTAAAATATTTTTGTACTACAGTCAGTAACAAACAGAAATATATCTGAAAAATGAAAAAAATATAATGTATTTGATTTGACAATTTTCTACCACCCATGTAGCACCCTGTGTTAAGACAAATACAAACACACTTAGATATTAACAATCACTTTGATGAGAATCACATTGTCTGTTACATGAAGAAGCCAAAAGCAACCACTATTATTTTTGAAAGTTTGTTTAGTAACACAAGGGCATTTATGATTACAAGAAACATTTATTAAAAAGGTATCATTGAATAAAGTGACAAAGTAATTTGTTTTTATTTTGATTTTTATTTAAGTAATGTACTCCTCTCATGTAGTATTTGTTTTATGCATAATTATTGTATTAAAGGTTTATACTTTCCAAGGTTAGGTTGGTACATAGTAGAGAAATGCAATCATTACTGCCATTACATGTCAAAATTCAAATTTTGACATGAAACTATCATTGCTTTAAACCTATTCTTGAAATGCATTAGAATAATACGCATGTATATGTATGATGATGAGAGAATATATATTCTCTAATATTACCTAACAAAAAATTACCAAATTAAAGAGTACATTTTCTGAAATTCTTAGGTTTGTTTATATTGTGAGAGCTATCATTAATACTTGAACATTCTTTGTTTAGCTATCTCTTCCATAGAAATTATAGTAACCAGGTAAACACAGAAGCCATGTGATTCATGTGAATGAGCATAATCATGTACCTGTAGGTTTTTCTTTTGACTTTTAATCAGCCATGTAATACATAATGTATGATTAAAATTATAGTAGGGAAAAGATTACCATATGTAAGTTGAGATATTTCTCTTCTTTATCCTGCTAATTTTCATTTAAGTGATAAATATTATTACATCTTTTAAACTACACTTCCTGTAATTTTTCCTTGTCATGTTTTGGTAGCAAGTAGATATGGTACCTATGAGAGACAGTAACATTAAAACATGAATAAAGTTTTCAATGAGAAGTTTTTTAGTAAAATTATTATGCTTTTCTGTTTTTGAGGAACATGAAGAAAGCAATGAACCAGTATTAACTAGCAGCATAACAGGTCGGTCGACATAAATCTCCAAAATATGTGTTTTCATAATTAAAAGTAATTGCATGTACTGCAGCAAACTAAATTCTGCAGTATAATTAAACATACTTAAATATATTAAGTCTATAAGTAATTTGCATAAATATTCTGCTTAACAATTTCAGTGTACACTAGGGGATATTATGATCTTTATCAATGCACTATACCATTAACTGAATGGATAATGATATGGTTTTAAAAGTTGAGATATAATTATAACCTCCATAGAGCCTCCAAATTCAGTGTTATGGCCAATTGGAATGATTTGCTGAACTGTAGGGAGAACTGCATTTGTTGATTTGAATGTTGCAATTGAGCCTTGATCCTGAGACTTTTGCCAAATATTAGCTTTGGTCGTCTTTTCTCAATGTGTATTTCCAGATTTATTAGTTTACATTGCTATACTTTTCTTCAGGAAAACACATGCCTAGCCCATTAGATTAATCTTGCATCAAAGAATCACAAACTTAAGTTAGATTATGAGTTTCGTCAATAAAAAAGTAATAATTCATAATCAACCTACAGAATGGGAAAAATTCTCTATGAATTTTGTGTCTGACAGAGAACTATGTACTTAGAATATACAAAAAAAGAACATCAAGAAAATAATTTAAAAACCCAGCTACTAAAAGTGGGATAGAGAACAAACCAGAGATTTCTCAAAAGATCAAACTCAAGGGGCAGAGAAAACAAAAAACAAACAAACAAACAAAAAAAAAGGTTCAATATCCTTAGCCATCAGGAAAACATAAATTAAAACTACATTGAGATTTCAACTTAGTCTAGTAAGAATGGCCAATATTAACAAAATAAATGTGGACAAATATTGACAAGGATGCAGAGAACAGAATCATTTACTCATTGTTGGCAGGGATGTAAAACAGTACAACCACTGAGAAAATCCGTGTAAAAATTTCTCAAAAAGATGAGACTCAATCTACATCAAGATCCAGCTATCCTACTCTTGGGATTGTACCCAAAGGACACTACATTCACTGCTGTTCTGCTCATAATAGCCAGAAATGGGAAATATCCGAGTTGTCCTTCAATGGATGAATGGATAATGAAAATGTAGGAGACTTACACAACAGAATATTATTCAACTTTTAATAAAAGTGAAATTATGTAATTTCAAGGTAAATAGCTGGAGTCATCCTGAGTAAGGTAACCCAGAATGAAAAAAGACAAATATTGCCTTTTTTTCTCTTATATTTGGATGTTAGAAGCTTTAAGTGTGTGTGTTTTAATCCAAATAACAACAGATAGTAGGTCTATGGAAAGGGTATAGTAAGGGACCATGGGAGAGGAGAGGATTAAAAAGGAAAGGGAAATAAAATACAGTGTTATGAATAAATAAATTTGAAGCTAGACTATAAAGGTTAAATAGGAAGGAGGATGGGAGGGCAGGGTAGAGGAGGTAATCTAGGGATAGACAACAAATATGACAGGTGTTTTGAAAAGCCACATGGTAACCTATTACCATAGGAAGTTTCTAAAATATATAAATATATGAAAGGTATGTAAATGAAGTTACCATATGGTGGAGGGAACAATACCTAACTAGACCTTTTATACCAAAAAGAAAAAAGCTTGAATTCCAGGAATTGGTTACATCTTAGTGAGTTGTTAGTCAAAGGGGTCCCATAACCTCTCCCAAACATCACAGGCTATTGACAAGGGTACAAGTTACTCTCAACAATCTGATGTTAAGACCCTATTGCTGAAGACATGTCATTGAACAAAGAAAAATTGAGCCTGTGCCCAACTAGAAATTCCATTCCTATTGACTAGTGTTCACAGTGGTGGAAGGAGCTCTGCACAGTATTATGAAGAAAGGTAATCATAAATAGCACCCAAACCGAACCCTGTAACCTACAACAGTAATCTATCTACACAATATACTGGGAGAATAGTGACACAAATGTTATGGAAGTAACCAGTCACTCTCTGATTGGATTTAACATCCACTCCATGAGAAAGAATCCAAACCTGGCACTCCGAAAATTCTAAGAATCTGAGATTAGAAAATTTAGGGACTTAGAGGAAAACTTACTATTATTCTGCTAAAGGAAAACAGTATTGAAATTACTCAAAATGGCATATTACTATACTTGTAGATCAGAACAAGTTTCACTTCTGATTTTTTTTTATTTTGAGATAGTATAATTCAGTTGTCTATGCTGTTCTTGAACACACTCTCTGCTCCAGTGAGGCCTTGAACTAGTGATCTTGCTGCCTCAGTCTACTGAGTAGATGGTGTTACTACAATGTACCACCAGACCTGACTTACTAAATTTATGAGGTAGGTTTATTCAGAAAGTAGAGCTAGAAAGTATGGCTGTCTGCTCTGCTCTATTTTTACTCTTCAACAACTCTACCTAATGTTTAATCACTACTAACTTCAGCTGATTCAGTGATTTTATCACCTTACCATTTACAAAACTACTCATGAATCTTGCTACAAAACATAATTTAATTAAGAGGATTTTGGGTGTGGCCTCTGAACTCACAGTTTCGAAATGTTACAGGTAAGTTAATGAGCTAATACTATTGATCTAAGAACCATTTTTTAAGTAACGAAGGTGTGTATGGATCTGATAGACATGGTATGCAGAATTAAGTAACTAAAGTGCCTTGTATCTCATATCAAGTAAGTTACTATATATGCTATGTGTATCACGATTCTGCTCTGCAAGCTCTCCTTACTTATACTGTGGCTATCATTTCAGGACAAACTGACAGATGCCACTTCTCACTACTACCAGAATGACTGTCACATGAGATGTTTAGTTCCTAGAATAAGTGATACACTCTGCTGTCTTTTAAAATTAAATTAAAAATGTTCAATAACTCTAACTATCAAGGCATGTTCTATTATCATTCTTATGGACTAAAGAACAATTATTCAGACACTTAAGTGTCTCAAAGCCAAGTACTCCTACAGTTAAGATTATTGTGGACAATACAGAAGTATTTACTTTAATATTCTCCAGATTCATCCATAGTTCCAAGAATTTGAATAAATCATCATTACTAAAATAGTCCAACAAAAGGGGTAATTTGTTGTTGTTGTTGTTTTAATAACAAGTTCAGAGAATGCTGGCCACAAATATAGACAGAGATTGTGGAATTATGTAACATAAAGTCATCACTATGTAGAAAATCTTGAATTTCCTTTCTTCTGGACCCTTTCTTTGCACTACAAGGCATTATCTTGCTTAATATGAATATGTCCCATTGAAAGGAACTTTAACTAATATGTTTCCATTTGACAGAAGACAAAACCAAAGCACAGCAGAGTTACATAGGTCACTGAAGATCTTACACCTTAACCAAAGTCTAAACCAGGACATCTGACTTTAGAATCCTCTCTTCACCACTCTATCTTGCTTCTTTCCTTTCTAAGGAAAACATACATTCAAACTTTCAAAATTTAAAACATACTCATTTAATTTTCAGTTAACTCCAAAAGTTGGACTTCTCCAGCAATTTACATGTCACAAACAGAAACACACAAAGAGTTAAATTTGGCTGACAAAATGCTGATGAAATGGGGCATGGCCTTCTATCTCTAGGGCAGCATCCAGAGTTCATGCTATTGTCCATGTTATGAGCATGCTGCACAACAATAAAATAATCTGATGGATTTATTGTCTACCTATTCTTTGTAGTTTTCCTGAAACTTAGAAATTTATTCCCTAATATTCATTGGTCATGTCCATCTACATATGCAAAATGGTAAGGAAAACACACCAAAATCCCCATAAGTATCTTCCCTGTTTAGTACTGTGCTGGATACTGATATTTCTCTCTTCTCATTAATCTAATTAGGGACTTCTGAGTCATTTCAACATTTTTTCCTTTCTTTCCATAGTACATCAAGCTGTATGCTATTTAATATGTACTGTACCTTGGGTATACCTAGGATAGTATGCATTAGTTCAATGTTTTCCTCCCTTTCCTGAATTAGTCTCCTAGCTTATTTCCTTTTCTTCTTCAAATACTCTTTGATAACCTGTTTTAATAAAATATAAATAGTCATGAAACTTACTAGTTCAAAATTCTTACACTACTTACTTTCGCTTCTAGATTGAAGCCCAGTAATTAATGAAAAACACAAAACCATTCCCAGTTTAACTCAGACTATTTCTAACAACACTTTCAACTATTTCTTTCTCAACATGCTGTCTATACATAGTTTGCTCTACTCGGAACAACCTTGTACATATTTTTGATTTGACAGGTTTTGTTCATATTTCAAGGTACTTTTTAACACAAGCAACATTTTATGTTTTCCCATACACTACAGAGTTTATCACTCTTATCATAATTCATCTTTCTGTTGGCTGTGGTATTCTAGTGAGGAATCTTCCCATAGCTTTGGGCACAAGAGAAGAATTAAGTAAACACTTACTAGATAAATAAATAGAACAACCAATGAAAGTTGACCAATACATCATGTTAATAGTCATCAGAAGCTTGCAATATGGCCTCCCTGCCATTTAAGTCCAGAGGATATAAAGGCAGAAGTCTCAGGAGTTTGGAACCACTCTGTGGTACAGTGTAAGACCTTGTCACAAAAACAATCCATTGCAAAAATTTTAGGGTTTAATGAACAGTTAAACATATAAGTAATATTTGAAAATACTTACTAGACATTTATCTCCGTACTGTTTAAATGATTTACACATTCTGAACGGAAATTTTGCTACATGTACCAAGACAACAATATGAGTAAATTGTATCAATGTCTTGACGAGATCCACAAATGTCCCCTATTCTAGTTCCCTGATCCTGCACACACAGAGAGAAGATACAGTAAACACAAGGACTAGCGCAGGCTGTTGACTGCCAGGAGAAAGAAAGAGCCACTCACGTAGAGCTCAGCATAGATTTTGGTATCAGAAATGGGCTTTTTAACAAAGAAAAGAAAAGCGCCCGCGGCCTCTGTGGTCCTGTGGAGGTGGTTGTCTGACATGTGGGAAGCTTGCCTTTGGCTGAAACACACTGGAGTGATGATGCGAATACAAGACACTCCGATCACGCTTGCTTCGCCATGTGTAAATGCAGGCGATTGCCAGATAATGCTATGATGTTTTTATGGGAACAAACAGAAAATAAAACAATAGGAAACAGATTATTGTCACCTCACTCTCATAAACTCTCATAAAAATACATAGTCCTGTTTGGAAGCTCAAAGGTGAGCGATAGTGGATTTATCATTTTGACCTCTAGGTGGGGCTGCTGCACCAGCTTGACATGCGAACAAATCTTCAGTTGAGAGTTCCATTTCATTGTCCCCAGTAAAGCAAGAAACCGTGGAATGAGTACTGACTCCAGAAAACAAATGCAAACCAAAAATCATATAAGGTTTTTACTTAAGCAACTGGAAACAAGCAAAGTAAGGAGCTATAGCGTAGAAAGCAGGTGTCTGTTCTTTATACACTAAATAGTACTTAAAGTACAAAACTTCTTCATATATATATATTTAATATATATATTCAAGAAAATCCAAAAGCCAAGTGACTCTTGTAATGAGCCTTTATACAGTCATTGCTCTCATAATGGTGTACACAGCCATCCACATGTGGTCTGACCTGTTCATATATGCTGGTGCTGTGCAAATGAATATCCCAAATCCTCATAAAGCCTTCAGAACAAAGCAGAATTGATGAGAAAAGAGAATGAGGCTCAAGGTGTGTGTGTGTGTGTGTGTGTGTGTATATATATATATATATCTTTACAGACTGTGAAGCAGAGGCTGTACAGAAGGTATCTGTACAGACAAAGGAAGCTGTTCTTTCATCGGATTGTCTCGTGACCTGGGTTCTGAATACAGTGGTTGATATGCATGTGGATATAGATTACTAAACTTTGTGTTTTTGTGTATGAGTATTTTATTGTCGTATAAAAAGAGAAGAAAAAATATCAGAATACATGGGTTTCATCTGGATTGATCCTGGGATAGACAGAGCCTAGAAGATATGAAGGCAAGATATGAAGGCCCATATAGGATTCACGAGGAGGGTTTTGCTGGACAAGCTTATAGAGAAATGTGTATTAATATATATACACACACATACATAAACACACACTCTCACACACATATGCATTCACGCATACATACACACACACACACATACATATATATGTATAACATATAATTGTATCAAAGACCTTCTTTGGGGTAGCTCTGGGAGTTTTGCTTAGGAACCTTTGTCAAGCTCAGGCCGTCATCTTGTTCTTTATTCTAATGGGAGAAGCATTCTCAAAGGGCTTATCACACATCAGAACACACATTTGATTTTGCTCCTTGGAAATGCCCTTTGATTCAACCACTGCGTCTAGGGTAGATAACTGTATACAGATGTCAAGACTACAAACTGTTAGATATCTACCATGAAAATAAGTAATCAAGTAGTGTGAAATTAAAGTCAACCCAGACTGTGAGTTCCAGGCCAGCCTGGAACTACAGAGAGATCTTGTACAAGTGAGGGATAAGGCAGGTAAATCAGAAGGAAGGAGAAAAGAAATGAGAAGATCGAGTAAAGAGGAAACTGCAGATATTTCCATCAGGCTGTTCTCAACATCCCTCTGAATTCTCCTTTCCTCTAACCCCTAGAGTACTGTGAGACTATTACCTTTCAGGGAATATTTAACAGATCACACAAAAGTGAATGAACTGCTTAGGAAAAAGGCAGAGCTCTGCTCTAATTTCAGGGAGTGCCTACCCTCTTTGTATTAGCTGATTTATCTGATAAAGGGGCTTAAGAATATCTGCTCTGCAGGGCATTTACTGATTAGACAAAATAGTATTATGCTGTTGGTGATCACAGTAACAGTCATTAGTATACCCCATGAATGTTTGTTAATATTATGAGTGCGCCTGCAGACAAGCCAAAGCAATTGCAGCGCTAATGGACCTTTGTGACTTCTGATGGACACGTGCAGCTCAGCTGAGTGCAAGGACGGTAGCCAAGGGATCTTATGGGCTGCTCTGACACATGGGAAAACACAACAGAGAAATCATCAGTTTTCCCCTTTATATTATATTATAATTAGAACGACTGGTGCTGACTTTACACCTTTCTAACAAGGAGGGAAGGAAGGTAAGCATAACACAAAGAAATAATTTATCTTAGGGATACAGAGTTCCTCAAATACAGAATGGTGGACACAGAAATTCCTGGTGTTAGCTGGATATGAGATGACATTTCCTTCTATCTTCACTCTCATTTCAGTTGTTAAAATGAAATATCAGGACTTGCAAGAACCTGAGCTCTCAGTGAAGAGCATGGCTGTAAATAAGAAATAAACCAAACCAATAGATTTTATGTAAACTCACCAGTTAGTGGAGCCTATTTGGAATCAGTGTGATTAAAGTAATAGAGTTTTAATGTGAGATGGAAGAATTATCGATAATAATGCAGAGAGCTGGAATAGGGCAGTGGCCGTGGGATTTTAGATTGCCATCACTGGACGGCTGTTTTACTGAGAGGAAGGAACAAAGATGCCTAAGTCCTTCTTAGCTAGTCTTTTCTTATACACATGATTGTATTTATATATTAGAAAGTATGCCTGGAATAACTTGGTCCCACTTAGGAAGGATACTGTAAGAACACACGGCACACTGCGGTATGGAAATCAGTGATTCACATTCACACAGAGGCCACATTCATCATCATTAAGAATGTACATTAAGCCTGTGATTGTCCTATGCACATAAGGAATAAGGAACAAGATCCAATGATTAAGCACTAGAAACAACACAGGACATGTAACTCTTTTTGTGTTTTCAGTATTATATGTTACAACAAATATGTCCAGTTTTAGTTAAATATTAGTTAAATATTATGGATAATATTGAACGATTATTTTGAGGCAAACTTATTTCAACGTAAGTGTGAACTTTGGCAGTGACAGCTAACTCTAACCTCAATGAAGCTATTGATTAGTTCATATCTTTCACAGGACAGAACTTGGCAAAGCCATTTAGCTTTCTGGGATCCATTTGATTCACCATAAAGCAAAGAACTGCAGTAACAGTTAGCATTTTTATTAAAATGTCACTATCCTTTCTATTCTGCTCAATTAGCAAATTATATTTGCTTTTCTAGAAGATGCAAAAATCAGGTGCACTCCAGTTCTCATAGGAACCCAGTGTCCTCTTCCCTGTGAGGTGGTAGCAGTATGGGAAGAGAGGGGAAGCAGATCACACAAAAGTTCCTCTGAACAATCACTTTGTAATGGGCATTGAAAATGTTCATGGCATCCCAGAATGCACTGCTTTTTGTGAGATTAGAACTGCAGAAAGGAAGCTATTTGGTTTCATCAGAAGTGTGCCTAGTACAAAACCACTATGGGCTCATTAACTTACATTCTAGTGACTAACTGCTGCCCACGCATCCCAAGTCACCTTCTTTGTGAATGAAATACTATGCTGGAATGAAGGGCTGAGGATCAGGTGGGGAAATGTAGTTAGTATTTAATGCTTCAGAGTATGGTGTTGTTGTTCCTTTGGTTTGGGGTTTTGATACTTCAGAATGTTACAACACTTACCCAGCATGCAGGAATACCTTGGTTTAATCCCTTGATACCCTCCTTCCACCGCTATAAAACTAATACTAAATTACTGTTAACTCAAATGAGGAAAAATATACATCTCAGAGTTAAATCTGAAGAGTGTACACAGAGTACGCCATTGTCAAAGAAACATAGGGTACAATGTAGTGAATGCTTCTAGTGAACTGAAGGATATACCAGGCATTGTCTGAATGCTGTACACATGTGAATATTTTCATCATATACTGCTTGAAACTGAGACTGAGAAACTCCAAGAACAGCCACTGAGATCCTGAAGTGAAGACTGGTCCCTCCTGGATGTGCACAAATCACACCTTCGCAGTACATTGCTTATGGCAATGAAGCCAAGTTCCACAATTGAGAACATCATTTATTTCCTATAGTTCTTGATATGCTATGTAAATTTTGATTTAATTTTCTTCACATTAAAAAAATTAACTGCAGTAATCAAGGGAAAAGAGTATAAGAACACATGCTCACAAGCAAACCTCTAACTGGCCTAACTTAAAGAAAGTAGATGTAGTAACTTAAATTTCAGTGGCTGACACTATCTTAGAAATAACTTATTTTTCTGGGGCTATAGTTCTTATTGAAATATTTCTGTGATATACTAAATAATTATATTGCCTCATTGCTTAATTTTGATCAAAGAAGTTAAATATTTTTCTCTTTAAGTTTTGTATGTTTGGCTTTGAAAAACATGTATGCAGAATTTTCACAAGAGACAGATCTTCCAGAAGAGCAGTGCCTAAGCTCTTAAGACCAAGGAGTTCACTTCAAAAGCACAGAAAATATCTGCTTCAATAATATGTGACATTCACTACGAACAGCAGCTTCCTTTCCAGTACCTGTCATACTTTTCAATAACCATACTTTTAGTACTCTTATATCATATATATCTGCATATATCTTCACATTCCTGTTATACCTTGGTTTTTAAAGACAAATAATCTTAATCATTTAATATGCATTGCTTAAGGTATGAATCCAAAATATCATGTCAACATGTAACACACATAATTGCCATTAATGACATATTTTACAACTTTTTTTCATTTTAAATGAGATACATGTAATGAGATACATGTGATATTGCTATATATGTATACAATGATGACAATCAATTGGCGTGATCAATCAGCTAAAACGTTTGCTCTTTCCATTATTATTTTTTTCATAGAACATATTTTGACCATGTTTCCTGCTTCCCTAACTCTCCCAAATCCTCCCCACTCAGCTTTATCCCCTCCCCCCCTCTCTCTCTCACACACACACACACACACACACACACACACCTCTCCCCTCTATCTCAAAAACAGAATCAAAAACAAGAAATCCATAAAATAAATACAAAGACCAGTAAGACAAAAACAAAACGCCAAAACAAACAAAACAACAACCACAACCACAACAACAACAACAAAAAACCTCCCCCACACAAAAAGCCCAAAGAAAAATCATGGAGTTCATTTTGTGTTGACTAATTACTCCTGTGCATGGGGCTTACCCTGGAGTGCGCTTAATTTGACCAGTGACACTCCATTAGATAAAACTGATTTTCCCATTCCAAGCAGGTATCAATAGCAAATAGCTTCTTGATTACATGTAGGATTACATGATTTTTTTTTATATAAAAGACCACAGAGACTCCACCAGAAAACTTCTACAGTTGGTAAAAACTTTCAAATAGGTAGCAAAATTATGACGTAAATATCAGTATCCTTCTTATATACAAATGACAAAAACAAAACAAAACAAAATAAAATCCTGAGAGGGGAAAAAAATTAAAGAAACAATACCTTTTACAATAGCCTCAAAAACCAAACAAACAACTTAGAATAACCTTAACTAAGCAGTTAATAATTATATAACAACAAAAACTTTAATACATTGATAGAAAATAAATGAAGAAGATACCAGAGAATGCAAAGATCTGCCATGCTCCTGTATTGGTAGTGTTAATATTGTAAAAATAGTCATTCTACCAAACACAATTTACATATTCAATAAAATCCACATTAAAATCCTAACAAAATTCTTCTCAAAAATTGAAAAAAAACATGTCTTCAATTTGATGTAGAAACACACATGAAAAAGTCAGCATAGCTAAAGCAATCATGAATAAAGAAAGAACTGCTGAGTGATTCAAAATCCCAGATTTCAAGTTGTATTACAGAACTACACTAGTAAAAACGGCATGATATTTATTTCTGTTAAGATGATTCAAAGATGTTTAATACAGCTCTCTGAAGCATGCGATAAGTTATTGTTAAATATAATCATTGTAAGCACTTTTCTACTTTGATTTCTGTAGCTGTAATAAAACACTCTGAGGAAAAAGCAAGTTCAGGAAGAGGTTATTTCACCTTCTGAGTTATAGGCCATAATTGAAGAAAGACAAGGCAGATACACAAGGCAAGAGCTTGCAGCAGAAACAGTGAAAGAACTTTGCATGGAGGCTTGATTGACCCTAAATAACACTCACCTGACTTTCATTTACAACTCCGGAACACCTGTTCAGTAGTGGCATTGGGCTGGGCCCTCCACCATCAATCAATAATCCTGAAAATTCCCCATAGTCATATCCAGAAACCAATATAATCAAGACAATTCCCCAGTTGAAACTCCCTCAGGTAACTCTGGTGCATGTCAAGTGTCAGCTGAAGCTAACTTAGAGAGGCATTAAGCTTATTCCTCTTCATTGGAATTTGATACCAGTTGATCAACTTCTATTAATCCTCTTCTTTTATCTACTTGTCTCAGCCCGTGGTAATCATGTTTTTAGTCTAATACTTTTATTTTCTAAAAGTTTATCATTACATTGTATCCATTAGATGCTTAACATGAGATAGTAACATTTAATTACTTTATACTCTGCTCAAATAATCCCTAGCCTCTATTCCATCCATGCCATGCAATCCTAAACAAATTTGGTCACTCTATAACACAGTTACTTCTGAGTTAGAAGGTATAATAAGATTGTGTTTCCTTTATTCAACATCTTTTCTTTTCTTTTCTTTTTTTGGTTTATTTTTATATCTTACCTTTCAAAATGTTGTAGTTCAGAACTTTCTGCTGCTATTTACAACCCTGCTATTTACCCTTTTCTACCCAGATACATCACTTTGAAGTGTTTTATCTTTCTGATCCACCTGGGCTATCTCTCTAACTCAACTGATTTTACTTGGACTTCCTATGGTCTTCATTTCTGAATATGCTTCTCTCTTTTGGCAAGAATACCCTGACCTCTAAATCCACTTCTACCTGTTTCAGAGTTTACAATTCTGTTTTGATGTAGAATATCTCAAAATAACAACCTGGGAAAGACAAGAAAGATGGTTGAGAATATAATTTCAGTATGGAAAACATTTGGGGGTACTATTGGAGATACTGTAGTATGCATCCTCAAATCGGAGACATACTGCCTTCCAGCTTTGGCTGTGTGTGAAGGGCTGACTCCACTTTGATTCCTCATCCTGCTTTGTAATCTCCTTTATGCCTTGGTTTATCACTATGCCTGAATGAGATGGTTGGAAGATGTGACTTATAATGCTTGAAGGCATTTTATCAGCCCCAGTCAGAGTGGGGGGAGATGGGCAGGAAGCTTGGTGAAGCAAGGCCAACGGGGCAGAATAATGTCTACAGGAAATCGACAAACTGTGCTAATATAAGGAAACAGGGGGGCAGAAGAAGCAGATGTTAACACAGCAACGGGAAGATGAATTGGAGAATTTGAACATTGATATTAATACAATTTTTCCACTTTGAAATACATCCATTGCAGATTTATTAAAATAAGCTTCCCTTGCTTAGATTCCTATATAGCCTTACTGTGAATATTTAATGATGTATTGAATTATTTTTGCCATTACTCTTATCCCGTTTGTTTTTTGACAGAATTAGACTGCTATTGAGAGTGGTATTAATGTGCCATGTGAATTCCCATTTACATCAACTTCTATTGTTGTTTTTAGAGCATTTTGATTGTGGAGTCTTATGTAACATATCCCTTTAAAGAGGAACGGCATGTGCATGATTATAGCTCATATTGATCACTGGAAAAGCCATGAGTCCAGCTATTCTTATAGCTCTAGTCTGAGTTCAGCTTTGCTATCCATCAGCACTTTTAGAGCTCCGCATTTCCTTCCGACTCTTGCATTGTGGCCTATCTTTCTGTTCTCTAACTATCCATGTTCTGTTACCTCTTTGGTGCACAGTCAGTCTACAGACAGAATGCTACAAAATGGAGAAATCTAAGTTTCAGTCCATTCATGAGATTTCAGTAAGTCAGTGTTATTAATACTCGCATACATAAAATATCATTGTCAAAATGATGAGCCTATAAGCCTAAGGATATAACTGAATATATAAATTACTTTATACATTTAATTGATGATAATTATAAATCATTACATGGAAATATATGATTAGTGAGTGAATGATTCAGATATCCTGGTTAGACAGTGAGTAAAACAAATAGTACAGTCAAAACTGCAAAGCCAAAAACTTCCTTCTACTGAATTGATTTGGATTAATTCTGTGCTGCAAACCTATTTATGTTTTCATGTATCTGGTGTTGTCCTTGTATATTTCCTGGCACCTACTTTGTTGAGTACAAAATACCTGAATCCTTCTACATACCGTACCTATCCACCTAGCCTTAACTATATTCTTATCTGTTATTCACTGGACCATCATATTAGCTTAAGAACCATGAATGTGTAAGATTCTCAATAGTTATCAGACACTGCTATCATCAGTTACGATAAAGTCCTGTAACTGCTGCATGGATATCAAGGAGAATAGGCTCTGTGTCCCTCTTCTGCCAGAATATTGTTCTCTCTAATTTACATACTCCTAGATAAATTCCTTTTCTGTTTCTCCCATTTTAATCTCCCCTTTCCCAGTCTTCCTCTTGTGATTCTTGAGCCATAACCACACGTTTGTTCTCAAGGTCTGGCTGTATGCCCCATTTATCTTCCATTGTAAACCTGAAACGTGCTAGAGTTATCTGACAAATGACTCTCAATTGAAGTATTGCCCAGATATGACTGCTCTGTGGACATGTCTTGTTTGTTAATTCATGTAGGAGGACCCAGCCCACTTTTGGTAACATTCCCTTGGCAAAAGGTCCTCTTATATATGATGAACCTTGGGAATATAAAGTATACTCTTCACTAAAATACACTGTATTCCCAAATTCGCTTTATTCACTTGTGTTAAAAGCATGTTCTATTCAAGACTGAGTTGTTCATGTCAATGAGAACATGTGTATATGGATGATGTCTGGTCTAATTATCCTTATAAGCTTCTTGGTTTAAATAAGCACTTGTGAGTCTTATTTAGTTTATCTTTGTTCTTCAATTGTGACATATTGGAAAATAGTTACATGCATATAGCTATATCAGAAAACTCTCGACAGCTCCATGTTCTCAAAGCATACACTTACAAGCAAGTTGCCCTTTCTACTTTTCAGAAAGTTATTTGAACTGGGTGTCAAAGGCCATAATCATAAAGAAGATGGAATTGTGTTAAAATGCATACTGTGGTGTTGCAGGCAGGTGTAGTGTGAGAATGAATATCATGGCTGGTTTTAGAAATACTTGGTTGCTTCTAATGTACAACATGAGGATAGCAGCTGGCTGCTTACAAGGCCTGGCCCATGGCACTCATTCACTAATGAAGATGCCACTTCATATTAAGGACCCTACCCAAGGGAAGATGTAGAGACAGATCAGAAGGGACACATTGTACTGTCAGATAATACTTGGCATGGTAAGTATTGATCTTCTTATTCAAGTCATAGAGCCTCTTCCTTTGAAACAAGTTGAGAAGTGGGGATATAATCCATATTGTTTTGCCCTAGGTATATGCTGATTCCATGATCAGTCATTAGAAAGACCCATTTAATTAAACAAATGAGCACTGAAGTCATAACTAGACACACTTATCTTTACAATCATTTGAGTTGTTTCTCTTTTTATACGATGCTTGAAAATATCACCGAAGGCAGCTGTGGCTCCATACTATATACTCTAGAAAAATTAAACCTGCAACTCATCCTACCCTCAACAGTTCAAAACCACTCTGAAATATTGGTTAAAATACTATTAATTTATTAAATACTATTACGTTCAGCTGAAAAAATATGTAAAACTGTATCAACAATCTTAATAACATTACACTTGCTTTAAATGATTCCGTGTGTGTGTGTGTGTGTGTGTGTGTGTGTGTATGCATGCACATGAAAGAACCTTGGGTTGCAAGTTGATGTTGGAGATTAAATTGTTAAAGTCAATTTTGCCCTCCACCATGTGGTTCCTGGGAATTGATCTCAAGTTGTGAGGTTTAATGGCAGTTCTACTTACTCCCTAAGCTATTTCACTGGTTCCTTAACCTACTTTTGAATTATTATCAACTGCAGATTTATGGAATTGCTTGCTTTTCTTAGACTGCAGCCTTTATATATGTTGTCTGAATCTATAACTGTTGTCCAAACTATGAAAAAAGAGGCAATTCCCTTTCTAGTTGGCAACAGACATTGTCAAAGCACTGTCAAATGTGATCTCCAAGTAACTAAGCTTTGAGCATATAGGTCTTGCAATGTCATGTTGTTGCACCATGGCTGTGTGTGTGTGTGCATGTGTGTCTGTCCAGAAAACTGTTCAGGATAATCCTGTGCATAAATAAGTAGCTCTGTTTTAAAAGTATAACACTGATCGTTTTATTTCTTTTCAGTGTCTACATTATTATGCGTATTACTAGTATAATTTCACAGTCACAATGTTCCTTCAGAATCTCTGAATTTAATAACCCTGAGACTACCTAATTGTCATTTCAACCTGTTTATAGCAAGTGAAGACAATATATCTGAAATGTATTTTACTACTCTCTAATCACACATGGGATGATTCCCAAGGCAAGGCTATGTGAGTGTCTATACCTGTTAATAAGATTCCCTGGGAAATAATAAAGAGAATAGTTCAGTTATCTTAAAACCAGAATGTTATTTCCTTAAGAGAAACTGTGAATATTTTATCACCCAGAACCCCAATGAATAATTCTGCTTTGTGACTTAGCCTTTGAGGAGCAGAATACTTGAAATCTGATAGGTGGGGACAGAATCTCCAGAAACCTTTCTGTCCCCTAAGTAATCCTGAAATTCCTGGGCATTCTCTTCAGAATATTAACAGGAGTATTCACAATGTGAAGCATTTGCTTGTCAATTTTTTTCTAAATATTGAGATTAGCTTATCACACCCGCTTTTGAATTTGCATATCCTTTCATTTGTTTCATACTGTTGCATACTAATGAGCCTCCTTTCAGATCTGTAGGATTTCTCCATACATTATCTCTGTCTTTGTCCTGTACACTTATTCACACAATGTTTTAATTAAAGATGCTTTACTGACACTAGAGCAGAGTCAATGGTACTTCCTTGTCTTTCTAACCACCTTGCAGGAAGGCAGAGGTTATGAGACTCTGCCTATCGGGTGATGCACCAGAATGGATAACATTGTCCATCAGTTACTACTGTATGTTCTTGTGTTTCCTGCTTGTCCTGAGTCTGGTTGATGTAACTACTACCGACTGCTTTGATTAATATGGGAACTGATACAATGTGTACTGGAGGAGTTAGAATAAAGCAATAGTGATAAACCACATAAGGACATTTAAGAAACCATATTAATGATTTAAACACATCATTCTGCTTGCTTCCTTGCTTGCTAGAAGGAAGCCTCAAGATTTTTTTTAAAATTCTAAGTAAAAATATGAAAAACAGAAAGCAATTGGTTCCCATTTGGATCCACAGTATAAAAATTCCCAGGTTTTGTGTTTGTTTGTTTGTTTTTTGAAAAACCATATGTTAGTCCATTATTAACAATTATTAGCAATATTAATTAAATATTAAATAATTTAATAATTAAATTAAAATTAAATTGAATTTCAAAATCAACTGATTTTTTAAAAAAATATTAAACGTTTATGCATTCATTTTATTTTTATTCTTTCTGCATATTATTGGAAATACGCAAAATATGTCATTTGAGCTACACAGTCCATCTAGAAATACTATTTTTTACAATTAACATATTTTATATTCAATTCATTCTGAGAAAATGTTTTTTACATAAAATCATAACAGTAGGCAATAGATTCAATTGAGTTAATATGTATGAAATTTTAAAAGAATAAAAAAAGTTTGAAAAGAAAACATTTCCTCCCTTCCTCTAACTCCCTCCTTCAATAGGGCAGTGTTGGTGTCTGCCTTTAATCCCAGGACTTGGGAGGCAGAGGGAGATGGCTTTCAGTGAATTCAAGGCCAGCCTGGTCTACAGAGTGAGTTCCAGGACAGCCAGAGTTACAACAGGGAAATCCTGTCTTGAAAACCCAAAGGAAAAAAGAAGAAAGAAAGAAAGAGAGAGAGATAGATAGATAGAGAGAGAGAGAGAGAGGGAGAGGGAGAGGGAGAGGGAGAGGGAGAGGGAGAGGGAGAGGGAGAGGGAGAGAGAGAGGGGGAGGGAGGGAGGGAGGAAGGAAGAAAGGCAGGCAGGCCACAACTCCCTCTTTCCTTTTTTTCCTTCCATCTTTTCCTTCATTTTCAAAAAGCTATTTATCAAATGATGTTTAATTAATATTTAAATAGAATAAACCTAAAATATTATGTTTTGGGAAGTATTAAAGAAATACAGAAAACACTGCATTATCAAAAAAAATTTTCCTAACTCTGGATCTCATAAATGCTCTGTGAATCATGAGAGCAAAGCACATGCTGAGCCTGGTTCAGTGTCACCAATGAATTAAAAATGAGACATCGTACAGAGAGGGAGAGACTTTGGGACTCTTGATCCTATATGGGTGTCTCCATCAGTTTCCTCCACTGAGAGCTCAGGGAATCCTGTTGAAGTTGAAATATTGTAAGAGCAGATGGGATGGAGGAGACCAAGGAACCAAAGGCCTTCTGAACATAGTAGGACCTACACAGATATGAATTCACAGAGACTGTGGCAGCATGCACAGCATGTACAATCATCTGGGCCTGATGGGGTCGCAGTACTGAGAGGAGGAGTGGACATCCCACCATCCCTAATCCAGAAGCTATCTCTGATTGTTAACAACTCACAATTGAAAAATTAGTTTTCTCCAAGGGACAATATACCAAGAGGGTACACAAACCACTCCTAAGGCTAGTCCCCGTCCCCAGAGGTAGATGGCCAATACAAACCAAACAGGATATATTATTGGACATTTTTGTCTCAATCCATTGTCTGAATACTTTTTCTTTTCCTATAGGTCATTTTCTTATATAGTATGGTTTCTGATTGTGTATTTTAAAGAAATCTCTGTGCTTGGCAATATGTGTCTCTGCCATCTATGTGTTGCTTGTGCTTTTGCATGGGATCTATGTGTTTCTATTCATTTGTTTTCTTTGTTTTATTCTGATTTGTTATTTTTTATCACATCTTATTTTGTTACTATTTTATGTTTCTTTTTTACTTTTTATTTTAGATCTTGTTTGTTTTCTAATAAGAGAGAGCAAAACAGATGGGATTTGGATTGGTGGGAGGTGGGGGGAATCTGGAAGGAGTTAGGGTAGGAAAAACCATAGTCAGAATATATTGTATGAAAACGTATTTTCGATATAAAATGGGAGCTATATGATTTTGAACACAGCTTTCAACTCTACTTCTAAACTATTTAGTCTAAGGAGTTGTATTTTTAGCACCCTTGTGTGAGAATAGTTCAGAAGGTTCCTGTAAAGAAAGCAATTGGAAGAGGTTTTAAGTGCTCACTGAACCTTTTCTAGCCAATAGCTGCCTGGAGTAAAAGGTGTATTTACTAAAAGGGATGGTAGTGTTTAACACAATGGCATTGAGTATTTCAGAAAACTGAGACATTGGTAGAATGTTCTATGCGAAAATATTTACCGCTCACGGCTAATAAAAACTTTGAAAATTGAAATATGAAAATAGATCTATTCAATCTGTTTCTAAAACCTAGTACAAATAACACTTACCAACCTTTTTTTCCCCCCTGATTCTATTTTCACATAAAATGCATCAAGTTTATTAAATTTCAATTTTGGTAATCCAGAATTATTTATTATCTTTACCAGCCTGAAAAAAATGCACTTCACACTTTATAAATAGTTTTTCACAGGTAGATTTCACACTTAGATAGCAACTCCTCGGGAGTTGGCATATGGTACTGCTTTTAAAAATTCACATACTGCTTAAAATAACAAAAATTAGTTGTTTGCTCTTCAATTAAATCAGTTGGAATACATAATATTAAATCAAGTAAATATGAAGATTTAGTTAGAAATACTGAACTCAGTTGAATTACAGACTTTAAGTGCTTCAAATTTTACTTCATGGATAATTGCATGCTATTTTTTTTCTGATTATCTGATGTATCACCATGTTAAAATAAAATCGTACTCTTCCCTTTAGTAGTAAAGCTGTTTTAGTGAAATTGCCACCATTTTAAGAGTTTTTGTAACCTAGAAAACCTACTATGGTTTTGCTGAAAACTTTTGTAATATTGAACTGATGATTCTTGTCTCGCAAGGGGACTCATCAGTTCAATATTACAAAAGTTTTCAATAAAGCACTGGTTGCAGCCAATCAGTTTATGACCCCATCACACTTCCATTATCCTAAAATGAGCCAAATGTATTTCCAAGGAGCTTCAGTACAGAATGAGGTTCTTGCAGTGATGTAAACCTCACAGACTGTGAGACTAGATATCTATTCTCAGTTCTGTTCATTCAATCCTGCCACAGAAGACCAGGGCACGTGGACACTGACAAAGGACCCCTCTCTTGTCTCCTACTTTTCTAATCTAGGAAAGTAGCATATTATTTATTCCAATATAAGGTGGTAGTGTGCAGATTCTTTGGTTCTGTGCAAACTTTATATACTATATTTGTATAGCTTGAGTGTGTATAACGTATATAAATTTTGTGTAATGTATAATGCTTTATTTAAAGCAATTAGTTGTTTTACTAGAGGTGCTATTGGAAGATAACATTTGTTGTTTTGAGAGAAAATGTTAGCCACACACATGAATCCATGGGTTACTGCTATATATTTAAACTATGTAAAATAATTTCCTTTATATTTATCATCTCAGGGGATATTACATGCTTCCTGGTTCATGGAAAAGAAACTTAAAACATTTCTGAGTCTTCCTTCTCTTTTTCCTTCAAATGCAGTAAATCATCTAATCTCCAATCCACAATTGCTGAATCTGAATTGACATTTACTTGGTCCCTGCCCCTCAGTGTGAGCAGTTTCAATTCTCTCCTGTGATGCCAGCTTTATTTAATGCCTACAATTTGATCCTATCACTAACTTCAATATTCCACATAAATTTCTAGATGTCTAATGATGTCGGTGCTACTACATACAGTCGCCTCTAGATTAGTGGTTTTCAAACCATGTGGGTCATGACCCCCCCTTTGCTGTTCGAACAACCCTTTTGTAGGGTTTGTCTAAGACTAATTGCATACCAGATATTTACATTAAAATTCATAACAGTGGCAAGATTACAGTTATGGAATAGCAATGAAAATAATTTTATGGTTGGGAGTCACCACAACATGAGGAACTGTGATAATGGGTCCCAGCATCAAGAAGGCTGAGAACCACTACTCTATATGCTGAGTCTGTGTGCTGGCTTTGTCTTGTACTCTTGTGTCTGGACCTTGTTGTTTCCAGATCTCATTAGATATAACTTATTTAAGATTTAAATTTCTATCTTATGTGTGTGTATGTATGTGTGTGTACCACTTGCATGCCTAATGTCCTTGGAGTCCAAAAGAACATGCTCAGGAACTTGAGTTACAGGCAGTCGTGAGCCACCATGTAGGGGCTTGGAACCATATTCAGTTCTTCTGCAAGAGCAGCAAGTGCTCTTAAGTGCTTAGGCCATATCTCCAACTCGTATTGATTGATTCCATAAAGAAACCTCCTTGACTATGGAAAATTCTTCAAATATAGTTTGAATTTACTATTTCTGATGTTGTTCAGTAAAAGAGACTAAAACTGAAATCATAGTTCCCTCAGCATTGTGTATCAATCTTTAGTAATACATGTGCTGCACACTGAGTATTTACTGTTCTTAAGAATGAGCGTTTTAATCTTCTTATCTGAATATATCACAGGAAAAGTTCTAATTGACAAAGAGCAAGGGAAAGTAGATCGGACAAGCGAGCACTAATTTTCCCGAATAAAAGGCTGACATTTATCAAGCATGTTACTCTTCGTACAAAATGGCAAGCACAAATATTGGGGTCAGAGTCACTTTCTCGATAACAGCTATAAAGAATCTTCTTCAGGGCAATGAAATGAAGCTGAGACATAGAGTAGACACACATGTTCACTCCAGTTCTCCCAGGAATGCTAAGCTTCTCAATGATATAGGACAAACAGCCCAAAGATATTTGGATAACCACTATTAAAACCATCTCTCTTGTATCAATGGCATAGTAAGAACTCAAGCCATTGGTTACACTGTATAACAGTAGCCATGCACAGAAGCAGCTTATGGATGTGTTTAAACAAGGCACTTAGCTTTCTATTATCTTTATTCCTTCAGTTACTATTGAAAATACTTTTAAGAAATAAGATGCAAGCTGCCTTTATTAATAAATGTTATTTAATACATATATTCCTTAACAGCTAAGTTTTTAGGTGGCAGAGTGCACTGGTTATTAAATTTACTTTAACTAGTTAGTGTTCACAATCTCACATCTGGATTTTCTTGTCTTGGTGACAGCATATGTTGGGGATGGCCACTTTTTCTGACCTCATACATCTATAATTGCTTAAATGCCAGCTAAATGATCTGACTGACAAGGCTTATATTCAGGTGGGATAGATTAAGGTTTTTGAAATACAATACAGTGAACAAGTTGAGCTTTTCTTATTTTAACTCATTTTTCTTCTTAACATTTTGAAGATAGATGACATCTCATTAGATTATTAAGGCAAAGAATTGGCAGGTTTGAAATTTGGTGTGTGTTTCATCTGCATAATTTGTGACTCACAATTCATCACAGATGGCAAGATAAAATCTTTAGTAGTACAATTTAGGGACATAGTCCTTCTATAGGCTTCAAAAGATACACAGGCATTGAAGTGCTAGCTTGACTCAAGTTGGCATAATGGGGAGAATGGCAGAAGACTCTACCTCAGCTATCATCTTCCAGAAAATGAGAAACTGAATCCATAATAAATGTAGATTAACCACAGCAGAGACTTTGCTCACCTTAAGAAAATTAATGGTGTACTTAGCTGACATATTTTTCTTTATTTCTTTATTCTCTTGAACTAAATGATTCCATTTTTGAAGTGATAGGACAGTAAAGTGGTTGATAATTTATATATATATATATATATATATATATATATATACACACACACACACACACACACACATTTTCAGTTCTGTTCCTTTAGAGTACTCTGACAAACACAGTGCAAACACAGTCTGTAATATCAGCCTTCAGAAGGCAAAGGCAGAGTTAGAAACAGAGATCTTTATGAACTCAAGGCCAGGCTGGTGAAACTGTGATGCCCCCTTTATACAAAAGAAAACAAACAAAAATGTGTCAATTAAAACTTGAAGAAGATAAAGTTTAGCCAATGACTGTTATCAAGAAGTAAGAAGAGATGTCACAAAGTTTCCATGCTTTGTTTTATGAAATGCATGTTTCTGACACAGAGTAAATGTGTTTGAGGCTCAGTGTGGCATTTCAGTGAACAGCAAGTGTGGTGCATTTGTCACTGCAGATATTCTGTATGTTGGGAATGGAGTTAGAATCCAAAGCAAAATGCCTCAACAGTACAAAGTGCAAATATACAAACTTTGAAAATAAATGGGTAGACTCTCATTTTCTCCAAATAAAAGGTTGTTTTCTATCAAGTTAAAAATTTAAAATTCCCAAAGATGATCTTATTTTCAATAAGGTGTTGTTATAGTTTGTTTTAAGGCATAACTCAAGCTCTTATTCTAAGTTTCAAAAAATGGTTCCTCCTGGGATTTTAACTTCAATCTTTACCCCCAAATCCATGGTCAGTCTGTTTAGGTCATGTATTCTTAGTGTGGTCTCTCTTTTCTCAACCTGTACCACTCACTATTCCATGTCCTATAGACCAATTTTCAATGAACCATAGATTATTCATTTCTTTATGTTGAATATTAGATATAAATACATTTTATACATATATGTGTGTGTATGCATATATATACATATATACATATATATATACATATATATATATATATATATATATATATATATATATATATATATATAGCAAATATATAACTATTTGTAGATATAACTATAAATACATCTTTCCAGATGAGGAGCCAGAAAAGGGCTCCTCACCATTGTGTTTATCACTGGAGATGCATCAGACATCTTGTCCTATCCTGGTTATACTTTGTGCATGTGAAGGTGCACCTTATCTCTCGCAATAATGATTATGCTCCTTAGGAAGAATGTCTAATTAGTTGTTACTTCTTCCTATAGCCTTTAGCATGTCACCACATCAGGATGCTCAATCATGAGAATCATGAAAACATAGCACATACCATTTATTTATGCAGTGCAAATGCCAAAAGAACAAGAAAAAAGTGGCATTTTTACTTAAAGTCAAAGTATATAAGCTCCATATTTGGCTTCAATATATTATACTAAAACAGAGGCATTCTCTTACTACAGAACAGAGAGGGCTGTTTATAAGAGAAACCTGGCTTGCCTTAAATGCTGGCAAATTAATCTCTCTCAGCTTCGGCTCACCACTTATAAAATATAGATAACACTGATCATTCATTTCAAGGACAAATTCAGAGGGTTTCAGTTTCATGCCTGACATGTAGACGCTAACTACTAAAAACAAAAATGGCCATCATGAGGCATGTTTATGGGTGGCAATAATGTGAACACTACTTGCTTTTTTTGTTTGCTTGTTTGTTTGTTTTTTAATAAAGCTTGTATCAATGCTAGGATTCTCACCATTGGAAATTTTAATTCTTGGCAGAAATGGCTTAGTAAGATCACATTTGGCTTTTTATAATAGTGTGCTTTATATGTATCTCAGTCTCTGTATCTGGATTAGTGTATCTAGTGTATCTAGTTTATCTACTTTAACTGACTTTTAATTTTTGTATATTTTAATAGACAGGCTCTAATTTGAAAATCCACAGGACACAATTTACTGCTCAGACCTTATGCTTTGCATAATGTCTTAGATATGAAAAACTGTGATGAGGTAAGCAAGCTCAGATTCAAACTTTGGGGTACGTTTCTATGTCTTCCTTGTCTTCATGAAAGATCAGATAGGTAGAAAGATGTTATTTAGCCAAATGGGTATTTTTGTCATAGAAATTGAAATGTCATTTCACGGGTACATTGCACTATATTGGATATTTTGGTTTCTTGGTTCCTTTACTTTTGGCCTAATTACAATGTAGGAATCTTTTGTGTTCCCCTTTCCATCATCAGTGTTCTGCTCTAGTGTTAGGGACATGACTTGGGATTGAAGACAAGATGTATTTCGTTTTGCTGTACACCAATCTATGAATAACAAACAATTAGAATAATATGTACAGGTCATAGAACCAAGTTCTGAACTTGAATCTAAGGGTCTGTGTAGCACTTTTGCTGCTGAAGAACTTCTCTGCACTTTATTAACTCTGGTCTGAAGCTTCAGGTCTAACCTAGTATGACCTTTAAGCATATTTGAAGCCATTTCTCCTATCTTCAGCTGAGCTACTTGTTAATAGACAGTGAATTTAGTAAAACAAATTAATTACAAGGGGCTCCATTGAGTATTATGTCTAAACTCTGGAGTGCAGAAGGAACTTCATTCATTCATTTACCCAGTTGTTCATTCAGGCAACAAAACTGATTAAACATGTGATTTTAATTTATGCACTGAAAACACGATGGATGCTATTTGTTTTCTCAGAGAGTTCATGAATTAAAAGTGATTTGGAGTGAACGTAAGCCACAATGTAATGTTGTGGATTCTATAATATGGCATTTGAAAGGAAAGGGAAAATGGTAACAAGGGAAGTCTGATCCAAATGCTCTTCGTTGTTAGCTATATATAGAATCTGGACTCCATTATAATTATTCTTTTCTTAAGTGGGAAGGAAGTACTTCCTGAGCTAAAATGATTACAAAGAAGCATGCTTCCTGACTAGGGAATGCACGTCTGCATTTCTTGGCAGGGGAATGGCAAAATATGTAGACTCAAGCAGAGGCTTGACTGTAGTAGATGCTTAATGAATACTTGTGGACTGAATCTCTAAATGGATAATTAGAAAAAAAAAAAAAGCTGATGGTGCCTAAATGGTGGTGCTAATTACAGACACGAATAAACACATGCATTTGTAAGTAATTTATAATTATAGTTAGGAATAGAAGTTTTGTATTGAATTTGCTTGACAAGTGCAGTGAACGGTGAGAAACAAAGCAGAGTCTTTGTGCTTAGAAACTTGCTTAACTCTCTAGTTAAGCAGAATCCGAGTCTTGCTTGTTAGTCAATGTGACCTTGGTCTGGTTACTTAACCTTTTTAAATGTGTTCACTGCTGGCTATAGTGCAGTCTTGTCCAGAGGATGAAAGGAGGTTTTCCTTTTGACATATTTAGTAGAAAACCTAGAATTTACTAAGTACTCTGTGAATGTTAACTATGAATAATCATGATCCAAATTCAACAGCTCTTCAACAGTAAGGAAGATTGCAAAATAGCTGGTATGTATAATCTGGAAAACATAATGCCACTAAAATTGTTATTGTAAGTAAGTGATCCTGCTGGAGTAATCATTTCATATATTTTTTTTTGTCCCATATGTTTATGTCAGAGAAATGGAATGTGGCCAAAGATTTTCAAATAATTTTGGAAAATTGCTCCTGTTATGTAAAATTAATTGAGGGCTTGCTCCAGCATCTGTTCCATACACACAGGCTGCAAACCCCGTTAAACAGAGTGATAACCATATAATCATGTAACATGTTTTCACATATTACTTAGTGTTATCACAACAAATGATCTACAAATAAAAGTGACTCCCTTAAAATATTATTGATATGTGATTCTCCCAATGTGAGAATTACAGCCTAGTAATAGATCTGCTATTTTCAAATTTATATGATCTCCTATTGAAATGCTATTTAAATATAACATTACAAATTCTATTTTAAAAAATGACACATTTTGATTCACCTGGATTCTATTAAAGCTACACATTGGCATTGGCTCATGAACACACAGCAGTTTGGTATTATCTTCATTTGTTCTGTTTTCTCAGATAAGCAATTCTTCTATAAATACATGCACCTTGTTCACAAATGGCAAAGGGTCTTATTGCATACTTCATAGTGTAATAATTATTTCAGCAGTAAAAATGGGAAGAAACATTCAAATGGTTGAAAGACTCATAATCAAAATCACAGACTATAGTGGTAAACCTTGCTTTGATTGTGCAAACTTTACTTTTTTTTCCATAATGCCTTGTATCTTTCTTTACATCATCATCATTGTAAAATACCATGCAAAATCTTAGTCATATTCAAACTGTACTTTCAACTCCAATATGTAATTTTAAACATAAATAATTTAGTTTTGAAGTGCACTTTACTTATTTCTTTTATTTTTTGAGATTATAATATTACTACACCATTTCCCACTTTCTCTTTCATCTTTACAAGCCCTGATATATACACTTCCTTGCTCTCTTTCAAATTCATGGCCCATTTACATATATTTTCATTATGTATATATGTATATATGTTCATATATCATATATTCATATGTATCCACTAAATTCAGTTTCATATATTCATATACCATGTATCATATATGCATATGAATTCATATGAACATACACTCATATATCATATTCATATATTTGTGTGTGTGTGTGTGTGTGTGTGTACTTCTAATTAGAAAAATATATGCTGTTCCGTTTGCAGAATATTACTTGTATGTATGTTTTGAGCACTGAACATTTAGGATTGGATAACCAATTGGTATGCTCTTTCTTGGGGAAAATTATTTCTCCTTGTCTCAGCATTACTCCATTATTTGTAATTATTCCTACAGGGTTGAGGCACTCGGATTTCTCTGGCTCACTTTAGCATGTCTAGTGTTTGAAGGACCTTCTTGAAGAAGGAGAAAGATGGAATTCATTATTGCTCAAAGGGTTTTTGACCTATTGACTTTTAAATAAATTACAAGGATGTATCAGTTTGAAAGTTATTGTACAGCTAATATTTAATAAATTTAATTTCCTCTGTTTTCCTTTAGGTGACTTTGTTGCCTGACAATAAAGTCACATTTTATATGAATAAATCAGAAGAAAATATAAACTAAAGTAGTTCTGTGTATTAAGGATATTAGATGCAACATAGCTCAAATTCACTGTAATTTCATATGTATTATTTAATAAGAACAAATAATTATATAAGTGTTTATAATGGTTCTAAGATTTACACTCAGGATCTTAGTCTGTAGTCTTACCCACTGCTGCTTCCTTGACTTTTACCCTATGCCTACCACTCCACCATACAGCATGTACAGATATATCTGAAATCCAAGTTAATCTCCGATAGGCACCCCCATATCTCTAACTCTGGTCATTAACCCATGAATCTTTTGCTTCCCTCACATAGGATTGAGGTAACTGAAAAATATCACTGAAAGAAAATTACTTTCAGAAGAAATAATTGCCTCTGGGTTTGGCAAAATAATATAAACATCTTGTCAATGATGCCCATATGGTATCTGAAAACAAAGATAATCCAAACAGAGTGGTAGTTGTTTGATGTTCAAGCTAAAGACAACTTCTTGGATGACTGATAATGAATTAATTTTTGCCATTTAGCCATAATCTTTGAGATGGATTAGAATTATCTCTTTAGGTTGGAAAAATAATTGCAAAAAAAGAACATCTATTAAGGTGAATATTTATGAAAACACAGATCATTCTGCAGAGTGGACTGTTTCCTAGACTCATTTGCATCTGATTTATTTACATGATGCATGTCACCAGTTCTAAACTTACAACTAAAATTAAGTGTTTTATGTTTTAATACATTTAACATTGACCTTACTATTGTTTTGTTGTTGTTCTTGATGTTTTCTGTCTTAAAAGAAGAGACGGAAATCCTCCACGCATTATAAACTATTACCCCCTGATCCATAGCTGTCCTTGCCCCTGGTCAGGGGTTTTCAGGTTGATCAAGTTTGAATGGAGAAAACCAGTGCATGTGTAAAAGATTTTTCCTGGGGAGACTCAACAAACACATGTCTACTGACCCTAGATAGGCAAACCATGACAGATCAAAGTACTAATGCCACTAATGTCCAACTTTGTGAACCATTAAGTTTTATTGGGCTTAAAATTCACTTTACAGAAATAGGGCGTGTTGGGAAATAAACATTCACCTTACACGCATATGGGTGAGGGGTTACAGGAACAGAAATGATTCAAAGACAGCTGCATAACCCAAAGCCTTTCCCAGACTGATAAAGGATAATTGGAACTCACTGCACAACCTACAGCTCAACAGGTCAGAGAGTATCCTTTCTTGGTGGCTCTGTTGATGAGAGCCTTTTTTATACACTTCAGCTGGTCTCTGCCTTTCTTTTTCTGGCTGGCTACCAGATTTCTCTCTGCTTCTTCCAGGAAACTAGGCTTACCTGAGATTTCTATGCAGCTTTGCTGGTCTGAGCTTGACTCTAAGCAATCTTTACTTTTTATATATTCTTGGAGAAGGAAGTCCCTGGTGAATTTGGTCAGTTTTAGGGGCTGGCTGGAGGTATTTTAAATTGTTTACTTCCTGTGTCAAAGAGCTTCAATGTAGGATGGAATGTTTCAATCTTCCAGGAAACTGCTACAAAACAATAGTCTTCTTGGTTAATGTGTGACATTCCAGTAAAAGGTTTTTAGAATGGACTTAACATAGTGTTGGTTTTGTTGGTGTTTTATCTTGAGCTATGATAGTTATACAGCAGTCTGAGTAATCCTGGTCTTCTATCACATGATTTCTGAACCATAGGGGGAAATCACTCCCTAATTTTCAGAGTGTGCATTAGGACATAGCCTTAAATACTCACCTGTCCTCATCTGCCCACTGCCTTTCCTCACAGTGAAGATGTTAATATGGTTATATATGCCTATGCACTTAAAATCAAACCCCTGTGAACAGTCCCTTTAAAATATGTTTTAAACATGGTTACTTCTCAAAGTTTCCTTGACATACTGCTCATCTGATTCAACTTTATTGACTATATGGATTTCTGCTTCTAGTAAGTTTTCCATCGCCTAGATGTTGTCACTACTCAGCAGATAGCATGGTCTCTTCCAATACAAATCAGATAAAACAACTCTCCCATGCACAGATTCTGATAGCTTCCCATCACCTTTAGGCCAGGATCCAAAAATCTTTCCTATTATCTCACTCTTGGCTATTTCTCAGACATGTTCCACCACTGTACAAGTCAAAAAGCTTGTCTTAGCCTTGATCAAGAGAGCTTTCCCTCCAGAATATTGTTGGGATCCTACCTGTTGGGAGAGCCTTCCTTCAACACTGCTCTGCTCTTCTCATTCCACAAGGATGCCTTTTTTAAGTAGTTAGATCTTTTTTTTCACTAATATATTTGCAATTCTTATTTTTGTATCGTCTTATGGTCTGTTTCCTCTCCAAAAAAAGTAACTTCATTGAGATATGGAACCATAGTTTAATGGCTACAACTGGAGTGCAATTATGAGTATATTTTCTAGGATATAGTAAAAAGTAGTTAGGAGTGAATTGTGCATCCACTACTAATTTAGGTACTATCCACATAAGATTAACTTAATTCTATAATATAGTGGTGTCATACATGAAAATTACTAGTAGCTTCTTCAGTCAAGGTCTTTATTAAGTATTGGATATTTCATATTTTCTGTACATAAGAACTCAGGATTACTGGGCATCATGAGAAATTAGTCCCATTCTGAAATAGACAAACTTGAGTAATTAATCCTGAACTAACCCGGTTGGACAAGATGTCTGAAGACATTAAAGCAAGACTTAAACTGCACATCCCAGAGGGAAGAAAATGGAAACTGTTCCAGTCCTCAAAACTTGTCAAAGACTCACTGGATACAAACCTGCCAATACATTAGGTTCTGCTGCCTTTGCTATAAACCAGGGGACTTCTTGAGCCATTAAGAATTCCCACATATGGGAAATCCACAGTCCTTGCTACTCTCTTCAGTAATCTGCTCTCAAAAAAATTTTTTTTCTGCAAAGGACTGCATTCTGAGACCCTCCCAAAGATTAGAATTGTAATTTATATAACCTCTTGGATGGACAGAAAAAAAAAAGCCTGCAAAAATGTGCCCAGTAATGCAAAAATGGCACATATGTTATGGAGTAACCAACCACTTTCAGCTGTATTTAAAGCCCACCTCACAATAAGGATCTCATGTCAAGCAGTGTTAACTGTGCCAGTAACTGGAGGCAGGGTAGGTGATAACCCCTATTGAAAAACCTACTTCTATTACTCTAATAAACAGAAATGGCTTTACATTGTCTATAACTACTTAACTATAGTTTAGTGAATCTTTCAAACTCTACTTGAGAAGCTTCATTTTCAGAAGAAGATGACTAATACAGAGACTCATAAATGGTCAATATATATAAAATAAGAGACTGTACATAAAATAAGTGTGTTCTGTATAAATGGGGCATCTGTAGAATAGCTCTTCCTTGCAAAGCTAAAGAATCTTCATGGAAGTGTTTACGAAAATACTGTAAGAGCCAGATGTAGTGAAGGAAATTTCTAAACACTGTTTTATGGGCATGAATGGGTCATTGCACACATGTACTCACAGAGGCCTGACTGAACGAAGCTCTATACACAATCAGGCCCTAAAGTTCACAGCATGGATGGGAAATGAGCTTATAAAGTCTCACCCCTCTCTGAGGAAATATTTGCAATTAATTACTGCTAAACTAGAAAGAGTTAGTTTTCTTCAAGATTACAACTCCTGTCAAGTTACTTGTATTCCAGTGGATGGTCTTCCTCCTTAACTAACTTTCTTCCTGACTTAACTAGTAGCACATTATAGTCTCAGTGGATTTAAAAGAATCCACAAAACTGGAACAGAAAATGGTGAGAGGAGTTGAAAAGAAGGAGGTGTGAGGTGGCTTTAATTAAAGCACATTATGTGCATCTATAAAGTTCTCAAACCATTTTCAAAAATTCAACCAAAACTAATATGATATAAGGAATTAATAAAGGAGCTCTGCAAACTAAATTTCATTGTAAACTTTTGATCATAGTATTGACAGATAAAAGAGTTGTCCTTTGAAGGAACAAATGCCTGGAAAGGCTGAATGAGCAGGCTAGGTGGCAGACCATTCTTCTAGATATATTGGTCGTCTGGAATCAAACTGTTGGGCAGGGATGTTAACTATGTTGATTATTTAGGATCTAATTATCTAAATTATTAATCATTCTTCCCCACCACCACTACCACCAGTACTGTTCTGCTGCCAATTCATTCAAAAATAGCTCTAATCCTATTAATCTCTTTGCCAGATTCTGGGAAAAGAATTATAGAGACACTGAAACTGCAATCAATTTATCCAGCTACCTCTTATCCAAGTAGTAAGGGATTTGGTGGAAATAAGGGAAAAGTGATGTCTTAATGAGATTTGGGAAATGACTGTGGATTTCGTTTATGTCTGCTCAACCTGACTAATAGGCCAGTATACATAACAATTGTCTGTAATGCAATACTGAATAAAACCTGCTGATTTTCCCCAGGGACACTGTAACTGTTCATTACATTACACTGCAGTATAAATTGGCCCGGTGGGGAGGCAGACATAGATTGAATGGAGCTGAGAGCTAAATTACATAGCTAATGCTACGGGACATCCCCTATACTTGAAGCCCTGGAATCAAGTTCCAATGAATACAGCCAATCTCTCTGAGAGTTGCAGCCTAGCTTTGTGCCTGGAGGAAGTACAGCCATGCATAGTATTATTTGGAACATAGTTTGGAAATAAATACCTCTTACACCAAACACCACTTTAAAATAACTGTGATCCAGAAAATCTTCACGGCTTTTTTTTTTTCTTAAAGAGATTTACATCTTGCTATCTATTTGCAGATGCAACAAAGATAAACTAAAAATATCTACAAGAACTGCCTCTATTTGAACCACAGGTATACCAGTTAAAATGTGTGAGAGTTGTTACAAGGTCATTGCTATCTTAATTCAGTCAACTCTCTTAGATGAGTGATGGACACAATACCAGCACATGCATCACTCATTTGTTGAGCTAGTCTTACAAGATGCAAATGTCTCACTGGTAACCAGAGCATGAAAGCTCTATCATTGCTTCAGGATAACATTGTTGCTGTTGTTAACCTATCACAATTCTGATATCAGTTCTTCTGGTTTTGGAGAAGGAACTTAGAGAAAATGTAATATAAAAGTATTAAAACTGGCACAGTTTTAAAACTCTAAGTATTTAAAACCATAACCTTAAGCCCAGCTCCATAGCTCTTTACAAGGATCAATTACATCTTTACAAGGATCAACAGGTAAAACATTTACACAACAATTGAACTAGGAAACACATTTCATTAGTCCAATAACTCTCAAGTTAAAAAGTATTTGACAACATACCAGTTTTGTTCTACATAGTTTGTGTTATTTGGAAAGGAAGGAAGTATGAGCCGCATGTGGCTTTTGTGATTGATTGTGTATGTGTATGTGTGAAGATCACTGAGTCAGAGAACTCTGACTCAAGATCCCATATCACACTGTGTCATATATCCTTTAGAAAGAATGTTTCATTGAACCCAGAGCTAGTCTGGTGGACAGGAAGCCCCAGCAGACCTGCTATCTTGGTTCCCATTACACTGGTATTACAATCACTGAGGTCCTGTGTGATAGATTGCTGCTGTAGCAGCTCACCAAAGACAACTAGAAGGCAGCATATGTGCAAACCCTGCCAGACCTCAGCAGAGGGAACCACTATCCTGGCCAGCACTGTACTGGACAATAGAACTCTGAGTGTTCCCGCTCAGGTATTTTTATTGATTCTGAACTCCTCAGGTGTTCTACAGATAGCACATGCCAATCATGAGCAATCACAAATCCCCCACATAAATCTATCACCTGCAGACAATACAAAATGCCAAGACTTAGCCATCTCCTCACCCAACAGTGCACAAAAAAATTATTTTATACATAACTAAAAATTTCCTGAGCTGAATAGAATGGAGAAAGTGAACTGGAGACCATAATTCACTGATGCCTGTTTGCTAGCTGTGGCCACCCTATGACCAACTGCCTTACACTCCTGAAGCCATGATAGATTGTACCTTCAAACTTTGAAACAAAATAAGTCATTTCTTCCTTTCTTCGCTCCTTGTCCCTTCTTCCCTCCTACTCTTCCTTCCTCTCTTCCTTCATAAGCTGGACTTAAAATTAGGATATTTTGTCAAATCAATGAGAGGTACCTCATACAGGGAATGAAAGGAAGCAATTATTTATACCTGGCTTTGGTCTTGTTTAAGAATGACTTTACAAGTGAGATAGGATATGAGTGCATTTGAAAGTGTTTTGTAATATTTAGGCACATAATATGAGAACATAAGATAAAACAAGATATGCTTAATATCATAAAAGTACTTCAGTGTTTCCATAGTGAGACCTTGAAGAGATAAGAAGTATTTGACCGGGAAGGTGTAAAAGAAATCGTAGATTTCAAACTCCAAAGTGCTTGTGTATAATTTAAAGAAATTTTAGGAGACAAAATCATTACCAGTGGAACCCTGCCATTATATTGTTCTTTTTAAAATATTATGTCTTTTAGAAATTGCATTCAGTTGAATATGTATCCCTCTTGTACACAACCAAATCTGGTCTAGTGCTCAAGTGTTTCTCAGAACGCTGAGGAATGGGCTCAGATGCCCACACCCCCTTGTCTCTACCTGCGTTCTAGCTTTGCCTAGGAGGCCATGTTCAGCCGGAGTGCCAAGACTGTGAAACCCAATGGGTAGAAGCCAGACAAGTTAGAGACTGATATCTCTTAGGTGCTGCTCAGCTGGAGATGACCTCAGATCTCAAGGAGCAGTTGTGGAAACTCAACATCATTGCAGCCACCGAAATTAAGTTGTTGGTGGTTGGAAAACTGTCATGATTTTGTATCAGTTACTCAGATTAAATCTTGCACCTACTTTTCATTGCTTAGAGGAAGATTCTGCCCAAGCCAACTTGGAAAAGCCGTATGAAAAACGAAAATCAAGCAAAGCACTCCAGAAGCCACACCCTGACAGTTTTGCAAAATGATACATGCTATCCTTAAGTTCTTGGTCTTCCCAAGTGAAATTGTGGGTAAGAGGATCTTTGTGAAACTGGATGGTCTCTGGCTCATTTAGCCAAATCACAGCAGAACAATGTGGACCACAAGGTCAAAACATTTTGTGGTGTATATAAGAAGCTCATGAGCAAGGATGTTAATTTTAATTCCCAGAGTTTCAGTTGTAAGGAAAATGACTGATTAATGTGTCATTCAGAGTATGTATATAATACATAAATGAATACATTTGAAATGTCTATTTAATTCACAGTTAATAAATAATTTGTATCCCTTCTCACATTCATCTTCTCTTCTCCTGACCATGTATAGTGACCATTCTGTTTTTTGGAAAGATCGCTATATGCAAACAGAGATATGCAGCATATCTGAGGTTTGATAATATGATATTAAAATATCAATAGTTGGATTAGGAAATAGAAGCAGCTCTTGATTAGGTGATAATTTGAAAAGAGACTGAGAAACATTGACCTTAGATAATTTCTGAAAAATAAAATCCATTTTCTTCCTCCTCCCCCTCCTCTACCTCTTGTAGTCTGGTAATGTGATTCTCAATCTATTTAACAGATTATGTATTATGTATCCTACTCAATATGGCAATTGTAAATATAGTCCCATCTCAATTTCTCAACACCATGACTTTGAGTCAAATCTTATCCTTATATATTTAATACCCAAAATAGTACATTGTAGCTTATTTGCTCTATGTGTAACTTTTTTACATCACACAGTTGGTATGAAGAGGGGAAAACAATTGAAGGATTTGACCTTCAAGCAAAAATGTATACAGTTACTTTTTTTTTGGGAAATAGATATACAAATAAGCCTAATATCCCCAAGACATTTCATGTTTATTAGTGACTGTTGCCACTAACAAAAATGGGAAACCAATCTAGATGCTGATGACTGATGAGTGGATAATGAAAATCTAGCAACAGTACACAATGGAGGCTTATTCCACTGTAAGGCAGAATAAACTATGTAATTATTTGATCAGGTTATGATATATAAATCAGATTCAGAAAAAAAAAACACACACACACACAGAGACACTTTCCTTCATGCATCTGGAGTCTGGATTTATAATTATGTGTGTGTTTATATACACTTATTTGTCTAATCAGATATTAATATATATTGTTGACAGTAGAATAGGCACTATGGGGCATGAGGAAGGGATCTAAAGGAATAAGGGCATAAGAGAAAGAATTGAGAGGGAAATAAATCAGTAAATACTTAAATACCACTTAAATATCTTCATTTTGCCTAATAGAAAAAAATCACCATGTGAAGACATTTGAAGTATAATGAGATTGATGCAGTTATAAAACCTGTTCATAACTATTATGCTTCTGTGGATTCTCCAAGAGTCCAAAGAGAAGCACATTACAACCCCTATGGTCTACTTAAAAGCCACTTTTATTCTGTTATCTCAACATGAACATACCTGTGTTAGGTTTCAAAATTGTTGGGTATTGGTTTGTTCTTTTAAGATTTAAGACAAGAAAATGGTATATTCAAGACAAACTGCGGTATTACCTAGTATCTAAATACTGAAAAAAAAAAACCCAGCTATGGTAAACATTAAAGTATATATTTTTTATTAATTGCATGTACTAGTACATGAAAGAAGTAAATTGTTTTATTCTGATAAGAATGTATTTATTATATTCTTTTAATTAGCACAGACTAACACAAGTAAATGAATTACCTTGTTAGCTCAAACATACCATCCTTCCCATCTCTGACAGTTTCCCATCTACTTTATTCCCATGTCATTCCATTGAAACTGAATTTCCTAAAGCCTCAAGAGAATCAAAACTATGTGGGCAACCTTTTCTGCTTTTCAAACCCATGCATGGCTTCATTGCCTTGGGGCTGAGGGCCAGGCTGCTCCTGTTCATTTTACTCACACAGCCATTGCATCTCTGGGATGGGCACGCTTATCCCACAATACTTATGCCCACTTTCACACAGCATATCAAGTATCTACACCTTAGGAACTACTGAGAATAAATAGCTTTAAAATAAAAACTTAGTTTAAGTTTTTCACATTCACACGCACTTTCATAAACAGAGAAACAAAGGTACTTACATTTTCAAGAAAGTATAAAAATAATGAAACCAGAAGAAGTTACACTCTTTTCCTATTTGTTTTAGTTCTTATTTTCATATTATTATATGAGTGCATGTGTCTTGTTAGATAAAAATACACACAGAGACTAAGATGCTCAAAGATTAGCATATATTTACATAGCAGAATTGAAATATCAAGTCATAATTTAAGTAGATAGTGTATCTAAAATTGGTTGCCTTTCCAGCCTTGATGTAGGTAGGGGCTTGTGGCTGCCTATGATCCATATTGTTCAATTGGTAACCCTGGGGTGCCTGCTCTTTTCTGAGGGTAGCAGAGCACAGGTAAATCTAGGGAAAAGGTGAGATGGGGGAAGCTGGGAGGAGGAGAGGGAGGGGAGTCTGGGGTTCACATGTATTGTACGAGAGAAGAAAAAGTAAATTAAAAAATAGTTAATTAATGTAAAACCATAAAATTCGAAATAGTTTTTAAATAGGCAAAACTTACACATGTTAAAAAGTGAAATACAGGACCTTGACACCAGCACATGAAGACCAATGAGTAGTTCATGCATTAGCTATGGGAGTGGAAAATGGTAGAGTCAGAAAAGTAACCCCATCCTGGCCATATACCCAATAAGTGTGTTACTTAGTATTTATCCAAAATATTCTGCACAGGGATATTATAAAAGCTTCATAATTATCAAAATATTGTGGCAACCACTAATTCTTTAAAGAGGTGAACAGAAAAACTAAACTGTGGTATGAGCTATGAAAAACTGCTCAATGTAAAAAAGGTCAGTCACAAAGGCTCCAAAATATAGGACTTGAATATTTCTAAGGAAAACCTAACTTGAAAAGCATACAAATTGTGTAATTTCATCTATAAAGTGTTTCAGAAGTAAAACTCTGGGAATTGGAAAAGATGTTGAAGAGAGAAAGAATAAATAAGCAGACCATAGAAGACTTTAGGTCAGTGAAAATATTCTATATAACCATGAAATAAGACACATATCACATAAATGATTCTAAAGAATTCTAATCCACAGAATTCTAATTGACACAATACCAAAATATGACTCATGACATAACTAATGTATTAAGGTAGGCTCATCAATAATAGCAACTGAATCACTGTGATGAGGTTCATTGAAGACAAGGGGACTGTGTATATGGGGGCAGAATGTAGATGAAATCTCTACACTTACATTGCTATTTGTCTATGAAATAAACTGCTTTAAAAACAAGGCCCATTGTAAAACATGAATGAATAAAGGATTAATAAAGAAAGAGGAGAGGAGAAGGAAAGGAAGAGAGGCAAGAAAAATGGAACCGAGGTTATCAAGCAGGGTTTCAAAGAAGAGAATAGTTACAGATTTCTAGAAAGTCTTATTTTAGACTCCATGACTTAGCCTAATTGTGAAAAAGCCAAATACATGTTTAAGTGAGTCCTTAGACTTTTTGAGAGAATGTTCAAAATTTCACATATATTTATGTAGTATAAAAATCTCTGGCAAAGGTATAATTAAGAGTTATTAAACGAGTTCTTAATTTTAATTATTTTAGATCTCACTCTATACTTTTTTAAAATTATATATTTGCTCAATCAATTATGCTAATTTAACAGTTGGCATGGTGATAGTACTGAAGAGATGCTTGAGGATAAAGGCAGTTCTAAATTTAAACCTCGTGTCAATAGTCAACGATGAGGAAAAATAAGAAATGGTTATTGAGCAAAGAATTTGTGAAGTTGTGTGGTATTATAGCCTGTGGTCATTTGGAATATCAAGCTAAGATAATGAATTATTTCTATAAAACATCCAGTCTTTAAAACAACACTATCCCAGAGCTGTATAGCAAAGCATCCATACCCACATCAGTCTCATGTCCTCTATCCTTTCAGAGGTACCAGTTGATGATGCATAGAAGCATAACAGGACTCTGTCCTTTGCTGCAGTATACTAAGACTCGATTTTTCCCTTACTTTCTGAAGGAGGATTGACTGGTCAATGAGAGAATTTTAGTGGTCAGAGTGCATGTCTATTTCAGCCTTTCTGGTCACATGTTAAGCTCCCAAACTTGGTGGCCATATCAAGAATCTACTGCAGACTATCCCAAAGAAATCCTCTCTTCCCCTAGGAACCACTTGAAGAGCCATAACTTGTATAAGTGACAGTGGGAACATGTACTCTTACTTTTTAAAAATCTATTAACCATAATGATAAATTTCCATGACTTAGAAGAGAGAAAATAAGAAGAGATAATACTGCTGCATCCTAAATGAAAAGACAAAGAAGAAAACAAGGTCACCATAGAAGAGTATATAAAGTTCATGAATTCACTGAACATATAAACGAAAGAAAGAGAGTTGGTACAAATTGATTTTATAATCTCTTGATATATAGTTCTGAATATTCTCAAGCACTCTTATTAGTACTATCACAGAAAACTAGATCTGGACAATTCAGAAATCAATAGGTAATGGAGAACCACATCACAGTTCAGGGTACATCACAGAAGTGGGGTATAGAGATAGTGAGAGCCTGAATAGGAGAAACTTGACTGAGAAACAGTTTCTCCTGGAAGTAGCTGGATAAACAAGACCAGAACATTGAAAATACTGACAGAAGGATAGAAATTCATGGGGTCCTCCCTCTCATAAGTAACAAACAAGCAACACAAAAATACAGGTAACCAATGACTACTGTGAGAAGGTGAATTAACCTCTCCCAGAGATAAGCCCACTTATTGCTTATCCAGTGCAGATTAATCAGCCATGAAACCATATACTCAAGAACAAAACAGAGTCAGGAGGTTGTATTTACATAAATTTTTGCATACTCATACACACACACACATACACACACACACACACACACACGTATACTTATATGTATGTATGTATGCATATGTATATGTATATATTATACATATATACATATATGTATACATATATATGTGTATGTGTGTGTAAAACAATAATAAAATATAAGCTATTAACATGAGACTGGGGGAAATGTGGGAGGGGTTTAAAGAGGGCAGCTGGGAGGAACTGGAGGGAGAAAAGGAAGGAGAAATGATGTAATTCTATTTCAATTGACATGTATTTAAAATATGTGAAAAGCTACACTTATAAATAATTTCTTCAACATTTAAGAAAATGTAAATTGATATAAATTATCAACTCAGATTTATACTTTTCCTTGGAGGAGATTATTTCTCAAAGTATTGTTTTACTCAATATCATGTAAGATAGAATGTCGTACACATACATTCCTTGTGTATGCATATACAGAAATATATGCAAATAGACTGAATACAGCAGGGCATCGTTAGTGAAGCAGAATTAAATGCACTAAAATCATCTCCGGTTAGGGAAAGTCTGAATATTTCAATATGTATGATTTTTAAATACATGTCGCTGACATGGGTGCCTTAAGGTGTTTTACCATTTCCCAATATGGTAATTCTTATCACAAAATAACTTACAACTCACAAACAGGCACTGACTTTGCTATGTTGGTGGCTTTGCCCTGTGTTTCTCCTGCCTTTGTTGTGACTCCTCTTTTCTTGGAGAACAAGTATTTCCTCAATGTAGCTGGGATCCTCGAAGCAATTTGTTAGTTTTGAGTCTCTCAGTATTAAGCATGTGGGCTGGATTCTACTTATGACAGCCCCTGCTCACCCCTTGGTAGTTCATCCTGTGAACTTTGGAGTGAACATGCCATTGAAGGCCTTTTATTTTTACTTTGCTCACCTTAGAGCAAAGGGCTGATAATCCCTGATAAAAGAATCTTAAAGGAAGGCAGTTCACATGAAATGTAATGGCATCTCAATGACCTTCAGTGACTACATTTTCATTCAGTAGGAGTCAAGAAGAAGCTACACAAATGGATTTTGAGCTAACTGCAGTTTGTCCTTCATGCCTAAGGTGACATTATCCTCAGAAGTGCATCTTTACTCTTTAGTCTGCTAATGAACAATATCTTGACTTCTGTTCCCTTTTGCATAATCACATGAATTGTGGCTACATATTTTTTTGAATAATAATGGCTTTGGTTTCTTGCTTAATTACCTAGGTCTGATCATTGGAATCTACATTTGTGTAGGTTTCCTATCTTTTCAGTATTAGAGTTCCCTTCTGAGTCCCTACACAGTAAACCATTTTGGGAATTAAAGGGATAATGTCAAATGATCACAAGGTGCATGGAAATTTCAGTGTACAAAACATATTAGATAGTGTTATGCTCAGTCACATTAGCAGTTACAATATATCCTAATTATAAAGTTGCTCAAAAGCTAGATTCTAAATGCTAATATTAAATTAAATTAAACATAAGTCATGGACATAAATATAGTTCAAGGACTATCACACTGCCATTGATGGTCCATATCCTCCTGGCGCCTGAGTTGTATCTGATATCATGCTAAGACTGGGTAGAAGGGATTGAAAATCATATGAAACATAAGCTGTCTGATACATTAACTAAAATACCTACTCTGTAGTCTTTATCATAAAAATTTTCCAAGAACCATTTAAAATATTCTATCGCCTATGAATTTCCATTAAAAAGAGAGACTTTTGTATTTTGCTCTAATAAACCTTAGAAAAATAACCCCGTTCATGCTGATAAATGTCTTATATGAATTAGCACATTTATACAATTTATATAGTAACCCTTTGGGCAAAAAATTGATAAACTATCGTTATATAGTTTCTCCATTTAATTCATTCTTTAAATAATGGTCATACTATAATAATTGTCAAACAGAATCAGTTTATCACTTCGCCCCATTACTCAAAATTACATATCATAAATGTAATGAAATAAATAATTAAATTCAGTCCTTTTACAAAATTTTGAACATCAAATTGTTTCTTACTTTTGATAGTTTTTTTTCTATTTCTCCAACATTTACATGTAATAGCAATTGTACTGTCTTCCAAAGAATACTATAGCAGATCAGATAGACTCAACTCTCTCTCTCTCTAGTCATATAAACAAGCTTTCTACTGCCCTAAGCTTCAGCTGCATAGTCACCCCTCATGTTAAAACATTATTTCCAACAAAATTTTCAAAAAGATCTTTGATCACTACCTTATGTTTTTTATCCAAAAGTGGGCTGAGCTGGTCATACTGAATGCAGGGGCAACCTGGGCTTTTAGACTCAGGCCTCTGACCTACACACAAAGCAGTAAAAAAGTGCCTCAGTGGGTGAGGTTATAAGTACTCAAGATTTCTGGATCTGTAAACCCATGGCTCATATACCAAGTGGGAGGTTGCTAAAGAGATCTAGAGCATAACTGAGAAAAGAGATCTTGGATACTAAAATAGGGAGTATATAAAGAAGGTTTTAAGGGTGTCTTAGGAAGCCCCTGTAAGGAGTCCTCAGGCTTTGCAACCTAGTGGATCAGTCATCATTTCCAAGGCTCTTCAATGCTGTAAACAGCATCCTCTGTTTACAAAGAAATATAATTTGTGTTGTATTGCTTGGCAGTTCACCTAATCTGATCTTATTCCTGCAAGAATGAGACTCACCTGAAACTAGAGCCCAAACTTCATGAGGAACTTGACACTATCCTCCTTCTGTGACGTCGCTAAGCCTGTATAGAGCTCTCATAAACTTTAGCTGACAGTGTAAACTGGCATTTATTGTACAAAATGGCTTAGTGATATTTTCTGTGCAATTGTAATCTGACAGGGATGAGCTAGGGCATTTTGTGTTCCTTAAAGTCTTGTTCTAATGTGAGCTCTTCTTTTTGCCATTGTTTTTTTCTTTCTGTTTGTTTCAGACAAAGTTTATAATAGCCCAGGATGCCCATAAACTTCTGACCCTCCTTCCTCAACATCCCAGATATTTTTTTAGTTCTTACCAAAATCATATCCACTAAAAAAGTAATTGAACAGGGCCCATGGAAGTGATACATTTCTGTAGCCCAAGCAACTTGGGAAGCTGAGACAGGACAACAAGATGAACGAGATCTAGGGAACAATGGGTAACACAGGGAGACCCTATTTTTAAAGAAAGAAGAACAAAAACATTATATAAATAATTTGGGGCATAGCTTCACAATAAAGCACTTGGTGTCCAAGCATGAAGACTTTACTTTGGATCTCTAACATCCAAGTCAAAGGCAGACAAGTTGGGCAGAATCTGGTCCTTGGTATTGTGGTAGAGACTTGCTGTCATCCACTCTAGCCAAAACATTGTGCTCCAGGTTCAGTGAGAGACTCTTTATCAAAGATGAAAATTGATTCTATTCCCTCAAATTAATTACTTAGTCCCAATTCCACTGCTGCTAATTTCCATCTTCCCAACCAGTCTCACATCTGTTCTTATGTCTTTTGTGATGCGTGACCCAACCAGTTTCATTGGGATTTCTGGAAGAAACACAGGTGCTCAGGTATGAAGGTGATATAATGAAACCTATTATCAAGGGTAACTAGTTCATGCTATAAAAGACGAAATAAAATCCTAAATCTTACATCATGACACCAAAGATGATTTTTGCAGAAGTAGGGTAGAAAGTTCTTTTTGTTTTTACCAATACGACCACAATGAATGAATCTTTTTCTGCTTTTCAAATTCCAATAAGTGGTGTGGGGGTGTTAATAGAGGAAGAAAATGGCTGATCTTGACCCATGGTCTTCACAGGTGCAAGCACAGATGAGCTAAATCGCTGACACAAGTACAAATATATGCAGACACAAAATAGTAAAAAGCTCATTACAGAAAATAATTAAGGTAATAGTAGAAGAGCAGTGTGTTTAAGTCCTACCTAACTGCAAGGGCTTTATGTTAGCATGAACAAATAAACTGGGACAGAATATATTCTTTGCTAAAAGACATATTGCTAATTACTTTGATTATGAATCTCTGTGCCCAATAATTCTTTTAATAAATAAAAAAAATATTTTGACTGATCACAAGATGACTTTTATTTCATAAAGTATTGATGGAAGGCTGAAGGTTAGAAGGCTGAAGGTTCAGCTGTCCTTCACATCCAGAGTTCCTAAGCATCATTATCATTCTATCCAATATACTTCTTCATATTAATGTTATCTGTTCATTCAGTGAAGACTGTTTTAGTTGAAACTAGAAAGTTCTGCAGTAAACCTACTTCATTTACTATTATTTATTTGTAAAATTTTTATCCTCAGCCAGGCCCATGGCATCTCAGTTCTGTACTTTCATGCAGAGTATACAATGTTCTACTTGAACACCTTTGTATTGCTATACTTTTCTCATTCCAGTAGCTAAAATTATGAAGTAGTGTTAATAATAGTGTCAAAAGTGATAAAAGTAGGAAGAGAGAATTAAGGCAACAAAAGACAGAAGGCTTTAGGGGACCATTTTGTATCAAGAATTGTGCTAATCAATCCATAGGCATGTACACTGTCTTCAAGATGGCTTTGTGAAACACATGTTACCATTCCCACTTCAGTGACAATAAAAGGAACATGGTGGTTGTTTTTAAGAGCAGAGTTAGGATTTACATAAGGGAAGCCAGGCAGCATAGGTGTATGGGCTGGCTAATTTAAGGAACATCTCCAGTGCGTCTCATTAAGTGGAACTAACTTGAGACTTTACAAAGTTCTCACTGTCTGGCTGCAGTGCACTCTCAATGTGTGTTTCCTTTATTGCTAGGATAAAAGCCAAAAGACTGAGTTCTAATTTGATGCCTTGGAAACCTAACAGATTATAATGAGTCATTCTTTAGATGTCTTAATTATGTCATTCATCAATGTTTACTTAGGTGACTTCTGACTTGGATTTCTTTCAGAATACATCAAACTCAGGGCCAGGAATCTTATTTGTTCATCCTAGTAACCTGAAATTTTATAAAACTGATCATTGTCCCAGCAGGGTGGTCCAAAAGAGAAAAGCAGAACCCACACAGTAGAAGAATAGAATCAACCCCAGCAAATTGTTCTCTAACTTCCATATATGCATTGTGACATGCATGCACATGCACACACATACATATACATTAATATGATTATTTTTACTTGATCACATCATTGTCATACCTTGGGAAAATTTGGAGGATTATGTACTGACTTATAGGAAAGCAGTAAGTACAATACATATTAAACTGAGTCCATCATGGAGAGTTAATTAAACAATAAACAACACCTAATAGAATAGCTAAATAAAAATAGCTATAAATATGTCTCAATATTACTGTACACTTTTTGTCTCCTCTAGGTGCCATGAGATTATTATTATATTCTTAGTCAAGTGTTGAGAACTCTTGTTTCCACAACAGCAGCGGTGCTCACAAATGGGTTCCTGTGGCAGAGAAATCTTCTATCAGCATTTTAACCTAAGGCGCTAAGATGCATTTGCACAGGAAAGAACCCATTAGCAGTCAGAAAAGAAGAGTCAGTATGGACACTGACACTCATCTCTCTATTCTTCTCTAACACAGGACAAGTGGGTAACAAATGAGGGCACCATGACACAGGTCTATATAGAGAGGAACCAAGAATAAGCTAAACAATTTGGTATCTAGAGTCTGTGAGTTTATAATGTTCACAAACAGTAAATAACAACCACTAGAAGGATTTATGTACTAAATATTCAGTGTTATGCTTCCCTTAAAAATACAGTGAAGTAAATTAATGTAATAGATACTATTATTTTGCTAGTTCTACATAGCATGCTCATCCTGATCTCCTAATAATTCCATTTCACTATTCTGTGAATGATCTTATAAAGATCACCCTATTCAAATAAGAGGGATGTTTGAATTATAATACTTTGGTCTTGCATTCCAAGTTCAAATACACAAGCACAGTGAACTCTTCATTTTCTGTAGCACAATGGAAATAGAGTACCTATACTTGGACTATTGTCTAGGGAACAGATACAATTTTAATAGTATAAAAAGAAGCATTTTGTTGAGTCTCAGGATGCTCGTACTATATCTACAACCAATTCCAGAGACCAGTCAGTGATAATTTTCTAGTAAATAAAGTGTGGCTGTTAAGCTACCTGGCTGCTTACCATCAACTCATTAAATATTGGCTTTATAAAAGAATTGATGAAATACTTTCATATTACAGAAAATAAAGTTTAGTCACACTTTCCTGTAGACATACATTGATTCAGGATAGAGGCACTTTATTCTTTGTCTAATTAAATTACTGGTCCTTAGTACTAGAGCCTCCATACAATCTGCTCTTAAGCCTAGAATTGGAAGGCCTCAGGCTCCATTCAATCTAGAAATGTTAAGCCTCCACTACTGACAGAGCCAGCCTGAGTAGCTCCCTCTGAACTTTAGATTCTTCAGACTGCTTCTATGTCTCTGCCGCATTCTGCCTGCTGTAACTCACTGCTTCAAACTACCTCTGTAACTGACTACTGAAACCTCTTCCTCTGTAACTGACTCTTGATTGACCCTTTCTGAGCTGAGAGCCTGCCTTGTATATAGTGAGAGTAGGGCATGTCCTGACTCTGACTTAAACTCTGCTAACTCTTCCTCTGATTAGTTGCTTTGTCTGCCATTCACTCTGACTCAGAAACCACTGCTTGTGTGACATCGACTCTTGAGCTTTGCTTCCTGTGTCTGCTCCTAGCAGGCTCTGTTTTTCTTAGGGACTAAAGGCATGGACCACCACTGCCTTCTGACTATTGGAATTAAAGGTGTGTTTACATTCCATCCAGAGCACCACAGGCCTCTGAATATAGACCCTTGGAATATAGAACCTTCCTAGATTTCACACAGGCCCATTCATCTATAATTTCCCCCAAGCCTTGCATGCAATTTCCCAGATTAAGTGAAATATATATTTCTTGTATTTCATGTCAAAGTGACCACCACATACTGTTCTCCATCTTTGTTCATCTATGCATGCCATTTAGTAAAAATCCACCATCCCTCTCTCAAATCCTCTCCTTTAATCTGTAAAATACTACATTCTCTGCAATTATGAAGGAGGGAGCCAATAGGATACCATCTATTTAAGGGTTTTTGGCCATTTCATGGTCAGTTACATCTAGCTCATAGTAAACTTGTTTTAAACAAAATGCTAATCACCTTTGGATTGTGAAGTTTTCCCACAAGTAAAAACTAAAAATTGTTTTTAGTCTGCTGAGAGATGTTCATCAGATGTACATTTTCCTTCTCATTACAGAACTTTAAAATGAGCCACACTTCACAGCTCAAAGTGTGGAAGATGTCATTAAACTGGCAGCCTAATCAAGAAGGTGTAAAAATTTAATTAAACTAATAGCAGGCTGACTCAATTATTCTAAAATATATTAAAACGCATGCTGTATATGTGATTGCAATCGTAATTCATATACAATTTTTATTTACACTTTTGATCTTCACCTAAACTTAACTTTTTTAGAGACATACCCAAAATATGCAAGCACATTGACATATATACACACATTAGGAGTAGTATATTAATAAATGCACATACAATTGTAAATAACAAAATAGTTGCAATGTAAGCATTTTGAATACAGGTCATACCACTTTATCTTGTATAGATAGAACTCTATTCTAAATCTACATTTTAGGAGAACCCTGTGTACACCACCGCTCATATTATACATAACTACTTTTTTGGTATCACTGGTAAAATCAACTCTACTGTGTTTTAATGCCAGAATTCATCTTATTGAAAAAGAATTCTGATGAAATTGTTTGTTTCTATATTATAAGTGTTCCTTTTATCAAGTAACCTCAATGCTCTAAGTTAGTCTGGTTTCCCTTTATAATAACCACACCCTTGTTTTTATTTTTTTCTCCCTCCTTTGGCTTTTCTCACACATATCTGCTTCAAAAGCCCGAGTGTCTTTAAAAGAATTATAAATACATTTCAGTATTATTTTAGTATAAATACTCATTACTTTTACCCACAGTATAAAAATCACATAGCCTTCATTATTAGTTGGAAAACCATATAAATTTGCATGAGAGTCACTGGCTTTTGCTTGCTCTTTTTTCAATTTTTATAATGGCTCCTGTTGGTGCTTCAGCTTATGACTTCACAGAATTTTAGTCCACCAGAGTGATGCAATGGAACACAAGAATTTTAGGAGGTCCCTGTGTATACCTCCCATCACATCATGGATAATAACTGCAATTTTTATTTGGTATCACTGTTAAGATCAACTGTCCTATGTTTTCATGCTGCAATTCTAGCATTCTTTGCCATGCATTCCAACTCAGACTTCATTTCCAAGTTACACACACATAATCAAGGGCTCATTCAGGAAATCTAAACCCACTATACATCTCTCCTCCAAAGCTTATCTTTAGAAGACTGATGCATACTTCAGTGATCTATTTAGTCATGCTTTCTACATCCCTATACTACTGACTCTACATAGAAGATGCCAAGTTCCACTACCCGTACAAATTATAGCTGACCTTCCTTGGCCTATGGCTATTATCAGCCTTTGAGTGCCTGTGTAGCTGAACCTAAGGGAAGACTTTCCTAGGAGGTACCCATATAGCAATATCCTCTTCAAATGAAAGTCTTTCTAATGCAAATGAATTTTAAGCACTGAAGTCTTCAATGGCAGGTTTCTTGCCTTCAAAACACAGTCCATGTTGTCTAGCCATTTCATGTGTTTGTGATCCTTTTCTGCTCAAAGTACCCATCATCTCTCTCTCTTGCTCTGCTATGTGTTCTCATTAACTGAAAATCTAGCTTAAAGCAACAAGCAGTCACTATTCTACTATCTGCATGCTACATTGTCTTAAATCCTGCCCCCCCGCTAAAAAAAATAAATTAGACCATTACTTTTGAATTCACACTAATCAAATTGTCAGGACATTGAGATAGATACTGTAGCCACAGAAGTCATCACAAATAAGACTTTTGTTGTGAAAGTTTATTTTTAGTTATATTTTAAGTAGTTGTTTTTGTGCACTGTTGGCAAAAGGGATGCATAGGCCTTGGCATTTTGTATTGTCTGCAGGTGTTGGGTTTCTGTGGGGGATGTTTGATTGTTTATGATCTGCACCTGAGGAGTTCTGAAGCAATTAAAACACCTGAACTCCGACGTTCAGGGTTCCGCTGGCAGTATGGCACGTGTCATGACAGTGTTCCCTCTGCTGAGGTCTGGCAGGGTATGCACCCATAAGAATGCTTCCTTGTCTTCCTTTCTGAGCCTCAGCATCAGCGAACTGCTATAGACTCTAGTCCAATTTCCAAATAAGACTGTGCTCTGGGACTTGACAGGCAAAGGTGTTATTTCCACGTTTCTGCCAGCATTCTGATCTCCAGACCTCCACTAGAATGACTCGAGGGTTTTGCTCACAACGTTATAAGAGGACTCAACCTGTCTACAACTACAAACTTTCCCACATTAACCCTGAAAGTCAATTCAAAGCCTAAGAGGCACACAGGTGATTGTAGTGAGAAGTCAGTTTCCCTCCCTCTCCCTCTCCCTCTCCCTTCCTTCCTGTCTTTCTCTCTCTCTCCCTTCTCCCTCTCCCTCTCTCTCTCTAACCTAGTTTACTCTGCTCATTACCTATTATATCACTATGTCAAAAGAGCTAACATATTTAAGATAAAGGAGAAAAGATTTATTTTGGCTCATGGCCTCAGGGAATTTCAGCGTAATTCAGGTGTATCTATATGATATAGGAATGTGTAACAGATGTTATGTCATTGAGGCTGGTTGAGGAAGCAGAGAACAGAATACAACATTAGAAGCAAGGCCATGCTATATCCTTTAAATGTCCTTACATAGTGTTCTACATACACATACATACAGTGTTACCAGCTGAGCATAGAGTATTTTATCCAGTGAACTAATGGCTTCCCTTCATATTCAAACCACACTGGAGGTCTTACAGAGGTGACTTTTTAGTACTAGTTTCCCTAAATTTATTAATTATATTACTCCACATCCCTTGTGTTGTTTCTTTTAAAAAGAAGTTTCAGTAAGTAAGCCTATATTTTTAATGCCCCTTAAGCAACTTATAAAGTATATAAAAATCCATCCAGGCTTTCGGTGTTCATTTATATTAGCCGTTAATTTATGAATATATCACAGATAAAATATGCCTTAATGTGTGAAAAAGAAATTTTAAGATCTTGACTATGTCTTATTTGGTGTGATTATAGCATATGTTCTAAAGAAGAAATATTTCTTCGTGCATATGATTATAAGCCTTAATTGCTAAGGTCATATCATACCTTTCACTCAGAAGTTTCAAGTTTTCTACCAGTGGCTATTGGCTCTCACCTGCACCACTGAGTGCTCTTCAAATTGCTTAGTAAGCAGTATTCCAGATGGCCTATTGGCAGCTGAAAGGATGTCTTCCCATAACAGCATATGGTCGGTGGATGGTTGACAACTGTCATGTAATCAAAACTCACCAGATCCACATGGCAATCATTAAAAAAAACTCCCAGGAAAAAGGATGAAAACATGAGCTGACATGCACTGTCTCTCCTTATTTTATACTGAATAACTGCTCACCTTCACTGGAAACATCTCTGTATATTACAATAAATAAACAAATGAATCAATCGATAAACAAACAAATGAAAAAACCCATGCAAGTATTCCCCCAAAAGGAGTGAAAATACTTGCTAATAGTGATATGTGGAAGGAGCATTTTGTACTCAAATATACATTCATAGTTTTTTTTTTTTGAAAAATTTAACTATTATATCATTAAATAAAATGTCGAGTCAATGAAGATGTTTTTAATTATATATATATATATATATATATAATCTTAAAAATGCTTAACGTGGGCTAGCCAAATGATTCAGTGCTTTATTGCACTTGACACATTGCCTGATAACATAATTTCAAACCTCAGGAACCACATAGTAGGACAAAACTCATCCTGAAAATTTGTCTTCTAATCTCTACATATGGACAGTGACATATTTTCATCTGCACACATAATAGACATAAATACAGTTTTAAAAGTTAAAAGAAAAAAACCCTTACTAAGGACTATGAAGATAACTCCAGAGACATATTACTTATCACAAAAGTATGAAATCCAAAATTACTATGGGTCCTTCCTAGAAGGATTGATTGAATGGGAAAGACCATCCCAAAAGTGTATATCTGTCTGGTAGTAGACCAACACAAGAAGATGTGAAAACAAGCTGTTAGTTTTGCTGACTTGCCTTTGCCTTTTGGTGGTGAGGAATTCTAATTTTTGCTGTTGGTGACAATATTTGCTGACATCAGAACCCAGTTTCTTTTCCTTTCTGGAGTGGAATGAACACCAGGGGCTCTTAACAAACCCTCCTGGCCTTCAATGTCAAATTAGAAATACTAAGGCAACCAGCTCTGTGGATTGAGTGGCCCTCCCATTGTAATCCCTCCTGTTTGAAGACCCAGGCTATATCTTATAAGCCAATCTAATGAATCTGTCTTCATTGTCTATTAATTGTATTAGTTGTGATATTCTGGAGGACACTAATTAACAAAAGCATGCACAGAGTGCCTTTAATTTTCTTTCCTAGTAAACTCTTCAGTTTTAGGGGTGATTAAGGACCTGTACAAATTAGTATGCCATCCATCTACTTACAACAGGCATAATTCTGTGAAAATGAACTTCTGAGAAATACATGTACCTTTCCTGAAAGTATCTACCCTGGGGAAGTTCTGAAAAGAAGATAACCCAGAGATCAGAAATATAAGCCCCATGTTTGCAAGGAAAGGGTGTCCCTGCTGCTAGTTTCAGCCAGCTCTTTATCTTCTTGCTTACATATTTGCTTTAATTGACCCATCTGAATTCTCTTCCTTCAACAGCACAAAAACCGAGACTGCTGTCAGGGTCAGATTACGTTGGACACCACACCATAACACGAAGACACCTGTTATGGTGTAGAAACAGAGTGTACAGGTAAAGGAAATAGAGGTAGTCTATTCTTGACCAAACAATGAGTAACCTGTGGTCAGAGATCACAAGCTTAGCTTCTATCAAATACATGCTACAGCAAATTGTAGAAATATCTACTATAGGACACAGATACTATTTAATGGCATTCTTAGCCTTGGGTTGTTGGAAGCTAGGAGCACTTTTGAATATTACAGAATGATTTAGCTAATAGATATAAGACGCTAGATAACACATATAGAAGGGCAATCACTGACTCTTTAGGAGGCTAAGGTAGTCTAGAAAGAATATTCTAACCTCTCCATAACCTTGTAATTCCAACTGGTCACTCAGCCTTTTAGACTGTTTAATGTAGGTAAATCATTTAGGGAAACTTTAGTTATCACATATGTTAGTTCAGACAAAAAATTATGGTAATTAATATAATTTAATACTTAATTAAAATAGATACATAAAATGTTATATATGCACACATATAATAGAATTATGGTGAGTAATAAATAACACAGTTATGTCATTTACAATAAAATGGATGGAGCAGTAGATAATCATGAAAGTTAAGATTATGCCTCTCAAAATGTCAACTAGGTCATATTCTCACAGTTTTGAAATTAGAAGGAGGGAAGAACATGGAAGTTAAAGAGTCAGTATTGAATATGTGTGAGAGGATGAGGAATAGAAATTGGAGAAACAAGAACAGGTGATAGAAGGGTGAATATGGTCAAACTATATCTATGCTTCCTTTGTAGTAAGACATGACATGTCGTATGGTCATGATATGTCCATTCCATTCTCATCTAGGATATCTTTAGCAGATAGACATGGTGATGAACTTTCAGAACTATACAGAGATGGAACTGTACAAAGATAGCCAAGTTTGGAGTAATGGCAATAGAATTATTGACAAACCCTATTAGAAATGGGAGTAGATTGTGAGGGCCCCTCCCTGGGATTCCAGGTACTTGTCCTTCTTGACCCTCATGATCTTCAAGTGGTCCTGGAAGACACTGGAGTAGAAAGAAGTGAAAGGTGAGCTGAAAATGGGACTCTATGATGCAACTCCAGAAGGACTAGAAGTAATTCAACATCTACTATAGAGTCAGAATATAACGCTAAGGAAATGTGATTTCAATTTCCTTAAAGAGGTGAGTGTATTAGTTGTGGGTCTTTAGAGGACCAGAGCCAGTATAATGATTAAACGTCTATGTGTGTACATGTATATATATTCATATAGAGAGGATTATTAGATTTGCTTACATAATACAGAGTATTCCAACAATGGCTTACTCACATTTAAGAGGCCAAGTTCCCAGTTGTTGCTCAGTCCATAAAGAAGTTGGGTATCTCAGCAGTTCCAATCTGGCACCAAAGGCCAGATTGGCACCAGAGGATTCTGAAAACCTTGTTTTCGGTCCATGTTGGAAGTGGAAGAAGCTTATTGCAGCATCAGTGAAGGTATCTGCAGTGTCAGCAACAGGGCAGATGAACTCAACAATGAGAATAAGAGCCAAGTGAGGAAAAGAGAGGATACACTCTCCTTTCCTGCAGGGAAGTGGCTGCCAGAGAGAGCTGCCTACTCCACTGAAGCTGACAGAGCACCACAGATGTGCTCACAAGCCAACCCAGTCTAAACAGGCTCTCACCAAGACTCTTCCCAAGCAACTCTAGGTTGTGTCAATGTGACAAAGGGACCATCACAATGCCGAGTCTTCATTTTCATTTCAGAAAATACATATTTCATCAAAGAAACCAAGCATCCTCTGGTCATTGTGATATCATATTATATTACACAGAGTATCAATAATATATTTAAAGGATTTAATTCTTCTGGTCTTCAGCATACATGAAATAATTTTAATAAACCCATTATGTAACTAAGTCTTTCAAATAAAAGTGTGAAATATTTCCTTCCTTCCATAATGAAATTTGCCTGAAGGCATGTGTCAAACAAGGCATGCAAAAGTACTACCTGCAAACTAGTGTGCAGAAAGTCAGTATCAGTGTTGAAATGATAAAACAACCCCACTTTAAGATCATAATGTATAAATTCAGTAATTTAAAGTGTAATCACTGATTTTTCTTGGCTTTATCCTCTATTTTACATTTATTTAAACTATGGAGGAGCTCAAGAGAAAAGTATTTTCTTTTCATAAAGTATAACTATGATAGAATTCTGGCTTTGCATAATCTATTATAGCATTTGGCAGTGGAGTAGAGAGCAACACCTGCCTAAGTTTTGTTATGGGTCTGAGGTCAGTCAGAGAATCACCAGACTGACCATGAATAAATTTTAATAAATAAGGAGCTTTATTCAGAAAATGGCACCAGATACTCATGGCACCAGGACTGTACCCAAGAGCATACTCAAGATGCAGCTCAGAATTACATTAGTCAAGGGTTCATAAAGGAAAAACTCACAAGTCTACAGATTTCCTGCCTTTGTGCTATCAGGGACAAACACACACCCTGACATACTTCTTGACTACCTTTAATCCAGCATACATCCCACCTACATGCAGTCAAGCACGTGCCCTGCCTTGTGTAGTCAGGGGCTAGCAAGCTTGTTTAAAGAAGTGAAAATACATTGTTTGTTATTTTGCATGAACAACAGTTCCTTTATAATTGTATAAAACTAGGCAATTACAAGAACAGCCCCCATAACTCTAGGAAGTTATCTGTCCTTGGACAAGAGGGACTTACAGGTTAGAGGCATTTTTGTTTTATAGTTCTCTTAAACACATTGTTTTTAAATGTTTAAAAATAACGTTCACCATCACAGCTTCACATGGTTTTCAGAAAACCAGAGTCCCAAGCCCTTACAAAAGAAAGAAAACAAAACAAACAAAAACCCATAGCACCTTAGTACTTTCCCCCAATGTTGTGAGACATGGAGCAGATTATTTTCATGCTTTCTTTTTTCTGTGATTACTTTTTTTTCTGTTTTAAAACCAAGGACTATTTCTATGCCTGTGAGTTTTATATTTGACAAGTTATGGCTTGCAATCATCTCTGGGTGTTGCTACTCCTATTTGTTTACAACACTTCAATATTTGAACCCTGGGTATTTATTGAGTGATAAACTCTCTGTCTCTTTTAAATGTTCAAGAAGGATTAGAAATTTCATGGGAAGGAGGGAACTAGAGAACATATAAAAACCTCTATATTCTTGATTTCAAGATTCACTTTCAAGATTCACAGAAGTCACTGCAAGTCCACAATATTTGAACAAAATATAATAGGAACTGAACAGCAGACAATGCAAACTTGAGATGAAGAGACTTCAAAGGGAAGGTATCAATGGTCCACAGTCCTTAGAACACAGATCTGGCTGCTTGTGCTTCTTTCCCAAGTATCAAGCAATTCTCTCCCCTGTTGTTCTTCCCTGAAATAGGAATTGACCACTAGAGCATAGATATATGCATGAATAAGCAAGCTTAGATCCTCCCTCTTGTAGCTGCATCATGAGTTTATGGTCTTACCTTGTGTCTGCCTCAGTGCCTTCAGTCAACTAGGCTAGGGCACATGGATTTTTCCATTCAATCAGAGGCTCATCCTTCAGGGTCCCATTATGTTGTAAATGGTGCCTACTTTTTAAGTTGTCTCTTCCTGGACCCAGAGACCTGCTTTGCATTTTCCAGGCCTCAACACTAATAAAATTCTACTGTGTATGAATACATGGTCAAACAAATGAATACAAATCACAAACATAAATTGATTTCAGGATTTACACTGAGTGAAAACAATAGAAACATAAAGTCATTTTACTCCAGATCTACCAAGAGCCCTTTTACTTGATATTAATTTTATACTATGTACCTCAATACATAGGACAGGAATTAATGCACCTGATTTTGGAAACAGACTAAGTCAGAGCTTCTTAAACTTTATCTACTCACAAGCTCTCTTTGCCTGAGATACTTTTAGGTGAACCAGCATACATCAATATATGAAATAGAAATACAATAAAATATTTACTGATAATAGATCACAATTTATTTTGAAACTATTTTATACATACAGTTTTACAATATATTGAAGACAAAAAGCAAATTTGCATTATAATGGGATATTTATTTGTTAGTACATAAACATTGATTAAACATTTGATGCTGCAGAACTTAGAGCATCTTCAACATCCTTCTCAGTTGACATGTATTTTGGTTTGGTAATTATCAATGCTTCAAAAGCTATTTCACAAAAACATGCAGTACAAAGCAGTAAAAGAATAGCTAAGGCCATTTTAGATATTCACTGGAGGGGCTGGGGAAATGTCTTGGCTAGTAAAGAGCTTATTATTCAAGCATGAGGACTGAATCCAGACACCCAGATCCAATAATGCAGTTGTGGCAATGTGCACCCGCAATCCGAGTGCTAAAGAGAAGAAAACAGATTGATCCGAGGAACTAGCCCGGCTGAATTCGTATTCTATGGTTACAGTGAGAGACTTTGTCTTTAAAATTAAGTGGGGAATGTTTGTTGAATGATAAATTCTTATGTCAACCTATGGACTTTACACACTCAGTATACACATGCAAGTTCACCCACTTGTATCTGTCTACACACCCACACAGGCCAGTGGATATACTATATATCCATACATACAAATGCTTACCCTGCCACATACACTCTTGGAAATTGCATTCTAATTTAAACTGCAATTGTTTTGAAGACTTTTGTGATATTCATGTCAACAATACAAAGAGTGTTATTTAAAATCAAACACTCTAAAACAGTATAATTCAAGGAAATGCTAATTTAATGCTTACATGCAGGAATGATGATTAGAAAACATTAAAAGTTCACATTTTCCATACTTAAATCATTGTGTTTCTATAGGAGCAGAAATATTCTATGAACAGTAAAGGCACCATGATCCTAGTATACAATTGTAGAGGAGCTGAGTGGCACTACTTCCTGAAGTGTTTGTTGGTGTTGTGTGCCTTGACAATATCGATAACAAAATGTGCACACGTGTGTTCAGAAGCAAGGTTTCAGTGAAGTCTCCCCAGTTGGAAAGTGAACGAGCACCTCAGAAACATCTCTGGTTCATCATGCTTTTGACTTTGAATGTCTACTCACAAACCTAGATATTTCCATTTCTCCCAATCAGTTAAGTGACCTCATAGGGAGTCATGACATATAGGTTAAGAAGGAGGATACAAAATCTTGAGTATGCCAACACATCTTCTATATATTTTGTACTTATATTGAAGGGATTCTACTATAATTATATGCATATATATGCACATATCACATATGAATACATTATCATTTACATATCCTATTATTGTTTCATTTACAAACTATTTAGCAGGGTCCACAAACATGAAATTGAAAATTCTGTAAGGACACATTTTGTGAATATTTTTAGTAGCCTAATCATGTGAAGTATCATGATAGAGAGTCATGGCATCCTGTTCTCTCCCACCTAATACATAAATCATGCTTCTATCAAACACTTCTGCCCTATTCACACTTACTATGTTTGGTTTTAAAGAAACTTTGCCACAAATGTGAAAGTCCTAAGTAGGAACCCTTGCCTGAAGATCTGTCCTGATGGCCTTTAATGGTGTTAAAGATCCACCCAGTTGTGGGTGGCACCTTCAGGTAGCAGACCAGATTTTAAATAAATAAATAAACAAACAAACAAACAAACAAACAAATAAATAAATAAATAAAATGGTCTGGCATGTTCTTTCCGTTTGCCACCACGTTAGTTTCCACTGCTGCTGCTGCAGATTCCTTTGTCAAAGTCAGAATCAGAGCTTTAAAACTTCCAATAGTGGATTGGGTAACCAGCAAGTCTCCAGGAAACTTCCAGGTTGCTGACACCAGATTGGTACTGCTGAGGCACCTCGCCTTTCAGCCTGTGAAAATCCTGGTTGTCACACAGCATCCTTCAGTGAGGGCCAGACCTTGTGGGGTGGCTGTGACTGCTGATGCATCCATCCTCAAGAATGGAGTAACTAAGGCATTCTTGTCTCTTAGGTGTGAGTCCCCTGTTGTTATGATTTTAAAGCTGACCTAATAAATCCTTCAGTATATGTGTATCCCATCGGTTCCTTTGCTGTAGAGAACCCTGACTAATACATCACTCACAGTCCTTCAGCAACCCATTATTTAGCTAAAAATGGTTCAAATTGTGTAAGTCAAATAGATGTAGTAAGTGGTGACTTTAGACAGGCAGCTGAAAGGTCTGGTAATAAAGAAGGAAATAGTCCAACTGCATTGTGTGCTGCATGTATTAGGGTTTGTAGTGTAGTGGGATATTGTGACAGAAAACAAAACAATTAATACAGTATATTGTTATAATTGTCCGGTTGTTCTTTTATATTTGCAGTTAATTTAAACACTTAAGCTTCATTGATTGTACATGAAGGAGATTAGTGTGCTCACAGGGCTTAGCACCAGCAAGACCTCTGTGGGGTCTTGAAAAGCATTTGCTACAGAAAGGGACTTCATTACAGAATCCTACTGTAATCCCTTCCACTGCTAGAACTAAGAGTAAGGAGAAAAGTAAAGTACCTAAGATTTTATTCTCCAAGTAGTCTCTACCAGTTCTTACTTTATTTAGTAGAGACTTTCTGTCCACGGGCTTGTCAAACAGCCCCCAGAACTACCCTGTAGGAGCGGACAGCCGTGGCCTGAGGCTGAGTTCAGAACTTTGAAAACAGAAGTTGAAGAGCGAATGTACTCAGGGAAGCTAAACATGAGCCAAACGTAGGTGCAAGATGTCCACTTACATGTACCAACTTGTCAGTTAAGTCTCAGTGCGTGGGCTGAGCTCAACCGGGTGTCATTTGGGAAGCAGTTTCCTAAGTGCTGATATCAGTAAGTGCACAGCAACTTGACCCAGTTTTTACAATCCCCTGTGTTTCCCTGTGGACTGAAAAACTTAAGAGACCCACCAACCTTTCAAATGGGCTTTCTTCCATCTTTAGTGATCCTTACAGGACTTGGTGGAAATTTAAATATGCTTTAGAATCCACAGTTCTGTCAGGATAGTCAATCTTTTTTTTAAGAGAGAGCATTTTTTAAGAAGCAAGTTCATTTAAGAAAAAAAAAATCAAGCAAAATTTAGCAATGAATCAGCTCCAAAATTTTTTACATAAATTAGATTGCACAAACAAATATATTCAGAATATTCAAATTTTACAGCTAATTTTCTCTAAATCTTAAGATACTGTTTAAGATGTTGCCAATTAAATCTGAGCAGCAGTAATGAATTTCCAATTTGATTTTCAGAACATGTAGCAGAAAATCAACACAGAATGTCTAACCCAAAAATTAACCCAGCTGGAGATTAGAAGTTACATCAAGGATGTTAAAATGTGTGTGTGAATGGTCCCTGGTTTTCCTCAGAGTTTTTGCTGTGTTCTTAAAATGTGTAGTGAGTTTGCTGAATGTTGTATCTGCTTTATTTCATTATTCTCAAGTATGTCTGTAGTGAAGGACTCTGTACTGGGCAGTGGGTACTATGTAAAGTAGACAATTTATAGAGTTAAAACAGACACCTAATCTAAGAGTTCCTGAGCTCTGCCCAATATTTGGCTATTGGCTAGTGCATCTGCTACCATCCTCTGATAGCGGAAGCATCTCTGATGATGATTGGGCTATGCACCGATCTATGAACATAGCAGAAGATCACAAGGAATCATCTCTGGGCTACCCTGTTTCCAGTTCCAGGATAGACCTGGAATTGTCAGGCAAGAATGGAAAGATAGCTCTGTAGTTAAGAGGGATCGCTGCTCTTCTGGAGTCCCTAAGTTTGGACCCCATCATCTATTTTGGATGGCTCAGAAATAACTACAACTCCAGCACAGGGGATCCAGTGTCTCTGGTCTCCTGGGTGCCCAAATACATGTGTACATACCCTCATAAACATACACATGTACACAAAAAGTAATTTAAAAAAATATAATTTTTTAGAAAAGAAAAAGGAAAAGATATTTGACTTCTTGAACACATGAATGTACAGGGGATATGTACAATGAAGGTAATGTTATGTAAGAAAGATAAAATCAAGGTCAGAAGAGAGGATTTATTCAAAGTAACATTTACAAGTGTCAACAAAGTGATTACAAAAATCAATGAAGGCAGTTCATTTGTAATCACTTTATACTGTCAGTGCTTTGTCATTTACTTATAATTGCTTTAATAATTAATTAAGTGCCTGATAAGAACTGAGACAATTAAAGAATAACTTATGCTTATGTGTATTTGGACCTTCAGCAAAATTGTATTCTTAGTTCTTAAAGTGGTTAATTATTACAATGGTTAAAATTTTTTGTGTCATTGTAAGTTATTTATTATTAGCAATGTACTCAGGCATCTCAGAAGACCTCTGTGCCCACAATTTAGCAGAGTAGTTGGAATATGCAGAGAATGACAAATGCTTTCAGAACTTGTACTATAAAGATATAAAGATAAAGACTATAAAGTCTTTCCCTGTAGTTGAGCATATAAGTTGCCATTCTGTGTGGAAGACTCTCAGTGCTGCAGATTCTCTTTCGAGGGGTTTTGATATCTGTTATGTGGCTTAGTGCACCGTGACTTCCTTCTAACTAAGAAGGAACAGACAGTACCTAATACTAAACCCTTATTTTACAAGTAAAGATTTATTTTTCCTACTTGATACAAGGCCAAATGAATTGGAAAGCAGGAACTTAAGACTTTGGGAATTTTCTTGACTAATGATTGATTTGAGAGGTTCCAGTCCACTTTGGGCAGTACCAGACTTACACAGGTGATTCTGGGTTTCATAAGAAAGCAGCCTAATCAGTATGAAGCATTCCTCCATGGCCTCTGCTTCAGTTCCTGCCCTGCCTTCCCTTCATGGTGGACTATGATCAGAATGTGTAGGCTAAATAAAGGCTTTCTTCTTAAATTGATTTGACCATGGTGTTTATCAGAGCAACAGAAAACTATGTAAAACCTGGGTTTATTGGCACAGGGTGATTCTTGTAAAAAACATCATGTTATTCTACTTGTTTGTGTATTCTTAAACTGTTATTATAACTAACACATAAAAACAAAACTATGAGCATATTAATGGGGTAGGTGATATAAGATGTTTTGATATTCTGTGTATGTTTCTCTCTGTGTCTGTCTCTCTTTATATATACACATACCCACACATGTAGCATGATGCTTGATTCTAGCCTCAAATGTGTAGCCATGCAAATAGCACTGTTCGTTTTTTGAAAACTCCTCCAAATAGTTTCTGTAGTTTTCTGAATTCTGTGGCTCACATATTTTTGTATAGTTTCCCTACTTTCCACACCAGAATTTCTCAGCAGGTTGCATTTGTATGTTTATATGTAGGTATATATGAAACAATAATGATTAATTAAAAAAAGAAAACAACAGAGATGGTGTAAGAAAGGAAATGATTGGCTTGGAGGTAATATCAGGGCACAGTGGCATGGCAATAGAGGATTAAGGTGATCAAAGTATATTATACACATGCAAGAAATCTCTTAATGAAACCTATTAATTTTCAAAATTAATAAATGTTAACAATAAAAACTGAGCATAAGTCTTTACTTGCAAAATAAGGGTTCAGTAGAATTAGGTACATCAAGAAGCATTTAAAACGGTCAGTATTGTGGTTTTAAAGTTTGCTTGCTGAGAGAAGAGTAGACTAATTACTAGAATTCTGATATAGACATATTGTTGCAGTGTGGTAATGAACAATTTTATAAGTCCCTTGGGAAACCATCCTTGCGTGCATGTATGATCGCTACATGTAATAGAAATGAATGCACACATATCCATTTTGACATTTTTTATCAAACAAACGGTCAAGTAGAATTGTTTCCATTATCATGCATTTCTATACTGGAAGATCACTAGGAATAGTGAGTTAGAAATAGAAGTTAGTCTTCTAATGTAAGCAATCTATGACCCAAATTTTTTTAAGGACATTCTTTATGATGTTTTTAAAAGACAGTCATGTGTGCGTGTGAGCTGTTGGAAATAAAATCAGTCCACAAGAAAGCATTCCTGTTGAGGTTATACATTCTGAGAATCTTGTCTCCCATGCCAAAAAATTAATGAAACCTGCAGCATAATTTTTCTACCTTGTGGAACTGCGTGATAAAGTAATGTCTGATGATAAATTAGGTTTATGGTGAGCTGCTAGATTCAATCTATGGTAGTAAATCTTCTAAACTAACTTCACATTGTCTGCAAAGCCAGAGTCAATGTAGTGTTCCCCAACTATCCTGTGAATCAAACTCAATTTGACATACTAGTAACTCAGTGTAAAATTTTTCTTTTATATGAGGTCACCCAAAGTTCACAATAATACGGAGAGAAGAACTTCTAGATAAAGTAATTGAAATTCTCTCTCAAATATATTCCATTACTTCAATATACATCTCTTTATACCTTAAATTTATGTCACTTGATACCTTAAGGATTTTCCCATTGCTCAGAACGCAGATAGATAGTCCAAACTCAAAAGAAATTTATTACTAAATGGCTTTTCCATGAGGTACACTTGCTGCTCCTTTAGGAATTCTCAGTCATCCATTAGTTTTTAGATACAAGTCAGTTTCATGAAGAGCTTGATTTCAGATGATGAAAAATTTAAAAAAGTATTAAGTTTAAATTATATAGAGTTTTGAAAACATCACAAAGACAGATGAGTAAATGTTTTTACAACCTGTTATACAAAGTCTCAGACTTAGATTTGCTTCAGTTAACTTGGCAACAGCTTATGAACCACTTTGTAGTATTTATGCTAATGGGCTAAACTGATCCTGAATGTGATGTTCGTTAATGCCAACTGCTCAAAATTCATATTCCAGCCAACTTCATATTACACAAATTGATGCCAAGGGTCAATGTTAACCTAGTGACCATTTATACCAAAATGCTCATACATTCCTCTCTTAGATGCCAGAATACACTAGGAATAAGAACATGTGAAAAACATCAGTTCACATTAAGTGCCTGCTATCATCTATTCTAAATCCTTACATTGATTCCTTCTTTCTTATTTTTTTAATTCATGAAAACATCTTATTTTCTATAAGATTAGTCTATATGATATAGGAGAAGGCCTTTTAAAAGTAAATATATAAGAATAAAATTATAAAGGTCTCCAATGATTCACAAATGGAAATATGGCCTATTCAAGCAATAGCTAGATCCATGGTAGTGATTGGGTAAAAGACCTTTACAGACATATTTCATTATCAGTGTTTTTCTAAATCATTGTTTTTTCCTATATATTAAAGGTCAGCTATGGAAAAGTAAACTTTTCTCTCACAAAATGTAACTGAATATATTTTCTTCTGTATAGATGGACATGACAAAAGGACAAAACATGCATTTTTTAAAGAAGTTTTACCTATTTCTGCCCCGGGGAAAGGATAATAATCCTATTTAGAGATCAGCTAAGACTAAAAAGCATTCAAAATTTTCACTATTAAAGATCATTTTAAGCACACTGATGGGAAACAGAAACAGTGAGGGAGAGAAAACAGAGTTTCAGAAAGGAAATGAATCTTTGTTCAATGTCAAAATAGATTGCAGAAAGAAACGTTAGCTAAGCACACAAGGGTAGATTATAGGCTACCATAACATTTTCATGATCTCAGGAATTCCTTATATTCAAACTACTTACTTTAAAAAACATGGCCAGAAAAGGACATATTACTGAAATTAACTTTGGCAGATTCTGAGTGAAGTTAGATACTAACAAACCAGCAAGAAAAAGTCCACTGCAGAAGCAGAGAAGCCAAGGACCACATAATCTACTGCTCTGGTGGTACACGCTTAATGAGAAGGGACATTCTAAGCATGCATTAAGCTGCACTGAGAAGGCAAAGCATGGCAACCTGCCTTCTACTCTCAACACTGACATAAAAGCTGGACCTTACATCTATATCCCAGTGCAGGGTGAGGAGGGGGCAGTATTGTCAAATTCCAGACATCATTGGCCAGCCAGTCTAGCTAATCAGGGATCTCTATAGTCAATGAATGGGTCTTCTCCAAAAGTTGTTTTGAAGAGTGATAAAGGAAGGGATATACCTCCTCTGGCCTTCAAATATCCATGAATGGGTACCCAGAAAAGTACACACAGATACACATCACAGATACACAAATATGCATACAAAATACAAAGTGGTGTGTTTGTGTGTGTGTGTGTGTGTGTGTGTGTGTGTGTGTGTGTGTGTAGAGTATTTGTGTTTGTGTGTGCGTGTGTAGTGTGTTTGGGGATGAAGTTGTAGCATAGAGTGCTTTGGTATGACTAAAGGAAAAAAAAAACAATACCACTAAGATTGGAGAAATCAGGGAAAAGAATGTATTGAGAGGAGTTGAGAAGATACAGCACAATTTAGAAAGTATCAACAGGAAAATAAAAGGTATATACCATGCCAAAAGATGAGTTTAGAGAACAAAGTCAGTGCAAAATGAGTGCCAAAGCAAAGCAAGCCAGGCATGCCCTCAAGAGCATAGCTTAAGAGTAAAAGAGAAAGATGCTGAGAAGCTGTGGGTTCTGGAGTTACTTGTTTCTCCTACTTCGGAGCAGTTTAACTAAACTGCAGTTACATCAAGGTGAAAGAGGCGCAAAGGAATTGTATATGATCTAGGATTCAATAAAGGTTAGTATTAACTCATGATCCAGAATCACTCCAGAATGTAAGGTCTCCAAGTCAGTAAGAGAAAGAAAAATTGACTTTTCCCATCACTAAGATGGAAAAATGAAGTAGGGGGGGTTATTAATGAGGATATGGAGATAGTTTGAATGCAGGAAGACAAGAAGAGGCACAACTAACTACTTTGACCCAAAATTGTATGTTTAAATTATGTTCATGGTAAAGAGTTGAGGGAGTGATGGAGTTTTTAAGAGAATGAAAAGGTATGGAATAGTAGTTTTCTGGTACTTTCCAGGAAGCCAGGGAATAATGAATATAAGAACTATGGCTGGGCTGGCTAAACTTTATTAAAGCAATTCTTTTTCTGGGGAAGCCATTACAGTTAAATGGTGAATTATTTTGAAATTGTCTTCTTGTAGTGGGAGCCATTATATTTACCAATAACTTTAAGAAATTAATACCAATAAGGAATACTGTACTCAGTTAAAAATCAAAAAAGGTGTTTTTTGTTTTTTTTTTTTTAAACTGAGAAACCAGGCATCAGTAAGTATATATGGCCTAAATGAATTGAAGTAAGGTTGTGAGATTTGTGTTCATGTCAGGAAGCCAATGTAGTTATATTTGAATCACTTGCAAGAAAGGCTACTGCCCTACTTACCTCTAAACCTCAGGAGCCTTTTCCCTATCAAAGAGAAAAATTCTTTCAATATAATGTGCATTTATAAGAAAACTGAATGAATTACGAGTTTGATTTCTTTGAAAAAAAATGCAGCAAAAGGTTTAGAATTCCTGGAGTGAATCTCTTTGTCATAGTATATTGGTCAGAGTAACATACAATTTCCTAGCATAGTAGAACATATAGCAATTCTGTACATTCAAATTAAAAAACACAATCTGGTAAACTAAGCACTCTGGACATCTCAATAATTAGTTCACATATATATTGGAGATGAATCTAGAACAGCTCTTAATATATCTCATCGTACGTCTTAGAAACTGGTTTCAGCCAGGATAGTCTCATTCTAAAGCTCTGATACCCAGCAAGGCATGCTGGGAGTAAAAGGAAGAGGTCCATTCGAGTTTCTGCAGCAACATAATCAGTAACCACCATAAGCTAATTTAGCCATACATACCTACCACACTGGGTATATATTGGTATTAGATGCCAAGAAAGTAGGAAGATATCCTTTCTTGTGTTAGCTACATCCTCAAATCTGGCCCATTCACTTGCTTTTGTTTAAAGAAACTTTTGCATTTTCTATGGATCTTAGGGGGATTTCCAAACCTCTATTATTAGCAAGTTTTATGCCATTATTTTCTAAAATCTGATTCTTGTTCAAGACTGATGTAGTCTACATATATCATGATTTGGGGCATCAAGAAGCAATAAAGTAACTAATCAAGCTAATAAAGATCTATATAAGAATTTTAGTGTTCTGATAGGTTTTGTGTAGCAGTTTCTTCTAAAATTAAAACTGTTCTCCTTAGAGGGTAGCTCCTTATTACACTGTTGTTAATGGGGAGGTAAATGATAAACTGTTCTTAGGGGAGATGAAAGACTCCATCCTACGGGAAGCTCCTTCAGTTTAGCAGTAAACACCTCGATAGCTTTAGCAAGTCCTGGAACCTGATCATACTCACTAGGCCCCTTACTCCCCAATCATATAAGCTGTAAGGGCTGCTGAGAGGTACTCTAAGATAAGATGAGTTGCTTAGGAGAGCCTCAGACCAGTCTAGCAGCTGGGAGAAAAAGAGCCAACCTGAATTGCCCAAAAAAAGAAGCAATCAGCTCAGCTGCCTAGAAGAGGCTCAGACCAATTAAACTACTACTGGTTAGTCTCCAATCTGTTGAGTTGCCTAAAGCTTTCATAATGTGCTCTAGACTTTCAGTTTTCATGAGTTGTCACATCTGCTATTGGTCATTTCCGCTCCTCTCGGTAACCCCTTACTCATATTCTTGTAAGTAACCCCAATAAAACTCAATGATTGACAAAGTTGGACATTGGTGGTATCCTAATTGCCATCTGCCATTGGATCCCTATCTGGGGTGAGAAGGTAGACATTTGCTCACATCTCCTGAGGAACAGTGTCACATAACATAGGTTAAGGACAAAGGGGCAGCAAAGAACAGACAGGAATTCAGAACTGAGATTCAGGAGGTCTCCACACCAGTGAGGTCTGTGCTGAGAGTGTAAGCAGTGCAGGATGTTCCTTATTTTGCAAGCGAGAAGGCTAGGTCTCATGCTCTTAACTGTCATGAAAGAGACCAGTGGGTTATCCCAATGACACATTGGTAGGAATACATGATATCAAGTGCAAGTCAGATGTTGAGAATGGTGTGAACTATAGCTCACACTACAATGATGTTGGAGAGTCTGACACATGGAGTCTTAGTGGTGTGTATGGGGTGTTTTGTGGCTCTGTGAGGTATGTATGTGTGTGTTGAGCTACAGTGCATTTTTGTGTAGTTATATTTATATATAATTTGCATATATGTAAGGATATGTTTATATAACTCTTCCCTCAACATTGAAAATAGTGCCTATTTTTAAAGTTGTTAATTATGCACTTGTAACTGTGGTAACAAATTCAAACCTTCTTGAGTCTTATGAAGGCTTTAATACCAGTCTTAATGAAGTGCTGTTGTGATATTCTTGACTTAAGGTATTGAGTCTTGCAAACTGTTGGACCTTTATCTAGACCTTTAATTTAGAACTTGGGAGTTGGAGACGTATTGGTCTTTGGACCATGGGTAGACACCGAAAGAACAGAGTTTCATTTCTGTGAGAGTAGAATATGCAGTTCCCATTATTTCCAGACTGAACTACACGATGGAGAATAACCACATCTCTTTCACTCCATGTTTTCACTTAGGACCATGTAAAACAGATAAAGTGTAGTAGTGATGAAAGACAGTTCATCTGAAACAGAAAACGACAGGAAGTGTGTTAGGCAGAAAGTGTGTGAAAACCACGTCCAGAATGCTGTGTTTTGAACACCACTGCACAACTGTACACTGACATGAGAATTATTTTATTCCTGTTTCAACTCTGATAACGTTGTAGCCAAGACTATTTTATTAATTTTACTAGGAGCCAGCCTAATAGCTCATAGAGTGAGAGTCCTGCACGTGTGATCTCCCAGCATTAGGACCTTCTAATGTTTAGTTCATGGCATCATGCATTCCAGTAAGCAAATTTGTTTTAAGTACAAGAAGAAGGGAGCCACTTTACAAACTATTGTCTGTTACCAATATTTCATGCTTCTCCATATTTAGAGTCATCGCAAATATTTCATTAGCTTGGTTATATTTACACATGATGAAAAGACCACACAGTCGTGCCTTATTAAGCTTAAAGATAAAACCAAATATTCTAAAAGTGCCCCAAGATGATGTCTGATAAAATATAAAGTTAACTTCTTCACTTCATTGTTATATCACTTTACTGTGGGGAGCGACAAGCAATTTCTATTTTGGAAGTAAAGCTATTTGTCAATAATTCAGGGAGATTTTCGAGAGTGCACACCACAATTATTTACTGCTTCATTCAATGTCGTTCAGAATTTATAGTCCCTGATCTGTAGTATATATTTTATGAATCCTCAAGTATGCAAAAAGTGAAAGAAGAGTCCAGTACTGGTTCAAATTAAGCTATCGCCCTTGGAAGGAATCACACTGCTAGAATTTGATCATATATTTTGCTGTCTTGTTGTTTGACTGATGAGCTTTTCCTCAGTCAGCATATTGATCATATTCAATTCATTTTTTTAAAGCCATTCTATGGGTCTTGTTTCTTGGGACAAAATACTTGCTTCTGAATACATTAAAAACTGTTCTTATTTTGCTGGGCCTTTTCCATCAAATAATAGATAAATGTGAGTTGTATTATTTTGAGAAAACATATTTTCTGATTAAAAATTTGATTTGGTTTTAAAATTTTAATATTATTCTTGATAATTTAAAAAAAAATCTGAAGGCCCAAAAAAACTAAGTCCTACTCTCAACACAAATTTAACCCATTACTGTCATTGCACAGCTGTTAATGAATAATCCATCATTTGCCAGAAGTTTTCAGACTATACTTATCTTGGGACTGTAGACACGGCTCACTGGTTAGGAGTACTTGCTGCGCTTGCTAAGACCTGGGTTTGATTCTCAGCACCCATGTGTAACCTGACAACCATCTTAATATCACTTCAAGGCAATCTGCTGCCCTCATTCGGCCTCTGCAAGCACCAGACATGCATGTGGTACACACATACACACTCATGTGAAACATTCATCTAAGTGATATGAAAATAAACAATAAGCATTTGACAAAAACTGAACTCCACTCATCTGATATGTTACATCAGTTTGCGTCACTATGTGGTTTCAAATGCCCAGATAGTAAAACATGTGTCAACTCAGTAAATAACAATCTGAGAGAGTCTGCTATGAGCCAAACGCTATTTTAGGTGCTCTGGTACTTTGGAGAGGGGTAATTCACTGTTCTATTTAATTAATCCTGTGTTCTTATTTCCTTAGTTCACTAGAGAATTCATTTAAAATTTAAAATTGCTGTGATGTGTGATTAACAGATAACACCAGCATTCTATTTTGGAAAAAGAAAAAGAAAATCTGCCATATGACATTTATGTTTTAGTTTATTTCTTTTCTGATAATAAAATGGAGCTTACAATGTGGGTCAGAGTCTAAACAGACTGCTGTTTGAATCTTAGCATTCCTCTAGCCACCTGTGTGACCTAAAATCTATCTCTACCCTCATTCTTTTCCTTGCATTAAATGACAGTGTGGAACTTATAATTGGTTTCTAAATTTAATTTTTATTAGTATTATTCTTACTATTACTATTATTATTACTTGTGTTTATGTGTGTTAGACTGTGTGTACCATGAAACTTGTATGAAAGTCAGATTAAAACTTCTGGGAGTTGGATCACTCTTTTCATCCGATGGATACCATGAAGATGCTAGGATAGACTACTACTCCTCTACAAAAACAGTAAATGATTTTAGTCTTGAACCATCATCCTATCAGCTTCTTAAAACATACTCTTAATCCCAGTGCTTCCTTAGACTCAGAGGCTGAACAATGGTCTATATAGACAGCCATTAAGTGACAACTAGCAATCCATTGTGTCAACACTGGTAACACTGAACCTTGTGGTAGCATGATGAATAAACTAGAAGTTACTCAGTGATTTGAGGTACCCTCTCAATCTGCAAACAAACGATCAAATATACAATATGGTAGTGGAGAAAAGACTTCACTGTAACTGCTGTGCAAAAGAGTTTTTATAGGCTTATCTCTGGTTTTTTGATTGATAATTTCATCAGTGAATTTGCACAAGCAATTAGTTCAAAATCATTCAAAAATGTTTTGAAGACACCATATATAAAGACTAGTATATTCAGATAGCTTAATGCATTTAGAAAAATGCACTCTGAAGTGTACATTTACTTATGTATGGATTTTCATTAATCAATAATAGTGAATGCCAATCATTAAAACACATAATATGTAGAAATCTTTGTTTAAATATTATGCCTATAAAACTTCTCTACCATTGATAACAAGAACTTTTCATCTACTGAAATTATACACAGAGGACAATTACCCTGAGAAATTTTCAGCACACATTTTCTTGGTTCTTTTTCTTCTTTAAAGGGAACATCTTTCTTCCTTCCTTCCTTCCTTCCTTCCTTCCTTCCTTCCTTCCTTCCTTCCTGACTCCCTTCCTTCCTTCCTTCCTTCCTTCCTTCCTTCCTTCCTTCCTTCCTTCCTTCCTTCCTTCCTGCCTCCCTTCCTGCCTCCCTTCCTTCCTTCCTTCCTTCCTTCCTGCCTCCCTTCCTTCCTTCCTGCCTCCCTTCCTGCCTCCCTTCCTTCCTTCCTTCCTTCCTTCCTGCCTTCCTTCCTTCCTTCCTTCCTTCCTTCCTTCCTTCCTTCCTTTCTTCCTTCCTTCCTTTCTTTACTTCCTTTTATACAAAATACATCAACTGAGGACTATGTTATCTTTTGTAATTCACACCCTCACTGACTTTTTTTTTTTTTAAATATTAGATTGCTTCAGAATTCCAAGCAGAAATGTATGGATAAGCAAAATCAAAGAGGTTCAAGAAAAGCTGGTAGTCTAGGTAGAAAGTTATTAAAGCACCCATGTGAGATGGATTTTTTTTTTCCTTGAGAAGTCTTGCCTACAAAAATACTGGCAAATAATGTCCTTTGGCCATGAGAACACTTATTTTAGGGGCGGAGGTTTTGTTTTTCCATCTGTTTTAAGTAAAAGATGATAAAAAGGTACACTCAGACTTTATGCAGATCACATTGACGCATAATTTACCATTCAGTTGTCATTAGGGCAATTGCAGAAAGTTTCACATCAAAGGTACAGAATGTCTATGACATACATCAGATCTTCTCAAAATTATTCATCTAATGGCTGATAATTTGTATCCTTTTTTTCCACTTTATTAGTATTTACTAATTGCCCCAATTAATGGCTTTCAATAAGACATTCACATATGGAGATAATATACTCTTACCACCTTCAAGCATTTGCTATTTCCCCACCTCCAGTCCCTGTATTTGCACTAGTGCAGTTTTCTGATCCTATGTCTTTGAGATGATATAATGTCTGTCTTCCTGTGTCTGGTACATTTCATTTTCTGGTTCAACCATATTGTTACAAATACTCAATTTTCCTTCACTTCCTGGCTAAATAATAGTCCACTACATGTAGGGTAATGACCTATTTTTAATCAAATTTTATTATATGCATTGTATACTGTGTATATGCAAATATATTCCCAAATATGTTTGTGTGTGCTTTTGTCCATTGATTCATTGACCAATGCTTGGCTGTTCCTGTATCGTGGTAATGGTGACTGATGTTGTAAGGAATCACTTGATCAGGTATTTCTTCACAGGTTCCTTTGAATGTGTGCAAAATTGGAATTCCTGAGTTACTGGCTTCCTTCCTTCCTTTTCCTTTCCTTTCGTTTCTTTTCCTTTTTTCCCCCTTTCTTCCTTCGTTTCTTTATTTCCTTTCTTCCTATCTTCCTTCCTTCCTTCCTCTTTTCTTTTTCTTTCTTTCTCTTCCTTCCTTTTCTTCCTTCTTTCTTTCATATGACACTGTCTCACTTTGTAGCCTAGACAATCCTTAATCTCATGTATATAGTCCAGGGTTTTCCTAAAGCCCTAAAGCTAATGAAGAATCTTCTGTCTTAACATTCCAGGTGCTACAGCTATAGGTGTGAGCCACCATATCTGGAGTTATACACTTAAGCTTTTTAAGGATCCATTTGTAGGATTTTTTATAACATTTGCACCATTTCTTATTGTAAGTAATGATAGACAAATGCTACTTTGCCTGTATGTCCTTTCCAACAAGTTTTAGCATTGGTCCTTTCAAAACTTTCCACCTCAAGAGACCTAAGGTTATATTTCACTGTTATTTTTAACATTTATTTCCCATATGATTAATGTATTGAAAAGATTCTCATGTGCCTGTGTGGCTTCTATTAAAAATAGTTATACAGATCCTTGACTAGCTTAAAAATAGATTATTGGGAACATCTTTCTTTCCCTCCATCATCCATCTATTTGTCTGTCCCTCTCTCCTTTCTTCCCTTCCTTCTTCCTTCCTTATTCTTTAGTTTTGTTTGTTTGTTTGTTTGGGAGACATTTGTGCTCCTTGTATATTTTAACCTTAACCCTTGATAATGAGTTGTACTCTTTGTGATACTCTCTACTTCCATAGGTGATTTTCTCATTCTCTGGATAGTTCTCTTTTCTGTGAGGAAGCTGTTTAGCTGAGGAAGTCTCTCATTTGTTTAGTTTTGATGTTGCTGCTTCTCCTTTTTGTGTCACATACAGAGTCATTACCCCTTTCATCCCTCCAAAGCCCCCCATATACACATACCTATTCTACAAATTCATGACCTATTTTTAAATCAACTTTTATTATGCACATATATGTTTTGTATATACAAATATATCCCCAAATATAACCTGTTGAGTCCATATAATGTTATTTGTATGTACATTTTCACTGCTAACTGCTGAGCACTGGACAAATAATTGGTATGCTCTTTCCAGATTTACTCAGTTGCCTACAGTTCTTTGTGTTTGGTATTTGAGGGTTGGGACCTCATGGGCTTTTTGCCATGCATTTTGGCATGTTCATTGGTATCCTCATTGTATCAGAAGCTATCTATACCTTTAAAGTCTCATGAACATGACCACCAATGCCATTTTCAGTGGGCTTTTTCTGTGTATTGTGGTAAGGGTGTTACGAAAATCAGGTCTTACATTAATTTGAGGTGAAATTTCATTCAGTTTCATGTGATTTTTCATTTTTTTTCTTTTTTAAAAATTTATTTATTTTTCATCCTGACATAACACATCCAAACCCATCCTCCCAGTGTCCCTCCATTCCTCCCAGCTCTCCTCAGCTCCCCTTACCCCAAGCATGCCTCTCCCCAGATAAGAGCAGGCCTCCCAGGGTCACAGCTCAAGCAGGGCATAACTAGATGGAACAAGGCCAGGCACTAATCCCTGTACTTAAGGTGGGCTATGCAACCCAGCAGGAGGAAAATGAACCCAAGGGTAGTCAAAAGGGTTAGAGAACCCCTGCCCCTGCCCATTCCAGTCTGTAGGAGCTTCGCATGAATACCAAGCCCAACAACCAAAAGGGATGTCTTGCATGGTCCAAGTCTGCCACTTCAGGCTCTGTGAGCCCCCAAGGGTGCTGGTCAGTTGACTGTTCTCCTAGTGTTCACGACCCCTCTGGTCCCTGCAATCCCTTCTTCCCATCTTCTGCAGGATTCCTGGAGCTCTGCAAGCTCTGCAAGCTCTGAAAGAGGCCCTGGGACTCTCCATCTGCTCCCATCAGCTGCCAGAGAAAGCCAATATTCAAAATTTGCAACACCATTTGTTGTCAAGGCCTTCTTATCCCAACATGTGTACTTAGTGTCATTGTCAAGGCTCGCCGCAACAGATTCATTGGCTTGTATCTGGGATCTCTGTTCTGTAATATACTCTTTACATATGTTTTAACACAGGTGCAGTTCTGTTGGAATATTGAAGATTTGTAATGTATTTTGAAATCAGGAAACATGATGAATTTTACTCAAGACCACTTTGACTATTATGGTTGTTTTGTGGCTACATAAAATTTGAGGATAGTTATTTTTCTTCAATTTTGAGGATAGTTATTTTTCTTCAATTTTGTGCCATAAATATATGATTTGCATATTATTTACAGATCACTCAAAGTTGTATGCGTATTTCAACAGCAGCAAAACTTCTTACCCATGGGCAGCTTGGAAATTTTTTCTTTAGTTTTTTGTTTATTCAACTTTTTAAATAAAGCTTTCGAATTTTTAGAGTAAAAATCATTTGTCACCATTGTTAAATGTACTCAGTATTTCTATAAATATCATAGATAGTTCTTTGCACTGTTAAAGGTTCTCCTTTTCATATTTGTTTTATTTTGTACAACTTGAATACTTGATTAATTCTACCCTTTTTTTGGTGAGGCTACTAGGAATGTAAATGTAGGTAAATATATTTATAGACATTAGTATGGTGAGTGATCATGCCAACAGAAAACAGAGGCAATTTAACTTCTCATCCATTTTAGATTATATAAATTTATTTTTCTGGCCTAACTGCTCTGGCTAAAATTTCCAGTATTACGTTGAAGAGATCCAACAAATATGAGAACCCTGTATTATTCTTTACTATCAATAGAGAAGTTTTCATCATTTCTTTTTTGAGTATGGTATCAATTGTGTGTCATCATATATCCCTTTAATTACTTATGGTAAATTCCTCAACACCTAATCCGTTGGACGTTTTTTTATTTTGTTTTGTTTTGTTTCTTTTGTTTCTTATGAAAAGTTGTTAAATGAAGTTCTACATAGACTGAGATCACATTGGTCTTTTTCTTTTTTCCCTTGAGACAGGGTTTCTCTGTTGTAACTTTGGCTGTTGTCCTGGAACTCACTCTGTAGACCAGGCTGGCCTAAAAGTCACAGAGATCTGCCTGCCTCTGCTTCCCAAGTGCTGGATTAAAACTGTGGGCCACCACTGCCCAGCTCACCATAGTACTTTAATGATTTTTTTAGCTTGATTTGTGTATGTTTAACCATTCTCACTTCCTAAGAATAAATCACTATAGCTTTGGTTTTAGAGCTTTTAAGATAAGTTACCTCAAACAATGAACTAGCCTTCAAAGTTTTTCTAATACTAACATGAATATTTTATGAGAACACATACAAGGCATAATTATACCTATGTCCTTTGGAAGAGGAATGGAAATCACATCATTCAAGTTTATTTCTATGATAAATATCAAACTATATTTATTACACCAAAATCTACCTCTCAGAGTACAAAATTCAGTTACTTGAACTTCTGTTTTATCATATAATCCACATTTAACTTACCCAAAGGGCCATACATTTCCTCACTTTAATGAACACTTGCCACCTGCTTTCACTTTTAGATGTAACTTCCTGTCTCCGTACTTATATCCTTCACCTCCCTATGGTTTTAAGGAACCTTTCTTTCACCCTGCCCTCTGCTCTGCTCTGGTCTATTCTCCTCCCTTCCTGTTCCTTCCTCTCTTCTTACCTCTCTCTCACTCCCTTTTCCTCCACTCTTCTCTCTTCTGCTTCTCCTCCCCTTCAGTCTAGAAAGAAACTTTGTCAGATACATTCATTTTCTGTGGAAATTCATTAAGCATGCCCCTTATCTTCTGCAAAATATTTGCTAAAATCTCCTGAGTTGACTTGATCATGGTGATTATGGCATAAATCTATCAACATTCACTTATAAAGAATAAAACCTGTCAGTCCCAATAAACATTATTGCTTCCAAGAAACTTAAAGGAGTATCTGACGCTTTGTCTGTGTTAGGAGACTGCAGTCTGATCATGACACTCCACCTTCATCACGCTGCATGTTTAACAAAAACCACTTAGAAAGATCTTCGTCTTTCAGATTTCTTTCATTTTCTTCATCATCAACAGCATAGCTAGAACAAGAAACTTTCAATATCTACCTCTACCATCCAAACTAGCATTACTGAGTACAAATATGCTAGCTGGCTTACTGAAATGAAGTAAAACAGATTCTCTGGTTCCATCTATTTGGGGCTCATGTTTAACTTTTTTCTTCAATAATTCATGTTTGAATATTTTTTCATTTCAAGGCATATTTGGAATTTTCAATAATGACTTCGAGCTTTGAATTCTTATTTAAATTAGGTTCCACTCTATGTCTGAAAGTTAAGGAAACATTTAATTATATGTATAATTTTAAATAATATTTTAATCATGTATATATATATATATATATATATATATATATATATATATATATGAAATTTCACATGATTGTTTTGAAGAGAAAATAAATAAAACAGCGTGATCAAATGTCTTGAACAGTCATCATGATGGTTCATGCCTCAGTAGAGTACAGTGAAGGGGCCAGTAACACTGCTCTGTAGGTAAAGACATCAGCCTTCTCAATCCACAGGACCCACATGATAGAAGGACAGAACAGATTCCTATGACATGTTCAAACATATGTTTTTACACACACACACACACACACACACACACACACACACACACACACACATGACAACTGTAGTAATACAGAAAAAAAAAGTTAAACATTTTTCAAAAAATTCAGAGATAGAATGTGGTTGCAAAATCTGCATGTAGAATATTCTTCCCCCTGCTGTTACCTGATGAATTCCTTTCTCTCCATTGGCTTCCTGTCTCCCAAATCCCAGGAGATCCTGTAATTTGCCAACGATCTTTTTGACACACATTGACACTTTAATTTTTTTTTTCAATTGCCTTTGGAACCACTACATACTGTTGACCATGAACAGTGTCTTATTTCCTCCTTTTGTTAAAGCAAGTACTGTGGCCCCCTCTTCCCTATCTCCAACTGTTTTGTTCTTTACACCATTTTTGATCCATCAACCCTCATCATCTCCAATTTCATTGTTTACTTCTCCTTATCATGCTCCAGTGGAAAATCTCAGGCACTCAGATACCTCTTACATAAAATATATAAACGTGTATTTTTAGCTTTGAACTGCTGTCTTATATAAAAAATAGTTTTGTTGACCAGGTTGTTCAAAATTATTATGATATAAACTCTTCAGCACTCATATAGAAAAAAGTATTACTCCTTTAAACCATGATACATTTCTTATACATTAAAGAATTTGTGAATCTTTTTTGTTAATTTTACTTTTACTGTTAGAAAAGCACAGTAGATTTAATGCCATTTCCTAAACTATTCATATTTTGCTTCTAATACACCCTTTCCTTATTTCTGGTTTAAATCTTATTTTGTATCTGTCTTTTGAAAAAGTCAAATAAAAAGTGTTTATGCCTTAGGCTCAGTAAAACCTGGTGGAGTGAAATCTTGAGGACTTTGTCTATTACACAAAGATAAATGTGTAGATATATTGGACTCATTAAATAAACTATTTGATATTGCATTCTATTCATGAAGCTTGAAACGTTTAGGCAATTTCAGTGGCAAGAGAAATAGGGATCTATAAAATATAACAGAGAGTAAAATAAGTTAAATGGATATAGTCTTAAAGTGCTCTTTGAAATATTTCATAACTATTGTTATTTAAAATCCTGGTAATGGTTTTTGCAGCACCATAGATATATCTGTCGTTTTCATGGCACCTACCACATGCTTACTGGGCGTGGCCACTGGAATAGGCACTGCCAGATGTAGAAGCATTTCAGTGCATTGTTTGTTGCTTGAGAGGCAAAAGTAAAAATTCTAAGTCTGCAGTAACAGTAAATGCAGAAGACAGCACTATAGTTTAGGAGAATATTCATTTTTCATTGCTTATTTTCTGTCTTCACTAACATCTGTTTTAGTCGTCAAGTAATTATCAGTTTGTGTTTTTTTATCTCAAAAATATCACATGAATTCTATCGAACTAATATGATGCATCTTGATGCAGACTCAAGCCTGTCAAGTTGTCCCAAGTCCCAGATGCATTTCTTCCAGCCTTGCTGTCTTTTCTTACCACCTGTCTTGCAAACATGCTTTTGGAAATAAATTTACAATCTGTTCTAACCTTTCTTAATTATCTTCAAGGAGCTCATACAAGCTACAGAATTCAATTGTCTTCTAAGGTTTTTGTTATTTTCATTGAATATGTAAGCTATCATGAAATTATTTTTAGAAATCTAGCTTTAAAACACCTTGAACATCTGTTGCTGATTTTGTGAAACCAATTTTTTTTTCAAATCAAAATTACAATTATCCATATTATCTATGTGAGATGGTTGTATGGATCAAGGCATTGAGTATTTCTCTCTCTTTAGAGAAAGTTTTTCTGTATCCTTAGAGGGAATACTCCCTATGTCATTGACATAATCATTACTCGCATTCATGTTTCCATCTAGATTGCCTGTTCTACTTGTAAATACCATGCCAACAATGGTAAGAGAATACAGTCTACTGAGTTTGATTTGTTGTTACCCAGGATAGTTCTTACATTTTCTGCATGTGTCTTAGTGTACCATCCTATGTGAAGAATGTGCTGCATTTTATGTGCTCGCTTCTTGAGAGACACTAAGATTATTTTCTATGTGGGAAGATTGGTAATAATTAAGCTATGAATACTTCATTCTCTGTGAGAAAATTTCAAGGTCTCTGTGATGACATGTAACTTTTAGTAGAAATTTTCAAAAAAGCTTTCCAAATGGTTGAGGTAATTTTCATTCCCTCACAAATTATTAGTATTCCATTTTTGCCAAAATGTAATGTTGTCAGTCAACAGCCAGACTGTGGAATATGCATTGCTCTGTAAGTTTGCATTTCTCCATTGAATTCTTGTTGATAATTCATGTTTAAATGCTTTTTTAATATTATGGTGGCAGGAATTTTTATAATATCAGTAATGGTTGTATATGTAGTCTAGTGATTTTTGAGAATATATTATTACTATTTGAATAATTCTGAAAATGAATTCCTAACAAGTAAAGTAATCCAGCAATCAGGCTTTCTCACATCAAAGTCTGTGTCCTTCAGACATCCTGCACTGTGGTGCACACAAAATAAGATATAACTGGGGAATATAGAACTGCCTAGAGGGTGTGATGCTTCAGAATAATTTCTCTCAGATAAGAGAATGTGACACTATTAGTTCATCAGTCCTTCTGATAAAAATCCAAAGAAATTGAATATTTATTGAAATGCACTGTGTACACTGGAGGATTAAGACAAATGGACCCTAAAGTTAATGAAGGAAACAATCAATCGCAAGAAAAGACACAAAAACAGTAGTGCTTATGAAATTCATCAAAGATCACCCAGAAAGCACAAACGATAACAGACACACAATGTGTCTTTTGGAATGCAAGCTTTAAAAGGTTTAGGTTTTTAGTCCTGAGACAAAACAAAGGTATGCAGTTAATGGTCAAAATGATAACTTTAGCTATCTTAGCGTATTAAGCTTCCAAAGAAGGTTTTTAAATTTGTGTCATTTAGCATTTGCAGAAGTACTTGAAAAGGGCACCTGAGAAATAACTAGTGATTACTGTAAATACTATGGAAGACATTTTGTCTTTTGTCCTTCGGTCTTTTTTGAATATTCATTATACTTACTCTGTCATCTACAGAGAAAACCTTAGAGCATTGTGCTGGCTAGTTTTATGTCAACTTGACACAAGCTAGGGTCATCAGAGAGGAGGAAACAACTGAGAAAAAGCTTCTATGAGATTGGGTTGTGGGCAGGTCTGTAGGATATTTTCTTACTTAGTGATTGTAGGGGAGGGGCCAGCTCACTGTGGGTTGGGCCACTCCTAGGCTAGCATTCCTAGGTTCTATAAGAAAAAGGCTGAGCAAGTCATGGGGAGGAAGCCAGTACTCAGCACCCTTCCATGGACTCTGTATCAGCTCTCTGCATTGCTTGAGTTACAGTCCTGACTTCCATCAGTAATGAACAGTGATATGAAAGCATAAACTAAACAAAACCTTTCCTCTAAAAGCTGCTTTGGTCATGGTGGTGTTCCATCACAGCAATAGTAATCCTAACTAAGACAGGCACAAATACACACACGAGAGTGTGAGAGAGAGAGAGAGAGAGAGAGAGAGAGAGGAATATAGATATAGATATAGATAGATATAGATACAGATATATAGATAGAGAAGAGAGGGGAGGGGAGAGGAGCTAGTAAATTCCTAATAGTAAAGACAAGATGCACTTCAAATACAGGGCTCAGAAACCTCTGAACTGGAACTGACCAAGAGCCTCCTCCGGAGGACTAGTTTTTATGGTTCCAGAAGGTGCCATGCAAGCTTCCAAAGGAGGGAAGTTTTCAACAGTTCTACACAACAAAGGCACATGTGTACCACAACAATAACCAGCATGGCACAGTAACCTTAGAGGTGCAGTTGTGGCATGCACACATTTGCAGTGAACAATAGCTCCCTAATTGGACATAAGACCTGCTCCACAAGAAGGAAATCATGTCTTATACTGGAAACTTAGTCAACTACATAGGGCTATTGGAGTCCCAGATCTTAGAGCAAAGCCTGCCACTTCCACTTTAAGAGCCACCAACTACAATGTAAATATTTGTTCTTATTCCCACACAGAGTATTGCTCTCACTCCACATCCAGGAAAATTCTCTTTGTAACAGAGAAAGACAATTACAAAAACTACAATGAATCAAAATGCAAAGTTGTGTAGTCCAGTTCCAACCAGTACATCTAATTTACAAGCCCTGCACCTAGGGCTCAGAAATAATTGTGAGAGAGGTTGAAAAGATTGCAATATCCAGAGGAACAAAGAGATGGCTATGAGATTTTGTCTCCTAGAAATGTCAGAAGGTATACTCATAAAGTATCACCAAGATGATTGCTTAAAATGAGCTGAACAAGGATGACAAAAATAGATATTTTTACATAAATGGGGAAAAAATCCCAGGAGGCTGCATCCCTACAGAAAGAACTATAGGCAACAAAGGAATGCTAAGAGTGGGAAAAATAATCTCCAGGGAAAAGCATACCAGTTGTATATCCAGTACCAAATGATAGCCCTGAAATGCTGTGTACAAGTAACATTATAAAGATTGAGCAGATTAGAGTTCTGTATTTAGTAATATGTGTAGTTTGAATGTCTCCTTGGTGAGAAGATGGTTAACCATCTTCTCTCACAGTCCATAGGCAAGAATCTGAATTGGTTCTTTGTTTATATCTCAACGGGCTTGGACCCTGTCAGTGAATTACCACTTGATATTAAACCTAGGTAGTTCACCGTCATTCTGCTGAGGTTGAACACTGGATACTTGAAATTACCTTTATGTGTATTCTAAGATTTGAAAAGGCATAAAGGCAATATTGGACTTGTTATTTCTAAATACATTTCCCATGTGAACGCTTAAAGCTCCAGTAACTGTCATTCAGCATGTGGCACCTACATAACTGAAAATGCTTAGAAAAATCTGCACATATCAATGTGTTAATATTTTATTTTAAAATTAGTCATTATATATTATGTGTACACACATACACACACATAAAGCGATAACAAAGAGGTTGTATTACATAAAAGAACTTAACATGAACTGAGGATTTAAACACACAGAGAAATAAATCTAACATGCTAAATCAATGCAGTGAACAGAACAGAAGGGCTCTTTATGAATCCTGTATGGTCAGTGTTAAACCAATAAAACAGTGGTCATTATTGTTGGATATTGTTACCATACATCATGTTTTCTCATTCTTCTTCTAAAACTTTTTCATTTTATGATGTCACATGTAATATCTCCAATTCAATGTTTGAATGATGTATCTCTTTTGTTATATCCTTATGTGCTTCTATACCAGTGACTGAGACAATCACAAACATTTCTCTACGAGGCTTTATAGGGCTTTTTCCTTTTCCTAATTTTAATAATACATTCACTTAAAACAGAAAATGGGAAAAAACATTTTTTAGTGTTCAGAAGCTGATGCATTATTGACTCAAAAATTATCTGGGGTGACAGCAAACATCAGCAGTCAATAGGTGGAGGCAGAATGTAAATCCTACAAACAAAGAGCTATGGTCTTGATGTTGCTTCAACCAAGAAAATTTTCTCATAAACTGATCCACTTGAAAGTGGATGAGCATAGAGTTTGAGGGAGAATGGGAGTCATCAAATGAACAGGGGCAACAAAAGCAACGTAATATGAACATGCCACAACAAGACCCATTCCTTTGTATGCTAATTGAAGAAGCTAGTAAAAATGAAAGACAGTTTTGGTATGGTGAACTTCCATAAAATTTGGCAAGAAATCCCCTTTGTTCCTCAGAAGATGAATGGTTAAAATCAAATAATAAGCAAATTAGAAGACCTCTGCATATGGAAGCTAATGACTATATACAAGATCAGAGAAATAACTATTTGCTAAAGATAAAGTATGATAGTGACTAGCATGAAACAGATTTTGAAATATGTCAAAGTTATAACACTGACAAAGAGAAAAAAAATGTGTGTTTGCATATAAAAGGAGGGGAGGGGAGGATGTGGCAGGGACAAAAAGTCTGGTGTGCATGTCCTGTAGTAAGAGTGGAAAAGGACATAAAATATTAGAGGGCTGTCTCATTCTCTTGTAACAAATGTCTTCAAATTAACCACCATACCGTAAGCTGCTAATAAATTACTATTGAGTTTTTGAGAGGCTGTGATTGCTGGCAATAAATACAATGGATTTAAATCCGATTAATTCAGTATCATTAGTAAATATGGGGTTAACACAATTCCAAAAGTAAAAGTTCTCACTGAGTCCAAAAATTATAAGCTGGCTACTACTTTGATCCTACTAATTAAAAGCATATTAATGTAACAAATAATAAGTGAAATACAATTGTAATTTCAGTCAAAATGGCTTCTTGGACTATGAGTATTGAGTCGAAAACAAATAACATTAATGACTGACCTTCTGACTGTCTAGAATGCAGGGAATCCTGCCAATGTTTTGTGGAATAATACATTCTCCTTGTAATGTGCACTTTGATCCTGTAGCAATCTGATGAGAATGGTCCTGCTATTACCTCTCCCCTATTTCAAATCAGTTGACAAAGTGGATGTTTAGGAAGTTTAATATATAGCCTCAAAATAAATTGAAAAGTAATGGAGTCAGGATAACAATGCATTTAGACTTGTCTTAGTTTTCTCAATTATTTGAGAACAATCAGTCCCTTTCCAAAACACTTCTGCAACAATGTAGGGCTGGGTTTTGAGTAAAAAGTCAGTCAGATATGAAAGACAGAGCATGAATACAAATATTATTCTTTTAGCTCCACCTATAGACTTAATTTAATATTTTCATTTTTCTTAACAGGTGAATAATAATGTGTTGTGTGAATGTACCAAATTCTCATTATCCATTCATTTGTTGATGGACATCTAGGCAGTTTCTAATATCTAATTCTTATGAATAGAGCAGCAATGAACATGGATGAACAAATATCTACGGAGTAAGAGGCTAAATCCCTTGGATATAAGCCCAAGTGGTATATCTAGAACTTGAGGTAGGTCTGTTGTAAGCTTTCTGAAGAACTATCACCATGATTTCCATAGACACGTTGGCTTTCCCAGCACAATGGATGAGTGTTGCCATTTTCCCATAGCCTCACCAGCATAAACTATCATTTGTTTTATTGATCTTGGTTATTCTGACTGGTGTAAGGTGAAATTACAAATAATATTTTACTTGTATTTGCCAGAGATGGTGATTGACTACAAGGAAAGAGTATCTTTGTAAGGCAGCAGGGCATCTCCACATTTGAACTCACAGAGTGTGTAACAGCACGCACAAGCATTGAGAGGGGAATTGGATATGAAGTTCTACCCCTACATATGGAGCAATTGGTAATCCTTAGCTACTGGTAAAGGAACAGATAATTTTCTTTAAGAATATAGCCTGGATAGGTTGATTGTATTCCAATAGAAAGGATACATCCAGGAATATTTTGGGTAATAAAAACTGGCCTTTATAGATTAAAAAGAAAGGACACAAGTTAGGTGAGAAGGGTAGAAGGGTGCGTCTAAATGTTTTAGAGAAGGGACTGTGATTACAATCAAATCATAATGTGTAAAATTCTCAAAGAACTAATGAAAACATAATATTTTAGGAATTATTAGACAGAGCCATATAGATTATATGGAAATGTTCTGAATAGCTGAACCATCACTGTAGCTGGTGAATTCTCAAATCAGGCATTGAGAGTGTGGCCCAAGTAGAACAAGATGCATCCTGGTGACAAGGCTGAATACCAAGAATAGATATTAAGACTTCTAGATGTAAGAAGCTTTTTAAAATAAAGAAAAATTGTTGTTCTTCTGAATGACAAATTCAAAAGTTATTATCTAGGAATGAATACGTGTTAAGATAGCTGAAATTATTCAAGGAACTTAAAAATGATTTAACATTATTCAATAAATACATTTATTTCCTTACAGTAAAATATTAAAGAAGAAAAAATTATATGCTCTAGCATAAAGCAATCAGGAAAAATATTTGACAAAATTCAAATCACTGTCTGTGGATGCAACTAAACAGAAGGGATAGCTTAGAATTGCTACCAATATATATAAAGACAAGAAAATAACAATGGAGAGAAAGAAACAATTCACGATAATATAGCTTTCTATACAGAAACTTAAAGCATTTTGACATTTTGACATACTGATGCTCAACAGATACCAAAAAAAAAAAAAAAAAAAAATTAGTAGCACATTTAGCCACCTGATTACAAGCAGCAAAACATCAGTAAATCCTTTAAGATGCGGCATTTACAAAAGGAACCAGTTGTCAGTAATACGCAATGGAATTCAACAAAATTAGTAAAGGTAGATTAAGAAATACAAAAGAAAGGAAAGATCAGTGTAAGCAGAGAGAGAGTCATTTCGTCCTTGTTTGGTAAGACTGTTGCAGAGGGCAGGAAATTAATTAAACTTCAGATGTATTACAGTTCAGTCAAATCCCAAAAGGATTGTTATGAAATCTGAAAGCTTCAGTCTAAATTTAGGAAACTGCGAAGATTAAAGACTGTTAGTGTAATAATAACAGTGTGGCCTCCCATGTGGTGCTGGAATTATTTATATATCAACAGAAAATTAAATTAGCACAGTAAGGTTATCATTAACAGTAATTTTTATTAGAAACAGTTTAAAATATTTTTCTTCTTTCAATTTTACTTTGTATTATTCTTCTCTCTTACAGCATATACAATATATCCCAAACCCAATCCTCCTTTGCCTCAATCTCTTCAGCACACCTCTCTCCCCTCTCTGCCAGTTCTACCCACCACCACTACACACAAACACAGCCCTCTCTCTAGCCAGAAAAGAACAGGACATCAAAAGAAGCACTTATTTATTTCTAAATAGCAATGTAGCATGATAAAATTATGCAACACACAAATGTAAAAATTATGTTTAAATGTATACTTGCATCATAAAATCATGATAATCAGCCAGGAAGAGAATGTGAATGATGATGTCTTGGGAGAAAGAAAAGGGGCCAAGATAGAGGTCAACCTGGATATTGGCTGTAGGGAATATCCTGTGTAATACAGGATGGTCAGCAGTGTCTCTGATGTTGTCAAATGTGCCATTCAGGCAGGAGTAAATACTTCCCACGAAGAACCACTGAAGTATATTTCCATATCTATTCAGCAAATTGGGGAATATTTTTGTCAAATGCACAAATTCTCTTTTTTATTTGGAATTTTCAATATTAAAAGTATAACCAGGTAGAACACTAGTTAGCTTCACTGTTAGGAGGGATGTGAGGTTCATAGCTGCTCTGGTTCAGAATCAGAGGTTTTAATATCCTATGATTTTGTACCAGCTTTTAATTTTTTCCTGTTTCATTTTTCATGCCTTATATTTCTGAATATCACATGAATTAACTAACACAGTGGTGTCAATACAGTTCATACTACATAATCACTGTTCAAATGTGAAGGCATTCTGCCATTGTTAGTGTTGTTTTTTCAAAACCTCATGGAAATGCTTCTGATATATAGGATAGGAAGTCACCATCATACTTATGAGTGTGAGCAGGAAATATTTTTATATTAAATACAATCTATCAAATATTCTACATGATTAACATCACTATTGACATGAAGATACAACTGGGAATTATTCTTAAACACTTATCATTTATTTGGAAAATTGTTCTCATGAGTAGGCAAAACAGAAAATGAATGCAGAAGTAGCAAAGGAAAGACTCATCAGGGAATGATCTCCATCATGAATCCTTTTATTTCTTGACAAAAAAATCCTTTTGACTTTGATCAAAATAAATATTATTCATTTATACAACACTAAAAATGGAAAAAAAATCTTGTTAAACTTGGAGAATTCATCTTAAAGTTTTCAGTTGGGATTCACAAGATAAGGTGAGTGAAATAATTTTTCCAGATCTTCTTAGAAGGTATTAGAGAAAGTTTAGAGCAAGGATCGTGTGTGGTGTCAGGCTTAGCACTTCATATCCAATGCACCTGTTTTCAACAGCTCTTCTGTCATTACTGATGCTATGACTTAATTATTCTGTAAAATCTAGGACAGCGGCATTTTCTAATTAAATATTTGTGCTACTCAGGCTTTAAGATTCACATTACAGAGAGGAGAAATTCAGCTTTCAATACTTATAATTTACTTCATGTGACTGTGTCCACAAATCTTGACTCTCGTCTAGATATTGTAAATTCCTTTTTGAGGCAAGGTGTGACATTTTGTCAGCTACTATGGATGTGTAGCAATGTCACAGAGACATCTGCCTATGGTCTGCCTGGCTCCTGGATTGACAAAGCTGATCAGGAAAAGCAAAGCATTGCCACAGAGTTTTTAGCTAAGGCCTATAACTTTTTATGAATGTTTCCCAAAGCCTGAAATTAATTAGGATGTCTGTCCTTTCTTTTTTCATTTCTTTTCCTTTCTTATTATTTGCTTTCTTTAGTTTCTTCTGTAATCTGTTTTCCCCATTTTTATGTTTTCTTTGGCTTTTTCCAACTGTGCCTGCACAACTCACATTCTCATAAAGGAACTTTGATGATATAATAGAAAACTCAATCTGAACACAAAATTGATGCATAAAACTTAACACGTTACTTAGAGAAAAACATAATCTGAACTAAATTTTAGCTTATACAAGTTATCTTCAAGAAAGGGACAGGTGGAGAAAATCTGCATTGAAAATGTTTGATTGCAATCTCAAACAATTCAATGTGATTAAGTTAGATAGAGGGAGAGATAGATAGATATATAGATAGAGAGAGAGAGAGAGAGAGAGAGAGAGAGAGAGAGAGAGAGAGAGAGAGAGAGAGAGAGAGAAGAGAAATTAAGTGCATTTCAGTGAGTTTCTGCATATAAAATTTAAATGGTAACATTATTCTGACATCCTCACAATATATTTAAGTGCATCAATGTGATCTACATAGAAATCCAACATCACATAGATGACTAGTATTAACAATGAAAAACTGCATGGTCAAGGAAGACTAGCTCTATTTTGAAAGTCAAGCTGGGGCATTTCTTTCATGTTCCCTCATCAGAGAGTAGATACGGATTTCTCAACTAAATTTATGAAATTGAAAAACCAGGTTGTGTGTGTGTGTGTTCGTGTGTGTGTGTGTGTCTTTTTTATTGACATATCTTGAGACTTTCAGGTGAGCAGTAAGAAATGTTAAGAAAAGTTCATCCAGAGCTCTTCACTTCTAACACAGAACCCATTACCTGAGCTTCTGCTTGTGACTTTGGATTTCATGCGCATTTCCACAAGTGTGACTGTGACACACAACTATATTTATTAATTCTGTAAGTAAAATGGCAAATGATAATAATTGTTTATTGTCAGCAAAGGAGTCCTGTTTGATATTTTATATTAATGAATCCATTATGTGTTACATCCTAGTGCTCCTTTTAATAAGAAACACATAAATTAATTGATAAATGGAAGTATTCTATGTTCCAAATCTAAGTATTAACAGTAGGTCACTACAGGTCATTGTTCCATTAGTCCAAAAAAAAAAACCAGAAATCAAATCAAATCAAATAGATGTTATTAATATCACCAAGCTGGTGACATACCATTAATTTTTTAACTTGATTCCTCTTAAAGTGAAAATATTAAATGTGAAATTTTTCCATCAGGACATTTTTAAAAATCACAAGTTAATTATATTAATGAAAATACATGATTTAGTTGTAGTAAAGACAATGGAATTGAACACATGTATAGGTAAAATGACAGATTATTATTATGTATGTTTACTTATGTATAAGCTGCACTGTATAATATACAAAGTTCTAACCTTAACCTTTTCATTTGCTATGTGGATTTGAACATACAACCAAATGACTAGAGCTACAGAAGTAGTATCTGCACAGAAAGCAGCCACATCTGTAAAGCTCTTTCTGTCTCCCAGTGGAAGCTATTCACAATCCCAAGGCAGCTGGACTCCTGCTAGTAAGACCAACATTTTCATCATACTGTACCCTCTATCAAGGCGAGATGCCTCAAACATTGGGTCATTAAATTACACAGAAATCCTACCTAACTAAACCAGAGAATTGAATAACAATTTCCCTGATTACTTTGTCAAGTCTGAGACAACCTACACTTTTCATTTAGCTAATTCTATGCTTTGTTTTAAGCATAATAACATCTCAAAATACTCATTCCAGGCTTTCATATTCATCACACATGTGACTCATTTAAGCTATGGAAAATTTCAGAAACAAATATTATTGCCTACATGTCAGAATTTATCCAGTAAGATACTAACATGCAGTTCTGAGCTTAATGTATAATTCATTCTTATGTATTACTAAGTATAGTGTTTACATTTGAAAGAAAATAAATTTTAATAAAAAATTTATTTAAAAGTGCTGTATTATAAGCCAATGAAGAGTTTCCAAATGTTTAATTCACTACAGTGGAGGAGAAATAAATATTCCTGAGAATTATTTCCAAGATAGGAACTTTGAATAGGTTAGAATAAATGAAATGAATATCATGTTTGTTATTTTAAGATATCTAGAATACTAAGAAAATCTTGCATAGAGGGTTTGGCCTGGGAGTCCCATCTCATCAACCACAGAACCTGGCACAGCTTCCCCTAGAACTGTCTGTGACACATGCACAGAATTGGGCAGCATTTGAATTTTAGGCATTTAAAATTCAGTATCTCTCTGGCAGGAAACATGGTGAAAAATACTTAGAATGAACCACTCCAAAAGCCAGTGAGGGAAAAAAAATTCAGTGTGGGAAAAAATTAGGTATGATTTCAAATATCTAACAATTATTTAGAACAATGATATGAACACAGATTATACTTTGAAAAGATAAATAAAAAGATAATGTATAATATTTTAAAAGGAATATAGAAAGATATTAAGAGTTTTCACCATGAAAAAATGATGAATGTTTAAGAAGGTAGAAAAATCTAACCTGCACGTAAACATTATGAAATATATATATATATATATATATATATGAAAATGTTACATGGCCTAAATAAAATGTAAAGTATTTATATAACGACATATATAATACACATATGCATAAAACATATTACAACATTGTGTGTGTATATATATATATATATATATATATATATATATATATATATATATAACATGTAAAATCGCTATATATCAATTAAAATAAATATTAAAAAACTTTGGGCAAGTTCGCTGTATGGTGGTGGCACATGCCTTTAATCTCAGCACTGGAGAGTCAGAGGCAGGAGGATCTCTGTGAGTTGGCATCTGCCTGGTCTACAAAGTGAGTTCCAGGACAGCCAGAGATAAAAGAGAGAAATCCTGTCTCAAAAAACAGAAAACAAAAAAGAAGAAAACTTTGGATGAGTTAAAAAATATCAATTCACAGTTTTACCTATCAAGATCAAGTTTGGTTGGGAAGGGTACTGACATTGTTTATGGACACTCCTGAATAGTGCCCTGTCAGCGTCACTCCAGAGCTGCAAGCACGTTTCAACATTTGTGAATCATTAGATGTATTCCACTACATAAAAACACTAAAGGCCAGAAATCACATGATTATTTTAGCTTTTGACAAAATCCAACATCACTACATGATGAAAATCTGCAGTGACTAGGAATAGAGAAAACATCGTGACAGACAGAAAGCAAGCCTACAGACAAAATCACGTTAAGCAGAAAACTCCAAAGATTTCCACTAAAATGAAGAAAAATATAAAAATGTCAACTCTTTCTACTCATTTGTAATGCAATGCAATAATGCAATTTGATTAAGAGTCATAAGTTAAAAAGCAGATATAGAGACACATATAGTAAAGAAGTCAAACTACCATCATTTACATCTGATATGATTCTTCTACATATAATTTCCTAAAGTCACCATCAAAAATTTCCTTCAGATGACAAACATCAAAAAAGTGACAAGATACACAATTTTCACACTTAAGTCAGTAGCCTTCCTGAGTATGCACTACAAGTATACTGGAAAGATATCAAGGAAACAATATCATAAACAATATCCTCAAAAAAGTAAGGAAATCCTGGGAAAAAATCTAACTAAGAAAGTGAAAGACTAGTACAATAAAATCTTCAAAACACTGAAGGAAGAAATAGAAGATGATCCCAGAAGATTGAGAGATTTCCAATGCTCATTCATTGTTACTATCAATACTGTGACAAGGCCATCATAGTTGAAGGAATCTATAGATTCAATGCAATTCCCATCAGAATTCGAATGTAATTCTTCATAGAAAATTAGAAATCAATCTCAAAATTCATATGGAAGTATCAAAGCCACTGGATATGCCAAACAAGCCAGCACAATATAGACACTGCTGGGGATATTATCATTCTGTATTTTACAAAAACATAATTTCAATTAATTAAATGGATTGGAATTTTATATACATTCATTTGTGTGTTTGTGTATGTATATAACAATATATATCCGAAGAAAGGAGCTGATAATTTGAAAGGAATTAAGTGGGGGGATTTGGAAGACGCTGGGACAGTGAATGGAAGGTATTGGAAGGTTAAAAGGGAAGAGGAGTAAAGGATGCAGTTATATTTTTATTAAAAATTTAAATAGCAAAAATTCTGTCTTAGTAATTCTACACCTTTATGACCAGTCCTTCTACATGAATCCCTTCAAAGAGCTAAACTTATAAAAGTCAGGCAGGATAGTTTATTCACATTGATGGTACACAAGGACAAAAATATTTCACTCCCAATAAGCATGCATGCTTAGTTTTAGATTGAAATTCGGGTTCTAACAGTGAGCACACTGAGCAACTTATTTTAACGTTGTTCAATCAATTGCTGAACTGTGTGTGGCTAACACTGAATGAATTCAAACATACCTAGTCTTAAATTGTTCTTAAGGTTTAAAATTTATAGGTTTTATAATCAAAAAGTAAAATATGGTTAGGCTGTGGTATAATGAGTCACATATAATAGCTTTTTCTTCCATCATACTTTCAACTCTTACATGATAATTAAGTATGCAGTATTCACAAAATACACTTAATATTAATAGCACTTAATACCCATGATCTGTTTCAGACACACACAGTAATACAACAATTACGGCTTACAACTTCCAGCAAGTAAAGGTCTTTTTGACATGCTCTATTTGGCATTAATCTGTATGTTTCTTAGCTTAGCATAAATTTGTATACCAGATGCCTTCCTGTAATTAACACATTGGGAATTTGGAGCAGTAGCTTTTGCTGGTAACAAACTTCCCATCCAGTTGACATCTGTGATTTACACCTCTAACTCCCTTTCAATATATTTACATAATCAGGCAATTTAAGCAGAGATTATAAATTCTTACATTTTTATAAGCAGTATCCCCTAAAGTGATTTTGAAAGTGTATCAAGGTAAAATTTAATTAATTTCCCCTTCCTTTTCTCTAATTAAAACACTTATCATGAAAACACAATCAAATAATCTGATTATATGCATTTATTTTAAAAGAAATAATAGGCATTTTCACTCTCTTGGAATATACATAAAATCAAGGCAGCTATAATTTACTGTAATTGCTTCTAACATGTTCAGGTAAGTTGGATGGCATTATTTTATAAGCATTTTAAGAGTATTGGTCTCTTAGAAAAGGAGCTTTTTTTTTTTTAATTTTGCTTTGCTTCACTTTAGGTGTATTGGTACTTTGCTTTCATGTGTACCCTGTGATTTCAGTGCCATTTGAGGCTAGAAACAGGCATGGGATCCCATGTAACTGGGATCACAGATGTTTGTCAGCCCCCATGGATGTTCTTGGAATTAAACTCAAGTCATCTGGAAGAGAAACTAATGCTCTTAACCATTTCAGCATTCATGGTTAAGTAGTTTTTGTTGACTTGGTTGGTTGGTTGGTTGGTTGGTTGGTTGGGTTCCTACTTATCCAATAAAGAAACTGGGGTTTAAAATATTAAATGATATAGCTAACTTCTCTAGTATTCTGCTGTATGTGAGGGCAGGCTCTAGGACTTTCTTTTACCCTGCAGCCTCTTTAGTTCTAACAAATATCTTCAAAATCATAATTGTCAAATTTGGAAATGTTGCCAAATGTAGAGTGAATGAATATTAGACATGATTAGTCAAAAATATACAGAAAAAATCGGAAAGATTTTTAAATAATATGTTCTGAATGCAGTTTCAGATACTCTACATGAGCATAGTAAAACTCTCTTTGCAATGAAAATTCAAGAATATTATGAAAGCTAAAGAACATATTTTAAGAACTCAGTATACATGCTTGTTCATAACATTAATATGTATAGAGTCATAAAATCTGTTTTATAAATGAGATTTTTTACAAAAGATTAAATGTTATATGATACAAAGACTTCATTAATTGTGAACTACAGTTTATATATATGAAGCGTATATAAATTAAACTTCTTTTTCCTATTTTGGTTTACTTTTCACTTTTTTCTTTCTAAAATTAACTATTTTTACATCCATTTTACTTAAAATGTTTTGGAGACAAGAACATACCATCGGAAAAAAATAATAACTTATAAACGTAAGTAGGAAAGAACATTCTTGACTACTATATGCCAACTTCTTAATATGTGATTACCCAGAGTAAAGAGAGATGGCATGTCCATAGATACTGGTAAGCTGCCGATGTATGAGAATTAAAGGCTTGTGCTAAGGAACTTCAGCATTGAAATCACATAGTCTTACAAGATATGAAGAAAGACTAGAAGTTGAATGGAGGATTTTCTGTCCCCTTTGCTCATTTTATACTATTCTGTTTTAGAGTAGAAGTTGGGACTTCCAGATGTTAATTATGGCAAAAAAGAAAATTTCTCACATAAAATGAATCTGCAAGCAACATTTATTATCTCTTTAGGAGTTTAGTATAGACTTATTCTCCCTGATAATAACATCATGTATGTATAACAGTATTTTACTACATTCCAGGCAATTTTGTTATTATTTTACACTTATCATTTCTTTTCAGTTCAGGCTGAAACGTTATTGATGTAAGAATTTCAATAAATATAAGGTGTGAAAGTGATATAATATTTTTTTAAAATGCAAGTATTTTTTAAAAATACACCAATTCCTAAGCGGAAGAAAATATCTACAAGTATACTAACATTTAAAAATTAAGTTTATGAAATGTTTTTATTCCAGTAGTGAACATTTAAGATATGAAATATATAAAAAGAATACTAATGGGTTGGCTGAGAGTTCCACTTGGTAAATTTTAATTTTCATGGCATGTTTGATACAATACCTAGGTTTCTGAAGTTTTGATATAAATTATTTAAATATTTTTAAATTCTTGTTTTCTTTATCTAGAGTAAAAATTGCACATATTTTATATAAATATATCAACATTAATGAAAATTATAAATTTATTACTTTCTCAAATCCACAGATTATTTTTGTGAGAACTAATGAAAATATAATTTAGGGCATTTTATTTTGAAAATTTTCTATAAGCACTATAAACTATTCTTTTAAGAGATAACATTTAATGAGTATGAATCATACTAATATTCTGTTGCATTACTGAGACATCAGGAAAAATTTTATGACCAATCTTTCTGATAATAAACCAAAAACAAAATCTAACCAATGAATAAATATATCACTTAAGTTTGGTTTTGTACAAAGAAGGATTGCAAAAGGAAATTTCATTATCTCAAATTCCTGTAATATTTCCTTTGTACCTTAGCTTGAGAGAAACACATGAATATTAAACCATAAATACCATGAATTATCATGCCTCTGTCTTTGTCCATGTAGACTCAGCCTTTCATAAGTTTTTTGATATATTGTAACAGAATGAAGACAATTTTTAGTTTAGCTCAAATATAAACATGGTGAAATAACATTTTATTCTGTAAATTTAAAAGTTTATGATTGAAGTTCATTTGTGAAATACTCTATAGTCTTTTTAAGTGCAGAGAAATGTGTGTAATTTTTATCCTGAGGGTAAAGGTGGACTCACTGAATTATTTTGAGAACTTTACATGAATGTATTGCTGAATATGTAGATTTAGAATATTCAGAATAATGTTCATAGATCAATCATGTAAAATACACCAATTAATAAAAGACAGGTCAAAAAATTATATATGTCTATTATATATATGCTTTAATTTGATCCTCAAATTCATATTTTTTGCTTTATAAAATATTAACCATGTTAAGTATTCAAAAGTATTAGTATTAGAAAATTTAAAATGTAATATGCAAAAATGTATGTATCATATACTAGATTGCTTTCCTAGCCTGTTAGCTAATAGCTGAGCTTTTTTATTATTAACCTTACATTCAAAGATTAGCGAAAAGAAGGTCGTGGCCTCAGTTAACAGAAATATCGCTAGTGTTTTGCTTGCTTCATGAATAATTTATAATCCATTTGAGCTAAATGAACTGCAGAACACTATTACAATTAACATTCAGCTCTTCTATGGATTCTGCTTAACTCCCTGTAGAATACTGTTGGTAATGAGTAACAAGATGCAGTTTTCTATGGTATCTGCCATGCCTCCATGGATTCTAATGTTCACCCTTTAAGAGAAAAGTGTCTCAATTTATTCACGCTATTACTCCTCCATAAGAACATAGCAGGTGGACAAAGCTCACCAAAGTCATCAAGCAACAAAGGATAATTTTAAAATAACTTGAATATAAAGTTGGTAATAAACTTTGTGAATCATAGTCTTCATTCATATTTTCACATCAACAGCACTGTTAGCCAGAGATATTCTAATAATTATGCTCTCACTTGCTTCACATCAGTTTGCTATTTTATATTACTGGGGGTTTCCCTGACCCTTAAGAAAACATCTCATATCACCTCTCTACATTTCACATATCTTATAAATCATGCACAGTAAACAGATAAGTTTCTTTAGAGGTATGCACAATTTTATATAAATCAAAACTTTCAATAACTTGACTATTAAATTGAGGTGTACCAAGAACCCAAGAAAAAGCATAGCAGAACAACTAATATTTTTAAAAATAAAGTAAAATCTACACAGCCTTAAGAATTAATATTATAACTATCATAACAATGAAGCAAGATAAAGTTGAGGTATCCAGCTGAATTTTTGGTTGTGTAGCCTCATCAGTTATATTTTCTTTACAAAAATTAAACTTGAAATCTTATTACTGAGAAACCCTTTACTAAATATACTGTGTTACAACTCCAGTGTTATCTAAGATTTCTGGCTCAACCTTCCTCCAACTCCTTATCAATTTGTACAAAGCATCTTAACCAACACAGTTAAAACTGAAATTTTTTGAGACTTTGTCAAAAATTTTTGAAAGATTTTAAATTTGATACAATTGATAAAAATCTTGTGTTATTGCTCTGAAGTAATAGTATAAATGTCTTTATAATTTCCCTTACATATATCTATGACTAGAGGTGAGAATTAGTGCCAGTTAAAACTTTATTTGAATGCCTATATCCCTCAAACAACTTCCTCAGCAAATATCTTAAGGCCAGCATGCCTTTACATTAGTACCTGGGTCAGGATTTTCTGCTTCAGATGACAAAATTTTGTATTTGTTCTTTCTTAATGAAAGCAAGTTTTAGATATATTTTATAGATGTAGATGTATGCGTTGATTAATTAGTTGTTTTCATGGGTTCACAGCAGAGGACAGTTTACTCTCTGGGAATTTAATCCCTGGTCCTAGAGGGTTTCAGCCTCTATACAATCTAATCTTCAAAACGCTAGCTCAGAGCTAGAAAGCTTCAGCCTCCATACAATTTAATATTCATATCTAAAGCTAGAACATTTCAACGTCGGAGACTTACTGCTGACTGAGCTCATTCAATCTATCTTCTGAACAATCTTTTTTCACTCTAAGCTCTCTGTTTTTTTCTGTGCTTATTCTGGACTGGCTCCGCTCTTCTCCTTCTCTCTGAACTGTCTGTGAGCTGACTGTACTCAGACTGCCACTATACTCTCTACTTTTCTCTCTGAGCTCTGTCTCTTGTCTGATTCCTGTCTGTTTCTACCCAAGTCTCTGCTTCCATACTCTGCTTCTACCTTGCCTCCTTCTCTGAACTCTAAACTCTGTTTCTACTCTCTGCTTCTCCTTCTGAGCTCTGCCTCTACCTCCTAAGTGCTGGAATTAACTGCATGCACAGTCACTGCCTTAAAGGTGTATGCTACATTGAGATTAAAAGTGTGTTCTAACATTCTTTCTGGCCAAGAATGGCTATGCTGCAGGATTAAAAGACTAAATATTCCTCTACAGTATTTTAATTTTAATTTTATTTACATGTATTTGTATGTGCTTGCTTATCTATATGTGTACCACATCTATGAAGTGTCCTTAGAAGTCAGAAGAGGGCATCAGAACACCTACCTGGTGTTTCTGTGCTACCTGATATGGGTGCTAGAATTTGAACACAGGTCCTTTGGAAGAGTAGCAGATAGGACAATTATTATTGAAAAGCATTTCACATATATTTTGCACTTAATTTATTAAGTAGTTTGTTAAACAGATAATCAACTGGCTATGCATGTGGCAGTCATCTATGTTTACAAATGTGTATATGTGTGTATGTGTGTGTGTTATAGACAAATTATATGAATACTGCCAGGTGATTGTAATTTGTTCCTGGGACTGTGAAATATTATTATATTTCTGAGGATATCCTACATATATAAAAGTGTATACACATTTATATTTTCAGTGGTTTTGTAGATACATTGCATTTTGGTATTACAAAAGTCTGATTTTCCTATCATTCATAACCACCCAGTTTAATGAATGTGAAAGATCAGACCACATGCTAATGGTACTCACATTAACATGAGCTCATGCCAGAAAACACTTATTTTGATAATATATTATTTTTTCCAACCTAAACAATGAGATATTGAGGCTTTTCAAATGCTGATTCAGAAAGAAAATGTCAGGTATATTAATAGAGTGAAGTTTTAAGTATTGGATGCCGTTCAGGTTCAAGTTACAAAACAAATGTCCTGTAATTGCTTTGCTGACAAGCTCATCACAGAGGGTACAGACAAGCACCGCTCAGTCATGGAAACACATTAGAATCACCCAGGGAGTACATTCTTAAAAATTACTCTTGTCTAGGATCCCATCCCCTGAGACATAATGATTTAGTTCATCCATTATATATTTTTGTTATCACTATATTTTGAAGTCTCCTCATAAGATTCTAATATCAATAGTTGCAAAACAATACAATGATAGAACCACAAAGAGGGATTTTTGAGCTGGAATTTTTATAAGATCTTAGCATTCCAAACCAAAAGTGAAAAGAATCACCCTTTTATCGTGGAGTTCAAATTGGCAAGAATGATGTCTTTGAGTCAGTATTGTCAAATTAAGCAAAAAATTTATTAAAAACCTTAAAGAAAAAAAATACAATACACACTTAACTGGAAATGAAAGAAAGTTATCAGTATAAATATATCTTATTATAAATGAATTAATAACTTAATTATAATATTATTAATAATATTACCATAAATTACTTTTTAAGTATAGACTTAATCCATATACATAGTATAAAGTAGAAACCTGGTATAACAAACACCTAATAAATATTCAGTTGTGACCACTGTAGTTATTCTCAAATTTAATTTTGATAGCAAAATTTGACTTAGCATATGGTACGATTTGGACTCAGTTCCTTAAGATGAGAAGTCCTCAGCAAATCTGACATCTCAAATTTTCCTTTACAAAGAATATATTGGGAAATCCAGAGTAAATAGACTATCCCTTAGATTCAGTTATTCTAAGAGTCAAGAAAAAATAACTATTGTAATCTAAGAATATTTTCCTCCTAGGAAGGTTTGAAATGTAATGGATTGACTGGAAATTCATAGCCATTCATAGCACACAAAAATACATGCAGAATCACCAAGCACACATATGAAACCATAATACATATAAGTACTTTAAAAAGTAGACATTTATCTTACACTGTTTTTCAGTTTTGTTGGGTGAAAATCCCATTAATATTTGCTTGTTTGTCTGATTTATTTTCTCTCCGTTTATTTGGTTTTCAAAAATTTAGTCACTGTCATTCTGACTTTCTTCCAACTTTAACTCTTTTTTTGAGTAACTGTAAGCACAATTTCAACCTAGATTCCAACTTTAATGTAATCAATAAAGGATGGCTCACATGATGAAAACACCGGGTGATCTCAAGGGGAAAGAGAATACAGTTCATAGAAAGAAGTGGACAAGAAGTAAGAGACAAAAATATATGTTTCTGGAGGGTGTGTATAATGTAAATAATGAAGTGGATAGCTATTAGTCATGTTCTTGTGTACAAAGAACATTTAAAGTGTGTCATTCTCAATGACAATATGTATTGAGAGTCTTTTAAAAGAACGTCACATGAATTCAACTGGAAAAATTCAAAGTTTGTTATTCTCAAAATTAAGCATTTAATGAGCCTCAAATGTTAATTGCTTTCTATAACTGTGGAAGCAGAGCTGGAGAACACCTAGTAACTAAATAATATAATTTATACCCACTGCCCAACAAGAAAGGGCTTAACAGAACACATGAGGCAAAAGTTGAAAGGGAGCTATTGGGAGTAGGAAGGTACAGCAGGAGAACAGGTGAGGATCAGAAGGGTGCTGAAATAATGAAGTGGATAAAAATAACTTTTTAATGAAGTTACATGTTTTCAAAAATGTAGTCAAAGCAGTGTTTTTAGTCCTGCATCATTTACTTACCAAATACTTTTGGGAAGCTAGTAGGTTAGGGATTATTTTTAATGATGGAGAAATAAACAGCAAAGACAATACACAAACTCAGCTTCTGCCATTTACACTTTGATAAGGAGGGATATCATAAAGAATATATAAATGAGTATAATGTACAGAAGGAAAGATAATTACAGATATGTAGAAGGAAAATTAATTCAATGGCGGGACATTAAGTATATAGGCTTTAATAAGTGTCATTTAAAAGTGATATCTAGGAAAGAATTTGATAAAATGCTGTCTCTTGAGGGCACAGCTAAATGCAGATCATCACTTGCTAAAGTATAATCACCTGAAATGCTGCTTTCTATATGCAAAATCTCAAAATGGAAGTTGCTAATATCCAGTTCTGTTTTTTAATATCAAATTGGTTTTGTTGATGTCTTCTAAAATCTAGAAAAATTCTGTACCCATACCTCTAAATTAGATCATTTGAGATTATTCTGATGAACAGATTTCTGCAAAAAATATTTTTGATAATGAATGAGAGCTATTTGATTTAATTACTATTTGATATTATTAATTCAGAAAATTTATTCATCCAGGATCAATTGTGGGGGAAAAGAAAAGAGAAAATCTGCCAAGATAAAAACCCAGAAGTTCAAACAGTAGATAAGCCAATTGAGATAAAAATGATTTGATCAGATCAATATTAAATTAAGGTCAATGCAAAATCAAATTTATTTGCAACTTATCTTTTCCCATACCCCTTCTTCACTGGTGGGGTTCTCTGTAATGCAGCATATTACCTTCTTTATTACTTTATTATACACAGAGATTCAGAAAATTAGAGTGACCTACTCTTCAAGACATATAGCTAAATACTGGGCAACCTCACCAAAATCTGGGCTTTCTGATTATTAGGTAAATCTTTGCTTCACATAATTACAAAGATAGTGTAAACTGTCCAGACATCATGTTAATCTAAACAAAAGCCATCATAGATAAGGATGTGTATATACTGCTGGTGGGGAGGGGGTAACCCCTAAAAAGAAAAGACATCCAAGAGTGAATAGTGGGTGCTATGTCAGATAGTAGACCATAAATGTCTCCACTCTGATTTCTCAGGATGATTAAGGTGTTCCAACTCAAACTCATTCAGTTTATGTAGTGCTGTTGCATTGATTTGGCAAAGGTATTTAAAAAAAGAAAAGCAGCTAGACTTCCTTGGATTCAAAGTTCAAGAATTGTGACATATGATATTTTTCAGCTGGCACTAGTATTGAAGTCTTCAAGAATGAGCTGCATTAAGCACGAGATACTGTCTTAGCTCCACGGATCATTTGAGAATGCTGACTTCCAAGCTGCCAATTGTGTTCTCAAAAGAAACAGACATATCAGCCACTGAATCAAACAGATGTGAAGCACATCCCTGCCACCAGAGGCTAATCAAGAAACAACTGAAAGACATACTGCAGAAAACAAGGATAAATTGTGTTAGAAAATATTGGATTGCTATAAAAAGTTCCCTTTTGTAGTTGGCAGGCATACCGTGACTTGCAGTAAGTATGCTGTAAACAAAGTTGCATTTTCCTTGAACAGAAACTTTGACATGTTATAGTTCTAAAGTAAACTCAACTACAGTACTGTTTTTAAGTGCACAATGCTTTGAGTATGCCATTGCTACTCTTAGAAAAATTGTGTTCAAGTAGATTAAAAACAATAGGGAAAATATCCATGTTTACAACATACTTTAAAATAAAATCCATGCAATGTTGTTATTAGAGACATTAATAGATAAGCAGAAAAATGAAGTGATCATAGTTTTGATACTAGCCAAATCTAATGGTCACTCCACTCAGCATTATTCCAAGATAATATAAATGGAGATTCTGGTGATGTTAACTGATACCATAGATGAAAAGGACATTTTCTAGCATTCACTACTGTAAATTTACTCTTTTCTTAGTAGTTATGAAACTGGAGGAAAGATGATCATATAAATATTTTCTTTGTGCCTAAATTTCACCTGCTCCTTGTAGGATGCATGGGAAGACTTTGCCTGCAAGGATTTATCATACAAAGTGACTGCTTATAAAACATTCGGCTTACATCGAAATGCTAACATTTCTTTCTTCTATTCATACTTAAAAATAATTTATAAAGATAATATATTCTCATATTTTAAAATATTTCACAAAAATTCAAATTATGGAGCTTGTAGTATTTGAAATGAAAATAGTCATAAGATAATTGATTTTCAGATTTTGTTTACAGATATACATGTAATAGCCATGTGTATATATATATATATATTCATTACATATTTTCTTTGCACCTAGCTTATTATATATAGAATAAACACAGTTGAAACTGTGTTTGCCACAGCTATCCTGACTTACACACTTGAAAAGCCTTGGAAATTCTGAGAAGATGTAGTTCCTTTGTACTGTGCACAAACTGCTACCACCTGTCAATTTGTGCTTTTTATTTCTACCAAGTGAAAAAAAAAAGGGTGGGTTTACATGATGTGTGAGGCATGCTGTTAAGCCCCACAGATACAAAAGTAAACAAGGAATCCCATATCCATAAAATGTGGTGCTTTATATGAGTATCTCCTTTTGGACAGATCACAAAGCTAAGAGAGCTCCTCTTCATGGAGCTCTCAGCAACTGTGTGCCTTGCTGTCAGATGGTGAATATCAAAATAGCTCAGCTATTTTCCTGAAATGCAAAGATAAGGTAGGTGGGCTTTCACCAGAAGTTCTACTTTATAATTTTAAGTTCATGTCTTTGTGTTTCAGTTGGCCAAAGTCATATGTCGGTTCACTGAAAGATGATGTAGGTACAGGGAACTTAATGAATTGAGAAATAATCAGCAATGATATGGATGCAGTTACTGGAGAGACAGGGAGCTAATTCACTGCCCTCTTATTTACTGACTCCTATCTTACAGATTTCAGTAGTCTTCTATTTTAAAAAATAAATATGTCTTTATCAATTTAAGATAGTTTCTTTCTTCATGAAGCTATTGTTTAGTTATTGAGGTTTTTATATAGTCTTGTTAGTATGCATAACTTGGTGATATTAATATAACATTCTTTCAGTAGAAAATATCTAGTAAGATTCTATTTTTAGCAAAATATAAAACAAATTAGAATTAAGGTCATAGTTCATTTGTTTACTCAACAACAACTACTAGATAATATTCCAGGTGCGAGGCACACAAAGATTTATGTGTCATGTCATGAGTAAACTTCTGATTAGCTTCTGATTAAAATCATTAGAAAGCTGGAAATGGAAACCAGTAGGGCGAAGATGAATGGCAACTCAGTCAATTAGGGGTACCAAGGAATATTTAAATTTAAACAAAAATTAGAAAATTGATTACTAATGATGAACCTGTTACAGCATATGATAGAAAAAAATCTGAGGGAAAAAAAAATACACCCTTGTAAAGAAATGGCCAGTTTTTCTCAATGGTTGAAACGTGAATTCACTATAAGAAATTAATATATGAATCTGAAGAGCTCAGCAGAGGCAAGTACATTTGTACTATGGCAAGGAATGGAACCTCATACTGACAGTACAGGGCTGACCCAGGACTGTATGAGATGTGAGAGTTTCTGGGCTTTCCTTCACAATGGCAAATTAGATGTAGCATAAAGAGTGATCTGGACGTAACAGCCATTCACAAAACAAATGTGAAAACTTGTGTGGAAACTACACAGCCCTGGACTTAGGTCAGACCTACCAACAGAAGGAGAACTGGATATATGCGACACTGAAGAAATGTTGATGATGTATGGAAACTCACGCGGATTTCAACCTTCCTAATACTGCAATCCTTTAATATATTTCCTTACGTTGTAGTGATTCCCAGCATAAAATTATTTTCATTGCACTTCATAACTATAATTTTGCTACTGTTATGAACAATAATGTGAATATCTGATATGTAGATGGTCTTAGGTGACCCTTGTGAAAAGGTCATTCAACCCTCAAAGCAACCCAAAGGTTGAGAACCACTGGGTCAAGTTTGGAGGATGGTGGCTCCTTTTGACAACACATGGAAACACAGAAGAAAGAACTGAGTTTAAGTTTATGCTAGGAAAAAACATAGATGAAAAAAGTGCAGATGGAGATTTCCTTAAAACCTTAGTATAAATGAGGATCTCAAAAAAGGAAAATTACCAGGAAACGTAGATTTTTAAAACAAACATATGTCTTTATAGTAATAAATGTATTCAAAATAAAAACAGAAGGGATTGGGCAAAGCAATACTTTATAATATAAAGCAACACTTTACATATTGAATTTTTATAGAGAATGCACATCAGCTAAAAGAAAATCTATGAAGAGCAGTCAAAGACAGGAAAACCACAAGGCAAGATGCTTCCAAATAGGGCATTGGATGGCCTAGCAGAGGGAGCAGTATATGCAATCGAAGGTCTTCAGCACAGTGAGCAGAAGACACTATCTACCTGAGCAAAAGTAGTTAGCAAAACAAGCAGAAAATGGATGAAGAAATACTGCCAGAAACTAGAGTGAGGAGTATGTTGCATACAGATGTATAGAGGGTTTTAAGACACTGCCATGAAGAAAAGGAAACGATGGTGTAGATAGAAGGCAAGGTGCTAAAACAGTAAAATCTACAAAACTCTGCGTCTAAGAACAAAGGATTTAGGAAAGGTTCCCAGATATTCTAAAGAGAAAACATGCTTATACGGATCACTCAGATAGGGAAAATTAGCTTTAGGTAAATAGTCTTCATTCATGTTCTAATTTACAGAAAGCAGAGAAATTAGACAGGCGATTATTTCTCCTCTAAACAAAGATTAATGTATTTGTTGAGAAGGCAGTGGGAAATAAAAATGAATGAATGAATGAATGAATAAATGTAAGTAAAGAGTAGAGAACGTTAGTGAGGCTGTAAGTTAACTATGAGCAAAATGAAAAACACACATGAGTGAACGCTGTGAACATAATTGAGAACATAAGCTGGCCACAAGATCAGAGTACTAAGGAGAAGCAGAAGAGGTATGTGATAAGTCAGGAGAATTATTAGAGACTATGAACATCAAACGGATTAAAATGAGTGATCATAAGATCCAAGACACTTAAAATATGAATTGAATAAATGGGGAACTTTGTAGCTTACTTTAATTGGGTGTTTTTTCATTAGGTGTGTGTATGTCTTTGTGTGTCTTTGTGTGTATGTGTGTATATGTGTGTCATGTGTGTGTGTGTCTGTGTGTGTGTGTGTCTGTGTGTGTGTGTGTGTGTGTGTGTGTGTGTGTGTGTGTGTGTGTGTGTACTCTGGGAGTACATGATGTCTGGGAGACATCAAACAGAAGTTGGGGAGAAAGACAGAACTAGAAGATTTTCAGTTGATCTTAGTAAGGGATAAAATGCAATAGAGTTTAACTAGGGTCATTATTCATGAACTGGTTTTGAAATTTGCGTTATATGATCTCAACTGTGGTTTAACAGAGCTTAATGTAAAAGTTATGCATAGTAATTATAATGGTAATATCTAACTGTTTGAAGTCATTATTGTGTCCCTACTACAATACAATGGTAAATAACCTCAAGATGATATAGGACATAGTTTTTTTTTTTTTTTAGGATATTTAGATTTATTTTAGAAGGAAATATTAAAAAATTAATTGTCATTAAGATTATTTACTGTGAAGCAGTCCCTGTACTAGTGCATCATTTGTAAGGGAAGAAAGGGAAGTGGGAAGGATCATGCAGTAAGAATGGCTACAAAGAAGCAGGATACAGGTGGGTGGCTAATGAGCCTTTGTTCAAAGTTACTAAATTCACTCTGCTTTTCTCTTTTAGGGAACATGGAAATGATACATTTGCATCTGCTTTGAAGAAGGCATTCCCAAATGATTTGACTTGGCAACTGCAAAGTGAAAGTAAGTAATGTATTTGCTTTCACCAATCACTCACTAGCCAGTGTGTATCTAGCTAGGTGACCACCCCATTGTGGCAGTGGCTGAGGGTCTGTGCTTCCAAAGTAAGCCAAACTGGAAATTGTATTCTGCAGAAATGGTAAAGTTTATATTAGATCATTAATATTTTGAGGACCATTTTGAGTTCAGCATAGCCCAGGGCAATTTGTTAAATATGAGGAAGATAGTAAAATGAACCATTATCTAAGCACAAAGTAATAGAAATGAAGCTATTTCCAGGAAGGGCAGAGGACACAGTGGCAGTAACAAAACATGCTTCCATCCTAGTCTTGTAGGTTTACACACATCAGTGACACACTATAAATTCTACTTCAGGTTTTTAAAAAAAAAAAAAAAATATATATATATATATATATATATATATATATATATATATATATAATCAAAATATATGTGTGTGTTATGCATATAGAACAAGCAAATAAAAAGTGTAAATATGTAAAACAATTACTGTGTTTTACATATACATACATACATATACACGCACATACATACCCTACCTTTCTTTTCAAAACAAGCATAGAGAATTGTGGTGGTTTGAATAAAAATGGTCCCCATAGGCCAACAGGGAGTGGCACTATTAGGAGCTGTGGCCTTGCTGGAGAAAATATGTCACTGCTGGTGTGCTTTGAGGTTTCAGATGCTCAAGCCAGGCCCAGTGTCACTCTCTCTTTCTGGTGTCTGCTTGTATTTTGAACTCTAGGTTATCTCTCCAGAACCATGTCTGCCTGCATGCTGCCATGCTTCCTGCCATGTTGATAATGGACTAAACCTTTGAACTGATAGCCAGCTCCAATTAGATATTTTCTTTATAAGAGTTGCTGAGATCAAGGTATCTCTTCAGAGCAAGAAAAAAAAAAAAAAAAAAAAAAACCTAAGACACAAATTCTAAGCTCTTGCTAGATATTGTCTTTGGAAATATGTCTTTTCCATTTAGGTCTGAGGATACCAATATTTGTTAAGCATAAATTTTAGTTTCATACAGTTTAATTTGTTTGTTGTATTTCTACTGTCACAGACAAGGAATCATTTCCAGGATTAAAATCATGAAGTTCTTTGTTTATGTTTCTTTGTAGATGTTTACTGGCTTGGGGAACTCTATTTAAGCTTCTAATATATTTGGAGTTTACTTAGGGCTGGGTAGAACACTGAAGAGCAACTTCATCCTTTGTCATGAGGGTGCCAATTTTCTCAGTTGTAATTGCTGCATCACCGTCCTAACCCAGCTGTGTTTGTCACCTCTGCCAGGGGTTCGTTTTTTGCATTGACTCTTCTGTACTCCTTGTGTTATTTTGTCATTATCGCAGTGTTGTAATGATAGTAATTTTCTTACACACTGTGATATCATGAAGCATAAGGTCTCCGTGTTTGTTATTTTATCATGTTGTTTTGACTATTTAGACTCATTAGTGGTTCCAAAATAATTTTTGATTTTTTTTTTACTGTTTCTGTATAAAATGTCATGGAGTTTTTGATAGAAATTAAATGATATTTGTAAACACATCTGAACGGAATGAACATTGCAGTGATATTCATTTCTGTCATTGATGGAAACTTGAATTTGGCTGTAAATGCTTTCATGAATGTTTTATACATTTTTGTGTGTTTCTCATATCAAGTTTATTTCTAAATATTAATTTGATTTTGTGATAAATGTTATTTTATCTTACTATAATCACTTACTATAATTTTCATCCTGTTAGTACCTAAAAATGAAACTAATTTTTGTATATTGATTTCGTATGCTGAAACTTTATCAAATTTCTTTGTCAGTCATTAATAGGGCTTTATGAGGTGGGGGAGAGGGTTGTTGGCTAAATCTGTATGTGTGTGCATTTTTGAATATGTATTTGTGTGCTTGTTATATGAACTGTATATATATATATATGTATATGTGTATATATATGTATATGTGTATATATATATATATATATATATACTTTTTAAGAGTGTCTTTAATAAATAATGCCTTTATGTCTTTCTTCCTAAAATTTCTTAATAATTTCAAATGAATATGTAAAAATAAAATGTTAGACAGAAGTAATTGCAAAAAGCACATTAATATTATATTTATTTCAGAGTAAAAGTTCTATATTCACATGGAAACAGACAGATATTATATATGTTTGCATATCTACCTTTGTATTCATAGCTAAAATGAATGTAAATTTATTTAACATTCTTCCTTAATATGTAATGGTAGGAGAGTTAATGGTAAACATACAGAGTAAAAAGAGAGAAGGGAAGGCTTTTGATTTTTAATTTGGAATTCTCAGTGTGAACACATCCTTCCCAATGAATTCCAAATGAGTGAATTTCTCTTTCTGTATCTATAGAAACAGCATTTGAAATATATATTTAATAATGGCATAGAGATATATTAGGATAAATAGATTTAATCAATACATTGAAACAAAATTATTGCTCATTGGTTCTAAATTAGAGACTCTTATGATAACTTGGAAGTCCATATGTAATACTATTGTGTGTGTGTGTGTGTGTGTGTGTGTGTGTGTGTGTGTGTGTGTGAATTCTACAACTACTTGTGATGAGATGGAAAATTCATATAGATGATTGATCTCAGTAACTTCAAATTGACATTTCTCTTGGTGCCCCATTAAATAATACATGCTATCCTGTAATTTAATAGTTTGTACTGATTGCCTGATAAATTATTCAGTTTTGATATTGATAGTAAGAAAATTGAGAATTTTGTAAATTACAAAAAAGGCTCAATATATTTCAATTACCAGATATACAAAGCATATGAGGAATATGACATGTTCTTTTACATGAGTATACACAGATTGGGGAAGTCATTTATATTTACCAATTAGATACAAAGAAGTAAAGTTTACATGAGAAAATTTAAGCACCATGTATGTCAATCAGCCCAGTGTAAATTGGGTGAGAAACAAAGAAGTTGAATGTGTAACGTGTAAATGAGCAATTCAAGTGGAATGTGGGTAGGGTTACAAGGTTGAATTGTATGTTGAGATCATTCACAACTCTTTTCCATGAAACTCCATGAAAAATGAATTTATAAATCGTCCATATATAAATAAAAATACACTTCAAAATAATTAAAACAAATACACTTAGTGGCTATGTGATGAGGAGTGGCTGAAGAAGACACCTTGCTAACTTATGTGGGAGGTGCAGAGATTTTTATTTTTAATGGTTAAGAAGAAACCTGAAATCTTATCTCCTATTTTCAGCTAAACATTAACCTGTGCTTCCATCTCTCTGATTCTACAATCCACCAGCATGCCCACATTGTCAAAAGAGGAGCTTGAAAGGGATCATAGGGTGAAAACAGTTAGATAAATCTGGAGGACAAATGGCAATATAAAAATATCCTCTTGCAGTTTTGCTGGTATACAGCAAATCTAGGTCATTCTATTTAGTGGAAGAAGTTATAAGAAGAACGCAAATCTGCTTTCCTTCACTGAAAACTCAGGTTCACAAAACTGAATGATCTATGAATTTCCTTTGGGAAAGGTATCATGCCCTACACATACAATTAAACATATGTGCTCGATTCTACAGAGAAAAAAATGAACATTAATGTTATTTATATATATATACACACACACACACACACACATTTGCCATAGTGAATTCAATAAAAAACTGTAGGCAGCTAGAGTCATAAATTTAGTCACTATCACTATAAACTTTATCATGGAACAAAGTCACATGTTCCTTATAATTTTAGTTTTTTACTTGTAAACTTATTTATTATTAGGCAGGATAAGAATGTGTGTGTGTGTGTGTGTGTGTGTGTGTGTGTGTGTGTGTATACAATCACACAATCATAACATTGTAGTGTCAGGAATAAATTTGGTATCCTTGGTGAAGATGGTACATGACTTCACCTGATTAAAGATGAACTCTTTGTAACTTACTGTTACATCATCTCTTGCCACAAAAATTTTGTTAATTGGGTAATCAAAGAAAAGTAGTGCCATTTTGGAATTCAAATATTAAGAGGACCATAAGGCAGCTATTCTTTGTACAATGATGTCATGCCAATTGCTTCCAGACATCCAAAGGCTTCCATTTTGGTTCAGCTTATATATTATACCTTGCAATTTATGTGAAGCTTGTGAAATGTTTGACATTGAATGCTAGGGAAGCTGCTTGCCTTTTTATAAATATTCCACACCATCTGTTGTAATTTGAAAATACTTGAACTTTCTGGAGAAGTATAAATTCTTATTATTTACCTATGTTAGATTGCTTGAAATCTGTGCCATCTAAATATAACACCAATATAGGTAATTTCAAATCTTGCAGGAAGGATTTCAGTACAAGCAACCTTTGATTTATTATTGATAATATTTTAATAGCACATGCACATTAGATTTCATATTGCATTTTTAAACATAATTTGTCTTCACTGACCCTTCTCCTGAACTTTTATATTTCATTATCCTGCTCACTCCTGTACTCTTCCATCCAGAGAAATCTCTTTGTGGCTGATGTCACATGTGTTGTCTTATACTGTTCCCAACTTCAGAAACACCCTTTTCTCTCTTGTGGCCTCCTTCTGGTTTGTGTATAATAGAATCCATGCCTATACATATACACATACAAATATATATCTCAGGATCTAATTACGAAAGAGAACATGTAGCATCTGTCAGTCTGGGTTATCTCACCAAAGGAATACAATATTTCCACACCCATCATTTACTGCAAATTTTATTATTTACTTACTTACCAGTGAGTACAACCCCATTGTGTATGTGTAACACATATCATTATTCATTTATCTATTGATAGATAACTAGGCTGATTGTATTTCCTTACAATTGTGAATAGAGCAGCAATAAATAAGGATGCGAAATTATCTCCTGTAGGATGTAGACTTCTTAGTATATGACCAGAAAGAGTACATCACATGGTCTCCTATTTTTAGTGTTCATAAGATTTCCATAGTGGCTATCCCAGTTGCAATCTCAGCAACAGTAAGTAATGGCCTTTCTTCTCCACATTCATAGCATCATTTGTTGCAATTTGTTTACATTTTTTTTTCAAGACATGGTTTCTCTGTTGTAACTCTGGCTGTCCTGGAACTCCCTCTGTAGACCAGGCTGGTCTCAAGGTCATAGTGATCTGACTGCCTCTGCCTCCTGAGTGCTAGGATTAAAGGTGTGTGCCACCACTGCCTGGCAACTTGTTTACATTTGATTCCTAAAAGTATTAACTATGACTTTCTAAGAAGATCAGACTCAGTATGAAAAATCACTTGATATTTTCACTCACTCGTCTTTTCTATATAATGTTACATGTTTAGTGAAATTTAGTCTTCAGAATTTTGATTATTTCAGTCAACTTTCCATTACGATTATTTTAAGCACAGTAAAACTAAACAAAAATTTTATAATTTTTAATAACAAGTGAATATAAATATTAATCATTTTATTGTATAAATGGATCAGTCTTTGTCTAAAAGGGGCATTTCTTCAGAGGTGCTGTGTGTTCGAATATTATTTTTATTGATGTTCTGTGAGAAAGACCATAAATAAGCATAGAATATAAAATACCAGCTCAGGATCAATTTTTTTTCCTGATTAAACACCCCTCTTACAGCCGAGCACCTGTTTTGTGGTTGATGAATGCATAATTAATATAGCCTAATGAATACATTTCATTAGAATCTAACCACAGCCGAAAAGTCAAATCAAAGTAGTTGGTCTTGCAACGATAACATTTGGGAACCACACAATGATATTTAAAAAATCTATCTCACAGAATTTTAGATAGAAAGACAGAGTGCCAGGATTGACGAACTCATGTAAAGAACCAATTAATCATTTTTATGATTTACCAGTGCACAGGAATATATCCAAGATTCATTTCATCAATACTCACATAGCATTTCTGAATTCTCCAGCAAGCATGCATATTTCTTGCTTGCCTTGACATATTAGATATCAACAACAAATCAACTACCCCCCAGCAACACTGCTGATTCTGGCTCAGCAATTCTTCTCCTGCTTCCTCTTGTCTTATGTATCCCACTCTGCTTATCCATCTCTTGCAATTATGCATAAACCATGAACCTAACTCAAGTCAAGCATTAGACCTTAATACTGGAAAGCAGTTAGAACTATTAGAAAATTGTGCAGGGTTTCATAAGGTTAACCCAATATTTTCAAGTACAATATGTCCAAAGTAAGTAAGAAGTGAATAGGTTTATTCAACATATTTATTTGCAGATAAAATTTTATTTAAGTAGCATATACCATATATTTGGCAACCTAAACTCAAGTGCAATGCTAGTAATCTTGACTTTAAGGGATCTTTCCATCTATTACATGTTACCAGTTTGATGACCCAATGTCTCAATAGGCTCAGGATGTTTGAAACCTTGGCTGTTCAAAAAGCTGCAGTTTGAAAAGGTTGTGGAAACAGGAGGTGAAGTTTCCTGGGAGGAAGGGGTTTGCTGAGGTCAGGTTTTATGTGGGATTACAAGTCCATTCCTTTTCCACTCATTGACTATTACAACTTCACATTGACTGACAGCGACAGTGCTATAGTCACCAAGTCTTCCTTGCCAGAATGGACTGCATATGCTACGCTGCAAACTTAAATAAACCTCCCTTTGCTCAAGCTGTTTCATTAGGCATTCTGTGAAGCAATGAAAAAAAAAGCCATTCTTGCACCCTGGAGCCAATCACTTCTGGTTTAATTAATGAATTTGAAATGTCCTCTTTCAGTGCATTTAGAATATCATGAAACAATTCTATAGGCTAAGAGATGACAGAAAGGTTTTAATCTCAGTCTGGGGCAGAAGTCCAACACGAATGTGCCATTATGGGCACTTAAAGGTAAGTGGTGTGTGTCTCTGTGGCTAAGAAATTGGTTCCTTCTCTTCTAATTAACAGGTCATTTCTCCCAGGAGCCTACAAAGATTCTCCCTCTCCCTCTCCCTTTTCCTCTCCCTCTCCCTGTCTTCCTCTCCCTCTCTCCCTCTCTCCCTTTCCCTCTCCTTCTCCTTCTGTCTTTCCCTTTCCCTCTCCCTTTTCTCTCCAAATAAATCTACAATGGGGGTTATATCTTTGCCATAGGAGTTTGGGTGGGAGAGAATTTCACCCTCACATTCAGCCTGTTCAGACAAACCAAAGTTGAGAGCTGTGGCCATACCAATCCCTACCTAATTTAAGTATCTTTGGGAGAAGAAAAAAAAATGTATATAACTAAAGCAAATCTTGTAGGATGGTGGGTGCATTTTCATTACAAAATTCATATACTACTATTAAAATATTATCTATGTGAATCAAAACAAATAAAGGACAAGAGTTTTAAAACTTAGCCCTATGGATAGAGATAAAACAGGAAAGAGTAATCTCCATGTGATCACTAGACAATGGAGCTGTGATTACATACCTTTGGTGCCCTGAGGGCAGGGTAGATTAGAACGTAGGTTATATTTTCTAAGTCCTGTCTTTCCATAAAATACTTTGGTTACTATTACCAGGGCAGCAGTCAATACTTCCTTCAAGGAATACTGTCAGAAAGAAGAACTATGATTTTGACATCTCTGTCATCCCACCAGAACCAAAGCTATACATAAAAACAAAGTGGTATTTAAATTCTTATGATTCTAGGAAGTATTTCATCAGACTATATCAATTAATTTTTAAATATCTATAGTGTATAACCTCCCAAAGTTCAAGTTCATGTCTAATAATAATAAATTAGAATCATCTGCATACATATACACACACACACAATTATTTTTCTTAAGGCAGCTCTTGGTTTAATGTGATACAGCAATTCTAAGAATGGCAGAGGGATCTCTCTGTCAGGGTTTAGATCCTAGTTGTGCTTAAAACACTTGATCGACTGGTTATTGAACATTAAGTACAAACTGCAAATAATGTGATGTGAAATTAACCTCACATGTATTTGAACGATTACAGGACCTAATCTACAAGATTTTCTATAAGCTTTCTAATCACCTAGTTCTGACTGGAGGTTTTGATTATCGCTTTATCTGGGTTCTTCATTAGCTGACTTAAGTTTCATTTTAAAAACAAAGCTCCATGAAAATATAATACTGAAACCTATATACAGATATGTCCACATACATGGGAATCTGGAATCATGAAGTCAATGACCTACAGAATTTGCCCAAATACATGAGTTTTGTCCTGAAAAATGAATAAAGTACAAAATCCCACAAAGTACTGATTCAGTAAAAGCCTTGTGATTTGTGTTTATGCTGATATTTAGGTACCAAGGGAGGAACCTGACTCAGGAAAACGAAGCTTTCAAAGAGGCACTTCCCTCTCCACTTTTGCCTTTCCAACTATTCTTCTCCCACATTGTATAAAGAGATGCTTACCTGTCAATCACCTGGTACTGAGTGCATATTCCTATGACTTTGCAAGCCAATATGTAACCACTAACCACATGTTGATATTCAAGTTTAGAATAATTTAAATTAAATGAGGTTAAACATTCAGTTCCTTTGAGCATTGCTCACATTTCAAGTGCACAACAAACACTTGTGCCTGGTAGCTTCTGTATTACATAGTAAACACTGGAATATTTCCATTGGCATAGAGAGCATTTTTGTAAATATTCTTCTAAGATATGAATATACATGGGCAAAGTAAATGGGCACTACCACCACCTGTATGTCAATAATAACTTGGAGTTTTCATATTGAAATGTTGTGTTTGATCCACATAAATTGATGATGAATAATTATAGAAAGTACAAATTAAGAAGGACATTATATGCAAATTCTAACAGTTATGGCTTGGGCATATTTTGAAGATAGGTACAAGGAGTATCTCATTTTAAGCTATAACATATCCGTATGTAAAGTTATATAGAAATGTAATTTATTTCAAAAAGATTTTTCTTGGCTATTATAACAGTTGCCAAGGTCAAGCTTTAAGCTAAACACATGCAAGGTTCTAAAAACTGTTAAAAAATAATACACAGGTGGAAGAGGCATAAAAGTCTCTGTTTCCTACACTAGAAGGTGGACTTTCTGCCTGTTCATTGGTAGTTGATCTGGATTAGTTCTTAGAAACTGCTATTCTAACCCTTCTTAACCCAATTCTCTTTCAACACTCTCTGCAAAGAGTCCTTCAAACTTAAAGCAATCAATTTTCTTCTTCATTTACTGGCAATGATGGTAAGCATTCTTATAGACACAGGAGCCTAGTAAAGGAGAACATACTTATGAAGATATACAAAACAAGGATTCAGAGTAGATAGATAAAGCAAGCAAGTGTTGTTTAAGTTGGACGTGACCTGTATTTTCATGCTGACCTTCAAGTCAACAAAACATGGTGGAATTTGAGTCAAGAAATCTATGCTATACTTGCTATCTTTTATTCTTGCTATCTTTTATACAATCCCTCTGCCCTACTACTATCAGTTCCCCTTAGCCTGCTTCATGAATAGACTTATTTATAACTGCACGATTGAGAAGACTCTTTATTTACTTAATATAGATCTCACAAGTGTGACTTCAGAATATATCAGACAAAAAATAAATTTTGTCTTTGAATTTGAAAAAGGATTATTTGTCACAAGGCTGTGGTGTGCATAGAGAGGTACTAAGAATAAACAATTCAATTGAGTTGAGATTATCTATTTCTCTTCCTCTCTTTAAAACAAGTAAAATGTATTCCAAAGCCTGCTTATACTTCCTGCTTCAGGAGCATGAGGATTCCTAACTCAGAAAGCCACATAATAAAATAAATAGCATAAATAACAGCTTCATGGTGACCTGAGAGATGGCAGACAAGGTAACAGGATATAGTCGCACCTAGGGAGCCTTCAAATTTCATGCAACCTTAAATGCAATTCATATTTTCATAAAGAAACAGATATTTACAATGGGAGCATAAGACAATTCCACATGAATTAGGTAGATTAGAAGGAAAATCTAATGCCAAGAAAAGTCATAAATAACATGTGTACTGCCATAAAATACCCAAAACTTTGGGGATCATAATTAACTAGAATAGTTTATACACTATTGCAGAGGAATAAAGCATTAAAGGTTAATTCAAGAATTTTATTTGAAGTGTAATCATATTTAAGGACTTACAAGTCTAATCAACACAAGTTTCATATAATCAACATAAGATTCACACTGGCAATTATATTAACACCAATTGCAGTGACTTGCTTCCTAAATGTATATATAAAATAATAGGCCCTGATAACAGGGAAGGACAGGCTTTCTGGAGCAATTATTACTTCTGAATATGACGCATCCTGACTTCTCAATTTACTATTGTAGTAGTCAATACTTGATGCATTCTGATAGAGAATTAATGTGGTTCCTGAGTGAATTAGCATTGATTACAGTTGTCTTGTCTTTTGAAAAATATATACTACACCCTAAAGTATCCATAATAATTAACAAATAATTTTTTGAAACTATTATTATCCTAAAACTTGCCTTGATTCAATGACTTTACAAACAAATTCTCGAAAACATGTCCTTTAGTTCATACTTGTCAAGAGGCACACTCCCTGGTGTGAAAGTTCTGTGAGGATGAATCCCTGTTTTGTATATCTTCATAATCCATACAGTAAATGCCACAGAGGAAACAATTCTTGACTTTGTTTTTATCGTGAGGTCACAGAAGAAACAATAAGAAAAGGTTGGTACCATTAGACTCTTAGATTTTCGACTGAGTTCAGATATGTAAATGCTTCAAACAGATCTCTGACACAGAGTTAATGATAAATTATTTGCTACTGTGATTAATATGGATCTTTTCTATTAAAAAAATCTTTCTAGGGTGTATTGAAAACAACTTTTGTCTCCAGAACAATGCATAATATAAAACATAGAATATAAAAATGGTGTTTTTAGCTAATATAGCTACACATCCTACACATCTGAGGAAATAAGCCCATTTCTGATGTGGATACATGTGTGTGTTCTTTGTTGTCTTACATAGCCTGGGATCAGCTACATGTACTTCTTTGTGTTCACTTAGTATTTTTACCCAAATAAAGTTTTAAATAGGCAAACACTAACTGTAGCTGTTTCACATTATTCCCTGTATTAGTCATGCAATTGGAACAATTTGCATTTTCAAAAGATGTATGGCTGGCCTAACCACACTTACTAATTATGAATGGAAAATACTGACTACATGACTAGTTGAAGAAGTTATAAGAAGCATCAGTATTGATGGTGCAACATATTGTACTATATATACCATTTAATTTACTTAATAATTTGAAGATAGTCTTTTCTAGTGATGTAAAGAATTTGCTTACCATTTTAATTCCTCTATTGGAGTCCATTGTGGTGATATGAAAATCTCCTGATGAAACACATGCTACGATTTTTATTTAAAAATATTGTATCCTTCACAAAATTAGAACTACATAATAGATAATGTTTAGTATTTAATTAACATCTGGGAGTTTTTATTTACTGTCGATCACTCATCGATACAGAATCCTGTGTAAATTTTTTGATATACATCCATCTACACATACATGTGTAGCTAACTTACTTCGACATTAGTAACTTTAAAAAAGAATTAAAGAGTTACTATTGTGTCTTTGATTACGTAAGATAAAATTTGGGGTGTAAAATTCACAAGTATGTAGTAGATACTTTATATTTTTGTCATTGATTCCCACTTTGTTATCTAATTTTATTATTTTGAAATGAGTCTATTGTGACAGGAAAATCTCATGACTGTAGATTCTTTCAGCAATGTTTAAAAAATTAATTCATACATAAGATTCCTATTTATGAAGCTAAGAATTGTAGTGGGTTGTACATGATCACAGACATTTAAAATCTATGCCCACAAATTCCTCCCATGCCTCCCCTAGAAGCAATTACATAAATAAAATGTGACTGATGACTTTATTAGAATTAGTAGACTCATGTGGATATAAGTTGCTCTAGTTAATTTTCTCATGCTGTGACCTAATACCTGACAAGATTAAACTTAAGATATCAAAGGGTTATTCATGGTCCAGGAGACATAGTCCATCATTACTGAGAAAGAAAGGTTGCAGATGCAGTGCATAATTAGAGTGCAAAATGATTGCTTGTGCCTCTCAGGTCTTTTCCTCTCTCCCTTTTCTATTCAGCCCAAAAACACAGACAAGAGGAGAGTGCAACGTACCCACAGCCTGCATTCAAGTTGTTTCCTCTGTTAGTTAAACTTCTCAAGGAAACTCCCTTACACAAATACACAAAGGTATACCTCATTGATGCCCTGTTTGTATTTCTTATTCCAAGCCAGTTGATAACATTTACCATTATAAATACCAAATTAAGGGTTTCCCTCAATGGTTTGAAAACTCTACTTAATATATGATTTCATCTGTCTATTAGTTGTCCTTTTTATTATAAAATTACCTGGTTTGGGCATTTAAGAGTACAATAAATTGCATGACTTTTCAATAGAAGGTCTTTGAAATTAAAATTGCTCAATTTCAGTTTTCCCTAAGAATTTATAAGAAAATGGTAAGTTTAATAAAATGTGAACTCTATGTTAGCCTTAACTTAATATACGTACTGAATTTATTTGAAATCAATTTGAGAGATTTTTCCATCTCAGGTACTCTTTTTCTGCACACTGTGTTAAGAAAGGACTCTACCATTAGCAAATGACTTAAGGCCATGCCAGCATATGCTGTGAAAAAGAAGGTAAAAATCTTCCTTTATTTAGGTATACCTTTTAAACTTTAATAACAGAATTCTAAAAATATATAAAAATGTGCTCATTATACTACTTTTAAATTAGATACTTAATATACTTAAAATGGAGCAAAAACATTTTGGAGAAATCTTCCTGTTTTAAACTAAAATACAATGATTTTTTTTTTTTACCTTGAAGATAATTTATCTCATTCATTATTAACTTTCTCAATAAATCACTTCCCTTTTTTATAAAAATAACTATGCTTTAACTTTTTGTCTCTAATCATGCTAATTCAGAAAATATACTTGAAAATTAAAGTGTTTGATATTAACTATTTGGTTGGTAGTTATAATACTTAGGTCTAGGTACATGATTAAATTATTCAGAAATAGCTAGTTATGAACTTCACAAGTGGAGATGTAACCATTTAATGTAACTAGGTGAAATTTCTTTGTAACTCATCGTTGAGAGGTAGGCAGATAGAATTCATGCCTGTTAAGCCCCTAGCAAATCTTACTACCAAAGAGGAGGAGGAGGGAAAAGAGGATCTGTTATTAATCATCTGTGTTTCTTCTTTAATTTCCCTTAATTAGTCTTCTCATTATGAATATTTACTACATTGATTCTGTTCACACAAGTTTCTTGACACCAACTGTACAGATGGCAGAAAACTGGTGTCTGGTCTCAAAGGAACTATTTGACCACTGCAATAAACTAGCAATAAACAAAACAACAACACTGCAGCCCACTCCAGTTTATGTAGGCAGTCAGCCTTTTACTGCTGCAAGTCTTGAAATGGATGTATGAGCTTTGCTGCAATAAACACAGAGTTGTTCACAGCTAAGGGATGGCAGGTACCGACACTGGACTGGCTGCTGCAGCCTGGGTGTCAAAGGCTGACTAATGTGAAGAAACACATTGTGGCTTGTTTTATGGAGAATATGTTTTTGTAAAACTCCAGGGACCATTTATCACAAATTCATCCACTCTGCAGCAGATTGGTGCTTTAATGCAAGATGCCGGATTTCAGTCAGCCTTTCAAGTAAAAAAGAAAGAAGAAAGAATCAGGGAGTAAATCCAAATCTTATTTTATTTCTGCTATTTTCTAGTGGATGGCTCTCAAATTTCTACATAGAACACCATTTTAACCACTCATTTGCTCTGTTAAACAAACTAAATATTTGATAACCCATGGCTAATTCATTACAAAATTTACATCTCCTTACAGCTGTGAGCCTCTTCAACAGTGATGTTTATTTTTGATCTAGTGAATTTACTGTATGCCAACTTCTTTTGAAAAACAAGAAGAGACTCAAGAAGACACACTTAGCTAATAGGCAGGGAACGTATCTTGTTTCCCATAAGACGGAATTATCAAGTCACCACAGCAAGAATGTTTATAGCCTTGAAAATAAAAGGCCAATAAGCAAGCCACAGTGATATTTAACAGGAATTTAATGGAAGAAATAAAGTCACTTGCCTTCCTGCATTGCAGACATTGCTTCACGGTGAGAGAAAATGCTAGATCATTTTGCCTTTAAGAAACTGCACAATCCACATTCAAAATTGACATCTAACAATATGTCAGCAACTTGCCATGTTGTAGGTGAATCTAAGCAAATGCTGTAATCTGTCCCAAGACAACCCTTTACAGTTTAATAGCCTCTGTTGTCACTGAGCGAGAAAGCAGACATGACTTTCGCACAGATGTGTTTGTCTTCATACTGAAATTGTTGGTTTTGGGCTTCAAAAATCAAATATGAGGATTTGTGGGAGTAATAACAGCAAAGAGAATATAACTGTGGTTTTGTGGGGTTAGCAATTCTCTCACAACAAAAGGACTTGTAAATAGTGTGGTGCTGAGCTATTGCTCAGTTCCCTGTGTCAATTTCGAGTCCTCGGAATCAGAATTCCAGAGGAGAGTCTAGGGATGCGGCATAACAAACACCAGATATGTGCTCTATCTCAGGGCATAACTTCTGGATCAATGGTCAGAAGTGGCAGTTGTGCACAGCACTGAATACTGAAATGTTGCTAGCTTCAGAGACCTTCCCCATTATCTAGTCTCCTGTGTTTTCCCTTCCTCATTACCCATCCTTATGATGACCTCTTTTCCCATGAGTCTCAAACTACTTTTAAACCAAAAAACTAAACTAATGAAAAATTTCATATTTTTATTTCATCCGTAATTACAGAAACCTCCCTAGCCTAACTTTCACACCTGATTCTGTTCATGTCCTCTCCCAATGACTGGTCAGTATGCTGGTATCTTTGTTGTGCTGGAACTGAATAGTTCAGAGAGACAGACATGGACACTCCACTCTCAGGAACAAAAATCATGCAGAAGGCATTGTTTGCATAAATCTAGGCCCAGGGCACACTGCAGAGAGCAGACTTGAGCAAAACCACAACTGTTTTATTAGATGTAGAGTTGATGCCACAAACTCATGTACTTCTACATGAGTCATGGATGATACAATCCAAGCCTGCGAAGTTTCATGATAAACCAGCTCTCCTTAAATTTTATCAGTAATTTGCAAAGCAATGTTTGAGGAGAGCTGCAAAACTCCATTTTCTTTTGAGAGACATCAGAGTATCTCATCATTGATTTCCACATTGCTTTGCTAACAGAGGAGTAGCCCACTACAAAATGAAGAATGCCGCCTCTTTACGAAGAATTCTAAGAGCGCAATATGAGGCTACAGTAACCAAATCAAGATGTGCAGAAAAATTACTGAATAAATCCATGTGGTTAAAAATTGTTTATCTGAACTGATGTTTATCCTAGATAGCTTAAAAGTTCGTTCTCAAACCACCATTTCTTCCTTCAGCCCAGTTTTGTTTTTTGTTTTTGTTTTTGATTTTAATGGTTTGTTGATGCTACTTCTGATTTCACATTTCACTAAGGAGTACAACAGGCCATTCTGTATCTCTTCTTATTTCTGAATTTGCTTTAAAGCTATTAGTTTATATAATTATACTTATTTTTTAATGAAATACAATCTATAAGCTACAACTGCCTGAAAATTATGCATTTAAGTAAAAATACTTAATAGTGAAACTCTGATGACTTTTTTAGCATCTTCCTCAAACATCAAATCCTTTTTATCCCTTTTCCTACCCACTCACTTTAAATGAATTTTTTATACTTTTTCTTTCAAATATTTAGTTAATTTTATCCTGCTTCCTCCCTAACTGAACATACCTTCAGTAAGCTTATGATGATAGCCATCATATACTATAATACCCATGAATTCTTTTTGACTTCATGGAAGATTCTCTACAACTAAAATGCATTTAGCTGACACTAAAATAAGCACTTCAGATTTTGTTATTCTTGCATAGAGATGCTCTTTGTTAGATCTCTATGTATAATATGCTCAACAGATCAGCATCTTTAATGCCACCTGGATATGAGGGGATGCAGATGATCAGATCCCATAGCAGACACACTAACAGCAAATTCTGCATGCAGTGCATGGCACTCTGTACTTTAATATGCTTCCTTAATGAAAATTTCTGGGTGTTTCCTATAGAGTATTATACCATGGTCACTGAGGTCAGACAGACACACTTACATTTGAGTTTAGGTTTACCTAACATTGATTTAGGATTAATTCACTTCTATGATCATATTCTATGTTCACAAGCAGTTTGCCTTGCAATATCCTGCCTATCCTTATCCAATCACTGTGCTCAGATGACGTGATGATATATCTGTCTTTTCATGGCTAATTAGTATCCAGTGCATGGGGAGGTGAGGGAGAAGAATCATGTCACAAGAACACAGGGCTCCCCAAAGGGATGCCAGAAATAGGGATCAGATATTGTCTATCTTTTAGGAAGCATCGTAGGGGTTATTTCCACACCTTTATTGATTTTGAAGCATATCTGATCATTTTTTTCTAATCTTGGGTAAATCCATTATTTACAGGGTGCTTTACCTAATTAACATCCTGCACGCACCTTACCACCTTTAAAATATATTTTAACTCTTTCATTTTAAAATTTCTGTTGTGACCATTTTCATGTGACGTCTCAGGTATATTAGTATAGTTGGCTTTTATACTAATTTAAACCTTTTTCAGATGAGGACACTGGTTCCCATTCTCCCCATCCCACTGTGTTGGGTGTGCTTCATAAATGCCCTGAATTCACTTGTCCTCTTTGCCTTTTATAATAAGATAACAAAACACTTGAGGTATGATCTCTTTATTAAAATGTACAACAACATGCTTTTAATTATGTCCTGAGGATATAGGCCTTTTAAATAAATTCCTAATTAGTATTTTGAATCTTGATACATAGCCTCAAAGAATATATTTAATGATCTCTATCTCCTAATTTCTGGTTTTTTTTATTAACATAAAATTTTTAGTATTGCAGCCGTTAATAGAGCGACATTTGTTTTTTTAACTTGAATAAAATATTATTAGGGGATTTTAAAGAGATAGAAGTATGTAAGTGGCTTCATTAGTAAGAACAAACAATTGAAGGTTTGCTTGAGGGATGAATGAAATGAGATCTACAAATTAAAAGGGAAAGTAGATGGTCCTCAGGAAGATCATTCCTGAAGACTGCCAAAGAATTTCAGTTTTCTCCAAAACAAATCCCTTTCCTTTCCAATGTAATGATACATGTAGAGGAATGGAGCAAATAAGGAGAAAATACTAAAAGAGTAACAAGACATAACTTGTTTTCAATATCAGTTAATACAAACTACATGTTTCTCTTTTAGACCTCAACTTAAAGCTCATCTGAGTTATTCTTGGGTAGAATTCACCTGCCAAGAACACCTCCACCCTTCTGAATCTTGCATGAGGAAGATAAAATAAGAAAACCAAACCACTCAATTTTCTTTTATTACCACATTTCCTATATATGTGTTGGTAAGTTGTCTTCTCATAATAATTATGTAGAATATTTTACCTTGACTTATGACCCTGTGGCTACTCCTAAATTTCTTACCAGCATAATTATTCTATTTTCTTGTTTAATCATTTCTCGATGTATATGTAAATAGTGTATAAGGATTACAGGTAAATCTTACTGGCACTGTCCTCAATGTATTCTTAATGAATTGAGAAATTCACTGAAAGCAAATTCGACTTGTTTCACTCTATCATCCTCACAAAGAGAAAAAAAAATTATTTAAAGTAAATGAAGCAAATTGTTGCTAGAAGGAAGCGAGTAGTTAGGATTGGTATAAATGTATTTTCCTGTCAGATTGCCATCTGATGAAGTCTTATTTTCTTACGTTATAAGAGGTAAATTGTATGAGCACATCCCTCCCCACCTATTGAACTTCCCAGGAGTTCTGAAATGAAGGCACTCTGGAACATTGTTACTGAAATTAAATTAAAAAAAAGATAAGGAACCTCTGAATAATGTAGTTTTATTTGTTAAGCCATTGCATTCTCCCTGTATTTAAAACAAAAACAAAAAACAAAAACAAAAAACAAAAACTCTATTCTTTTTGTTTATTTTTTAAAATACTCAACTCTCAAGGCTGAAACTGGAATTTGGCTTTGTTTACACGTAATGTGATGTGGTATGTAGACTCAAACTAGAACTTAATGGATGTTTTTCACATCATAAAACCACTACACAGCTTGGCACAATTTAAAATGACTGGCAGACTCAACTTAGCAGAGGCCAAGGAATGAAATACCAGGGGTGTTGCAGGTCACTGCACTGGCAGAGGTGTATGGGAAAGCTTGCTTGGCTCCAGTTTCTGCAATTACTTGCTCATGTTCATGAGCGATAAAATTGAACCAAATAAAAAAAGAAGCTATTAAACATTAATGTGCAGTACACATTGACCCAAAATTAGAAGAGAGACATTTTCTCATATGCTTCTTTTACCTGTATTCTCTGTAGCATAAAATAGCAATTTATTATACTACTTAATCCCCTTCAAAGACTAGAAAATGCATTTATATTTTAAATACCGATATGAGTAGAAAATTGTAACACCTTCGATTTCAGTCTTGCTTAAAGGTGTTTTGAAGGGACAGACAAACCAAACAGACAAACCAAAATAAGAGTAGATTATCCCTACTACTGAACAGTAAATCTTGCCCAACTATAGAATTGATCTGTAAGAAGCCAGAAATGCTCAGGAGTTCAATCAGAAGCAATTTTATGAACATTAATTCATGTAATCTTGAAAGTGTTGTGAATTCCATATTATTTTTCAATTACTACTCTTGATTATTAGAGTTGATGTCATGAATCTATTTGTTGTCATTTTAATCTAATAGGTGAGCAATAAATCATACTAGTAGACTAATAGTTTAAATGTACTACTACAGTTTAGATGGTTTTAAATCATCAATTCTTATTACTCAATTTTTTTCATCTTGACAATAGTAAGCTTTATACAAGTAAACTCAACACCACAAGTAAACAATATGCATGATGTTGCTTTCAAGAAATTTTATAGTAATGTAGCTTCCATAAGTTTAATATGAAGTGATATTTAAAACATATAGCCTACTGTAATTTAACAATTCCCTAAAATAGATAAATGGTAAAAATTATATTAATAAAAATAAAAATACAAGGAATTTGATATTTTTCATTGACTGCTTTGTTTATTTTATATTTGCTCTAGAAAGATTAAACTTAGATTCCATTAATTGGGATAATTAGTTTACATAATTACTGCTTTGAAGCATTTTTTTTCCTCATAAATTTCAACCAATCCCATAAATATACCAATTGAAATATTAATGCTCTACATCAATTATTTCTTAAAATATGAACTACAGTCTTACTATGTAAGCTTTAAAATCTTTCTTATCTCAAATAGTTAATAAAACTACTTCTGATATGATCAACACGATCAAGATCTAGTTGTAGTTACTCTTATAAATCCCATGAATACACACACCTGCCTTGTACTAAGAATATCCTTCCCTGTCAACCCTTGATACTCTTGCATCACCTCTGCTATATTATAAAACAGCATGAATTTTTCATTAGTGCACTGAAAGTATTTGAGAAATGGTTTGGTATTTACTATACAGTCATTGCTTCGCTTTAATTGCTAAGTAAGGATTTAAAGGAAAAAAAAAGCTTAGGCAGAAGCAAAATATCAGACTCAGCACATTTCCTTTTCCCTTTGCTTTTCCACAATATACTTAAAAAGCACATTTCAAGTGACAAATTTCACTTAAGTATATCCCAATGGTGGGTCAAAGCAATTCTCTTCAATGCCCTGTACTGTATCCGAAGAGAAGGGAGGTGCCAACAAAATTCTGCTAAACTATACAGCTACAGTTACCAGAAACTGTAACCACTCTTCATGCTGAATATTCTCCAAGTAAGACTATAAATCTCAAAGACTCACCACCACCACATTATATATCTAAAACCTCCTCTTTGTGAAGAATTTCCTGCTTTGTGTCCAGAAGCAGATTGGAAATAAGAAGTAGCCAAAGGCATAGGTATTATCACTTTAGGGATCATAAGGAAAATGACTAACCTTATGTTTCAACCACAAATGAATTTCTATATAGTACTTCAAGGAAGGAGGGAAATGTCCTACAGACATAATTCAGGGTTCAAATTCTGTCCTGTTCCTATACACATAAAAACATAAACGTAACATATCACCTTGGCCTGCTTCTGAGAATGGCTACATTCTACTAGAAAACTTAAGTTTGTAAGAGAGGGAAACCATAATTGCCAAGAAACTGCCTCACAGTGAAGTGATATTTTATATAAAACACAGACTGGCTTCTTGGAAAATCAGACAGGACAAAGTTCCTAGAAAAACAGTGCTTTCCACACATGAACCCCTTCATCTCAGGCTCTTCTCATCACACTACCAAGGCACACCCTGAAGGGTCCAGAGTGAGGATGGAAGGGTCTAGTGAACCTTCTCCCTACATTGATGCTGGCGGCCACAGCTCATTGAGATGAAAAGGTATGGCTTTACTTACAATTTACGACTATGAAAGATCATTTATTTCAGGTATTTTAGCATTATTCTTGAAAAGATATATCTGTACGTTGGAGTTTCAACAAAGTTTGATTTGTGGTGAATTTACCACAAATTCTGTTGCTTATAGCACATATCTTGTGGGATAAAAACTTATTTGATTCATGTTTTGCTCACTTCTCTTGACTAAAGGAATATTGCTTTTCCAATCAACTCATACAACATTTAATTGGACAACTATTTAAACCTAAGCTTTACACATAGACCAAGAGGGATTTATGGAAATTAATGTACACTAGATGTAATAATAAAAATAAACAATTAAAAATAGTGCAACTAAAGAGTTCTCTCAAAAGCATTTCTGAATACCAATTTGAAAAATTCTCTTTCATGATCTGACAATTGGATTCTCTGCATTTTATCTTTTCATTTCCTCTACTATTTTATTTATTTGGGTGGTACATATTTATTTTTATTATTGAGTAAACATAATATGTAAATAACTCACAGTTCTAGAATCTAGAATTCCAACATCAATATTCAGGCAGGTCCAGATGCTTCTGAGGCTGTAAGTAGGGATGCTCTAAGCCTCTGTCTAAGTTAATGGTGTTTTCCTTGGTGTTTTTTTTTGTAACCTTGTAGATATGTTACCTTGATCTCTGACTCAATATTTAACATGGTTCTCACTGTATCTGTGTCCAAACTCCTCTTTAATATAAGGAAGACAGATAAATTACATGAGGCCCACGACTGTCTATCCATGTTGCCTTGGTTACTTCTTTGAAGACCATTTTTACAAACAAGGCCACATGCTGAGGGGGCTGGGTTTTATAAAATAAACACATTTGTAAGAGGAGAAGAATCACAATTGAACCCTGCTCAACTAAAATTCAAAAGGGGATTACTAACAAGTCCAGAGCATGCATCCTGCTGTTGAGTGTGGTTAATGTACCTGGTGATACTCCACTGTAGAAAACAAAATTTCCCTTTTCCAGAGGGTATAGACTGTAAATAGATTCTGTTTCCACTCCCCCCTCTCAGGGCTGGGATCCTGTCTGGCTTGAACCCATGAAAGTCTTGTGCATATATGCTGTCCAGTCTCTGTAAGTGTCAATGCCCTCTATTATTTTAAATCTGTTTACACATGAGATTTCATACATTGAAACCATTATTTCATAGGACACAAGTCTCATCAAAAAACACTGAAAATAGATCCTTCATCAAATTAATTAGAAACATCGCAATGTAATCCCATATTAAAGCATAAATTAATTTTAGCACCTTAAAAGTCATGGAAACAGCATTACTTATTTTTAAACCAAGCATCCTTTCAGCAAACGCTGCTTACTGATAGGATACTGACACTATTAGATTTATCTTAGTAATAAACACTAGCATCCCTATGTAAGTAATGTTAATATATCAGTGAAGGATAGTGCTGTCCTATGAATTAATGAAGACATCAACAGGCCTTTAACTAAAATATATGTCCACAGATTATCTCTTTTTTCTTTATAGAATGTTTTAATCTTGGGTACATTAGTATGTATTAAATGCTATGTAGCCTCTCTTAACATGTTAACCATGTTTACCCAATGTAAGCAGTTCCTATCAGTTTTCTACCCTCAAAAGAGAAGAGAATGACATGAAAGAAACTAAATCTTCTTGACTATTTCAGCAAATTTTAGTTTAATGATTACTAGCCAGGAGTGAGTTATACTAAAACTCCTATTACAAAAAAAGTCTGGGGAATGATCTATTGGCCACTGGAGGTAAACCATATTCTGTTTCACTTACATTCACTAAGATTTCCATAGAGGAACATTTTATCTTTTAAACCAGCAGTGTGGCTGCTCTAGCAAAGGACCACATTGAGAGACCTGTGTGATAGCTACGAAGGCATAACATCCAAAGGCCTATATGAAGTTATCACATTCAGAGGCCTGGCTAATCAATATTAAATACTCTGAAGGCAATGGTAGTGATGCCTTTAATCCAATACTCTGAGCCTGAGTCAAAGTAATATATGAGACTGAATCAGAGTGAAGTCTGAGATTAAGTCAGAGTGAGACATGCCCAAGACTCAGGATATAGAAAGAATTCAGTTCAAAAGTTCAGTTCAGAAGTTCAGAAGAGGGAGATGAAGAGGAGTTGGAGAGAAGAGAGTTAGTTCAATCAGGCAGTTTGAGGTCACAGACATAAAAATCCTAGAAGAGCAGAGCCAGTCCAGAGTACATAGAGAGAAAGCAGAGAGTCAGAAGTTTCCAATTTACAGTTCAGAGCTCACAACAAAGATCACAGTGAAAAGAGGTAGTTCAGAAGATAACTAAAGTGAACCGAGTCAGTAGTAAGTAAGTCTTAGAGGTTTAGGTTTGCACATTAGATTGTAAGGAGGCTTAAGCCTTCTAGGTCTGGGCATACATCTTGAAGATTAGATTGTACAAAGGCTGCGACCCTCTAGGACCAGGGATCAACTACCTTTGCCATTAACTCATGAGCAGAATAATAAATAAATCAACACATACATCTATGCTTGCATCTATACATACTTCGGGCACCCAGTAAAATGGACACTTACAGACTTAAAAAAAAAAAAGGCACCAAGCTGTATGTGACCAGTTTCCTTGAGTAAAGACAAGCAAATCAACATTTTAATTTCAAATGGATCTCAACACATACCTCTTCTGGTACTATGTCAGGGTATGATATTGTGTAATAAATTTTTCTGACCTATTGGTGAGGAAGCATCTCATTCCTATCTAACATATATAGTGGAGAAAAAAGACATTTATATTATAATGATATCATTCTATATAGCATGCAGTGATGGTTTGAATCTTAAATGTATCCACTAAGTTTATATGCCAAAGGTTTGGTCCACTGCCTATGCTGTGGGTCTTGGGAACTGGTGGAGCCCAATGGAGAATGGACCTATGGAGAAAAAAGTTTGGTTATTGGGGATGATCCTATGAATGTGTTATTGCCGCCCTAGTCTGCTGCCTGTCTCTGTCTCTTTTTCCATCTCTGTCCCTCTCTGCCTTCCTTCCTCCTTCCTTCCCTTTTCAATCAGACTGAAGAGAATAACTCTACTCTGCCATTTGGCTTCTGCTTTTGTTACAGTGTTCTGCTCTGTCACTGGCCCAAAAGCAATAGAGCCAACCAAACAGAAACAGAAACTTCAGCATGCTTGAGCCAAAATAAAATTTCTAAATGGATCTTAAGTACTTCTTGCAGCTAAATAAAAGAGTTCATGTGTCCTTCTTGGACCGTTTTATATTGAGTAATATCCTGTAACATTGAGTGTTTTTTTTTTTTCAAGTAACAATAAGCTTAACAGAAAGATGGAGATCTACCAGTAGTTGTTCAATTACAAAACGGAGACAGGGACTTGGAATATGAAAAGTAAATGGGGGGAAGGTCAATAACAAAATGTTTCACTCTCAGTGCACTTACTTATGTCCTGGCACTATCTAAGAAACAACATGCTTTTTGATTTTGATGGCGTTTTAATAGAGCCATAGCTGCATGCTTATTTTAGTAATAGATTTGTCTCTGTTTCTCATCAATCGTAGGCTAATGGTAGAATTGTAGCATGATAATTCATATTAAACTGGAAGGCTATGGAGGGAAAGGAACAGCATAGGTGTGTCAGAAGCTGTAGAGGACAAAGCATCTGATGAGCCTCTCAGAGCTTTGAATAATTTGCATTTGATAACAAGCATTCCCAATGTTAACAAATAAAAGAGACACACCAAGTTAATTATAATACTTAAACTTGTATAAAGTCGAGGGAAATCTGGTGGTGACTGACAAGGTAAGTACATACACAGGATGGGATTTTCTCTTAAATTTAAGAAGGTTTATTATCTATGCAGAAGTTGTTTTTATTTCCTTCTAAAGATAAGGAGACCTTTACTATCAATCACACTCAGAAGATGCTCTATGCAACACAGCCATTAAATGGAGAAATGTACATTTTCCACTTCATCTATCAGGCCTAACTGATATATTTTCATCTATGGCATCAATCACTATAGGAGCTTAAGTACTTGAAAATGGGAACCCATGGGGCTCAGCCACTGCCATGAGGGCTCAGCTGTTCTGTGAGAGCCTTGAAAAGTGAGACATCTGAAAAACCTAAAAATACAGCTCAGAGGCAGTCTAAGCTACTGACCATGCAGTGTCCTGGGAGTCAGGCATCACACAGAAGATTTGAATAACTTAGGCAAACACTAAATACAAAGATAAAAATGGTAGCTGGATTCTTGCTAGTGTTTTCCAGAAGGTGAACAGAACCAGGCATCCTTTGCCACTAGATTAACTTTGAGCAACATCTGTAGGATGCTGGGAGATGTGTGCACTCCAGGAGAACTGCCAATGTCACAGACAAAAGGTTTCAGCATAATTATAGAGTCTCAATGGGGGGAAAGCAGCATACTAACTCGCTGGAGAAATGCAAATGATCTCCAGGACACTGTTAATGTGCATCAAACATTGGGAGGCAACCAACTGTGAACAAATAACCAATAAATCACCCAGGAAAATAGGAAGCACAGTTGCATGTGTCTGCCTGTAAGCATTTCCCACAAGCATATTCACATCTGGAGCTATCCTGGAAAGCTTATACTATGTGGGCTCTGTTCTGCTCAGGAAGGAAAATATTAATTACATCAATTCATAACCATTTGTTCTTCTATATCACCAAGAATTTCACAGTAGCGGTATTGTACAACGTAGAAAAATGGTGTCTCTACTGGAGTCCCTGTTTCTTAGTGATTAGTTGTTAATTAATGTAAAACCTTCTTTAATAACCTTTGAGAATATATGTGACACTGTGTCAGGAGACCCTGTTGCTCAGCCACATGGTTAGATAACAGCTTCTCATCTCTAGCCAGACTCAAGTTCAGGGATTATTTTATGGGTAAAGGGGAAGAGAAAGGGTAAAAGGTTTCAGTTTGTAATAAAATGAAGTTTAACTGCTGGGAAAAGAATTCATTTCAGCAGAGATTATATTTAATTTGTAACATATAACAAGATAACAAACCCTTCATTATCACTGCAGAAAGAATCAGCCACTGATTTTAAGGAAAGTTTAGATTTCAAAGGATCATCTCCCCATAAAGCAGCTATGTTAACCCTGGTGAGTGTCTCTCTTCCCTCAGGGGAGTCCAATTTGAAAGTATAAATTCATACATTGGAGAAGGTCTGGTATTCATTTGTATTATTTTGTGCTGACTTATTTTTCATCTTTAAATATCATTTGAGAAAGACATGCATACACATAATGTGTTTCGTTTAAATCTACTCTAATTTCATCCTATTTCCTCCCCTAGAACCCCCACTCATTTTTCCTCCAAATATTGTGTGATACATTTTAAGCACGTAGACTCCACTTATTGTTCTGGTACATATATGAACAAAGGTTCATCTACTGGAACAAAGACTATCTGAGGCTGCAAGTCTGGGGAACAACAGTATCTCTTCCTCCCCTACAGCCATCAAGAGCTAATAACTCCTCATTTAGTGGTTGGACTTCATGAGACCCTCTCCACCCATGCTGGGGATTTTGGACTGACTAGAACTTGTGCAGGTCTTGTACTTTCGGTTACGGCTGCTGCAAGTTTATCTGTGCCATGGGTCTGTCATGTTTAGGATATACAGTTTTGCTGTGAATGTCTACTACTTCTGTCTCTTACAATTTTTTCACTCCCACTGTGAGGATGATCTCTGAGTATTGTGGAAAGAGGTGTGATGCAGATGTCCTATATCGAGCTGAGGAATCGCCAGCCTCTTCTTGCAAGGTGACCAGTTGTAGCGAACTACCACATCAGAGTAAACTACTCTGATGAGATTTGTGTTTCCCCTGGACCCACATGAGAAGTCTCAAGTACCTCCTCTATACTCAGGGATGACAACAGAGTAAGTTTGATATCAGAAAAAAAAAAGAATAAATTAAGCCATGAGTGTTGGGAAGCTTAGAAACGATGATGACTCCTAGAACATTAACCTGAAGTTACACAAATGCATTTCTATCAGTCTACAAAACTATTGGCTCTGCTTTCCTGAGCTGCCCTTCATTTCCTTCTCTCGAAGCTTAGTATCTCAAATGCTTCCAAGTGCTTCATCTCTTTGAGGGACCAATGAAGATATGTAGAAAGGACAACATCTGTAACAATTTTAAAACAGTGAAACCTAAGTGCTTCATACATGAGAAAAACCTGACCCTGATAGTATCTTATCTCACAGTAATCCACTGTTAATCCCTATAATAGTCACTATAGTTTCTAGTTCAAACATTCTTCATTATGCATTAATGTTCAATGAACATTATCTCAGAACTAAATCTCAGTTTCTAAACTGTTAATTGAGGGGGAAAAAAGAGAGAGGGAAAGAATATCTTAATTTCAATTCTCTTGAAGCAGAATCTGATATAAGGAGTTAAGAATACTGAAGAATTATTTCTAAAAAGCAGAAGTAAAGGAAGACAACGGGTCAAAGCCAAAAAGTGTGTCTCATTTAATTGGATGTTGACCTATCCAATAGCAATCATTCTCTTTGGAGATCTGAGACTCTCTGAGGACTGCTGGAGAACTCAGTTTGGGACTATCACATAAAAGAATAGGAAGGTTTGTAAAAGTTAGAAGATCTTTTTTCCCTAAGAACTAAAGATTTTCTCTGTGTGTGTGTGTGTGTGTGTGTGTGTGTGTGTGTGTGTGCACACGCACCTGCCTCTCTGTCTCTGTCTCTGTGTCTCTGTCCCTCTGTCTCTGTCTCTGTGTCTCTCTCTACACACACACACACACACACACACACACACACATTCACACACACATTTTGGGGCTCAGATTCTGGATTTGAAGAAAGCCTTTGCCAGAAAATGAGAAAACTCTCACATAATAACATAATAGACTACATGTAAGAATGGAAACGCATATGTATCTCAGATGTTCTGAAATTCTCTGAGCCAAGGGAACAGGCATCTGCCACAGGTGGCTGAACAGAATTTCATCTCACTCTTAAGGTTGTTCCATACACTGTTTCCCAATTGCTATAGTTTTCATAACCTCATCCAATTTAGCAATAACTGTCAATTACTTATTATCCAAGAATTTCTAACCTGTCTTCATAAACTAGGCCTCCTTTGTAGCATAATGAGTTTTTCAGCTATCTTAATTTTAAAATATCCATTTATCACCATTGAAGTATGAATGCTTATAACCTCTCGAATTCATATGCTGCAATCATACATTGCACTTTGATTATATTTGGCAGTTGGATCTTTTAGAAGATGTTTCTGTCAAGAAGGAAGAGACATCATGAATGGAATAACACATCTTATAATGGAACACACAAAAATCTGTCTAGTTTCTACAATGGTATGAAAATACAACAGTTCGTCTCCATATAGAAATCAACTATATGGTAATCACCAGACACTAAACCTCCCAGGATCTTGTCTGGGGTTTTTTGTCTTCCAATATAAGGGAATAACTCACATATATTGGTTATGAGCTACTCTGTTAATAGTGAATTTTACAGCAGTGTACATGGACTAGTACAGCATACATTACTCTGTCTTTTCCAGAATAATCACCTTAAGCTTTAGCAGAAATCAAATTCAGATAGTATCAGAATATTCCAGAAGAACTAGTAAGACTTGACTTAATTACCGCTAGACTAAGAATCTTGATACGAAGAATAGATTACTTTTCCTTCTATCATCTTTGGGTAGAGTCTCCTCCAGATATCCATCCTTTAGTCTAATTTTGTATTTAATGTGCATTTTAAAACAGTTTTATGTACAGTTACAGCACACAACATGATGTTACCAGAAGTATGTAGATATCAATTAAGATTAAAAAATAGATTAAAATAGTAAACTTGGTTAACACATCCATCGTTTCACACAGTTACTTGCTGTTTTGTTTAAATAGAAAGAACAGCTGAGATCAACTCATTTAACATTAATCTCAAGCGTGATCTAATTTAATGGTCCCTCTTTCCTCATATCCATATCCGTTCCATATTCTGACAAGGAAGATAACATTAGAGTCAATGTAACTGACATTCGGGCAGAACATTTTATAGTGTATCTAAAGCCTTATGGGGATTTGAGAAATATTGGAAAGCTTAAATTTCTGTGATTATTCTAACTATCATGGCTCAAGTAACAGGAGTCAGAGAGTAATATTTTTTTTGTTGTTTAATTAAAAAGTCACGATGTAACAAATTACATTGGTAACAGCTTGTAACGTTGGGACTGGTCATGGGAATCTTTTGGCCAATGAATCAAAAAGATTTAACGCATAACTGATACTGGGAATTTTAATTGGTAGTATATGATAACTAGTTAGGGCACTGTCAGCCTATTAAATCCATTTAAATCCCTCTTATCTATTTTAGCATGCTTCTAGAGCAGAAGGTTTCCAGATAGCTAGCTTTTCAAAAGAACTTTAGTGATCATTATCTTCCCACATCCCCTCTTCTACCCTGCCCTCACACCCTCTCCCCATTTAGTTTTCCTGTTCTAATTTCTCCTTATCTTTTCATAACACTGCATCCTATCTCCCCTTCTTTGGGAGATACCCTTCTCCCTTGCCCTATTCCTTATGTGCTACTTCTGTTGGTATTCTAAATGAAATACACATATCTAAAACTTAAAAGCTAATGGGTACATTTAATAGAAAGTATGCAATATTTGTCTTTCTGGGTTGGGGTTACCTCACTTAGAAATATTGTTTTTAGCTCCAGCCAGGTCCTTGAAAATTTCGTGATTTCATTTTTCTTAGAAGTTGAAAAATATTCCATTTTGTAATCTATTACACATTATCACATTATCATTATCCTTTTATCAGCTAAGAGACATCTAGGCTGTTTTTAATTTCCGGCTATTATGAAGAGAATAGCAATGAGCATGTGTGGGTAAGTGTCTTGGTAATAAGTTATACTTAGATATCCTTTGGATATCTTCTCAAATGTAAGGCGCTAATTCCTGAAGAAGACACCACTTACTTCTCTCATGGAATGTGACAAAATTGAGCTGATGTTCACATAGAAGCTATACTTACTGATGAGCATTCATAGTGATGGAGGATACTACTCACATTAGCACAGGAGAAAAGTCATCATCAATCTCACCCAGCTATGAACACTGCAAGCTACCACAGTAACCTGCCTGGAGGAAATTGTGGTGCAATAGTGACACAAATGTGATGGGAGTAACCAACCACACTTTGATTGTATTCAAAGTTCACTCCATGAGATGAGACCCACATTTGACACTGATAGTGAGGGAAAGATCCTGAGAATAGATAGGTTATAGCTCCTGGGGGAACATAGCAACAAAATGACTCATGATGACTTATTTCTGTACCCATAGATTATTGTATCACACAACCCTCATCAGAAGCTTCTGCTTGCAGTAGATGGTAATGCACACTAACTTTCATTACTGAACAATGTGTCGACAGTGAGAGACCTTTGTGTACTCAGTTCTGAATAGACACTCTATTATCAGAACCCCTCTCCTCAAAGCTCAGGAAAGTATGCAGAAAAGGAGGTAGAAAGATTCCAAGAGCCAGCCAGTAGGAAATTCTAGGCAAACAGCCTTTTCCCACCCAGAATGGAACTGATTAACAATGAATTCACAGAGACTATGCCAGCATACACAAAATCAAGCCAGACAAAAGTCCATGTGTGGAGTCATGGATACAAAATCCCACCCACAACAAAAAAAGCTATTTGCTATTGATACCTGCTCAGAAGGAGAATAGCAGTGTTCTCTAATAGAGTGACAATGGGTATATCAACCATATTCCAAAGCATGTCTCCTGCTCACAGTTGAGCAACAGAAAACATACTTCATGGTTGTATTTTGTCTGTGCATCTGTTCTTTTTTTCTGGTTTGGTGATTTTTGTACATTTGTATTCTTGTTTTCTTTTGCTTTGCTTTGCTCTGTGGAGGTGAGTGGGTAGGATTCTTTTGAAAGAGAAAGAGAGAAAATGAACATGAAGTTGCATAGGTAAGGAGGTAGAAAGATCTTGGGGAAGGGAAAGCATGAAAAATAGACCATATGAAAAAGCATTGTAATAAAAATATGATGATTATAAAAGGTAGGACACTACTACTCAAGCATGTATATAATTATAAATTTTGTAATCTACTTGGCTTTATTTAACTCGATTTATTTAGAAATTTATTAGAAATCTTTCTGAGACATTTACAAACAGAGTTGTTTGTTTATGATTATAAAACACACAACAATCTAGTTAAATTTTCCCTAATGAGGTTTTAGTGGTGAGTCTTGACTAACTTAATCAGGTATAGTTTTTCATGGCAACAGCATTGGTGAAATTGCTAACTGATTTTTATACTGCGGTAATCATTCTCAAGTTTTATAGCAATCATTTATTTTCTTTTCTTTAAGCCAATTTAGTATTACAGTTTCTTGTGATGAATAGCATGGGATATAACCAGCTGCCTTTGGTTATATGGCTAACCTCCACAAGAAGAGTGTCTTTCTTGTCTGGTGAAAATGCATGCCCATTCTGAACATACTTGGTTATGCGCTTTAATTATCAAGACTTTATTTGGTTTTCTCAACAAACACTGTCTATGTAACTGTACATGCTAATCCCTAACTTCTAAATGGCAACATGTGCCTCACTTAAACTGATACTTTTTCTTGCCTTCTTTTTTTTTTTTTTCTTCTTTCCAGTAATAATTGGTGTCTGGTGACTGCACTTGATAATCTCATAGACCTTTAGTTCCTTCATCTGGAAAATAGAGAACAGAAGCTATAAATAATTTTCAGGTCTATTTTCAGTTGTAAATATCTTAGATTTGCTCTTTTGTGTCTGTAAGACTGTAGGTACCTTATGAACTCTGAGAGTAGCTCTTTATCTTCACTCCTTGTTGACTACAATATCCTTGCTCAACTGTTTTCATCATTGGCTCCAGTCCATGGCTTCTGCCTTTTCTACTGTGTCACTACAGTGTTAGATATTTGATTCTTGCTTCCCAGAATATTGTATTAGTTGACAACTGTTATCAGCAAGCTTACACATTTGTAAAGACAATGAATGGGTTTCTGTACTTCTGAAAACCTTAGCCTCTACCATCAAGATACAATGTATTCCAGTAGTGATTAAACTGCCATCCTCTCACATAATCCCAAGTTATAAAGTTGATTTTACTTATTTTCTGGCTCACTTAATACTGTTATGAAAGGTAACTCAAAACCCTTTCAGTTATAACCAAATATTATTTTTTGCAGCATACAAACATTTCTAAAAATGTCCTAATTACAAATCATAGTGTCTTATCTACTTTATATCAGTAAAGCCAAGTCTAACAAGGACTTGTCAAAATAAGAGCTTTGCAGTGTTTTCAGAAGAAATAAAACCACCAGATCAATGATATGTACAGAAAATAAAATTAGTGAAGCCTTTTATCAGATAAACAGAGACCAGTTCATCCTGCTCACTCTGATTGTTCAAGAAGCACTATACTTGTCCATCAGTTGTGTCAGTGTTGGCTGTGGAATTCCCTTGCAATTCTGGGCTGAAAGCCAAGCTATCAGAAGGCCTTTGATTTCTGAAGTTAAATCAGCCTTTCCCCAACTACCAAAAGCACTCAAATAACATCAGGATGACAGTTTCCAGCATGGTAAAAATCATTCTAAGCACTAGCCTTGAAAAAGTGTGCTTTTATGAATTATTTTTTTAAATTTAAATGATATTTTAAATTTAAAACAAATTATTCGCAACATTTGGAATTTCTGTGTAATTAAATACCTTGAAAAAGAACAAATTGATTCACAAAAAGCATAGCCAAGTCATATTTTAGCAATTTAGTGCAGCAAAAATGGAGTAGTATAAAATAGTAAAGGAATAAATAGTTCTGCTAATATTTACAACAAATCAAACAATTCACTACTTAGCACAACCAAAAAAGTGAACAATAATTATGTATGTTAATATGTTTTTAAATGATATAAAAGATATGGAGGGGCATAGTGCTTGTTTTCCATAATCATATTTTATACACTTTTAATTTAAAATTAAATAATGCCATCACTTACCATCATTCTTTTCCCCCATCCAGGCTTTCTGAAGTTCCTTCTCTCTAATCACTGTTACTATCCTTTGAAATTAAGGATTGCCTAGGTAGGGATGCTCAGAGTTACTGCAGTAAATGATATATGAAGTCTCACTGTTGTTCTTGTTCTACCCAGACAACTTGGTAAGGAATCCTGGCTTGTATTGTTTCAGATTAGCAGGAGTAACAAAGGAGGTATATTAAAGACGCAACAAATACATGGAATTGAAAATAGATAGGAAAAAATAATATTTCTCAAAATCTGTTTTCTAACTCTCTCCCATCTCTTTCTTCTCTATCACTTTTAAAGGCATTTATTAAAATATTAACAGAGAGATTAACTTTCCTTTGTATACCATCCTCTCTCATCCTTCCCTCCCTTTCTCCTGCCTCTCTCCCTACTTTCATTGGTGTCTCTATCCTCTATTTATCCCTCCCAGGTTCCAAACCTCAGTAGAGTATTGTTCTGACACAAGAATTCCAAGCCAAATTCATCACGTTTTATCCACAAATATTCAGACTTTTTTTTTCTCCAATGCTACAAGCACCTTGGCTTTGTTTCTGATGCTTGGTCAATCCTCATGAGGAATATGTAATTGTCTTCACCCTAGATTGGTCACTTGCAGAAACATGGCCAGTGGTCTGCATCACACAGAAATGACAAGAGATGCTTCATGGGGATCATTTTCAAGGAGGTACAAGATTAAAGACCAAGTGTATCAGACTTCTCTATGCACAGAATATACACTTATGCCATTTTCCAAGGGGTATATACATATTTTATAGTAAAATATCGCCATAGATGTCCTCATGATCTCATGACCTGTCTTATTGAATAGGACTGTACACAGAGAGAGAAGAGTCACATGCATAGTTGAATAATTTGCTCCCACTTTGTTAAAACTCTTGACAACATTTGAACAAGTAGTCCTTCCATTCCTTCCCACACTGATTCACACAAATTCTACAGTTGGATCTGGATACAGCTCATACTCCTAAATTGTTTCCATTTCAGTTCTGAAGAAGGCAGTCCTGTTCACATGGCATAGCATGTAGGATGCTCTTTCATGTGTGTCACTATTGTTGTCTTGTTTTTTTCTATCTGCCATACTACTTGATAGGGATATGCAAAGGAAACTCGTTTTTATTTTTGTATTAGAAAATATAAAACAGGAAGAGAGTAAATGTTCCTCCTGGGAGAAAGCATCCCTACTAATTTTCAGAATACAGTGAGAATCTTATATAAAAACAACTATCTAAAATAGTCATACTTATGACAACTATGCTGTGTGATTATACATATCCCATCGGTCTTCTGAATCTATCAATGAGTCTCTAATACTTGCCTGAAACAACTATATTTTTATAATCCTAGTCAGCAGCCAAGTATCGTTAGTTAAACTGAGTCCATTTAACTAAAATTAAATGTTCTGTTCTACAAAGTTCCATTGACTATAGCTGATACAGGCTAGAGGATAAAGAGGATATAGATGATGATAGATAGGTAGATAGATACATACATACATACATACAAAGATATAGACATAGATTGACATAGACATAGATATATCATCCTAGAGGAAGAACTGTGAACATGGTATGTACTTGAAGGGCTTGATGAGATGGTCTGTTTGGCAAAAATATAACCACATTAATAGTGAACATGTTTGGTTGCTATTGGTGATGTTTTCAATCTCTAGTTTACTCATCTGTACACATATCATTTTGATTTCAAAGTAAAAATGACAACCAATAGCATCTGGGTATTTTGAATGACATCTAAATTTTAGATTTAAATAGATTCACTACTAAAATTAAGATTTTTTTTTTGTTTTGAGATGGGTTGTCCTCTTCAGTTCATTTGATGTTTTTACCTGTAAAGGGGTTCATAATTGTTTTTCTACTAGGATTGTCTTTTAAATTGGAACCCAAACACAGAAAGCACTTATTTAATAAATATGTGTACAGTATAGAACAAATGTAATACTATATTTGCCCTGAAGGCAACTTAGATTTAATCAGCTATTTGTGATTAATTTTATTAACCAGCACTGGAAAAGATTTTGTCTTGTAATTTCTCCACTGTGTCTTTCCATTCATCAATTTTTTCTGTGATCTTAAGCCTTGGAATACAGCACACCATGCAACAATCATTATCTGTTGAATGACTGCATGCTCAAAGCTACAGCTTTAGTTAAACACAAACCGAGAATGGAATGCCAGACTTGTGAATCTCTTATAATAACTTAGGGAACTCAAGCAGTGACTGACAGTTAGAATGGACAATAAAGCATTGTTTCACTTTCTGTTCTATGACCTTCAGCAATCATTGTATCTCTCTGTACCCAGTTTTCTTTTCTATGACATAAATAACTGAGAGGAGAAGCTCCACAACTCTTCAGTTGATTCTCTCATGCACTGCTTTAACAATCTCTGCTTTGGTAGTGTCCAGAGCAACTCTCAAAGAATACAGAGCAATATCATTCTCAATTAGCAAAAATATATATTAAGAAATCAATTCATGCCACATAATGCCACAATTTTATTACTTATTTTGTTTTAGGGGATTCTCTTTGTTGTTTGTTTTGTAGAAGGAATAAGGCTAGGATATTGCCTAGTGGGTAAAGGCATTGCTCTGGATGCCTACCTACATGAGTTCAATTCCCAGAACACATTTAAATGCAGAAAGATAAAACCAACTTCCCAAAGTTATACTCTGACCAACATAGGAGAGATATGGAGTGGGTATTTCCCCATACACATACACACACATACACACACACACACACACACACACTAAAGTTAAAAATGAATGAATAAAGTTATATTTATATTTATGAACATATAGAAAAAAGAATAATACGCCTAAAATATGGACACAACATTACCAAGGAATAGAAATATACTGCTTCATTCTCTCTACATTTAATGTCTTATCTCAAGACAGATCTTTTCTTGCTTTATGTGATGTCAAGAGACTTTAAGAGGCTGGACTGTCTTGAAAGAGAAGCATTTTGCCAAGTGTTCTTTCCTCCTCTTCACTATAACTGCTTCTGGGAACTCAAAAGGAAATATCTAGTAAGTGTTCTGGCCTTCTTGAAAGTAATCTTGAACCACTTTTCATGTATTGCCATTGTGCTCAAAACTTCAAAGAACAAAACCAGCAGAGAGGCCCATAAAGAAGATTAGCACAGGCAATCAAAAAATTATTCCACAGATTTGTTCAGCATTATCCAATTTATATGCTTATTTTCTTTAATACGATGTATATAATCATGTTTTATAATTAAAGCAGCAAAAGCTCTTTGAAGAAAATATTCTATGTGTTTACCCTTATGCTAAGAGAGTGGAAGTGGAATAATAGTAAAACTCAAGAATCTGTAAAGAATTTCAAATCTTACACACACTAAAATGCAAAAGATAAAAATATTAATAATGTAATAAAAAGGTTTTAATATAATAAGTATGTCTATAAATGGTCATCATACAAACATGAGAATGTATATAATATAATCTATAAGAGGGACTATGAGTGTCATTAGCTGTATTTTTATACATTTGTGGAAAACTTAAATTTTCATTGTAATATGCCACTCAAAAATGTCTCATCAACTCAATTTTTTTTTACTTTTATAGAATTGTATGAGGGCTACTACAGAATGAGTTAGAAAACCTGGAGTTTACTTCCTTTTCAGAGTAGCTGTGGACCCAAAGCCATGGGAACTGAAACATAAATACATGTTAGTCATAGCACTTTGCTTAGAGATTTAATCTCTGCTAATTAATGTTTCATCACTGCTACATTTAAGAGAAAGTATTAAAAAGAATCATCTGGGACATGATTTCAGAGGTGTCAGTCTGTAGTTGGCTGCTTTCTTTCTTTGTGATACATGATCTGTGACACAAAATATCAGGGTAGCTATAGCAAGGTGGATTATACAGTACCTCCTAGTTCCTAGGAGCAGCTTTAATACAGATGAGTTAGAACCACATCATGGCACATGGGGGACAGCTTATAGAGAATGCTTGGAAGGAGCCATGGACCTGGGAGGAATTTCACCTCCCAGGTGAATAGTTTTCTCCATGTAGGTTCCATGTTCTAGTTTTCAAACTCTTCCTAATAGCTCATTGCATTATGAATCCATCTAAGGACTAGATAAATCTGTTGATGATGCCAGAGATCTCACAAGCCACTCACTTCTTTATGACTTGGTATACCAGCAGGGACTAAACCTTCAACACACTTCATATCCAAACCATGAAATGACTTTGAAATCACTATAGATGTAGATGTAGATGTAGATGAAGATGTAGATGTAGATGAACTCATTGTAGATATAGATGTAGATGAAGATGAAGATGTATAAGTATATGTATATGTATATTCTTGGCAAATGCCTTTTATTCTTTGCCTAGTTCAATCACCAATCCTTAGTCCTGGAGCTCTGGAGTGTTTGAGCCTCCATAGGATCTAAACCATTTAAGTGTAGAACTGGAAGGCTTCAGTCTTACTCCATACAATCTAAAATATTTAAGTCTTTGAGAGTTACTGCTGACTGAGTCACACAGACTAGTTCCTTCTGCACTCAGAGCTGTACTGAACTCAAATTCTTCTCCAAGATGCTGGTTCAAACTGAACTTCTGAGCCAGTGTGATGTTTCTGACTGAACTCCTCTGACTCTGGGAGACTCTGACTGATTCCTGCAACTTCTCTGACTGAAGTTCTCTGACTGCAACTTCTCTGCTCTGCTTGGCTTCAAACTGACTCCGTCTTCCAGTCTGATACTGACTTTACCAAACTGCCTCTGTGTCTCTGCCTCTATATCTAATCTTCTGTGCCTCTCTTCCAGTCTGCTTGCTTCTGTAACTGACTACTTGAGTGTCTCAGCTGAGAGTTGCTTTTCTGTTCTGAGAGTTGGGTGTATCTTCACTCTGACTCTGTCAATTCTTTCTCTGATTCATCACTTTGTCTGCCCTTCATTCTGATTCATCTCAGATGTTACTTCCTATCTCACTTTGACTCCTTCTGAGTTATGCTTCCTGTCTCTGTTTCTGTCTTTAAGATTAAAGGTCTGTGCTACCATTCTCTTCTGCATATTGGGATTAAAAGTGTGTACTAACATTCCTTCTACATTCCGTCTAGACCACATAGGCTTTTGAATGTGTTCCTTTCCTAGAGCAGCCATGTTACTGGATTACATGTTTAAATTCCTCTACAACTCACTTTTGAAAATTATTGTAAAGAATAGTAAAGAATAAACCCTTTGTATGATTGTAACTAGTGTATGAGATATGAAGATATTCTAAGATATAAGTTTTAAAAAAATGCAAAGGAATGACAAAAATATGGACAGCAAGGGCTCCAACTAAGAAAGTAGATGATAGGAAAAATATATATGCAATTGTGTGTGTGTGTGTGTGTGTGTGTGTGTGTGTGTGTGTATGTGTGTATGTGTGTAATTTGAAATTATTCCTACTTTCAAATATTCCTGATAGTCTTTTTTTTCTTCTAACAGTTTCAGTGTGTCAGGTTTCATAATTATGTCTTTGGTGTATTTGGAGTTAGTTTTTGTGCAAGATGATAGATCTGGGTTTAATTTCATTGATATACATATGGATATCAAGATTTCCTATCAACATTTATTGATGATGTTATCTTTTCTTCAAAGTATTTTTTGGCATCCTCATTAAATATTAGATGTATGAGGTTAATCGTATTCATATTAAAGTGTTCTATTTCATTCTATGCTTTTTAAACATCCATTGTTCATTTTGCTTAAGATTTATTTAGGTATCTATCTAGGATCTTTTGTGGTTCCATTTGAATTGTTAGATAATTTTTATTTTTTTATGAAGAATGAGATAGCAATCTAAACAGAATTGCGCTGAATATATAAATAGATTTTGGTAGAATAGTAATTTTCAAAATATTAACCCATTCTACCAAACCACAACCATTGAAAAATCTTTCCATTTTCTAGTATCTTTCTTGCCTCAATGTCTTTGTTCACAGATACGAAGATTTCAATGTAGCGTTCTCTTACCACCATGTTTAGGTTCATTATTAGATATTTCATTTTTCTGTTAGGCTTCCATATGTAAAGTGTGCTCATGATCTCTTTCTCAGGATGTGTGCTGTTGGCATTTAGTACCTGACAAGATACAGGTAAAGAACATAGCTGAATGAGTATCTCAGGAGGTGGATGTTGAGTCCTTTGGGCATTTGCCAAGGAGTGATGACACAAGAATCCTATTATTAGCATTTTATTAGCGTTTTGATGTTTTTTTCAAATTGCTTAAACATTTTTATTTCTTCTCCTAATGATCCTCTGGTAAGATCCACTGTCCATTTTTAAAAATGATTTGGGGATGTTTTGGGTTTTTTTTTTGTCTGTTTGTTGTTGTTTTTATATATTTGCATTTGTAATTGTCCTGTGTTATTTATATATTCTGAACATTAATGATTTATCAAATATATAGCTGGTGATGTTTTTCTCACTCTGTGGGTTTTCTGCTTACGTGATTAAATGTCTCCTTACGTGTACAGAGGTTTTGAGTTTTATGAGGTCTCAGTTGTCAATTGTTAACCTTAATTCCTGGGGAAATTGAGTACTACTCAGAAAGTATTTTCCTATACTTGTATCTTGTCAGATACCTAATGGCAAAAGAAAACACCCTGAGAAAAAGATCTGGACACACACATATGATAGCCCCACAAAAAATAAAATACCTAATAATAAACAAAGTCACAATCCTAAAAGAACTCTACAAAAAAAAATTACACTTTATATCTGTGAAAAAAGACATTAGAAAATAGAACGTTGTTCCATGTTCTTGGTATGGTAGAATCGATTAATATTTTGAAAATGATCATCCTACCAAAAGCCTTTTATAGATTCAGTGATGTTCCAATTAGGAACTCTATCACACTCTTCATAAAAATAAAAAGAATATCTAAAATTTATACTACTTGTGATGACAATGTTCCTTACAAGAGCCATAGAATACATAAATAGAAATCCTAGTACCAGGGATTATAAATCACCTTTAGTGTTTTTGGTTAGGGAAGTATAGGAGATTCCTCAAACAATATAACTTATTGTTATTGCCCTTGGTTGTTATCCAGATGTAATTAATATGAACTACAATAATAACCAACTTGGTTACGATATTCCTAAAGATGCACTCATATCTTCATGGTAACTAACATCTGTCTAATTGAACTTAAATCCTGCTCAAAAGGAAGGAAATCATATCTGTTATTAGAAACCTACCCATCTCCCTGGATTAGTGAAGTCATGGATCTTAGAGGATTACCTACTACTGCCACCTTAGTAGACCAATATAATTCCTAACTACATTATCAATACTTAGCCTTATATTCACAGCAAGTTTAGTTCCCACACTTCATCAAGTTAGCTTCTCTTTTAAACAGACTGAGTCCCTTATAGGAAACGACAATTAGTGACAATGCAAAGTACGCCTGACCTTGTATTGCTTGACCCCAGTGGATACACCTACAACACAACTCCTTTCCATCTGGAAGTTCGATAAAAGTTCTAATTTGAATTTTATGTTGGATTATGTTCAGAATCAAGATATGATAAGAAGAAGCAAAAGAAGATGTGACGAAACTGAGAAAAAGAAATTGATACAACACAAAAGAATACTCAGGTACAGATATGAAGCCTATAGCTCCTAAGTCTACATAGTCTTTATAGACAGTTTCATGAGGTAAACTGGAAATGGTATCTTAATATTTAAATTATACTTGAGTTTCTACTGAAATGTTAAAGAATATTTATGAAATAAGTCACATTTATTTTTAATACATTTATTTTAGTGTGCAAATTAAACCTTGAACATGCTGCTTAAATATTTTAGCTGTCTTTTAAAAGTTGTTTCTAATGGCTGTTATCTTTAATTTCTTTCTATTATATTTGGAATTGGATATATAGATTTTTGCTTTATACTTGAAAAGGACTCTAATAATGAAATGTTTTGCTTTGCAGCCTCAAAGTGTCATTTATTAAGTAAAAATAACATTATTTAAATATAAAGCATATTGGTATATTGGTATTTTTAAAGAAATCTCCTTTGTAAAAGTCTGTGAGGCCACATATAACAGATTGACAGTGTGTGCATACTCTCAAGTCCATCTGTCTTGAAATGTCACCTATGTCAGTTTGTTCCCAGATGTATGTCAATCCTTTCAAACTGATGGAGTTTTATCTGAGTAACCTGTTTTCTAGGATTCCTACATGGCTAACTTCCTTTACATTTAGGCAAAGAAAGCACTAGAAAATTAGGGGGTAAGCAGAAGATAAAAATAAAAAGGGTCACTTTTTGCTCCTGGTTCCAAACCTGGCCATATTTTTTAAACTATAATGATTTATTCAGACTGAGGTGGACTGAAGAAAACTGAATGCTTTGCAGGTATTCCGGCCTTGGCCTCATGATATCTTCTTGAACCAAAGTCTGAATAAATCAGACTCTCCAACAGCACAGGAGCAGGTGCAGGCCTAGGTTTCAGTTATTGCTTTTGCTATTCTAGGCTTTCACACCTTTCCACTGTCTCATGGTGAAGTCATTGTGCTAGACAAAACCCTTTTTCCAGTTTGAAATGCTTGGAGTTTTCTCAAGGATGAAAATCTAGCAAATGCAATTATAGCATTTTTATCTCATTTTTATATTAACAAGAGATATAGTACAATGTTTAATAGCTCACCTAATCTTATCTTTTTTATTTTCATGTGGGGGAATATATATTTCAATTTTTTTATTTCTTTATAATATTTCACAAAATAATAGAAATAACCTACAAATCATTTTCCTATGTCTGGGTACTTATTACAAAACCTTTTCTTTTTTGTGATTGAAATTTTATATGAGCATATAACATGTTTTGTTCAACTCCACACCCCATTTCCTCTCCTCCAATAAGTTATGTACAACATAAAGAACTTGACTTACTGTCAACTTTCCTAGGAATCAGTGTTTCGCAGTTGTCAGATAGATGACATCCACTAAATACTCTAGTATGATTTTCAGCAGTGGTGTATTGTTTTTTACTCAACAATGAAGAAGAGATGCATATCCAGTAAAAGTGATTTCAGAGAGATCAAATTTGCCATATTAAGGGATATACAAAGGCCAGCACAGCTCTTTCATGAGAGCTCTATCGTCGACTTCATTCAAGCCAGAAAGTTGGACTTTATTTATAAATTAGATCCCTATAGAGGTCTGGAAATCATTTAGGGGCCCTGTGGGGAAGCTTTCAAGGAAAGAGAGATAGAAGACACTATTATTAAAGGATAAGTTGTAATTAAGAAACAGGAAGGGTCAAACTGAGGTGGGAAGGAGTGAGCAGGGAAGAAAAGGGACCTTGGAGGGGGGATAAATAGCACTAAAGATCTTTCAGAATGATATAAAGAAACCTATTGTCGAAGCTTCATATACAGAAGTTTTATAAGTAACAATGATTTAAAATATTTTGATCCTATAAATAGGGCAACAATGCCCCCTCCACTAGATGTGAGAGGCTAACAAATAAAAATCCCGGGACTAGAAAGATTATTTCTTTTGGAGTTGTTGGCAATGATATCCCATAGATATACCAAACATTATAGGCTAGTGGCACTGTTCTTTGTTTTCATCTAGCCTTTGATAGTAAGACACTACTGCCAAAAATACCATGTATTGAGTCATAGAACATGGAGAAATCAAGCAGGCATGAGCCTGGAAGCTTCATTTTTCCTGGATAGTACTGTATAGCTTTAGTGCTGGAAGGTGCTATGCATGTGACCAGAAGAGAAAAGTAATCACTGATCATACTCTTTGAGCAAAAATAATGACTGGGTTGGAAAAGCATGCACATTGGTGCAATAGTGTACTGGAATAAACACCTTAAGAATGATCAATCCATATCTGAAAGGATTTAACTCCTGTTCTACAAAATGAATCCCACAGCTGACAATATTATTGGGATATCAACCAACCCATGGCTAAACAGATCATAAATCCAAGAATCTACTGTAATCATGTTTCTATACAGATATAGTGTTAAATACATTCTTGTAGGAAAGCATTGAAAAATTCTATTTTAGTTTTAACAATACAAATAATTTAATTTTTAAATAAATATCATTTGAATTTGGGGGATATTTCATTAAAGAGAATACAAACAACCTTCAAATATTTTCATGAGTACTTTACTACTCTCAGAGCAGATGAGTAGCTTTATTATGACCGTGTCAGTGATTGATATCTTCATTTTTTAATTTTCATCAGGTAACCTAAATGGCCACTTAATATGCAATGGATTCCACAATATAGAAACTAGCTTTCAAATTATGTATGTATTTGTATTGTGTGGACCAGCACTTCTTCTGCAAGTGTCCCTAACATTGTACTATTACATTAAAATAAGGTATTCATAAAAAACCAAGTCACATAAAAGACTTCTGATAATATTGACTGCATCCAGCAAAGCAGAAGACCCTATGTGGAAGTGTGGCAGGTAGCATCACGCCTTAAATCGTTAAGGCCATTTTTTGATATGTGAGTATGTGGTGTACATGCACATGAGTATGCATGTTTGCATGTGTGTGAATGAGTTGTGCATATATGGGAGCACATGGAGGAGCAAGATTGATATCAGCAGTTTCCCACAGTCAAGGTCATGTTTATTGGAGTGAACTTCGTACAGATATATCTTAATGGCTTTTGCTCTAATAACAAAAACATACATGAATATTATTCAATTTCAGTAAATAAATTAATCTCCAAATAATGATTTTCCTGGTTTAAGTCATTAATTTCCTAAATTTAACTCTATAAACTGAAAACTTTTACGATAGTTTTCTGCTACCCCCAATTTGTACAAATGTCCAGTTATTTGTTTAGAATGAACATGTTAGTTGTATCTTAAATTTTTACTTGGACTTGGAAATAAGACAATAATAAGAAAATGAAAATATTCAAAATTAACAGAAATAATGCCAGTATGAGGAAAGAGAAATTGTTTTTAGTTGAAAGGCTGAGAAAGGTGAAGAATGATGACCGTGGTATCGCAAACCAGGATAGCAATGAATAGGAGTAGCTCACATACGTCATTTGTCAGAAATATTTAGAATTCTGAGTTCAAGAACGTTAGCTAATAATGTTATTGAATCAAGAAGGACACACAATTATGTTCAATGACTATAATAAGTATCAGCAGATCTAACATAGCACAGAAGTGAATAGTAAGAAACATAAATAAGTGTACATATTCTGCATACCCTTTTAAGTAATCTGGATTTTTATCACAGTCGTGAATTTTAGGGCTTAGGTTGTTCCATATCCAATTTCTGTCATGAGTCTTCATAACGAATCATTTCAAGCTTAGCATTACTGATTTTTGCACCCACATTTTCAGAAAATGAGTTGTGAGCCTCAAAATGATAATTCTGAGCAAATGAATCAAAGCAAAATATAGAAATCATTGATGTATTTTGCATTAAAAGTCCATGGTAAATCTGAAATCTGTAGCTACTGATGAGCTATATATCATTTCTGCTTTTTCCTTTCAGTAGAAGGATGAAGCTGGAAAGAAAGAACTCTATCATTTTCAAGATAAGTAAGATGGGAAGTTTATAACAATGCATTTCTAAATTATGGTTGATTAAGCTTTCTTAAATAATGTAACTCAATAGAACAGGAATTTTGATAGAAAAATGGAAGGAAAATCAATCAGTATTTGCTATACTTAATAATGCATGCTTTCTAATTTTTATCAGGCCTCCTGTGAAAATAAAAACAATTCTCAGCAATCAGACTATTAGCATTACAGAAACTGCTGGCATCACTCTGAAGATATGCTGTCATCGTGAAGGGACCGGGGCAACCACAAGGGGCTTCATTCACATCCACATAGAGCTCAGTCTCCTTGCAAGAGAGATAGCTCTCAGATGAGATAGAGATACAGAAAGGCTGCCATCTCCTCTATGTGCTGTAGCACAGGAGAACATCCTGGTCAGGAGTGTGCTCCGGGATCCACTCTTGCTCTCAGGAAAATATCTTCTGTAATTAAATACATTTGTGGACAATATACACTCACGGCATTCAGAAGAACCCAGATGTTCTGTATTCGATATATGAGGCCCAGCAAGTTAGTCCTTGAAGAAAACAAACTGAGCTTCTCTCATACTCAGCTCCTTTAACTCTGCAGGCTGTGGCAGACAAAATCAAGGATACCAGAAAAATCTGTGGATGGCATATAGTTCTATAAAGACAACACAGTATAGTCAGTAGATGCTTCAAACCTAAGTGCTGTGCAGATACAGATAAATGACCCCCAACAAAAACCTTGGTTCAATACTTCAGCTGTACAATCCCATCCCCCAAGTTAAAATGACTCGCTGCTTAAATAAACTGCCTCTTCCAGTTTAATTTCAAAATAAATATAAATGTTCAGCACTACTTTCTAAATGCTGTTGTGGATAAGATTATAGGAGTCAACCTCAGAAAAGTTCAATATGGCCTATAAAATTCAACAAAGTGAAATAGTATCAAGGATATACAAAATTTAGTTCTCAAATATAAGAACTATTTTTAACATTGTGATATCATTCAGTATTAAAATCAACATTTTAAATTTCTAAATAACTGGTTATCTTCATTGAAATAATGTGAAATAATTTTCTTCCCAGGACTTGTATAATGTGGACAACAGTAAAAGATCTTCCATACTGTGATCTTTTTAAACACTGATAATCATCGTTTTATCAATAAAAAGCTTACTAAGAGCAACTAATCTTACTTATAATTTTTTAAATGTGTGTTTGTGAAGACTATTATTGCTGGTGAGAAGATTATCAGTTACCACTGAGTAACATGAAAGAATAAAACTGAACGCAGAAACAGAAAATAAAAAGTAGGGAGAGATGACTGGAATTGGGAGACATTTAGGAGGTGATCTGGAGATCTAGTGCAGAGGAAACTCCTTGGAATCTACTAGGGTGACCCTGGTGAGGACCACTAGTAACGGGGGACATGGAGCCTGAACAGGCCATCTCCTGTAACATGGAAGACTTCCAGTGGTGGGACTGGGACACCGACCCAGTCTTTAAAAATCTAACCTGTCTTTAGAATCTTCTGGGGAAACGGAAGGGCAGAACTCCATTCTGAAGGAGGGAACCCATGCCTGACAGTGCAGAGCTAGACAGAAACTAGGGATTCGATATCCTAGAGACAATTCCTAAAGATAGTTTGTTATGTTTATAGACCACTTCCTAGCCCAAATGTTATGAGAGAAGCTTCCTAAGGCAGATGATGGGAGCAGATGCAGAGGCCCAGAGGCAAACGCTCCACGATCCCTCATGAAGAGGGGGAGGTGGGTATGTGGGGACCAATCCCCACAATCATTGAGGTATTGAGGACAACAGGATTGCAAGCCCCATGAAATCAACAGACCAACACTCCTAGGGGCTCACAGAGACCAAAATGGCAGACACAGAGCCTGCAGTCTCCCCTACATATATCTTATGGTTGTCCAGCTTGGTGTCCTTGTAGAACTCCTAAATGTTGGAGTGGGGGGGGGGTCTGACTCTTTACCTGCCCTCTGGACCCTTTTTCTCTTGCTGGTTGCCCTATCCAGCCTTGATGTAGGGGTTCAAAACAAGCCTTGTTCCATCTGGATATGCTGTGTCTGAGTGGTAACCCTGGGAGACCTGCTCTATTCTGAAGAGGAATGGGTGGTAGATCTGTGGGAGACGATCTGGGGGACAGGGGAGATTGGTGGAGCTGGGAGGAGGGAAGGAGGGGGTTGGATGCACTATAAGAGAGACGACAACAACAATAAACAATAACAACAACAAAAACAAAACAAAATAAACAAAAATAGCAAATGAGTTCCTTTTGATATATGTACCAGAGTTTCATTTTCCATTTTTCTGTGAGGGACAGACAACTCAATTGAATTTATTATTTTTTATTATACTAAGTAAAGAAGCAATACACATGGACTGTAAGGATTTCCAGAGTAGGAGAGGGAATTCTCTGGATGAATGCACAGGAGTGAAATGGCTCGGTCACATGGAAGTTCTATTTTTAATTTTTTAAGAGTCCTCAAATTGATTTACATAATGACTACATTAATTTGTATCCTGACCAGCAGTGAATCCAAGTCCCTCTTTCTCCATATCCTTTCCAAGATTGGTTGTCAGATTTTTAACCATAATCCTTCTAACTGGGGTGAAGTGGTATCTCCCTGTAGCTTTAGTTTGCATTTCCAGGATGACTAGGGACAGTGAACACTTTGTAAAATAGTTATTAGCCATTTATGTTTCTTGTTTTGAAAACTGTCTCTTCAACTCATTAACCATTTGTTGACTGACTGTTTTCTTTCCTCAGAACTAATTTCTGCAATTCATTGGAAATTTTGGATACAATCCTGTTGTCTGAATTATAGCTGGTAATTTCTCCCACTCTGAAATTATAAAATTTGCAGAAAAATAGATATAATTAGAATGTTTATGGGTGAGGATACATAAAAACTGCAAGTTCTCCCTCACATGAGTATCCTAGCATACATATACCTATTATACACAAGCATAAATGTACATCAGGTACAGTTCACATGTAGAACAGAGAACAAGAAATGGTTAATAATAGGTGATACAAAGGATAGAATACAGGTAATAGATACATGAGTCAAAAAGAGGATAAAAAGCTAATTTGTTTTTCTAATTTTCCAATTGTGTCATGGAATTTTTAATTTTATTGTGAATAAATGCATAAAAATATATTTGACAGTGAAAGTGTAAAATCTAGCATGAAACTCCATAGCTTCAGAATGTGTGTTCTAACTGTGGAGAAGCTCATTCTGATGCATATATTTAGGATTTGTCTCACAAGATATGTTTTTTTTTAGTTGTAAATTCTTTACAATAAAGTTTCAATTATTTTCTTCAAAAGAAAATAAATGTTAGAAGAGTGAGGTGTTTTATCTAGGCATTGGATTTTTATGAGGCCAGCGAATGAAATTTTAAGTCAATATAGTAGGTCAATATAGTTGTTAGACTGCAATGGATCTGTTTATGATCTAGGAATGAATGGTGTACAATCCCCATGTCAATTAAGTAAAGCATGACTTTACAATTCTTTGTGAATGAGTCAATTCCTAAGTTCCATTCTGGTTGGTTGTGTCTGTCTGCCATACAAAATGAATGCTTACTGCAATAGCAAGTCTTCACAAGGGAAATTCTTTGGTTCTTTTCCAGATGGTCTCTTCCTTTCCCTGTCCTGTCTGTATATGTCTTTTCTGTTCCTTGTCCTCACCCTTTCTTTCCTTGAGATTCAGATATCATTGACCCTTTGTACTTGGAATTGATAATTTTCTTTCTGCTTATTCACCTTCTATGGACCACAGAGTAGCTCCTCAATAATTATGAAGACAAATTATATTGGTTTAACTTTATTTTTTTCTTATTGCATTTGTTTTTGTGAATGGTTGTTTGTTTCTGGATAGGGAGGGGCATGTGAACATGCCATATATAAATGTGGATATCAATATGTGGCAATCAGTTCTCTCCTCCCACCATATGAGTCCTGGGAATTAAACTAAGGATATTACGCTTGGTTTGCCCCCAAATGTCTTGACTCATTAAGCCATCTTTCCAGCCCTAGAAAAATAATTAAAAGTACAACAGACTTCTGACCTGTCAGATTTGGATAGTTATTTTCACATTATTAAGTAATCAGGGAACAAATGCATACAGAAACAGTTCCGTTCCTGGGTAGCCCTGCTGGCATCTAAGGAGAAAAAAAAAATATTTAGAACTGGCAGCTAACCAGATTCCATTTCTCCCTTTGCCTGAGAACCACATGGGAAGCTAAAATGCACTTTAACATTGCATTTTGCCTAAAGGCTATTAGTAAAATTTAATTTTCTTACTGCATTGATTTTTCTATTATAAGACGCAACAGCTAATGATATCTCTTAAGAATTTTCACCATTGGATAAAAGAATATGAGAAATTTACCAATGGCAACTGCTTAGAATGTTTTACAGCTTAAATTATATATATTTTATATAACTTTTTGATTGAGAGATTGTTTTAATATGTTACATTTCATACTCTAAGTGCTTAGATGGTACTTTTGAGTCACACTTTTCAAAATTCAATATATAACCCAGTTAAATAGCCTCAGTGTTTGGAATCAAAACATTCTATTTTAGACTAGAGATTCAGCATTTAAATATGAGACTGACTTCTATTGGCTGAAACCATCACAATATAAGGCTGTTATTTTATACTCATGATTATACCTAGCATAGTTCAGAACTAATCTCCTCATACCCATGAAGATGTCATGTATCTTTTCAAGCTTGGATAAAGCACAGACAGAAGCCTTATTCTCCTCATTTCTTATCTAGTTTGTTCTCATCACTGAATCTCCAACATAGCTTAAAATAATAATGTTGAGAAAATATATAAAAAATAGAACCAGTGTCACAGTTAGAATCAACAGTTTATTCAACATGCCATATGTTCTGTAGCTGAAATGAATATTTAACTATTATTTCATTTTGTCATACACACTACAGGTGGTTATAAATATAATATGTAGATTTGTGAAGAAAAATGCTACTAAGTTAAATGCATCATTGTCAACAAAGGTAGAGTCCAAATGGAAATGTCTTAATTACTAATTCTAAGCTCTTATCTTTAGTATGCTCATTGTGGGAATATCTATGATACTTATTTTCATGCAATTTTCTATCTAGGCTTTTTATTGTCATTTAATTGGAGTGAAACAGAAATGGAGAACATCTGCTTCAAAAAAATAAATTGTTCATTAAAATGTCACCAAAACAATTGATAAAAATATTCCTCATCCTATTTTAAAACTCTAAATTTTGCTCTTAAACCAGTATGCACAATGCAGTAACTTTTATCAAAAAATGAAGAAGATAATTGCAATTGCTTTATTATTTCATGAGGATATCCATCTTCAAGTAGATGACTACCACTCTTATATCCAAACACTTCCAAAGGCAGGCCAATTCAGGTTTACATAATCAGGTGAAATTTTCAGTTCAGAACAAATTGTGAATTGTCATATCTGTGAACTTATTGACTATTTACCATGAAGGATGGGCACAGACTGAACAAGGACTTCTGAGACAGTGAGTCTAATTCTTGGCATCCACATTTAAAATCCCCAACTGAACTCTACAACTCTACCACTCCAGTCTCCTCTGGAGCCTCTGAAGGATAAAATTCTACCAATAGCTGGATCATTACCAGTGAGCCCCTTTCATGGATTTAATTGTTTCATGAAACAATGTTTGTAATAATTTGTTTCATTAGCAGTAGAAAATCAATATTCTTATCAATAATCAGTAGACTAGATGTTTAAACAACCTATGAATTAGGAATAAAAGACTTCTTTGGACAGCAGACAGAAACCATTAGAAGAAGATATTACTGACTTTGGACTCTCAGCTCAATTAATACATCTACAATAGAACCCTTATACCTAAGGTTCAGGGAATATTGTGGAAGAGGAGTGAATTGGAAATATTTCAACATCTGGAAGACTAGGAGAGGATGTCTGTTTTGAGACAATAGCTTCCATATATGAGTGAGAAGCTGTACCCAGGAAATCCCAACAATATGATTGCCTAAACATGACACTAAAATGACACCACCAGCACACTAACGTAAATGGGGAAATTCTCATAAGCCTTCATCCCTAGAATTAGAGTTATAGAATGATTGCTGAGAGAGGAGAATCAATTTTCTGTGGGAATGAGCACTCCATCCAGCTTGATAGGTTTGCCAATATCAAGAGATCAACCCTAAACACATGAACATATGAGCAACAGTGAGTGATCTCATCAGGCTTTATTCATAAATTTATATGCATATACGTGTAACAATGCTAATTAAAGAATAAGTAACAATGAATTTGAGGGGCCATGGGAGGAATTGGAAGGAGGAGGAACAATGTAGACACAGCATTCATATACGAAATTCTCAAGATATACATTAAAAATTTCAGATATTTTATTGATGTAAACAAGCATTTCTCTCTCTCTCTCTCTCTCTCTCTCTCTCTCTCTCACACACACACACACACACACACACACACACACACACACAGGATGCCTATAGTGTCACTTAAAGACTTTCAGCATCCTTCAAATGTAGAAAAGAGCAATGGTCTGTGCTTTAGTGTCAGAACTCTTGCTTCCAGAACAGGAGTAGGAATGAATTAAGCTATTGCATTCATGTTCATTTCAGCTTTTCAATGAGCTTTCCTTAATATTTCCTGGAAGCTTCTAATCAAAGAGAAACTATACACATGAATGATAATGGTTTGTGTATAGGAATATATTTATTTGTGTTCACCACAAATAAAAAAGAAGTACTTTAGTCTTGAAAATCAGGTTCAGGATAAATATGTAGTTAGATAGATGACAGATACTGGATAGATAGATAGACACATAGATAGATACATAGATAGATGGTACATAAATAGATATATAAGTGAAAAGTTATCATTGGTTTCAGGTATATTTATGTCATATATTCTTATGAAGTATTCATTTACATTACACAAAATTTCAGAATCACAGAACAGGATATGGTATGATATCCATAATCATACTGTTTTGAAAATTAAAAGCCCAATAGAGATAGTTGATTACTAGTCCTCATTCATCCAAGGCATGCAATGTTTGAGTTTTTAAAAAGAAACAAGATTGATCAATAACAAAGAATTCAGAGCCTTATTTTCATCCCCATAGAAGCAAACAATTAACTAAAATTACTACATGCTCAGATGTGTTCTGCAAACAAAAAACAGACTGCACTGCCATCCCCATTCATATGAGATTTTACTCTATTTGAAATAAATAAAATCCAGAAACCAAAGGCTTAACTCTTTGTTGTTCTAGATTAATTAAGTATAAATTAAAATGATAAAATATGTCTATGATTTCTACAAAACTACAAATAACCCACCTAGCTCATTTGTGTGACATATCGCATTAAAACACAATAGTTTTGTAGTGTTGTGGCAGTATCACAATAAAACATTCGATAAGTCCCAAGATCAGATAAAGTATCAAACTGACAGCATGGATGTCAACACAAGCATTTCTCCACATCTTAGAAAGGATATATAAATAATTTTGACAATAATTATGGATAGATAGGGTGTGGTAGACTGGAAGATAAGGATAAAACATGGAAGGGGAGAAAAGTGAGGAGTAGGGGGAGAAAATGGGGAGGGGCAGTTAAACCTAGGGACTACTTCGGGGTGGTATGGAAACTGAACACAGTAGAAACTTCTTAGAATATATATGTATATGAAAAAATATAAATTGGAATCACTAAGTAACAGTGGAGACAAACCACAACTAAACACCTCTCATGACCAAATGGACCTCCAATGCCATGAATGAGTTATATCTTATCAAGGTGTTGGCCAAGGGGGCCCATGGACATGCCAAAACAACCCTGGATATTGCCAAGATGATTGGTTGTTCTCCACAAACAGATGATAAGACTCCTATAGCTGAAGACAACTCCCACACAACTAAGTGAACAGAGAGAAGCTTAGCTGGTCCATACTGAGAGCCTTTACCACTACTAACCAGTGTTCATGGTACTAGAAGATACTATTCATTGAGTTAATTTTGTGTTTGTCATCTACTGCTGGGTTTGGGGTGTGCTCTTACGAGTGGCTTGTATAGCTAGTAAGACTCCATATCAGAGAAGTAAGGTAAACATCAATCCATCTATAAGCCATTTATTCTACAATAGTGGCCTGTTTACAAGATACACTGATACAATACTGGCACAAATGTTGTGAGAGCATCCAGCCACTATCTGATTAGGATTACGGCTCACTCCAAGAGATGAAACCAATGCCTGACATAGCTCAGTTGAGCAAGAACCTGAGATTAGATAGGACCTGGAGGAAAACCACATACTACTGTTCTGCCAAAGGAAGAAAGAAAGAAAAATGGTTCCTAATGACATCTTGCTATACTCATATATCAATGTCTTCATCAGCCATCATCATAGAAGCTTACTTCTTCAGCAGTTGGAAACAAAGAAACCCACAAATGGACAATGTGCAGAGAGGGAGAAAATTTGTTGATCAATGTCTTTATCAGCAATCATCAGAAAATCTTCCTTCTTCAGCAGTTGGAAACAAATACAGAAACCCACAAATGGACAATGTGCAGAGAGGGAGAAAACTTGGAATTCCATCAAATCCATCCCTTTAGGGTTCAGGAAACTCTGAAATGGGAAGACGAATTATTCTAAGAGCCAGTGGGGATAGAAGACACAAGGAAACAAGGCCTTCTAGACCCAGCAGGACTGACACACACATGAACCAACAGAGACTGAGGCAGCATGCACTGGGTCTGCACAGGTCTAAACCAGATGGGGAGCCAGTGCTGAGAGGGGAAGTGGACACTAACCCCTATCCCTAACCCAGAAGCTATCTCTAATGATAAACTCTCACAAAGAAAAGGTTAGTTTTCTCCAATGGAGTCTCACTAGGTATACAAACCTCACTTAAGAGCAGACCCCATGTCCAGCAGTAGGGGATCAACACAAAATGAACTCAATTATAATTCTGGAGGGTTTTTGCCTCATAATGCTTTGTCTGGACATTTTATTTTTAAGCTACAGGTCTTTTGTTCATATAGTAATTTGATTATTGGACATGACAAGTATAATAAGATGAAGCCAGCCAATAGGTGGTGTAGTTGTTCGCTAGGACCTCCCCCTTGCTGAAGAGATACTGCTGTTATTACTTGCTGGAGAAGGGAAAAATCACTCCTTTCTGAAATATGGCTACACATATGATTCCAAGTTTAGGTAAATAGGTCATACCAGCCATGTGGGGAAGCACAAAGTAGACTTAATAAGTCCTTACAAATATATATATATATATATATATATATATATATATATATATATATATATATATATAACATGAAGTTGGGAGGGACATGTTGAGGTGGACTTGGGGGAGCTGTGGAGGAGCAAATGGGGCACACCATTAGGAAATTCTCAAGAAGGAAGAAAAAAATTAAATATTTTACAAAGAATTTTTAAGTCAATGCCCAAGGTGACTGGGCAGAAGTATTCATAATTCAGCTAATTTAGGAATGCAATGATATCCCTAGTGATAATAACCAGTAATCAAATTAATGTCAGCAGCCTTAGCAGGCCTGTGTTCTTTGTGTACAATTACCCGCCCCATGCTGAAGTGATACAACTTGCTTGCTGTGTTAATTAGGAAAATTGCCAGTTTTATTTTACTTCCCTTAGTTTTGTCTCTGCAGTTTAGGTACTTTCTGATTGATATTAGAATATTAAATAACAGCTAAGTGATAGTTTAACAATAAAGATGTTTAAGTTCTACATAGACAAATTTTTCAAAATATAGGACGCATTGCTATGTTTTTGTCAGAAGGTATTTACTGCATGCTTCATAATTAATAAGAAAATAGAATTCTCAATTATTGTCATAAATCCAAACCAGGAGCCAAATATACAAAACATATGCCTTGAAAGGTTCCTGAATTCTAGAGCTATTAAATGACTAGGTAAGATAGCAAGGCAACTCTGTCTCAGCAGTGGAAAATTAACAGGTTTTAGTAGAGTTTCACCAGTTCTATTTTGCACATTTGCTCTTTATTCCATCCCAAGCCAAAGCAGGGCATGTCCTGTGGGATCAAACTATATACTAGATATAATGGACTCAGAATATCATCCCAAGTGCTCTAGCTTAATGGGAATCCGGGTAAAAGCTTTTAGTCAACAAGTACTCCCACAAGCCAGTATCTGTTATTCTTCTAAAAACACCCTTTTCTATGCTGAGTTGCATTTTTAGCTACCATCTAATATTTTCTAACTGATTGTCTTAGCTCTGTATAGATGATGTTTTTTTCTAATCCTAGACTCAAACTTTAAACAGAATGTTAAATAAATGTTAAAATTTCTTAAGAAAAATTTTACAGTTTTCTTAAATCCATAGAACTTAAATGTATATTTCCTTAACTACATGTTTATTTTGCTCATATTATATTCGTCAATATTTCCTTCATTCTGATATACAGAAAATAGCCTTTGAATGTGTCTACTTGTTAAATTTGTTAAAATATTCTTTCATCTTTATGATATTACTACTAGTACATGAATACTGATATTTTACATCAGATCCCAAAAAATGTACACTTAAATCATTCTCCCTATCCTGGGAGTAACTTTGAACAAGACGAACACAGGTAGGCTAGCTGAAAACATACCCTAGAAGAAAAAATGAAATTATCAAAAAGTTATATAAACTACTGATATAAATATTCTGAGAAAATACTTCTTAAATTCTGTGAAAGTTAAAAATGGTGCAAAGAAATTTGAAGAGACATGAAGATTTACTTAGTAGGAAGCCATACTCTACAAAGGGAGAGATTTGAAGAGAAATATGACAGGGTAGAAGGAGAAAAAGCACAGATAAAACTTTTGGGGTTTTGTTGCTATTGTTATTATTTTTTGACAGGGGAAAGAGAGTGTACTAATATTGACTTAATCTAGGATTAAGACAATTTCATTAAGCATTAGCCCATGAAAAAGAAGGTCTAGGGATGGGCATTATTAATAAAATTAATATGATAATAAATAAATAAAGTCAGAACAGACTCTGCAGCTCCCCTTTCTTTACAGAGGGAGTAGTTTTCTATAAGCAAATGGAACTGAAGTTACTGAAACACCACTGAGATCCTGAATGCCCAGGAGGAACAAGCATGGCACTCCCTGATCCCCTGTTCATACCTGCCATGCTATCATGACAGTTCTGTTAAATCAGGAGAAACATTGATTTCGAGAATAACCAGAGGGATTATTTCCTGTATTATTTCCTTGAGAGCCCATAAAATCTGGTGCATGTGGTTTCACCATGTTCACCTGTTCTATGGCTTCAGCTGCTCACTATACATGTATGTACTTTAGCATCTCTTGATCAACGTTATGAAGCATAGCTCAGTTACTGTTTTGTTTTGTTTCTCCAGGATAACCATGGAAACTGATCACAACATCCTTCCAATTGATACTTGCATACACTTCCCTACCTTCTTTCATGGATAGAACATATTTTTCTGTGTCCCAAGATCCAGATAACTGCACATGATTTGTCATATCTTGCAAGAATAGTGTTTAAAAGACCTCTATCAGCTTCTAGATGTTCACCTTATAGAAGACTGGCTTTATATCTCCAGGTTCATGTTGCTATGGCAATTCAAACCCTCACTGTGCTTGTTTACCAGGTTGCAGATCTGATAGGATATTGGTTGAGTCAATTTCTGCTAACCCATGGTATGAATTGCAGAGGTGCTTAATAAGCCTACCTACAATTTGAGACATATTTTTGGTAGGTATTTTACTTTGCCAAGAAATGTCAAAGATGCTAAAATACGACAAGTTTCATGATTTCAACATGTTATGACAGGAGTAGATATGGCCTGCTCATTAGTGTGTTTTTCAAAGTTCTTCAGTCAGATATACATCATACATCCATAATATTAGTAGCATCAAAAATGTTTTTGCATCATGGTTCCTTTATCTTTACAGATATCCATCATATCCATGTCAAAATACGGAAGGTCAGGTTTAAAGTACTATATTGTAGAAGAAAGCTTGCAGAGATCAGTTGGTTTATGGGTAAGAACTAACTTCCACAAATTTTCCTCTGTCCATTTGAGTGCTGTGCCAAGCAGTCACGCACACACACACACACACACACACACACACACACACACACATACACACATTCTACGCCATAAATAGATGCATGTGAATAAAATAAGGTAGAAAGCCATAGAGGAAGATAGAAGAAGATACCTAAACACTTCTGGTCTTTACATGAGTACACATCACCATCCAGAAACATGTATACAACTATTGCATATATACATACCACACAGGAAACAATTTAATAGACCAACATTTACTCTTGGAAGTCTCTTCCGTCTATTAAGCTTAAAATGAATGTTTGTGTGGGGGTAGCTTGGAATAATTCCAACCTCTCTTCTCTTTCCTGTACTAGGCATGCTATAAGCCTAGGAACTTCGTTTGGTTCCTGCTGTGATATGGCGCCTCACAACGCAGCTTAGTCTCCATCATCACACAGAAGAAAAATGATCATCGATTGTCACTGTCAGTAGCCTGTGGCTCCAACAGGGAGAAATTTTAAGAAGCCTTACACTCCTCTGTGAAGCATCAGCTCGGTGATAGGGTAGACACAACCACCACCCATAGCTCATACTATATACTAGGTCAAATTTCAATCATATTTTATGATATTTTAAACGTCACTGATGGGTCCAGAACTTGCAGAAATGTTTAGACTTTTTTTCCCAACACCTCTCAGGATTCATAAGTACTGACTTTGTTTTGTGTATGCCCTTATTTGGGGAACTATCTCCAGTGATCTATTTACCACACTGACAGATAAAGAACAGGAGAGATCCTCCACTGAGAATACAAAACCACTTTTTGATATGTTCAAAATCTCAATATCCAGTATCTATGTGTCCATATGAGTGTACATGTATGTAATGAGTCAAATAACTGTACTTTTATAATATAGCATTAGTACTATAAAATTACAATTGTATTACCTACAATAGTCTCTCTCTTCCTAGACATTATCATTTATTCAATTCCTCCATTGACGGAAGCCCATAATTAGACAGTTCCATACCAACTATGTCTTTTCCATATCATTCATTCATCCAAAATCACCTATCTTGGAGATGTTCATTTATCTGATTAACTCATTCAGTTTTGGAAGGTCAAAGATGCAGCTTAGGGAAAAACATTTTGCTTTCTCTGAAAGACCTTTAAAATATAATTACTTCCAGTGCAAAGACTTTCATACATGAGAATCTGGTGTATAGATTTTTTCATCTTAGTGTATTACCCAGTGAGAAATGGATATACTTAACTTAAAATCCTCAGCCATTTATCGTTATGTGCATGAAACGCTGCTTTTTCTTCTTCATGTAGATTCAATAAGTAGATTTTAAAATATCATTAAATCCTGTAGATATAATTACAAGAATATAAGATGGACAGGCATCACACATACACAGCCTCACCCATCCCTTCCTCATAAAAGGAAAGTGATCCTACTAAAATACTGAAGAATTCATATGATAACAGCTGATTCTCACTTAAAAAAAATTAACAGCTAAGCTAACAAAAATAACCTAATTCACACATTTAAAAAGGAAAAATTATGCACGAGAAAGTCACATGTAAATGAAATCAATTCAGTGAAGAAACTGGGTTAGCAAAGAAAACTTGAAATTTAAGGTTGACAAAAGGAAATATTACAGAGAAATCACAAAGCAATAAATGCAAATATTAAATGAAAGAAGATCACACCTAACATGAATAGCAGAATATTGTTAGGCATGGTCTCCTGGCTATTCTGTCTCAGGTTTCTGGCCAGCCCTGCAGTGTCGGGGATGGGCTATCTTCCTTGGCGTGGGGTTCTGCTCCTTCATTTCCCAGCAGATCCTGTAGGTGGTATAGGGTATAGGTTGAAGAGTTTGTGGCTGGGTTGAGTCCCAATCCTATCATTTGAAGCCTTGCCTACTTACAAAAGATGGCTGGTTACCTGTCCTTCATTCCCTTTTCTTACTAGTGGGTTGCCTTATCCTGTCCTGATGTAAGGGCTTATTGTGGGCCTTGTTCCATCTCATTACGCCCAGTAACACTGGGAAGCCTGCTCTTTTCTGAGCAGAAGCAAGATGGGGTTGTATCTGGGGAAGAGAGGAGATGGAGGGTGTGGGAGGAGTGGAGGGAAGGGAAGCTGGGGTCAGGATGCATTGTACAAGAGAAGAACAAATAAGTTTAAAAACAGAAATAAAAATAGATGGAAATATGCAATATTATTTTGAAATCCTTGCTTTGGATTATTAAAAATATGTTTCTCTACAAATGTTCGTTCCTCGCTCAGTGCAGCCAGTCATTTTAAGAGAGGCTTCCTCCAGCAGCAGATGGGAACAGATGCAGAGACCCACAATCAGACAGTATATAGAGGGTCTAAATGTGAGGTCTCCATCAAATCCCTCCCCTCAGACCTTAGAGTACAAGGTGGAAGAGAAGGCAGAAAGAGTTTAAAAAGCAAGGGAATGTAGGACACCAGGAGATAAAGGCCCTATGAATCAACTAACCAAGGTGCACATGAGCTCACAGAGACTGAAGCAGCAAGCACAGGGCCTATATGGATCTGGACCAGGTCCTCTGTGTATATATTGTAGCTATTAGCATAGTATATTATGGAACTCCTCACTGTAAGGACAAGTGGGTTTCTGACTCTTGTGCCTGCTCTTGGAAATCTTTTCCTCCAATTGGATTGCTGTGTCCAACTTTGATATGAAAGTTTTGCTTCATCTTATTATATTTTCTTTTGTCATGTTTGGTTGTTATCTTTTAGATGCTTATTGTTTTCTAGTGATAGATATAAAGGGAATGGATCCAGAGGGAAGGGCAGGGGAGGGGGAAGAACTGTAAGGAAAGGATGATGGGGAAATTATAATCAGAATATATTATATGAGAAAAGGCTCGATGTTCAATTAAAGGAAAAAATGAAAAAAAAAAAAAGATTTTCCATGATGTTCAATGATCAGGCAGATTCAGTAGAACACACAAAGGTTTACATCCAGTGTTAAAGGGCATGAACTACAATCACAAAACAGGAAAAACTAAAACTTACATCTTTGTGGGCTTCATAATGATGCTAAGAACTATGCTACAAGAAAGAATGCTAAATATTGATTGCTATGTGCCAACCTCGAATTGTTATATCCAGTTCAATAAAAAGCACGAGATTAAAGAACAGTCATGTGAGTGAAGATATTCACAAAAGATATCACAGAGCACATTTTACAAACAGCATGAAAATTACATGGTGATTCTCCATAAAGTAGCTTGTGAGACTAAATCTACCATAGTCCTAAGGGAAACAAACCACAATGGCATGGGAAATCTAAAGGCCTGAACAATATTCCAGTGTATTTTAACAGGTTTGCTTGTGAGCATAAAATTTTCTTGAAAACTGAAATAAGCAATGACTAAGGAGAAGAGGGTTCATTATGTCCTCTTACTACATAGGAAAGAGTGGTTTTCAACCCGAACATGATGGCCTAAAATTTCCTTATGTCTATGAGTAAACACACATGTGCACATACGCATGACTAACTCGGTTTAACCAGCACTTGTCATCGATATGAGCATTCAGACTTGCAGTTATTCTATTTATAAAAATATTTCTTTCTAATTTGCCCCTAGAAAGTAGTAAATAGCATACTTCCATTCATCCCTCATACCTTACATAGTAATATCCCAACCATATTTCTCTAACAAACTGAAAGTAGAACTTGTAAACCAGCTATTTTATCAAGTTCTTTAAAATATAAATTTTGGGAAATAGAATATGGATTTTGAAATTTTGAGCTTATGTCACTAATAAAAAGTCACTTGAAGTGTTATGAAATCAATAGAGTGAAGATGAAGGCAGGAGCAAGCAGGAAGCAACCCATTGTCACAGATGACACATAAACAAGTCAGGACTGTTGACAGGAAAGGTTGCCAGAAAACTGTAGCCCACGAATCAGAAACTTCAGTTTCTGGAAATGATTTCCCCTGTCTGAAAACACTAAAATATTTATCACCAAAGTATCCTGCAGAAAGTTATATTCACTCCCTCATATATATTTAACAGTTAGATAGACAGACAGACAGACAGACAGATAAGTATTAAAGTAGAAATAAATTTCTATTGAGAGAACAGATCTCAATACATAAACTTATCAACATCAACTTATCAATATCAATGTAATGAGGAACTATGGAAATGTAAAATCTTGTATTTGGGTTTTTTAAGAGGTTTAAATCTTGTATTTGGGTTTTTAAAAAGGTTTATTTGATTGTGTGTGTGTGTGTGTGTGTGTGTGTGTGTGTGTGTTGTGTCTGTGTGTGCATGCGTGAGCACACATAGTTAACTCTATGTACAGATATCGCATCTATGCAGGTGCCCACAGAGACCATTAGAGGGCCTAAGATTCCCTGGAACTGGAGCTATAGGTACCTGTGAGCCTGACTGACAAGTGCCCTCAAACACTGTACCATATTCCAGTCCCTAATATGCTGTATTTGAATCAAGCAACATTCAAACTTTTAACACAAAGATTTAGTCATGAAAATGCAGCAATGGTAACAAGAATTTGGAGGAGAAAGAAGGAAAAAGAGATATTGTTAGCATCTCATGATAGCTTAGGAGGCTCTGTTAGAAGAATCTGATCCAAATAATCACAGTCAAATTTTAGAGTAACTCTTTGGTGCACATGTTATTTTTTCATGAAAGAAACATGGGACTTTGAGAACCTGATGGCCCAGACAACTTACACATGCCCAGTATGGACTTCATTACTGTTCTCTCTGTGCTACCTCTAAATGAGACATTCAAAATGCAAAACCAAGGGAGTGGGCTCTGTCATTCCCACTTCTACACAGTCTACCTAGGGAGGGAACCACATAAAAGACCATGAAAACATGGTGAACAAATTAAATGAAAATCTCCCCATGAAGAGCTGAAAATACAGTGTAGGATTCCACTAATGGAATTCAAACACATTAAAATGCATACTCATTATTTACTAGGTAGAGGTGTAGTTCATAGCTCATATCTATTACCACAATATGTAAATTTGGGACCCATGGCACCTAATAATTTATAGAGCACAAGTGACTCTTGCATATGCCATAAAATGTCATGAATATGAAAATATGAATAATATGAAAAGCATATTAGAGTAAATACATCATTTCTCCTCTGAGGCACTAAGTATCACCTCCACCGTTATGACTTAAATTCCATTTTAACCCCAGCACCATGTATACACAGTATATGGCTTAAAATGGGTGTTCAAGGGAGAATTAAGAAGTTGTCTTGGGATTGCTGCTGCATTAACTCAAGTCATCTAGTGTACAATTAAATGTGGATGACATACTATAGATCATAAGTCTCTGGATCCAAGATCTATAATGTTTCTGAGGCAATGCTAAGTAATTAATAGGACATCAATGATCAAGATAACTATTCTGAAAGTGGGGATTTTCCACTTAGCTTCTGTCTCATAAGTTCCACTAAGTAATGATACAAACAGCTAATGCAGGACAATTAAGGTACCACTGTGGCTTACCTATGATAGATAGCTAAAGAAGCCAAAAATATCTCTCAATTATTTTCAAAAAGTGCTCACACACAGAATTCAAGCCTATATGTAAAATTTTCTACTAGTAGAACTTTAGACTTTAAAGATGGAAAATTTAACAGTGTATAGCGCTTGGAACTGATCACTGCTTATCACTAAATGCAATTTGCTACACGTTGAATTGTGAAGTATATGTATACTTATATGTATACTTATATATGTGAAGTATAAGTATACGTCAGTATGAAAAATTATCTTAAATGTGCTCAACGTGAGGCAGAGCTAAAAGTGTGGCAGTATTAAAAAGCTTCAACATTTTATCCAAATGCATGCTTTTTCAGTGCAAGTATCTCTGGCTTGCTATCACAACAATACTGTCTGAGCCACCTTTTATTTTTGTCTTAGCACGTTTCAGTTTCTGTCTTGTTTCTTTACAAGAGAGGAGATGTAATGTAGCAGAACTGTCTTACATGACTGAGGACGACACAAAATAAGTACATGCTCACCAAGTAAAGGGGATAGACTCAAAGGACCTCCTAATGTGTCCAGACTAGGGTGTCATACTTAAATAGGGCTTGAAATCTGGGTAAAGGTAGACTTATGCTTAATTGAAAATCCAGTGATACAGAAGGAAACTTCATGTTAACCTGAAAAAGTAGAATTCAATGTGGTGTCTATAGTTCAGGACAAATGAAATTAGATAAATCTTTCATCAGAGGACCTGAAAGTCTCCTTGAAAAAGAACAGCCTTAAAGATGGAGAACAGTACACTGATCTTGACCCAATAACAGAGCTTTAGTCTCCGCAAAAAAAAAAAAAAAAAGACATTTTCAGTGAAGTGTGGAATCCGGCATTCAGATTAACCTGGATTCAGTTTCGTATTGAAGTAATATGGAGCAAAGAAATATTGGGAAAGGAGCTTATAAGTAAAGGAAGGAACTATTTCAATAGAATGTCTGAAGCTCTAGCACATAGGAGGCCATGCTGTAACAAAGCATGAAAGAAAAATGAAAAGAGAATGGATGAGGCATTCTGGTTCAGTTCAACAGTGAATCACTATGGAAATAGGGCATGGGTCCCCATACAGCAACTATGAAAGATATTGGCAACAGAGTCCAGTGGATCCCAACAGGAGAGAGACACTGCTGGATGAGGTGGCATCTATTACCTATAGGACAGAGAAAGTTTACTAAGTCTGAGGCTTAGCTAAAGTTGAGAATAGAAGAAAGCATCAGCAGAGGTCAAGTGATAGCTCATTCTCAGCATGTGAAATATCTTCCTGGTACTATTCAGAACATGTGGCAAGCATTTTTTTTAATGTGCATATGCCTCTCATTGTAGGAAATATATAAGACACAGAAAATCAAGTTTAAGGAAGCACAAAAGGTAATTAAAAATAAGTAAATGGGACAGGTCTAATATTCTACATTTGAGAGATGGGACAGGTCTAATATTCTACATTTGAGAGTATGCCAACTGAAATAGCTATAATCATAAAATCAAAGTTCTGAGGCACATTCCATAAATATAAAGTGATAATCAGCAAGTTTCAAATTGTACTCTGTTAAGAAAATATATGAATCAGAATATTCAGGTGATAGGATCTTGGCACCTGAACTCAGTGTCTCACATATGCTATGCACTACTACTAAGAACAGTTCTAGCTTTCATAATCCTCACTAAAACTTACTAATGCTTATTAATAAGACTTTGCCTACAGATAATTACTTTAGATTTAAAAGATTAACATTGCTGATGCATAACCTATATGAAATCAAATTAACTTATTTTGCGTGATTGTTTTTCAAACATACATATCTTGAAAGTGTTCTCTCAGCATATAAGATACTCTCATTATCTTAAGCATATTCATCACTCATTTTATGGTAGAGTTTCTGCATCTTCTCTCTCCTAAATAACTACTCACATGGCTTCTATCACTAGGAACTAGTCCTGTCTGCTTCAGAACTTTATACCAATGAAAGCATAGTGCATATTTTTCAATAAGTGTGCATTTTTTTGAAATTCTTTCACATTCTTCACTATATCAGCAGTTTTTTTCTGTCATATTGCTGTACAATATTTTATGTTGGGAACAGAACACATTATAATGTGCTTGCTCATTCTCCATCAATTTAGTTTTGAAGTACATTTTTTCTTACATAAGCAACAAATACATTTACACTCTCACTTTGGTGCCACAGTTACTATTTCTTGTAGAGAATTACAAACTAGCATTAGCTGGAATGCAGATACAGACATAGCTTTCCAAAGATGCAATACAATGCTTGGTAGAATGAAAAATCCCCTCTCTCTTCCCTCCCTTCTCCTCTCCTTTCCCCTAACTTGCTTTACACTCTTCCCCTCCGTCCCTTCTTCCTTCTGTTCTCCCCTTCAGTTTGATATTGAGTAGTAATTTATTCTGAATTGGCATATTCCATCTAGGAGGAAAGTTCCTCAATACCAGGGTAAGAACAAAAACACAAATGACAAAGTTTCAGATTGTAAAAATCTCATACATTTCAAGGTCTTGAATTGAAAAGGCCCTACCCAAAGGTCATATAAGCAATAACAATTTCTGGGCAGAGGAGTCTCTAAGTAGCCAAGTTGTCCTCAAACTGTGCAGGGAGCTGCAAGGATGGAGCTTTAGTGACTTCTTACTCATGCTGGGTTGAGCTTTTAAGTGATAATGATGTCTTTGAGTCACCCATACTCATACGATCAACCTAATAAACTCACTGATCAGCAGAGTTGACTTTGGGGGAATCACTACTTTGTTCTTTTGTCACTGTCCTATCAGTGGTAATTAATCCTCTATTCAAGTCTTCCCAGATAAAATCACAGAGGACACTTAGGAAAATGTGCAAGTTGAAGGAAAAAGATAGAAAGTGATCTTGTATGCTTATGAATGGCCTCACAAGTGCACAGTCTGCTGAAGAAAGATGCTCAATGACTCTTATCATTTTCTCTAGTTTTGCTTTGAGGGGTATTTAAAGGTGATATGGACTCAGCATGAACAGGATTCAAAAAGTTACAAATTATAGAGCACATTAATGGAAACACTCTAAGTATGAACATCTCTTATTAAAGAAATAGTTTTACTTATTGTATGACATGGTGAAGTTGCCTTATTGGGTGAGGATGCCACACCATGAAGAAAAGACCACTTACTTTATAAGCTCAAGAAGGTACCATGGTCTGACTTTCTGGTATTCAGACACTGCCATGCTCTCCGTTCTGTTTGGATTGCACTAAATGAGTCAATTCTACGGAAGTCATGAAAAGTTGAGTAACATTCCTTTCTCTCATAGTCCTCATTCTATCTTGCCGTTCTCCCATACTATAAGTGGAAGAAAGAAGCCCATATGCAAGCAGTCACAGAATAGATCTAGATATTCCCTGACCTACTTAAGCATGAGATGATCAAATTCACTACCCCTGCCATGACACTTCAGACTAGTGAGAAACTTTGCAGAATCACAGGGCTGAAACACTCACGGATGTGTTGTTCTGAAGGCCTCTAACAATTGCCAGCTTTTGTACCTAAGTACCCAAGAAACACTTGTGAGAAGACAATTAGTAGAAGGCTTCCCCTTCAAGAAAACACTGGAAATTGTAGAGAAAGTAAGAATAAACATCTTAATTTGTCTTGTACTTTATTGATTATTGATTATTAATATTTCTGCATGTAAATGACCTGTGGCAGATGCCACAATGCTGGTATCAAGGACAACTTTGTAGAGTCAGTTCTTTAATTCCATTTTTACCTGATGGCTTTGCGGGGTGGGTTACACTCAGGTTACCAGACTTGCCAAGCGAGTGTCTCTTCCAACTGAGCTGTCTTGTCATCTTCAAACAAAAAAACAAAAACAAAAACAACTCAAAGGCCTTCTTATTCTCCACAAACTAAACTCCCCTAGTTTAGAGGTCCAATACCTTCAGGAAAGAGTTTAATGGAAAGGAATGTGGTTGAATGGGAAATATACAACCCAAGACCCTAAAGACACCTTCAAGTCTGTGGGAAAAAGGGAGCCAGACGGAGTGTCCAACTGCAAGGTACTCCTGGTAACACTTATCTCTGCTGTCTCTGATGATTAGACAAAGTATTTAAAATTCAGCTTTTTTTCCTTTTGAAGGTAATGAAGTGGAAGAAATACTTTTTGTTTGAAAAATGTGCTTTTATAAGAGAATTTAAGAAAAACAAACTGCAACATTGCTTAAAGAAAGGGATGTGACCTCAATTATAAGTAACAGACAAAGCAATATATGAGAGTAACTGTACCTCATGTATCCGTTGCCAGAATATACACTGGAGATAGTGGTTCAAAAGCACCCAGACTAATGAAATACGCTATGCTTCCCAATCTGGCAGGAAGATCTCCTACAATGAAAATCATAATTTAAATCATCTGTATAGAGCCTAAAATGCTGAATCTTTCTTTCTTTTCTTAAAAAGATAGAAGAGGTTTTCAGTATGCCACCCTGCTGGTCTCGAACTCACCATGTAGACCAGGCTGGCCTAGAATTCACAGATGTTCAAGGACTGGGATTATAGGTATGTATCACCATACTTGGCAAGAGGGAGATGCTGCATCTCTAACAGACCGTGAGTAGGAGAGGTCCATGCTCTGATGTACAAACCATGATATCAATAATAAAGTGCTGTTGCACTTGTATGAGCCTGTGAACGAACATCTGAGCGGACGTTAGGACAGAAATCCTTGCAACATAAACTGTGAGACTTGTGTTGTTTGTATAAGGCCCTGGGTATAAAAGAAATAAACACTGAACAGTCCCTGCTTGACTATTAGTACAAAGAGGCCTTTGGTGTATAGTACAGGCTGTTTCACCCTAAACCATCAGGTTGAATTTAGAAGAGAACAGTGATTTTTGAGGTTACCAAGTGTGAGACACTTCATATTAATACAGAGATTAATTCTCTCAGAATTTTGGCAGATGAAAATCATTTTGGAACTTGAGCCAAAGAGATTTTAATGAACTATTTTCAAATGAAGGGAAAACCTTGAAGTAAGATCTGCATTCCTATAGAAAAAAAAAAAGGCATTCGATCTGATTTTAACCTTGACAAGGTTTCTTTTCATCTCGTCCTTTTGCTGAGACAAAAGTATAAATTTTACAATTTCAGGAGTTTTACTTTCCCCCAAATGATGGTTTTTTTTTTCTTTCTACATAAATTACATTTCTCTTGGTGCTATTATAAACCTTCCCTTCTAGGTTTTGAAAATTGTGTGCTAGCACACACCAAAATCAAGTTATTATTGGAAAAGAAAGTATTAAGATGCTTTATTCCTGAAACGAGTCAACTCCATTCCAAGTATTCATCCAGCTTCTGCTCACAGCCTATTTCCCATTGGTGGCCATACCCACCCAGAGCAGTTAGTTATATTCTAGTTTGAATATACTTAAACAAGCCAATTTTATACTATCTTTAATTGTAATTAAAAAGAGCAGATTACCACTTGTTTTAGGGGGAAAATTTCCCCATTCTCTTTAAAATAAAAAAAAGGAGAATTGATACTGCATTTATCTAAAGAACAATAAAAAAAGGGATATCACTCTGCAGTCTTTTGATAGAAATACCCAACATACCTTCTAACATTTTAATCTTCAATCAACTAAATTTCAAAGGACAAACATCTATAGAATTATCATCAGTGACTAATATCAAATCAGTGTAAATACAAATAAAACTTAGTACCTCAAAACATAACGTGATGCTATTTTTTTATCTGAGTTTTAAGATAATTCATGTTCTTTGAACTGCTGATTGCCATGAAAGGCAGATAGAGAAAGGCTTTCAGTATGTTATTGCATTTCTTAAAGGATCTGGTATGTTGTTGGAGTTTTGTAGCTGGCAGTCTAATGAGAACGGATGGCTTACAATATCTGGGTCTGACCTAGTTAGTCCCTCTCCCTACCATGGAGTGGAAGACTGCTTCACAGGTACAAGGTCACACTCCTGCCACAATTATTCTGTCTAATGAGGCATCACAAGGTAGCTACTAGTTCAAAGGTGTGTCGTAAGGGCGGCTGGGGATAAAATATTTCATATGTTTGTTCTGAAGTATAGACACACATTTCTGGGCATATTCTTTAGCTGGGCACTGAAACAAATGAAAAATTCCACTTGTGTAGAGAATCATTTGTACCTGAAAGTAGTATAATGGATCGAAGTTTGCATTCATCCTTGAAGATGTAAGGGGAATTGTTAACTATTCAAATGGCTACTATTACAGGAGACAATAAAATTATGTGTAAGGCTCAGAATATAAATAACCAATTTGCTTACCTTGTAGGTTTCTTGACTAATGTGATAACAAAAAGGTTTTTGTCAAATAAAAATATCAATTAACATGGTATTGTCTCTTTAGAAATCTATGGCACTGTATTAATTATCTAGAGAGCTGCTTTAAGGAATGATATATTGTCAGTTGCTGATTAAAGAAAATTAATGCTGAAAAGTGACTTAAAATAAACACCAAGATGAAATATATATATATATATATATATATATATATATATATATATATGAAAGCAATTTACAACTAATTGCATAGCTTTTAATGAATTTTTCCTTCCAATAACCAATGATTACTACACATAAGCTGGAAACATAAATGATAACTGGCTGACAGCTGGTAAGCTCCCTATCCCTAAAGCTCTGCAAAACTAAGCAAGTACAGCCAAAGCTCTTTAGGAAGACTGCTTCTTTCCCAGTTTCACCAACCAAGCCCTCACCCACAGGAAGTCAAATTTGCTCTGTGGCTCATTATGCTATAACACATTAATGTCTAAAATACAATAATACTATTATGGATAATTCTGTATGTCTCTTAAATCATTTTTCTCACACATTAATTTGTGAGTGTCATTATGGCATTTCTGTAACAAATTAAAGTACAATAAGGTACATATGTCAGGGGTATGCATTTTCAGTGGTTTTCTAAAGGGCACTCTAAAGTGTGTATTCCAAAACTTTCTATCAGGTTTAGCCAGTTTATTGAAACAAACTTGTATAAGATACTTGTAAAGTATCTTTTCACACATTTTAGATATTAGAAACATAGTATAAAATCCTGTAAAGGGAAATATGAATACAGTAGTCTAGTGTATGTTAATCAAAGATTTCAGCATACCTACAATAATTCAGGGTATATTGTTTAAGACTACACTACACATGCATTAGTCCAGTGCATGTTGATTAAGACTATAATGTTAATACAATAGTACAATACTATAATACAATAATACTAATAATACTACAGTGAATGTTAATAACGACTACACTATCCATACAACCATTCTGCATATGTTAAGACTTCACCATAAATGTAATAATGATGAGTCCATTAAAAACTACCCCATACATATAATAGTCCAGTTTATGTTCAGTAAATTCTATACCATATGTACAACAGTTAATTAAAGACTATACAACTAATTGCATTTAATTAAGAGTAAACATTAAAGCCTATGAAATGATGTCACTTCCACTGCATTCAAATGATTAATAATATATTTTAATAATTAAAACTATGTTCTCTAAAGTATGTAACTTCCAATCTTTCATAATCAAACATATACATATGTGTTTTTACATATGTCTGATAACTTGTTTTCTAAAGATGCTTCTGGAATAAAACAGAATATTTTTGAACAGGTGAGAGAATTTTAAGTATCCTAACAACAGTAACTCTCTCCAGAGTCTAATAAGCCATGGAGATGGAATTAAACTCTAAAATCTAAGTAGGCTTCTTCTGATAAGGATAATCATAAACATGTTATTTAAAATAGTGATACTTCACACTTTATAACAAAAGAGCCATTTATCCTATAGAACTTACATTGAACATAAATGATAGTAAAATTTCTTCCCAAAAGAACTTTACGTTCATTTGCAAGGCTCATGTGTAATGTTAAACTCCCACACATGTGATATTTCATTAGCAATTACTGTACCCTGTTTATATAGACAAGTGCCAGATTCATCCCTTGTAGATCAGTAATTACTAGTATAAATTTTGTTATAAAACAAATTTTATATAGTTATAAACAATAGTGAGTTTTAAAGACAGCACAAAATAAAGACACAGCATAAGTGTTTTAGATGTGTCTCATTCTTAAGTCTTGTTAAAATTTAATAATGAGACGAATTATTTTATTAATAAAATGAGCGATGGATAAGCTTATGACTCCAAATTGAATGCAATGGTAGACACTATGGAAGGGTAAGAAGGGAACGAGGGAAAAGTTGGTAGTAGAGAAGGAATGGTAATGGAAGAACTTTTTCTTATAGATTTTTTATTTTATTTATATGAGTGCTATATCTGCACGTACTTCTGCATATGAGAAGAGGGCATTTGATCCCATTATAGGTGGTTGTGAGCCACCATGTGGTTTCTGGGAATTAAACTCAGGACCTCTGGAAGAGTAGTCAGTGCTTCTAACAGCTGAGCCATCTCTCCAACCCTAGGGGAAGAACGTCTGAAGGAAAAATCTATGATCGGGGTAAGCACTCCACTGAACAATATATTTTTTTATGTGTTAACAGCACATGCAAATCCTATTCATCACAGTTGGCTACAAGGGTGAACACAGTCAACCCTGGGCAGTACATGACTGATGACTGGGAGAGAAGACCAAGTCTTCAGTAATGTTTAGTCTTTCTCCAAGTAAAGCAAGCCAAAACAAGGAAATTCAGGCATTTCCCTAACAGAGATGCTTCAAATAGCCTGAAAACTTGGCTATGTGTGTGATGGTTATGAAGTGGCCCCATCTGAGTCTTTGATTTTGCTTTTGGTATTAGATTCATACCAGAAGAAACATGAGGATTGCTGGGGAAAACACATCACTACTAAGAGAAAAATAAAAATTAAAATAAAAACATATGGAAGGGCTCTGAATAAAACACTACTACACTGTATGTTACGATGCTTGCCCTATAATTTAGCACTTGCAAATATACAATTGTTTCCTTGCATCTCATAAGATTTATAATGTTATTTGACTTGGAATGTCAAAAACAAATATGTTAAAAGCTATGCTTTGAAATAAATATACTTTGAACACTGTCAAGGTTTCATTTAAATGAATTCTGCTAAATTGATATAATGTTTCAAATTTTGACTACACAAATTTCAAAAATGGCATTTTATTATATATGAATATAAACCAACAATAAATGAAAACTGCAATTGGACTTAATTTTGCATTCATCTAAAAATAATCCATGGATGGAAATTTTTAAGGAGTTAAAACAGTTTGTTTTCAATTAGGAAACAGGTGTATTTAAGTTATTCTGCACAACAGCAGAGAACTTAATAATATACTGTAAGGGTAAGCAAAAGTTTCATCAACTTCTACAAATCCCCAGTTCAGGGAAACCCACTGTAATTAGAAAATTAAAGCTATGCTTCATAATTGATAGAGATCTTTTAAATATTCACTCTCATATTATTTACAGCTAGCACATAATCAAGAGGCATTTTTTTCTAGTAAGAAATCCTGAAGTTTATATCAAGTATGTAATATGACATTTATAGAATAGTGAGTCTTTCTAGGTAGGCCTGCTGTAAACTTTCATGATATGTTGGTTCCCTGAGCAAGTTTACATTTCTTCCTATAGAAAAAAAAAAAGAGCTACTGTATTCCTAATGGATATCTGTGACAGATATAGGCCTTTGCTGCTCCCATCAAACATACTAGCAAGACTCACAAGAAACCAAGATAGTCTTATCAGACAACTGCACCACGAGTGAAGTGGCCAGAAAACCACAGATTGACATTCAGCTGTCAAAACTCAGAAATATTTATAACACATGAAGAGACAAGAATTATGGCTACACAGTATCAATTCAATAATTTCAAGCCATCCTTATACATCTTAGATATTACTCTAGGGTTGAAAATATTATATGTAGATTAGTTATAGTTACAATGCATTTTGAAAATACTAGATCAAAACAAATATATTTCCATGCATTTCTATGCATTCAACTAGATGTGACCATTTGACTAAGTTATTCAAAACTAAAAAAGAAATTTCCTTGCAGATAAATCTGGATTCAAACTCCATTCCATAAGTTACATTTATTTGGCCTATGAGTGAAGAGCATCTCCAGGTGTTGATAAAGCATCGAGATGATATAAACTTCTGTGCCTGAAAGGATTTGTAAAAAAGTGTCATCTCATAAGGTGGATTCTTCACTTTAGGTAAAATATGTAAGAATACTAAGCCTACCTTATTTCAGACACCTCTTTTATGATCTCATGGTTACAGGAGTTTTATCTATAATCTAACTTGTACAATGTTGAATTATAAATATTGATATTATTTATATTTCTGCTTGCACATTATCTTACAAGACTTTAAATTTAGTTGATTTGATACTGTAAGGTGATCTGGCATTGACTTCCAAATCATGGGGTGGGCTTTAGAATTATTGGAATGGCAATCCAATGATCAATAAACAACAAAAAAACAAAAACAAAAAAAAAGCAATGACTGGTTTGCCAACACAAATATTGCTACTATTTATCTCAAAGTTTGTATAAGTTACCAAAGTAATCTATTTTTCATGTTTGCTACAAAATTGAAAAAAAATCCAAAACTTAAAACATGAAAATAATTAAGTCGGCTCTTCCTCGACAAATTAAAAACCTATTACAAACTTTATGTTAGTTTTATGATGTTTTTATCAAGAGAAAAATAGGTGGATACTTTCCTAATCAGAGGTCTGTTATACTCCTCCTTCTTTCTGCCCAACAGGTCAGTCTCCATCGTGTTTAAGGTTAGTCACTGATTTCAATAATAAATTCTCCCATTATTGCAAAATCTTTGGACCACAGGAATATTTTACTGTCCGGAACACCAACATTCCCATTGCATCACATCGTTTTTTACTTGTTACATGAAATAAAGGACCCTAAACATAGTTAATAGCCACTTAAAATATGAAGTTGAAGGACAGGGAACATGGCTTCTTTGTAGAATGGACACTTCTTTATCATGCGTGATGCACTGAGGTGGATACCAAGATGCAAAAACTGTAGAGGTAAATAAAACATGAAGCTGGAAGCTATGACTACTTGGCTTGATAAATCTTATACCATTTTAGAAGTGAACATCTTAGAGGTAATATTTTTCCTGGGTGAGGATAAATCCCTGAATTCCCAGCGTAGGTGAAGCAGAAGGAGAAAGCATTTCCAAGTCCAGACTGAAATACATAATAAAACCTACCTCAAGAAAGTCAAGAGTTGAGTATATAACCTAGTGTCAGAATACTTACCTAGCATGCATAAGGTGTACACACACACATACACACACACACACACAACCAGAGAGAAGAGACAATTTGGTAATTCTATAAAAGCTGGCCAAATGCCATATAAATGTTCAAGATTTTTCCAGAAGTTCTTCTTATCGAAGCCATACTAAAACAAATGCACCAAAAGCACTTCATAGACTGTTTTCCTTTCGTAATATAACATTGTCTTCAAGACAGATTTTGTGCTATACAGTGTGCACCACAGCCTGGAAAGAGCACCCAAATGCATAAGATTGATGAGAAATAACAGCACACATGTCATACTCAACAGATGTTACAGTCACATCCCCAGCAACAAAGACCTGGAGCTCACCCAAATTGTGAGAAGCATCTAGGAAGGCTGGGCTACAGTGTAGAATCTGCACAGTTCCAGGATGGCAAGCTAAAGGAGGCTGACCACTTCAGGACTGGCAGGGGAAACACACTGTAACATTTTGTGTGAGACCATTACTTTGTATAGCAGCCTTTGGCTGCTGCTGCTGGGAATGAGCCGAAGGCTGATCAATTTGTTATGCAGAAATAACACAGCCGTACATTAGGTGGTTCATCCCAAGGAAAGCCACAAAAAGAAGAGGTTCCCCCAAAGGTGGATGCAATGATAAATAAGTCATTGACTAGAAGAAACCGTCAGCGAAGTCATTCCTAAATCGGAATCAGAATTAATAATCTGATTCACAATTTCTATACATTTAACTATGTCATTGCCTTTGCATGAAGAAATGGGCAATTATAAATTATCATTATTCCTGTTATCATTTGTATTATAATTTCCATAAATTATTTATATAAAGACCATTTCGTGAAAACACTATTTTGGAGACCAAATGCAAGATACCATCTATTACATATCTTAGCTATTCAAATGATATTGTATATAATATGTATAAAACATTAAATATGACTTTTTTTAAAAAGAATGAAAAGGAAACCAAAAATAATTCCTGAAGGTTATGTCTTCTTTCTTTGTAATAGGAAAAAATATTCATCTTAAAACTGACATGCCATACATTCTAGGTTGTCATGTTTTGCCCTTTGCACATGCTTCCTGAGTCGATACCTTCAATGGTAGAAGTCTAAAACTAGGTCATAACCAGCAGTATAATAGCTTAGCATTTCCATTAAAGTCTGTAATGGACAAGTATGCATCATGAAGTTACCCAGGCATGCCACATTTTCTACTCCCCAGTGCTCAATCGTCACTGAAATCTCACTGGCTTTTCTTAACAATCGGAAGATCTTAGGGAAAAGGAGCTGTGTCACAGGTGAAACTAATTCAGTTACTCTGTTCACACTTTAACTCTTACTCCTGAAGGTTGTGCTTGAAGCTCTTGAAATGAGTCTCAGAAAACTTTAAAGGTCTATTTTATTTTCAGTTTCTCACAATTCTTCCATCCCTACTAATACAGTGAAACAACCATTTTTTAATGTCCTTTACTATCATAGAATATTAGTTAAAAGTGCGACTTGACAAGTGATTGCTCAAGACAAAACGCATGTTGATGCAATGCATTAAGAAGAGAGAACATGGCCAATAGTTTTCTTCACTGAGATTCCAAACATCAGAAAGCTCATTTTCATAGAGTAGCGTTGCTATTTCTTTTGTCCTTTCAATATCAGTATGCCAAATTTCCATCAGTTATGTATAAAATATTGTTCACATTATAGAAAGGCAATAACCAACTACTGAGAAGATTGATTAAACTTTTTAGATTAGTTACTCCAGAGGGAATTGCTTAGTGACTACATATATACATACATATACTTAACTATGAATGATATTGTCTCCACATTTGTGTCAACTAAGTAACTATAAAGAGAAGAAGAAACCTGATGGAAATATAAGAAAATAAAAGTACTTCACTATAACAATCAAATTAAAAATAGTGATTAAATACAATCACTGGTGTAATATATGGCAATGGGAACATAGAAATATGAGAAGTTCATACAAGTAATTTTAGGTAAAATGACTCATTTAGGATCAATTCTTGCATTTCCTTTGGTTTCCTTTGGAATTCTCTACTGCTTATGGTAAGCATCCTTGTAGTTTGTGTTGTATCTTCTGACTCTGATACTCTCATGTGAAAAGTTGTATGGATATGTCATTGTCTGAATTGTAGTCACTGACAGAAGCTCCTCTTAGATCCTAAGCTTCACACCCCATCAGTTCATCTCCCCTGCCTTTACATTTTGATCATGCCACAGTTATAATGCAGGGTTAACTGACACATGTTGCTTTCCAAATACTGTAGCTCTTGGTCAACAAAGACTGGGTATGGCAATGTGTTTAAAGGTGCTTATGCCAAGTAGAATCTATGGCTGATAGGCAATAGATACCTAGGCTTATCCACTGGTACTCACTTCATCTGAAAATATCATTTTATAAAAGCAGTCCAAGTGCCATTCACTTTCTCCACTTTGAATATTCAGAAGCTTTGAAATGGTGGCATTCTCCTTAAGGACTAATACTGTATATTGAGGGAATCTTGTTGTAAATCTATGGAACTATGTGTACCTTGAGATCAATATAACAAGGGTATTTAAACTATATGGTGTGTAGGCAAGTTAACCGACAAGTTAATGAGCCTCTTTGTGTTTAATTTTTGCATCTATAAAATAAATATAATTGTTATATCACTTTTAGGACTAATACAGAGATGAATAAGATTGTGTGTGTGCGTGTGTGTGTGTGTGTGTGTGTGTGTGTAATTAGCACTTGCAATAGTGACTTACATATACTAAATAGTCAATAATGTTAACAATTATTAATAACTTTCTTTTGTTTTTCAAGACAGAGTTTTTCTGTTATAACTTTAGCTGTCCTGGAACTTCCTCTGTAGACTAGGCTAGCCTCGAACTCACAGAGATCTGCTTGCCTCTGCCTCCCAAGTGCTGGGATTAAAGGCATGCACTGCCACTGCCTGGCTTATTAAAACCATTTATATGAAGATTTCCTCAAGGCTCATGAGAAGATATTGCTAGAGAAAATGTCAAGAATCGAAGATCAAAACAAGATCATAAGTGGTTCTTTTTAAAGACTCACATTATTTTTTCGTGTGGGTGGTAGGTGGTATGAGTACACGTGAGTGCAGTTCCCTTCAGAATCCAGAAATAAATGGCAGATATCCCTGCACCTCGGGAAACAGGTAATTGAAAGCCACTGGGCATCGGTACACGGATGCTGGAAATCAAACTCAGATCTCTAGAAGAGCAGGAACTGCTCTTAACTGCTCAGCAATTTCATCAGCCCCGAATGTAAATGAGTCTAAAGCCACCTGCAACTTAGTAGAAAATAAAAGTTGTAATGTTCCCCTCTTAAGTAGTGATATACTGTTTAAGAAATTATTTTAAATTTAAAATATTGATAAATGAGATGTAAGGGAAGTGAAAAATACAAACAAGTGTATTCTATTTTTAGCTCATAACAGAACACTTCTTTGTACTCTAAGAAGGCTGATGGAGCTATCTGTATCTGAAATATATAAGGTCCCTCTGAAAGCCAAAGAAACGGTCAGAAGCAGGTAATTTGAAACAAAATTTGGAAGAGAAGATTTGAACAATAGTGTAAAGGCTGTTTTGTTAAAATAATCTGAGCTTTCCTGACCTGGCCTTTCATATTGATTCACCTACAGGTTCAACAGTTAATATTTCATACCAAAATACAATTGGGTATTGCTCTTTTTCAGAAAATTTATCTATACTGATAAGAGAATTATAAAGTTGCTTACACTCATAACACACACACCCTTACACATTCATACACACACACACCAAGAAAACCTCTTAGGATGTACTGGCCTACTTTAAAATCTAGATTTTTGTAACTTAGCAAATATGTAATGTATTATTAAAACTGGAAAGTTACCAAAGTGTCAGTAGACCCTAAAAAAAATGTTTTCCAGCCACTCATTTTTTTAAAGAAGGAATATCTAAATATCTTCATGTGGATCAAGGAAATGAGAGAATGAAGCACCCGTATTCAATCATTTGAAACACACAAGTCTACTGCCTCCCCCACCCCACCCCACAAAAAAACCTTTTTTGTTTTCAACCACAAAATCATAAATGAGGCTGAGCCATGTCTTGCAGAGGAAACCACATGTGCTTCCTAGTAGAAAACAAATAGAGAACACACACCACACAGAATGGACACACTATCTTGAGAGGCTACTGAACGTATTCACACACACATCTATTACAAGAAATGACCCCTAGAAACACATAGCATAAACAAGTAGTCAATGAAAACTAGTTGAATACAAATATGCATGCATTAACAATTAGTAAATATAGGACATAAATTTAAGGAAGAGTGGGTGGGGGGAAGGGAAAGGGTAGATGTTATAATTGTAATATAATCTCAAAAATAAAATAAGAAAGAAAAGGTAACCTAGTTGAATGTACTGCACAGTACAATGAGAGATTTTAAATGAAGAAAATGTAAATTTTCCTGTTTTGTGTTGTATATAATTAAGTCTCAATGTTTTCAACTGCATGTTTTTTAAGGGTAGCACAACATGCCATCTGGGCACTACTTTTCAAAGATCTCTGTTGATAGTACTGGATAGTAATACATTATTGTACCCTACAGAAGAATACAAAGTGTATTTAGTGAGAATACAAAGTGAAATATTTTTGAAATTTAGTTAGGAATGTTCTTATGAGTTCTACAAGAATTCAACAGAATTTATTACATTTAAGGACACGCAGAAATTCCAATTTGTTTCTAAAATGTAAACTTTCCCTTATTCTTCATTCCTTTGTGGTTTTTACAAGTGCATATTATAAAACCTCCTATAAAGCAGTCTCATGCTTACTTCAAGGTGAACAAAATTTCCTCAGTGTCTCTGGACTCTGTGGAGAAAGCCAAGACATTTCTGCCATGGTTATAACTGCAGCTGAATTAGGAAACCTGACTTAACTTCTACCATTTCAGGTGAAAATGCAAGGGATTAATATTAGTTTAAATTGCAACACCAGCCTGGAGATTTATTAGTGTTTCCTGTACCGGTTCAACATGAAGGTAGAGCAGTAAGCACTCACCATGCTTTACTGCTTCTCTTGGAGTGTGACACACATGAAGAATTGGCACTGGGGCAATCCAGCTTAGGAGACAAAGAAGGCTGCCAACAAATTACAGTGGAAGACAGAAAGGCTGTTGATGCTAAATATGCAACACAGATTCCACCCCACTTATGGAGAAGATGCCTCTGACTCAGAAGGATAGAGAATGGGGGGCTGAGAAACAGCAGACAAAACCAACTGTGTACTTTAGCTAGACTAGGCGATACATTGGGGAGATTTCTTTTTTCACTATAGCATTAAAATGCCTTTAATTACCTGGATACATTTTGTAAAGCTGTAGGTCAGTCATAACTTGGCTAGTCTTATATTGCTAGCGTAATTGATATCGTACTTTACAATCCTTGACACATAGGAAGGCCAGTGAATATTCAACCCAAATTGTGGGCTCTCTTGCTAAGTGCCTTGTGTAATTACATTGTGACATTCTGACTCAACAGTATTAGTTAAGTTAGAGATAGAAGAGGGGGTAGTACCTAATCCAATACTTATTGTATGGTACCTGAATCATTGCCTTGCATTTGATAATTATTCTAAAATTAAAGAAAGTACTAAAAATTAACATTGAAGAGAAAAATCAATGCATCACAAAATGATGAACTGCCTTTCTCTCTGTTCTTCATGGAGATGCCTGAAGGCAAGGCCTGCCATTGGTAACGTGGCTCAATGAAGGTGAGAGAATGACTTCTCCCTTAATCTGAGGGCTGAGTTCTAAAGTGAAAAATTTACTCCAATTTAAAAAAAATAAATGTATTTGTAGGAAGAAAATAGCAGATATTGTCTTTATAGTAAGAGTAAGACATGTCCCCCTCTCTCTTCTTTCCCTCTAAGCAGAATGTCTGATGTTGTTCAAGAAGAATCCAGATCATGGTACTGGGACAGCATTAAAGAATGCTAGTGTGCATGCATGTGTCAGAGAAGAGGGGGAGAGAGACTGACTGACTGTGTCTGTGTGTTCTCCCTCTTAAATAAGAAAAACAGACTAGGTTAGTGGCTAAAGCCAGTTAAAGGTCTGAGATAGGACACATTCCATTGCTCTTGGCTTTAGTGGTATTTTGTTCATGTTTTCTTTTTCTGTTTGGCCTTGCACTCTGATTTAAAATTTCCTAGCACTGTATACAGAATGTGAAATACACGTTATTTGCTTGTAGTTGAAGAAAGCTGTGCTCAAGACTTTTATGCTAAACCACCCAAACCATCTATTCAAATGAAAAGATAGATACAAACCCTAGGGTGCATGTAGGCATTTAGTTATCAAAGGGAACAAATTCACACAACACATTTCTGGCTTTGTTTTCCATTCATGTATCTACTAAACAACTCATCTTTTTTTTAACAATAATTATGTTGGTCAAATATAAGTTTGGATCGCTTTCTTAAAAGCTGTTTATCACAATTTTTATACAATGAATATTAGCACATGTGTAACTGGCTACTTAAGTAATTATGAACTTAAGAAAGAATTAGTTCAAATATTTAAAAACTTCAGTACTTGATTAAAACAGTTTTATTGCTTCCTTACACATATTCAAAGAACTATCTGAGTCTTCCCAGATAAAATTACTCACATTTAATTTAAGCCATATTTAATCTTAATTAAAATATATATTGAATTATAAATATGTTCCATTACTTCTTTGGTATCCAATATAAATTAATATATATTAGAGTACAGAGAAGATGTCTTCTTTACTTTAACACATCTTCATCTTTGGGAATATTTGGTAGGGTATTTAGAATGCATAAAAATTTATAAAAATGCCTTTGTATATTGTTGTGTTTATTTGATTATGAATTAATCAAATATAAATTATACATTACATGTGAGTCTAATCATTTTTGAACTTCGATTATGGTATATACACTGGTAATTTTTGACCACACTGTTTTCACTAATTTCAATGCTAGGACATTTAGAGTGAATACTGTGCTCAATATCATGATGTAAAACTTGGAAGATGAACTGTATTTTCTTATAATAATGAGTCATTTTGTTATAATTTACTAGCAGATGTAAAATGTGTTGTCCAAGCATGTACTTGACAGCACATCACTAAGTACAACTAGACTGGTACAGAAAAGTACTTTGTAAAGTGGGAAATTCATTTTATATTTACAACTTTTCATATTTGAAGGCATCAGTTATTTTTTAACATGTAGAGAATGAAAGAGAGCTTCTTGTTTTCCTTGTAGCTTTCATACTCTGTAACATACATTTAGGGAAATGAATTTACTTAAATTTCACTATCTAAATGTGATAATGTAAAATAATAAGCATATAGAAATAAAGAGCATGATGGAAGACCAAAACCACTAAGGATTTCTTTTTCCAATGTGTTCTCAAACTCCTCTGCTATTTGACTTCAAAGATAGTAATTCACAAAATATTTTCTCTGTGGCAAGGGTAAAGGGTGTTTCAATGGGATGCAAGACAACTCTCCCTCCCTTCCTCAAACTTGATCCTGTTTCTCTGGAGCTACTGCAATGAACATCCAACCAAGGAAGCAACAGAGTAATGTCCATCCAACATTGCTCCAGGACAATTAGCTTGGCCCTTTCCCACACAAGATGTTAGCCTCCGGCTCTTGTGTGGATTCTTAGACTGTCACAGTATAATCTAACAATTTGCCAAATGTTAGACTCAGTGACATCAGTGATTGTGCTAGCTTGCTTCAGACTGTATTGGAATTGGAATGGTGTAAAACTTCTAGTGTTGTCTCTTTACTAGACAGACTCCAGAGTCCAGGCTACCTCCCTTTGGCAACACAGAAAAACCCGAACCATTTTTTCCACCCTCAATTTGTCCTACACTAAAGATATTGTATATTTTTGTATTTCAATTATTTCTGTTCATTCAATACACCTTGAGTAAGTCTGAAAAGCTTCCTGTGAGTACAGTTAATTTTTGTAGTGTGGATTATATGAGTGAAAATTTATTTGTTCTTTATTGATGCTCAATAGTTTAGAAAGATCTAATGACATCCAAGTGAACTGAAAGTAGTTTAAAGTTTAAAAAAATGCACTTAAACCTATTAACAGATTAATTGAAATGGCATTCAACTGCATTCAGAATTCTATTCATCTGATTTTCACTCTTTCTAATGGCATAGTTGAATATATTTATAATATTATTTGTGTGGCTAAACTTTATTAAGCTTAGTATAGGTACACATCCAAACAGATACTACTTAATTGAAATATTTGCTTCAAACAACAAAGTATTTTTAAACAAAGTTATTTGTTATATTTACAAAGATAGATATATAGTTGATGGATGTATGCATACATAGATAGATAAGTATTGATTTCAATTATGCTACTTCACAAAGAACAGTTTCCAAAATTTTCTAAAAGAAGACATGTGTAGCATATTAAATGTGTAACATGCATTTCAGGTCATCTGTTTTTAACACATACATTATTTCCTTTCAACATCCTCCAGAATAAAAAAGCGTTAAAAAATGTAGAGTTATTAAAAGTTACATTAAGGAAATTTCCGTAACCAAAAAAACAAAAAAACAATTTACACCAATTGCAATCACACTTGGGGGGTTTACTATTGCTCATCCCTAAAGTGTTAAACATGTACCCAGATAATTCTGTGCAGACTTATAATGTTTTAGCTTTCCACTACACTGAACATCCCTGAGGGAAGTGTCATTGGTACTGGCATACTCTGCATCCCTCTATGCTTGGGTTTAGGTACTCTACTCAAAATAAATGAAAGAAATTCATTCACTGAACAGACCAAAAGCAAAATAATTTTTATCAATAGTTCGACATTCCTATGCTACACCAATTAACATTGCTTTGCTTTCTAAATGAAGTCTCTTAAGGAAATATTCCTCTTTTCCAGAGCTTCATAAAATATATGACCATGTGTTCTACAAAAACATCTTTATGTTGCTATAGTTACAGAAATAGACTTATCAATTCTCTGTTGATATTAAGGGAAAGGAAGGCATGTTTGCTTCCACCAACTGCAACTGTAAGCAAATGCAGGTATTCAGCACTTTATTAGTAAAAACTCCTTTGGTAAGCACACGTTAGAGGAATTAATCATTCATTCCCTGCAGACTGCTTATGTATTTCATCAGGCCATTATCTGATCTGAATAGCAAGAACAATTGCATAATAAAACATTACTGCTGACACTAGCAACTTTATTCTTTCAACTTTAAAGTTGCAACTCCTATATAGCAAAGAAAGCTAGTGGCAAAATGGTAACAATGTAATCACCCTAACTAGCCTTGACCTCTCTATGGTTATAGAAAGAGTTACTGGGTATCGCTGTAGGCTTGGCTAGAAACAGTCTTCATTCAGACTATCCTTAATACTATGACATAATTATAACAGAGACAAAATGTGTATCAGTTTATTAATAATGTTATTGATAAATCTCTTCTTTCAGAAATGAGAAAGAATGAACAGTTCTCCTGTGTGTTTTGTGGAAATACATAGGTAATAAAACATATGTAATTACATGTTTGGATCACTCTCAAGTATGGCTATTATGAACAATTACCCCTTTACATTGAATATTGTTTTTCAAATCTCATATATCATTTTAGATATGAGAGGTGACAAATGATAGAAGTCATATACGTAAACCAAATTTGATCAACCAGTGATCTCTGTTTAAATTATTTAAATTCATTTCTAAACCAATAGCAAAGAATGGCAATGGAGAACAATAAAAGATCTTTACAAACTGGGGGAGAAAAAAAAAACGTGATGTCCAATGACACATCTTCCCAAAGCGATCCCCATCCATGATAACTTGGTCTCACCAGAATCACAATCTCTTCCATTGTCCTGGCTCTAAAAACTTATGTCCCAAGACATTCAGAACTGCCCACAACAGGATGGCACGACCCTAAATGCTATTTCTACTTTCAACCGTTTTGACTTTTTCATATATTGTAAATCAATGCCCAGTGAATATTCTACTTGCTATTTGAGTTTACACAGAGGTGACAGTATTTTGAATGCAAGAATGTCAAGTATATATGAGAAATCCCTTAAGCATTAATCAATAATAAGTGACTCTTATAAAGAAACTTTCTGTCTAATTTTATAATTTTGCAAGGTTTTCATTGGAAAAGCATGTTTTATGTTTAGACAAAAAATTGAAAGTTTAAGATAAATCACATCGACTTCTTTTCTAACCACTATCCTAACCACTATCAAGTCTCTGTAAGTGCCATTGTGTGAAAGAACTTTGTGTTAAAATTGGTCCAGTTGTTTCTAACCTGCAATTTCTACTGTACCTACTGTATATGTAAGAATGCAAGAAGAATTAGATTCAGAACCCATTTGGCAGTGATAAAGAGGGGGAAATGCTGAAACGTTATTGATTCTTTTCCCTTTTGTGCAAAACAAACTGACTCAACTATATTTTTCCTGACATAACACAAAGGTTTTATTTAGGTATTACAACATATTGGAGAATGTTAAGCTACACATGTCTCTCTTTCTCTCTCTCTCTCTCTCTCTCTCTCTCTCTCTCTCTCTCTCTCTCTTAAGGTACCATTAACCCTTTCATGGAGCGAGACAGAGTGCCCTACTTGCATTCACAGAAGAACTGCAGCTCCTGACAGGGGATGATAGCCCAAGAGAAATGCTACCTGCAAAAGTTTTTGATGCAGCGATATTCAGGGTTAGGAGACACCTTAAACCTGTCAGCGGCTGCTGAGCTTGTCACAGTTCATAACTGGCTGTTTCAGAGTCACAGCCTTAGCACACTGCTCCTCGCTCTCACACTGCATTTTTCACAGTTCTTCTCCAAATTAACTTCACCAAATTCTCCACCTAGGCTGTTGCCAGGACTTCCTCCACACATAAACTGCTCACAGACATGAAGTCATCCAAACAGGATTTTCTTAGTCTTGCAAACCATCTTTATCAACTTTCCCTTGACCCAATTAATTTCGCTCGTGTTCCTTAGAAACTAAAGACAAAACAAGAAACCCTAAGTCAGCAAAGAATGAAACTTGGGTGGTGGACCGGGGTTGAAGGTGACAGGAGCCAGGAGGCAATAGGTTGGGAATCCTCGAGCCTTTTCTAGGTAACAGTCCTCCAATCTTTGAGCCACCAACATATTCACAAGCCAGGTCTGCTTTTTCGAGCAGCCCTCGAACAATGAGCGTTTAACAATCAGACTCTTGGGAAGGCTGCACATGCAGACACTCCTAAGTGATCTTCCACAAAGAAAACCACACACACACACACACACACACACACACACACACACACCCCGAAAAAAATGTTTAGCGAAGCACTTCTCAGGTAGGAATTACTCAAGTTATATAAGGCAAGTTCTTCCCTGGTCAAAGGAACCGAGAGGAAGCATTCGGTAGACGCCTCACTTTAGAAAGCAGGAACCAGAGCAGTTGTACTCACTAGGGCAGCCGCTCGGCTCTCCTCGGGAACGGAGGAGTCTCCCTTCCTTTCCAACCGGTCCAACCCAGAACTGTCTTTTCTATTCCAGGGTCCGTGCTCAACTGCACCGGGGAAAAAGAAGAAGAAGGCTGCAGCCGGCAGCGCTCGGCGTCGGTGGGCTGCGGCGCTCGGGCTTCTTTAAAAGTGGGATCTGCCTGTGCAAGGGCGGCGCGGGAGGGAGGGCGGCAGCGCGCTGGGAGCCCGTGGGTCCCGCAGACGCCGGGGCGAGTGCCCGCAGGTGCTGCGCTGCGCGCGGGCGGGGCGGGGCGGGCCGGGCGGCTGCGGCGGGAGCGCCCGGGAGGCTGAGGCTCGCGCTCCGCTCGCTCGCTCGGGCTCGCGCACAGGCGCTCGCACCCCGGCCCCGCGCGCCGCCCGCGCTCACCTGCATTTCCTTAACGAGCCACTTGATGGCTGCGGCGGCGCGGCCGCGGCGGGCAGGACCGGCGGGGGGCGGCGGGCTGCGGGAGGCGACGGAGACCCGAGCCCGGCTTGGCCCAGGTCGGCCGGGGCTCGCCCTCGGCCCCAGGCTCGGCGCGGAGAGCACCGGGCCGGCTACCGGGCTCCGGGCAGCGTCCGGCCAGGTGCGCGCTTCTGCATGTGGCGGCCGCTCCGGGTTTCCTTGGAGGGAGGCTGGCGGTAAGGGGTGAGGTGGGGAGGTGGGGGGGCTCTGAAAGGTAGGGGACAGAGCTGTCATTCACAGTACAGTCAGGGGGATGGAGAGAGAGGGGGTGGGGGGAGAGGAAAAGGGGAGGGGGGTAGACTTGGCTCGGAGATGTGCTTCTGATACTGGATGTAGTTTGCAGTTAGGACGCTGGGCAGTTTGATTGGGTTTGAGAGAAAAAAGGGGCTCAGCGAAGGTGCCTGTTATCCGGAGGGAGGGGAGGAGGGGAGGGGGACCTGTAGAAGAGTTGCTGGAAAGCAGCCTTCATACTCCGGAGACGACGCCCACAGGTATATGAAGGAGAGGGTCTGTCACCGCCTCCTTGACACCCCAACGCAGATGGTCTGTGCATCAGGCCAGATGCACTTCAGACTTGGGGCTCCAGGAAAAGGAACTTAAACCCGGTCCCAGAGCCCCCCCCCGGCCCCCGCCCCCCAGAAATGCAGAAGCACAGATGCTAGATTTCTGAGGACAGGGTGGGCAGGATAAAAGAAAGACTTTCCTAGCTTTACCTTCCATCATGTCTGATCAGAACACAGCTAGAGACAACAAATGTCGCCTGCTAGACAGAGAGATCCCATCGTTCTGTTGGTGCTTAATATAAAATAAACCAAAATAATCATCACGTTGGCAATAATACCAACTCAGAGCATTGTGGGCACACTCTGGCTAAAGGTGGTGTATGGTGGAGGGAAACAAATAGCTGTGAGCCAATTTCACCCGCAGAGGCATAAAGCTTCCTCAACAGAAGTGGCATGCTCCCAGGGTGGTCCCCCTATCCGTTCATGCCTGATTCAGTTCTTGCCTAGCTTCTTTGGTTCTTCCTTAGCGACCCATCCTCTGCCTGGCTCCCTGTTCAGCCTCCCTAAAGCCACTGCGCTCACAAATCCAAAAAGTTTCACAGGTACCGTCACTGTGTCTTAAAATCGCTTTTGGAAATGTCAGGATGGAAAACAAGTGACACACACTGTGTAAGAGTGTGCACGTGACATCTTTATGCAATTATACAGAACACAGCTTTTCTTATGTGTTGTCTGTCCAAGATGGTGACTCATTCTCTCTCTCTCTCTCCCTCTCTCCCTCTCTCTCTCTCTCCTGCTCCCTCTCTTTTTCCTCCTCCTTCTCCTCCTTTCCCTTTCTCAGCCTCCCTCCACCTCTCTCTCTCCTTTCCTATTCCCAGCTTCTTCTATGCGCAAATACACCGCCACTCAGTCCTGTCTCAGTTCCTTCCTGTTAGTGTTCAATAATGGTTTTACATGAACTTTGTTAGGCAGCCTCTGACGACCAACAGGGAGTTGGAGCTGATTGGTAAGAGGAATGCTGGGGTTCCAGGCTGCAGCTATGTTTCCTGTCATCACCAGCTCATTACATATGCTACTCTAACTCCATGCCAAGTGGCAGCAGAAATGATTTCCTCTCTGCTATCCATAATAATATCTTTATCCTCCCCTTGGAAACATAATTAATAATAAAAGAAATAATGCATCTTGAAACGATGGGAAGAGCAGATGGGTGCTGATGTTAGGCTCCTCACCTTCTCCATCGCCTGCTGCCTGCAGTGTGGCCACTTTTCCCTTTCTGCTGCTGCTTCTATTGGGTTAAGCAAAGCATTTGGCCCTTTTACAGTGTTCTCCTTCCATCTTTCCCCTGACAATAGTTTGTGTATTTTAAATAAAGATTTCATTCTGCCAACCCGCAGGAAGCTTTTAACAAGGTGCAACTGAGCGTGTCGACATCTTACTTTTTTTTTTTCTTTTTACTGCTGTATGGGCTGCTCAGCTACTTGAAGCTCCTCACCACTTCAAACATTGGTACCTTCCAGAGACAGGGTTCCCAGGCTTGATTTACCGGTAAAACTGTATGTTGGTACTCTCTGAAAGAACCAGGACACTGCAAGTAGGGGAAGAGTTGGTGTTGAATTGAAGTCCATCGCTGCCCCTTCCCACCAAAAGCAACATACGTGTTCAATGCCATTAGCTTCTTATAATGGTTTTGTTATTGGTTACAGTCTGGAAAATTAGATTGAGACTGGGCTCAGGGTGATTGTACCAAGTCTTAGGAGTCAAGGGAGTTTATCTACCTACCTATCTGCTCCTCCCAGATATTTACTAAGACTTAAAACTTCCATAAAATGGCAGGTTTATATGTCTTCATTAAACTATTGTTGTATATGTCCTTTAAAACATCTTTAAATTGGTTGTTAATAGACCATATGTTAAAATAACCATAATACAAAGTTGAAATCAACAAAGCAGGGAAGATGAGAAAGGAGGAAAGAGCAGAGCCTGGGCTATGAATCTGCACGGGGATTACCTTTATCTGACAGTGCTTCTTCATTTACTAAACATCAATTTCAGTTTGTTGTATTTAAGCTTATAATTGGTTTGACTAGCCTGGTGTAAGTGGAAGAAATCTCTGAATTTACACTTGGATTTTGGCTTTTGGCATAAATACCACTTCCCTGCTTCAGTTTTTAATTTAGGCTTAGGAAGGCATCAGTAGCAAATCTACAATGATTTCCTATTTTAATATGTTCTTTAAATATTTTAATAGCATCATTGAAGAAACTTCTTCATTATACAGCACTCTGTATTGTAGAATTTATTAGATGGGTAGCATGGAATTTATAAAGCTAGGAAGAGCACGGAGCCTGTTGAAAGGAAGTGTGTGCTTTCAGAGGATACCCTGTGCTTCTCCAATGCTCCCACCCCAGGCATCCACAGATTTCTTCTATGATATACTTTCCCACAATTAGACACAATCTAAAAATAACTGTATTTGTCTTGACTCTTTTCATGAATGAGATGACGTTCGAATGACTTTTCTAACCATATATTGTATAATATTGTATATTGTATAACTCTTACTGCTCCAGGTTTATAAGTTATAACTTAAAGTTAGATATGTGTATCTAGCTTATATATTAGTTAGACAGGTGAAAATGCAGTGAATATAGCGTTTGATATGCGTTTTGATTCATCCATCCACAGGTCTATGGGGAGCACTAGATCACCATCTTCCTTGTCACTTCATACTAAGAAGTAGTGTACTCTCAATTAATGTTTGGTTAACTACAGCTTTACCTTTAATGTTGTGCTGATTAGAAGAGATTACAAATACAAACAATATTACGTTAATAATACATCTGGAAATTGTGCTTACAACGAGCCTTCTTACTTGTTACATGTAGGAAAAATAGAAAATGCTCCATTTCTCCAGATTGTATTTTGTCAATGAGAACACAGTTGAAATTGACCAAATGTATCTAATCTACTTGCCTTTTTAATACATGGTCTGTCATTAAGAAAATAGCACAGAGACCCTTATCACACAGGAAAATTACTCATCTATACAGTCATCCAGGTGATGAAACCGCAATAACTAAGATTATATTAATTATTGTTATAGTCTCACTGTGTGTATTAAGTTATACCATTGAAAACATGTCTAATCTCAATATGCCCCAAATCTAAGAAATTCAGAGATACAGATTTTTTGACATATATATTTTTCTCATCTTCTGTGCTGAATATTCTTCATGCTTCCTTTTCCATTCCCAGATCCAGCTTCATAAGAACCCTTTCTGAGTCCTGAAGTTTTGGAACCTGTAGCAACACAGTTCCCCTTGTCCTCCTGGATTCTCTTAGTCAGTGGGAGACAAGCTAGCCACTCTCCCATGCACTGCATAGCTCATTTCTGGCAGTGGCTCTGTTTATAGAGGAGTACAGTGTTTTCTTACAACTGACATGCATAGCCTCACCATATATGCACATTTTTTTAATCACCGGTTCTTTCTGTTGTTAGTATGCCTGGAGTTATGACCTTTGGAATCTATCATCTATTCTTTTAACCCAGAAGCCCTTCTGAAAAAATATTCATCGAAATTTGGTTTACAATTACTTCTAATCGTGAATTTGTTTTCCTTTTGGTACTCAGAATGTTATACTTGTATTTTCAAATACAAAGTATCTGAATATGATAAATATGTTTCCTAAGTATTCCAAAGGTTAACACATATATCAGTTGCTGTGTACAGAAGTTGCAAAGCATTAGCGTTATTCCGCCTGAAAGTCATAGTAACACAATGTCAGGAGAGATACTTAAAGGTATAGCTAAGATAATTTAATTGTCAACTGGAATACACCAAGATATGCCTAGAGAGTCAGGAAGACATTATTTCAGGGTGTGTATGCAAGTTGTTCCAGCAGAGATTAGCATGTGTCACAACAGAACAAGTGAGGATCACACTCACCACTGTGGGTGGACAATCACCTAGTCAAGGCTCAGTAGCAACAAAAGGCAAATGTTCTTTCTGTGCATCTCTCTAACTAGAGAGCCATTTTCTCCTGTCCTTGGACATCAGACCATTAATTTTTGAGCTTCCGCCTCCAAGACTCAAGCCTTTAGATGCTGGCATATTCTCTGGCTTCTATATGACTGAAGTATCCCAGTATATCCTGATGATCCACTTTAAATTTTTTCTCAATGCTTCTTGGCCCCCATAACTGCAGAGTGGCCATGCACTTGATTTTGTTTCTCCATAGAACTTTGAGTGGAACACAAAAGATCTTAATCTAAATAATAAGAGTGTGTTAATGTTTTCCACAGAGTCCTCACGTGTCTGTGTACAAAATGAGCCAAATACATCAAAATTATGAAAATTTACTTTTTTTGAACACATACCTTTATATATTTATCTCAGTGCAATATAAGAATGATACATAATTTGAAGCTAGTATTTATTATTTGACCATGCAAGCCACTGCTTGCTTAGACACTCTAATTGTCATCTGTTTACAAGCTCTGTCAGGAAAACTATATGGATCCATTCCTTGAATCATTTTGTGACGGTCAAAAACAAATATATGAAAGTCAACTCAAATTAGCAATTAGCAATAGTAACCCTCAAATCACTGTTCCAATTATAAGATGGAATGAGGCTAGTGAGGAGGACTAAAAGAGCCAACTCAATAGTTCATTTAACTAAAACTTTTCTAAAGAATTTTACGTAAATTAACACAGAACGTATCCAATTCTTCAATAAAGGAAACATATAATTTGATAAATCTAATTTATTATTTGGGTCATTTTTTATGTTAAGTGTAATAAAACAAATCAAATGCAATATACTTTGTATTCAGCTGTGCGTAGTTAAGGCATCATAAATTTTACTTCTGATCCTGACAAATTTTGAATATTTGTCAAATGAGTTATGCTAATTAATAAGTACCACGTATGCATACTTCAGTCATATGAGCAGCATGAGAAGTTTCATATCAAAGGGGTTTGCTTCTTGTTTAGTGTGCCTGAGGCCTAACCTCAAGCAAAAAACAAAAGCATACATAGATGTAAAAAAAAAAAATTATTATTTCAGTTCTTAGAAAACTGAGGTTTTGGACTCACATATCACTTAAATACTAGAACTGAAATGTGCACCCTAGCAGCCTGTCTCCTGAGTCTCTCTTCTATGTTCTGCTTCTGCTTCTCATCTATGTGTGCCTATTCTGTTTTGGATTTGGGAACTATTGAAATGTTTGACATAAAACTAGAAGTCGGTGGTAGGTTGATGAAAAATACAGGTACAAAGCAGAAAATCAAATTATTTTCTCTAAAACTAATTTACTACTTTTAAAGTGAGTCACAAGTTTTATTCCACTTGAATTGCCTTGAATATTAATTACATGTAATAATTTTGGGTTAGTCCCATATAATATTGAATTTCATTCTATGGTTCATGTTACTAGAAGGAAAATAACTTTAGTACTTTAGCTACATCATTTGCTTGCTTTTTCTATCACCATAATTTATTCCACATGCTAATTTCTCCTTATGGGCAATCATTTCCCTATATCTACATGTCATTATTTCCTAATAGAAATACTGTAATAGGTTCACGTTTCTTTAACAACAAAGAATCAACTTTTTTGAAATTTCATAAGCTTGCCCCCGTTTCAGAGAAAGACGAAGTATTTTCCTTTTGTTCATGCATGGTGCTGTTGTATCAGGGAAGAATAATTTGTGTTAGCAAATTTTATATATGTTTATATATGTTTTATATATGTATATATATGTTTTATATATGTTTAAATTATTTAAAATTGTAAATTTTAAAAACAGAAACAAGAGGAAGAATTATGAAAAATATAACATTATGGACTCCATGTTTTTGCTTTTCATATTTTGTAAATAATACACCAATTAGAACCTTATATTTTATTTGTGAAATTATATTTTGTGATTGAAAGAATTACAAGTCCATGCATGCCTTTAAATATGTTTTCCACAAAATAAAAAAGGTGATATAGACAAGATCCTTGCCCTTCACCTTAGTTTCACAAATGAAACTGCTAAATCTACTATGTCTAATATGTTCATTTCTAGATAATGAAATATACATATATGCATATGTATATTTATATTTATATAAATTTATATATATATAGTTTTATATAATATAATTTATATATTATATTTATATATATATTAATTTTAAAATATTGTGTGTTCTTAATATATGTGTTCTTAATATATGTCAATATGCAAACGTGTATGTAAATTTGGAGTGGTTTTATATGAATTACAATGTGCTTTCCTAAACCTGTCTTCTTACATTTTGTTTAATAGGAATTATTATAGTACATTTTAAAGTAAATTTCAAATGAGATACTGCTGCACTCAGAAGTGGAAAACGTCCAAAAAGTTGTCTCCAGAAAAAGGCTTCTAAAAAGCCTGAATTTATGTGGCCTTGGAGGAGTCTTCTTCACAAGTCCTTTTTGGAATCCCTGTGTCACTGAGGAATACAATTCCTTTCCTACCCTCTTGTGTCTTCCCTGCCCTCCAGTTCATCGCTGCACTGTTTCTTGGTCTTTTATTGTTCAGTTGAAAAGGGACAACTACAAATGCTGGAAAACCACGGAGAATGAGAATCAGAGAGAGAGAGTGGGGAATATGGGAAAATATAAAGACAAGATTTAAGATGTTTGTTGAGGACGATCTCCCAAGGGACTACAAGACCTGGAGAAGCAAGAAAGGAGAGAAAACACTGTTTTGTGGAGTATGGCAGAGGGAAATGACTCAAGGCCACTTCGTGATTCTTTTGAAAGTTTTGCTATTAGAGCCCGAAATGCACTTTTGTTCCTTCTTTCTTTTTAAAACTTTTATTACTTTGGACATTCGAAAGCTCACTACGTGGAGCTTTGAACTGGGGGATGAGTGACATATAAATACATTCATGGGAGTGGGGCTCTCAGTTATATAGGATTCAGGCAGCCTAACAGAAGCTACACGGTTTATCAAATGACGTTAAAATCTTATCTTATGCTTCCAGCATATCAGCATGACTTTTATCTAGATAGGAAAAATAAATTTCATGTATATTAGATAAGTTTTCCCTTATAATTTCATAGAGTATATTCCTAAATAATATTTTAGCTGATTGTATTTTTATCTTTTTGTTGTTGTTGTTGTTTTGTTTTGTTATTTTCTCTATTGTAACTCTGGCTGCCCTGGAACTCACTCTATAGATCAGGCTGGCCTTGAATGCACAGAGATATGCCTGCCCCCACCCCCCTGAGTGTTGGGGTTAAAGGTGTGAGCCACCACCACCCACTGTATTTTTTCCTAATAACATATATATTACTTAAATTGAAATCTTACCTAAATAAAGTATTTAAAATATTTTGTGATAAGTGTAATACTGGTTTTTCAAAATGTTTGGACATAAATATTAAAGTATCAAAAACTCAAGTGGGGTTTTATTGTTCTGGCTTAAACCTGTGTGAATTCACTTTTGTTCCGTGGCAGAAAAGTGTTGACTCTAAACAAAGGTCATATTGCATTCGACAAGCAATTTAGTATTCTGGGGTATTTTTGTTTCTTAATTTTACCTCAGTCTCACTTGTTGAGTCCAGTGAACAATGTCAATGCAGAAACACCTAGGAAAACATTTGCATGTGGGACGTCATGTCCTTTGTTGCCATTCATTGCAGTTCATGACACATGACAACAGAAGCAGTGCAGGCCCTTCTGTGGCCTCTCTGAACACAACCTGTACATCTCTTGGTACAGGATAAAGGGAATAATCACGTTCTAATGGTTTTACCACAACACATGTTCTGGAAGTATGTTTTATACAAAGTAGATGCTGCTTATTCAGAAGATACCAGAAGCTAAATTGCCAATATCTGTAAACAATTCAGAAGTCTGGGAACATGTAATTAGATTTAAAGTGTAACATTTATTCAAATTAACTGGTAGCTTTCAACCAACATCTTAACATGGATTGTTTGAAAACATCTAGATGTTGACAAGAGCAATAAACTGCTGGACGGCTGGAAAACAATTCTCCATGAAATGCTAAGTTAAGGAAACACTTAGGGACTGGATAAATGGCTCAGTAGCTAATTCATGACATCCATATGATGGCTGACAACCATTTCTAGCTCCAGTTCCAGGGGATCTAATGCCCTCTTCTGACTTCTATGGGTACCATGTGTGCAAACTCTGCACATGCCCATAGTGATGCGTATACCCACAATGTACTCACTTATACATATACATGAAATGAGTTTCTTTAAAATTTCCTTAAAAGTCTCTAAGCATTTTTAAATATTATATCCAAATACAAGGAAATAAGTTAATAGCCTACCAATTACATCATTTTGGACCTTGTAGATACAGCTCAGTGACAGATAAGGTAGTGAATAGCCTGGAAGAAGATCACCTATAGTCCAAGACATTTTTCTTAAGCAAAGACTAGCAATGAGTCATTCCAGGAAACCAGAAAAGTCCATGATGTGGAGCAAGACAGTATCCATGAAAAAAGTTTATTGCAGGGGGTAGCAAGGTTTAGTGGGTCAGAAAAGCAACGAAAATTTGTGGATTTGGATAACAAGGTGGCCTTTTGAAGATTAGTGAAGTGAAACATATTTTGAGAAATACCGGGAGGAATGCAGTAGTCACTGTTAGTAATCTTCAAAAGTAAGCAGACAGCAAGTCTAGGAGACAGTGTTTGCACCTCAACAATAAGAGTATCTGGTAGCAGTTCTACAAATAAGAAATGGGTAAAATGCAAGGGGAATTTAAATCGGGAAGGGGAATGGTTTGAGGAGGACTACCACTAAGCTACATATATTTTATCATTTTATTTTTACTTAAATATATATATGAAGAAGTGATGTCACTTGAGATAATATACCCACCAAGAGCCTAGACTGTCCGGCAAAATCCAAGTGCCAATTGTGGGAAGCCTTTCTCTGAGTTCCTAGTCAAAGGAGTTGAAGACCCTCCCAAAGTAGTATATGCTATTGTCATTGTCCTTGGTTCCCTCCCAGAACATGAAATTAAGACCCTGTTGCTGAAGATATCACACACATTTGACATGAGACAGAGCTGACCTGGAATCCTCCTCCTCAAAGACGAGCTCTCATAGTATCTGAAAATTCTATCCAATCCGCCAAGGGAAAAAGTAACACTCCTACACAGCTTTGCAGTCTAAGAAAAATGAGATATCCCCAAAGGTGTAATAGTGACACTTATATATTGGGAGTAATCAATAGCAGTCTAATTGGGCTTAATGCCCACTGTGTAGATAGAACTCATGCCTGATTCTCTAAACCTATGACTGGTGAGGTATGCACTCCAGAGGAGAACCTACGATTGGCTGTTCCAGTATTCTGGAAACAGAATAACTGTTCTGAATACTCATCCTTATATCCAAAATGAGTATAGCTCTCACTTCTCATCAATAAAGCATCTTTTTGAAATACAGACCATCGCATAAAGCAACAATTGGTCAAAATTCAGACTAACACTGTCCCTAAGACTTAGGAAACAGGGCAGAAAAATATAATAGACAGATTGCCAGAGTACTTTGAAATAACATCATCATTATAGGACAGGGAAACTGAACCCATGAAATCTAAAAAAAAATATGATCACCTAAACACGACTTGCACAATGACAACACCAGTTGGCATGCAATATAGGTGAATCCTTCCTTGTTAGATGAAGAGCTACCATAGCTAACAGCTGCTGAGAGAAAAGAGAATCAGTCTTCTAAGGGATGAGAGTCCTAATAGGTTCTAAAAGGTTATCTAGGTCCAAGTGTTCAACACTAAACACACACACACATAGAAGCAACACTAAATGCACAGCAAGATGTGTGTGTGTGTGTGTGTGTGTGTGTGTGTGTGAGAGAGAGAGAGAGAGAGAGAGAGAGAGAGAGAGAGAGAGAGAGAGATGAAGAGGTTGTGAATTTGAGAGTGGAAAGGTTGAAAGTAGTTTAGAGAAGAACGAGGGATGGAAATGATAGAAATGCATTACTCATGAAATTCCCAAAATTTAAAAACATTTTAAAGAATGCATACTACTTTTGGGAGGAAAATAAAACAGAAAAGGGAAATCAAATGACGAACTATGCTGTGGATACCACGGAAATACATTATTCATCTGAGGAGGAGAGTGCCATAGAAAATTAAACAGATAAAAATCAAATTTGGGGAAATTGGGAAATGAGTAACAGTTGAATTTATAATTAGGAAAATTCAGCTGGAAGCTGGAACCCTCATGCGGAGAACTGCAACTGTACACCAATTTGTGCGTAAGATGTGTTTTCTCAACAATAGTTTTTCATTATTAAGTACAGTAATCCAAACTCAGAAAGACAAATGCCACATATAGAATATAGAATTAAATTTTTTAAGTTTGTGTTTATGTTTATGTGGGGGGTGATGTAAGAGTATAGGTCATAAAACTAGAAATGTGGCGCCATAAGAAGGGAAAAGTTTAAAGATCACAGTAGGGAAACAAATGTCAAAGATTGCATGTGACAGGCAAGCAGTATAAAGAATTAGAGAAACTGCAGGTGGAGAGAGTGGGGGTTGGCAAGGAAAAAGGCAGGGGCCAGGGAAGAGGATCAATTAAATTAGCTTTGTGTACAATGCAATAAAATACTCATTGTTTTGTATTCTAATGAATTATAAGAGAAACAATATTTAAAGACAGAAATGTGCCCTTGTAACTATGTTAAGGTGCAATAGATGTCTTGGTTTGTGTACCTGTTGCATTAATGCAATATAGGTAGAACTGTGGAACGCACATGATATTGATTCCAGCCCACTGGGAAACTGGCTTTGGACACTTCTGACCCAAACATATTTATTTCAAGGTCTTCCAAGACCCCTTGTCTGGGTAGGAGTTCCATCCCAGGTGTTGACAGGGAGAGAGAGAGAAGCTACCAAAGAATTCAAGATAAAAGGATTGTGTCATTGAGAACAGCTGGGAGGAAAACCATTTCCAAGAGCAGAAACTGTTTTCATCCAATGAAATAAAAGTGTCTACTACGGGAATGAGAAGCCAGAAGTTCGGCTATGAGAAGTTCATCCACTGAGAGAGAAAAAACAAAATTGGGAACTCTAACTGACTGCCTCACCTTCACTGTTCAGTTTCTTCTGGATGTCTGCAAGCTCCATATTAGATGATGTTCCCTCTCCTGTAATCTGTTGGTTTACTTGCAAGCTTCCCCTAAAGGGACATTGTTCAGGTTTGGAAACCCCTGCTGGCTGAATCACCACAGCTTCCTCAGATGATTTCTGCTGAAAGTTTAGGTGCCCGATTTGGTGATGTTTGGCTGTCTATCTCTTCATATTTATTCTTCTATTTTGGCTTGCTATGTATGTAACAAGCTCACTATTCAAAACAAAAAAAGTATGTGTCTCATATATCATTCTGTGGTCCATTACAGGGCTAAAAATTTATGCAATAAAGTTAAATGAATTAGTCAATTTTCTTCCCTTATTCTAAGAGGATTACATAATACTTTAACTATGTTTCATATTGACATAGTCCCAATTAAATGAAAAATTGGCAAATTAATATTTCATCTTGTTTGAAAAGTTTTATAAGACTAAATTTTGAGAGGTCTTATATATTTTCCAAGTATATGCAAATATTCTTACTGCAATAAATTTGTTAAGATTCATTCATTCATTATGTTTCACTTGTCTAAACTGTTCCTACTCTGTAAAGGAACAAAGGGATCACAGAACAGTCCAGAAGAAAAATGGTTCAAAAAAAAGTTCAAATAAGAATCTTTAAATGTTTTGTACAAGCATATTGATTTTCTAAGTTCAGTGATTTAAAATTGTGCTCCAGTAAAATCCTTCAAAAATTAAATATTATTTACAAAGTAAATGGCATGAAAAATGTCAGTATTAACAATCCAATTTTTATATATATGGAGAGAGAGAGAAAGAGAGAGAGAGAGAGAGAGAGAGAGAGAGAGAGAGAGAGAGAGAGAGAGAGAGAAAGAGGGGAAATCTATTGTTCTACTTTTCCATTTTCCAGTTGAAAATGGAAATCTCTTAAGAAAGCCACTCATGTAACAGGAAAGGATTGCATTTCTTTCTTTTTCTTTCTTTCTTTCCTCCTTTGTTCCTTCCTTCCTTTCTTTTTTTCCTTGTTTTTCTCCCTGGAAATTTTATTGGGAATATGATCCTTTTGAAGATAACAATTCTTCATGATAAAAGAGTTCTGAGACAAGGAACTGAATTTTCCTGTTGCAAGTAGCCAGTTTCCTAAGTGGTTTTAGCGGTTTGAGCATTCTTTTTTCAGGAGGAAAAAAGAGAAACCACCAAAATGTATTACACAGACCACCAAGGAGCCATCAGACTCAAGTGGCTTTCAGTCACCATTAGCCTCACTTCTCAGAACACAGAATTTCACAGATTTCACTTTTGGGATTGTCTTGGATTGTCTTTCCTTTTATTTTTATTTTCCCTCTCATCTTAAAAGGGAACAATCAAAGATCATACAGTAAAATGTCAAAGTTAGTGAACATAGTATTTCAAGACTAAATAACGTTTAGCAGAATCAATACCACACCCTCTATGCTGTCTGATGAGGCTGTAATCTCCTTTTCATTCTACATGTAAGTCAGCAATGGCAACTCACTTTTCTGCACTGACTGATAAGTAAACACTTTAGTGAAAGATGTGCTTCCCTTAAAGCAAGGCTCAGGTCAAACATTCTATTTTCAAATCCCACGCATACTATTTTACAGGTATTTAATTTAGGATAAACATTCCATTCTCTTTTAGAAGTACATTTCCTTCACTTCTTTCTATGTAAAATTCCTCCTCTATAAAATATGTATAATATATCTGCTCCGATTTCCTTGTCTCAATGAGACTAAAACTAGTGTCAGTCACAGAGGCTTTTTTCATGCATTCGGTATGTAATTAATACCATGTGTTCATTAATATTGGGGACTTGAATTTTGCTGTGGTCAAGAATGTGGGTGAATTCTATTGCGCAGGTTTCCTTGAGAGACATTTCATCTCTTTCAGTGACTATGACTTAAGAATTCAAGAAAGATAAATTTTGGATACCTGCCAGTCTACAGCTCTGTTTTGAAAGGACTTTTTGCTGACATCTGTCACGAAACAACACTCGTTTCCACTGTGGAAGAGGAGGGTTCTATTCGATTATGTGAAGAGACCAAAGCTGATTGAAAGGGAATCAGAGAAGCTCTTCCTTTGCTATATTCCATCTTTCAGGGCTTTCACTGAAGAAACCAAGAAAATATAAACTGAAGATGGACTTTGAAAATCAAGTAATATGGAATTCCATCAGGAGAAACTATTCAGAAATGTATTATCAGGAAGAAATAAAGACACTTGGCAGAGGAAGGGGTCATCTGGGAGATGAGAAAGACTGGCCATGCCTAAAATCTGTTTTCTTACTTTAATGCAAAGAGACTACACAACCTTAATGAATTTGTATGCACCACTGAATTTTACATTGTTCAACTAAGTGATTCTTAGTCAAACAGGTATTTTGCTATCACAAAACTCTAAACAATGCACTCTGTGATAAACGCGTTTTGCAGTAAATGTAAAAATCGGGGAAGCGGTGATCCAGGAAATTCAGCGTTTCAGTGCTGAAAATTAAATTTTGATGAATTCATTTCTGTTACATTTTCAATAACAGTGTTGAAAGAAGCCCACAAAAAAAAAAACATTGTGAAATAAAAAGAAATGAATTTTTCCAAAGTAAATCAAAGACCATTCTCATGGAAATACGTAATGTACATTGAGCATGCCCCCGCCCCCCAGTTCAATGCCCTACTAACTGAGCAAAATCAAAACTTTTAAAAATGTATCATGCGTTAAAGGATTTGTACTAAGAAAGATGTCATTCATTCCAGAATTTTAAGAATTAAAAATAAAAAATTACAGGGGCTATGAATCAAAGGTTCCATGAGAAAGAATATATATTAAGAACAGATTCATAGAGCAATTTAATTAATATGCACGAATTTCAATCTGATTGAAAGGAAGATTTTATTGTTTTTCTTTCAGTTATTCTTATAAAATACATATTAATTGTGGTTTCTCCCTCCCTCAACTCCTTCTAGGTTACCCTTGCATCCGTACTCACCAGCGTTTATGTTCTTCCCCTCTTTCAAGAAATGAAGCAAAATTGCACAAGACACTAAAATGAATACAAAACACACAAAAGCCAAAAAAATCTCAAAACAAAAAGCCCCCCCACACACAAATGCAACAAAACAAAAATAGACAAACTACAACAACAGAAAAAAATTTAAAAATGACATATAGTCCTTTTGTGTTGGCCAACTGCTCCAGGGCAAGACCTTGGGTGTGACATTACATGGAGGAAACAGATTCTCTCTTTGCCAGTAGATATAGATGACAAATAGTTTTCTGGTTAGGGGAGGAAGTTTGTATCCACGTCCCCTTCTCAGTTTTGGAACTTCATCTGGCTTGAACCTTTAAAGATCCTGTGTGTGCTTCTACAGTTTTTGTTCGTACACGCAGCAGTCCCGTTGTATCTGGAAAACTGTGTTTTCTTGAAGTCATCCATCACCGCTGGCTCATATGATCTTCTCACTTTCTTTTCTTCAGATATCTCTGAACCTTCAGATGAAGGGTTTAATGAAGACGTCTCATGTAGGGATGAGTGCTTCGAAGTCTGTCACTCTCCAGTTGTGGGACTTTGTGTAAATTACCATGATGACAAGAGGATGCTTCTCTGATGTAGTTTGAACAACATGCAGATCTATGAGTGCAGTGCTATGTCATTAGGAGTCATTTTGTTTCTATGTTCCTCTATCAGAACAATGAGGTATTGGGTTTTTCCTTAGGTGCATGACTTATCTAGTCTCAGGTTCTTGGTCAATTTAGCAGTGTCAAGTATGGCTTCTATCCCATGGGGTGGAGATTAAGTACAATTAAAAAGGGATTGGTTCCTCCCTTATCACTGTGGTATTCCTATACCAGTATATCTGGTGGTCAGGTGGCCATTGCAGGTCACAGAGTTTGTAGCTGGGCAATATCGATGATTTCCTTCTCCTACAGCAGTGCAGAGTACCTTCAAGAGTCATGAAAACTAAAGAGTATGGGTGGAACTTCTAGTGGGGCACCAGCTCTACTTCTCTATGTTCAATGATATCAGTAAATGCTGTCTGCAACAATAGGGACTTAGGTTGTAGAGAATGACCACATTCTGACCAGAATGATCACAATAGCCTTGGCAATAGCCTGTGATGATTAAGAGGATTCCATGGGACCCCTTTGGTCAATGATTCAACCAAGATATAATGGATTCCTAGGAAAGAAAGTTTTTCTATTTATGAAGAAACAGTAAGCATGTATGAGTCTCAGCATAGATGTGTGTTGGGATAACCCTACCTCTAACGTAGCAATCTACCATGTCCGGACAGCTTTCTGAGCTCTGTGCCAGATGGAAGACTCTCTTTGTGAGCAGAACTCCCTCCCTCCCACCTGACCATACTTGGACAGTGTTTCTAGCCTTGTTTCCTGACCTTATTTGGAAAATGACCAGGGCATGCTCCTGCTAACTCTAGATAACCCTGCAATTTCATTGTCTACCCCATATGGTTATTAGGACACTTATAGTATAATTAATTAGGTGCCTACTGGTTGCCTTAAGTAGGTCTTATACATTCTGACACCGAAACAATAAAATAAAACAAACAATAAAATGAACTGTTTTCCATCAGCTCTCAGCCTCCTACCAATATCTTTGAACCCATGACTGGTCCCTGTTTGTGCTTTCTTCCCCTTCACTGAGCCAGTGAGCAACAGCTTCTCTATCTCCCAGAAAGAAGGGGACCTGGAAGGAAGGACCTATAGATGTGTCCCAGGCTGAGACCTCCATAAATCCATTGCAGGTTGAACTTTTATTCTTCTTTCTGTATCAAGATGCCTCATTCTAAGTTTTGTGGATCAATAGGGTATCCTCCAAGTGTTCTTTGTGACTGAGGTTTGGTCAGCAGGGTAGCAATGCATAAAGTTCTCAGGATCCTTAAGAGGCGGTCCTAGTGTGAAATTTTTGGTTCATTATTTTTCTTTAGGTTGGATTATGAGATGGTAGGACCCCTGCCTGTCTATCAGGCTTTCTATTTGACAGCAGATACTTGTCAGCACATAAATGCTTTTTCTATGATGAATGTGTCCAAGAATTATTTGATTTCCTTTACCCTTAAAATTGACATGTTCTTAAACTCCTCAAACCATGAACTATATAAATCTTATCTCAACAAAATTAATACCAAACAAACAGAGTAAAAATGTTGAGAAGAGGTGTTTCATTGCTGTGAAGAGAGAGACAACATGGCCACAGAAACTCTTATAAAGAAAACATTTAATTGTAGCTGGCTTACAGTTCAGAGGTTTAGTCCATTTTCATCATGCTGGGAGCCGTGGTGATATGAAGGCAGACATAGTTTTGGAGAAGGAGCAGAGAGTTCTCTATATCTAGATTGGCAGGAAGCAGAAAGAGGTTGTGAAACACTGGGCCTGATTTGAGCATTTGACACCTCAAAGCCCACCCACACAGTGACACACTTCCTCCAACAAAGGCACACATATTCCAACAAAGCCATATATCTTAACAGTATCATTCCCACTGAGCCTATGGGAGTCATTTTCTTTCAAACCACCACATTCCACTCGCTGGCCCCCATAGGCAAGTAGCCATATCATAATGCACAAATTCATTCAGTCTAAGTTCAAAATTCCCCATAGCCTATCACAGTCTTCACATTGTTTAAAAATCTAAAGTCTCTTTGGCGACTCATGCCAATCTCTAAACTTTAAAATCAAAATGAAAAAGCAGATCACATACTTCCTACATATAATGGCACAGGATATACATTACCATTCATAAAAGGGAAGAAAGGGAGCATAGTGAAGAAATACTGGACCAAAGCAAAACAGAAAAACAGCTGGGAAAACTCCAAACTCTGTATCTCTATGTCTGATGTCAAAGAGCTCTTCAGATCTCCAGCTCTTTCCGGGTTGTTGATTGCAACACACTTCTTTATTTTGGGCTGGTTCTACTCCATGTTAGCGGCTTTCTCTGCAAATATCCCAGATCTCTGGCATTTCTAACATCTTGGGGGTCTCCATGACAATCCAGGCTTCACTTTCACAGCTTCTCACAATGTCCTCCTTGGGCCTTCTTGCAGGGACACCCATGAAACATGCCTGGCCTCAGTGGCTTTGCTTAGCCATGGAGGGAGATTCCATAACCCCTTTCATGTATCCATGACTCAAAAGCCAGAACCACGTGGCTGAAGTTGCTGAGTTCTGCTGCATGTTGTGGTTGGAGCAAACTCTCCTCCTTCAACTACATTTTCACTAGCTTTCTGTTTTCGATGGTTTCCGTCACTGACCTTCCTTGGTTTTCCTGGAACTCACTGTGTAGACCAGGCTGGCCTGGAACTCAGAGATCTGCCTGCCTCTGCCTCCCACATGCTAGGATTAAAGATGTTCACCACCATGCCTGACCCTAAATTTTTCTTCCATTACTTTTCATTTTTCTTTAATTCCCTTTCACAAGGTGGAAACTTAGCTGGACAGGGTCTTGCTATGATGTCACCACTCCTTTTATTCTACTTACCATCAGGTTTTTCTTTAATCTGTTTATGTTTCCTGGTGCTTCTTTCCTCCTCCAAATGCACATTTTGCATTTTTTCTTACTCAGCTTGCTTCTTTTCAATATAGATATGCATAAGACTGTTCACTAATAGCCACACGACACAGTTGATGCCAGTTTGTTTGGAAGTTTCCTCTCTTAAAGCTGTTAATCCAAAATTCTTCAATTTAGCCTCAGGCAGATTATTTTGGACAAGGGCAGAAAGCAGGCACATTCTTTGTCAAAATATTACAGGAACAATCTCTAGGCCACAGACTAATATTCTTCTCTTCTGAAACCTCTTGAACCAGGATGCCATAATCAGCATTGCTGTCAGCAGCACTGTCTTCCACGTTCCTACTAGTATGGCCAATTAAATTACACTTAAGGCACTCAGCTGTTTTCCTAAACTATAATCTCAAAGTATGTATTCCTCCAAAAGAATGTAAGGTCTAGCCTAATACAGCAATATCACAGTTCCTGGTACCCACGTCTGTCTTAGGGTTTTATTGCTGTGAAGAGACACCATGACCACAGAAACTCTTATAAAGGAAAACACTTAATTGGCACTGGCTTACAGTTCAGAGGTTTAATCCGTATCATCATGGTAAGAACCATGGCATTTTGCAGTCAGACATGGTGCTAGAGAAGGAGCAGAGAGAGTTCTACATCTAGATTGATGAGCAGCTGGAAGAGAGAGTAACACTTGGCCTAGCTTGAGAATTTGAAACCTCAAAGCCCACCCCCACAGGGACAGACTTCTTCCAACAAGGCCACACCTACTTCAACCAGGCCACATCTTCTAGTAGTGCCTCTTCTTCTAGGCCTACGTGGACCATTTTCATTCAAACCACGAAAGGGGTGACCCCAAATAGGTAAGAAA